>OY292372.1:12500-1435000 GCA_958496195.1 Timandra comae | reverse complement strand
TCCTAGTTAGTTTCTTTTCCTCCGCTTACTAATATGCTTAAATTCGGCGGGTGATCCTCCCTGATCTGAGGCCAACGTATAAATGAGAGGCAGACTCGATATCCGTCAGCGCTACGACGACGTCGTACGCCGTGCAGTTATGTTAGCAGGGCGCCGGCGTCGACGCGCCCTTCGGACGTCGAGTCCGCCTACGGTGGTAGTGGTATGCTCTATGTTTTTTAAACTAAAGCGCACAAATCAGATTTTACTCGTAAATGTGCTATATAGTTAAAATCACAAAGAGCGATTCACTATACATGACAATATTTAAACGGACTTGAACAATTTGTAAAATTGTTTAAGAACCGTCAAATGCGCTGTTGTGTTAGCGCAGTGTGGCTTTTGTTTTTATGCAGCCGGCCCTCAGACAGGAGTGGTCCTGGATGTGTCTCCACGGACCGCAATGTGCGTTCGAAATGTCGATGTTCAAATGTGTCCTGCAGTTCACACTATGACGCGCAGTTAACTGCGTTCTTCATCGACCCGCGAGCCAAGTGATCCACCGTCCAGGGTAATGGTTTGTTTGTAGGTACAGTTTTGGTATAAAAAAAAAAGTATTTTGTCTTAGAAAAAAAATGAATTTTTCTAAACCGAATTTATTTATATGTTAACGAACGCGCACAGTGTCACCGACTCGAGGTGTGGATTTTCACCTGTCAAAATCGTACCGACATTAATGCGCGACGCGAGTCTGGCCGAGCCAAACTCTATAGTTTAGTTTCTTTGGATTATTTATAAAAATGCGCGTATAAAATACAACACACTTTTACGATAATGATCCTTCCGCAGGTTCCCCTACGGAAACCTTGTTACGACTTTTACTTCCTCTAAATGATCAAGTTTGGTCAACTTCCCAGCAACGCCGACGGCCGTGAAGCCACCGCGTGTCAGTCCGAAGACCTCACTAAATCATTCAATCGGTAGTAGCGACGGGCGGTGTGTACAAAGGGCAGGGACGTAATCAACGCGAGCTTATGACTCGCGCTTACTAGGAATTCCTCGTTTATGGGGGATAATTGCAAACCCCAATCCCCAGCACGAAGGAGTTTCAACGGGTTGCCCGGGCCTCTAGGCCAGGGAGAACATGCTGATTCCTTCAGTGTAGCGCGCGTGCGGCCCAGGACATCTAAGGGCATCACAGACCTGTTATTGCTCAATCTCGTGCGGCTCGAAGCCGCCGGTCCCTCTAAGAAGAATTTTAATACGTCGCCAGTGAGTTGCACGCCACGAGGACGCGCACACCGAAATGACGACGCCTATTTAGCAGGCTAGAGTCTCGTTCGTTACCGGAATTAACCAGACAAATCGCTCCACCAACTAAGAACGGCCATGCACCACCACCCACCGAATCAAGAAAGAGCTGTTAATCTGTCAATCCTTCCGGTGTCCGGGCCTGGTGAGATTTCCCGTGTTGAGTCAAATTAAGCCGCAGGCTCCACTCCTGGTGGTGCCCTTCCGTCAATTCCTTTAAGTTTCAGCTTTGCAACCATACTCCCCCCGGAGTCCAAAATCTTTGGTTTCCCGGAAGCTGCCCGCCGAGCCATTGTAATAACGTCGGCGGATCGCTAGATGACATATTTACGGTTAGAACTAGGGCGGTATCTAATCGCCTTCGAACCTCTAACTTTCGTTCTTGATTGATGAAAACACCTTTGGCAAATGCTTTCGCTGATGTTCGTCTTGCGACGATCCAAGAATTTCACCTCTAACGTCGCAATACGAATGCCCCCAGTTATCCCTATTAATCATTACCTCGGAGTTCTGAAAACCAACAAAATAGAACCGAGATCATATTCTATTATTCCATGCACGAAATATTCAAGCAGCATTTTGAGCCCGCTTTGAGCACTCTAATTTGTTCAAAGTAAAATTGTCGGCCCACCTCGACACTCACCGAAGAGCACCGCGATAGGATTTTGATATTGAACCGACGTGTTACCGCCGGCTCACCGACGATATGCTCCGCAAACGTGTCAGTATCACCGCGGATGCGGTGCACCGACAGCGCGGCGCACAAATGCAACTACGAGCTTTTTAACCGCAACAATTTTAGTATACGCTATTGGAGCTGGAATTACCGCGGCTGCTGGCACCAGACTTGCCCTCCAATTGTTCCTCGTTAAAATATTTAAAGTGTACTCATTCCGATTACGAGGCCTCGTAAGAGTCCCGTATCGTTATTTTTCGTCACTACCTCCCCGTGCCGGGAGTGGGTAATTTGCGCGCCTGCTGCCTTCCTTGGATGTGGTAGCCGTTTCTCAGGCTCCCTCTCCGGAATCGAACCCTGATTCCCCGTTACCCGTGACAACCATGGTAGTCGCAGAAACTACCATCGAAAGTTGATAAGGCAGACATTTGAAAGATGCGTCGCCGGTACTAGACCGTGCGATCGGCAAAAGTTATCCAGATTCATCAAAATTAACGACTTTGAACGCGAGGCCCTCCGTCGATTGGTTTTGATCTAATAAAAGCACTCGTCCCATCACTGGTCGGAGTTCTGATTGCATGTATTAGCTCTAGAATTACCACAGTTATCCAAGTAACCGAGTAAGATCTAAGGAACCAAAACTGATATATTGAGCCATTCGCGGTATCGCCTTAATACGGCTTGCACTGAGACATGCATGGCTTAATCTTTGAGACAAGCATATAACTACTGGCAGGATCAACCAGGGAGCTAAAAGTGTAACAAAACGTTTCTATCTACGATTTGTAGATAGAAATGACTGTCGCATAGCTTATTTATTTTTATAAAGGTATAAGTTTACCCTTTATCGAAAGTTACCGCAAAACTTTAACAATTTCCACTTGCAACGACTAAGCGTTGTTAGTTTCGTTTGACATATTCTTTTATAACAATCATCGATACGCCCGGAGACGAGAGAGCGACGATTCCTCACGATGCTCGCTGTTCACAACGCCCATATAAATATATTATATATGTGCGCGGGAAACTGTTCGTTTTCCGACTGCGAAGATGCGAGATGTGTTGTACTTTTGATTTGCACCACTCATTGAAGCGGTGCAAACGGCTGAGAGATCGTCCCGTATAACCGGCGCGCCAAGCGCGCTATCGGACTAGGACGTCTCGTGCCTTTTCCGTCGTTTGTATACACGGTGTGTCTCTTAACAGAGTTGTTAAGAGGGAATCCGAACGCCGAAACGCCAAACTCCTCCAACCGTCGACGGTCACAGCAAAAATAATGTAGACAATTCTACACAAAATATTCAAACGTCGGCCCCTGACTTTGTTCACAAAGGCAGGAGCTCCCCTTCGAATTTTGTATTGTGAATACTTGCACTTGGCTCATAGTCACAATACGAAATAACCGTGTGCCGCCGTTCGTCGTCGGCCGCGATCCGCCGTATCGCTCACAAATCAGTTGCGAGGCGTGCGCGGCCCTCGTCGGACGTCTCCTGCCGATAAGGGGACCTAAAAGCATCCGAAATCAAAAAAAAAACGAACAAAATCGGACAAAAAAATTTTTCCGAAAATTTCTACCTGAATGCTCACCCTATTATAGGGTCGATGACCTTGAAAAAATAGTCAAAAACACTCTACGGGTCATCGAAGCCGAGATACCGCGCGGATCCGGGCGGCGCGCGCTACTCGCGTGCGACCTTGACACACATACAAAACTCAAAACCCAAAACTACCCCAATAAGTTGCAATATAAACAAAAAACAAAAGCATTACAATTTAATCTTTCGTTTGTTTCAGGTGGAGTCATTCTACGCCAGGTGGCGCCACCGTCTCTATTTCAATAAAAATTCGTCCCTAATTAATGGGGGCCCCCTGTGTATATTATGCGTATATTGAAATAAAACACATTTTTTTACTATAAAACTATTTTTTGTTGTTTTATTTATTATTACCCTTAACAGTTTTGACAATTTCAATCAAAAAATTGCAAATTATTCAACCATTATTATTAGCATTAGCCCCCTTAATTAATTCAGGCAGAGACGGGGCCTTAACAAAAACAAAATTGTATTTATTTTATTTTTTTCACATACCAACCACCATTCTATCAAGGTCAGGCAGGCGTATAATAACTACACATAGTTCCAAATTCGAAACATTTCATATTTTTATAGTAAATAAAAATACACGTCACCCTATCCTACCTACTTATACACCTATTTTATCTATGAAAATCAACATTCAAAAAATTATTGCAAAAAGCCAACATCACGCGGTGTTCCCAGGCGGTCACCCATCCAAGTACTGACCGCGCCCGACGTTGCTTAACTTCGGTGATCGGACGAGAACCGGTGTTTTCAACGTGGTATGGACGTTGGCAACTAACACGTTCAATTTTTGACTCTCTATTTTCATATAATTGTTCATTCAATCAAATAACATTTTAATATACTCTGTCGAATGGCTCACATCCGTTTATTACTCTCTCCACCAATGGGCATGCGTTATTTCGCAGAGGTGCACTTCCGGTATCAAACGACACTTTATAAATAATTATTTTATTATTCGTTTAAAATATTATGACACTTTGGTGTTTTGTATAATTTTAATAATATTTTTGCACATCTTTATGTTTTGTTTTGTTACAAATTTGGTAATAAAGTAACTGTAATGAAATATATTTAAATTGACCGGATCGACTGAACTGAACGACTGAATTCATTCATAATATTTTGGTGGTTTGTTTGTTGACAAAATATAAAACTTTAAAAAACTTTTTCTCTTTTTGAAAACAATTAATTAGTGTTCAATTTATACTTCATTTAAATAATCTAGAGCGAGATTAATTTAAAGTCGAAATGAAACAACCGAGCATTTGTGTTTTTGTAAAAATGGTGAACGCAATAATATTATTTTCAAATTTAATTGTGAAATACAGTGATGAAATTGTATTGGACAATTGAAAACACAGATACAGTGTCAGTTTATATGACTGTGTTTTGCACAGGAAAAGGTTTGTTTACTATATTTGAGAATGGTACACAACATGACAACAGGTGAGTTCATTTACTATGTTTTTAAAATATAAGTTTAGACAATTCTTTCTACTTACTATCTTACTTCTGTTTCAGTTATATGTGTAGGTGGTAGGTACATTAATATGCATTTACAATGAAGCATAGAGATCACAATATAATAATTTCATTTAAAAAACCTTAAACATAGTTACAATAAAAAAAATTAAAACAGCTTCTTTCCACCCAGGACCTAGTGTGGGTAATTACCGCACTACACTTGCAAGAGAGCAGTTCATCGCCAGAGTAGAGTTGGTGCAGCAGTTTCCTGTACAAAATGATTTTTAAGATTCACCCGAGGCCCCTCGGTGAGAGTAAATTGCTCATTTTATTGTTCAATTGATAAATAAATGCATTTATTGTGTGCCATACAAACAATCACACATCAATAGAATAGAGCAAGTGTCCAATTAGATTAGGTTCTAACTTACTTATTGGAACTGACTGATTACATACAAGTCGAACAAGAAAGAAAACTCAAAAGCTACTGAACAAGATTAAAGTAAATTCATTTGTTTAACTTTCATTTGTATTGCAATCCAAGTGACAAATAATTAGAAAAAAATAATACATACCGGTACTAATAAGCAACTGTCAGTCAGGTGGTGATCGCTCTCTTTGCTGAGATGTCGGCCAACGGGGTGTCAAGTGGTATTAATCGGGTGAGTTTATTGATTTATCATATTCTGACAGCTCCGGAGAGACCCCGTGTGTAAAAAAAAAATTGTAAAAAAAGGGGGAAAAATTTTAGTTTCAAACACGCGATTTCAACCTCTCACAGTATGTTCGTGTACAGGTCATTTTTTGGTGATATTTTAAAAAGTATCACTTTTTTTTTCTAGCAAGCATTATTTTTCTGTTTCAACTTGATTAATTAACACAGAATTTAATAAAAAAAATTTAAAAAAAAAAATACATTTTTTTTACTAATAATTATATTGTATAACTATCTAAGTACATCTCCTTTAGCTTGATGTTCACCTGGTACTTTCATTGCCAAAATTAACTTCATAAGTATAGGTAATTAAAATTAATGTTAGTCTCTCGCAGTATGTTCGTGTACATAAACATGTTAAACGAAAAACACACATCTCTCGCAGTATGTTCGTGTACTGCCGGTACGATACAAACTAACTAACATATCAAATGTAATCTCCCACAGTATGTTCGTGCACACCGCTCCGGCAAACAAGCACTAGTACCAGTACACAATAACAACATCTCATCGTCCTCGGACGAATCACCTGGCGTAGGGCTGAGTCTCAACAGATCGCAGCACGACGCTGCTCTACCGAGCACAACACCCCGCCAGGAACGTAAGTCGTCTACAGACTATTCCGAGCCCCGACATCGAACTGAGGTAGATTCGGACCCTCGGAGCCGTGGCGCACGTGTTAAACCGACCGCACCGATCTCCGAGGCCCAAATGGGCTTCGACGTCGCGCCCCACGGAGTGGAGCGCGACTAGTAAAGTCACATTGTTTGGAGCCTCCCGACTCTCGGGGCTCCACAGTGAGCATATCCTTGCCGGATTCGGCTAGGCTGGCTTCGGCCTTAGAGGCGTTCAGGCATAATCCCGCGGATGGTAGCTTCGCACCACCGGCCGCTCGGCCGAGTGCATGAACCAAATGTCCGAAACTGCGGTTCCTCTCGTACTGAGCAGTATTACTATCGCAACGACGAGCCATCAGTAGGGTAAAACTAACCTGTCTCACGACGGTCTAAACCCAGCTCACGTTCCCTTTTGATGGGTGAACAATCCAACGCTTGGCGAATTTTGCTTCGCAATGATAGGAAGAGCCGACATCGAAGGATCAAAAAGCAACGTCGCTATGAACGCTTGGCTGCCACAAGCCAGTTATCCCTGTGGTAACTTTTCTGGCACCTCTTGCTAAAAACTCTTTAGTACTAAAGGATCGATAGGCCGTGCTTTCGCAGTCCCTATGCGTACTGAACATCTGGATCAAGCCAGCTTTTGCCCTTTTGCTCCACGCGAGGTTTCTGTCCTCGCTGAGCTGGCCTTAGGACACCTGCGTTATTCTTTGACAGATGTACCGCCCCAGTCAAACTCCCCGCCTGGCAGTGTCCTCGAACCGGATCACGCGGGAGTTGTACGGCGACGAGCGTCGCCGCCACGTCGCCACTCTGCACGCTTGGAACGAAACACCGTGCGCCCGCCGATATAATCGACCGCGCACCGCTTCCGCCCAACCGAGTAAGTAATCGGAACAAAGGAGGGGTGGTCCAAGAGCGAGCCCTTCGGGCTCGCTCTTGGACCACCCCTCCTTTGTAAGACACTCAGGGGTCTTACTTTTACATAGCAATTTTCTACATTATTTACCAAACTATCCACCCACCCCATGTACTTTACATATACAACTTGTATATACATTCCATTATGTACCAATCCATCAAAAAATCCCCCATTTCCTGCATATATAACGACCTTTTCTCATATCTCTTCACCATTTCAATATACATACCCCAATTTTATGTATTCACATTAAGTATCCCTCCATTACATAGTTCCAAACATAAATAATTTAGCAACTTACATAAACATCTTAACCTTTAAATATCTCTATAAATATACATGATAATCCTCAAATAATTACATATATACCTTGTCAAATATATAATTAAACAGTATATAACTAATGTATATTATTTACTCCATTATATTCCAGACTCCAGCCACCAAAACACAACGCTTCCATCACATCATCCTGTCAGCGCCACCTAGCGGGTCCCGATGCAAACCTAAACCACAGAAAATAATTGTGAAAAATACTGCTACAAACTTTTGCGATTTTTTTTATAAATGCATGGCGATTGTACCATATAGATATAAGTATATAACGTTATGTATAATTGCATCTAAAACCTTTTATATACTTACCTTGTTCCATATTTCTATCAAGTTACCCTGGTCTGTGTTTTAATTAGCTGTGTATTGCGAATGTTTAATTAATAGACTTACTTATGTAAGTATATATTCATATTATTTACTTTCATACATACTCATTATATTTAACAGGTGTTTAGTTACTTTAAAGATCTTTTTTTTCTCCAATTTTCTGTGGTATATATTATTATATTAATTTTAAACATAACTTTTAATAATTTTATTATATCAATAATTGTAAAAATAATAAAATGTCAAAAAATACAACAATAATATTTCTAATTAAGTTTCCATATATAGCCGCGCGGCGCTAATGTAGCTAATATGCTTGTGGTTAAAACCTAAAGATATTCCATAAAACTTGTAAGTACTTATGATAATACCTGTAATTAAAATAAGATGTTAGTTTCCCATTATTGTTTTGAATTCCATTAATAATCTTAAATATTTTATTTTTAAGCCGTTGTTCAAAATAAATAGTAATAATAATGAAAAGCAAAATATTCTGTTTGTCATAATGTCTAAAATGGTTATAATCTTTAAATAAATTACTTAATGTACTTGTGATCCATTGAAAAGTTACATTTGGGGTTGCGTTTCTTAGAGGACGCAATTTTATTTTTTTGATGTGTAGGGGGGGTAAGTGTAAAGCTAAAATCAAGTTTGTGGGGTCGCCACCCTTGTCCCACGGCCGCCATCTTGAAAATAGGGGTTGAAACGGTTTTTACGATATATCTCTCAAACTATTTATCTGATAAAAAATTTTTTTTAACGTTTTTTGTTGCAAATTAAATTCTCTATAACTTTGGTCCAGTAATTTATAAATAAAAAAGTTATAAGTGAAAATGTTCAGAAATTCGAGAAAAAAAAAATATTTTTCGATATAACTTTTTTTTATCATTTTACGAAAAAACGATATCAGACCATTTTTGCAGATCGTTTTTTCGACAACTTTCATATGCAACATTTTTTCATTAAGTCAATAGCTAAGGTTTTACAGCGCTCCGAAGTGAGTACTATTTTTCAGTACTCTTAACTATACATATTTTATACGTGGGTACTAATAATGTATCATCAGTTTTTTTTTTTTTTTTTTTGTTATTATAATTCTTTTAATTAGTAATTTTGCAATGTTATTAATAATTAATTATTGACTCTTTTCCTCACCACCCACGAGGTAGAGTCTGGAGGCAATGTCACAATGACATTTGTTACGAGGATACCGCTGCAGCACACTCAGGCACGGTAGAAAGAGTGGGAGATACTAGTTCCTCTCCCTTCCCCTCGATCTTACGCTTTTTCGATCAGCATCACGTGACCCTGACGCGAGTTTGAAAGTTTTTACCCATACAAAAAAAAGTGCTCAGCGCCGATAAAGAAGTTTTCACTTCAAAAAAAGAATAGTACAGTAAGAGAGGTTAGAAATAATGATAATAATAATAGCAGCTTTTCTTTTGTTCCCTAATGGTCGCTTGGGTATTTTCTACCTGGACAGCATTCTCGGTAATTTTTTTCTCGAATTTCTGTACATTTTCACTTATAACTTTTTTATTTATAGTTTTACGACAAAAAATTACTGGACAAAAGTTATAGAGAATTTAATTTGCAATAAAAAACGTTAATTTTTTTTTTTATCAGATAAATAGTTTAAGAGATATATCGTAAAAACCGTTTCAACCCCTATTTTCAAGATGGCGGCCGTGGGACAAGGGTGGCGACCCCACAAACTTGATTTTAGCTTTACAGTTACCCCTCCTACACGTCAAAAAAATAAAATTGCGTCCTCTAAGAAACGCAAGGTAAGGCCTAAAAAATGTAACATTTCAATGGATCATTGGTAGCCACGCTATAACTAGCTAAGTATATAAGTAAATATATAATAAACTTATGTAAATATAAATGTTATGTATTTACATTAATTTCAAAACTAATAAACTATGCGAATATCTTTACTTTGTAGTTTTACTAAAAAATAATACCAAGAAATTGCTTTTAGACAGCTTCATAATAAATAGTTCTAAATACTTAGAAAACGCATACAAAATATCTGAAAAAATATTGTCACAGCTGCTTGTCATCCACATCATAAGTCAATATATATTTAAATTAATATACTGATAAAATAATTATTATTATCTGTCCACCTGATCACAGCGCCACCTACCGGGTCTAAATGTGGATTTAAAATATTCATAAATTACAATTATTCATAAGCATATTTTTACCTATAGGCACCTGACATTATTACACCTTAAGATTCTCTAAAAAATACGTTGGTAAGTATGTATAGGTAACTAAGAATTACACATTCTACAGAATTAAATTTAAATGTTCTAGGTTCAAATCCTAATATATACCGAAATAAGTACCGAAAATATAATCTTAAAAGTTCCACTCGATATACTGTCCTGCGCAACAGAGCCAGCGAATGAATGGGCAAAAAATAAGTATGTCAACAAATACTTACGTAGGTACGGTAGGTTATGTATATGCATAATAAGTACTTAGTGAAACATTATTTAATAAAAACTTAAGTATAAAGTTTTTGTTCATAATAAGTATAAATTCATTAGTTGCCGCGGCGCTAAGCTCGTAATCGTAACTATATTTTTCAGATTTCAACTATGTACTTACATAGCAGGCATCGTCATATTTCAGCCAATTCTTATAAAACCCAAAATATTGACAATTATGAAATCTAAACCTAAGTACTTATTACATTAATTAAATTTGTAAGTTTGGTTTGGTGAAGGACAGAATTTAATAATTAAATTCGATTCGGTAGTTTTTTCTATACCTACCAAAATACCTAATAATAAGCGCCCGCATTAGCGATTTATAAATTAAAAATGAATAATCAATACTTTTTTAATCATTTTTTTATTTGAACAATTATACGATTTCTCATGGAAATAAATAAACAGATACAATACTAAGCGGAGACCAGTCTTAAAACGCAAATACATTACTAAGCGGAGACCCGTTATAACTAGTAAGTACGTTTGTGATTGGCTCGCTCGGACCACGCCCACCCGCTGATTGACCAATCAAACGCGTTATCAGATAAATAAATAAACAATAGAACATTATTTAAATTATTGTTACTGTATTATATAAACATAGGATGCATTCGATTAAGGCTTAGTGCGCACTACGAAAAACGAAATTGAAAACAGAACGCGGTTTTTTTATTTATGTAAGTATGTTTTTTATTATTTATGCAAAACCGTGTTTAGCGCATTTCATTACCACAGCGATAGGTCAGTAACCTATTGCTTATTTTTTTTACAAGATTGCACACAAAACATGTATTAAGTACTTAACTAATAGCACGGATCATAAAATACTACATAACATAATATAATCATTCATATAAATATCATAATCATTCATAATCGTACTTAAAATAAGATATAAATACCTGTAAGTACTCTGTCGAGTTCGTTCCCGCCTCTTTACGCTAACAGGTATTTTTTTACCTACAACAATATGTCTTCTCGCCGGCAGAGTGGTCATCATGCCGGGGCCTAAGTCCGCTACTTGACATTATTTGATCAGTCAATGTGGTGATACCGAGCCACCATAACGAGATTGTTAAAAAATGGTAAGTATTCTGCTAAAATGCTGTGGTGTCTCAGTGGTCTTTGCTTTGTTGTTTATTAAAATTCAAATAAACTCTTTGTTAATAAATAAACGTCAGAATTCTGTTTCCATGACAACCATCTAAGTTTGAGGAGCCATTGAGTCGCAGTGTAGTATGGGTGTAGTCGTCACTAAAATACCAAAATGGCAAAAAAATTACAAAAAAAACGGCCATAATGTTGATATTAAAATAGCATTATCTGAGCTTAATAGTCAAGAGAAACGAGCCCCTAGACTGCCAACCGGTTACGGGTTCGATTCCCGTGCGGGGTGATTTGTGTAAACCACAAATGTTTGTCTCGGTCGGGTGTGTGTGAATGAGTGTGTGCGTAGTTTCTGATACCCTAGCTAGATACAAGTTTCGAACTTAGTTAGGGGTCAGTGACTGTAATGAGATGATGGAGTGAATGATTGTACGTATGTTTTGCTAAAATAGATACTTAAGTTTTTTTCACGTAAAAATGCAATATGGCAGTATAATTTCGATCCATGTAACTGTACCAAATTCATGATGTTTTATATTTGTAATAAAATACTTTAATATTAAAACCTACATAGGTATGTGTTTCATTTCATATAGGTAAGTATACCCCTTGAAAACTCTCTCTAATATGTAAATGCTTACTAGGTACTTAGTTAATTTATTTCCCTTGAGTTTGGGGAAATTACCCGAGTTGGTATCACTTCCGCTACCGCGCGAAACCGAACGAACGCATTCAATAGGCACAAACGCACATACCTACTCACTCACAAAATAAGCCAATAAGTAGGTATGTAAAGGGGCCCCGAGACGGGTTTTGATTCATACATAACAAGCTGTGCCCCGCGGTTTCACCCGAATTCAACCCGATCCAGTGGGAATTTCGGTATAAAACATAGCTTACGTCATTCCCTGGGCTGTAAGCTATCCCTATACGAAATTTAAAGTCAATCGGTTCAGTAAATTAGCCATGAAAATGTAATAAAGTTACTTTCGCATTTTATAATATTAGTAAAGATTTTTTCTTTTAATAGAAAGGTACATTACTCCTGAATACCGTAAACTATGTTTTATCTTGATTTACGAACGAAAAAATACAATTTGAGTAAAACTATGCGCATTAATATCAACAAACGAGACTGCCAACGCCATCTAGCGGTAGCGGATGTAAACTTTGTACAAAGTACACGCTGAAATCATGCGAGTACATCGCACTGATACCTAATTATTTATGTGTAATTTTGTATGATTATGTGTTTGACAGTAATTAATTTTACATTAATTCAGTATTTGAGTGAAATACACTTGGATATTTTACATAGTTAGGTATAAAGATTTTGATTTGAATGATTACCAAGTACAATACAATAAAATATAGGTATTTACCTACCTACCTATTGATTCAACGAAAGCTTTTAGTAACTAACTAATCACCCGAAGAGTTCCCGTTCCCGTAGGAATATGGGGATAAAATAATGCTAAAAACCTTCCCACTGAATCACTCTATCCTCTATAGGTATATTAAAAAAAACCGCATCAAAATCCGTTGCGTAGTTTTAAAGATCTAAGCATAGGTACAAAGGGACATAGGGACAGAGAAAGCGATTTTGTTTTATACTATGTAGTGACGTGAGTGTTGTTAGAACTCATTTTAAACCAGTTTTATGACACAGTAGGTAAAACGATGTTTGACAATGATCAAAAACTTATGATCCAAGTAAGCCGTTGTCTTAAGGCTAACCTCCGCAAAGCTTTAAAGAATTTCGAAGAAGCAAACAATAGTGACCATTATGGTTATTTCTATTATGGTTAAAAAATTATCTCGTGAACACGTGCAAGTAACAAATAAGTACCTACCGAAACTTTTGTTCTACACTCTCTTTCAAAATGACTCATTGACAAACAATTTTATGTTTTATCGGTTGTGGAACCATTTCTTTAACTTCGGTACTGTGGGCCAATACAGAGAGTTATAAGTAGAGGTTTTAGTCTCTGATAGGAAGAAAACATATTATTTTTTGAAGTTAAAGAGGTTTTTAAGTTATCGATGGCTCAAAAGCCATCGAGGTTCTACTGTATTATGTACTTATGTGAAAGTTTGTGAGTGTGTCGACGTATGAGTGGGTGTGTAGTTTGTTACTCATTCACGCAAAATCTACAGAACCAATTTTATTAAGATGTTGGTACAGATGTTCCTTATAACTTGGAATAACACATAGGATAGTTTTTATCCCAAAAATCCCATGTTCCTTATAACTTGGAATAACACATAGGATAGTTTTTATCCCAAAAATCCCACGGGATAAGGTTCCGCCTTAAAATACCTACCTTTATAGATATTTACTACCATCCGACGTGAGAAATAAATAGGTAATAGAATTTATATTTTTTTTAACAATAGCACGATGGGTATGACTAAATGAAATAGGCGCGACCGAAGCCGCAGGCAAACAGCTAGTAGCGTAGGTAGTAGCGTAATATAACAATTATTTTACATTACAATTATTACAAACGAGACATCCGGAGCCATCTAGCGGTAATGGATACAAACTATAATTATTAAAAATTAGGTAAAACACTGTGTGTGTTCAGGCCGAACGGACTTCCAAAATTTAAGTTGGATCGTCTAACTGTCCGTCGCCATGAGTATTACTTTTTGTTCTGTCTATTCGGAAAGATAAACAATAGATTTGCCTATGAAATAATGTTAAGCAGAGTGTCCAGGCCGATTTAGTTAGACCATCCAACTTACACTTGAAAGTCTTTGTCAGCGTGAACACATCAAGTGCCTATTTGTTTGTTTGTTCTTTAGGTACACACACACACACACACACACACACATTTAATATTCTTAAGTAGGTACTAATTATAATGAGTAGGTGCATATTGTTAATGCGAAAATGAATTGGTACCTATTTTGTTACAATTAAGATTTTATTACAAACACTGCCAAACTACCTAGGTAGTGAAACTACATATAGGTACCTGTTTTAAAATATCTTAAGAATTACTTTTATTTTTTTATTTTATTAATAAAGATCACAAAGCAGATCATAATCCTTTACAAAGTTTAATGTTAGTATAATAATAGTTAAAGATCCAGATTAAGACCCTGTATGTGAACCTGATTGAGTTAGTGTTGCTACATAGTTAAATTTCCAATCGAACAGAAGTAATATGTTATATTATGAACTAAGCTATTTTAAACTTAAAAATAAACATTTTTTAAATTTGTTGTAATTTGCGTCAAATATATCTATAGATGTTTCCTCAGAAGTATTATTCTTTGATGTTAAATCATTGTAAAAACGACACATTCTAGTAATTGGGTTGTAAAAAGAAGTGTTATTTTTATAGATATTAAGAGAAAAGGTACGTGGGTAACGAGTTCTATAGCAAATGTTGATATTAATGCAGGAAATTAAATAAGGGCAATCAATCGCAGAGTGTAGAATTTTATGAAGGTAAAGAATATCGATTCTCTTTCTACGCGTGTGTAATGGTGTTACGTTAAATCTGATCAAACGGTTTTGGTATCCAGACAGCGATCTGCCAAAATTATATCTATGACCTAGGATGCGCAGACACTTTTTCTGAACCCCCTCTATCCTGTCCTCATGAGTTACATAATACGGAGACCATATTGGAGCACCGTATTCAAGAATTGATCTTATTAAACTATAGAATAGGTGCAAAAGGCTCGTTGGTTTCCGAAAATCTTTGGTTATTCTAGTGATAAAGCCAAGTAGTTTATAGCTTTTGTTAACAATGTAATCATAGTGATTACGAAACGTTAACCTTTCGTCAAAATAAATTCCTAGATCCTTAATTACCGTTTTACGTACCAAATTATAGTTTGAAATTTTGTAATCGAAAAGTATTCTATGATGTTTGTTTGTGAACGACACTACGAAGCACTTATCAATGTTGAGTTTCATGCTATTCTCAGCACACCAGTTAAGGAGCGTATTAAGATCTTCCTGGAGTTTGTAACAGTCGTCCATGCTGTGAATACGAGTAAATATTTTAAGATCATCAGCATACAGTAAGCTTGTACAGTGTAAGCGCTCCGCTAGATCATTCACAAACAGTATAAAGAATAGTGGCCCTAGATGGGACCCCTGTGGTACACCTGAGGGTATCGTGATTGGTTCAGAGGTGTAACCCTTAACTGTGACTATTTGGCTCCTGTTTATCAAATAGGATTCCACCCATCGTAATAAATTCCCATGTATACCATAATAAGCTAATTTAGTGCAGAGAGTAACATGGTTGACTTTATCGAATGCCTTACGGAAGTCGGTATACACTGAATCTACCTGGCCCTTTTCAGCGAAGGACTGACATAAATAGTTTTTGTAAACCAAGAGATTACTAATAGTTGACCTTTTTTTAACAAATCCGTGTTGATTGATGGAAATTGATTTACAAACATGAGCATAAATGAAATCGTAAACAATTGATTCTAATAATTTTGAAAAACTCGATAATATACTTATAGGCCGATAATTATTACAATGTGTTTTATCTCCTGATTTGTGTATTGGTACGATGTGAGCTCTCTTCCACAGCTTAGGAAAGATGCCGGACAAAATAGATCTATTGAAAAGAAGAAATAGAGGTTCTTGGAGCTCAGTGCCACATGATTTAATAAATTTTGGTGGTATACCGTCTGGCCCAGCGCCCTTGGTGCTATCTAACTGTTTTATTTTGGAGAGAATTTTATGTTTCGATATAACAGGCGAATACAAAGTATCGTTTACGTGGGTAATGTGAGGACTGATTCTTAAATTTGTAGCCGAGTTTGATTTTTCATAAACAGATCCGAAATAATTTGAGAACAGCTCACAGATACCCTTACAATCTGATGAGGATATGCCATTATACATCATTAATTGAGGTATAGTGACAGAACCCTTTTTATTACTGACGTACGTCCAGAAATGCCTTACATTTGTAATTAAGGAGGCCTCAACGGATGAACGATACTGTTCATAGCAGGTGACCAACAAGGATTTGCTCTTAGAACGATAGAATGAATAAGTATCGTAGTCTCTAGGGTTCTTGTACATTTTGTACAATTTGTGATATTTCGCCTCTTGTGCGAGATTCTTTCTTAAACCGGCATTATACCAGAATGGGTGTTTGTGAGATCGTGCTTTTATCAATGGAGTGTGTTCTCTTATAATAGTATCGAGATTCAAGTAAAATTTATCTACGCTTTCTTCTATGTCAAGGTTTTTAAATAGTTCTTCCCAATTTATCTCTTTTAACTTTTTCCTAATACTGTCAAGGTTACATTTTTTAAAATTAAGAATTTCAATCTTTTTACGTTTTTTAAACGGTTTTAGTGTTTTAAAATCTGGAATATCTATAACGAGCGGAGGATGATGACAGTCCTGACGACTGAGTGGATCGGCACCATATACCTTTAGGTTGTCTACGGTAGAAAGGACTAGGTCAAGATATCTACCATTGGAATTAGGAATATTGTTGAATTGTGAGAAGTTACAAATAGAGATAGTGTTCATTAATAATTTGGCCCTTGTATCCTGGGGGTCACTAGCAATCATTACAGACGGTATACTATGGTGAGTCCATGTTATGTAACGTGTGTTGAAATCCCCCAGAACCAGAAACTTATCATCCTTGATATTATTCAGAACAACATGCTGAAGATTATTGTAAAACTTATTTAAGGAATCTATAGATATATATGACGGTAAGTAACAAAGATATACATGAAGGTTAGGAGTTTTATTGTCAGATGTTGGTAAAGTCAACCAAATATCTTCCAGTTCAGTTTCCCAATCTGCCTGGCGTATAGCTTTAATATTTTTCTTAATAGCTAAGAGCACACCTCCTCCTTCCTCTTTATTTATACATGTAGAGTGCCTATCTCGGCGGAAAACATTAAATCTGTCATCAATAAACTCTCCATCGTGTACACTTTCATTGAAGTTAGTTTCAGTCAGGCAGATGAGGTCATAATTACAAAGAAGGTTGTTTGTATAAAAGATTTCTGTTTTAGTTCTGATTCTATTAACATTTTGATAAAAGACATTAAACATAATGATACGTTGATAGAAAGCCAAACGTTTGCTATTTTGATTACAAAGTAATTATTTCTTGTTAGTAAGTAAGGTTTTAAGAAATTCACAGTTTTTAACCCTAAGAGCATTTGAATTATCATTTTGCCTTATAAAAATTTGTCCGTACTTAACCCAAACATATTTATATTGATTTTCCCGCGCAAATTTTCTTGCCTCGGCATGAATTTGCTTCATCTCTGGAGAAATATGTTCGACTAGGAAGACCCTTCGTGATTCACCAGATATCCCGAGATGAGTGGTACTAAGCAGTTCCTTAGGATGAGCTTTGTTGAATCTATGCACAGCTGATAGGATATGATCGCGATTCCTCGGAGAGGTCAAGGTTACAATTATATTCCTTGGACGCTCTGTGTCTGGGTTGATCTTGGCCACGCGACGTAAACCATGAATATCGCTGTCCAAGATTGGAACAGAAATGGTAGTACATATTTTCTTCAAAATGTCTAGAAGGTTTTCGCTGCGGCTCTCAGGCACGCCTTGGATTTCTACATTTCGATCCCGTGAGATTTTTTCTACAGCAGCTAGCCTGTTATTAATATGTTTTAGTTCTTTATTCACTCTATCATTTTCTGATTGTAATTCCTTAATTGTTTTGTCGCGTTCCATGAGTTTCACCTTCAAGTCTGATTGTACATCGCTAAGAAAATCCGTTGTAGCAGTAAAATCGGTTCTAAGCTGAATTAAAGAGGAGTTGACCTCTGACGATATAGTGCTCTTAATGTCAGACAGTAAGGCTTCACGCATGTTTTTCATGAACGGGGAGGACAGTGAAAAGAGATTGCCCGTCCACGGTACTCTTTCAAAATGGGTTGTGCCTCAAAAAGTTAAACATAATAAAATATCTAAATTAAAAATATATTTTTTAAATAAGACATAATCATTTTTTACAATGGGGATTTATTTTTGAAAAATAATTAGTAATTTCATGTTTCCGGCGATATAGTACGCCATTTGTTCTATGCCTGTCAGTACTAGGGATGTCTATTTTCTTATTACGTGTGATACACGCTTACGTAAAATATAATAATATTGATTGTATTATTTATTCGATATATTATTATTAAAATACGTTTGAAGTTAAATAAGTTTATTGAGTTTATTTAATAAAATAGGTGAACTTACATTATATTTTTAAAATGTAGTTTCTATAATTCCACAGAACTTGATATTATTTAAGAGGTACAACATATTTATTATTTTCATTGTAAATGTGACGAAACACTAGTGCGCGATGAGGTATATTTGGTTGGTATTTGGTTATTTTTTAACAGCCCTATTTTACATTGATTGTCACCTGTCATATTTTTCAAATTAACGGCTAGTATGTTTTTTCTACTGATATTGTATGTTGTGCGTTGAGTTTGAGCTCTTAGTTCCTCCGCTACTGCTGCAAATATTTTGGAAATACACATACTTCCAAGCGTTACCGCGCTACTTTTTGTGTTGTGATTGATATTCATCATGGACAGTGTGACTGTGGAGCAATGTCTCAACTGTTCTTTGAGGCTAACCCCACTTATTCGCAGACTCATGTTGTCGGAGTTGCCGAATAACATCATTAACATTTTACGATCCTGGATCTCGCCAACGCCGGTAAAAATGAACATTGTATTTTAAGTGTGCTTCTATCTTAGTGTACCTAGAAAATCTAAAGGACAATAAGTACCATGTGTATATATCTGTTGCTCCTCATCGCATTAGTTCGGTTACCGGATCTGTATATTAGTAACTTAAGTAGGTAGGTATCTACTATTTGTAACAACTTGTAAAGATGGTTTAATTCGATAAGTTAAATATATTCTGAGATATAGCTTCTTCTCAATCAATCAAATGTAGTTTTGTATATCGTATGAGATGAGAGCAGTACAGAATTATAAATACTTATGTTTTTTTAGCTGTTCAAAATCGAAATAATTTCTTGTTGAAACCGTTTCAATACACCGACTGATTTGGTATAATCGATTATAAATCGAATGTATTCGATTTTTTTCATTACGGGCTCAACCCTATTTCACATTTATTGCCCGCTTGTCATAACACAATATCAAATGGCGGCCAGTATGTTTTTTCCAAAGAGGTTGTAGGTTTTGAGTATGTATGTTAATGCGTAGAGTTTAGATGCTGAAGTACAATAAGAAGATGCTCTAAATCTCAGTAATTTCTTGGTTTTATGGACCACCAGACAGATTAAATGCTACATTAATGTACGTCAAATGCAGTGAGCCCGTCCAGTCCCTTTCTAGATTATTTGTATTGATTTTGTGTTCAAACATAACCTCGATATAGTAATTACATTTTTGTAAATATCTCGGAAACCCCATTGTAGATTTTCCTGATATTTAAAAAATAGTATTTAGACATGTTTCCGATTATTTTAAAGTTGATTCCATGACCGCACAACAATGTTGAATTCAGTACATTTGTCCATAGCCGCGTGGGCATTGTCTTTTCTCGTCAAGTAGCTTGCTGATACTAGACAGGGTTATAGGCTTGTCGTCACAGTCAGCGGATGACGTGGCCGAGACAGCACCGAAATGATTGTTTTGGGGCTTTGAAGACTTCTCAGGTTTTGAACGGACAGGTGTGTTGTCGTTTATTCTTCGTTTCGTGACATTTGAACAGGACGGACATTTTAGAGCGGAAAGACATTTTTGATCGACTTTTTCCTTTGAGTCTATGTTAAGACATTCATAGCAGTATATGGACTTGCAGGTGTTGCAAGTCAAGCATCTCCCTCCTGTTTCCTTCATACATCCGTTGCAAGTCATTATAATGTATATATATATATTTTTAAATATACCAATTTTTTGGGAATAATTAATAATCTGGCAACACTACTCTGTGACAGTCCGTAAGTTGAAGTTGACGTTGACACTGTTGTAATTGGCAAGCAAATTTTTATGTAATGTCACAGAATGTCACTTGTCACTTTACATTCGTTTCGTTTCGCAGTCATTCACTCACAATTTTTCAGGTATTTTCAGGGTAGAAAAATAAAGTTATAACCTGTTGAGTTGTCACCAATGAGTTTTACAGTGTATTTTTGGAACAAATACGTGTTTATTAGTGAAATTTCATTGTTGAGAATGCGCAGAAAACTTCACTTAATCACTTCACAGAAACTGGCCGCAAACTTACAAGTATTAAAAATTTAAACCACGAATAAAATAGCGAGACTTTCTTCTTGGTAGCTCTGATCGAAGGTACTTGATACTGATCCAATTGTGAAATTTCTTTCACTAATATAAAGGTTTTTAATTCTTAAGTATATAAAATAAATTTTATTCCGATTTTCCTACAGGAAAGGCATAAAAAAAGGAAAAACAATAGGTACGTAAATCTACAAATGGTACTCCCAACGCCATCTAGCCGCAATATTTGCAAACATTTGCAATATTGCTAAAAAAATATAGGTAAAACTAGCTGCGCCCCGCGCGGTTTTGTGTCGGTGATTCCCAATCCCATGGGAATTTTGGGATAAAAAATATCTTATGTGTAATTCCTAGTTGTAAGGAACATCTGTACCAAATGTAATCTAAATCCCACCAAAAACATTCTGTAAAAAACTAGCCAAGTCTCGATGGAGCTGCTTGTTTATCTCTAAAAAGTAATGAAATCTAGACAATGTCGTGCCAAGTGTAAGGTTCCTTACTGCGATTTCTTTATTATTATAGTTAATGTTGTGTGGCTTGGCCGTTGCAGGATACACTGTACACAAGGGTACATAACTAGGTGCTCCATGACACTATTGCACCAATCTGTCGCCAGAACCACTACCCATTGACGATAGAAAATTGCCACTTGAAAAACGTTGATTCAATATCCAGTCAATTGTAGGCTTGATAAAGCTGCGTATTTTAATAATGTTACAACATTACGTGTAAACAAAATTGA
The DNA here is from genome assembly GCA_958496195.1 of Timandra comae. Taxonomy (NCBI): domain Eukaryota; kingdom Metazoa; phylum Arthropoda; class Insecta; order Lepidoptera; family Geometridae; genus Timandra; species Timandra comae. Next base: position 1,413,429 of record OY292372.1, on the reverse strand, counting down.
CTTGTACCCACTACTAAAGTTTTAAACAATGTTCAACGGCCAAGTCACACAACATTAACTATAATAATAAAGAAATCGCAGTAAGGAACCTTACACTTGGCACGACATTGTCTAGATTTCATTACTTTTTAGAGATAAACAAGCAGCTCCATCGAGACTTGGCTAGTTTTTTACAGAATGTTTTTGGTGGGATTTCATTTATTTTTGTTGAAACGTGTTTATATTGTTTTTTTTTATTAGATTTTCTTATTTGACACAATTTTTTCTTTTTAGGAGTAGTATTTTATTACTAAGCGCCCCGCAATTTCACCCGCGTAGTTTCCGTTCACGTTTCCGTGAGAATTTCGGGATAAAAAGTATCCTATGTCCCTATGTGCTTCTCCTGGTTCTAAGCTGCCTCCCCACCAATTTTCAGCCAAATCAATTCAGCCGTTCTTGAGCTATAAATTCCCGTTCCCTATCCCGTGGGAATTTCGGGATTAAAAGTATTCTATGTTCTTCTCAAGGTTTTAAGCTACCTCCCCACCAATTTTCAGCCAAATCAGTTGAGCCGTTCTTGAGTTATAAATTCCCGTTCCCAATCCCGTGGGAATTTCGGGATTATACGTATCCTACGTCCTTTTCCTGGTTCTAAGCTACCACCTCACCAATTTTCAGTCAAATCAGTTGAGCCCTTCTTGAGTTATAAATTCCCGTTCCCAATCCTGTGGGAATTTCGGGATTAAAGGTATCCTACGTCCTTTTCCTGGTTCTAAGCTACCACCCCACCAATTTTCAGCCAAATCAATTCAGCCGTTCTTGAGCTATAAATTCCCGTTCCCTATCCCGTGGGAATTTCGGGATTAAAAGTATTCTATGTTCTTCTCAAGGTTTTAAGCTACCTCCCCACCAATTTTCAGCCAAATCAGTTGAGCCGTTCTTGAGTTATAAATTCCCGTTCCCAATCCCGTGGGAATTTCGGGATTATACGTATCCTACGTCCTTTTCCTGGTTCTAAGCTACCACCTCACCAATTTTCAGTCAAATCAGTTGAGCCGTTCTTGAGTTATAAATTCCCGTTCCCAATCCTGTGGGAATTTCGGGATTAAAGGTATCCTACGTCCTTTTCCTGGTTCTAAGCTACCACCCCACCAATTTTCAGCCAAATCAATTCAGCCGTTTTTGATTTTTAAATTCCCGTTCCCAATCCCGTGGGAATTTCGGGATTAAAGGTATCCTTTGTCCATTTCCTGGTTCTAAGCTACCTCCCCACCAATTTCCAGCCAAATCAGTTCAGCCGTTCTTGAGTTACAATTCCTGTTCCCGTTCCTGTATAATTCCCGTTCCCGTTCGATTATCCTAGTTTTTATAGTTTTCCCTTTATGTGGCCATTAAACCCTAACTCTGTACCAAATTTCAGCTCTCTAGGTTTATGGGAAGTACTAGTTCTATTTTGATGATCATGAGTGAGTGAGTGAGTGAGTGAGTGAGTGAGTGAGTGTCTGTCATAAATACGAAACTTTGCATTCGCTTAACTTCGGAACTAAATGACCTACAGACTTGAAATTTTATTTTAAGTATGTGATTGTATAGCTTACTGGATGACGAAAATTTCAGCGTTCTGGGCTTATCCAGAGGTTCTCAAATAGGGGCCTGAAAATGCGGCGAAAGGGTTCCTGTAAAGGATGGTACGGCAGTGTTTGCTTCGCGCTCGACTTGGCGGGGGGCACTGCCGTGCCCCCAGATCGATACAATAGTTTTTGCGTGAAAGAATAACAAACATCCAAACTCATAAACATCCAACCTATTAGTAGGATAATCGTTGAGTTACCTAACCTCCGGAGTTCCAAAGCAACTTACCGACCGATGCGGTCAAACGATTTGATCCAAACACGGAATATTTTGTTTGAGTCAAATTGTGTATCTATGAAAACTAATTTGGACGGTTTGTCAAACAACAACGAATTTGGTTGTTTTGATCGGGTTTCCAAAATGTCATCAAACGCGGCGAAACAACAAGGTTGAATCTAACCGTACGACAACCGTCACAAACTCTGCCTGGACGGGCAGTCAGCCAACGGGGCAAGCTAATATATTTCACGACCTTCAAGTAAAGGTAGTTTTGTCTCATTCTTACTTTATATCAAGTGACAAAGACAAAACATGTGAGTACTTACTCGGAACGTTACGTGAAGATGGTGAAATAGGCCCTAAGTTTTTTTAATGAATAAATAATTTATCTATTAGTATATTCATTAAGGATTTCCGAAATACTAATAATAATAATTTTCATCTACGAATTAAGGATGATGAGCTATAATATTTGGTGTGGTTTTGGTCTTGTAGCAAATTTCACATAAGTTTTCTTGCTATAAAATTTGTGTTAGGCGTTAAACTAAAAGTAAGTTTTTACGTTTTTTTTTCAAAATTTATAGTTCGATTTTTTATTTTTGATTTAGAAACGTTAAATTGATATTCATTTAAATCTAATTTATATACTTTTATTTCTTGTAATGCTTTTAAAACAAATTCCCACTTAGTTTTATTACATTCATAAATGTATGTGGGAATAGAAATATACACATGCTCTATGAATGTTTTAGCTAAAAAATCGTTTATTTATATTTTATAAATCTTTATTGAAAAAATGAGACCAATCAAATTATAAATAACGATATTATATTTAAAAAATATCCTTTTGGGTTAGCGCCTGTCGCATTATTTTGGGCATTTTTTATTATTGTGTGAAACTTGTAACCGTCACATGATTGTAGGCATATCTATTTATAGTAATAAAGTTTAATTTAAGGTTTAGAATATTTTATATTAATTCCCACCTAAATCCATATCACATGTTACTGCTGAAACTTTTGTTCTGCACACTCTTTCAAAATGACTCATTGACAAACAATTTTATGTCTTATAGGTTGTGGAACCATTTCTTTAACTTCGGTACTGAGGGCCAATACAGAGATTAATTATTTAAGATACATATAGAGGTTTTAGGCTCTGATGGGAAGGGAATATAGGTACCTGTTATTTTTTGAAGTTATAGAGGTTTTTAAGTTACTGAGGTTTGAGCTATCGAGGTTCTACTGTATTATACACCCCTATTTTGAATTCGAGATACTTAATAACACAGCTAATGTAAACGACGGGTGACAATATAATAGTGAAGTTAATTTTTATCTTTTGCTTTTATTTAAAAAGTTAATGATAAGTCAAAGTTTTTCAAAATACCGCCGAATTTTATTGTAAATGCGAAAGTTTGTGAGTATTTCGACGTATGAGTGGGTGTGTAGTTTGTTACTCATTCACGCAAAATCTACAGAACCAATTTTATTAAGATTTTGGTACAGATGTTCCTTATAACTTCTTGCTATAAAATTTGTGTTAGGCGTTAAACTAAAAGTAAGTTCTTACGTTTTTTTTTCAAAATTTATAGTTCGATTTTTTATTTTTTATTTAGAAACGTTAAATTAATATTCATTTAAATCTAATTTATATACTTTTATTTCTTGTAATGCTTTTTAAACAAATTCCCACTTAGTTTTAGTTACATTCATAAATGTATATGGGAATAAAAATATACACATGTTCTATCAAAGTTTTAGCTAAAAAATCGTTTATTTATATTTTATAAATCTTTATTGAAAAAAATAAGACCAATCAAATTATAAATAACGATATTATATTAAAAAAATATCCTTTTGGGTAAGCGCCTGTCGCAATATTCTGGGCATTTTGTATTATTGTGTGAAACTTGTAACCGTCACATGATTGTAGGCATATCTATTGATAGCATAAAGTTTAATAAAGGTTTTGAATATTTTATATTAATTCCCACCTAAATCCATATCACATGTTACTGCTGAAACTTTTGTTTTGCACACTCTTTCAAAATGACTCATTGACAAACAATTTTATGTCTTATAGGTTGTGGAACCATTTCTTTAACTTAGGTACTGAGGGCCAATACAGAGATTAATTATTTAAGATACTTATAGAGGTTTTAGGCTCTGTTGGGAAGGGAATATTGGTACCTGTTATATTTTTTGAAGTTACAGAGGTTTTTAAGTTACTGAGGTTTGAGCTATCGAGGTTCTACTGTATTATACACCCCTATTTTGAATTCGAGATACTTAATAACACAGCTAATGTAAACGACGGGTGACAATATAATAGTGAAGTTAATTTTTATCTTTTGCTTTTATTTAAAAAGTTAATGATAAGTCAAAGTTTTTCAAAATACCGCCGAATTTTATTGTAAATGCGAAAGTGAAGTGAATGTCGACGTATGAGTGGGTGTGTAGTTTGTTACTCATTCACGCAAAATCTACAGAACCAATTTTATTAAGATTTTGGTACAGATGTTCCTTATAACTTCTTGCTATAAAATTTATGTCAGGCGTTAAACTAAAAGTAAGTTTTTACGTTTTTTTTCAAAATTTATAGTTCGATTTTTTATTTTTGATTTAGAAACGTTAAATTGATATTCATTTAAATCTAATTTATATACTTTTATTTCTTGTAATGCTTTTAAAACAAATTCCCACTTAGTTTTATTACATTCATAAATGTATGTGGGAATAGAAATATACACATGTTCTATCAAAGTTTTAGCTAAAAAATCGTTTATTTATATTTTATAAATCTTTACTGAAAAAATGAGAACAATCAAATTATAAATAACGATATTATGTTTAAAAAATATCGTTTTGGGTTAGCGCCTGTCGCATTATTCTGGGCATTTTGTATTATTGTGTGAAACTTGTAACCGTCACATGATTGTAGGCATATCTATTTATAGTAATAAAGGTTTTGAATATTTTCCTACCTAAATACCTAAATCCATGATATTACTGCTCAATTAATTGCTATCTATTTGTAACGTACATTTACGATCGAGTAACTAGAGTACGCATTTTATTGTATCGCAAATAAATAAGTAAGTACATACATAAATTCCGAGAAATAACTTTATCCAAGTTTGACCGTTTGTACAGAAAAAAAAAGTACCTATAGGAATCTACATAACTTTCAAAATGATTGTGTAAAATTTAATATTTTTCATGTTGTGGTTTGTGGGACAATTTTTTATACGTAATAGTTATTTTTATCTTAAGGGGATTATATGAATTAAGTATATTTTTATTTTAAATAAATTGTATCACGTTGAACAAGATACATAAGATACCACAAATGACATAATGTAATATATTCAACCGATCGATTGCAACATGAAATTACTGAAATATTAATTAATTACAACGCCATCTATTGTTTGCCAAGGAAACTAAAATGTGTTTGCCGCATGGTTTGTCGACAACCATGAAGGCCGCTCCGCTCGACGCACGTCACTTTTTGCTTTGCCGTAAATCCTATAGATGGCGGGCGTTTACACAAGATTTGGTACAAAATATAGTTAAAAGATGGCATTAGCTGCTTTGTATTAGTTATTAGTGGTGGATTTTGATATCGATTGCAAAATTATTACAATTTAATAAACTGCAGTACAATAACATTGAGAACCGTTAAGGTGTAACATATTTCCTCACTTTTTGGTCTGACTTCAATCCTATAGATATGTAGATGGCCGGCGATCACAATTATTTTGGAAAAAACGTGATCCGATGTGCCATAGGTAGTGGTCTGACCGCGGGCGAGTGAGCGATGAACTATCGGCGATTTATTCTCGCTCAAGAAAAGGACAGTGAACATACATTCCGTGAGAACGAAAGAGATGCACATATTATTTATAGTTACTCGCCTGTTCACACCGCCGCCGGCGAGTATTCGCTTTACTAGTTTTGTCGTTGAGCTACAAAAAATTACTCGCCGACTCGCTGAGCGAGATGGTGAGTATTTTTATTCACTCATCGATACTCGCTCAGCGAGTTGGCTAGTTAAATTTTACCTGCTGAGCGAGTTGCCGAGTACTCGCTCACTCGCACACTCGCCCGGCGAGTACTCGCTACTCGCTCATCGCCTTCGGTCGGACCACTGCCTATTTGGTAATTTTTTGTAGCTCAGCGACAAAACTAGTAAAGTGAGTACTCGCCGCACAGTGGCCGCAATTTTAAGGTCCCCTTTCATAGGATTTTTTGTAAACTAAGTTTGTTTTATTTTAAACTAGCGGCACTCCGCGGTTTCACCCGCGTAGTTCCCGTGTAGTGTTCTGAGTATGCAGTCTTGTAAAAGATGCAAAAATATTAAAAATGCGAAAGTAACTCTGTCTGTCTGTCTGTTACCTTTTCACGACTAAATTAGTGAACCGATAGCTTATGGTCCGGGAAAGAACATAGGCTATGTTTTATCCCGAAATTCCTACAGGAACGAGAACTACGCGGGTGAAACCTCGGGGCACAGCTAGTATTCCATAATGCAGGAGTCACGACCGATTTTTTCAGTTTTAATAGCTTGAAAAATGAGTTAGTTTGTTTGAATTGTACGAAAAGGCGAGCTCAGCGAGCACTAAACATAGGGGGTCATCATTCGCGGGTACAGGACCATTTCCTATGAGACGTCGTGTTCTTGTGGGGTGTGCCTCGTGGGTACATGCCATAGTTTTTGACTGGCGATTAGACCTCCGCCTTCGTGGAGAAAACCCTCCTCTGCGTGAGGTAGAGGCGATCAGGGACGAGGCTAGGAACGAGATGGCAGGCCTCTGGGAAAGACGCCTAGAACGGCCCAAATATGGTGTTCGCACAATCGACGCGATCACACCAAACAAAGCTCAGAAAATAAAGGATACGGGGGCTCACATATCGGATGACACAGGTTTTGTCGGGGTACGGGTGCTTCGGCAGATATGTACCTGTGCAACATCACCAGACGTGAGCTGACACCGATATACGACGCACCATGCGGTTAGCAAGACGGGCGGTAGGCCGGAGGGTCGATAGCCACAGCGACAGCGCGGGCGTCGCAAACGGCACTGACTAACGTGGATGCCGCCACGTTAGATGATACCATTTTTAACAGACTTCAAAAAAGGAGGAGTTTCTCAATTCGACCGGTTTCTTTATGTATGTACACCGATTTCTGTTGATGTTCGTTGGTACCCCTCCTCCCGTCCTTAGCTGGCACATTTTTAAAGCCCCACCTGGAATGAGGTAACACATTTTGAAACGAATCTAAAAACATGATTAAAATAAATCAGTAAGTTTTTTCTTATTTTCGTTAAAATCTCAACAAATTGACGGTTCAGTGTGTTCTTATAGATTTACCAAGTTTTCTGTGCCGGTGACGCCGTCGTGCGTCGCTGTAATCGCATCTTTTGGTTGTCCGTTTATTGAAAATGTATCCAAATGACATTAGAATCAAGATGACAATAGTAGCTTCCACTTTTGGCCGCCGGCACAGAAATCTTGGTGACTACCTCAGGTAGTTATTAAACAGTGAGCGTGTGACTAGTGTCCCACCGCTACGACACGGTGGCCCATACAAGGAATTGTACTCATCAAGACTTTCCAAATGATGTAGGTCTCAAACTCCCCATACAAAAGGTACCATTTCGCCAAGGGCCCGCGTTCGCTCACTCACGTCCTTCGTTCCAGTCCTTGAGATCGGTCGTCGGTTGTGGTATTGTGCCGAAGGACAAACTGCTACTAGCTTTGAAGTGTCGTTGCATAAATTGTGTGACCATCGACAACTATACTTGTAGCGTCTCTGTGTGAAATTTAACGTTCAACGGTGTGCATGGGTAGCACTAGAGAAACAGATGTCGGTCTTCGATGGCCTCAGAAGAACTTTCGTCTACATAAGGTATGCAGACTGAGCCGTTGTTCGTTTGTGTTGAGGCTTTTTCTGGTTCTAGTGTTGGACCACGGTGGTGTTGTAGTGGTGCGCTTGCTGTCATGCGCGCCCGGGCACACGCGCGCACCGTCTCGACTGCGACCGACCGACGACACGACGCCTCAATTCAGAGACGGACTGTTATCTCTTCCGTGTATGTAGGTAGAGCCAATGACACTCCCCGGAGTTCATCGCCGCGAGCCGCATACACTACCGCTCCAGGCTAAATCGTTTGTGTAACAGTATTTTATTGAAATTGATGAAATGAATTATTAAAATGCATCGTGGTAGAGCTACTCTTGCATACATACTCCATCGCCGTGGCGCGGCAAACTGCATCAGTCTCATCTTCAAATCCGCAGTATGTTCGCTCACATAGACTACAATATCACTGTATCAATGTTCTCATCGACAAGGTTTTTTAGTGTCGCAGTATGTTCGCTTACATAGATGTGAACAGCAACAATATCTATATTTTTTTTACCTTAATCCCATTACGTAGTGTCAGCATGTTGATTTTCTCTTAGTCTATTTTGTTTTATTAGCTCACATTCACACTTCATACATTAGTTAGAATCACCAAAGTGTCGCAGTATGTTCGCCCACTAAATAATAATAAGATATATCGCCCCGTGCAGCAGACCGCCCAACAAATCTGCTGCAATAAACACAATCCTTCGGCTATATTCTACATAATGTATAATACAACGTCAGGCTGATACGTATTAATACATTGTCATTAATGGGTCACCCACAAGCCCATTTAAAGTCCAATAAGCTTAATAGCTCAAGGAAGCTATATGATTATGATACAAACACATATTTGTAAAAATAAACGTCGCTTCGTGTAGCAGACCACCTACCAAATCTGCTTTTTGTTTAATTACTTTTCTGTAATTAACACACATTCAGCACCACCTTCATAACATTTAATGATTTATAAACATATTATATTCAACAATAATAAATATACATAGAATTCAAGACCTTTTAATTCCGTATATTTAATATCTTTCTTCTTGGATCACCCACAAACCCATTTACTTCAATAAGCTTAGAAAAGCTTGAGGCTAATATTAGCCTCTCTCATTATAAGGATTCACATTTCATTCTTTATAGTGTCGCTACTTACACATGTCCACACTGATGTGATTAAACTCATGCGTCCTCAGTTACAGCGGCGCGTGTCGCGTCGCCGCGTCATCAGATGATGACATGACTCTACTCCTGGGATGGGGTCGGCGGGATGAGGCGCGCGGGGCGCCTTCCACCCGCCGACATGCACAGTAATGTACAGAGGGAAGCTCCATACAGTGAAATACGATACCCCAACAAACATATTCCCCCCCTTAAATCTAAATGAAACAAAGCATAATATAGCAAAAAGTATCTGTTCAAATAGAAGTCAGTTCCAGTCATTGAAACCATCCAATATATCTCCATTGCTCAAGACCAGACTACTGACTTTGTGCAGATTGATTTTAAGTTTAATGTCTTCTTCTTCTTCTGAAGAGCATAACATTAACTTATCAATAGCATCAAAGTATACGGCTTCGTCTGTCCAATGGCCACAGCAGCATAAATACTTATGTGCTCGTATAATATACAATCACATATGGAGACAAAACTTATACTTATTCAGCACAGTATCGTCTCTCTATAGCAACATATTGATGTTATCTCACCAAACCTTGCACATCATTCGCGGTATCCCATTGAAGCACCCGCTCGGATGCTTCATGATAATGTCCTGCCGTTGGTTGTCGGCCGCCACAGGACATGTGTTCGCACACATCCTTCGTCCTAGTGACGTCGTCGGTGGTATGTGACGGAGGATTGATTTTCGAGTGTGAGTTGAGGGTAGATGTAACATTGTCGAATCCACTGCACCTGCACAGGACGTGAGTGAGCGAACACTGCACTGTCAAGGATCCGTGACGTCGTCTGTGGTATTGTGACGGAGAATGATTTATGATGAAACGTTTTGTCATAACGTGATCGGCCGCATCAAACATTTGGTGGTTAGTTGGTTATACTTCTCACGTTATTTATGGAGAAAAGTTATTGGATATCAATGAGTCCGGTTCTGTAAAACCTGTCACACGGCTCACAATGAACTACATGAGGATAAAAGAAAGCTCAACGTGAACCTCTTTGATGTAGAAAGCGTGCAGCGACCATGCGGCCTCGGTACAGGCGTTTACCAGTTAACGCATTACGGCCAGCGCACCACTTCAACACCGCTGTCGTTCAACACTAGAAATAGAAAGAGCCTCAACACAAACGAACAGCGGCTCAGTCTGCATACCTTTATGTAGACGAAAGTCCTTCGAAGGCCATCGAAGACCGACATCTGCTTCTCTAGTGCTACTCTTGCACAACGTTGAACGTTAAATTTCACACAGAGACGCTATATATATCCATGGTCACACTATGCAACGACACTTCAAAACTAGTAGCAGTTTGACCTTCGGCACAATACCACAAACGACGACCGATCTCAAGGACTGGAACGAAGGACGCGAGTGAGCGAACGCGGGCCCCTGGTGAAATGGTACCTTTTGTATGGGGAGTATGAGACCTACATCATTTGAAAGGTCTTGATGAGTACAACAATTCCTTGTATGGGCTGAAGTCTGTATCTCATACAGAGAAACCGCTAGGGCGGATTAACCGACTCCGTGAGGTGTCGCTCTACACGTTGTAACACCTTGTGACCTTCGTCATTTGGAAGGTTTCGATGAGTACTACAACTTCGTGTATGGGCTAAAACCTGTATGGTATGTTTAGTGTATACGCGTGTCATAATCAATAAATAACAATCCACACAATATATCTGGGGGCACGGCAGTGCCCCCCGCCAAGTCGAGCGCGAAGCAAACACTGCCGTACCATCCTTTACAGGAACCCTTTCGCCGCATTTTCAGGCCCCTATTTGACAACCTCCGGATGAGCCCAGAACGCTGAAATTTTCGTCATCCAGTAAGCTATACAATCACATACTTAAAATAAAATTTCAAGTCTGTAGGTCATTTAGATCCGAAGTTAAGCAAATGCAAAGTTTCGTATTTAAGACACTCACTCACTCACTCATGATCATCAAAATAGAACTAGTACTTCCCATAAACCTAGAGAGCTGAAATTTGGTACAGAGTTAGGGTTTAATGGCCACATAAAGGGAAAACTATAAAAACTAGGATAATCGAACGGGAACGGGAATTATACAGGAACGGGAACGGGAATTGTAACTCAAGAACGGCTGAACTGATTTGGCTGGAAATTGGTGAAGAGGTAGCTTAGAACCAGGAAAAGGACAAAGAATAACTTTAATCCCGAAATTCCCACGGGATTGGGAACGGGAATTTAAAAATCAAGAACGGCTGAATTGATTTGGCTGAAAATTGGTGGGGTGGTAGCTTAGAACCAGGAAAAGCACGTAGGATACCTTTAATCCCGAAATTCCCACGGGATTGGGAACGGGAATTTATAACTCAAGAACAGCTCAACTGATTTGGCTGAAAATTGGTGAAGTGGTAGCTTAGAACCAGGAAAAGGACGTAGGATACCTTTAATATCGAAATTCCCACGGGATTGGGAACGGGAATTTATAACTCAAGAACGGCTCAACTGATTTGGCTGAAAATTGGTGGGGAGGTAGCTTAAAATCTTGAGAAGAACATAGAATACTTTTAATCCCGAAATTCCCACGGGATTGGGAACGGGAATTTATAGCTCAAGAACGGCTGAATTGATTTGGCTGAAAATTGGTGGGGAGGTAGCTTAGAATCAGGAGAAGCACATTGGATACTTTTTATCCCGAAATTCCCACGGGAACGTGAACGGGAACTACGCGGGTGAAATTGCGGGGCGCTTAGTAATAAAATACTACTCCTAAAAAGAAAAAAATGTGTCAAATAAGAAAATCTAATAAAAAAAACAACATAAACACGTTTCAACAAAAATAAATGAAATCCCACCAAAAACATTCTGTAAAAAACTAGCCAAGTCTCGATGGAGCTGCTTGTTTATCTCTAAAAAGTAATGAAATCTAGACAAAGTCGTGCCAAGTGTAAGGTTCCTTACTGCGATTTCTTTATTATTATAGTTATTGTTGTGTGACTTGGCCGTTGAACATTGTTTAAAACGTTAGTAGTGGGTACAAGTCAATTTTGTTTACACGTAATGTTGTAACATTATTAAAATACGCAGCTTTATCAAGCCTACAATTGACTGGATATTGAATCAACGTTTTTCAAGTGGCAATTTTCTATCGTCAATGGGTAGCGGTTCTGGCGACAGATTGGTGCAATAGTGTCATGGAGCACCTAGTTTTGTACCCTTGTGTACATGTGTACCCTTCAACGGCCAAATCACACAATATTAACTATAATAATAAAGAAATCGCAGTAAGGAACCTTAGACTTGGTACCAGTTTGTCTAGATTTCATTACTTTTTAGAGATAAACAAGCAGCTCCATCGAGACTTGGCTAGTTTTTTACAGAATGTTTTTGGTGGGATATTATTTATAGTTACTCGCCTGTTCACACCGCCGCCGGCGAGTATTCGCTTTACTAGTTTTGTCGTTGAGCTACAAAAAATTACTCGCCGACTCGCTGAGCGAGATGGTGAGTATTTTTATTCACTCATCGATACTCGCTCAGCGAGTTGGCTAGTTTAATTTTACCTGCTCAGCGAGTACACCGTTTTGTTCATCAATTCTCTGTACCGATTTTCAAAATTATTTTTTTATTCGAAAGAGTGCACTTGCCATTTGTTCCAGGAAGGAAACCAGGATCTGATAGTGGAATCCTAGAGTTGAATAATGTTCCCTAGAATTGCATACATATACATGGAACATAATCTGTCTCGTCGCAGCGAAGTCGCGGCGTCTAGTGTATGGATGTAGGTAGACGCTCGAAATACCTTTCGGCCTGCAGGTAGCCGATCGCATGGGGCGTTGGTACCATCCTCCCGTCCTTAACTGGCACATTTTTAATTCCCCACCTGGAATGAGGTAACACATTTTGAAACGAATCTAAAAACATGATTAAAATAAATCAGTAAGTTTTTTCTTATTTTCGTTAAAATCTAAACAAATTGACGGTTCAGTGTGTTCTTATAGATTTACCAAGTTTTCTGTGCCGGTGACGTCGTCGTGCGTCGCTGTAATCGCATCTTTTGGTTGTCCGTTTATTGAAAATGTATCCAAATGACATTGGAGTCAATATGACAATAGTAGCTTCCACTTTTGGCCGCCGGCACAGAAAACTTGGTGACTACCTCAGGTAGTTATTAAACAGTGTGCGTGTGACTAGTGTCCTTTGTCCCTTGCGACGGTGGCCCATACAAGGAATTGTACTCATCAAGACCTTTCAAATGATGTACAAACTCCCCATACAAAAGGTACCATTTCAAATCAAATCAAATCAAATCAATTCAATCAAATTATTTATTATTTATTGTGTTGAGGCTTTTTCTGGTTCTAGTGTTGGACCAGGGTGGTGTTGTAGTGGTGCGCTTGCCGTCATGCGCGCCCGGGCACACGCGCGCACCGTCTCGACTGCGACCGACCGACGACACGACCTCAATTCAGAGACGGATTGTTATCTCTTCCGTGTATGTAAGTAGAGCCAATGACACTCCCCGGAGTTCATCGCCGCGAGCCGCATACACTACCGCTCCAGGCTAAATCGTTTGTGTAACAGTATTTTATTGAAATTGATGAAATGAATTATTAAAATGCATCGTGGTAGAGCTACTCTTGCATACATACTCCATCGCCGTGGCGCGGCAAACTGCATCAGTCTCATCTTCAAATCCGCAGTATGTTCGCTCACATAGACTACAATATCACTGTATCAATGTTCTCATCGACAAGGTTTTTTTAGTGTCGCAGTATGTTCGCTTACATAGATGTGAACAGCAACAATATCTATATTTTTTTTACCTTAATCCCATTACGTAGTGTCAGCATGTTGATTTTCTCTTAGTCTATTTTGTTTTATTAGCTCACATTCACACTTCATACATTAGTTAGAATCACCAAAGTGTCGCAGTATGTTCGCCCACTAAATAATAATAAGATATATCGCCCCGTGCAGCAGACCGCCCAACAAATCTGCTGCAATAAACACAATCCTTCGGCTATATTCTACATAATGTATAATACAACGTCAGGCTGATACGTATTAATACATTGTCATTAATGGGTCACCCACAAGCCCATTTAAAGTCCAATAAGCTTAATAGCTCAAGGAAGCTATATGATTATGATACAAACACATATTTGTAAAAATAAACGTCGCTTCGTGTAGCAGACCACCTACCAAATCTGCTTTTTGTTTAATTACTTTTCTGTAATTAACACACATTCAGCACCACCTTCATAACATTTAATGATTTATAAACATATTATATTCAACAATAATAAATATACATAGAATTCAAGACCTTTTAATTCCGTATATTTAATATCTTTCTTCTTGGATCACCCACAAACCCATTTACTTCAATAAGCTTAGAAAAGCTTGAGGCTAATATTAGCCTCTCTCATTATAAGGATTCACATTTCATTCTTTATAGTGTCGCTACTTACACATGTCCACACCGATGTGATTAAATTCTCATGCGTCCTCAGTTACAGCGGCGCGTGTCGCGTCGCCGCGTCATCAGATGATGACATGACTCTACTCCTGGGATGGGGTCGGCGGGATGAGGCGCGCGGGGCGCCTTCCACCCGCCGACGTACACAGTAATGTACAGAGGGAAGCTCCATACAGTGAAATACGATACCCCAACAAACATATTCCCCCCCTTAAAACTAAATGAAACAAAGTATATTATGGCAAAAAGTATCTGTTCGAATAGAAGTCAGTTCCAGTCATTGAAACCATCCAATATATCTCCATTGCTCAAGACCAGACTACTGGACTTTGTGCAGAATGATTTATAGTTTAATGTCTTCTTCTTCTCCTGAAGAGCATAACATTAATGTATCAATAGCAACAAAGTATAAGGCTTCGTCTGTCCAATGGCCACAGCAGCATAAATACTTATGTGCTCGTATAATATACAATCACATATGGAGACAAAACTTATACTTATTCAGCACAGTATCGTCTCTCTATAGCAACATATTGATGTTATCTCACCAAACCTTGCACATCATTCGCGGTATCCCATTGAAGCACCCGCTCGGATGCTTCATGATAATGTCCTGCCGTTGATTGTCGGCCGCCACATGACATGTGTTCGCACACATCCTTCGTCCTAGTGACGTCGTCGGTGGTATGTGACGGAGGATTGATTTTCGAGTGTGAGTTGAGGGTAGATGTAACATTGTCGAATCCACTGCACCTGCACAGGACGTGTGTGAGCGAACACTGCACTGTCAAGGATCCGTGACGTCGTCTGTGGTATTGTGACGGAGAGTATTTGGTGATTAGTTGGTGCTTTGTTGTCAAGCCCTAAAAGTTACTTGATATCATGAGGCTTTGTTCAATACAGTAGTAAGTATAGTATATATGTATATATATACGAGTATATAAGTATAGTTGACGATGGTCACACAATTTATACAACGACACTTCAGAGCTAGTAGCAGTTTGTCCTTTGGCACAATACCACAACCGAAGACCGATCTCAAGGACTGGAACGAAGGACGTGAGTGAGCGAACGCGGTCCCGTGGCGAAATGGTACCTTTTGTATGGGGAGTTTGTACATCATTTGAAAGGTCTTGATGAGTACAACAATTCCTTGTATGGGCTGAAGTCTGTATAATCACAGAGAAACCGCTAGGGCGGATTAACCGACTCGATGAGGTGTTGCTCTACACGTTGTAACACTTTGTGATCTTTGTCATGTGGAAGGTCTCGATGAGTACTACAACTTCGTGTATGGGCTGAAACTAGTATATACGCGTGTTATAATCAATCAATCCCCGCAATTGGAGTTATAAGTTTGTAACAATTAATTTAACTATACATATTTTATGTATAATTATGTTGATTGTTGACACACAAGACATGTTCGTGCACAGGTTACAGGAGCGTGTTCGCTCACACACGTCCTTCGTCCCAGTGAGTGACGACGTCATAGCGTAAATTGAGGGTAGATGTAGTGTGTGTGACATCACAATCGCTCGCCGCAGTCAGTGCGACTGCGCGCCACCGGTATTCTACTCGAGCGAACACGCTCTTCTAACGAACGTGTGCTAAGATGTCTTGTATGCGATCATGAAATAAAAAAACATATATTTAGTTTGATTGTTACTTTTTTTTAACACAAGACTAAGGCATTTTCTCCTTCCGATCTACTTTGACATAAACCATCTTATCAGGCTGGTCTTTCGAAGAGCTCCATCGCTCCATCTTAGGCTGTATCATCGCTTTCCATCAGGCGAGTTACACTCAAGTGCAAGCCTATTCTCGGGATTCATCCAGGTTACATCTACCCTCAACTCATACTCGAAAATCAATCCTCCGTCACATACCACCGACGACGTCACTAGGACGAAGGATGTGTGCGAACACATGTCCTGTGGCGGCCGACAACCAACGGCAGGACATTATCGTGAAGCATCCGAGCGGGTGCTTTGAAGGGATACCGCGAATAATGATGTGCAAGGTTGGTGAGATAACATCAGTAATTTGCTACTGTGCTGAATAAGTATAAGTATTGTCTCCATATGTGTTTGTATATTATACGAACACATAAGTATTTATGCTGCTGTGGCCATTGGACAGACGAAGCCGGTATACTTTGTTGCTATTGATACATTAATGTTATGCTCTTCAGAAGAAGAAGAAGACATTAAACTATAAATCAATCTGCACAAAGTCCAGTAGTCTGGTCTTGAGCAATGGAGATATATTGGATGGTTCCAATGACTGGAACTGACTTCTATTCGAACAGATACTTTTTGCTATATTATACTTTGTTTCATTTAGTTTTAAGGGGGGGAATATGTTTGTTGGGGTATCGTATTTCACTGTATGGAGCTTCCCTCTGTACATTACCGTGCATGTCGGCGGGTGGAAGGCGCCCCGCGCGCCTCATCCCGCCGACCCCATCCCAGGAGTAGAGTCATGTCATCATCTGATGACGCGGCGACGCGACACGCGCCGCTGTAACTGAGGACGCATGAGATATTAATCACATCAGTGTGGACATGTGTAAGTAGCGACACTATAAAGAATGAAATGTGAATCCTTAAAATGAGAGAAGCTAATATTAGCCTCAAGCTTTTCTAAGCTTATTAAAGTATATGGGTATGTGGGTGACCTAAGAAGAAAGATATTAAATATACGTAATTAAAGGTCTTTGAATAATGTGTATATTTAATATATGTTGAATAAAATGAGATAATAAAAATTTAAATAAATAAATGAAATGAAGGGTGGAGATAAAGATATATAAAACTAACATGTTAATAATTACAAAAATGTAATTAGAACGAGCTCAAAGCAGATTTGGTAGGTGGTCTGCTATACACGGACCAATGGTTTCTACTCGTGTTTAGTGAGCGAACATACTGCGGTGTACAGAAAACGTGAAGTGATGTACAAAAGAAACATCAGATAACGATGGTGTATGGCGACGGAGAAGAATGACAAGCAATACATATAATACCGACTCCATGGATAGAGGCAGAAGGAAGATTTTGTAGCTGTACAAATGTGAGCGAACATACTGCGACACTTCAGAAAGTTTATCGATGATGTATGTGACTAATATAGAAGAATGGAAGAGATGACCGCACGTAGTTATACATATATTTATGTGCGAACATACTGCGAAACTTGACGAACGTCGTTGAAGATGTATGTAGTGTGTACAGATAACGGCTGATGACAAGAATGGAAGAGACAATGAATGTGCCGTGCCGACCGAATGTCATGTCATGGGACACAGGAAGAACATTGATACAACGATGGTAGTTGTTACATGTATGTATGTGAGCGAACATACTGCGACACAATAGACACATTGTCAGGATGTATGTGACTGAAGTAGTTTGAAGATACCGCGACCATGATGTATAGTTTTGCATATGTATAATGTATGTTAGCGCAAACGAAATTCATTTGAAAACTTCAACGGCTGTCGATGACTCACTTGTTTCGCTTATAAAAGAGGGCGCCCCACCGCCGTACGTTTCGTTCCACTGCGAGCGCTCGAGCAGTGAACATATCCGACCAACCATTATTATAAACTCAATAATTTTATTTGTTCAACGTGTTCTAATCATGTGATTTAAATTATTAAACATTAATTTGTAAAAGTAAAGTTGTGTGTCAATCTATGAAGTGATTAAATCAAATACGAACCGAAACGGCAATTTGAACCAGCTAACATGTATACTGCTCTACCACAATGCATATTAATTATTCTTTCTTCGATTTCATTATTATTTTCAGTGTATTCATATGATGAGGTAGTCACCTGTTGTAGCAACACGCCTGCCCATTACAGCCAGTGTGCACACAACTGTACTGCGCTAATCACCCGGCGAGTCTCTTGTGCCAAGTAATGTCATTGACTACATAGTCCCTCAAACTGAAACACAGTAGTTTATCATACTACCCACGCAGGTGGAATTGTGCAAGTCTTATTACTTTGTTCGCACACATCCGTTACAGGACCGTGTTCGCTCACACACGTCCTTCGTCTTAGTCCTGTAACGTCGTTAATGGCATTGCGCCGAAGGATTAAACTAGGACTAGCATGTATTTCGTGCACAGAGATGCATTAGTTCAGTAACCATCGTCAGTGGTCGTCGTCATTCAGGTTAACGGTGTGCGAGGGTTTGGATTACAATAGAAATAGATGTCGGTCTTCGAGGACCTCACACCTGAGAAGTAACTGTTCGTGTACACAAGGTATGCGTTGGACTGAGCCGTTAAGCGTTTGCTTGATAACGACGGAGTAAATCAAGTATTAATACATGCATGGCATGGAGCCACGTTTCACGTACCCCACTACGTCAAGCGTATGCACCACGACAAGGGACCGCCTTACGTGCTCATATTGAAGAACCAGCGCGTGGTCATACTATATCATAACGTGATGCGGGGCGCCTGTCGAAGAAATGACACAGCGGTCATAGTAGTATAGAACCTACCTATAATTACTTTAAGGCAGCGCGCAACGTCGGCGGGTAATGCACTGAGACTTGTTCGTCGACGGTTAACGGTTACGAGGTTAGGACATCGGCGATGAGGATTCCGTTCGACGCCTATAGTATCCTGAGTCACGGCGGACGGTAGTCAGAGTCCGGTCGGCGTCTCGAACTTATTCTGGGGAGTGGCGTGAGGGGGGCCGCGTTGGCGAGCGTCGCGGTGTAACCGCTCATAGACTGCCGGCAGCGAGGCAGGCCATGACAGTGCAGCACTTGTGGCTTGCGCGCCCGAGGGGTGTCGCAGGCGATGAGGGCTGCGGCGCAATGTAGGTTATGCTCCGACTTCGGAGTGGAGCGCGCGTCGGGTAACACCAACACTATAAATAGATTTGGCGGCAGAACCCTGCTGCCCGCGGTGAGGCCGGGCGATGGCCAAGCGCGGTCGGGGTCGCGGCGCATAGCTAACGCTGATCCTGTGGCTCCGACCCGACGATCTCTAGGAGTCCCACATAGCCCGCTGCTCAGCGCCACCGTACTCGTACGATCAAAGGTAGCGCGAACTTCGCCCCTCCGGATCCATATGCAACTACTAATACTACTATATTAATATCTCATCACTTGGTACGCTGGCGGTTATAATGGTGGTTTTAGTTAGTTAGTTTGTTGGTTGGTTACCGTTGGACATGTTCAACGTGTTCTTTACCTCTATCGACAGCTGGTGCGCTGTTGAGTACAAAATAATGGTAATTTAAGAAATATACTTAACGTATTGTAGGTCCGTATGTATACGTACTAGTGACCTTTTAGTTAATATGAACATCGAAACTATTTAGTTTTGAGAGTTAGGTACTTTCCAATAGGGTGGCACCGCGACCCACTACGTCATAAACGAACATACGAGTAGAATAAGAAAGAACGTTCTGCTACCGAAGGAAATTAACGAAGATTGTTGTGACGCCCGAGGGCTAATATTTCTAATTACAAGTGATGTGATTGGGCAAGTTTTAAAATTGAAACCCGTTGCTAACGTAATGTAATTCGACTAGGCATAAAGTAGTGCAGGAGACACTACAACCTCACATTTTCTTGTGTTGTGTCGGTGGCTAATTGTGATATTATATATATTTAACTAGCTGTGCCTTGCGGTTTCACCCGCATATTTCCCGATCCCTATAGAATGGGGATAATAAAACATAGCCCATGTCCCCCGCAACTCCCCCGGGCTATGAGCTAACCCTGTACTAAATTTCAAGTCAATCGGTTCAGTAGTTTAACCGTGAAAAGGTACCAGACAGACAGATCCCACCAAAAACATTCTGTAAAAAACTAGCCAAGTCTCGATGGAGCTGCTTGTTTAACTCTAAAAAGTAATGAAATCTAGACAGACTCGTGCCAAGTGTAAGGTTCCTTACTGCGATTTCTTTATTATTATAGTTAATGTTGTGTGACTTGGCCGTTGAACATTGTTTAAAAGGTAAGTAGTGGGTACATATCAATTTTGTTTACACGTAATGTTATAACATTATTAAAATACGCAGCTTTATCAAGCCTACAATTGACTGGATATTGAATCAACATTTTTCAAGTGGCTATAATTAAGCAAATTTTCTATTGTCAATGGATAGGTTCTGGATTTTTTAAGATTGGTACAATAGCGTCATGGAGCACCTAGTTTTGTACCCTTGTGTACATACATGTGTACCCTTCAACGGCCAAGTCACACAAAATTAACTATAATAATAAAGAAATCGCAGTAAGGAACCTTAGACTTGGCACGAGTCTGTCTAGATTTCATTACTTTTTAGAGTTAAACAAGCAGCTCCATCGAGACTTGGCTAGTTTTTTACAGAATGTTTTTGGTGGGATTTCATTTCTTTTTGTTAAAACTTGTTTATATTGATTTATTTTATTAGATTTTCTTATTTGACACACTTATTTTTTAGGAGTAGTATTATATTATTAAGCGCCCCGCGGTTTCACCCGCGTAGTTCCCGTTCGCGTTTCCGTGGGAATTTCGGGATAAAAAGTATCTATACATAAATAGTTTTAAGCTACCTCCCCACAAATTGTCAGCCAAATCAGTTCAGCTGTTCTAGAATTATAATTCCCGTTCCCATTCCCGCGGGAATTTCGGGATTAAAAGTATTCTATGTGCTTCTCCTGGTTCTAAGCTACCTCCCCACCAATTTTCAGCCAAATCAGTTCAGCCGTTCTTGAGTAATAAATTCCCGTTCCCATTCCCGTGAGAATTTCGGGATTAAAAGTATTCTATGTGCTTCTCCTGGTTCTAAGCTACCTCCCCACAAATTTTCAGCCAAATCAATTCAGCCGTTCTTGAGTAATAAATTCCCGTTCCCAATCCCGTGGGAATTTCGGGATTAAAAGTATTCTATGTGCTTCTCCTGGTTCTAAGCTACCTCCCCACCAATTTTCAGCCAAATCAGTTCAGCCGTTCTTGAGTAATAAATTCCCGTTCCCAATCCCGCGGGAATTTCGGGATTAAAAGTATCCTATGTCCTTTTCCTGGTTTTAAGCTACCTCCCCACTAATTTTCAGCCAAATCAATTCAGCCGTTCTTGATTTTTAAATTCCCGTTCCCAATCCCGTGGGAATTTCGGGATTAAAAGTATCCTATGTCCTTTTCCTGGTTTTAAGCTACCTCCCCACCAATTTTCAGCCAAATCAATTCAGTCGTTCTTGATTTTTAAATTCCCGTTCCCAATCCCGTGGGAATTTCGGGATTAAAAGTATCCTATGTCCTTTTCCTGGTTTTAAGCTACCTCCCCACTAATTTTCAGCCAAATCAGTTTAGCCGTTCTTGAGTTACAATTCCCGTTCCCATTCCCGTATAATTCCCGTTCCCGTTCGATTATCCTAGTTTTTATAGTTTTCCCTTTATGTGGCCATTAAACCCTAACTCTGTACCAAATTTCAGCTCTCTAGGTTCATGGGAAGTACTAGTTCTATTTTGATGATCATGAGTGAGTGAGTGAGTGTCTAAAATGCGAAACTTTGCTTTCGCTTAACTTGGGAACTAAATGACCTACAGACTTGAAATTTTATTTTAAGTATGTGATTGTATAGCTTACTGGATGACGAAAATTTCAGCGTTCTGGGCTTATCCAGAGGTTGTCAAATAGGGGCCTGAAAATGCGGCGAAAGGGTTCCTGTAAAGGATGGTACGGCAGTGTTTGCTTCGCGCTCGACTTGGCGGGGGGCACTGCCGTGCCCCCAGATTTAGGGTGTTACCAGACCAATCGATCGATCGACGGTATCGGCATGACGAGTGACCCATTTACACTACGTCCCTAGCCACTTCCCCTGCCGATAGGAGCAGTCTAAATGGGGTACTGCCGCGGAGGTATTTTGGGAAATATTTCCGGCAGCGCGAAGAGAAGTGGCAGGAGCAAAGTCTAAATGGGGTATATAATATTGTAAGGGTAAAACCTAGCGGCGGGGTATTCTTCCTAAGAAACACCGCGCAGTTACGCTGCAGCGTAGTGCGTAAACCTCGTACAATTTATTGGAAAGAATATTTCGTCGCTGGGTGTCGCGTCTTTCCGCTGCAGCGCAGTGCAGCGTAGTGCGCTCAGACATTTAGGATTATAAATATGTACCTCCTATCCGTGCGACATCTGTGGAAGCATTCGTTAGCCAGGCCGATCGATGGGGTAGCTTCATACGATCACGTGCTTACAAACCACCGCTAGATGGCGCGTTATCAAAACGACAGTTCAGCGTCTCAGACTTCCTACTTTTTTAAAATAAAATATTAAAACTATGTTTATTGTTTTTATTTTGTGTACTTTACTTACCTTTTTTTTTTTAAATTTATTATTGTTTGTAAAACAAGGTGATTTCGTTGAGATATATTATAATCCAACATAATCATACAACTTTAGCTATGACATAGTGATTAGAAAATCTGTTATTAAGTATGTATATTATTGAAATAGGTATATTTTTCTTTCTTATTATAAGCATATTTAATAGTTATTTACTCAAGATTCTTTGTTATATAATTCTATGTTGTTCTTTCTTTGTTTATTCTTTGTTTTATAAATACTTAACTTAAAATTGTCTAATATTAAGTTTTTGTAAGTACTATCTTACTTTGATTAATAACTTTTATTGTTAACATTAAATTTGTTATGCCTGACAAGGGCTACTAAGTTTTAAGTGCTTGTATATTATGTTAACAACTTTATGTATGTACACTTAGTAATGCAAATAAAGTTTATGATTATGATTAGTTTTAGCGACCTCTACGGCGAGGTTGAGCACAAAATCTGTGGGTAGTTTTGTCGTTCAGTTAGTCAGTAATATGGAGGAGGGTAGATGAGGGTAGGTCCTACCCTACATATTTAGTGAATCAGTCACAGTCATTATGATAATTAATTTGTTTTATATGAGGGTAGGTCAATTTCCACTTACAACAATGAGGGTTTTCTGAAATAGCATTTACGTGAGATGGCAGCACTGTAGCGTCAGGTCCAACCTGTCAAAACCCACACACGATTTAACTCATATTTTTACTATGCCGATATTTTTTCGATTTATATATAAAGACGTTGTAATGTAATACTTCCAATTAAGTAGAATTTCACTAAAAAAATATACGTTCGGTAAGAATCTCTACTATCTGACACCTGTTTGGACCAGACGCCTACGAAGCGCCATCTGGTGGCAGAAAAAGTATAGAAAAAGAAAACCCTCATTGTGAGGGTAGGTGACATTATTATTTTTTCTAATAAAATATTTGAGATGTATTAGCAACGTTTGCTTAATATCATATGGCATGAGATGGCAGTAGTCAGAGCGAGATAGCATGACAAAATGACGTCGTGACTGTACTATGTGTTGTTTGTTTCTAGCGTACGGGTCGTTTTTATGATAACTCCTTCAAATACATGCTTTCCTAGTACTTACACTTTAAAATCTGTCATATTTCGTTGAATTTCCCATACAAAATGTATGCAGAAAACGTTGTTTTTCGTTTCGAAGTACCAGGCGCACATAACACAGTAGGAGGTGGCTGTAGTAGAGCGAGATAGCATGAGAGGGAGGAGCTTGGAGAGGCCAAGATGGCGCGTCGATATTAATGAATGAAATAGTACTACGGTGGTGTTGTTTACGTGTTTGTAGCGTAAACGTAGTATTTTTACGAGAACTCCTATAAACTTATGCTCGCCTGGTACTTGTTACTCGAAAATGGTAGTTTTGTGTGATTGTTCAAGAACTAATGGACCTTTTAGTAGTGAAATCGTACTTTTTCAATCATAAACCTCTCGGGCTTTCAAACTGAGGTACGTGGGTTCGATCCCTGTCCTAGGTTAATATTTTTTTTTCTAATAATTTATTCCTGCGTTCTCTGCGCATAAATATAACTATATACAGTTTTTGAGACCCTATACAGGTAAAAATAAAAATAAAACACAAAAAAATGCTTAATATCTTTATTAGAAAACAATCAGTTACAAAGGTCGGGATCACTTATATCTATTTCACACAATACTGAGTTGGTCTTTCAGCAGCTTGGTCTCTTCAATCAGGGTCGAGATCTGACAGGTCCTGTGGGAAAACAAACGACGCTTTAAATCCATATTCAAGTATATAAAAGAAGTCATGTTAGTTACACTATTTATAACCCAGTTGGTGGGGAGGTAGCTTAGAGCCAGGAGAAGGACATAAGAATTTTATCCAAACATTCCCACGGGAACGGGAACTACGCGAGCGAAACCAAGGGGCACAGCTAGATAGTTACACAAATATAGAGCCACAATATTTTGTGTTCCGGTGGTCAGAATTGGAAGCTACTATTGTTATTTTGACTTTAATGTCATTTCTATACGTTTTCATCACACTGAAAATTATCTGACAACCAAAAGATGCGATTACAGAAACGCTGTCACCGGCACAGATATGTTTATAGCACAATAAATCTTTTATAGTCACAACCTCTTCTATGTCGGTGACAGCGTCGCTGTAATCGCATCTTTTGGTTGTCAGTTTATACTAGTAGCGCCCCGCGGTTACACTCGCGTAGTTCCCATTCCCGTGGGAATACAGGGATATGCAGCCTATGTCACTCGCTGACAATATAGCTTCCCATTAGTGAAAGAATTTTTGAAATCGGTTCAGTAGATCCCGAGATTACCCCTTACAATTTAACAAACACACAAACTTTACTTCTTTATAATATTAGTATAGATGTTCAATTTTGGCCGCCAGCACATAAAATATTAGTACATAAACTAGGAAAACCACAGACCCTTTACAACCCAAAACTTGAAATGAAACGGGATTGACGATTACGCCTGCGGGACACTAGTAGTGTTAATAGTAACATTAACTAAGAAGCTACTCCATTACACACGAATTAAACTTTGCTTATCAATAACAGTTTTGTGTCAGCACACCGCGTTTCACCGTGAGAATGCGGGGATAAAATTCTCCTTGAATTGCTCTATCTATTATAAAAAATAGCATAGTTTTAAAGATGTAAGCATACGAGTACATATTGACGGACAGCGGGAAGCGACTTTATTTTATAATAATAGCGCCCTGCGGTTTCACCCACGTAGTTCCCATTCCCGTGGGAATATGAGGATAAAATATAGCCTAGGTCACGCACTGATAAATTAGCTTTCCATTAGTGAAATAATTTTTGAAATCTGTTCCAGTAGTTTTGGAGCCTATTCGTTACAAACATACAAACAAATCTTTCCTCTTTATAAAAGGAAAATATTTGTATTTTTGTGTGTATAATTGTAATGAATAAATTCAAAAACTATTGAACCGATTTCAAAAAATCTTTCACCATTAGGAAGCTACATTTACCCTGTAGTACAGTCATTTAAGTATTTTTACTTGGAAAGTTTTCCGGGAGTTTTGGTAAAATTGGTAATTTTATATATTTTGATATGCTCTTTCCAAATTTCAAGTTTACCACCTCGTATGTTTGCCGCTCGCGCCGCCATATTGAAAAAATGGCGCCCAAAAGCAGTTTTTTGATAATAACTCCTTTCCGACGCATTTTACTGGAAAAATATCTAATATATAAAATTCTCGTGTCACAGTTTTTGTTTCCATACTCCTCCGAAACGGCTTGACCGATTCTCATGAAATTTATTGAGCATATTCAGTAGGTCTGAGAATCGGCCAACATCTATTCATCCCGAAATTCCTACGGGAACGGGAACGGGAACTACGCGTGTGAAACCGCGGGGCGCAGCTAGTATCTACATAAAATAAAAGAAGAGGAAATTTCCTACAATTTCCTACATTTTTTCAATATGGCGGCGCGAGCGGCAAACATACGATGTAACAAAGTTGACATTTGGAAAGAGCATATCAAAATCTATAAAATTGCCAATTTTTAAAACTCCCAGAACACTTTCCAGGTAACCTCTTTTTTTTCGACCAAATGACTGAACTACTGAGTAACATAGGCATTTATTTATCCTCTTATTCCCACGGGAACGGGACCCACGCGGGTGTACACTGTAGTGATGTGTTGTACGCACTGTTGTTGCAGAATGGAGGCGATGGTGTCGCTGTGGGACTTGCCGAGCGCCACGTTCTTACGCCTGTACTCCTCCTTCCACGTCGCCAACTGGAATTATACACAATATACGTGTAATTAGTATAGGGATAGTAAATGAAATGTTATGTTACATATAATAGACATTAGTATAGTAATCCTACTAATATTATTAACTAGCTGGGCCCCGTGGTTTTACCCGCGCGTAACCTTATCCCGTGGGAATTTTGGGATAAAAAGTGTATAATATCCTATGTGTTATTCCTAGGTATGAGGAACATCTGAACCAAATTTCATTAAAATCCATTCAGTATTTTTTGCGTGAAAGAGGAACAAACATAAACACATCCACACTCACAAACATTCGGTTTTATAATATTAGTAGGATGAAATCTGTATAGTTTTGTAGTAGTTTAAAAGAGTAGCTTTAGAAAAGCTTCGCTTTGCTTGCCCTAATACTAGTATAGAAGAGAGTTTTGATTAGTTGTTCGTGACAATTTAACACTAAAACTACTGAACCGATTTCGATTTTTATTCACTCAATATTGTAAAATGTAAAACAAAATATAACCACGAAAATCCGTTTTTAACCCCCGACGCAAAAAGAGGGGTGTTATAAGTTTGACGTGTCTGTCTGTCTGTGGCATCATAGCTCCCGAACGGATGAACCGATTTCAATTTAGTTTTTTTTTGTATGAAAGGAGATTTATGTGCGAGTGTTCTTAGACATGTTTGAAATCGGTTGTCCCGTTTAAAACTTATGGGGGTTTGAAAGTAATTGTGTTGGGGGTTTTTTTAATTTAATGTTTTATTTCAAGGGGTTGAATGTTTTCCTTTGTGGTTCTACCAATTTATTTCCTTAGTATATAATGTACCTGTTGCGTCCGCTGCGCGAGAT
Source organism: Timandra comae (assembly GCA_958496195.1). Classification (NCBI taxonomy): domain Eukaryota; kingdom Metazoa; phylum Arthropoda; class Insecta; order Lepidoptera; family Geometridae; genus Timandra; species Timandra comae. Next base: position 1,386,091 of record OY292372.1, on the reverse strand, counting down.
GTTCCTTGAGCCCGTTGAGCTGTTCCCTCTGCGCTCCTGCCCTCGCGCGCGCCGCCCGCAGCTCCTCCAACAGCTGTCTCTCGCCCGCCGCCGGCGCCGCGCCGCCGCGCACTAACCGGGACACCGCGCTGCATCTGGAATACATACGGGTTTTTTTTACTTTTATATACTTATGTATATTTTTTAAAGAAGAAAGATTTGTTGGTTTGTTAAAAAGTAAGTAATATGAAAAGATACGTGGTCGCCACGCGCCGCCCACCTTACTCAGCGAGCTAGTTAGCCAAAGGCAGCACCTTATGCGATGTACTCGGACGTTACTTGGTATTTTATCCCGGTATGCCCACGGGAAAGAGAACTACGCGGGTGAAACCGCGGGGCCTTTCTAGTTTATACTAACTGTGTAACTGTTTATTCTTCAGGTTTAACCACGTAAATCCCAATTCCGTGTCATTTTTGGGAGGAATCGAACATTATAGAGAACATCAGTACCATATCACAATACATACTAGGTAGGTGGAAACGTGGCTTTGTGGAGCCCGCCTTTTGCCCGCACTGTATAAATTGTGAAAAACTGTATAAATTCTTCTAAGGACTTCACGTCGCTCGCGATTTCGTCCTAATAAGAACGACATTTTATTTCTTTTTCATCCTATTTATTCCACAAGAGGTTCTATCGTTCGATAAATGCGCGGAAAGTAGTATCACTCCGAAGCAGTGACGAAATGACTTTTGAATTTGGAACTTACAACAGTGACGAAATGACTTTTGAATTTGGAACACTATTTTTAAAAGGTGATTCGCTTGGACAGGTTCCTGGCCGGTTATAAAAAAGCGGGACATCCGAGAATGGTTGGCGGGAACTCTTTATTACATTTTTTCATATTTTTTTCGAATTCTTAACTTCGTTCTGGATTAAAAAAAAAAACGTGTGGCACTCGGGGACTGCCGCGGTAAAGCTGTTGCATAGCAATTTTATCAACTTATTGTTTTTTTTTATTTTTGTATTGCAATCCTAACCTTAGAAATTTTGATGTCGTACTTGGGACTTCATACAATAAAAACTTTGTCGACATTACTAAGTATAAAAACTTTTTGGAAAATAAACAAAAACAAAAGTTTTCGATATATATTTGACGTTTATTTTTAAATATATGTTGTAAATTAATTAATTTTAGTGTTTGTTTGTAAGTCATATCGAGTAAATAAGGCCGGTCCAAAAATTACGCGGGTTCAATCGCGGAACATAGTTCGTTCAAAAATAATAATATTAAGTACTAGATGTGCCCCGCGGTTTCACGCGCGTAATTCACGATCCCGTGGGAATTTCGGGATAAAACATTTTTCGGACCATATGCTACCCCTGTACCAAATTTCAAGTCAATCGGTTCAGTAGTTTAGCCGTGAAAAGGTAACAGACAGACAGACAGACAGACAGAGTTACTTTCGCATTTATAATATTAGTTAGGAAGATTTGAATTTAGACTATCAACGTATGTTAGGTTTTTTCGTTACGTAATTTCTGGATTCGGTCTCCACGCTCAAGGCTCGCGAGACAAGCTATGCAATAGCTTACAAAATATTCTCGCCCTAAATTGGTACTAACATTATTTGACACATCCACTATTCCAACGCGCAAAATTAATGATATGCAGTAAGCAATCTTTCAACCAGTGGCTCCGAAACTAAAGGGTCCGATTTCAAAAATTATTTCACTGATGGAAAGCTAATTTATCAAGTGCGTGACAAAGGCTATATTTTATCCCCGTATTCCCACTGGAACGGGAACTACGCGGGTGTAACCGGGGGGCGCTACTAGTATTCAATATGTCGATCAGTCTGTGAGTGTCGTTGATCAGTCAGTCAGTGTGTGCGTGTGTGTGTGTGTGTGTGTGTGTGTGTGTGTACCTGTACTTGAGGTCGTCCTGGTGTTTCTCCGCGAGGAGACACTTCTCGCGGAGCACCATCGACTGCAACTGCACCTCGTCTATCTCGCTCTGGAAACATTATTACAAAACATAATTAATTACTCTATCTTATTAATAGCAACTGACCTAGTAAGGCATCAGTTGTTTTTAAATAGTCTACACTAATATCATAAAGAGGAAAGATTTGTATTTTTGTATGTAACTAATAAACTCAAAAAGTACTGGACCGATTTTAATAATTCTATTTTCATCAGTAAGCTACATTCACTCTGAGTAACATAGGCTATATTTTATCCCTGTATTCCCACGGGAACGGGAACCACGCGGGTGAAACCGCGAGACGCCGCTAGTAATTTAATAAACTGATAAATAATGTAGTTTTTAAATACATAGCAATGTCATCTTTGATACGAACTCGAACTCGTAATCATTTCCAATAGATGGCGCTGTAATTAAAGTTCCCAATAACTTTACGTGTGTTCACGAGGCATTGCTGGGGGCAGCTATTCCTACTTTAGACCCGGCCGTACACCGGAGCAACAAATATTAAAAATAATAATATTATTGCCCCTATAACATGCGCACCACACACAAGACACATTTGCTTCTTGTTAAATGTATGGAGAAAGTTGTTGTTGAAGGCCACCGAATGTGGCTGAAACTAGTCGAGGGATTCGACTTATAGGTACGTGTAAATATCTCGTAAAAATATATTAATAATAAACAATGACGTACGTTTCGTTTAATAATAAAATTTGCCATTTGTTGCTTCGGTATGCGGGTTACAGATTTTAGTCTCTATTTTAAATCGGTCCAGCCATTTCAGTGATTAGCCGGAACAAACAAACAGACAGACAGACAAAAATTTAAAAAATGTTATTTTAGTGCATGTACCGTATGAGTATTCATATGTATGTAGTAAAAAGCGGTTATTTTAATATTACTTTTATTTATATGTATGTATATACACCCCTATTTTGAATTCGAGATACTTAATCACACAGCTAATGTAAACGACGGGTGACAATATAATAGTGAAGTTAGTTTTTATTTAAAAAGTTATGATAAGTCAAAGTTTTTCAAAATCGCGAACGCTGCGATGAACAGCTGTGCGAGGTCATCGACCCGAGCCGCCATAGTCATTGTCACAGAATACTTGATAGCTAGTGTGCCGTCTGGTAATACGACATTTATTTTGGTATTTTTAAAGATAAGTAATCGACTATCATTTTTGATATTTTTATTGGATACTAGCGGCGCCCCACGGTTTCACACGCGTAGTTCCCGTTCCCGTTCCCGTAGGAATTTCGGGATGAAAAATAGATGTTGGCCGATTCTCAGACCTACTGAATATGCTCACAAAATTTCATGAGAATCGGTCAAGCCGTTTCGGAGGACTATGGCAACGAAAACTGTGACACGAGAATTTTATATATTAGATATGGATTCAGTTACTGCTACAGATATCCTCAAATTAATAAGTGTCGCGAAATCCAAATAGAGGTGTAGTGTGTAGTATAGATATAAATTATATACCTGTAGCACTTCCCAACACATACTTTTACGGTATAAGAACTGAGTTGCGCGACTTGTTATTTACAAGTGATGTTTTGACAGCCGAAACTACTGGTCGTAGAGAGCTGAAATTTGGCACGCGTGTTTGTTGGGGGGAGTAGGGTACCTAGGGGTAGGTGGATTTTTAGAAATTCCCCTTCTAGGAGGAGAAAAGGGGGAAAAACAAAATTCTGCCGGAAGTGATTATTAAGCTAGTGTCGTATGTACCTGTAGCACCTCCGCCCAGCGCGTGTGGTCGCGCGCGCGGCGAGCGAGCGCGGCCATCTTGTCGGCGGCGGCGGCGGCCGCGCGCGTCTGCCGACACATGTACTCGCCGCGCAGCTTCAGCGTCGCCTCCGTCACCAGCTGGAATGGGGTTTGGGTAGCTAATGTAGACATGTAATCATTCACTACATCAACTCATTATAGTAACTGACCCCTAACTTAGTTCGTAACTTGTATCTAGGGTATCAGAAACTACGCACACACTCATTCACACACACACCCAGACCGAGACAAACATTTGTGATTCACACAAATATTCACCCGCGCGGGAATCGAACCTGCTACCTTACGGATGGCAGTCCAGCATGGTCACTACTCTGCCATCGTGGTTGTCATGTGTTGAGAATGTTAGCCAATTCAAGGAGTTATTAAGATTAAAAAATTCTACAAATATTATATATGCGAAAGTTTGTATGTTTGTGAGTTTGGATATTTGTTCCACTTTAACGCAAAAACTTCTGTATCGATTTTGATCAAATTTGGTACAGATGTTCCTTACAACTAGGAATAACACATAGGATTCCTTTTATCCAGAAATTCCCAAGGGATTGTGTATAAGTAATCGTATGTTTTATTGTAACTTTTTGTAGTCGCAAAGCGTACCAATAGATGGCGCTGTTACTTAATATTTTAACAAACGATGGTGAATTGTGCCGAGATTGTATGATACTACGAGCTACGCATGCCCAGGTTTTCAGGATCTATAATGTACAAATATTAAACAATGTTAAGTGATATTCAATTTAGTAACAAAAAAAAATTTAGTTCAGCAAAAATGACATTTTTTTTTCATTACTTTGTATCTAATAAGCGGCTGCTCTTAGGCCGCAATACTAGGCGTTCAAGATTTCCGACCAGTCGACTTGAAGCCTCGGTTTTAAAAAAGACATCTTACATCTCAGTCTACTGTGATCACGGATTGTGAAAAGAATCCGAAACTTCAGAACGTGTAAAAAAATATAACCACATCATAATCAATCAAATATCCGTTAAAGTAGTTTTATCTGAATACATTTTTAACCCCCGTCGCAAAAAGAGGGGTGTTATAAGTTTGACGTGTCTGTGTGTGTATCTGTCTGTCTGTGGCATCATAGTCATAGCTCCCGAACGGATGAACTTTTAAAATTGAAATCGTCTTTTTATTATTATTGAAAGTAATTGTGTTGTGGGTTTTTTTATTTTTTATAGTATTGTACCAGGGTACGGGATTAATACTTGCAGTTCCACAGTCAGTATGATGGGTATGACAAATCCCATAATACAAACTTTATTTAGTGTAAAATTAAAAATGTAAGAAACCCCCCCACACAATTACTTTCAAACCCCATTACTTTTAAACGGGTCAACCGATTTTCATCAAACATGTCTAAGAACACTCGCACGTAAGTCCCATTTGAAACAAAAAAACTAAATTGAAATCGGTTCATCCTTTCGAGAGCTATGATGCCACAGACAGACAGATACACACACACAGACACGTCAAACTTATAACACCCCTCTTTTAGCGTCGGGGGTTAAAAATAAACAGTTCCTAACACTACATAGTAGGTATAAGCCAAAGTCGCTTCCCGCTGTCCGTCCCTATTTTTGATGCGGTTTTCTTGATTGAGTGATTCATTCTCTCGGCAGCGGGAACTACGGGTGCATCTGGGGGCGCTGCTAGTATAGTATATTGTCTGGATTAACACATAGAATATCATATTTTTTTATCTTAACAATTTCATTGTACAAATATGTATGGGTTTAAACGAGGATTTTTTTATACAACTTAATATTTTTCAACACACTTTTTCATAAATGGGCTCTAATTTGTGCAAGAACTGTTGAATAATGACACGTTTTATTCACTAGTGAGTTATAGATTGTTTTTTTAAATTGCTTTGTTTTAAAAAAAAGTTTTGATACCAAAAAAATTGTGTCCATACATTTTAAAAACAAACTTCAACTATGTTGCCTTACTTTTGGTAGGTCTATGGTCGATTCGATTCCATTCATTCATTCGATTTTTTTAATGAGTATATTCTTTTAGTCTTTGGCCGATCACCATTGCTGTTTTGGATGCGCGCGAATAGATAAACTGTTGATTTATTTGCGAAAAAAAAATATTTTATTATGAATTTCTTCGCAAATGTGTTGAAAAACGTTGTATGGTACACGCGAGTATTGGTGATTACTTCCGAGGCGCTATGGAGGCCCGAGCCGTCAGGCGAGGGTCTGAAGATAGCCGAACTTACCTCGCTTGTACCATAAATAACTATTTTTGTACCTCGTGTGTTTATACTGTTTTCGTTATAAATGAGTAACCTTTGATGTACTTATACCAAACAGTTGATGTATGTATACCTCTAAGCAGTGTTTGGGCGAGGCGTCGCGCTTGTCGGCGATGCTGAGTATGGGCTGCGACACGTCCCGTCGCAGGATCTCCTGGATGATGGCGCTGAACGACAGCTTCTGGCGCTGGAACGTATTATAATACAAGGATTAGTTACAGGTATAACACAAATAATAACAAAGGACACATCAGATTGACACCGCTGTCCCAGAAAACCAGTACCATCGCTGGTGCCTCCATTTCGACGCATTGTTTTAGGATGCAATTCGCCTGTAGTTCGACTAAGCAAATTACACAACAAATACTCGGAATTCTTAGATATTTTCTCAATGTCATTAAGGACCGATTTTTCCATCGCCAGATATCTTTATTCGACGAATAACTTTGAATTTTTGACAGTTATTCCATACAAAATCTGTCAAACGTCAATTTTATTCGTCGAATAAGTTATCTGGCGATGGAAAAATGGGCCCTAAAACAATTTCGTGCGACAGTGTTTGATGCAATATCGATGATTTTATAATATCTAAAGTAAAATAATTGATTAACTTTTCCTGTAAGTACGTAATTATATTTTACTAGTGGCGCCCCGCGGTGTCACCCGGTGTTTGGCGTAGTTCCCGTTGCCGGAATATGGGGATAAAATTATGATAAAAACCTTCCCACTGAATCACTCTATCTATTAAAACAAACCGCATCAAAATCCGTTGCGTAGTTTTAAAGATCTAAGCATACATAGGGACAGAGAAAGCGACTTTGTTTTATACTATATACTGATGGATTTGTGGTGTTTAACTGGTATGTAATGGTAAATGTAATTATGCATGTAATATTGTAACAATTGTTGGTAGACCTTTTTAAATAAATAAATAAATTATATTCACACTAGTTTTTGTCATGTCACTTCCGACTCACGGGACTATATAGAGTCCCCGTCTTTTGGAAGGCTTCGAAAGATTCGTTTAAAAGCCACAAATCCATATATTTCCAAAATAAAACTGAAATTACAATTTAATTGTTTTTGATAATAGCGCCATCTATCTCAATTGTTATGGAAGTACATCATGGTATCGTATTCGAAGTTGACAAAGTCTAAACACAGATGGCGTTGTAACTGTTTAATAGTATTACACATAGATGGCGTTGAAAACAATTTAGTAAATCTGTTTCAGAAGATGCAGTGCCGTGTCATTTATTCGTAAAATATTCTTTACGCTATATTCATTTTAATAACTATTGTTACTCACGATTTAAAACGGTATCAACTTCCATGTACAGTCTCGGAATGAGAAGGTCCGTCAATTGACTGTCTGTCTGTCTGTTACCTTTTTACGGCAAAATTACTGATCCTATTGACTCGAAATTTAGTACAGGGGTGGTAGCTTATAGTCCAGGGGAGGACATAGGCCATGTTTTATCCCCGTATTCCCACGGGAACGGGAGCTATGCGGGTGAAACCGGCGGGGCACAATTAGTATGTAATAAGGTACCTCTTTGAGTATGGCGTCGACGTCGTCTCGTTCTAGCGCGGGGTTGTTCATCTGCATCTCCTTGTACAGCTGTTCCTCCAGATCGTACGGCTCCAGCGTCCTGGAATAGTCGGCGTATCGGGGTCAGTTTATGGTTGAAGGAAAATGGGATGTCAAATAATGTATTCAATCGTTCCATCATTCTATTATTATTCTACTAATATTATGAATGCGAAAGTTTGGATGTTTGTTACTCATTCACACAAAAACTACTGTATCGCTTTAGACGAAACTCGGTACAGATGTTCCTTACAACTAGAAATAACACATAGGATACTCATTATCCCAAAATTCACACGGAAACGGAAACTAATGTCTAATAAAAATATGGGCACTCCTGCCCTATTTGCGTTGCCTTGTTAGTCTGGTTTAGCACTAAACCAGGTTTAACAATCAATTTTGAATACTGTCAAAGTGACAGATTTGACTGACAAGGTGTCAAATGCTGACCAGGTTTTGTTAAATCGGACTAAAAATGAAACGCAAATAAGGCAGATGTAGTTTAATATAATAATTGTCCTTACCTGTGCACCAAGTCGCCGCTGGCCGTCAACATGAGCAGCGCGGGTAGTGGCGGCGCCGAGAGCGCGAGCCCGGCGGGCGGCGCGCGGCCCGTGCGCACTACCGCGCGCGCCCGGCTGCGCTCGCCACACAGCGACGACACCACGGCCTCTGCCTCCTCTGGGAACACGAAGGTGGTGTATGTAGGTGGGAAGGGGTTGTAATGTGGTGGTTGGACACAGTTTAGTACCCCGGTTGTGTTTAAATGAATGATTTTGAAAGTCTGTGACATAGTAAAGGAAGATATTAAGATACTACGAATTCTGCCTCCTCTGGGTACACGAAGGTGGTGTATGTAGGTGGGAAGGGGTTGTAATGTGGTGGTTGGACAAAGTTCTGTACCCCGGTTGTGTTTAAATGAATGATTTCTTAAGTCTGTGATATGCACTTTACATTTAACGTGGCTAAATTACAAATGCTACATTCGACATACATTGGTGGGTTGGTGTTACTTTTACTGTTACTACAATTCCATCTACTAATATAACCATCAATGTATATAAAATGTCATTTAGCCGAGATGAATTCAAATGAATGAACATTTCAATGAATTTTTTTTAATTTGGCAACTACATACCTCTATACGCCGACACACATATATACACGTTAAACACATGGATATAGTTTTAAAGAATAGATTTTTATTGATTGTTGAATTTAATGAGAAGTTTCTATCCAGGAATATATATTTAAAACAATAATTTACAAGGACACAATGTATTAACGAAACTACAGCAAGTTTATAATAACTACCCTACACTCGAAATTACTCAACGCTTACTCGAATTTTTATATTTTAAGAATGTACAGCGCCATCTATTGACAATGTTTTTAACTAACTTGTTTGACATTTAACGTGTCACAATGTGAAGTTTCATTTTAGTAACATTCATAGACGGTAGATGGCGTTAATTGCAATATGTAATATTTTTAGTTGCTATTATTTATTTTGTAGTTAATTTATAATTTTTCTATGTAGTTGCCAAACTATTACAACAAAAAGATAATTATTTGAGTAAAAATAACTATAAGTTTTACCAAATTTCACCAAAGCGGGCGATATAATAAAATAGATATAGTTGTAAGCGAAGAAAATTAACGGGGTATGGTAATCAGACTTAATTTTTGATCACTATATTTAATAAAATATTTATATCCCAAATTTATCATCATCCAATAACAAATGTAAAAGATAGTTGATAAACTGAACTATACGCCGTTGGAAAAAACATGATTCCAATCTTTTTTTATATTTCTTTATAATTTTTTTGGATGAAACAATAGCTATTTATGGTACAAGCGAGGTAAGTTAGTGATTACTTCCGAGGCGCTATTGAGGCCCGAGCCGTCAGGCGAGGGTCTGAAGATAGCCGAGGATAGTAATCATCAATACTCGCGTGTACCATACAACGTTTTTAAACACATTTGCGAAGAAATTATAATTTTTCGCTATAAAATAAACAGTTTTTCTATTTGCGCGCATCCAACACAACAATGGTGATCGGCCAAAGACTAAAAGAATATACTTATTAAAAAAAAAACGAATGAATGAATGAATGGAATCGACCATAGACCTACCAAAAGTAAGGAAACATAGTTGAAGTTTGTTTTTAAAATGAATGGACACAATTTTTTTGGTATCGAAACATTTTTAAAACAAAAGCAATTTAAAAAAAACAATCTATAACTCACTAGTGAATAAAATGTGTCATTATTCAACTGTTTTTGCACAAATAAGAGCTCCTTTATGAGCAAGTGTGTTGAAAAATATATACTAATTTTATTTATTTTCTTTATCCAAGCAACATCGTTTAATTTCTAAATCGCTCTACTTTTTAGTTTATTTAATAAAACAAGAATAAATTTAAAAAAAACCTTTTTAATAAGAAGCTTTTTTAGCTTTTATTGCATTGTCATGGGACTTACATAAGTATGCCAAATTTCAGCTCAATCGAATGACCAGAAGTGGTCGGAAAATGTCTTACAAGATTTGATTACAGACAACGGGACACTAAATAAAAGCTTGTAAAAGAGCATGTTTTTAGTTTTTTTGACTAAGTATATATTTTTTGACATCGCCCTAATATAGGGTAGGCTTATAAGTCTATACTAATATTATAAAGAGGAAAGATTTGTTTGTTTGTTTGTAATGAATAGGCTCTGAAACTACTGGACCGATTTCAAAAATTCTTTCACTAATGGAAAGCTAATTTATCAGTGCGTGACAAAGGCTATATTTTATCCCCGTAATCCCACGGGAACGGGAACTACGCGGGTGAAACCGCGGGGAGCTACTAGTATATAATACAACGGGATGTTTGTACGCACTTATTTAAGTCGAATCCCTCGACTAGTTTCGGCCACGTCCGGTGGCCATCATCATTAGAGTGCAGAGCGAGACGCCGTCGGCGCGGGCGTATCGCACTCATCCTCCTGATGAAGGCCACCGGATGTGGCTGAAACTAGTCGAGGGTACCGACTTAAATAAGTACGTACGAAAGTAAGTTACGTTTCGTTTAATAATGTGCCTTCGACAAGGTGTGTCATTCCATTCTCCTAGACAAATTACTACATGTCGGAATCATGGGCTCTCTACTTGATTGGTTTGAATCCTATTTATCAAAAAGACTCCAGACCGTCAAAGTTTGTGGATACAACTCCTACCCATATTGTGCGGTCTCTGGTGTTCCTCAGGGATCCCATTTGGGACCCATTTTGTTTTCAATTTTCGTTGATGATATGGCCTCCGCTGTAGTTAACTGTAAGGCGTTATTGTTTGCCGACGATTTGAAACTTTACAAAACCATAAGTTCTCCGAGCGATGTTCACTCTGTGCAGTGTGATTTAAATAAGGTAAAAGAATGGTGTGACCGGAATCTTATGGTATTAAATATAAACAAATGCTATCATATGAGATTCACAAGAAAGAAGAAACCCATAGATTCTATTTATTCTATAAATGGTAAATGCTTAGAGAAAGTCAACGATATTAGAGATTTGGGAATTACTATGGACAGGGAACTTGGGTTTAAAAATCATATTGATAATGTAGTGACAAAGGCGGCGAAGATGCTGGGTTTTATAAAGAGAAATACTAAAGAGTTTAGAAATCCACAAACCAGGATAGTCCTCTTCAATAGTTTAGTGCGTAGTCACCTCGAATATGGTTCTGTAATCTGGAGTCCTTTTTACACCGTTCATTCGCAACGTGTTGAAAATATACAGCGGGCGTTTACACGGCACTTGGCATTTATCTCTCAGGGTATGTCTCACAGGTCCAGTTACGATCAGCGTTTGGCCCATTTCCATATGCTTAGCTTACGTAATCGACGTAAAGTACTACTTGATTTTTCTTTACAAGATCGTTAACAATGTCATCCGTTGTGATGAAATATATTATAATATAGCTCTCAATGTTCCTAGCAATATACCCCGTAAACCCATAGCTAAAATATTCTACACTCCCTTTGTTCGTACCAACCTTGGGCTAAACTCTCCTATAGTGAGAATATGCAAGGAGCACAACGAAATAAATGGTAACACTAACAATGATTGCGACATAGACATCTTTCATGATTCGTTTCCCACATACAAACACAAAGTAATTAGCTTGTTTCAGACCAAATAACCTTTTTTTTTATTTTTTATTTTTAATATAATTTTTATTAGTTTTTAAGTGTATTTAATTTTAATTGTATTACGTCTTTTATTTGTAAATGTTGTGCACAACTATTATGGGGATACATATTAGAACTGTATTTTTTTTTTTGTAATACTGTAAATGTTACATATGTTATCCTGTTGATGTGCCTTAATAAATAAATAAATAAATAAATAAATAATAAAATAGGGTAGGCTTGTGCCCCTTGATGGGGACACATACATATATAAGCTGATCATGATATATATATATATATATATATATATATATATATATATATATATATATATGATTTTCCAACGGCATACAATCCAATACACATAACACTATACTATATACATACTATCGTGCGCCGCGGCGAGGTCTGCGAGGTGCGCCATCATCGGCAGCGCGACGGAGTGCACGCCGCGCGCGTGCACGCACACGTACGAGTTACTGGAGTACTGACACACACACACACCAATAAATACATTTTATATAGATTTTTCACCGTAATTGAAGTAAATAATAAATGAGACAGTAAACAAAAAAAAAAAGGTAGCACTCCGGGAGTGCCGGCAGAAGTGAAAACTTCAATATTAACGTTGTGTATTGTTAACAGAATTGTATTTAAGTACGAAAGTATACAGCCAAAAATTTTCATCCAGAAATTTTTATGGTATCAAGAATATCGCGAGCAAAACCGCAGGTCACGATTAGTTTTACGCAATGTCACAATGACATTTGTTACGAGGATACCGCTGCAGCACACTCAGGCACGGTAGAAAGAGTGGGAGATACTAGTTCCTCTCCCTTCCCCTCGATCTTACGCTTTTTCGATCAGCATCACGTGACCCTGACGCGAGTTTGAAAGTTTTTACCCATACAAAAAAAAGTGCTCAGCGCCGCTAAAGAAGTTTTCACTTCAAAAAAAATTGTTATCCGCAATTGATAAACCTCAATTTTTTAAGTCGGTTAAAAAGACAAACACAAGTTAAATGTAGGGGACAAGTTTTAGGCTTTGATTATGAGACCAGAGAGAATCTTGGTCGTGATCCTCATTCTATAGTTTAAGGCCATACAAGTGATGTTTATGGTTATGGTAATAATATTCAAAACTGAAAATCTAAGTTACAGAAGATAAATAGGATTGTATAAATATCTAACGCGAAACACTTTCACGGCTAAACTACTGAACCGATTGACTTGAAATTTGGTACAGGGGTAGCTTATTATCCGGGAAAGAACATAGGCTAAGTTTTATCCCGAAATTCCCACGAGAACGGGAACTACGCGGGTGAAACCGCGGGGCGCTGCTAGTTAGTAATAAAATAGAGCCACGTGTGTACCGGGTAGAGTTGCACGGGGTACGAGTGGTGCGCCACCTCCTCGGGCACGTCCAGCTCCACCGCCTCCAGCACGTACAGCGCGTGCGAGTCTTCGCCGCCCGCCTCATCCTCACTCTGGAAACAATACCACAATATGTTATTATAACTTCAGTGGACTCCACCAAAGCGGAGATGCGTACTGACTAGACTGCAGCGGAGATGTGTGAAGATCTATATAAGATCTAGTCACATCTCCCCTCGCTTGATCGCGCCTTACAAATATGTCACATCTCCGCTCTGTGGTATCCAATGAGCGGAGACCCCACGCACTGCATGCAGCACGACGTACTAGTCATATCTAATATATAAAATTCTCATGTCACAGTTTTCGTTGCCATACTCCTCCGAAACGGCTTGACCGATTCTCATGAAATTTTGTGACCATATTCAGTAGGTCTGAGAATCGGCCAACATCTATTTTTCATCCCGAAATTCCTACGGGAACGGGAACTACGCGTGTGAAACCGCGGGGCGCAGCTAGTATTGTATATAATACATACATTAGGTAGGAGCAGACAGTGGTAGAGCGCGGCGGCGGAGGTTGCCACGACCACGAGCGGCGGGTAGGGCGCGCCGCCCACGCACTGCACGCAGCACGACTCCGAGCCGTAGTTGTCGTCCGCCGGCGGGTACATCGACAGCGGCCCTTGGACACGGGACTCGCTGGAATACACACCAAGTGTGATGGTATATTGTGTGGTAAACATGTAGCTTTCCAGTGGTGAAAGAATTATTAAAATCGGTTGGGTAGTTTTTGAGTTAGATCGTTTTAATCAAACGTGTATTTTTTCGTCGGTATGATATTACTATACATAGTAGCGCGGTTTCATTCCAGTAGTTCCTGTGAGAATATGTGGATAAAACTACACTATGACTCAGAAATAATATGGCTTTTTAGTGGGGAAAGAATTATTAAAATCGGATGGGTAGTTTTTGAGTAATATCGTTTTAAACAATCGATGAAATCTTAGACGATCAAAAGTATTGTCAGAGTTGCGTCCGGGAGGTATCAGGATATGGCTGAAAATGAGCGTGGAATACAACTTTAACACATGCTGAGCCATTGGGCACAAAACATTATAAACTAAAACCTCAGAACTTTATTGATTGACAGGAAAAACTTAGGTAAATTGTGTATTATTTTGTGTTTGTGTCAACCAAATAAATCTTTCTATCTTTATCATCATACTCACTTAATATTCTCGAGCCCACAATTCAGTAGATACACATCCCCGTTCCCCCGCAGTATGAGGAGCGTGTCCTGGTCGGGTACCGGCGTGAAGTCCACCGCAGTATCCCCCAGCGTGTCCAGGAGGGTCCTGCCCGCCAGCTGGCCGGTGGGCTTCGGCCCGATGGAGAGCGACTTCACCAGCTTCGGACCGGACTTTAGAGCTATGTTGTATAGTCTGGAAGGGGTTGGTTGGTGGGTCAATTGAGATTGGGTTTAGTTTTTGGGTGCTTCTATGTGTGCATAGAAAACTTCCTGCTTATAAGGATGGAAGCAGGCAGTTTTCCGCAACAAGACCTCTCTAGTTTGGGTCTTTTGGGTACATTTTATTCTGTTGGTCCACCGTTGAGAACATGTCAATCAACGTATAGGTGATTTATCTTCTCTTCCATAATATCTCAGCGCCTCAAGGCATGACGTTGTTTGAAGAGCGCCGTAAGAGCAATATTTTTCGCACTTATCATACATCAATTAGGCAGGTTACATCCACATCACAGATTTAAATCAACATAATTTTGTAACAGTTCATATAACAGTAACAGGTCGTAATTATTTAAGCCTTCTTGTATTTTGCTAAGTGATATGTAGTATTTAAGAGAAAATACATGTCTTGTACGTTAATTACCTGATGGTATTATCGGACACCAGTACCAGTAGGTGTGAGAGCGAGCTCGGGTGCCAGTGCACGCGCCGCACCTCGCCCTGGCAGTACAGGAGACGCTCGTCCACGCACCAACTCCTGGAACACACACATACACACACATTAATATTGCAGTATCGATGAAGGAAAACATCGTGAGGAAACTATAATAAACGAAACGGACGTCATTGTTTATCATTAGTTTTTAATTTCAGTGCGAGACGCCGTCGCGGGCGCATCAAACTCATCCTCCTGATGAAGGCCACCGAATGTGGCCGAAACTAGTCGAGGGTACCGACTTATCGGTACGGACAAACAACTCATATCAAATTAAAACTAGTGAGGAAACCTGCACGCACACTCCTGCGTAGAAATTCTAAGGTTGTGTGTGAAGTTGACCAATAGGCACTTGGTCTACTAAGGCCTAATCGCCCTATTTCAGGGTAGGCTAGATGTGACATTTATGAGCTGATGATGTTAAATTAATATCAGCATTGGCATAGCAGGCAGAGTCAGTACAACACTCTCTATTAAATATTTGTTTGTATTGTTTACACCTAATAAACTAATTAACTGATTTTAAATTCTTTTAGTACAGGTTCCATAGATTTTTTTCAGTTTAGAATTTTTTCAATTTACTACTATCAAACTAATTTTCCGTGAGTAGCTTCATTTTGATGAGACGCCCGACATTCGATTTTCAAAAGTTCCCGATTGTGCTAGCCAACCGTGGAACTGCATTAAAAAACTGCATTATCGACTAGTGAACTATTATATTCGGTTCTTGCATGTATAATCAAATGTATTTGTTTATCACGACTCAAGATAAAAGAGAGTTCCTAGTATAGTTCCTAGTTGGTATGGGCTCGTATGTGAAAATTAATCAAACACGGTTGTCAGATTACAATGTAACTTACACAGTACACAGCACTAACTGGAGATTAAAAGAAAAAGACCAATTCCGTCAATCACTCGCAAATTGTCTGGTTGTATCAAATCGAGTTTCTGGCGCTACCTGGACCACTACTATCTGTTTGTTATTACGGTGACTATCGAGTTTGGTTTCGAGATCTTATTCGAACTAATATATGAGAGATAGAAGCTAAACCTCGGCCTTTCTTTTTTCTATTTTTACACGCTTTTTTAGTATGTTTGTTTGTAACCGACTTCTTTGGGCGCTATTTTGACCCACTTTAAACGGCCAGATTTCGTTCAAACTTTGTAGATTTATTGAGGACCGATGATAATACACTAATTTGATAAAATTATTCCATTTTTCAATTTGCAAAATATGATTTTTGTTAATTTATTGCCAAAATAGGGCGAAAAAATTTTTCGATCGTAAAGCACTCTCTGATGCTTCGCATCATGAGTCGTGCAATAGTTTAAAATTAAAAAAACAAGCTATTATAAATAATCCAAACTAAAAAGTAGAAAATAAATTATAGTTTAAAAAAACTAAAAAACACGCTTTTTATAGAAAACCGAACTAAAAAATAGAAAATAAAAAAAAGCGTGGGATGCATGGTGTCAATATTTTAAAAAGCACCCCATGCTTTTTTTTATTTTCTATTTTTTAGTTCGGTTTTCTATAAAAAGCGTGTTTTTTAGTTTTTTTAAACTATAATTTATTTCTTCTTTTAAGGGATTAAAACACTGACCACGCATTATGTGTGTGCGTAGTTTCTGATACCCTAGATACAAGTCACGAACTTAGTTAGGGGTCAGTAACTATAATGAGGTGATGCAGTGAATCATTATGTTATGTTATTTGTTGTTACTAATGAGTTTAGTATAGAGACCATACAGCAGACTTATCTGCACGCATTGTGGGAATACGAGGATAAAATATAGCCTATGTCATGCACTGATAAATTAGCTTTCCATTAGTGAAAGAATTTCTGAAATTGATTCAGTAGTTTCGGGGCCTATTCGTTACAAACATACAGACAAATCTTTCCTCTTTATAATATTACTAGCAGCGCCCCGCGGTTTCACCCGCGTAGTCCCCGTTTCCGTAGGAATATGGGGATAAAATTATGATAAAAACTTTCCCACTGAATCACTCTATCTATTAAAATAAACCGCATCAAAATCCGTTGCGTAGTTATAAAGATCTAAGCATACATAGGGACAGAGAAAGCGACTTTGTTTTATACTATGTAGTGATAGTGATTGTAGATTTTTAAGTTATTATCGTTTATGTCGAAGTAGTTTCGGACAAACGGTAGGTGCAACACTGCAGATTCAACGAATGCAGTCTGAGTAGGTGAGGGTGTAATATGATGTGTGAAATCTCGAGGGCAGCGCCCACGCCCGCGCCGCCCGCGCCGCCCAACAACTAACCAATTGTAAATTTGATCTCTCACTTATCATTCGTTTGAAAGACGTGCGGTTACGGACGATGCCCGCTAATTGTTTGGCCAATCTTAACGAGTGGTATCCGCTCGGTAAACAAGCATTTCAATTAGTCATACTATATCCTACTAATATTACAAAGCCGAATGTTTGTGAGTATGGATGTTTGTTCCTCTTTCACGCAAAAACTACTGAATGGATTTTAATGAAATTTGGTACAGATGTTGCTCATACCTAGGAATAACACATAGGATACTTTTTATCCCAATTTCCACGCGGGTAATACCGCGGGGCACAGCTAGTAATGAATAAGCCGGCAAGTAAGAAGTAAGATGGTGGCCTCGGTTTGGCAGTAATTTGAATACTAGAGGCCATGTTGGTTGGCAACTTGGCAGTGTTAAACCTGGTCAGAACTGATCACACGCATCACCAACAAACAAGGGGATTTTAGATGATAGATGAATGTCAAAAAATATAGATTACTAGTAGTTCCTGTTCCCGTGAGAATACGGGGATAAAATATAGCCTATGGCACGCACTGATAAATTAGCTTTCCATTAGTGATAGAATTTTTGAAATCGGACCAGTAGTTTCGGAGCCTATTCGTTACAAACAAACAATCAAATCTATCCTCTTTATAATATTAGTTTAGATTAGAAGATTTTTTAGACTACGCCGTAGTGATGCCGTAGCTCGTAACGCTACACTCTTGTAGTATGTCGTAGTGTGAGTTGCGAACAAACATACAACGTCGAAAAATTTTATCCTCATTTTAGTTATCCCGTAGAACAGTCGGGATGACATATACTTAGTCTAATCTAAAGGAACTGTTACCGAAAGAATTGTCTGAATCAGATTCCTTGACGACCTCGATGGCAGAGCGGTCACCATGCCGGACTGCCATCCGTAAGGTTGCGGGATCGATTCCCGTGCGGGGTCAATATTTGTGTGAACCACAAATGTTTGTCTCGGTCTGGGTATGTGTGTGAATGAGTGTGTGCGTAGTTTCTGATACCCTAGATACAAGTCACGTACTTAGGGTGACAAATCTACATCGAGCTGTGCTGCGCTGTACTGGGTTGAGCTGTGCTATGTTTCTGAAGCTATAATTTTTACTCCAGACAGAGCGCAGCTTCACCCAGCGCAGCACAGCATGCTTTGATTGTATCCTCATTCAAATATATGGCGAGCGAGTTAACCAAACATAGCACAGCTCGACCCAGCGCAGCACAGCTCGATGTAGATTTGTCACCCTTAGTTAGGGGTCAGTTACTATAATGAGATGATGTAGTGAATGAATGATTATAGATTTCAGATTTGTGAGATTATCTTGAAGTTCCTGTAAGATCTTATTACTATTAGTAGGATATATGGCTGACTTGTTCCCTTTACAGAGTCAGTTCACAATAACATGTCATAGTGTAGCAGTAAGTAGGTATAAGATAAATGACCAAAGGTGACCATTGTGGGTGAAACAATATGAGCGCGGTATAAGAAGCGGCGGACGATAAATCCGCGCGGTCGGAAGGGTCCCCCATTAACGTTCACAACTAAAAAAAATTGAACCAACCGTAAAAATATAAAATTACAAACGGTCGGACATTAGAACAAACGGCCCACAAACACTGTCTCCGGAACAAAAACCGATAAAAAACGGATCCGATCCGGTGAAATATAAGAAGCAGACAAAGCGGGCGCGACTATACGTGGTCAGGTTTTTTACGAGCCGCAGCCCTTTTGTCCTTCCGGGGGTCTTTTTTAAATAGATCAGGGTGGCGAAGACCGGTCACCGCCGCCTCGCCCGGTGGTAGCCCCCCCCCCGCCCCGCGGTAACCCCTCCTGATATTATTGTGGATTTTTCTGGTCGGCATTCATAAATATTTTGAGGAGAGGGCCCGCGCGGGATTTACTCGAATCGGCCGAGAATTATAAATTCAGTTAATAAAATATGATACGATAAAGCCGGTTTTTTTACTCGGCAGACCTCTATAATATTTTGTTTAATTTAAATATGAATAATTAAATTTAAAAAGGAAATCTCTGGGCTAATGAAATTTTTGTTTTCGAGATAATGAATTGAAAACACGCTCCGTGTCGCGCTCCGAGGGTGTTATTCTTTTCTCGCTCATTCGGATTCACGGCGCGAGCGGAGCTGTGTTATAAAAACCTCCTGGAATACGTATAAAATACATTTTTTGTTCGTTTACAAAAAATATGTATTAATTATGATGTGAATTAGATGTCCATGTTTATACGGGCCCTTCCAGGCTCCCGCGCGCTCACACACCTCGCCGTTGATGGTATGTTTTCAAAGGAATACGCAATCATGAGTTTAATTAGCATTTTTTAAATAAACTGTCCCACTTTCCGCAGTTTGTGCCTCTCGCGTTTACATACACGGAATATCTATGAATATTTTAATGTAATTTAAATATCTTTTAAGATACAAACAACCAAAGACCTTTAAAGTACTAGTAGCTCGACATGAATATTCACAAGTCGCCGCGGTCGACCTGGCGATGGCGACTCTTTAAATTACAAAGTGAAGAAACACGCCAAATAATAATAACGTAATCAGAGCCGCGGTCACCCGCCCTCACACACACACGCACAGGCCGAGACGTCCCGTACACATCGATCCGGAACATGTCACCGCAACGGATTAAAATCGTAACGAACGCACAAAAATATTCAAATACAATACTAACAAATTGATACAAACACTCATTAGGATGGCGGCACGCGGCGGGCGGGGGGCGCGGAGGGGGGCGCGGGGGACATCCGACCGACGTCCCGATCTCCAACATTACAATCCACATCCACCGTACAAATATTATCTAAAATTCCTTCTCATTTATAATCCTTTTGTGTCGTGAGCGCGGCGTCCTCCGTCAAGTCTCCCTCGCCCCTCGGGTGGCGTCCGTATTTTTATATTTTTAATCGCGTTGGGCATTATCCAAATGGACATTGGCGACCGCCGCCGCTGCCGGTGCCCGCTACATGATAAATTCTCCTTTCGTTCGACACTCGCCGTTGTTTCGTGTCCCTTCTCTTAATGTCGCCTCCTTTATTGGTATCGGAGTGGAAAAAAATATACCCTTACAGTCATTAATTACAGCCGATTTGTCTGCGAGTGACTGCGAGCTTTTCTTCCTCTATTAAAAATGTGGGACTCGCTCCCGATGGGGACTGATCGCGCGCGATGCAGGTCCTCCTATTGTATCCCGTGACGTCACTCTCTCGCCCGATGCACGATGTGATCGATGGTTGACTCCCAAGCATATAATTAAGTCTCATTTGTAAATGTCTAAAAGGGAACATTTTATTGCGATATTTTTCTGTGGAATGTTCTCTTTGATCTCAGGAATGTATGTCGAAATATGAAAGTCTCGTGACAATCAAGCAATTTGTTCATATGAATCGAGTTTACGTAGACACAGTTGCGTAAAACGAAATAAAATAAAGAATACCCTAAAAACTGAAACCCCTATAATCGAGAGAAACAATAACACCAATACATTAAGGACCAAATCCCGAACCGCCATTAAATATTCAAACAAGAAGAACAATATCTTCCGTTACATAAAATTCGAAAAAAAAAGTTTAAATGGGATCCCAAATCCGGCCGACCAATAAAACATAGAAATACCTCAATATATTATACAAAATTGAAATTGTATAGATGATCCTATTATTACGGTGGCGCGGGCAGCGGGCACCGCACACTGCTTTGCATATAGAGAAGCTATGGACACTTTTTGTGTTGTTTTATGAGAAACGATGGAAAAAGTGCAGTGGAGTGCGGTCAAGAATTAATGGTGTGAACGCGTGCGGAGTCGGAGGCGCGCGCTAATTTATGTGCGTCCACGAACCGAGGTACCGACTACTGCCGGACGGGTTGTTCCATTCACATATTAGTATTTTAAGATATTATAATTACTTTTGGAATAAACTTGACCTTTTTTTTAACTTTCGGCGAGCCTTTAGCGAGATATGTCCATCTTTTGAATTTATTAATTCCTCTGACATTTGACCGCCTTGTATGACATTTTAAGACACTTCGGACTTTCATACTATGTATACCAATTTACCGACAGCGAGTTTAAGGCATTATGTCAATAGTTGAAGGGCATTCGAGTTCGCGGAACTGATTCGAAATAGGACGAATTCTTTGGCCAGACGTGTCGCGACAACGCAAATGTTCGCGTTATCGCGATAGTGTGGCCGTAGCATAACAAGTACTTTATTATGAAACGCTCTGACGGTCGAATGGCATTACCACCTTGCATTTACCTGCCAATCTTGGTATCGAGTTCGATTTCTAGACGCAATCATTAAAGTGCACAACACAGTCAATTTAGCTTCAAGAATTTAATGATTATAATATGTAAATGTTAAAGTAATATTTTCGAAACATAGTTTTAATTAACATCATTCACTCCATCATCTCATTATAGTAACAGACCCCTAACTAAGTAACTTGTATCTAGGGTATCAGAAGCTACGCACACACTCATTCACACGGTTTGGGTTATAAACTTTAATTGTACAAAATTTCTAGAAAAAGTCAACATTGAAAAGGAAAAATCTAAGCAGATTTAAAAACAGCCCCCTCAAATTGAAATCGTGTGTAAAGTGGCAGGTATTATTGCGCATTTAGCACTAAGTAATGCTGTGTTCACACCGATGTCGATGGCACGAACCGATTGACTGAGATAATATGAGCGGCTCGCACGGTTTTGGTCCTTGACATTATTCTGAAGATACATGTTTTCTAAGAGATATGTGTTTTAACGTAATTTTTGTAAGATTTTTCGTGGGGACATCAGGTTAATAATTATGGTCTTATAAAGAAAAGTTAAAGACAGAGAACTTTCAAAATCATAGACTAGAGATAACGAAAGATCTTTGTCACTAAAACAGAAGAAAACAATATTTATTACTTCGGACGAAGGGACTGTATGCTGAAACGTCGACTAAAATCGGTACTTAATTATCAAAATGTTACAAATTCTAAACAACTATAATTTAAGCAATCTTTTTGTTATTGTATGTCAATGTTTTAGCAGCCTAAAACAGATGTAGTTTTCCAAGATTTCTCACTGATTTTCATCGGTTAAAGATGTAACCAGCCAGTACTACTATCAAAACAAGTCGATGCCTGTATCCAGGTGTTATTATCAGTGCAAACGGACGATCAGGTGTGGCGGCTCGCCTCTCTCGCATTTATTTTCTTTCATTTTCCCACAAGCCTCTCCTTTTTGCGGCCGCGGTCGCGGTCCAAACTGTTTAATGATTTGAAAAACGTGTTCTATCAGCCTTTACTCGGAAACAACCGAAAAAAAAGCGTACAACAAAGGGTCCAAAGTGCAAATATAGACTCATCGGCGTCGATTCGCGAGCTACCCCCTCTAATGCTGCGCGAATTTAGCATCTATGTACAAGGGATAGGGACTATGGCGGCGCGCACGAGACGCAAATAGGTATATTGTTGTAATATACGCACAGATCTCATCGGCAATTTATTATATTTTGTCCGTTGGTGAATTTACGATTGTTTGAACGGGACAATGGTTCGGTGGCGATTGGACGGATTTTTTTTTCTAACGCCAATAATAAATGTATGGAACGAAAGGGTATGATTAAAGTAATCGCGGTGATGAATGCGAATGGCTTGTTTTATTAATAATGTTTTCAAACGTGCGATACGCGGTTCGATTTTTATTACGTCCATGTTATATTTTGTTCGGAAAACAATAACTGTTGAGAAATATTTGAGTGTAGTGCAATACAATTAACTGATCACAAATTATTTGTTGTCTGTATATATAGACCACCTAAGAGGAATAATGACATTATACACATATTTTTTAATAAATTAGAGGAAGTTTTAAACAAGCTATGTAATAACAATAAATATAAGGTAATCATCTGTGGAGACTTTAACATAGATATTTTAAAACAAAATAAAACTGTCAGGTCGTTCAGATGTATTATGTCGCAATATAACATCAATCCGGCGTTTAATGTTGCAACAAGACTCACTAGTAATACCTGCCTAGATAATATAATGCATAACATTCCGGGCTCCAAGGGGGAAGTACTAGAATTGCTCCTGTCAGATCACACAGCTCAATTACTTAAAGTGCCTATTAAAAAAACGTGCAAATTAAAGCACTGGTATATTTATAAACGCGACTTCTCACAAGAAAACATGAAAAAATTCTCCACACACCTACATAGCTTAACTTTTAGAGATGTTTATGATTGCCAAGACGCCAATATAGCTTTTGACCTGTTTCATGACACATTTTTGCTCTTTTATAATTTATGCTTTCCTAAAACAAAGCGGAAAATATTTACTCATGAAAAACCTAAATGGATATCAAAAGGCATAAAACAGTGTAGCATGAGAAATCGTAAATTATTATGGAAGTACCGCCTTTCACCGACAGAACATAATAAAGCTACATTCAAAAGTTACGCTAAACGCTACAAAAAAGTTTTATTCTTAACTCAAAGAGCTCAAAATAACAATTTTATATATAACTCGCATAATAAATCAAAGGCTACTTGGAAAGTTATTAATCAATACAAAAATAATTTACCGAGAGATAGTATCACAAGTATCTTAAATGGTGATGAAGA
Organism: Timandra comae; assembly: GCA_958496195.1. Taxonomy (NCBI): domain Eukaryota; kingdom Metazoa; phylum Arthropoda; class Insecta; order Lepidoptera; family Geometridae; genus Timandra; species Timandra comae. The sequence continues at coordinate 1,362,003 of OY292372.1, read as the reverse complement.
AACATATGACCCTACAACTATATCAAATTTATTTAACAATTTTTTTCTTGAACTAGCACACACTAATAACCCCCCCAATCGAAATATAATACCGCGGAAAAATAACCATAACCATTCAATGTTCCTGTCACCAACGTCTTTAATAGAAATAAAAAATATAATTTACTCTCTCAAGAAAACAAACAGTGTAGGATACGACGACGTGTCAACAGATATTATAAAATATGTTAGTGATAAGATATCACCCATCCTTTGCCATGTAATAAATTTATGTTTAGAGCAAGGTGTTTTTCCAACTAGATTAAAATTCACTATCATTATTCCAATACATAAAAAGGATGACAAGAAATGTCTCAATAACTATCGCCCTATTGCATTAATACCAATATTTTCCAAAATAATTGAAAATATAATTTACAATAAACTTTATGATTATTTGACACTCAACGATATTCTCACTGATCAACAATATGGATTTAGAAGGAACAGATCTATAAACATTGCTATTTATGAATTTCTAAAAAAAGTATTGACTGCTGTCGACAAAAAAGAATCAGCCATCGCTTTATTCATGGATATGTCGAAGGCATTCGACACTGTCCACCACAAAACCCTTCTCCATAAGCTAGAATATTATGGTGTTCGAGGGAATGTAAATAAACTAATTGAATCGTATTTAAATAATCGAAGACAAGTCACCAAAATAAATAGAATATGTCCAAACACTTTTGTGGAAAAACAATATTCATCAGAACCAAGGATAGTTTCTAACGGCGTTCCACAGGGAAGTGTTTTAGGTCCTCTTTTATTCATTGTTTACATAAATGATTTGCCCAATGTAACCAATCATTTCCTAACAATGTATGCTGATGATAGTACGGTTTTATTTAATTTTGACATCACGATAATATATTTATAGAACATGACATTAATAATACATTGACATCTCTCATAAATTGGCTGACATCTAATACATTGACAATTAATTTATCAAAAACTAATTTAATAAATTTTAAACAAATGGACAATAATCCTTTAGGCATTAATATTAATTATTTGGGTACATCACTAAATGAAGTTAATTCTACCAAATTTTTAGGGCTCAATATAGATAAAAAATTGACGTGGAAGTTACACATATCACATGTTGTGAAAAAAGTTAACCAACTTTCCTACGCTCTGTATAAATTGAGGAAAGTGACTAATACTGACAGTGTACTAATGGCATACCACGGATGTGTGGCATCAATACTGAGATATGGTGTTATGTTTTGGGGGAACTCTACAAATAAACAGGAAGCATTTATTGCACAAAAAAAATGCATACGGTCAATGTTTGGATTAGTAAGAGACGAGTCATGCAAACCATTTTAAAAAAATTATAATATATTAACTTTACCCTCCATCTACATTAGTGAAGCTGCAATTTTTGTTAAAAGTAATCCTCAATATTTTAATTGGAATCCAGTGGGCAGTCGCCGCGAAGGTACCTTAAAAATAGATCTCTCGCGCAAAACCCGGCTCATGAGTATAAGTATCTACTCTATGGCCCCAAAAATATATAATAAGCTACCTCACACCATCAGAACCATAAGCAACAACAAACAGTTCAAAGCTGCACTCAATGGCTTTCTTGCTGGAAAGGCTTATTATAATATAAATGACTTTTTTAATGATAATATTGTATAATGTTAGTATTTGATTTGTATTGATTATTTGATGTATGTATTGTTTGAGATTTGTGACTTTGTACGCCACTAGGTAAAACATGGCAGCACTATAGTATGTAAGTACTTCTTTTCACCATTTGTATATACCCATGTTTACAAAGAAATAAATGAATTATGAATTATGAAATGAATTATGAAAGAACAATTCTGTTGAGTTTGTATTATTTTTTCTAAAACGGTCTCATATAGCAAGTGAATCGTATGTATGTCCACAAAAGTATCATGTCTAAACTGTTTACCTACGACATTATTATAATAATACATTTTTACCGATAAACATAAAATGTACCTGTGCTATATTTCATCTCGGTTGTACACCAGCAACTTAAAATAAGTTTGAAAACGAATACCTGCATACAAACAAAGCAGAACTTATAACTTGGCTTGAATCATCGCTATCTAATCAGATATATCATCGCCACCTTCTCCTACACTAAGCAATGTTTTGTGCTAGGAATAGCAGTAGACAATGCAGAAGGCAGGGTCATTGCCAACATTGACCTTCATAAGTGCCTCATTGAGGCCTTAATTGAGTAATCGATTTTTAACTTTGAAACTACACCACTTAGCAGTGAATCTTAAAAATCAAATTGCAGGGCAAATACTCTTGCAATGGTTATTCTATTAGAACCGAGAGAAAACAGGAATAAGCATAATTACCACGCTCACCCAACGCATGTCGGTGATCTCAAATCAAACATAATTTAACAGCAAAACATATTTAACAAATAGCTTTGCCAAAGGTCCACAAACGTTGACTCTAAACCAAGCTCAAACTCACGGAAATTTACGGTATATTTGTATGTTTGATAAAAAATTGTCAACAGGGGTGGTCGGGGTCGTTTTAATTAAACAATACCTATATTAATATAATGGGGGCCATATTTATGTGGTCGCGTAGGTACTCCGCTACGAATGGTATCGGTGACGGATTATGGAGAACTACTACGAGTTCTCGTAGGCGACTACGTACGTAGCAAGGCAATGCTTTCAATTTAAAACGCATACAATACTTTTATAGTTTTTTTTAATTTATTTGTAAAATAAGTTTAATTAACTGACTGTCCCCGGGAATTTACTAGCTTTAAATTTGTCTTTAGAGTAGTAGTAAAAAATGACGCATGCAGATGCCTAAAGCCCATAGAAACCGGAATACTCTATTCTATTGTAAGTACTACCATAGAGTATTCCGATTTCTATACGCCTTTCAAAATAAACGAGCAATCAGATTCAATAATTAATCAATATTTGAATACATCAACTTCATCGAATAATTTTTTTGACACTAAATTTTTAACGGTACCTCGAATCAAAGTCACTTTTCGATAACAATACGCCATCGAAATGAGTTACACCAATGGTACTACCCCCACCCCTTACAGGGGAGTAATTCGACTAGAAATATACTATTATTAATTTATTCTATTTTTGTTCGTGACGTTTAATATGCATGCGTTCGGTCTCGCGGGTGCCTTACGTAACGGCCGCCATTAAGGACGTGTGCACACCAACAGCTACGATAAAGTAGCTTAGCTTAGCTTGCCTAGCTATTCATGTATAGATACCGGGACTCATAATTTTATTTATATACTAGCTGTGCTCCGCGGTTTCACACGCGTAGTTCCCGTTCCCGTGGGAATTTCAGGATGAAAAATTGATGTTAGCTGATTCTCAGACCTACTGAATATGCTCACAACATTTCATAAGAATCGGTCAAGCCGCTTCGGAGGAGTACGGGAACGAACATTCTGACACGAGAATTTTATATATAAGAAGATTTATGTCAGGCAACTTAAGAACAGTTACAATATCTTATTTTAACCGGCCCCAATCACTAGTGCCGGTTGCGGACCAATAACTAAGCAAAACTAACTTAGCAACTTAGGTTAGCGCAGTTTTTCTTACAGCCGTTCCTAATATTCGATCCATCTATGATCTTGCTTATCAACAGTTATAAAACTCTCTCTGTAATTTTACCGTCCCAATAATGGTATTTAGTCTTATGATCGTGTCCACTATTGATATTTTGAAAGCAATCAATCTAATCTAAGTCAGTTTACGTGCTTTGAGTTTAAAAATACAATTTGGATTTCACCAACAAAATCTATCCCCGTTAGGCTAACTAAAGGTCAAACAAACATTAGTTTCAAAATTCATATATCAAAGTAAACGGTGAAATCAACCCTTAGGAAAACCACGTCAGCTATACTAGCTTGTCTTAGCTCGTAGTGCCCAACCGTCCTTGCTCGTCCCGGGATCTATACACGAATAGTCATTATCTATGACATGCAAATGATATTTGAATTATAAATACGCGATTGTCTAATCCTGTATTCGTTATTGTACATTTGAAGGGCGGAGACAGGACGTTGACCTGTGAAGGGTTAGTGAAATATTATAAATATTTGATTGTATCTGATGTTTAGTGATCAATTTTTATGTGTAATAATATTGTGAAGAGGAAAGATTTGTAATTTTGTTTGTGCTTAAGGAACTTAAAAGTGGACTGTAATCAGTACATCAATAACATGATCAAATGAATCAAATTCTGTAACATCGAACTTAAAATACCCCACTCTTTATTCAGAACTAGAAGTGCCCCGCGGTTTCACCCGCGTAATTCATGGATAAAATTATGCTTAAAACCTTCCTCTTGTATCACTCTATTCATTAAAACAAACCGCATCAAAATCCGTTGCGTAGTTTTAAAGATCTAAGCATACATAGGTCATAGCAAGCGACTTTGTTTTATACTATGTAGTGATAAACAAAAATGGTAAAAAAATAACGCGACGAATTCAGAATTTCCTCCTGTTTTTTGGAAGTTGGTTAAAAATAAGCCAATTGACCAAAAGAACCGGATACAAAAAAAGCATATTAAAATATTCATGTTGAATATTGAATGTGCCAATGAGGCGCCCCCGCGGGAGGGTTGGGGGAAGGGGCGTTAAAGGCAAAACAAAAATTATGAGAGGTCAAGCAGTTTGTGAAATTCACCGATCGCCGAGTTCCCACCTTATGCCGGAAACAACAACAATTCCTACAAAGCGAATCGACCACCGATATAGGGACGATGGAAGGGCCATTCAATTGATGTGTAATTCTAATTTCATAGAATTTTGAAATGTTATTCCTTCTTGAGAAACTACTGGACAGATTCAGAAAAAATAATGCAAATCCATATTTAAATATTTCGAGAGTTTATTCGGCTTGATTTAATACGCTCAGGACCTAAAGGTTCCATTTGAATATTTTGGTGCTGGTCCGTGGCACATTGTTTAATACAAAAGTTTTGAAATCACCGTTGATGGTTGAAACTAATTGTGCGATGGGACTGAAATCGGTACAAACGTACACATACCATCCTTACCAATATTATAAATGGGAAAGTAACTCTGTCTGTTACTTTTCACGGCTAAACTACTGAACTATTTGACTTGAAATTTGGTACAGGGGTAGCTTATAGTCCGGGGAAGGACATAAGCTATGTTTTGTTCCGAAATTCCCACGGGGTCGGGAACTACGCGGGTAAAACCACGGGGCACAGCTGGTATGGAATAAACAAAATTATCTCACCCAAATATAACTATCAACGCATTATGTGCCACTTCCTAACAAATTATATCATTGTTAATTTAAATAATGAAATGTATAGGAGCGGAGTCCGGGCCGCGGCGGATCGCCGATCCGGGACTGCGATCAATGTTTATTATCGACACCGCGATCCCACACCTCACTATAATACGACTAATAATTAATTAATTTATTGGAAATCTAATTATTATAAACCATCCTTTATAAAATCCAAATGTATTTACAAAACTTCATTCCTCAAAGAGTCTACACGATCTGACAGTTGTAACGGGTAGTTTAGAGATCTCAAACTGTAAGCAGTTGGTTTAGCCAAACAACAAAATCGCTTTCTGGGTTGTAGGTCTGACGACAGTTACTTCAAGTCAGTAAATAAGCAACAACAATAACAAAATATTCCAAAAAGGCCAAGAACTACTACTCCCATTATTAACCAACACAGGTTAAATTTTTTTGCCATCGGTGGCCAATCATTCAGTGAAGATTCTTTGTAAACAGCCCATTTTTTGACGTCAGAGCTTTGGGTTAGGTTCATTGTGCACATATTACAGCTATACTAATGTAGATGAAAACCTCGAGCCTTGATATTATTATAATACCTAGGTAGCAAGATAATGAACATTCATTATCATCATCACATATACATCATTTAAATAATTACAAATGTAACAGCGAGCAACATTCGCGTCCATTCGACACACACACACATCGGAGCAAAACAAAAAACTTTTCAAATCCCTTTAAAATAAAACACATGTAGAGTTAATGACAGACTAGTGAACAAAGTAACTATGCGACGCTACAAGGTCCAGAATCGCGTGCACCGACGACCGTGTAACACTAACAATCTACACTAAAACTAGAGGGGGTGGTCCGTGCGATTTTAACGCCAAACATCGCCTACTTGCCTTTTTTGAATTTCACCCTAAATCGCGTTCATACGAAGTGAGAGCTTAAAACTAATACATCTGGGTGGTGGATGTGGTGGGGGGGAGGGAGGTGTATGTAGGGGGGGGGTGAGGCGAGGTGTATAGGTAAAGGGAGACGAGGGGGTCAGGTCGGTGTTAATTATTCACATTTTAATTTACGAAGCTCTGTATCGCCGGCCAGTCCCGCGCGGGAAAAATGTCTTGCAATCCTTCGACAGGATAGTACGTGTACTCGTGGCTCGGCGGGTGACGCGGGCTCCTTTCACTTTGACTCTCACTGCACCTATTTGTGTTTGCCGTTATTCATTAACCGGGGATTCATCTCTTTACACAAACCTTTGCTTAACTCCATCTGTTATTTATCGCTTTTTCATATGCTTTAAGTAATGAGACTGAGCTATGTCTGTACTAATATTCTAAGGAGTAAATATTTGTTTCTAATTAATTGGAATCTATAACTAACACTACTCCAATAATGGAAAGATACATTATCACTGGGTAACACAGACTATAATTTACCTTGACTTTCCTACAAAAACACGACACACAGTAAATCGATTTCAAAGACATTTGCGGTATCTTCCGATTCTTCTCATATGTAATTCATAAAGAACCACATTCAAAATAAGGTATAACACATTGGAATCTATAATCTTCCCTGTGAGATAACAATACCTCCCTCGGTAATGCGCTACTACACGTTATTGAATACGACGTTTGATGTTCATACACTCTGAGTATTGAGCACATACGATGCAATGACTCTACATTATTCAAACACATTTACAACAAAATGCAACCCCAAACGTATTAGAACATCACTTTGTGACGCATGTTTTGAATACACATCTTAAATCCTCCCTCTCTATCGTAACGCATACGTCAAAACAAGACAGACACATTGTTTCTATTCGATAGAAATGAGAAAAAGCGATCACGGCACAGAGGCACGATTGTCATCTAAATAATTCAAACACGTATCCCGTTTGCTACATCTCTTTGGTTGCAATGTTTTGCGGGTGGCCAAACAATGGCACCACTCTAATACGGTGTAATAAGGTCTAATTCGCTGTGTGTCGTGTTTGTCGGCATGTGGTGTTAGTATGTGGTGTTTTTACAGGGTCTTATACGAAATGTCGATTCGGATCGGGCCCTCGGCAGGCGATGAGCTCGCAAAAACAATGAGTGTTCATCGTAAAGTTGGAATGACAAGATGCGCCGCGATAAGGGGGGCTAATAACGCGTCCGTGCCGATTATTGTCGCGCGCGTCACGACCGGCCGCCGCTGGTTGCCGGCGACACACCACGACATGACGACACCTAAAGGATGCAAATTAGCTTTTTATGGACATTCTGTTATTACCCTTTGACGTCAACTTGTAAAGGGTGATCCGTTTCACTGTACCTTTGATTAGAATTATTGTAATTTCGGTTGTGTTTTCGATTCTGACTGAATGGATTATGTTTATTTGGATTTGGATTCAAGATTACTTATGAATTTGTTAATGTACGCATCACATGAGGTTGTTCTATCATTTTGATGATATTAATGGTAACCATCAAGTTTCTGAGAGAATTATCTTGGTCTCTAATATAGGTACCGGTCAGTTATAAATATGTATTAGTGCGAGTGTAAAAGTGTCACCATGCCACAAACTGATCGCTGGGACCGTTCTGTTGCGGCCGCAGGCGAGCGGTCGCTCCCACGTCCAAAGGACACTCGTCTCCAACGAAGTTATCCCGCGTATTAATATTTAAAGATTGTGTACACGATTACCCGTCGCACCGCCCGCCGCCCGGCCTTAGTACGTAATCAATTTTCGTCGAGCGCCGCTACAGAGGTGTACATTAACATATTTTTGCAATGCCCTGTGTTATTTCAAAGGGTGGGAATTTCAAAAATACGACGCGAGTCGCACACACTCATTAACTTTGGAACATGTAAGGAGTACTGTGAATACTAATTGAGGATGTAGAGCGCCGCTCGCAGATGGGACACTACATTGATGTGCCTTCTACGATATACTTTAATCTAACGCAGATTTAATCAAATAATATTTGGGTTGCAGACTTACATATACTTTTACATTGGCTTGGGAATAATAAGGCTAATATTGAACTAGGAACTTAACATTCATTTTATAGCGTTCAAAAATGTTGAGTTAAAAGTTAACGTTTCGGATTCTTTACAGACCCAGCCTTGGACAGGTAAAAACTAAAAATAAATTAAAACTCTTAATTTACTCATTTTAAAGCAGTTTAATTTCAATGAATGGTCACGAATCAAAGAAAGAATAAGTCCATAATACCAATCATACGCCATAGTCTGGGTAAAGTCCCATCTACATGTATCAAGTGAGTATACTCTGTGTGTCGAAGGCTCAGCCCGGGGTGAGCTCGTGGGGGACCCTATGGTGTTAATTATACGATTTTCTTTGAAATAAGTTAATAAATATTGGATAAGGCTCGCCCCCGGCCGCCCTTTAATGAATCCTCCCGCGAGCACACGTTCACGGCCGCTTTATCGCGATTATTCACTAGTATTCTCTGTTTTTGGGCATTGATGATTTGCAATCGATATATTTTTTGGGTGTATTGGAAATATTTAAAAAATGTGGGCTAAGTTTTGTATACCTATTAGTTGATTTGATACGCTGTCTTATTGTTTATCTATTGTTGCTTGACGTTGCATTTTCTCAATGGTTAACTAGTATCTATTCATATATTTGATTTACACGAACACTACACATTGAAATAAAACACTTAAACGGATTTTTGTCGTGGTTGTATTTTGTTTTACGAAACTTCAGAAAATGTAAAACAAAATACAACCACGACAAAAATCCGTTTAAGTGTTTTATTTCAAAGTATCTATTCATTTAGTTTAGTGTAAAATTCATTGATTGCTTAAGTTTTACCCCCCAAAAGCCTATTAGTACATACGACACTGACTAGCTAACCACGCACAAACAGAGCGTTCCTCTCGACATTTCACGCTAAGTTGAAATGTCTCGGTAAAACACGTTGTCAGTTGGCCTTGCGGTCTGGGCGACGCGCGTTATTTCTGCGCCCTGCGGTCTGTCTGGGCGATGCGCGTTATTTCTGCAAGGCGCACGGCGTCCGTAGACCGCAATAGGTGCCACTGACATGAGCACACCACCTAACGCTTTCTTGGAAATATTTACGATTGTCAGTGCGTTGGGCGTGATTCACTGAATGTGTGAATATTTGGTGAAAGTTGGTTAAAGGTTGTATGTGCGATTGAGTTATAAGATGTAATTTCTTCTAGATTGATACTTTTTCTTTTAGATTCCGATGCAAAGAGGGAATTGTTTTGTTACTGTCGTGTCTATTTGTGACATTGTAGTTTTTAAGCGAATGTATCGATTTTGATGTGTTATTATTTCAAAATCGACTCGTAAATTGTTTTTGAAGTGAAAACTTCTTTAGCGGCGCTGAGCACTTTTTTTGTATGGGTAAAAACTTTCAAACTCGCGTCAGGGTCACATGATGCTGATCGAAAAAGCGTAAGATCAGCATCACGTGACGTTTATGATAACTGAAGTAAGAAACAAACATTGTATTCTACCTCATAAATGATAGTACTTTTATACTTATAATTAAACACAACGTTAATATTGAAGTTTTCACTTCTGCCGGCACTCCCGGAGTGCTACCTTTTTTTTTTGTAAGGAAAAGATAAAGAAAACGTACGAATATCTCAGACTTTATTTAAACAACCGCTGTAGAAAGATCTATCCCCCAAAACTCCACCCCAAATCTCAATATCCACCACAAATGACACACGTATTTAACAAGCATCCAACATCTTGAGTCAGTGACAAACAAACGCGTTGACCATCGATAAACAGTATCAAAGAGGTACAAGTTAATCCCGGAGAGGAGTCGATAAACATGTCCTGTGTGCGCTCGGAGATGTTTACACGTGCCGGACAAACACGGACGGTTGTTATTAGTGATTGCGGTTACCATTGAGTGGGCAACGTCTTGTGTTTGGTTATGTATTAATTTATTAGGTGTATTTATTTATGTACTAGCAGCGCCCCGCGGTTTCACCCGCGTAGTTCCCGTTCCCGTAGGATTGTGGGGATAAAATTATGCTAAAAACCTCCCCACTGAATCACTCTATCTATTAAAACAAACCGCATCAAAATCCGTTGCGTAGTTTTTTAAGATCTAAGCATACATAGGGACTTAGGGACAGAGAAAGCGACTTTGTTTTATACTATGTAGTAGTGATACTGACAAAATATTTAGGTTTCGATAAAGTTTACACATTATGCAATACTAATATTATAAAGAGGAATGATTTTTGGTTTTTATATTTGTGTATAGATGAGGCTCCGAAAGTATTGGTAAAAATGTATCCCAAAAACCCCACAGGGTTGTGATTTCATCGCCTCCACAGCAGACGCTGCTAGTTTTTAGCTTTTCACTATCCAAAATATTTTCTTTCGTAACTATCCAGAACAAATTACACATCAATATTAAGACCTTCACCACCAACCCCCGCCATGCACATCCCTTAAAAATAAAGAAAAATCCCATTTTAAATTTAACAAAATTCCGATATATTGTAAATTAAAGTTTTATAACCAAGTTAGTAGAGTATTATCGTTGGAAGTTGTGTGCTGAGTGCGGGCGGGGCCAAGCCTGAGTTACTGTAATACGGCGCGGAGAGGCCAACTTCATGTTTACGACGCTCACACGGCTCAGGTTGCTATCACCACTGATTCCTAATAGTGTACATTTTTAATACAAATTCTTTGAAAATTATCAAAGGATTTTGATCTTTATTGTCTGCTGAAAGGATTTTAATGCAAATCAAAGGTTTAAATTATATAGTTAGTTATTTAGAGACACATAGGAGGACTTTTGATTTTGAACTTCCCACAGGTTCGAGATTTATACGGGTGAAGCCATGGACAAAGCAAAGCTAGTAAATGCGATAACTAATAAAGTTTATTGTAAAACATTCTTAAAATTTCAGCGTCGTTAATATCCTTGCCGAAACAGCTCCATCCAAGCCGTGTTTGGCACCGCAATCCATAAACAAACGGGCATTATAATTATCAATTTACAATTGCAAATCGTAATTACGATTTAGCATCTGAAAGGTAGAGCGAGCGAGCGAGCGGGGCGAGCGGGGCACGCCGCCCGCGCCGGCCTCCTATTAATAATATCACATATCCGGCCCTCACACAAACCTCACTCGCAAGAATTTTTAATGCTATGCTTTAATTATTTTGCCGGGCGGACGCTAAGTTCCATTCACATTAGAGTATTCATTTTTAGTCGACCAAAGCGCCTACGCTCTGAATAATTAAACAACTTGCCGAAAACTGAAAATTCCAGAGATCAGCGAGCAAAGTGAACGTGCGTATTTATGAGTGCGTACATTTTAAGAGAGGGATTTCAGTAACCGTTTGTACATTATGGAGGGCCTAATTAACGGGAGCCGCCTGAATTATGGACGCGCCAAGACTTCGACCCTACGGGCACACACGCCGACTGTACGCTGCGATCAATGCCAATGGAACATTATGTGATGAACCAAGTGGCACAGTGGTCACCGTGTCGGACTGTCAATCAAATGGTTGCGGGTTCGATTAAATATTTGTGTTACACAATTGTTTGTCTCGGTCAGGGTGTGTGTAGGGTGTGTGTCAAAGTTTGTGTTATCCTAGATGCATTCAGTTGCTAAAAGAAGATCATTTTCGTTTCGTAATCAACAAACATAGTAGCAATTACATACAAATAGTAAAAAACCCGAGCCGTCTCATAACACGTAAGTCCGTCGGAGTTTCCGCGCGGCCGGCACAGCACTGACCGCAAAGTAAATAAGGCAAACAATGCAAAAAATGTTAATTAAAATTAAATCTTACCCGTCGCGGGCCGCGGCACAAAGAAACGAACGCAGCGGCTAAACAAAAATGTAACATGATTAGAAACAAATTACACGCGCGCCGCGATAAGGCCCCCCTCGCCCCCCCCCCCGACCGCGCGCCGCCCCGCCGGCCACTCGCCCTTTGTCCGGCCACTTTCTTTGTATATTGTACCATTTTCATGCAAAATTTAATTTCGTTTTCAAGACTCGCGCGGAATGATATTAGAGTGCGGGCGCGGTGTGACCGCCGTTTGTAATTTCATTCCTCCTCAAGTGAGTGTGTGGACATCGTGCCTTTTTCATCGCATTCCGTTCGGGCGGGCGGCGGGCGGCGGGCGGCGGGCCCGGCCGGTGGCGGTCGCCGGTGCGTTCGTTTATTGCGGGCACGAATTAAATGCCGGACCGCCACACACACACGTTAATTGCTTAACAAAACTACGCGGCGAGCCGATGTTTTATCGGCACTCTCTCTGCACACATTCGGCACATCACTGCCATTAAAATTCCGACATCATTCTCCTCCGTTTTTACATGTTTATTAAATAGAAACAACGCAACAATGAAAGCATATAATCATCTGTTATTGAATCCATTGGCTCGGCTCGATCGGTCGATCGCTTTCGGCGTTGTACCACTGTTTATTTTGTCCATAGCCCGCGCCCTCGTAGGTACCACCGCGGGAGTGCAACAAGTGCCGGGCCGACATAATATCGTCACGATAAAACTCCACAAAAAGGATTCAATAAGTGCACCCTCGTACAAGTTCCGAATCACCGGAACCCTTTAAGAACAACCCCAATTTGTTATCGATAGGTGTAACACCGCCTCCCCGAGGTTAAGGGATGGAAAAAGTTGTCAAGGTCACGGCGACTTTCTTGAAGGGTTCTCTACATTATTGAGGACAATATTTATTTTTAAAAGTTTAAACATTTTAGCGATTTGAAGTTTGATATTTTATTTATAGGTTTTACTCGCATAATCTATTAATACCGCTGAACAATGTGAGATAATCTTGTAGATAGGTATAACCAAAAGGATTTCAATGATAACATAACATAATAATTGTATGCATCATCTACATCATCTCATTACAATAACTGACCCCTAACTAAGTTCGTAACTTATATCTAGGGTATCAGAAACTACATAAACACTCAATCACACACACACACAGACCGAGACAAACATTTGTGGTTCACACAAATATTCACCACGCACGGGAATCGAACCCGCAACCTTACGGATGGCAGTTCGGCATGGTGACCACTCTGCCATCGATATCTGATTGGATAGAATATAATATCATGGTGGGAACTTTTGTCTCGCACAACTGTGCGGTATTTTCGAACCGATACGACTTTTATCCAAACCTATAAAAACAAAACACTCTCACCTAAAAGGCTAGCAACGCCCATATCCATTGGTGTTAACCTATATCTTCATTTATCCCCTACTAGCGGCGCCCCGCGGTTTCACCCACGTAGTTCCCGTTCCCGTAGGAATATGGGGATAAAATTATGCTAAAAACCTTCCCACTGAATCACTCTATCTACTAAAACAAACCGTATCAAAATCCGTTGCGTAGTTTTAAAGATGTAAGCATACATAGGGACAGAGAAAGCGACTTTGTTTTATACTATGTAGTGATATTATAAAAATATCTTGGTCCAATAATCTTTTTTCAGTATCAGATACCCGAAATCCTTTCAAAATGTTTACATATCGTTGAAAAGACCCCTATCGAAGGGTGTCTTACGCGGTGTATCCTTCAATCGGTGCGCGGGACCGATTACGGGGCTCAAGTCAGACGTGACTTGAAATCTTTTGGACATTTTTACTAGATCTGAAGGTGAAACGGACACGTGTGGTTAATCTACACTAATATTATAAAGATACAAATCTTTAAAAATTTTTATGTAACTTAAGGAAGTGGAGCGTATTCGAAAATTCTATTGCCGTTAGAAAGTTACATTGTTACTGAGTAACATAGCTCTACTTTATCCCCGCAACGGGAATTACGCGGGTGAAACCGTGGGACGCTGCTAGTACATTTATAAAACCGTGTATATAATGATGTATTTGCACTTAACTGATCGCTTAACTGATGTAAGTATTTGAAAAGCACAAAAACGCAGCCAAAATATGACGACCTCGATGGCAGAGTGGTCACCATGCCGGATTGCCATCCGTAAGGTTGCGGGTTCGATTCCCGTGCAGGGGAATGTTTGTGTTGAACCACAAATGTTTGTCTCGGTCTGGGTGTGTGTGTGAATGAGTGTGTGCGTAGTTTCTGATACCCTACATACAAGTTTCGAACTTAGTTAGGGGTCAGTCAGTTACTGTAATGAGATGATGTAGTGAATGATTATGTTGTGTTATGTCGTATAGGCTCGAGTCTTAGTTCTTACTTGTAATTACGATAGGTTCTCTGTTACATATTGACTAGTCAAATATATACAAACATTTTATTAAAAAGAACAGTTAACATTTAACAATTCATTTGTGGCCAAAATCCTACACGATTCTATTAAAGTTTTAACAAGATCCCAATTGATAGAGAAGCTACTAATTCTCATCCTTTCCACTCGGTCTCTGTTCACCGTGATTGATTCAGGATGTGGGTAAACCAATTAGCCGCCTTAATCCGGTGTGTGCCTTCACACTAACCCTCCGATACGTCTCATACTACTAATATTATAAACGTGAATGTTTGTATGTTTGTGAGTTTGGATGTTTGTTACTCTTTCAAGCAAAAACTACTGTACCTATCGATTTAGATTAAATTTGGTACAGATGATCCTTACAATAGGAATAACACATCGGATACTTTTATCCCGAAATTCCCATGTGATTGTGTACAAGTAATCGTGTATTTATTGTTAACTTTTTGTAGTCGCAAATCCTACCAATAGATGGCGTTGTTACTTAATTTTTTAACACACGATGGTGAATTGTGCCGAGATTGTATGATAATACGAGCTACGGATTCACGCGGATTTTAACGCGGGTAAAACTGCGGGGCGCTGCTAGTACTTTATAATGCTCTATTTGTCTAACTTCGGTTATTTAATCTCTTTACATGGGGTAAAACAAAGTCAAATTTCATTTTTATAACTAATATACACGGGACTTGACGTGAAAAACATTTATTTACATTAAAAGTCTTTCGTCTGTAAGTAAGGTTGGATTTTATAATCTTTGCACCGGATTTTTATGTGGTTTCATCAGTAATCAACATCAACAACACAACAAGAATTACTCGGGTAAAACTGCGGGAGACAGCTAGTGCTTCTACAAAAACCTTTTTTAAAGACTTTTTTATTATTAACTAATTATTTTCTAGTACAATCGCCATTAATTAAAAGTCTCATTCGAATGAATACTACGGTTAACTTTGTGCGTAAATATTTGATCAAAACAAGTGTATTATCTTTGTCACATCGACTTTATACTTTGTGGTCTATAATTGGGGATCGGGCCGGACCAAACTATTACAGGACACGCACAGACCAATATACACTCTATTTGTTAGCGAAAAGGGTCTATAATTGAAATTGACGTAAAGATTTTGGTCATCACTCGCATGACTAGACAATATCGACTTGTGAGGTGATGCTTGGGAATGCGTCGTTTTATTTTGAACTTTATGAACTCGGGTCTTCCCTTTTTGAAGTGATTTTTGCATTGATAGCAATCAGAAGCAAAACGTTCAAGCACTTGTAATTATGTGGCTACCGATGGCCGAGACATTATGTATAACTAAACAATTAGTATTTGTACCTAAATAAATCGCCTTCTCATTAATAGTATATCATTAATAGGCCTCTGGATAGTGCTATATCGGTGGTCGAGTTCTGGTCCTCAAAAATATGAATCGACACGCTAAAAAGAAGAAGATTAATAGTATAAGAATTGCTTGCTTATAATTTAAAAATTGCTTACAAATAAACACTTTTAAATAGAAAAGTAACCAGCCGTACAGTCACACAGACCACAAAAACCCAATAGAGTCCAAATTCGATTGACCCAAACCGAGTTAGTTTTCTCCGATCAGTAAAGGTTTACAAATTGGATCGGCGGCGTGATCCCGGCCGCAGTAATTGAGACGAAGAGTCCGATTGGGTGGGACGGGACCGTTAAAGGATTACGGGAATCGTTTGTTATTGATCTCGTAATGTAGTGGAGGGACAGCGGTGTCGAGGTCGGTGTGTGACGGACGGATATGTGACGGATAGAGGCGGTTACGGAGTGATTAGCTGGTTTAGGTATAGTGCCACGAATATACTCGTTTTTGTCGAAGACAGCGTCGCTGTAATCGCATCTTTTGGTTGTCAGATTAATGTAAACAAATGACATTATAGTCAAAATGACAGTATTAGCTTCCAAAAAGTTGGTGGCACTTTACGGTGAGGAGAAGTATCGGTTTGTAAGATTCCTGTGTAGGGCGAAAGCTTTTCTGACTACATTAGTGACGAATACCTCTTCTTCTTTCAAACCTTTACCCCATGTCTATTTGGGGTCGGTTTTCAGTTTAACCAGATTTAGCGGAATGTCAGTATTTTACTGTATAATATCTATAGATATAGTTCTGCTTTGGGGCATCTATGGTTTTATTGCAAAAGTTTTGTTCAATATTTCAAAACATATTTAAATTGGTTTAAGAAAACCTTTAACAAGAATAGTAAAATTACATTATTGATAACAATTCTTCATCGTATTCAAGTATAAAATGGCGGTCCTTGATAAAATGTTTACAATCACCATCACTTGTGTGAGGGCGATTGGTCGTTCACTACGATCGTCTCATGTCGAGGGGTGTATTGTTTGTCACTGTTTGCAGAGGACCCGTGTTTGAGGTCCGTCTGGGACCGCGACTGGACCCACGGTATGTGTACTAGTATAGTGATGTCATAATACGTTTGTATCAATATTCTAAATTGGAGAGATCGAAGGGAGGCCTTGGCTCAGGAGTGGGACACTTCAGGGTAACTGTAACTGTATTATAAACTGAGCATCGAAAGTGTGACCAAGTGTCGATGGCGTAGTGGTTAAGACCTTTGATATCCATTCGGAAGGTGCCTGGTTCAATACTTGTCACCAATGTCTTTTAGATTTTCGAAAGTGTGTGTGAACTCGACTTGGTTGACTAAGTTCTCATAATTCTAATTAAGGATAGGCTCGAGTCCTTCGCTGGAGACGTTTATGAGCTGAAGATGAGAATATTATTAACAAGATTATGATAGATACTATCCCGCAGTGTCACTCCTATCGGTGTTAGCGTTATTAAATAATTGCTCGAAATCTCCATCCATGATTTGCTGTAACACAACCATTCTTTCTTTATACGACTTTCTGTCTCCAAAACTATTCCCAATCATTATTATTGCTAGTTGCTAAAACCAGGATTAAACAATTAAATTAAAAATTAAAAAAACCCGCAACACAATTGCTTTATACAAAAAAAAAATTAAATTGAAATCGGTTCATCCGTTCGGGAGCTATAATGCCACAGACAGACAGATACACACACACACACAGACACGTCAAACTTATAACACCCCTCTTTTTTGCGTCGGGGGTTAATCATCTAAAATGACCAACCAATAACAACACTTATCACTAAACACGTGCGCGTACAAACAATGAGTGAAACTGCGAAAACCCGCGACAGACGAGCCACGAGCATCGCAACCCGACGGTGGAACATCTTAGCATAATTAGCGGGAAGGGGTCGTTTATCGCTAATATTAGTTGTTTGGATTAATACAGCGGTCTTACTCCACATTAACATAAGTCAAGGCTTACTCACACCGGATTATATCGAATGTTTACGGATTTTTAAGTGGATAACTTTGGTCTTTAAACCTTAATGAATGCTCAAGTTTTTGATTATGACGCGCGAGTTATTTATTGTTGTTACTGTCACCAGATTTATTGTAGTTTTACTCGTGATATTGGTGTTGAAGTTTTATTACTTTTAGTTGTATTAATTAGTTGTGCGTTGCGTTCTTAGATTAAGAAATTGTCTTCGTGGACTTTACTACGTATTGAATCGTTTTAATCTTTATACATATTCAGATTTACTGCAAGTCTTTAAAATATTCATTCAAATTTTTAAAATTTAATAGTGGATTTATTGAGAAAATTCTTTAGAATAAAATAATTATAGTTAGCTGACACAACGTGTTACTACAACAATATTTCGTACTAGATTTTAACAAAATCTCGCAAGGCAATCACATAAACGTAGATTGTACCGAAATGACTCAAAACAATCACACAGCGCGCCGTCTCAGAACCACTCATTAAATAACCGTTCCTAATTGAATGAACGAATCGGATTACAATTGAAATTTCGATTGGTATCAGAACAAATCCGAATGCAGGAATTCAAAAACATAACTCCCCTCACCCGAGGCGTGTTCATAAGACGCGGGGAGGGGGTGTCTAGGAGGGATGCGGGCAAATCTTCGAATTAATTTTAGTACCGAAATATGCAAATCGGGAGATATAGCTCGGCTAATAACGTGTACAAAAGAGTGGTGAGTCGAGAGCGCGATTTTCATAGAACAACTATGGTTGGAGATGGGACGCTGGCTATGGATTTAACTACTTAGGTAACCTTAGGTGATTTGAGTCACAGCATTGTCTATTGTCATAACGTTGTATACATTTAACATTTTCTTCTCAGAAGCGACTGAATATCTGTCAAAGCAACAATTGACTTCAATCTTATAGGAACGTCTCTAGGTTTTCCCGAAGAATATCAAATCAGTTGTCGTCTTTCCGGTACTACATTGAAAAATCAATTAACATTTCTTGTTAACAAGCTAATTTAAACAATGTATCCCATTGAAATACCTTAAAAATTACACTCAAAAACGTACTTCAATAACATATAATACAAACTTCCTTTATAGTGGAAGAATATAAAAAAAAAGCACTCAAGGTACCTTCACTTCAATGGTAAAAAAATTCCTCCAAGTGGGAGCGTCTCGTCTCTTTTCCTCAGCACCTAGTCTATGCCGTAATCGTTACCTCAGGCTAACATTATAGCCGCTTCGAGGAGTTTAATAGGTAACAAAATTTAGCGTGATAGTAGAAAATACACGATGGTTACGTGCCCCCGTACACTCTACTTATCAGCATTTATTGCTATTCAGGTGTTTAGTTCGTGTCGTGTAGTGAGCTAAGTGTGTTACCTACACCGCGTTATGTACTTGTTGATCTATGTAGATTGGGTTGAGATGATGTTGGGCTTAGAGAAACAGTAGTATGGAGTATCTTTGTCTGATATATATATGGGTTAAAATTTAATAGTGGGAAACCAAAACAGTGGGTATCACAGTTCGAACACGGGCTGGTTCTATTGGAAAAGTATCATACTCTTACAGAATATATCGGTATCAAGTAAAAGCTCAAGCTACTGTGCTTCGCATGGTGAGTGCCATCTTCTCCACATAACTTCAAATATGCCACTAACAGCGCCATATCGGTGGCCGAGTTTTGGTCCTCGAAAATTTTGAGTCGATACGCAAAGAAGAACTTCAATTTAAAAAAAAATACCAGCACGAGTTTCTTGCCGATTCTTCTCGGCTGATGTAATTTCCGAATCGGTGGTAGAATCAATTCTGACGTTCATAAGTGCCTCATTGAGGCCTTAACTGAATAAAGGATTTTTGACTTTGACTTTGAAATATGTAAAAATGTAATCCTTTAAGATGTTTTAAGGTGTTTGCAGCCCTTCTGAGTTACAGGTTGCGAGATTCCGATGGAATTGCTTCTACTTTGTTATGTGGAATCGGCACAATATATCTCTTCCATTCTACTCTATCAGTCGTTATCACAACATTCAAACAATTCATCCATCATCATTCTTGATATATTTTTTTTACCCAAAATAGGCTTGCACTTGACTGCAACTCGCCTGATGGAAAGCGATGATACAGCCTAAGATGGAGCGTGCTCGCCTAGAAGGTACCTATTCACGCGCGGCCTAACTTAATGATAAACATTAAAAGCCAACTTACTTGCACAATATACTCTGCTTGCCGGAGTCAAACAGTCCAGCCCGGCCCCACCTCGTGGGCAGCTCTGCGATGGTGACCCCCCGGGCGCCCCACACACACACCCGGCTGCCGCACGGACTGCCCATCACGCGCTCCACGGGGAACGCCGGCGGAGACAGCATGTGTAGTTTCTGGGGAAAGAGGAAAATACAATAACATAATCATTCACTACATCATCTCATTTTAGTAACTGACCCCTAACTAAGGTGATTTGTATCTAGGGTATCAGAAACTACGCACACACTCATTCACACACACTCCCACAATGATTTAAGTATGTGAGGATGCATCTTTACAATCTGTAGAGTAAAAGCTGTGGAATTTCTTTGCTTAAGTTTTTGAACTATTTGTCCGTTTGGAGAATACTTTCAGTGGTACGAAACCAGGGGGCGCTGCTAGTTAAGTAAGTGCGTATGTTTTATGGAAACTGAAAACTAAAATTTTCTAGAATGATGATGTTCAAAGCTATTTTCAATTAAGGCCTCAAAAAACAAGTTATGAATGTCCAATGTTAATCTACCACCGATTATGTATTTACTTTTAGAGGAAAGTTTTGGGCAATTAGATCTCATTTTGCGTGACTTTTGATGGCTCTAGTTTTCCGTAACGACTGACGATGTTGTTAAAAATCCATCTTTACTAATATTATTAATGCGAAAGTAACTCTGTCTGTTATCTTTTCACGGCTAAACTACTGAACCGATTGACTTGAAATTTGGTACAGGGGTAGCTTATGGTCCGGGAAAGACATGTTTATCCCGAAATCCCCACGGTATTGGTAACTACGCGGGTGAAACCGCAGGGCGCAGCTAGTTGGGTTATAAAGACATACAAACAAATTGAAATCGACTACTATAGCATCAACAATAACAATTTACGATACCAATCCAAGCAGACAAACAATCGCGAAATAAAAAGTTAACAAGAAAACTTGTCACAGTAATAGAATCCAGTACCGGGCGTCCAATCTCCATCAACCGTTTGATACCTTACAACAGCAATAACAGCCAAAGTTTTGTTCAATAATGTCGCGTCCGTTTGATGAGAACAACAACCGAAGTCGGGGGCGACCGATAGTGAGCAATCAGCGGGGAAAAAATGGAAATTTGGAAATCTCCCCGCAAAACATGATTAGCAAACTTTTTAATCAATAAAAATACAAACGTGAATTGTGAGGCTTCACCCGTATTATTTAGTTGTTGTTCGCGACGTCTGTTTATTGGGGTTTGTTGCTGGATATTTAATTAGTTCTAAAATATTCCTGGAAAAATTTGGACGACATTTAGACATCATAAAAATGATGATTTAAATCCTTACTAATATTATAAATGCGAAAGTAACTCTGTCTGTCTGTTACCTTTTCACGGCTAAACTACTGAACCGATTGACTTGAAATTTTGTACAGGGGTAGCTTATGATCCGGGAAAGAACATAGGCTATGTTTTATCCCGAAATTCCCACGGGATCGGGAACTACGTGGGCGAAACCGCGGGGCACAGCTAGTGAATTATACGAGCCTTATACGACTACGGCGTAGTTACATTATTACCTTACTACGCCGTAGTCAGACTACTTACTACGATATTTAAAAGATTTTTTCTTAAGTCTTGGACCCTACAAACTGATCTTGCTATCTCAATGAGCTAACATTACTATAATGTGACGTCACAGTAATCATTTAATGACGTCACCGGGCGACGGGAAATTGAAAAAGTTGCCTCGATCGTGAACTGTGCTGTGTAATGGGATCCTTTGAAGCGAACTAAATGTATAGCGGTCTGCGTTTACTGATTGATGTCTTCAATCTTTGTCGAATTATAAGTTATTAATTTGAAATTACTACTATACTAGCTAAGCTTACTTATATTTTGGTGTCGTAGCGTGATGTTATAAAACTTATAGAATTCGTCGGTAGTTGAGCTAATAAATACTAAACTTTCAGAAGTAGTAATACACATTCATAATCCCACTTATACCGAGATAAATGCCTGTCGATTAAATAGATATCGCTCAATAAAATCAAGGATAATAATAACAAATGGACCAGAGAATTTTAACATCTGAGAGATTCAAATCCGTTATCCTTTACTCAAAATAGTCCACCATAATAACAGTTAATACTCTAGCTAGTTGGATCAAGATATCACTGTTAATAGTTAACTCTACATACATATATCTTGATATATGTATGTAGAGTTAACTAGTCTTGACTAGCTTTACCCCGCGGTTTTACCCGCGTGGAACCTTATCCCGTGGGAATTTTGGGATAAAAAGTATTATTCCTAGGTATCAGGAACATCTGTACCAAATTACTTAAAAATCCATTCAGTAGTTCTTGCGTGAAAGAGGAACAAATAACATCTAAACATCCACACTCACAAACATTCGGCTTTATATTTTTAGTAGGATAAATCTTACTAACGTTGAGACCCAAAAATATGTCTAAATAAACGCGTAACCGCTTTGCGAGGGTTAAGTTGTAAGTGGAGTGCATTAGCGAGTGATTATCGGAAAGAATCAAACGGGTTAACTCCCGCCGTGGGGGGTGGGGGTGAGAGCGCCCAGGGGGGCGAAACACCGCCGGATTACTGTGTTTTATTATTATTTGTATTTATTTACCTATATTACAGTGATATTGGCGGATTTTGAGGTCCCATTTTGTGGTATAGAATTTAGAGACAGGCAGTCTGTTCGTTTCGCCGGCAACTTTTTATAAAAAAAAAAATATTACTAACTTCAATTCTTATCATTTTTAACATTGAAGGAAATTGGTTTTATGCCGAAATTCCCATGGGATCGGGAACTATGCAGGTAAAGCCACGGGGCACAGCTAGTATATTTATAAAATCATGTATAAGGGACCGTGATACGTGGGTCTGGATTAATGTGTAGCCGGTCGTGGTTTCAGGACTTATTGAACTCCTATGCACTGCGAATCAAGCACAGTTTTACACTTAAACTCAAACTCAAAATATGTTTATTATCAAGGATTGATACAATCACTTATAATCGTCAAAACTTAAACTAAATTGATGATTGACACTACATAACTTTAATATATTGCAACTGAAATTGGAAAATTGATTAGTTTTATCAAACAGTGTCTCATAGTTTTATAGTTTATTTATTACTACTAATACCCGAAATATGTATTTTTCTTTGCAAATACAATAGCACCAAACAAAATTACAAAACATAAAAAAAATTCCAAAGTTCCTCATTACTCAAAGACACTAATTCTTGTCTCCAACCTCACATAAACTATCTAATCATCTCAGACACAAGTAGGACACGGAACAACAGACCACAGGATGCAAATGAAGCGAGGGGCGAGGTATAAAAATGAAATCCCTAAAAAGGCATCGCGGGTCACGGGCCGGTATTAACATTCAGCCCACACACGAGCCCATCCGTGGGCGAATACTCCTGGAGCAACCAGCGACGGGTTATTTAATTATATTATAATAATAAAAAAATATTTAATATTCCCTCCACGTGCGCGTGTATCGGTGGCCGAGACAGATAGCTACGTATTTCACAAATATATATAAATTATATTTTTTGTAAATCCACCGTTTCGTGGCACGTGACCGTGTGGCGGTCGCAAAGATAGCCTCGCGCGGTATGCACAAATAATTATTGTTTGTTTTTTAATTCAAAACGCGCGGAGGGAATCCTAATGAGCGCGCCGTTAGATGTGTTTCGGGGGAATTTATTAATTTCATTGTTCACGTTCTGAGGCAAAGGATTTTGAACGGGTGGCTAGTCGACCCGACTGAGACATACATTTAAAAGGAAATATCAACTTCATAGCTGTAGCGATACTTATCTTATTTGCTGCAATTATGTCTAAGAAACTTCCACTTGATTCACATGAATGATCGATTACTATTATTGTGTATATTTTAATGTATAACTATTAAATATGCGCCCTAGAAATGTACGTAATACATTAGTGGTGGACTTTAACCATCTTCGCATTATTGCCTTTCTAATAGTGTCTGGGTGTGTGTGTGAATGAGTGTGTGCGTAGTTTCTGATACCCTAGATACAAGTGTTGAACTTAGGGGTCAGTTACTGTAATGAGATGATGTAGTGAATGATTATTTTATGTTAATAAAACCTCTTTGAGGAAAATGAATTCAAAGTCCATATACTAGTAGATTAGTATGTATGTATATTATTGAAAAATAAATATTCTAATTTAAAAGAAAACAGGTTAAAACTTGTAACAGAGTATTTCATTCGAGTGATGTAGTGAAAATTCTCAAGTTCCGCCACCCGCCGCTAGATGGCGTTAGGAGTTGCGATTTTCCTCAATTTTCGCTTGTGAAAATGTTTTCAGGATATTCATTTAATATTTGGATATTTGAAATATTTTTTTACATACGAATAAAATTGTTGTTTATATAACATGCCAAAGTCACTTTTGGTTCGGAAATACAGTGATTTAGTTTAGATTTTTTCAAGTAATCAGAATTATTAATTTATCTCGTAAGTTAAAATTGACTGTCAATTTTATAGGGGAAGCAAGGCAATTGTATGTAGGTCGTAATTTGTCAAAGCAAGCTTTGTAATAAAAATAATCTAGGAAAATAACAGATCTGCGAAGTCGGGACGGGCTGCTAGATTCCTATAAATCAGAAATTATTTAGAACGTCACACCACAGGTTAATTACATTCAATCTTAATATGTGTCGTCTTACAAGTATCACTTATCTACCTTGAACTATTTATTTTCTATGCACAGTGCAGGGCGAGACGCTGTCGCGGGCACATCACACTCATCCTCCTGATGAAGTCCACCGTATGTGGCCGAAACTAGTCGTTTCTGTTCTTCATCTTATCAGTACGGGCGCATTTCCCGTATAAAGTCATTAACACATCTTTAACTACCTTGAAAAGAGTTAAAATATTACAATCTTCGTCTTCCCATGGTGAGTATGATAGAATATCGGACCAAGTCTCAGGGCGCCCCTAAGGATCTCGTGTACTAACTTTTCATTTCATTTTCCAAAACTTTTAATCTCTGAGTGGGTGTGAGATAAAAACGGGAGCACACTGTGGACCCGACTGTACCTGTTATCGAGTGTATTAAGGTATGTTCATACTAATACTACTTACCTATATCTTAATGAAGAATGTTTAATTTATTTGAGGAAATCCAACAGTTTACATCAATGAAATAAAACAACTTTAACAGATTTTTGTCGTTACAATATTTATTTTAATGTGACCTGTTCGTGTTTATATAAAAAAAAACCGGCCAAGTGCGAGTCGGACTCGCGCACCGAGGGTTCCGTAACTTGATAGCTCTACGCGTTCATGAGGAAAAAAGTAATAAGTTTATATTTATTAAAAAATATATATTTTGTAATGTAACTAAAAATTTAAGGTTTTCGGAATTTTTCCTTTATGTGTGCTATAAAACGATGCTTCATGCCAAATTTCAAGATTCTAGGTCGACTGGAAGTACCCTTTAGGTTTTGATTCCCTTGCGAGTACTTGCGAGTTTCAAAATATGCAGCTTAAATTGCTGTTTCTTTTGATTGCGTTGACATAGAAGTTTGATTTTGTTACAGCTTAAAGGTATTATAAACCTGAGTATTTGGTATGAATTTCAATTTAATACCTCTACGCGTTTATGAGGAAATGGGTAGTAAGGTTAAAATTATTAAAAAAAAAAATATTATGTGATGTAACTAAAAATTTATGGTTTTCGTAATTTTTCCTTTATCTATGCTATAAGACGTTGCTTCGTACCAAATTTCAAGATTCTGAGTTCACGGGAAGCACCCTGTAGGTTTTGATTCCCTTGCAAGTGTCGAAAATTTGCGGCATAAACGGCTGTATCTTTTGATTGCGTTGGCTTAGAAGTTTGATTTTTTCACAGCTTCAAGGGACAGTAGACCTGAGTAATTGATATAAATTTCAGCTTCATACCTCCACGCGTTCCTGAGAAAAAGGGTCTTGACAGACGGACGGACGGACGGACGGACGGACAGACGGACAACAAAGTGATCCTATAAGGGTTCCGTTTTTTCCTTTTGAGGTACGGAACCCTAAAAAACAAAAGGTTACAACGTTTTTTTGTTAGAGACTCATTTGCAAACAGTACTAAACTAATTTGTAACCTGTACTAATAATTAAAAAATAAGTAAAGCTCAATAATCAACAATAACTATGGCTATCTCGCTACGACCAAAAGCAGAAAGCTCAATAGTCATCGCAAGTAAAACAGCGGGGTATAGCTAGTATTTGTAATCTAACATATTAATCTTGTTTGAATACTCCTTATTTCATTGTTGAAATTAAAATCGCGTGTGTTATTGACCTTCTTCAAAAAACATGGAAATAATGTCCTCAATTTACAAAATCGGCGAACGATTTTACTATACAACCAAAAATATCGTATAAACTAAAATATATTCAAAGAAAAGTGTGCATTACCATTCCATACATCACTGTATTCAGACCACGATTAAAACCCGTCCGAATCACACAAAGTATAGACGATGCTTAATTTGTTGATCCGACCGTCGGATCTCGACCACTACCCAATCGAAAACCGCCTCAATTCCTCCGAGTTATGGTTGAATTTTGTATAAAGATATCTGTCGGTTACGTCAACAAAAGGTTTGTTAGCCAAGAGTCATAAAAAGTAAGATATTAATGTATCGCGGGAGGCATTAGACGGTTGCTGGATCGATTTCTATGCATAAAAAATGCTAATGGCTGCTCAGAGAGCACAATATGGCAGAGTTGGTGATTTATGTGTGCAACTTTCCGTCGGCTGTAGGTGGCTCGGGGACAGGTGGCTAATGCTCTCGCTTTCAGAACGACCAAATTTTTATCAACTACCCTCCTTTCAAAGTTTTCATTGTGACAAAAAAAGTGTGTCGCCGATTTGGACAACCTGCGCTCGGTACCGGTTTCTGAACGGTGAACTGTTTATAATGAGGTGCTGTTGAGGACAGTAATACAACTTGACACACACATCTATTATTTCCAAAAATACAGCATCGAAGAGGTTAATATTAAGATTTCTTTCGTTTAAAGTTAGCAACATTATGCACGTTTCAAATTCTTCAAAGCCCAAGATGGGACGAGATTTTTTAAATTTTCCATGCACACTCCTTGTACTTGTATGGTAGAAAGTTACATTAATCCTGAGTAACATAGGCTATATTTTATCCCCGTATAGCTAGTTTTTGAATATATAGCTATCGACATCAGTGATCCGCAGTTCAGATACAAATGAAAAGTGACGTTTTTCAAGGTTTTTCGATACAAAAGTTTCGAAACCCTTCAACAGATAGTTAGTAAAAACAAGTCACAATATCGCTAATGTATCTATGTGTTAGCGATAATCCCGAGTATTACAAACGACGCGGCCCAGTCCTACTGGTCCCCGATAACGCAGGCGGAGGCTGGCCAGCCGCCAACTTATGGCCACACTCGTATAGTTACACCCACCTTATTTATAACACTAAATAATGGATATTATTATCATTGAGACAATATTCTGCCAATAACAGATAGAGAGATTTTAATGCGATATTTTTGTACTCAAAATTAAGTGAATATTAAAACTTAAACGTACAAGGACGAGCTCATCTCAGTAAATGAATGACTTTTCTTCAAACCTTTTGGGTGAAAGAATGAAAAATGCGATTTTTAGTAAATATGCCCTATACAGGGGTCAATTGTGTGATCCACTAATGTTTATCTCTTTGGATGTTAGTGTATTTTCTGTAAGTAATATATCTAGTTAGGGGTCAGTTGACTTATGAAATGATACAGAGAATTAATAATGTTATTGTATCATCATTATTGACTCATTTTAGGACGTAAAAGAGGTTTGAATTGCGTAGAATTTTGCATCATTTACAATCTCACTGCTTAGTAAAATGATGGTAGTGAAACATCTTCCATACATTGCGATGGTGTGAGTCATTACACCAATTAGAACAAGCCGTGTTCACCTCGCCGTGAAACAACACACAAATTGTGAAAACACGAACATTGTCAAAAGGCAGTCGTCGAGTTTGTTCCGCCAATCAGGGGCGAGTCCGGCGGAAACTCCCGACGCGTTTCAAGATAAAAAATAAACGTACCTTAATCACGATCCGTATCTAAAACGTTGTCCATTAAAAATACAGTATAATTCAGGGAATCGCTGTACATTAACACTGTTACCATCTTGGCAATGCCGCAAATTACGGCGAGAGGCGATGCCTAAATGACGTCACGTATTTAATTATGCCACAAGGGGACCACAGCGGTGACGCTTTTGAATTGAAAGCTAATGTGCTGACACACACCGCTGTCGGCGATGGACACCCGCCAAGCGACGCATCGGACCTACCACCATCTCTTAGGGAAGGTTCATCTGACGGAACATGAGTCGCGTATTATCGGTCGCGTAACGGTAGAACAGACAAATGTATAGAAAGAAATTCGACCATTCACACTCAACCGATTATACGTTAGTGCGTTAAGTGTCAACGGTCAAGTGTCTTTCTATACATTTGTCTGTTCTGGTGTTACGCATACTGTGATTATTACAGTTCGGAATCAAGTTGTCTCGACCGGGTAGTAACACAATCTTAGAGAATATCGGCGTTAAGTCGTAGTAATGCTATTTCGTGAAGGTCCGAAGTCTATCCCTCACTACTTCCTCTCAATATTCACTTGCCCCTTTAGAATTGGCAATGCAGTGACTGTTCTGAGTTGCATGTCGCTATAAGCATAACAGTGCTATTAAATAAACATTAATTTATTAAATTAAAGTCAATATTACACATAGAACTAAAATTACTAGTGGACACAATATTTCATCACACATTGTACAAATAGGTATGTAGAGAGCCAACAAAAAGCCGTCCATCTGCGAAAGCGCTGTGTCCCAATAGCCGCGGGTCAATACAGACCACTCCAACGTAAACCGTTAAAAAGAAAAACCTATTTGTTCCCCGCTCCCGGCACAAAGGAGCGCTATCTAGCGATAAATTATCGAAATTATTGCATTAAAAATTCCATCTAGTAAGTCAAAGCGGGGCATTAAGACCGCGGCGGCGGCAGAAGGCAATAAGCGACTTTGTTGTGTGCGTCGTTTGAGACTTTTGCCGAAGGAGCGTGTAATTTTTCTCCGGTAAACGGTATGGATAAACGGTTCGCCCGGCAAGCCACCGCAACTTTGATATAGTATTTTCATGTTCCGTTCTTAGTTACGGTAACGTTTGATATTCGTTTTGAAGGATGTAATTTAAAATTGTGAATAATGAGGTGGGCGAGCGCGCGGCTAGCTGTGCGCGGCAGCCTACCCTGAATTACCGACCGGATCTCGCCACGATTTCAATTTGTGTCTTCGTACAGTTTTATTTTCGTCTCGTATAACGTTATTTGCAATTGAATAGCATAGTTTGTAGTAAATATATATGGCTGGAGTCTTATGTGCATACCATTCATTCGCATGCTATCGACTTTTGTAAGGGATTTCGGTTACTCAAAAATGTAACCTAACGTACATACATTTGCCAAGGATTAAATACACTTATTCAGTTGTCATTTGATTTTATTTAGCGAATTTAAGAACTAAAACCAATCATTTTAAATAAGTTGTTAAAACGTACTTTACAATATTACTAATCGTTCTGCACGTGAACACATCACGTCCGATTATCGCATAGCAAACATTTGAACTCCTGTCAAAAACTACTAGCTAAGTAAACTGAGCGAGGCAGGCAAGGTGTATCGGTTGAGAGGGGGGAGGGGGGGGGGTACTGCCTCTCATTGCAGCTAATTTTCATATTAACGAACACCCAGACACACACACCGTATAATGAACGATGCATTCACTATTATACTCGTATGGATATTTTAATATCTAGCGTTCTGAAGTGAGCTCTATCGTGTATGGAGAATTTTGTTTAATTCATTTGTTTGATTATATTAGCTTAGTTTGTTAATTGGGTATAGTTTTCATAAAAGATTCTATATAACGAATTTAAAAAACCCTTTATAAAAACAAGCTTTCAGCTTTTATTGCATTGTCATGGGACTTACATAAGTAGCCAAATTTCAGCTCGATCGGATAACCAGATGTGGTCGAAAAATGGCTTGCAAGATTTGATTACAAACAACGGGACAGGTGACACTAAATAAAAGCTTGTAAAATTGTTTATACTGTTAATTTGTAAGGTGGATGCCGTCAATTTTTCTCACATAGGGGAGGTCGGGGGAAGGTGGCGCGCTAACAATTTAATTATGTACAAGAGTGTCGATAATGCGCCCCCTATCGGCACTTTTGTACAAATATTCAACGCGTCAGTCCATCGCACGCTATCTTAAGGAGATAAATTAAAATTGTTGTTAGGTGAGAGTCTATACGAGTGGAAAGTAGTTCCGTATCAATTTATTTCGCACATCGTCATCTAGTGCTAAACTAAGCAAAGCTTGTATATGGATACTAGACAACGGATATATGTACATCTAATATATAAAATTCTCGTGTCACAGTTTTCGTTGCCATACTCCTCCGAAACGGCTTGACCGATTTTGATGAAATTTTGTGGGCATATTCCTTAGGTCTGAGAATCGGACAACATCTATTTTTCATCCCGAAATTCCCACGGGAACGGGAACTACCGCGGGGCACAGCTAGTATTTATATAATTTATTCGTAAATATAATACTTAGAATTGATAGAAAACACCCAGACGGGAATTGAAACTGTAACTATAACTACATCACTTGATTGTTTCCCAATAATTTAGCTTTAATTGGTTTATCGCCTCGTATAGTATTCAGCCAGATTCAGCTTAGTATAAATACGCCAAAAACTAGAAATTAGAACTACTAACAAAACAAAATTACCCAAAAAAACCGCCTCAATATCTCAAGAAAAGGAACCCAAAAAATATGTACTATAATATAAGTATCTAAACGAAACACAAAAATTGTCGGCATCGCCTAATAAACACGGTGTTCGCTAATTCATCATTGTTGTCGAGCAATAAAAACACGACACAAACACGTCTTGGCCCTCCCCCCCACCCCTCCCTCACTGCGGGGGTGGGGGGGAGAGCTGACGATAATGGACCCACAGGTGAATATTGACTCGCTAAACATTTTACACTAATTACTTTCAACTTTATTCTTAACTTGACGCGGGAACGATGCTGTGTTTAGAACGGTACGGTGTATGAACTTGGGAATAGGTTATAGGGAGTGGGTAAAGAAATATCAATTGATTAATTAATAGCTGACGACCCAAGTGGTAAATTGGACAGTCAAGCAAAAGGTAGCATGTTCGATTCCCAATTTAAATAGAAGGAAGTTTAAATATTTCTGTGATCAACGAATCTTATTTCGCTGTATTTATATTTTGACTTCATTTTAATAATAATTATTCCACAAATTAAATTCTCCATTATCCAGTTTTCCAACAAAATAACCAAACCGGACATAAAAATATATTATTTAAAGAAAAGAAAAGTAATTATGTTTTATTTCCATAACGGTCCGCCATAATGATGATATTATTATCGAAAGAGTGCGTCCGGTCTCGCGTGACTCGTAACTCGCGATGCGATGTTCCACCGTTACACATTAATTAATATGTACGTGTTATTAACTCTATATAAACGATTTTATGGCAATTACCATCATGTACGTAATGGTGTTATGGCTGTGAAGGTCGCTTCGGGAACCTGAGGTGCGTGGATCAAATCCTAGCACGGGAAAAAGTGAAGATTCTATTGTGGTTACTAGCTTGGCTATGCCCCGCAGTTTTACAGTTTTACCAGCTCGCCTTCCTCGATAAATGGGCTATCGGATCAGTAGTTCCAGAGATAAGCACGTTCAAGCATACTTTTCAACTTTAAATAGTTCTTGATCAAACGTAATTTGAGGTACAAACCTATATTTATTTGTTTTTATAGGCAACATAACCCTAAGTAGTAAGACTGCAGGAAAGTGTATAAAAAACAACGAAACGATAATTATCTGCAGTCCCCCGCGCCGCTACCTATCTCATAGATCGAGAAAATTTCAAACAGCAATGCGTTCGGTGCAAATAATGAAATTATACGACGAGGGGGTGCGGGGGGTGCGGGGGCGGGACGGACGTCTTACCCTCTTTCTTTTGTTTGTTTATTCGTTATTTATCGGCGGATCGGAGCTGCGATAGATTAACATCAAAGACGGTCGGTGTGTACGGTCTCGTTAAAATTGAACGGGGCCCGCGACAGGAGTCACATTTTTTAAAGGCTCATGTTTTAATAAAGTGTACTCGCAGACGGTAAACATCGGGAAGGATCGATTTAATACGGTTTTCATAGTTGAGGGCGTGCGTCGAACGACCGTCGCATGTTTGTTCGCAAATCGAAATTGAAGGCGAATAGAGTAATAATTGTAGGGACACAAATAAACCGTTAAACCCAAGTCCCAAACAATACAAAACCAAGAAACGCGATCAAATGGCGGGCCGAGGGCGGTCCGATGGCGCGAACAACACTCGTTATCGTGCTTATTGTTGTTTTTAATGAAATGTGACCGAAATGACGCTCGGCCAAGCATTGTCCGAAGGATCGGTATCCATTATCCCCCCGGTCCCCTCTTAATATCCTGAAGGACCCGCAATAAAATTCGCTATGCGCTATTTGGGACCTCGCCCCGATCGAGTGACAACTTTAAACCATTAAGTTTCACGATAAGTGAGTTTGACGTTCGTAAATTCCTTAAACAATTGCAGTTGATCGCGGTGCCGCTGGATTTACGGCGTACGCCCGGGACACGCCGGGACACGCCGGGACACTGACACTATGTAGCGCGCGACCAAAACAAAACAACCTCCGATCCCCACAAATCTGTTTTCGAGCGTCGAACACAAGAATGCAAATCCGACAAAAAAAAGTGTGTCCAAAAAAAACGAACGTTCGGGAAATTAATAAAACACCCACTAAAACGAAAACAGGCGGAAAAATAGAGTCGAGGGAGGCGAAAAAAATGTCCACCGAGCAACGTGCTCTTCATTAACGCGAAATGGAAACACCGGATGAATTGATCAATCAGAAATTTTATGGGCCAGAATCACTCAACGGAAAATAATTCCCCGGCTATTCGGCTTGGCTCATCGCCGCCGTTTTAATTTCGCCCTCTTGGGGAGATCGAGTGTCATCCAATCTATCTGACGACTCGAAAAAAAAATGGCACTTCTCACCCCCCTCCCCGCCCCCCACGCGACGCGGACGTCTAAGACGATGGGCGATAATGGACGCAGTGGGAGTTTTTAAATCGATTCTCGTGATGTCGGTGCTATAAATTGGTCGGATTAATTTCTGGCGCGAGCCATAAGTAAACATTTTAAATGGGCTATTACCGATCTCTTTATTAATTTTATCTGATTATGTTCTATTGGTACCTCAAGTCCTCGTAGTAGTCATTTGACCACATCATCACGTATATTTTGAACTTTGTTCTGTATTACGTCAATTATGTGTTGACTTGTCATTATGAAAGTAAACAACTTAAATTATGTATTATGTTTCACTGACTGTGGTCAGACTCTTCGTGGCCACTATCAAGGAAATGTTGACGCACACATATATTTGTCTTGTCAAGCCTGTTTTCAACCTTTATCATAAGATACAGAGTCACAACCAACTAAGCCACTTATTCAGTCACAATCGTTTCTGTGCCGGCGGACAAAATTGGAAGTTCCTATTGTCATATTGACTCCAATGTCATTTGGATACATTTTCAATAAACTGACAACCAAAAGATGCGATTACAGCGACGCTGTCACCGGTACAGAAAACATTGTGACCCAATAGACGGCGACGTGTGATACATGACAGGATAAGTATTAAATAGATTAATATCAGTGTTACCAGCGCTAATTGCCGATTACATTGTCGAGGTAACCGTCCGCGTAATTAGCGGGTAGTCTCATAAAGTGTAGCAATATACAATTCCGTTTGGTATCGTTAATTAATCAAGATCAAACGGCCGACAATCGTCTCACATCCATCAACGCGGACCAAATTGTCTATTGTTATTACGATGAAAAATCCATCGGATTAATTCTCTATGGAGGTTACCAAGAAAATTGTGTTAGAAGAATGTTTTTGAGGTGTTTCTTTTGATATAAGAAATATCGTATTATTGCTTAAATCGTAAGAATTAACAAACAGAATGAAAGGCGTTCATAGTATAGGTACTCGTAATGATTTAAATGGCGACAAAAATCATATAAATATTGTAATTACCATACACTCGTTATTGTTGAAGACACCGAACATTTCAAAATGTTGTAAGACATAAATACCTCAAAGATAAGAAAAAAAAAACGTGTGGCACTCGGGGACTGCCGCGGTAAAGCTATTGCATAGCAATTTTATCAACTAATTGTTTTTTTATTTTTGTATTGCAATCCTAACCTTAGAAATTTTGATGTCGTACTTGGGACTTCATACAATAAAAACTTTGTCTACATTACTATAAAAACTTATTGGAAAATTTGCAAAAAAAAAGTTTTCTATAAAAAAATAATAAAAACGTGAGGTTTTTTTCGTTACGGAATTTCTGGATTCGGTCCCCGCGCTCAAGGCCCTCGATAGAAGCTATGCAATAGCTTAAAAAACAATCAATTCATCATCATCAGCAGTTCATACATGTCCCCGCCGAGGGGCTCAAGCCTACCCAGAATTAGGGCGATCAGATCATAGTCAATCACAGGACGAGTGCAGGTTGGTCGACTTTACACACACCTTGGAATTTCTTCGCAGGTATGTGCAGGTTTCCTCACGATGTTTTCTGGTTTTAATTATTTATTCCAATCAATTATTAATGAAAAAATATAAAAGTTGAAGGAACCAATTAAGCAACCAATCTAACTTCAATGACTTAATGTCGTTAACTAGTGCCCCCCACCTGCATACCTCGCGGGCTTAATAAGGCGACGCTCGTCTCACGCGTATTTTTACACAACTCACTTGTAGAGTAAGAGATTGTGGGTACAGAGGGGATGGTCCATTGTTGGGGTTGGAAGTGTAGTGAATTTGGGATTTAGCTGATATTTAGTGCTAGACTATTTGATTGGGCAGTTTTATCATTTATATTATGCTAACAAAAGAGCAACTTTTTTGTAAAATTTCGTTTTTTCGCATACTTTTATAACTGGGTCTCTATAATTTCTCGCATAAATTATGGGATCAATAAAAAAGGGGTATTTTTAACAAGCTATAATTATGCCAAAAATGGTCGTATCGGTACAAAAGATTTAGATTATCTTTGAGTAGAGAGAGCTTTTTCAGACTCAGTTTTAAGATCTTTCACGAAAAGCGTGTAAAAGTTACTATGTGTATTCTTGTCGGGCTCTACAATGCAAAATCTAAATCGTATTAGTTCCCCAAATTAGGTCCGAACCATCATACCTCCTTAGATTACACTGACGTTTAAACAACTAGGCTACCTACACACAATGCTGTACTGAGTATCACCTCTGCACGTGTCCCGTGTATGGCGGTTGGCTCGAAGCCGGATGCCGGCCCCCCGTTTTATGGTTTTCATTAATGAAGATGGCTCCGGGGCTGATCGGCCGAGCTCTATCGCGGGGGTGATTTTTAATGGCTATTATTTTTTTGCTCTCTCTCGAAGATGGCGAATTTGCATCTGTTATGTCTAATTATTTAGAAAATCATAACTTTTAATATTTATTTTTGGTTTCTGATTGATTTATTTCCTTTAAACCAACCGGTATGTCACTATTGGATGTATAAAGCTACTCGTCTTTCGTGCAGCTTTTAAGAGCCGTGATCTACCGCGCGACAACTCAAATTTCACTCACACAGACGCGCACGCGTGTCCGCATGCACACTGTCTATGTGGTGACGGCGCGCTCGCTCTGAATACTCCGGCCGAACGGTTTTGATCCATTGGAAATTATAAATTGTGTTAAAGTTATTGACAAAAGTATAAATACGAGTATATTTTTTTTTACGATTCGTAGAAGGTAGTATATGATTAGATATAATTTACGTAATACCTTTCGATTCGATATTCCATTATTCACAACAAGGAATAATGAATAAAACAAATACTTAGTTTTTTGTTTTTAAAATAAGACATGATTTTTTTTTGGTAAGTAACGAAACTTTTTAAAAACAAAGCAACATACGAGTAAAAAAAAATCTATAACTTACTTGTGAATAATATATTTTTTGCCATAATGGGGTATTGATTTTTCATATACTAATTGCAGTTTTAGTTTTTATTAAAATCGCTAGCAATTTTCGATATTCCTTTCCTTATAGTTTTGAATATCGTCATCCACGCCTACTTGAAAAATGCCTCGTCTGTATATGTACAACATATATTATCGGGACAACCTTTTAGCGCTAAAAGCAGGACTTTCTAAATTATTTCGTTTCCTTTTTTGTTAAAAAAAACCGACTTCAAAAACTAAAAAGTATAAAATAACAAATATGTAATGTAATACCTCTTATGCGATGTAGCACATAAATAAAATAAAAATGCGACCAATCCAAGCGGGCAAACGTTCGTTAACGGTCATCTCGAATTATAATTTTGTAGTTTATTTTTCTAATAGTTTTATTTCTTTGAGGCTTGGCACCGACTTCACACTTATCAATAGGTAACATACACACAAAAGTATAAATTAGCATCGCATAAAAGGTGTATTAAATTAAATATTTGTTATTTTATACTTTTCAGCTTTTAAAGTCTTTTTTTTTTATTACTTTTGAGTGTCACAACCTATCTGGTTGTAAAGGTCTCATCGATACAAATTAATCAAGCCCAAACACGAGGTAACTGCTGTTAGTCGTTGAAGAGTTCCCTCGACTATCTTCCAGGTCCATCATCAGATCGACTCCAAACCTTCATTTAATTATAATGCTTTAAGATAATTAACGAAAAACTTAACAAATGCACTAATCACCCTACGATTTTCTAAAGTTCCTCTCAATTTCTCTAGAATGCCATCATTAGATCCTGGTTTCCTTGACATGGGACCAAACGGCAAGTCCATTCTTTTGAATAAAAAAAGAATTTTAGTAATCGGTACAGAATTGACGGAGATATCGTTGAACATATTCATAAAAAAAAACATACCGGCCGAATTGAGAACCTCCTCCTTTTTGGAAGTCGGTTTAAAATAATGTTGTTTTATTGCTCATTATTTCTAAAACATTATTTGTTATCATAAATGTTAATATTTTTTTTTAATAAATAATTCAAATTATAAAACAAAAATTATTATCGAGTATCAAAACATGTTGATGGGTTATCGCATAAAATTCGTACGCGCCGCAAAGGTCAAACGCTCGGTAGGAGCGATACGTCCTCTCTCTAAAAAGCCTCGCGGCAGACTGATTTGAATTGTTTCGTGCGTCCGATTTTATAGTAGTTTTATGATGATTTTAAAATATTTGTAGAAAAAAAGACAATTTGTTTTAGAGATTTTTTTTAGTATAATTGTTGTAGAAAATTCTTTCTTTTATTATTTGAGGTAATTTTAATAACGTTTTGAGCATCATTTATCAACGTAAATTACGATTTTCTTGAGTGTGATTTTTACAAATTCTAACTTTATATTTTTTTCGATTTCAATAATAATTATAATAACAATTAAATTTTCCTATGAGTATTTCCTTAATAAGGATCTGGACTTTAAGTTTGTTTAATTTTTAGTGCTAAATTGGTCGAATTACTAGAATCCGAAGGCATGGAAGTTAATGCTAAAAGTGAAATTCAGAAAACATATGTTCAGTTTTCTTGATATATTTTATAAGTTTTCTGTATAATATTGTTTTTCTCAGAGTATTTTTTAGATGACAATATTTCCTTTAATTATTACCTAAAAGCATGTTTATAAAATACGCTTTTCATATAATATGACTAGATCAAAAAGTACAAAAACCGTCAATTATCGAGTTTCGGGTCTTAATCACGAAAATATTACTGGAAAAAACAGAAGTTTGAAATGTTCGGAAATTGTGCACATAATAAGAATTATTAAAGTTGCTATACGTAACGGAATCATGTGGATAAAGGAACAGATGCAAACTGGGACATTCACATGAGTATTGAAGGCTTTTTTTTGTGACATGACATCAAACAATAGTTGTATAAAAAATGTTTAAAACATAAAACATCTTTTCATTAAGAACATTCAAAATCGACAAACCATTTCCGATCCAGCCAACAACATCTTCATTAAAACATCCCAATACAAACACTCGTAATGAAAACCCAACATTCGAAACGTATAAATAAATACTTCTGAAACGAACACACTGATGCAAACACCAATGACTTCCATTCAAATGGCCGTTTGAAGTTTATCATAATCTTCACTGGATAATTTCCTGAAGGAAGCCGGGGACGCATTAAAATAGCAATCAAACTGGCAATTGGGGGGCGTGTGGGGGGTGGGGAGGGGAGGGGAGGTCGAAATCAAATCTCAAAAAGAACGTACCGATTTGTAATTCAAAGTATTTGGAGAATCGGACGCGGTCGGAATGGAGCCGCTTCCGAGAGGGCGCGTGAGCCGAGCCTCGATGGAGGATTACACGCGCGATTAACTAATAAGTATCCACTTTACTTTACAATCATAGAAATCTATATTTATAAAGCCTGAACTTTGTCTGCCTTATTTGCGTTGCATTTTTAGTCTGGTTTAGCACTAAACCAGGTATTGTTAAACCAGACTAAAAATGCAACGCAAATAAGGCAGTGTATGTTTGGTTGGTTGAACGCGGTACCTAATCACTGGTATTGGATAGTCCATTCATCGAGGAAGGTAATATAAATGTAATGTCACGATGTGAATAATAGGAGCAGTAGTAATCAAAGCCAGTTTAAGCAGCGGGACAAAACCAGTATTTACATATTTTTGTGATCCACTTACATATATTAATTAATCTACAAATATTTGGTTTGCCATAGTTAGTTTGCAGTCCATAGATCGCAATCAAGTTTGCTGATGGAAATACTGTCATAGGCGAGTAAATATTGTAAAAATGCGGGCAGTAATATTAGAGCAACATTTATGTAATTAATAAATAGTTTTTTCACTATCAAAATTTGATTTTCAATGTCAAAGACGTTACAAACGTACTAAAATTATAACAACTTGAAGCCACGTTCGGTCGAATAACTCTCAAATGATTACAGAGTACTCTAAGTACCAAACTAATCAAAACCGCTTAAGGTCAAATTAATAGTCCAACAATCAACTTCAAACGCGCCCGAAACTATCAATCAATTATATTAATTCGAGTATAAAGGGGGTACAGTGTTTCAGAAACGTTTAAATTAAACAATCAAAACGTGAAATCTGGTTGTAATCTGTAATCGGTGCGGAAGGCGGCCACCACTCAATTACATATCTCTTTGATGTTGGCCGGCGCGCGGCGGGTCCGGGGGCCGTCCGCCACCGCTCCGTCACGCCGTGTCACTGACTCGGGACCAAAGCATCGCTCAGATGCCTCCGCTCAAACACACTCGAAGATAGTTCATTTTAACTATTCACGTTTGATCGTGCTCCAAAGAGGTTCACTTGCAATCTGTTTGAAGATTCGATGCCTTTTTGATTATTGTTATGGCGGCGGAATTGGCTGATTAAGGAGTTATGGTACGCGAAGTGTTTGAATAGTTGGGATGTTTAAGAAAATGTGGTATACACAGATATGATTGGTTATACTCGTAGTAATAAAACATTTCATAGTTTGAAGTTTAATATTTATATACTGGATCAGCTGCTCGTTGTCACTATACTAATATCATCAATCAAAGAAAGTCCTTTGATCAACATAATGAGATTTTCAATACCTACCATTTAAGTGAGAAAAAATAACTTTAGAAAAATATATTCAAACACGAGATCGTCCCTGTCATGGTAGTGGATACGTCACGCGCGCACCGCTCGGGGCGTTTGACGTTTTTTCTTAACATTATCAAAAATGCCTCCTCCCTTACACACCTTAATGAGCCTCCCTACTGTCTCCCGATTTTATAACTGCCGATAACACGGCAACATTGAATAATTGTTGTAATTTAGAGTGCTTGTTACGCAAAAACACGATACTTGGGAGGTTTTTATTAGGTATCGCGGCGGCGATAGCGCGTATTGGCCGGTTAAGTGTTTGCGCCGGTCGTGGGGGAGTGAATGGTAATGAGCCGAGCACAGTTTTTGCACAGTTTGTTTTAGAATGCGATATTTGTTGACGCGCAATGTTTGGGCGCTTACGATCGCTGTTTTATACACATTGGAGACCAACGACTGTGTCTCTTCTTAATTTAAGGAAAATGAAGTCTTTGACATTAATGTAGCATGGTTAAGAAAATTATGAGTTTATGAAATCTATGTCTAAAATCTCTTTGAAGAACTGGTTTAGTTTCGTTTCGGCACCTTCCTAGACGCTCTCCTTCACTGATATTATAAGCACAGTCAAAGGTCTCCCTTTGTCCCATGACTCTCATGTTTAATTAAGATCGGTATTTAGCAAAATTTCAATACTTTACGGGGAGCTACTGCCATCAGACCTCTACAACACAGAGTAAGTTTAAAAAGACGAACTTCATACAATAAGTACTACTTATCCACCGGTATCATCATCATCTTAAGAGCTGTTGCTCTTGTGTGTGTAACAGGTGTAACTCCCTCCATCTGGCCCTATCTAAGGCGGCTTCGTTCTCCTCCTTCGGTAATATTAACAAAATCTTTATCCTTCCACGATAGCAATAGCAACCGTGACACGCAATAACGCCCACATATCTCAGTAAGGCTAATGAGAGCGTCATCTCGCCGTATCGCGTACAATATCATATTTTAATATAATATCGCGCGATTTTTCGTATTCGCCGAGTATCTTGTACCTCGCTAATAAGCCACTTGTACGATTTAATAACGCGAATGTAGACGGTGTCATTGTTATATCAAATACGTACGGAGTCATTTCAATTAGCGAATACGGTTGTTCGACGCAAATTGTATCATATTATATTTTTTCAGTCGCGTGGATCATTATTTTCTGCTCTTGTTCGTTTTTTATCAACATTTACGTAATGGCATTATGTGAGTCTAGAATGTGTGCTGATGTTATAATTCTGTCTGTCTTAAAATGATGGAAGAAAAGAATAAGAACATTTGCCGTGCAGACGAAATACGTACACAGGAAAACTTGCATCATTTCTTTGACAAACTGTCACAATAACCACTGTGTTATTTTATTTGGTTCATTAGTAAAACATAATTATCTTCCCATAGAAGAATAAATTAAGAAGGAATAACTTCTTCAATAACTTGAAAATTGGTCTTCTCTGTAAAATACATACTCGTAATCCTATATTCTAAAGAATATGTCTAT
Organism: Timandra comae; assembly: GCA_958496195.1. Taxonomy (NCBI): domain Eukaryota; kingdom Metazoa; phylum Arthropoda; class Insecta; order Lepidoptera; family Geometridae; genus Timandra; species Timandra comae. The sequence goes on along the minus strand of OY292372.1, from coordinate 1,320,378 downwards.
CTTTATATAAACGTTTTGAGAACCTCCTTCTTTTTTCGTCGGTTCCAAATAGACAAGCCACAAGTGTTAGTAGTGTCGTCTCACATCACGAGCCCGAGTGGCACCACGCACGGTGGCGACTCGACCGAACACTACTCGTCTGCTTACTTGTTATTATTTGGTGGTAATTTTGATGTAAATACTGTTCTAATACTAACTTTGACAAAGAAAGTTCAAGAATTTTCTTTAAGTTTCAAGAAACTCGAGAGTATATTATATATCGCATTGACTTTGTAGTTTCTAAGATCTACAGGTAATAAACAGTCTAATAAGACAATAGACCGATCGATAAACAACTACCAAAATATGCACAACAAAAATATAACACCAAAGCAGATAAAGAAAGCAACCGCCCACCAATATCCGCGAACCAAATTGGCAGACATCAAATTGCTAATCCGCCACAACTTTCCGAAGAGCAAATACATAAAACCTTAGTATTTTGCATAAAGAACATCTTATTGTACATCTCGCGGGGTGTGGGGTCGGGAATATCCGGGAAAAATAAATTAAACAGCGGCTCACGTTACGGGAGCGCCGGCGAATTGATCCCGGTGCATTATTGTATCTATAAACATTTCAATTGCGGTCCCGCGCGCCCCCCGGGACCGGATTAACGGGCTCCTTTTTTAAACCACAGATACATTATTTATGGGGACTTGATAATTGGGTGTGTAAGGCCCATTCTTCATACTCTATTCAGGTCAACCGCTTCACCGTTGTAACTTCAACAATAGTTATGTTATTCTAAGGTTGTGTATGTTTTGTATTCAATTGGTTTCGAAACGGTATAGGTAGGTACATATTTTAACGTTTATTTTGAGTAATTGGTATGTAAAAGTTTAAATACATATTTTAGCATCACTTCTACTTGTTTAATGAAAAACTATTTCTAGAATTATTAACTAAACACAGGACAGTGACGACAGCGGTGTATCTTTACTAAACTATTTATACCACGGCTAATTCTTCCACTTAATCCAACCACACCTATACACCGCCAAACCTATACACATCATCTCACCAACCACTGCTTTCAATCACTGCTACCAACAAATTCATCACCAATTTGACATCAAACACATACAGAAACTCTGTACAAACAACTAGCCACGTCTACTCATACCCTAGTTGCAGTACTCCGTAATAAATAAAACATTGTAAAGGCAGTTCTAGGTGGGTGTATCGAGCGAGTTCGGTGCGAGATGCGAGTACAGAAGTAATCTATGTTAGGCACGGTGCTCACCGGCGATATGTATGCAGATGGAATTATTGTGGACGACGAGCGACGGTGTTAAATAAAACGAAAACTAGGGAAGGGACACACGCTCTGACACTGACTTGAAATATTGGTGACGGTCTTGAAGTTAGCTGTGGGTTGGTTAACAGTCTCGGAATTAATAGGATGTCGGTCAACTCTAGTAAGTGGGGGTATAAAATAATCAGAGCGAAAAAAGTTTTGAAAATTGGTTTGCAAAATTTTAGCAAAAATATTTGGATTAAGATTGAGGATTAATCTTAAAATTCATTACTCTAGAATCTTTATACAGTGACGGACTGCTAAATAGATATTATTTGAATCTAGCTAAAGTATCAGAAACTACGCCAGACACATTGATAAAATAGCACATTCTTCTGCGTGCTTGTATGTTTTTATTTCGGCATCAATTCTGATATTATAGGTACACGCAATAAAAGTAGTTGAACAGTTGCTTCATTAAGACGACAGAGTGATAACATAAAACATTTCTAAACGCACCAAAGACTTCAAATTCCGAGACCAAACATAGAAACAATTTCAAGACTGTTTTTAAAGACACGTGACATCACTAAAACGAACACAGTCTCGTGGAAACAGCCGCGTCCGGATTACTGCCAGTGATGAAAAAGGGAAAATCATTTATTTTATTACCTGTGCAAAAATAATAAGCCACCATCGACCCGAGTTTCGGAGAATTCGGCTGACTATGAATTATAATTAGGTAACATTCCATCTTCGCTACTCAGTTTTTGGGTATTTCACACTGAATATTGTCTGCGTTAGGCGAGTCTGCCTGTCTGCTGAATAAAGCCAACTTGTACCGACAATATTGATGACTGCAAACGATTATTATGAGAAATAATACAATACGGATATTTAGATAAAGGGATGCTGTTGTTTTATGGAATGCTAGAGGGTAGCGTGGTGCCTGTAGATTAATTTATGTGATATCTATAAATGTTTATCGCTGTTTTGATGTCATAGATTAAGTGAGTATAGAGTTTCTGATACCCAATGATAATGTTCTGTTTCATTAGTATGAGAATTCCGAATTGCTCAAGGAGTTTACTGTGTCAAGCAATGCTTGTATGGCATTTCCCAAACATGGCTTGGACTGGATATCACCAACATGCATTTAGGCATTTTTGAATATAATTTTAAGTACATTAAGAATTTACCTTTTATAGGTAGTAAACTTTTTACATTACTTTGTACAGACGTCTTCCATCTTAGTCTTCTGTGATCACGGGTTCTGTAAAGAATCCGAAACGTCAGAAAATGTAAAACAAAATACAACCACGACAAAAATCCGTTTAAGTTTTTTTATTTCAAGGATTATACTATTCCCAAACTTTTTTTTACCTTTCATCTTAGGCTGTATCATTCGCCACCAAGCAAGTTGCAGTCAAGTGCAAGCGTATTCCAGTTAAAACATAATTTTTAGTGGCATTCTTTCCAACAATTTACCCTTATAAAACCTGTATCTATACTAATATAATAAAGAAGTAAAGTTTGTGTGTTTGTATATTTGTTAAATTGTAAGGGGTCTCTCTCGGGATCTACTGAACCGATTTCAAAAATTCTTTCACTCATAGAAAGCTAATTTATCAGTGCGTGACTTAGGCTATATTTTATCCCTGTATTCACACGGGAACGGGAACTACGCGGGTGAAACCGCGGGGCGCAGCTAGTAGGTAAGTAAACATAGAGTCAAGTATATTCTAAATTTCCTTGTTGTTGGAAGCTGAAGATGATTATCGATTCAGTTGCTCAGTTTACAACTCGAGGATGATAATGTGATGCCGGCGATGGGCAGGTACACCCCGCTACTCTATAGAGCTACTCGAAAAGACAATTATATGATTTGACAGTCAGAAAAGACAATGAAATAAAATTAAAATTTGTTTTTGTAATGGGAAAAATTAAATAAAACCTGGTGTTTTTGTTTTATAAAAGTACCATATTTTAGTAATTTAGGCGCAATAAAATGTGGGTATATCAAAGATTTCACTTTTCATTTGTAAATACAGCCATAAGAAATTAATTACAAAAGTGTCGTAGCAAAAAATCTACGCCGTAGCATGGTTACGGTTGCTACTCCGTAGTAAAGTAGTGCTACGGGCCGGGCGTAGACAGCATAAATTAAATTCGATTGCTAATTCATACAGAAATGTTTAATCATCATCTCGCTCAATATATGCTGCTGAGCCAATTGTTTAATAACATTTTTGGTCGTTCAAAATGTCATATTTAATTATTCTATCCTCTGACTGCAACTTAATCCAAAATAGTTAAATCACCTGTATCCAGCTAGAGTATTAAACTATTTGACATATTTGACGATAATTAAGTAAATAAAAGCACCTCAAAAACATCAATACAATAGTACCTCAAAAGGTGGCACCATCATCTCTATAGCAGTCCTAGTGCGTTCCCCGAGCGCGAGTTTTTCGCGGGGTATTATCAATTATTAAGCATCAACGTGTATATTGCACCCGCGAGTCCGCGCCCCCTCCAACCCCCCCCCATTTACCCCTCCCCCCGCCCCGCGGCACATCTCGCACTTGTATTAAATATTCGCAGGTTCGGCACCCGTGAAATACAATTCGGTTTTGTGCACGTTATTATGTGGATTTGCATACATTTGATTTATTGTTTATATTTTTATTTTATTATTTTATAGATTAAGGGATGGGGATGTTATTATTGTGAGTGTCTCCTGTTTGGAGGGTAATGTAAGTTGTTGGCTGTATCCTGGGGTTTTTATTACTTGTTCGATATTGAGATTTTGAATAAACCATTATCAAAAATAGTTTTAGACCTCATAAAAAAAGTTTTATGAACGTCGGAGTGTGTGTAAAGGAAGATTAAATAAATCAATTGTTGTATAAATATTTTTTGTATTGATTAAACTTATTTACAACATTTTGGGAAAGTTATTGTTATTTTAATTACTTGATAGACTTATTTGTAAACGATTTATAACCACTATTATGACCTCTAACGGACTCTGGCATTCATTTGAGTTGAAAATAGCATCATAGCAACACACATTTTAATTTTCACAAAAGATTACTGACTAAAGGCCTATTTCACGACCTTCAAGTAAAGTTACCCACCAAGTAAAGTTAGTTTTGTCTCTTTCTAACTTTACATCAAGTGACAAAGACAAAACATGTCAGTACCTACTCGGAACTTTACTTGAAGATGGTGAAATAGGCCCTAAATGTTTTTACTAATAATTTCTAGATTGTTACCGAATAACGCAGTGATCGTGTAATATTCCGTCGGTATCTCACAATTAGCAGCCGCTGGACGGCGGCGAATCCTTAGAATACCCACTGATATTGAATACACTTCAATTATTAGAATTTAGACCATTAATTAAACATACCGAAAGGTATACTTGTAAGGGCTCGTATGAATTTTTGCTTGGAATTTTTTTGAGAGCTAATTTATAATATTATTAGTCATTATACATGCTTTTAATGTAGACACGGGGTATTGATATTAAAATTAAGTATCATCATCATCAGCTCATTACATTGTCCCCACCGAGGGGCACGAGCCTACCCTGAATTAGGGTGATTAGGCCTTAGTCAACCACGCTGGCAAGTGCGGGTTGGTCGACTTCACACATAACCTTAGTATTTCTTCCCAGGAATGTGCAGGTATCCTCACGATGTTTTCCTTCACCGTAAGAGCGTCGAAATTAACGTACTTATGAATTCGTAAATTGAAAACACATTGGTACGTGGCGGGACTGGTGGGGTTCGAACCAGGTACCTTCCGATTGGAAGTCAACAGCCTTAACCCCTGAACCACCGACGCTCTAAAATTAAGTATATGCTTTATTAAATTTCAAATCTAAAGTGTAATAGTTTTAAGGAACTTCCAAAAAGTCGGTTTTCAATTCGGTTATTTTTTTTACATATTAACTTTATCATTAGTGACCCTATTCCACATTTTTACCTGAAAGGATATACTTTTTGTTCGGTCACAGATTATTTTAAGCCCTAGTTGATTTTATTTTTCTAAACGTTTGTTAAAATAAATAACTCCGTACCTATCTACCTAAATATCACCCATTCTCAAATAACTACTGCAGACCATACCATCACTATACAAGTCTAACAAAATCGAGCTGGCCACGGCACAATATCCAGCACATTACTGAACATCTGTTCTCGGATAATCAAATTAATCCATCTCCTGGCAGATCGAAACGTCACAATGGACTTGTACTAAAAATAATTTCATCTCCGTAAGAACCACTATACTTAGACCTTTAATACTACCCCGCGGATTCATCCGCGTAGTTCTCGCTCCCGTGAGAATGCGGGGATAAAATTAACTAAAAACCTTCCTATTGAATTACTCTAACTATTAAAAGAAACCGCTTCAAAATCCGTTGCGTAGTTTTAAAGATTTAAGCGTACATAGGAACGCAAGATAACTATGTAGTGAAGAATTTGCTGTGAGGCAGAGGTCTGTGTAAGTTGGTGTAGGGTGGTGTATGAGTGATGGGTTCGCTAGTGTATAGTTGGTCTTTCGGCACTTCCATCTATTGTCGGCGATCGCCGTTTGAGTGGTCCGAGAGAGATTGCTCTCATTATTTCTCAGTTGTCATAGTGACGCGGCAATGGATGGAATGATGGAGTGATCATATCAATAATGTTGTGAACGTATGATTTATTTGTTTTTATGTAAGTGTGATTAATAATAATAGTATTGGCGTAAATTACTTTGTATCAAGATTCTAAAAATTAGAGTTCTAGTTCAAAATATAAATGGTCAAAATAAAAACCTAATTGGAAGTTGAAAGTGTTTCTCGCAGTTTCCGAGTTGAAATAGAACCTTTTTCAACTAACGGGTTATACAATAAATATAAACTAAAATAATTATTTAACAGAATCATAAACAAATCAAAACCAATAAATTTTATAACAACAATTAATCGTAAACAGGACCCATCATCACTCAACATATCAAACTAACTAATATATCTTGACGGACGGTAATACCGACAGATACGAGTAAACACATCCTCTTTAAGGTCAATATGTACAACAATGGATAGACAACCAGTACCGTGCACGTCATCACACCGGTATTTAGAATCCAATACCCGTCCGACCTCACTCCCCGACCAATAAACACAGAACACGGTTTAATATACAACCGCATCGTACAAACATACATATTTTCACAAGAAATAATAGTAACGTTGTAATTGAATCGGCCCGAGGCATCGGGGCCGACTCGTTAACGTTCTTGGGGGCCGCGACCGGGCCCTAGGATATGCACTAGACTTGCTGCTACAAAACAAACGAGCGAACGAGACGGAATATACAAACTTTAACCGGTTAGACAGAGACACAAAGCAAATGAAAGTGTTTATAATAAACAATGGATGTTGTTCTTATTGGTAGTAAGGTTTTAATAGACTGTTTGGACACCCGTGGAAATGTGGAATTCACCTATAGTTGTACGTGTGTGTGTGTGTTTGGATATAGCTCGGAGCGTATTTAATGAGCTTTGATGTGTCTCGGTCAGAGCGTCTGTTTAATTAAGTAGATGTTATCTTGTGGTCCGGTTCGATCGCGTTCGACGATTGTTCACTTTTTGATGTTTTACCCCTTTAATGGTATTAGTTTGGTTGGGATTGGGACTGTCAAAGGGTCACGGATGTTTGGGCATCGCATTGGATGCGTTTATGGAAAGGTTATTGCTGTATCAACGGAGGGATCGAATCATTAAAAAGAGACAGATCAATGTTGTTTACAATCGAAATCATGTCATATTATCACATTCTTGTTTTGAAGTCAGTCAAAAAGTTTCAATCTAAGCTATCGGTACATTATGATAATGCTCTAGAGTACAAATTCTTTCAAATACAACCTACCTAATGAACCTAAAATCGTTGTAACAATGTCGTAATACCAGATAATGCGAGTAGCTCCCTCAATTAGGCTCCATCCCCCGACTTGCCGCGTCCCGATGAGCAATTACAAAAGGTTTCACATGCAAATGTGACGGGAGGTGTTTTAATCACTTGTTTGATTATTGATTGAGTTTGTGAACGTGCGGCCGACGGTTGATTAGCGATGAATTATATATGTACCTCGATTCGTGGGAGATAGAGGATCGTGGAAAAACGGGGAGCGGAGCTGTGTAGGGCGATCACGTGGGAGATTTGATTGTTAGTTATAGATGTATTGGTGTAAATACTCATTATAACTACAATAACCTTTGATTACATGTGCCCTATGACATGTACACACGAAATCCAAAACAACAAGGCGCAGTCACGCTGTACATTGTTAATTTAACATTTTGTTTTACTTTTTTCACCCAGGTGATTTCTTTTTTCGATCCCGTAAGAATATTCAGTTTAATTTATTTATTTGTTCATTAACATGTTTACAATACATAAGTAGGTGATACAAAATGATTACAAGTTCTCCATGGTTCGCCATATTAGCATACGAAAGAAAGATAATTAATATTGTGATAAATTCCTCTCATTTATTTTCCACTACACTAATAACGCTAATAGAGGTCTTTGGTCTATAGTGAGATTTTACACGACGATACACTAAAACACATGAATACCCAAATCCTCAATAGATCGACACCATACAAAAAGAATCACCTCCCATACTCCAATCAAACGCTGCATCAAATACCCCTTCCGAAACAATACAGTACCGCTGAAGGCGCCCCCTGGTGGTAAATATTAAGTGTTAATAACATTGGTGACACCCCCGCTCCCGACCGGTGACAGATCAAAAATTCAAAGCTTGGGATACTGACTCTATACCCAGAAACGTTCACGCATCGAGGCACCCGATATTGAGAATATTAAAGCCTTTGATGTAGATTAGTTATTAAGAATTGTGGATTATTTATTGAGCCGTCAATGATTTGTCTTAAAGAGGTAAAGATTATGAATTTGTGAGATTATAGGAGGTATCTTCTAAATCGATTTTGACAATTCTTTTAGCAACAGAGCCACGATATTTATTGTGAGTGTCATATGCTACATTTTATCTCATGAAAGCTGGAACTATGCGAGTGCGAATCAATGCTACTTTTCGTTGTAATTTTATAACTCAACAACGCCTGGACCAATTTGGCCAATTATTTTTTGTTGTGTTTGATATAGTCAGGAGAACGGTCTTATGTAAAAAAAAATCTGGAAAATCAACGGGAAAATTTGGATGCGAAGCCGGGGCGGGCTGCTAGTATGTTATAAAATCAATATTTTTTGCTACAAATTGACGACTACGATAATTCTGACTACACTCTGAACGTTCACGCATCGAGACATCCGATAGAGATTATGAATGCCTTTGATGTAGATTAGTTATTAAGAATTGTGGATTATTTATAGAGCCGATGGCTTTGGTATTAATTGGTATTTGGATTTGGGAGTTATGGAATCAATATTGGATTTATTATGTAGGTTTACGGCTATTTGTACGAGTATTTTGTAGGGCAATATTTCGTAATTAGACCTCACTTCTTTTCTGTTACTTTGAGGGTTGCAAAATTACTATTACCAATGTCAACCATTTGATACAGATTTCATCACAAATTAAACAGAAATGAAGATAACGTCAAATATGTGATACATGACCAGTAGCTTTAAAAACCGATAGAAAATTCTTAATATGCTCTTTCTTCATCTTCTATGGTGTCAATGGCCACAAAATATGAGCGCTCTTGAAATCAGTTCTGATAAGAACTGTCAATAAAGCAAACCAAAATCTCCTCATCCCCTTTTATTTCTACACATACCTATTGTCCTATCCTTGACATCGCGATCAATATATTCCCATACAGTAACAAAGACATCAATTAAAGAGCCGTCACCCATCGAAAGGTGGTAAGTACTAAAATTGCGTAAAACCGCACCACTCAAACACTCAAAGTGGGGGGAGGCTACATTATTAGCGGCACAGAATTTATCGCGCAATATCAGCTAAGTAACAACGCACGAAATGCCCAATTAAAATATTAATTACTTTGAGTTGTGACACTTCGCCGGTCGAAGCGTTCTTACGGTTTAATAGCGAAAGGGGATCGCGCGGAGCCACTTGTCTTGTGGTAACGCTACTTTCAGATGTTTGTTCAGTTACGATCGGGATCATCGACGGTGTTTCATGAGGATTGTGGTATGGAAATATTTGTAGGTAAATATCAATTGATGAATGAATATTCGTTTGCAATGTTGTGTTTCTAAATTGTCGGGCAGGGCAATATAAGTCAGGGCAACTCGCTAGTTTTGTTTATGGTGATTGTCAATAATTTGGAAACAGCTGTACTTTTTGACTCGATGTTTTTATGACACGAATATTTTAATGTAACGAAAAAAGCGCATTTAACAGAACTTTCTAGGTAGATAGAAATTCCGTCAAATAAAAATTGCTTTTAAACGTAAAAACTTCCATTTCTTTGTATTACCACAACAACAACAAAATCATATTCCACCTCAATTCACTAGTTCAAAATAAAGAGTCATATGATACTCAAACTTTCACACTTGAACATAAAACCGCGCAATCAAAGATACCAATTAGAGAGGTCAAAGCGAGTGACGTCTGATCGAGTGGCGTCGGCTGGCGGGGTTTTGCACGCGCTTTTAATCTGTATCGGGAGTGAAATCTGTACTAGTGCTGTGCTTTCACAGTGGTGTTATGAATACGCGAGTTTAAATATTTAATTTTATCAAAATGTTTACATATTACATACAATGTTTTGGGTTTATAAATCGTTTTACAAGTTATCAAATCACGCTTATCATGGGAATTTCATGTTTGTTAAGGCTTTTAAAAATCAAGTTCATGGAACAACTAGTAAGAATTAAGAATTTTTTATCAGCCACCTCTTGGCTTCTACAATTACATCTTTATCTCTGTCTAATATACAGAATATACACAATATGTATCTAAAGCAAAAGTATCAGACCCCCATACGCCACACACAATAACCAACACATTTCCAATAAGTCCTAACTACAGCGTGTAAGCAACACTAGTGGAAAGCGATATCGTCGCGTCGCGTCGCGTCGCGTTCAGGTGGCTCATTAGTGCGCGAGTGTCAACTCAAAGTCGAACGTTTGATTTACCCACTCGAACGCTCATTGGGAATTTAAACTACGATTAAAGCGGCAAACGAGGTCTCGGTTCGCCATTCCGTTTTATTAAACGACTCCACGTTGAGGCATGTTTATTCAGAAGATATTCAATTGATTATGGAGTATTTGATTACTTAAGGAAGAAAGGATTTCTGGTTTGAGTAGGCTTAGTCTGCTTTATTTGCGTTGCATTTTTAGTCTGGTTTAACAAAACCTGGTAAGCATTTGACACCTTGTCAGTCGAATCTGTCACTTTGACAGTATTCAAAATTGATTGTAAAACATGGTTTAGTGCTAAACCAGACTAAAAATGCAACGCAAATAAGGCAGAGTAAATCAAACGCCAATGAGTCTTTAAGTCGAATGTAAATAAAGCAGATAGAAAAATGATTGTCCTTTATATTTGCGGTATTTGTACTGATACTTATAACCGGATACATATCACATATATACAGATAAACAAATCAGTTATTACATGTATCAGTATCACCGATGGTTGCCGTAACAGCTTAACGCAAAGCAAAGCTCGTTTATGGATATCAAGCAACGGATTATCAGTATTTATTTATTTAGGACATAAGTGAACATTACATTTTTGTCTTAGTTTATGTATCTAAATCCTAACTAATATTATAAATGCGAAAGTAACTCTGTCTGTCTGTCTGTTACCTTTTCACGGCTAAACTACTGAACTGATTGACTTGAAATTTGGTACAGGGGTAGCTTATGGTCCGGGAAAGAACATAGGCTATGTTTTATCCCGAAATTCCCACGGGATCGGGAACTACGCGGATGAAACCGCGGGGCACAGCTGGTATAAAATAAAAAGTAAATAAAATGCATTGTCGATTAATAAATACTTTTTTTAAATACTTGGAAAAACAACCAGTTTAAAACAAACAAGTTCATGGAAACAAACGTTAGTCTTGACCGAGAATCGAACCTATAACCGAATCGAACAAGTAATGATCGACACCCAACTCCACCACCAAATAAAGTCATCACAAAACTTGTAAAAAGTATTAACAACACAACCACCCTTCCCGCTGTCGGATAGAAAGGGTTGACAGAAGTGCGGGCTCCCATTACGCGATCCGACTATTTGAGGTACACCATCGGTATCTTGACACAATTCCACCCCCCGTGTGACAAAAACAGAGTATGACCGAATGCTGTAGGGATGTGACACGATGTATCGATAGAACATTGATTTGTATCGATATTCTACCAAATGTCGATGAAAATATATCTAATGAGGTTAGTGGTTGGTTTAGAAGTTTGAATTATATACGAGTTATGTTTTATATTATAGATGTTTCGTGAATTGGAGCCAAAGCATTATGTTATTCGATTTATGTTATTCGAAGTTTCATGCCATAATTTGTTAAGGTAACAAACCATGGGACAAAATATTGGTTAGAAATGTTTTTTTATTAAAAGTAATAAAATCTACAAACAATGAAATCGTATGCATTTATGTTTTAGGAACGTATTACACAGACAAAGTTTATGAGAATATTTTAAGAAAATCCAAAATAAAGTTCAATATATGTATTTTTTTGTATCGAGTACCTATCGATAGTCGATATATCGATACATATTGACAATCGATATCGACAATGTGGTAATGTGTATACCCCATCCCTGAACCAAACAAAGTGTGTGTGTACATTAACGCGCGCGGGGTGTTTTTATTGCCCCCCGCGCCTTAAAATATTGTCTGATTCATTAGAGGATATTTCACATTTAAGTTTGCCGCGAGAGGTGATCACACACGACGCTACTAACGACACTTACAATTTTCTGTAAAGGTGTATCGTTACGTTCGCGTAATAAGACGCTAAGATTCTGTTATACCCTTAATTATGGGGGGCGGGGGCCGGGTACACCCCCGGTAATGTAATGACACATGTATGTAAATATTCCGGGTAACGACCGAAGGTGGCGAACGCTGCAGCCTTAATGTGCCCCCGGTTGTTTTCTTTGATTAAAGAATTTTATTACAGGATATAATTCACGATTAGACGGCAAAGGGTTGGGGCGGCTGCCGTCTCAAGATAAAACGCTCGCGTAATGACGAGCGCGTGATTCTGAATCGTAATTGTTATTGTGTTGTGCGCGGTTCGCGACTCATAAAAATTACCTAGCGTTCGACGCGACGCGACGTAACAACCTTTACTTATATATTAACTGATTATGTTTCGTGGTTTTACTCACATTGATAAGTAGTCTCTCATCATCACCAGCTTGTATTTGTCCACTGCTGGACATAGGCCTCTACCAACTCGCGCCAATGTAGTAGTCTCTACATATTCCTTCTTCGCTGGTTTATGTATAATATTTTTACTTTATTATTAAGATTTAACTAATAACTGTTTGTTCCCCAAGAAAACGCTTGCGCTTGCCCAATTATCGTACTTAGTGATCTCGCAAACCACGTTAATAATACTTCCAGGACGACTTACGATTCGGGAATAGGAGCCCAGAATCTCAAGCAGGGTAAGCTACACGGTAAGTATAGCACGTTATTTATACACTTCTAGAAGTTGAAACTACATATTTTTAATGCCACATCACTACATACAAAGTAACGTACACAATTCTTACGATCTGAGATAAAACTGTTTTCAATTACTAGTGCTACGAAAAAAATAGCTGAGTATTTACACTTTTAAAGATTTTATAGGAATTTTCAAATTTACTCAATTTGGAGCTCGAAGAAGCACTTATTTATGCCAAAAAGGGTACGTACCTAAAAAAATGCAGTAAGACAGACATCAGAACCATCCTACATTAGTAATCGCTCTAATAATCGTTGATAACGCTGTGTTCACACTGTAATGTTGCGAGCGGAGCGGTGTGTACGCACCCTATACTCTTATACCCGTTCGCGTTTTAAATTTTAATGAATATAGATATCTTTATACGCTTCGAGCGAGCCCCGGCTTTCACGTGGAGGCGGTTAAGGTTCGGTTACATTGTCGCGAACAAGTGTGTTTATAAACATTATAAAAGTTGCAGTCTAGAAGACTACTAATAGTCGTATTATAAAGAAGTAAAGTTTGTGTGTTTGTTAAATTGTAAGGGGTAATCTCGGGATCTACTGAACCGATTACAAAAATTCTTTCACTAATGAGAAGCTACACACATCAAAAGTGTCTAGGGATCAACATATATTTTTGCAATAACTTTTCTCCTGATTGATATTAATTAAAATTTTCTTTAAGGATTCATCAAATAAAGTGTTTTCGTTTGTCACAGTAACGATAAACCAAGTCACCTTTGCATTAATAAAGAAATTTGCCATTTTCCTAATAAAGGGATTTTTGACATTTGAACCACTAACATTAAAGTTCGAAAAAAAGACTGAAATAACAGTTTTCTTTAAAATTTTATTGGGTAACTTAAACAATTAATAATCCGTGTTTCTACCGCGAACACTAACAACACAAGAACATCGGTTTGGCATACTCAAAATGAGTTCATCCAAATCACGCTGTGGAATGGCCGCCCATGTTCGTTGCAACAACAAAAAAAGGTCTTCTTGGGACTGGATACCCTCCATATTCGGCAGAGCTCTTCTCTGTAGCATATCCCATGCATGCTCAATCGGGTTCAAGTCTGGCGACTGAGCAGGCCAGGGCAGGACATTGATGTTAGCTGCGGCGAGAGTCTGTCTTACAACTCTTGCGGTGTGCGGTCGTGCATTATCATGCATTAACTGAAATAAGGGACCGATTTGCACTTGTAGAGGAACGATGACGTCTGATACAATCGTCTCAGCATAAATTTGAGCGTTGAGGTTGCCTCTGATCCAAATCAACTCAGTTCTTCCGCCGATCCAAATACCCGCCCATACCATGATGGTTCCAACACTATAAGGATGGACTTCCTGGCAGGATTTTAATCGCTGTTGGCGTCCAGGGGTTCTCCAGTGTCGTATACGTCTTGTATCCGGTCTCATACCAAAACGAGACTCATCAGAAAAGCACACGAAACGCCATTGTTCTTCTGCCCAATTTCTGTGTTCAAGAGCCCATTGATATCGAATCCTACGATTGTGCATTGCTATAGGTGGTACCCGTAGCGGTCTTCGGGAATGAAGGTTCACTTCATGCAAGCGGTTTCTGACTGTTTGGTCGCTAATTAAGTTCCCTGAAGAGTGATGAAGCCGCACGGCTAACATCATGGCGGTTATTGTTGGAGCTCTTCGAGTTAAGATTTGAATGTATCGGTCTTGTCTCCGTGTGGTGCAGCGATACCGTCCTCCATGGCGCTCAGCCACGGTACCAGTGCTTCGGTAACGTGTCCAAAGTCGACTGATAACACTCTGACTTGTATTCAGAGCTAAAGCCACAGTACGTTGCCGGGAACCAGCTTCTATCATTCCCACGGCTCTGAGCATTTCTTCCCTGCTTAAATGACGTCGCCGCTCCATAATAACGTTGGTTTTAATCAGTAGTAGGGAAACAGTAGCACTAATAATGTCTTCAATGCGTTGTATGTTTTTATAGGGAAAATATTGACAGCTGATTTTCATCTTTTACTCGAATTTGATTCACAGTTCCTGATTCAAATTATGAAATGCACCAAAAAGGATCCATATAAATTTATAAAATCATAAATTTATTACAAAGCCACATCTCAATCTCAAGAAATCCGCATAAAAATGCTTGATCCCTAGACACTTTTGATGTGTGTATATTGTCAGCGAGTGACATAGGCTATGTCCTATGGCTATTGTCTATGTCCCTATGTATGCTTAAATCTTTAAAACTACGCAACGGATTTTGATGCGGTTTTCAGTAATAGATAAAGGAATAATTTATATAATATAATTGTGTCCCCACATTCCCACAGGATCGGGAACTACGCGGGTAAAACCGCGGGGCACAGCTAGTTATCTATACTTACCTGTAACTCTTTGACCATAACATTCGCACATTAACGTCAGCGAGTCCGTTCCCTAATTGTGATTAAAACATTCGGAGCGCGCCATTAAATCTAATATGCACCGGAATCATGTGCAATGTTCCGACGAAACTGTTGCATTCGGTTTTTTGCTAAAATAACGCTAATTAGTTATATGGGGGGAAGGTTTCTTTGTCTATTCCAAGAGTTTTCATCTTAATTAGAGTTTAACAGATAGATTTTGTCTGTTTCACTCGGGCTGGGTGTTTAAAGAGTGTTTATGTGTTGTCTAGTCGAATACTTCTAAAAGTACTTAAACAAATAAGTAGTAGGAGTGTGTTTGGTTGAACTCGCTAATATCAGAAACTATAGCATCGAATTGAAAATTATTTTAGTATTGGGTAGGTAGTTCATTTATCGTTCATTTTTACTAAGAATTATCGTCACAAGCCCCCACTCAAGTCGGTTTTATTAATTTGATAAAACAAAAAAATACGTGTCTAATATTTTTTCTAAATCTATCTGACGGACTAATTAGAATTTCATTTTTTCTTCAGTTACGAACTCTATGCGTGCTAACCTTCACACTACCTACACCTATTAAAACGTAAAAAAAAATAGCACTCCGGGAGTGCCGGCAGAAGTGAAAACTTCAATATTAACGTTGTGTTTAATTATAAGTATAAAAGTACTATCATTTATGAGGTAGAATACAATGTTTATTTATTGCGCTATCGGTAGAAAGAGTGGGAGATACTAGTTCCTCTCCCTTCCCCTCGATCTTACGCTTTTTCGATCACGTGACCCTGACGCGAGTTTGAAAGTTTTTACCCATACAAAAAAAAGTGCTCAGCGCCGCTAAAGAAGTTTTCACTTCAAAAAAAAACAGTCAAACCACAACAAATGTCAATCAATTAGTACCAAATATCGCCACTAATTACCGCGGCGCATTAGGTCGCGGGCGCGGGCGCGGCCTACGTCAAACGACGATATTAATTGATGTTCATATTAATGGTTTCTAATGAAATTGCTTCGCATGCGAGACACGTCCCATACAATTAATATTAGGTACATATTTATTGAACGTTTTTGTCAACTTGTCTGTTTTACGCTAATGACTTGCACAATTATTGGGCTTGTGCTTAAGGACACAGCGTTGTTAAATACTATTTAGGGACTAAGCACACTTATTAAGCTCCATACAGCGTTTGTCCATACAAAATAACGTACAATGTATAGACAAACGCTGAATGGAGCTGACTAACTGTGCTTAGTCCCTTAGGCAGACAGTAACAGAACAACACGTGCAAGAGATACATGGCATCGTTTTGAATGACGATTTATGCATACGATATTTCTATAGCACATTCAATCACTCTTAGCATCTTCTACTAGGTCTATTCTTACCAGTATACGGGTATCAGAAACTACGCGTACGTATCTTACACGTACGGGAATTGAAACATCAAACTAGCAGTCCGTTAGGTACACTGCCAGTTGAGTAGTAATATAATATATTTGTGAACGCTTCTTTGAAACCAAAACCATTGGCTTTTTATATGTATTGGCAAGCTCACGAACTTATGACCTTACAACTACGCAACGCCATCAAAATTAATACAAGACCGCACTACAACACTATTAGGCATACCTATACCTATAATAGGACAATAACGAACAATACATTCGATATTAATACCGCGAACTAATAACGACTGTCATTAGGTCGGCCATTATCCACTTGTGAGGACAGGCGATAGTTACACAATCCCAGCGGGATTCATACGGACCTTTTACGGTTATTACTTGTAATTGAATTGAGCGATCGGAACACGCAGATAGAGGTACGCATGTCGCCGGTAATGGTGACGCTAATCTGAGGTATGAGGTATGAGGTATGGGGTATGAGGGTTAGGTAAACGTTGGTATCTAGGTAAACGTTGTCGTAAAATGGTGTGATGTAAAGTTGGGAGTTAAAAGTGGTAGTTAGTTTTATTATTTTTATGAAATTTAAATTAATCCTATAGAACTTAAACGTATTTTAAATGTATGATAAATAGGGCAAATGAATTTGCGACCAGTTATCTCTAACTAGCTGTGCCCCGCGGTTTTACCCGCGTGAAACCTTATCCCGTGGGAATTTTGGGATAAAAAGTATCCTATGTGTTATTCCTAGGTATGAGGAACATCTGTACCAAATTTCATTAAAATCCATTCAGTAGTTTTTGCGTGAAAGAGGAACAAACATCCATACATACAAACTTTCGCATTTATAATATTAGTAGGATCAATTGAGCTGAAAGGCATACTGTTTGGATAACAATGCGTTAGCTAAGTGACGTAATTTCAAATCCAACATGGCAGACTTTAAAAGATGGCGGCTCAGATTATCTTTAAGTACCCTCATATAACTATTTGTAATTGCAATAAAGTTAATTTAAAAAAATAAGAACCGACTTCAGCACTAAAAAGTAAGAAAATAATTTAAAGTAAACGATATTATTAATACATATTTACAATTTATAATTAGTAACTTTTGGAGTCAGTGCCAGCCCTGGATAGTTTTTTTTTTCCTTATAAGATAGCACGAGACGCGCCTATAATATTAATGAAGGCTTTGGCTGTCACCGACTTCAAAAGTAACTAATTATAAATTGTAAATATGTATTAATAATATCGTTTACTTTAAATTATTTTCTTACTTTTTAGTGCTGAAGTCGGTTCTTATTTTTTTAAATTAACTTTATTTTAATTTTTTTAGTGGGAAGCAAGTCTCCTTCTACAAAAGACGCTTAAATTTTCCTCCAGAAGAGCTTTTGACTCGTGGATCACTTGAATCCTTTTTTTGTGGGAGGAAGACTTTACGTCTTTCCTCTGTCCAGGGGAACGACGGGGTATGTCGGACTCCGCGCCGCAAAGATAGAGCGGCGACGCGCTTACCGACTAAAACCCCTTGGTGTGCCACCTCTGCGCTTATGGCCGAAACCGGAAGAAACGCGGCTGCACGCTATTACGATCCCGGACAGCGCCTCTACCCTGTTAAGGGTTTCTCCTCCGAGCTATAATGTAGCTCTGGGCGGCAGATGTTGAGTCACCCCCCTTCCGAAAGTAGCGCGCGGACACACCGCGCGCGCCCCCTCGAGGCCTATATGGCGGCAGTGGATGTCCCCCGGGGATCACTGCCGCAGGTCGGGCGTATGGCGGTTGCAGGACAAAGTGGTGGTCCCGCTTCCGTCTGCCCAACCTTCTGCTGCGGATTGTATTAGTGGAGAGGGCTTCACGCTCTCTCTCCGCAGCTTGTTTTTGCGAGAATACGACCTCACAAAAGGTGGACACTCCAATCCAAGACCTCTCCTCGCTCACCATAGCAGAGACTACATTTGGCAAGGAGAGGTCATCATTTCCCACGATTGCCGCGAGAGTTGCGAGGGCAATAGCCTCTTGCAGGGATTTCTTCGCTGCTCTATAAGTATCGAGCAGTTCAACCTCAACGGGTACCGCTTGAACCCTGTCCCTTGAGCTGATGTTACTCATGATTCATAATCTAACTCAACCCTGCATTTTATTACATTTCTTTTTAACTTCATCGTCCCAATTAAACCATCATTTTATTACAAAACTTCTTTATAACCACAAAGATATAAGAACTTTTTAGAAAATTAACCAAAGTCAAAATAAAAACGAAAATAGAGGATGACGTTTATACTGTCTATTTATTAATTAAAATAATATATACAATCTAATCTGGTGCAGTGTTTGTTTGTAATATCTAAATATATTTTTTTACGAAAAGTTTTATGAAAACGCTCTGAAGATATATGTGTAATAGGTACCTATACCTATAATAGAATAAAAAAACATTTTTAAAAAAGGTTGTAGGTTCGGGTTTATTTCAGTGTGTGTTAACGAATTAAAAAACAGGACATTTTTATATTTAAAACGCATGAATTGTGAACAGCATTTGATTTAAATACGAAGGAATACAACCAAAAAATTTTCATCCAGAAATTCTTATCGTATCAAGAATATCGCGAGCAAAACCATGGGTCACAGGTAGTTTTACTTTTAATAATGTCAATCGACACCCCAGCCTATATTGTTGCGGGTTTTTCCTCGATTTTTCCTGGATCCCATCATCAGATCCCGATTTCCTGGACATGGGACCACTTCGCGAATATCCGCTTTCTAATGAAACAAGAATTTTAAAATGCTTCATTCATGATTACAAAGAAATCGCGTAACAAACACACAAAAAAAAAAAAAATAATACACGTCGAATAGAGAACCTCCTCCTGTTTTTTTGGAAGTCGGTTAAAAATAACCAAACTTTTGCAACTATAGAGATCTTACTACTACTTGACCAAGGAGATACATAAAATATCGTGCAGTATCGAGCGAGTCCCCCGGGATCGGTCGCTAATCAAATATCTTTCCCGGACTCACTGTTAGCGGGTGACAATACGTGACACCTGCATGCGGTGCTCAAACTTTTCAAGTATAGTTTTTGGGAAACTATCCCACCCACGGCTGAAACGGCGATGAATTGGGATAGCCTGTTTAAAATTTTGGAATAATATATGCCACTTGAGTTCTAAGGTTCGTAGGAGCTACTCAACGTATTTTCTTAAGTTCTTCTATGGATTGATATACGAAAAAAATCGTATATCAGCTCCGTTAAGGCGAAGTTATGAAGTATCATAGACTAAATTTTATCCCCATATTCTCACAGGAACTACGCTTGTGAAACCACGGGCTCTAATAATATGATAAACCCACACTTTGAGCACCACTCAAAGAGGCGTATACACCGTACACGGTACGAATGTCGAATGATTAATAAAGGTAATACCATTAGTGGTGGTGGGCCTCGCAGCATAGCCGATATGTGCATCGATCATCGCTAGGTGTGGACACTGAGCTGTGACGTCACCGGGACTTGGGTACAACTGGGATAGTGGTCATGGAAGTATAGTTGTTGGACTGATGTTTATCTGGTTCGGCTGATAGGCGGTTGTGTTGTGTGGGGTTTTGATGGCAGTCACATCGCCTAAAATAGTGCCATTTTGCCAAAACTGTCAACTGAAAACCGAGCCCAATTATACAATGGTATAGAAGAAGGTTGAAAAGTCCTCGAAACAGCAAAAAATAGATTTAAAATCCCGCTTACCATTTACGACAAACATACACACGTAGGTACAGCACCTCACGATACAAACAATATAAAACAGTCATCCATAAATACAGCGTCCTCCTACCGTCGACCGTCTCAAACACAACTACCCTCAAAACCTAAGATTTAGTTTGTCATATTTCGTGGAGCTATTCAACATTATCCGCCATCGGAACTCTCTGGCACCGTTCCCAATGTAATGGGATTAAATCATGCGACATTAGCGCCGCCGCCCGTTCGGCCGGCCTCGTAAATAATATTCCTTTTATTAAACTCGTCGAGATAAATGATTATAGACTCCTCTGTCCCCTTGTTTGTTACGTGTAATGCGGTATTCCGCTAGATGAGTCGTATTCCTCGATATTAATTACGGCACCACGATTGTATAAAAGCATTTTTTTTGTGTCCTTTGTGTCGGGTCTGTGACCTTTCGGATTATAATATTTTTATAGTTTTGGTGCCTAAATTGGTACTAAGTATCATCTTAATAAAAACAATTGTTGGATGTACATAAGTGTCCGCATTACTTCAGAACGGCAGATTTATGTTGCGGTCAAGATAAGGTTGCGATTAAAAGTTTGGGAAATGCAGCCATAGTCAAATGCTAATAATATGTATTGGCAAATACATACGAGTAGTATGAAGTTATTTCCACTTGTTAAGATAGGCATCTTTGGACTTATAAACGTATGGATTTTTTAGAAATACATTATTTTTTGGACATCTCAAAGACACGTGACTTCAAATTAACACCCAATAACCACAAGTTCGCTGTAACCGTCGACATGTGTATCGTTACAGCGGTATCGGCATTCGGCGCCGAAGCCAAGGACCCAAGTTTTGAATAATGGCCGACAGACGGCGAGGCCCGGCCCTCACTTGCAATCGTTAATCATTACTTTGTCCCCCAATACTTGGCTCATGTATGTTTGTTATTAATTGGACGCGATGACAAACAACAGATATTGTCTTGAGAATTTGTACGGTGATCTGTTTGGTATACAGTTTTTGTGTATTGTTTTATTGGGGTTGTATATTGAGATGTATACTTCGGTTCCTCTATAGGTTCGTTGAGAAATCTCTAACGATGATAAATTAATATACGTTTGGAACAACTGCACTAAATAACTAACAGTTAACGCCAAGTTACGAGTCGAAGATTCAAGTAACTCTTGGTATATTTCGATTAGGCACTAGAATAAAGAAATGTTCCAAAGGACCAAAGGAAAATTCCAGAACAAATGAACCACGCAACAATACAAATTATAGCGTACATAAACCAAAATAATTACTCAAAAATATTACATAAAACCTCGTAATGAATTGATAAAGATTACGCATTGAGAGACCAACAAAGCGATTACCGTAAAAGAATTAATTACCGTTATCTCGATACAGGTAATTCAGAGGATCCTTTCATTAAACAAAGCTACTTTACGGTATAAAGAACTCTGAGGAGGGCGGGGGGAGGGGGTGAAATCTGGAGATTTTTAATTATGTTAGTGATCCGAGCCTTTGTTCCGCAGCTCGCGATCGCTTTTTTGCCATATAGTCCACTTTAAGAGGGACTAAAACAAAGAACTAATTAGGTTAGTAGTTGATCACGAAATATTCTTTTTCTGGAGCAGTTTGTTTCCGTTAAACTATTGGAATGGTATCAGTAAAACTAATTAAGAAATGAAACACTATTCAACATTTTACCTTAACTTTGATTTGAATCCAGCCTGCCTAGCATGACTGTGCGTGATAAATGATATAGACACCACGAAATAATATCGATTTCGCGACCATGACCAAATGAATATAGCGTAGTACGATTTGATAAAATTAAATATGGCGGCTATATTTATTATATTTTGACAGTTGAATGTCAATAAATAGCTATATAGATTTCGCGAGCATGACCAAATGTCATAAAATTAATCATGTGGTAAAATTAAATATGGCGGGTTTTTTTATTAAATTTTGACAGTTGGATGTCAATAAATCGCTGTATCGCGTTTTCGAAGTCATGCTAGCCTAGCTGGACCATGTTATACCATTATTTATTAGACATATTAGTAAAAAATCCCTATGATTTACTACGTTACAAATGGAAGAACTTTTATCCAACCTTTAATTCTAAGTAAGCGTACTCTTCTATGCTAAAACTAAACAAAAATGTATTGCAATAGTGGATATAAGTAGCTCCATATAAGCGCCAATTTATCTACGTTCTTGTGGAAATTGCACATGTTGCTAGAAAGCGCTTTGTGTCGAAATCAATTTCAATGAAACACTATATGTAAGGCTTGATACAACGTTCAGCTATTTATGAGTAAATACTCGTAGTTCAGTGTTAGTTTTGGTATAAAAACAATGGATTACAGGGAGGTTTGCGAACCGCAGCCTCGCGTTTCAATTAACCGGTCGAGCGGCCACCAAAACGCTCACCGAGACCTACTAGCAAGTTTAATGATATAATTTAATTAACACACACGTACAAATATTTGTATTTGACGTATAAACCGTTTGATTGTTGAGCTCCACGTTAACAATCACGTTGGCATCAAACAAACTTCGGATTTTCATACTCACAAACAGTTGTGTAATCTCATGCGGCGAAATTTGAGGCATGTCCCGGAGACCGTTGTTTGCCCTTACATTCGGACCTCTCGCGCGTAAAATTACTATCACCTACACCTTAGGTAAATATGTCGGCAAGAAATTCGCTTTGAACCCTTTCAGCCCTTTGTTGTACAACTAAAACTATTCTCAGTTAATCCCTGGATAAACACTGCTTGTTGATAAATTAACGCGTTATTAATATATGTTAGCGTGACCCGCACACGGTTGGCAGGTGTCCCCTCAGGCTCCGTTCTGTTACAAACAAACGGTTAAGAAACGGCAATTTTGGGGTCAACAGTAAATATCGTGGTTATTCCGCTTTTTGCGATGTTTAATAAATTATACGGGTGTCGTGTTTGTTCTGCCCTCATTATGTGGAGGTCGTCTTTGAATGCGCCCTATTTGGACAAGTTGGCAAGTCTAAACCTGTTGAGTCTTTTGTAGCGTGAGCCTTCGAGGACGGTTTAAAACTTTACACGAATTCATAAGTTCCATTACTCAAACTGAATAAATTGTACCGAAAGACATTTTGATATTTTGTTTCGCATAAACAAAATCGTCACCCGTAGAACGGGGTACCGGCGGGTTTATTCCAAGCATCATTTGTTTGGAACATCATTAAACCTTCAATATTCAATAGACTATCCTTCATAAGCTACAAGGAAGCAGGAACAAAAGCAAATGCAAGCTCCCGTCATAAAGCAAGCTCAGAATTTAATAAAACCGTCGACGAACAAAGAGCTCTCTAATAACAATATTCATCAATAACCTCAACGGAATTAACAGCGTCCAATAAGATTGTTGTCTTATCCCCCGTCCATATTGCATTCCGGAATAATCCGGTTTTCATCCTCTAATATATATCTCGGTCTAATAAATATAAGAAAAAGTCGGTCAGACAGATCCCGGGGACGGTTAAGTGAGTGCTTTACGTCATATCCGAAATCCCGGTAAAGTGAGTGGAGCGAAGCCCGCGGTGTTCGATGGACAGAGCTCCTCGCGATCTCTGTAATAGCAATAGCTTTGTATTAAGGCGGTCGGGAACGACGCTTTACCCTGTGGTCCAATACATACACTTACTTGCCTCGCAACACATTATTGATTTCTTGAAAACAATTTTTTTGGTTGTTTTGGACATGGATACTAACATTTTAAAATCAATGACACTTTTACATTTATGGCCTATTGCAAATTACACATTAAACTGACTTGCCATGGCAAAAAAACAATCATCAAACGAGTCTAAATTACTAGAAAGTATAATAGATCAACTCGCCAACCGCTCACATTTGAGGCGGCACCAGTATATCGGCGAGGCTTAGCGCTTTTTCATCAATCCTGCTTTATTACAGTAGATTGTGGTGTGTCCGGCGCGGGCGGGACGCCGGTCATTTAGCCGGACCGCGTCTCTATTACCACCAGCCGATTCCATTCGTATCTGTCGCCCGAGACCTCCTGGAATCCGTCTTCAGTCGTCATCCAGCCGTTTACGACTTTCGGGCGAATTCGTTTTTTTCCCTCACTCTACCCTCTTTTTTAAGCCGGTTGATGTATAACCGTCCGCCATTGTCGGTTTGTTTTCTGTTTGGCAATTTTTAAAGGGATTACACGCCCGGTCCGGGCCTTGATCACGTCTTCGCAGCTGCCCTCTATTTATGAGGCAATATTTTACGGAATATTGAGTAAAGTGGCCTTTAATCTACTGATATAATGGCGACGTCTGCAGTTATATATCTTGAGCTTCAATTGTGTTTTGGTTTCTTATTGTCCGGCCGGTTCGCAGACTCGGATTACGGTATTATATGAGATATCGTTGCCTATAATGGGTATTAACTGTTATTTGATAAACTGCTCCCAAATAAATAAAATAACGAAATAACATTCGTAGTAAAACGTCGGTCTCGGGTTGTAAAACAAACAGGTAAGCCGAACCACTATTTTATTGAGAGCCGCGAACGTGAGCCGCCGAAAGTTACCGCCGCCGACGACCTCAGATTGATATAAAATTCACATTAATTAATATTCGTTGTCGAAACACAATAGTTATATTTGCATTAAGCACACAACACCGTAGTGGTAGTACAAAGACTTTCTCAGTATTTATTTCAATAGACTCGTGTTAGGTTTAATTTTGCGCGGGATCCCGTCGGCGGCGGTGGGTAGTTGTTAAATATTGCAACAATGGCGGTGGACGGCGGTCATTAATGATGCACGCTCGGACCTTCCTTTGTGATCCTTCGCTGCTCCGACCTCCGACGCATTTTGATATTTGTGCATATTTTATTTGGGCATATTGTAGTGGACAACTTTTAACGATTGTGACAATATTTGGACTACCGAGTTCCGAATCGTGTACAGATTTATTGTGGCCTCTGTTTGTGTTTCGCTTTCCGTTTGGGCACAAACTTGCAACTCGATTCGTAACCCTCGATATTTGCCAGAAATAGGACAATGTATCAAATTAAGGTAAATATTTGATTTACTGGAGGCGGACAAAGAATATTGTAACATTTGAAATTTCTTGGTAAAAGGTCGTTCAAATCTGAAACTATCGAATTAGGGACGAATTCTTAGTAGTGGGCGAATCTGAAGTGAAAGTCAATTTGGTTTCAAGAACTTCATGAATACCTATTTGTGATATGTTAATCCTAAGTAATCATGATTTATTTCTCAATAAAATAACTGGAATTAATAAACTGGATTATAATAGTTTTGAGCAAAACAAAACGGGACTAAAAATTAAAAAATCCTTGGGAATGAAAATACAATATCCATTCAAGCAAAAATAATTCAAATCGACTCATAAAAGACAGAGCCACGAGGTAACAAACACAAAAATACCAACAGCCTTCCCCTTGAAGCCAGCCAAATATTCACCAATAACTAAAAAATTCGAAGCAAGGGAAAATCCCCAAATTACGTTCAAAAGGTGTGACAAGAAACGTTTCATACAAGAAGTGAAGTGGAGCGTGTTATTTGGCGGGTTCCAGGTTCGGTGCCTGGAGAGGTCTCTATGGAACGAAGGAAAGAATCAGATTTCCGAGTGGCGCCCCCTCCAGGCCGTCAAGTGGCACGGATAATTATCCTTTAATGATCCGTTCGGTGTGGTTTCATCGACTACGCCTCCGGTATTAATATTCCATGCATTGGACTCGGCGTACATACTCAGGTACCGTGAATTTCTTGATCTTTGAATTTATATGAGCCCTTTGCTTCTTATGTTGTATCTTCGCTTATCGCTTGATGGAAAGCGATGGAAATCTTTGAATAATCAAACGATAGAAAAATATAACTTGAAACTTAATCCATAGTTTTATAAGGATGGGAGCTGACCAATATTTATGGAATTGGAGTTAGATGTAAAGTCTATGAATAGTTGCATATCGCCTTTACAATGGTGTTAATAAAAGATTTTTTAAGGAATTTTAATCATAATCATAATCATAATTTCTTTATTGCATAAAACAGGTACATTTATTGGTGTTACAAAAAAAGGTCCAGAACTCAGTTTTATAATATTGTCACTTATAAAATTAGGCACAAATAAAGGGGACCCAAAAATAAATTAGAAATATTCAGTTAAGACAAAAACGAAGTAATTCCGATTAAAACAATAAATAATATCGCAGTGGTTGTAATACGTACGCGCACCGCGGAAGTGCGCTTTCGACTCGATTGTTTCACGAGATTTTAATAACGGTGCAACGCAAAGACCGCTCGGAAGCCCATTGTTGAGCTGAAGACGGCCCCCCACACCCTACACAAATTTAATTTTAACAGATCGAATATCAACCAATCAAATTGTTTACTACTTAGATATGTAGGGGATTGAACACTGACGACTATTTGTGTAGTGGTGTACTTGGTGTTTGAGTGATAGGTTGTATTTGTTAGGTGACGTAATACAAACTTTAATGACAAGTTTTTATTCAACTTCAGGGTAAAGGAACTTGAGGGTAGTGAGTATATGTGTGGCATACGATGTTTGCCACTTATGTAACAGTTATCCCCAAGCAATGGAACTTAAATTTTGCATACATGATTATTTTGCATGACACTGCATGGTTAGCAAAGTAACGTTATTTTAAATCTATGTAATATGGCGGAGTACTAAAAATGGACTATATTTTCTTTATGCACCCCCATGATAAGGGTATCACATTAAAGGGTTGGTCGAATTTGAAAAACGCTTATTTCAAAATAAGGTTTCTAATTAAATAGTTTTATTTTAAAACCTTTTAAGTACCACATATCTAAAAAGAAATGGTTCTCGTAATAAATAAAAATATTTACTTTCATAAAAGTTCATCTTCAATTAAACATAATTTACTTTCTAAGAATATATTTCGCTTCTAGACTCATATCAAACGATGCATTTTCATTACATCAACTCAGCTTCTTTGGAGACATACAAGGGCACTTAATTTATATTTGTGAAGGACGGTGGATCGCACATACCTTTCCGCGGAATATATTAATTTTCTATCTTAGAAAGTTCGCGTTCTTCAACTACTTTCTTGTACTCATTACGAGAAAAATCAACATTTAATGCCCTAGGCAAAGTAGAAAAATAAGACAGCTATTGCAAGTAATCATATTTGCAAGTATTAGATAACATTAATCCTCACCAATTGTCCCCAACTATAGAGCAAGGTAGATATGTATTTAATAAAGTTCGTGAGCATCCAAAAGCACACGAGACCACAACACAAGCGATCCCGTTGAAAGCCATTAAATTCAGTAAACCAACCATCGCTCATAGTTTTCATAACTCGCCAACTATCACAACATAAGGGACCGGTTCAAGTGACTCCAACTATTCAGACTCTTTGTGCTCGGCTGCTCCTTTACAGGCGATAAATAACGGCATTACCTGTTCACAACTATCTCGAGACAATACCAAGATTCGGGCCGCTATTAAATCCATATTAAGTGAGTGGTCGGTGTTTATTAGGGGGTCGCCGAGGAGGTTTAATGTGTCGGTGAATTATCGTTCGGTATACGACAGCCAGCGGAGATAACGTGATTTAGGAGTTGTTCTGCTTCTGTGTTGTGCGCGTATGATCGATCGACTCATTGGTTTTGTTTGGGGAACGGATTCCGTATTAAGAAAGTTAGGTAAGTTCGAAACGAATTTGCCAGTTGCTTATTTAACCTGCCTATTTAAGAAAGCATCAATACTTAAGTTAGGAAGATATACATCTACTTATAAGGGAGCAAATCTATTGAATTGAAACATGTAATTAAATTAAATTGTCACATAAAACAAGGTCAGGCCTGCACGATGTCGGAGTGTGCCCGCGCCCGCACCGCGCCGCGCCGCACGAAGCAGGGGCAATTATCCACATCTCGGACACAACAGCGCAGACGTCCTCGACTCACAATGGCACCACTCGAGGTCTCGCTGTAACGAATCCACTACTCGCTGCCTACTATCAACCAACCCGGTCCCTTCGCGAAACTAGAGCGGAATTGTTTGCGAGACACTCACTACTACCAGTTAATGATGTATGGGAGTGTTCATTAACAGACTCTGGGTTTTTGTCTCGACATCTTTCTGTACGTGTGATCATTTATTGCTGTCAGTTATAATGACGCTCGCGACAACACCGCTTTACAACTTGTAGACTTAATTAGTGATCATTATGCCAACGGATTTAGGTTAGCAACTCCGATACGAAAATATACCAACATGATAGCAAAAGCATCGTGTAAATATTTGTCAAAATTATCCAATAAGTAGGTTGTAAGTCGGTTCGAGAGCAACAAGGGCGCCCCCATCCCATCAACAACGCACAAAGGTGACAAGCACCCGAAGTATTTATTGGCCGTGTTGTACACAATCCATCACAGGTCAATTGTTCGACCCTCGGCGTACGGGGCCCTGATCATTATTTAAAATATAGATGAGTGTTTTCTTTTCGATAATCGAGACAGCGATTGAGGGTCGCACACAATGGCGGGGAGTCTTTTAAAACGGTCGCCTCGAGCGGCGCGCACCGAGACGCTATTTGTATTAGCAAATTGAAGTTACACTGTCCACTCTATTGAGGCACGCTCCCTCGTATTGAGACGAGTGTTTGTGACCAGTTTGTACAGCGATTACTCATTAGTATTTGTGAATAACATATTAGGTGCTTATGGGAAACAGTACATATACATCAAACCGTGTTTGAGTAAAATCAAACGTCATTATAATAAAAAGAAATGCCCCCAAACGTCATAGAATCGCGGCGCGTGGTGTTTTCAGTTGCCGAAGTGGCGAGAGCGCGCGGGGATCAATTAACGTCCTCTTTGTGAACATTATATCGGTGCGCATTGAAAAGAGTTGTGATTCTTTGATACGAACCAGACGCGGTTTGCCGTCTGAAAAATCAAAGGCAACATTCGCGATGCATGGAGGGTTTTATTAAGATTTAATGCAGGCAACGACACTCTGGGCGGTAAAAGAACGGCGTTTCGAGTGGCGCAGACGATGTGCGTTTTTACATTTACGCCATTTTAGATTTTGTTCGTGTAAGTGGAGGGTGCCGACGCCTGCCGAGCGCCGTGTAAAATAATATTTTGTATTTAAGTTAAACTGTCGAGTGATACGAGAGCTTCAAGGGCACAGTCCTCGCGTGTCATAATGAGATGCATCCGCGGGGGAGACATTACCAGTTAAACAACACTTGGGATTTACACATTTACGTTATTACAATTGGATTTACCTTATACAACATGACAGATTTCTATTGATGGATAAAGAAGAACAGGCCCGGTCATGAATAAGATACCAGAGCCAAATAAAAGAAGGTCGATGTCGTGTCGTACGTTTATGAAAGTCAAAGAGACTATTTTGGATAGAAACCAGGAATAAAACATAACTTTTTATACCTAAATTCCGATCAGAATTGGGCCTGCATGCGTAAAACTGAGAGACACAGCTAATATATGACATTTCAATGCAATATCTCACACAATCTATCCATCAAAATAATAAACTGCACACTACCAATACCTAAGTATAGAACACTAGCTGTGCCCCGCGGTTTTACCCGCGTGAAACCTTATCCCGTGGGAATTTTGGGATAAAAAAGTATCCAATGTGTTATTCCTAGGTATGAGGAACATCTGTACCAAATTTCATTAAAATCCATTCAGTAGTTTTTGCGTGAAAGAGGAACAAACATCCATACATACAAACTTTCGCATTTATAATATTAGTAGGATGATAATATCAATTACTTAACATTACAAAGTCCACGTTTGCTTGTGAGCTACACAGCGTTGTATGTACCCCCTGGGGGTGTTCGTTAGCCCCGATGTTAAGCCGATGATCATATAACCTCAGTACACCTGGACTAACTAATAAAGTAATAACTAATCGGAACTTTGGCCGGTATAGCAACATGCTGTGTGATCTCTTTGGGATACGCGCTTGTATCGGTTATGTGTGGGTATTAATTTACAGGCGTGGATAATCCTTTGACATAGTAACTGGTTCAAATTAGCATGGATCCAAATTGCAGTTGAAGTGGAAATATTGAATGTATTTTCCAAAATTACTTAAAAGTGTTAGAAATACTAGAAAACAGAATAAATTAAAAAAGAACCTTTTTAAAAACAAGCTTTTTTTAACTTTATTGCATTGTCATGGGACTTACATAAGTATGCCAAATTTCAGCTCAATCGGATAACCAGAAGTGGTCAAAAATGGCTTGCAAGATTTGATTACAGACAACGGGACAGGTGGAACTAAATAAAAGCTTGTAAAAATCTTTCTCTCTCTCACAAAACGTCTCATGACCACGGTCAATGCTACAAATTACGTCACAAAAGTATTTTAAACCTAAAACTTACCTAAATCAAAGAAATAAACATAAAAAAATTAATACATAAAGATTTCTCACTGTAAAACTTTAAAAGATAAATCCTTTTACATACGACTACACACGCCTAGTTATATCCAGCCAAAAGTAGTTAGTGCATCGTAGTGCGAGCTGAGCTATCGCCACACAATCGGCCCTAGGGGGGGTCGCACCCACCATGGGAGGCTAGGAGTATGGAAGGAGGGGAGGGGGGGGGGTGTAAGGACCCTCCTACGTCTCAGTTCACTCTCAAGACGACGTCGCTCCGATTCGCTATCAACCAGCCTTTGAGATACACCGTCTTCGTTTTTTAACCACCTGACGCCATTTTTAGATGTAAAATAATTATATTTTTAGTTGGAATTATGTAGTGTATGTTGTGAGTTAAACTATTTTTGGTTTATCTCGCTGAGTTTTAATATTTTACTTAGCAACTTATTCAACTTACTAACACACACACACACACAGTATAGGCACTTAAGATTAAAGACACGCCTTGACTTCGCATTCTTCAATATAAAATTACATTTTCCGAAATATTTCTACAATTGAATTTTATTTATATAGACAGACTAACTACTCAACTTTCTTATTGGATACCTACATCATAATGACCATTTGCGTAGGAAATTTCAACGCATCGGTTTCATAGATCAGTGAGTCAATCAGCAGTTACGCACAAGTGCAATTTGCCTGTACAATTTCCCAAAATCCACCGTATTTCTACTAGAATCAACATCAATCCTTTCCATAAAAACCTCCACACACATACAGTTATCACACACACAAACCGACCGAACAGTTTAATTATCGGTATCGTTGATGATACAAGTTTCAGTGAGGCAAGAACATCAACAGCGAGTATGTCTATGTACCGAGTGGTTGTTAGCGCGGAAAGGCCGAAGGGCCAAAGATATATTGTCATAAGGGACCTGTTTATCTTCGCATGCCGTTATTAACAACATTTCGAGCTCTGTCGATGATGTTCCAATGGTTAATGGCGGATCGTAACCCGCTACAGATTAACTAATAGTTTCAATGAAGATACACGTTGGAGTGGAGTTTACCGCAAGTTTCGATGGGTGTATGAATGGGGTATCATTTTAATATCGGGTGTGTTTAGTGTACAATTGTTGTAGATTAAGTATATCTATTTGATACGCATAAAACTTATGAAAAGTAGTGGTTGTTAGCCAGAGTAATGTATGGAAAATCATAAAACGTATTATCGTTCGACTGACGAATTGATTAAACCGGGACTTAAAACTTAGCTGATTTTTTTGAAATGTAGTAAAACATCCTAATGGCTAAATTCGGACAACCATTGATGTAACCGTAAAAAATAAAACATTTCTTCAGCTTAGGGCTCGAAGATGGGTCTTTGTTTTTTTACAATTTGTTTCACCACCATCGATTCGAAAATTACGTAAGTCGAGATTAATCGATCTCTTTCTATACTATTACATCTACGACAGTATTCCCAAATGTATGCCACAATAAAGTACATCAAACACAATCAATATCAGCGGTTACAGTCCGTAAATCACGGGAACACTATCGGGACATTATTAATTAAAATCGCAGGAAGCCAGCGCACCTGCCCCCGAGGCGAGCGAGCACAAAGCTGTAAGCTCCGGCCCGAGAAATCCTTTTGAGGGTACCTCTAATCCGGACTCCGAGGGCCAACTATCGATACAAGAAGCCTTTGGCTCGCCTTAAATAGATTTTGTTGTGTAAGGAATATATCGGTCTTTGTACGCGGCTTAGAACAGGTATCTACGTACATGGATACAGGTTGGAACGTATCTTTTGTTTAAGTTGAAGTTTTCGGAGATTTGGTTTGTCGATAGGATATGGTGATAATTAGACTAAATATCGGTCAGAATTTAACACAACATAATCATATAATCATTCACTACATCATCTCATTATAGTAACTGACCCCTAACTAAGTTCGTAACTTGTATTAAGCTAGGTTATCAGAAACTACGCACACTCATTGACACACACACCCAGACCGAGACAAACATGTGGTTCACACAAATATTCACCCCGCAAGGGAATCGAACCCGCAACCTTACGGATGGCAGTGTCGGCAGGACGGCATGGTGACCACTCTGCCATCAATTTAACAAAAGATTGGAATGTCTGTAGTTATACACAAGAATGAAGTAGATTAAGTAACTTACAGCACAATCTCAAACAAAAGAATCGTTCAAACAACAAAATACCTAAATCTATCTTAGAATAGAGCGGAAAGAGTAGTTCCTTAGATAACAATTATAAATAAGTAATTCAATAGCGCCACACATTCACTAAACAACGTACAAATAAACAACTCCAGTTAATTACCATCGATAAACCAAAGGAGGTTCTGGGGCCAATCTGCGATGCCGCGATAAATATACTCCACAATCGGAACAAATGGACAAGCGGCAAATTAAACCCACTATTTCGATTCCCATACATTAGACGCATCGATCTCGCACGTCTAAACAAAGGAGAAATGCTACTGAACACGCGATCGTCTTAACTTTACCCCCTAAAACGTTAAGGAACCCTAATCTCGTCCAGCACCAATTTACACCTTAACATAAAGACCTAAGGTTGATTTTGGGAAAATAAGGCAGTCGTCGAAGGCAGCCTGTTGGACGGTACCGTAGCTATAACTGGACTGAAATGTTGCAAAGTTGTTAAAAACTTGGCGCTAAGCAAATAATTGTGTTCAAACTGTACGACAATTTCAAACTATTTGGTAGCAAAAGTTTTGAGAATATTTTCGCGCGCGTTGAACTACAAGTGGCTGGGTCACGTTAACTCGAGAATTCACATTTTAATGTTTTAAAAACTTTGTAGTTTTGCTGCGCAGTCTTATCCACGTGAGTGGTATATTCTATCTTAAAATGTATAGTATGTAGCTTTCTACAACTATCGTTTACAGAATAGACATTCAGCATCACGCAAAAGACTTCTGGACTGCTTGGGCTGTTTCAACAGCATTCAGCATATAAAGTGCCAGGTACAGCCAACAAATCTGTGATTGAACTTTCTAAATTCTTTAAAAAAGTATCAAAACATTCATCGCATAAAACAATCTCCGTAGTAGTGCTAACAAGTTACAGGACGGTGTAAACGGTGCCGTTGTTAATGCTACCCGGCCCAAAAACAAAACAATCCGATGCTCACCTCGCCGCGTCCGGTTCCGTACACTAAATTTACATTCCCCGCCATCCATCCCACAAGTCCATCCGGGTTGGTAATAAAACGATCTTAAGGCACGGAGGAAAATGTCTTACAACCTGTGGACTAAGGTACTGGAGGCAGCGAATAGTTTGTATACGTAGAAACTCTTTATTATTAACCCCCGACGCAAAAAGAGGGGTGTTATAAGTTTGACGTGTCTGTGTGTGTGTATGTGTATCTGTCTGTCTGTGTCATCATATCTGTCATCTGTCGGATAAACCAATTTCAGTTTAGTTTTGTATTAAAGGTGACTTACGTGCGAGTGTTCTTAGACATGTTTGATGAAAATCGGTTGCCCCGTTTAAAAGTTATGGGGGTTTGAAAGTAATTGTGTTGGGGGTTTTTTAAATTTTTAATTTAATACTAGAATTAAGTTTATAGGATTAGTATTGGGTAGTTTGATTTGAAAGAATTTGCAAGACCTGACACTCGCTGAAGACATTGAAACGATGATTAGGCCGGAATAGGCGTTATCATAGCACTTGCTGATCGTGTTGGCGATTTCACGTTGGTAAATAATAAACATGCATCGCTCGTCACAATAACTGAGTCGGCATATGGGGACATTTCAGTTAACGGCAAAATAATTTGGGTTTAACCCATAAGGAGCAAGCAGTCTTTAGAGCGTACAAAAAGTACAATTTAGTGCATCTCGTGTATCTCGTGTCTTGTGGCAGCCGCTGGTCTCCTGTAAATTACGCCCGGTTCCCAATTGCTCGTGGAGCCTCCCACGGCCTGAGATAGAGCCTACGGGCACCGCTCTTAGCTCGTGTGTTTACACGCCGATGCTATCATATAATTGTGACAATATTTGTTCTAGCCATTTATGTATGGAGACCGTTTCGGTAAATTGCCGGTTCACCTGAATTGGCTATTGAGTTACTGATTACATCGCTCTTTGTTTGAACGCCAACTTTAAATTATGTTTTTACGGTGTTGGGAATTTTCTTCGGATAAAAAATATTATGTCTGTACTTTACAATTTTAAAGGCTGTATCTGCTGTGATAAAAAGTTGATTAGATTTATTTACTACAATGTTCTTTGTTGAATATTTGAACAGTTTTTGAAGTGGTCTGAGAAAATAACTATCTGGTTTCTTCAAGTGACTAGCGAATTAGAGTAAATAATTGGTTATTGAATTTGTTGCAGATTTTACCCTATCCATAGAAGGTAACAGCAGCAAAATGCGTTGCATAGTTGCGTTGATTTTATACCACGTAAAGTTATAGCTAAATTCAAAGGCCAAATTCAAATCTCAAGTCTGAAAGCCGAAACCTTTCACACTCACAAGCCTGACCTAAAGAACTAGAAGAAACTAAACTAAGAACAAACGTTACAAGGAAAATAGTAAATTGTGGAAACAAGACGCGTTACAACAAATTGTTGGAGATTTAGTGCGCGCCTCGCCTCTGGAGGGCCGAGGTGAAAACTACACCTAAGTTCAGATTAACAATCGGCCGGAAGGGCCAGAGGGCAAATCCTAAACGATAAATTGTACGAAACGCAACTATATGGCCACCGGCCACCGGCCGATGTGTGCCGCTCATGTAATCTCTGGACAACGATTGTTATTCACCAGAAATCCCGGTTGACGGGGGATTTTATATGTCGTGATCTCAAGTCGGATACGCTAAGATATTTTTGAAATTTTTAGCAAAACTAACGTTAGTATTTGGGTGCGTGTATAAATGTGTATGTGCGTAGTTTGTCATATCCATGATAGGTATACATGTATTTTATGTTATTTGAAGATTCTAAACGGAAATTTAAGTCAGAATTATGAATTGCCACAAATACTTTCCCATTAAAGCCAAAGGTGCTAACTCGAAACCACCTCGCTGGAAAAACCAAACGCTGGAACCTCATACATTTGCAACAGCAATCCCACAAAAGGCTCGTCTCCAAACAAAACAATAAACATGTTACCGAGTGTAGCGTCCATTGAAAAGAGCTCTCGATGGCTCGGACCGTCATTAATCTCACTGGAGACTTTACCACCGAATTAATTATCCCTTGACCATACGATTTAATGGGCTTCCTGGGGCCCAAGAGGCTTCCGATTAAATCACTACATCTCATTGGTCGATTTATAGTGGTGGGCCATCGAGACGCCCGCCATCGCCCTGATTAACTGTTATGACCAAACTACTTAACCTTGCGATCATACTTGAGTATGGGTCAGCGGTAATCGCCTGCGGACCTACACACTGTGATGGCTATGGGATTGTGCGGCTCCTACTTGGAAATAATGAATAATTTGATTGGAGTGGAAATAGTCAAGTATCTTTATAAGATTTGACGATTCTTGTAGCGAATTGCTCAGGTATTTGCATACAAAGTACACAATTGTAATAGAGATTAATCTAGAAACATATTCTTAGATTTGAATTTGAAGATTTCCTAGTTAAAATCTAAAAGATAAATAAAAATAATTATTTATATCATTGAGAATAGGCATATAAAATATTATGATTAAAGTAAACTAAAGTAAGACTCACCAATAAAATTGCCCGTAATTTGTATAAGCATTGAAAAATATGCAGTAACAATATTCAATCAACTAACCTGGAAAAGAAAAGAACATTTTTAAGTTTAAAAAAATCTGATATCAAGGTACTGAAAGAAATCCTACTAATATTATAAATGCGAAAGTTTGTATGTTTGTGAGTTTGGATTGGATGTTTGTAACTTTCACGCAAAAACTACTGAATCGATTTAGATTAAATTTGGTACATATCCTATGTGTTATTCCTAGTTGTAAGGAACACCGTCCTTACATAGGATAATTTTTATCCCGAAATTCCCATGGGATTGTGTAAAAGTAAACGTATGTTTTGTTGTTAACTTTTCGTAGTCGCAAATCGTACCTATTCAGTAACAACGTCATCTATTGATGGCGTTGTTACTTAATTCTTTAACACACGATGGTGAATTGTGCCGAGATTATATGATACTAGCTGTGCCCCGCGGTTTCACCCGCGTGGTTCCCGTTCCCGTGGGAATACGGGGATAAAATATAGCCTATGTTATTCAGGGTGAATGTAGCTTTCTAATGGTAAAAGAATTATTGAAATCGGTTCAGTAGTTTCGGAGCCTATTCGTTACATACAAACAAACAAACAAACAAACAAATCTTTCCTCTTTATAATATTAGTATAGATTACGAACTACGGAAGCACGCGCGTAAAACCGCGGGGCGCAGCTAGTTTCACATAAATCGGTGTGTGTGTTAGTAACTCATTCATTCATTCATTCAACAGTTGTGCTTGATAGATTTGGATGACAGAAGTAATTACTTTTGATTCTGACCTGCATTTTATTCCAAACTAGTCTATACTAATATAATAAAGAAGTAAAGTTTGTATATTTGTTAAATTGTAAGGGGTAATCTCGGGATCTACTGAACCGATTTCAAAAATTCTTTCACTCATGGAAAGCTAATTTATCAGTGCGTAACATAGTCTATTATATATTTTATCCCTGTATTCACACGGGAACGGAATCTACGCGGGTGAAACCGCGGGGCGCTACTAGAATAATATACAGATAAACAATTATAAAAACACTAGCAGCGCCCCGCGGTTTTACGCGCGTGGAACCTTATCCCGTGGGAATTTTGGGATAAAAAGTCCTATGTGTTATTCCTAGGTATGAGGAACATCTGTACCAAATTTCATTAAAATCCATTGAGTAGTTTTTGCGTGAACGAGGAACAAACATCCACACTCACAAATATTCGGCTTTATAATATTAGTAGGATACTTATATGTATGTGTACTAAAAAAAAAAAACATATTGTTTTCCGCCAAAAATTCAAGTTCTAAACAACACACTTTGAAATCTATAATCTTGATATAATGTGGTAGTAAAACTTACTTTTATTTGAAAGCAGAATGTAAGAAGCAGAAAATAAAAATTAAATTAATAAAAATAGTTTAGTTTATTTAATTAGTTCAGATTTAAGATCCACATGACAGAGCAATTGATTATTTCTCATTATATTATTTACTTGAAATAAAGAACAAATAAAATTTAATATTGTTGTTTGTGTCAGTCTGGGTGTGTGTGAATGAGTGTGCATAGTTTCTGATACCCTAGATACAAGTTACGGACATAGTTAGAGGTCAGTTACTGTAATGAGATGATGTAGTGAATGAATATGTTATGTTATTGTGTCCAACAATACAGGGCAGGTTGGGACACAATTTATAGACATTTTATGAGAACTTTTTCTGAATCTTGGATTTCCGGCACATATCATACCCCTCTCAAACTATCCAATCAGACAATCACTAAGTACACCAGACATTTTGACACCAACTAGCATTAGTTTTAATTGAGGAATAAGCTAAGATGAAGGATTGTAACCTTTATAATAGCATGTAAATAATTGTAGGTCACAATCAAGTATCTATTTTGGTTATTTTGATTTTTTTATAAGTGGCAGGAGTAGGAAGGGTCCACCATACAACATTTTAATACATAAACACTGAAATGTTGACATATTTACTTGGAAATATCAATAAAACTGAAATATTGGTTATTTATAATATTCTTGGTCTGGGTGTGTGTGTGAATGAGTGTGTGCGTAGTTTCTGATATCCTAGATACAAGCTTCGAGCTAAGTTAGGGGTCAGTTACTATAATGAGATGATGGAGTGAATGATTATGATTATTGTTAAGGATAAAGTTTTGGTAGGAAAGCAAGACAAGATTTGATTATTTAAAAGTTGCAATATCTACTGCGGCCAGTGCAATACCTATAATATTGTAAAGCAAGGCAATAAATTATTAGTCCATTTAGAAGTACATTGATATAAAATTAAGATGTTATACAGTATGTAATAAGTATTTTCTTATTTAAATACAAAGTAGATTTATATTATTTTTGTAATGGAGGTAGAATAAAATTTCGCGCC
Source organism: Timandra comae (assembly GCA_958496195.1). NCBI lineage: Eukaryota > Metazoa > Arthropoda > Insecta > Lepidoptera > Geometridae > Timandra > Timandra comae. The sequence goes on along the minus strand of OY292372.1, from coordinate 1,281,235 downwards.
TAATATTTTCAATTGTTTATTCAAGTCTCTTATTTCTTTCAGATAAAGCGTCAAATCAAATAATAACCTTTTAAACGTTAATATGGAGATTTTCAAATGGGTATTAATAAAATCAAACCAATTTTGGAGCGGTATTCTGCCAATGTTTTGACAATATAACCTCAAAATGTAGTCTGATAAACATGCCGGTTACACGGATTTACAACGATAAAAATAACTTGTAATTATGTAAAGACGTACCTGATACGGAGTCTCATCACCGTGTTCTTCCAAATACTTCAAATTTAAGCACATTAAGCACGATTCCGCCTGATTCCAAACATACAAAACATCATCTTTTAATTCAAGCAGATTTTTCAATACTTCGTCGGAATTTTCTTTAAGACTATCTTTCAGATCTTTAAACAATTTATGCCCGGTAATTTTAGCTTCTAATAAACGCGAATCCATCTCGAAATAACGAAATTAATTTGCAATGTTTTGAAAAACAACCGAGTCGCCGACTATTTTGACTCAATTGACAGGTAGTTTGACAGTTTACTTGACAGTAATAACCGTGTTTGACAGCTAACTAACAGATCGTTGTTTGGATACTCACATGTTGAGCAAAAGGACGTTCGGATATTTTATTAATATGTATTAGAGATATCCTTTATTTTGTATTAAATATATCCTTTAATACAAATTATTTTCTTACTTTTTAGTACTGAAGTCTGTTTCTTATTTTTTTTTAATTAACTTTATTTTGATTTTTTTAGAGGGAAGTAAGTCTCCCTCTACAAAAGACGCCTAATAATTTAGAACCTCTAGAAGAGCTTGTTATAATTAACATTCTATTAAATGCTTATTTATGAGACTTGTTTATAATTTATTTTATCTTTACTTGTTTATAATTCCCCGCGGTATTACCCGCGTGGAACCTTATCCCGTGAGAATTTTGGGATAAAAAGTATCCTATGTGTTATTCCTAGGTATGAGGAACATCTGTACCATTAACATCCATTTGGTAGTTTTTGCGTGAAAGAGGAACAAACTTCCACACATCTACACTCACAAACATTCGACTTTATAGGTAATATTAGTAGGATTTATTTCCAGATGTTGGTAGGAGATATAAATAAATAAACAAATAAAAAAAAATGAGAGGTGTCAAGGGACACCCAGATGGAACGAAGTTACTTATGGTCAAAGTATAAAGAAAATAAATTATGATTTTATACAACGTTTTTACTCGAAAGAATTAGCTATTAAGTATAGGTTACAGTACCTTTTCAATAATTATACTCGTAAACTAAACTTTTATGTAATTAGGGTCTTGTTTTATCTTTTCAGTCTTCTTTCCCGAACCTCTATCCCATGTCTATTTTGGGGTCGGTTTTCAGTTTAACCAGATTTGGCGGAATGACAGTATTTTACGTGAAGCGACTGCCATCAGACTTTCACAACCCAGAGGGCTATACGACATCTTTTGGTTAAACCAAATGTTAGACTTTTTGAGGGCTCTAACTACCCGTAACGACTGTCGATGATGTTAGAAGGACAACCAGGACCGACGGCTTTACGTGTCCTCCGAAGCACGGAAGTCATTTTTAGTAATGACCCATCACAGTCATGACGGTGCCAGACGTTGCTTAACCGCGCCGATCACAAGTGATCCGCGGGTACTGGGCCATGAACGCTACGCTTGTTTTATCTTTTCAGTACGGAACCCTAAAACCTGGTAGGTAACCTGACTTTAAGTTAATGAAGGATAACTTATAATTGGCCTACTAATTGATATCAATAAACAAAATAAATATAATATTGTTTGTTATTTGTTATGTATTTGCGAGAGGGTTCGCTGTTCGCTGTTTACATGAGATCGAGCCGACAGCGCGAGGCGCGCCAATTGAGGTTGTATATCACTTTGATTCCAAATGGTATCACGTAATTCCATCTCCCTGAGCTCTGCCAGTGTTTTCTTATAAATAAACCAGCATATAGGCAACGATAAATTTCGTTTTCCAACATTCGTACGTGTATCTCTTTGGATAATTTAATATTTTGTTTGTATAAGATGCTGTTGATTGTTCCTGGCGTTGAATAACTGTGTTGTTAGTTGGATTGCCTTCGTTATTTATGGGTAACAACTGTTTAATGTGTTTTTACGGTATTATTTTAGCTGACACCGTGTACATTATTTTTCAAATCTTATTTCTTGATTTTCGAATCTCATCTCCGTTTTCAGGCCGCGGAAATGGGTGGAAATATTCCTACTTTCAAGTACTTATTTATCTAGATACTTACAATCAAATATGAAGATAAGTACTTATATAAGTAGGTACATACTTAACTAAACCTATATAATAATGTTGCTATGCTCTTGCGGGCCCTTATTCTAAGTATCCCATATTTCAGCTGCCTTATTTGCGTTGCATTTTTAGTCTGGTTTAACAAAACCTGGTAAACATTTGATACCTTGTCAGTCAAATCTGTCACTTTGACAGTATTCAAAATTGATTGTAAAACCTGGTTTAGTGCTAAACCGGACTAAAAATGCAACGCAAATAAGGCCGCAGATGTTTATAACAAGATCTCATAATCCCTTGTAACGCACTTTCTATGCCAATTTTGACAAGAACAACTGACCCATTGGATTTATAAAAAGTAAATAGTCGGGAATCAAATTAACACTCTGATTTAGATACTAACTTACTCTGTTTTACTTCACAATTTTAGTGTCATTTATTTATTCTTGGAAATAAGTGGGCAAATGTTTACAGGGTCGAAATGAGGTCGATGTAGGAACATTCACATACAGGCATACAGTGCGGAGAGACACCGACAATTAGGTTTCCTGCTGGAGAGTTCCTTTCTTGACCAAATTTATTTTTGTATAACTGCGATTTGTTTTATAATCAGAGGATAGACGGAAGTTACAGGTATATTGCTGGCCACCAATATTCTGTTACAGTGTGGAAGTTATTAGTTACTCCTGTCGAGCCAGCCTTGCTGGAACTGTTATAGATCACAATATAGGTTCTATCACTGAAATAAAACTACATACTTCAATGGCGTGGTTTAACTTTTGTTTTATATAATTTTAATGTGAACATTTCACAATCCACACACCGTTTATTTCTCGCGTATTGATCCGTAGCGATCACTCGTTTTCCTTGTGTTTTCTCAACAAATTTGAAGTAAGTACAAAGTTGATAGCTCACACATCAAACAAGGGATTTCCTCGAGATCAATGTCAAAACATCGCGAGTTGAATAAAATATAAGGCGAAGTACACACGCGATATAATTCTATTGATAAATTTACGAACGCTCTCATGATATTAGGGGTGCCACCACCCGCGGCCCGATCTATTATTATGCTGCGCGGGTCGCGACGTGCGAATGGTTTAGGGCTGCCGCCTCACTTTTTAGACGTTCAATCGGAATATATCTTCGCGGATATTTGCACCGATGACAGACTGTTCTTACGGAAATAAAGTGTTGTTTTGTATGAGTAATTGCAAATTCATTGGTAAAATGAAATCTAATATAAAACCTTTAAAGTTGTGTCATAAATATTATCATTGTTATCAGTTTATGAGTGGGTTTTTAATCGGTTAGACTACTTTTGAATGGCATTTGAGTTATATTATACTTACACAATGACAAGTTAAACCAGAGGTACACATGGATAAGACTGTTTGTAAGGGCACAAAAACGTCACTCACGCAATAACAATATTTATTACTTAGAAACAGACGATGTATTACTCAAATCATTAGCAATACCCACAAAACCACACTACACAACCATTAAAACAAATACAAACAATCTAATATTGAATAATGACATCTATAAATAGAATATGTCTTGTTCAAGAGGCTGCGCGGTGTCAGCCCTAGCGCTCTGTCCGCCGGGACGCCGCCGATGACTTGTCATTAATAACGACGCAGGAAATGTATCAAAAGGTGACGTGTGTCCCTCCGTCTGTCCCTGGCCTTATTTATGATACATCCGAACAATATTTATTTCTTATCATCCTGGAACTATGGCGTGGATTAACAAGTTTGATGGTAATGCGGTTATTTTGGACTCAGTTCGTGTTGGGATAAGGTTATTAATCCTCTGGCTGAGGTAATTAGTGAGCTGTTAGTGTGATGTGAAGAAATGCAACTTCATAGCGTATTTCTGTATCGATTCAATAAAACACTTGTTAAGAGTAACGGCATTGTAGACATCGGACAACTTGCGAAGATGACAAGTTCAATGTAATGTTTGTTGGTTGATGGCCCAAATAGCAGAGTGGTCAGCATACTGCGAAATAAAGGTTTGCGGGTTCGATTCATGTGCGAGGTAAATGTGTGTGGTTTGAATTGTGCATTGATAATCAGTCAGTTGTTAACAACCTTTCATTTTATTTTATCGTCATCATGCCGAACTGCAATCCATAAGGGTTCGATTCCCGTGCGGGGTGAATATTTGTGTGAACCACAAATGTTTGTCTCGGTCTTTGTGTGTGTGTGAATGAGTGTGTGCGTAGTTTCTGATACCCTAGATACAAGTCACGAACTTAGTTAGGGGTCAGTTACTGTAATGAGATGATGGAGTGAATAATTATGTTATGTTATCTCAGTCATACCAGCTTGAAAAATACATTATTTAAGGGACAACTTAGGATAAACAACTCGTAAAACAACGTAAACTCGATCTAAAAATGAATTATCCTTCCAATAACTATAACTTAATAGATACTTTGACAATACGTCACACGTCTCACAGTATCACGTACGAGGTATCACATATCGTGGCCACCAGAGGCCGGCCCAATTACCTAACACGATTGTTTCGTCAACTATCTATTAGGCCACGACTTCCCAGTGGACAACGAGGGGATAAGAATAAAAAATAACGTCCCCGAGATATGATTGATGGATGTTTGTTGGTAGTGTGTGGACAATTATTTGTTGTGATGTCTTATTATGGGATGGACGGTCGAAGTTTGATCGAGACGAATTTTGTAATTTTGTTCGGTCTGGGTGTGTGTGTGAATGAGTGTGTGCGTAGTTTCTGATACCCTAGATACAATTTACGACTTAGTTTGGGGTCAGTTACTACAGTCACAGATGTAGTGAATGATTATTTTATGTTATGTTATGTTTCTGGGTGTATTCTTTTTCAAAATAAACTGCTTGGATCTATATCTGTCTAGGAGTATTTATTCTCCAAGTATCGTCCTCGAGACTTTAATATCATGAATTTCCGAATCAGTATTTAGAAAACATTTACGGAAATGTGACACATCGCAATCTTAACTCTTTATACTAAAGACAAAAGATTATAATTTGCCATTTATAAGAAGCGCTTATGGCCCAGTGCTACCCGCGGATCACTTGTGATCTGTGCGGTTAAGCAACGTCTGGCACTGTCATGACTGTGATGGGTCGTTACTAAAAATGACTTTTAATTTCATGAGCGTTTTCATGTTTCGGAGGGCACGTAAAGCCGTCGGTCCCGGTTGTCGTACTAACATCATCGACAGTCGTTACGGGTAGTTAGAGCCCTCAAAAGTCTAATATTTGGTTTAACCAAAAAATCACGTCAGTCGCTTCACGTAAAATACTGACATTCCGAAAACCGACCCCAAATAGACATGGGATAAAGGTTCGGAAAAGATTGTCATTTATAAGCCTTTTAGGCTAAAACTAAATCATCATTTTATGATTCATTTTGAATCTATTAAAAATCGCGAAATACGAATATAAGAACATACAATCAGTGTAGTAAATTACAAGATCTTCTTATGACATTCACAAGTGCTTCTTTAACTTTCAAACCGTTTATATGATTGTGAATCTCCTAACAATCTCACAACACCATCCAATACCTATGCACTCCTATAACACACAGTACCATACTGTAAACTGTGTTTTTCATCCCGAAATTCCTACGGGAACGGGAACGGGAACTACGCGTGTGAAACCGTGGGGCGCAGCTAGTATTATAATAAAACAGCCACCATTTTTCTGTACTCCGTGGTTGGCTGGCAGAAAATGCTGTGCTAGCATTAAGCCCTTCATGTACATAATATAAGGTACAGGAGTATAAATAAATATTGGACGTATGTGAGAGTCAGGGTTATTGATAAACGCTTTTGAGAAAAATAGGGGGGGGGGGGGGGCGCGGTTTGACCCGTTTTTTCATAAGAAATCAAATCTTTCGTAAATATTTGTTGATTTTAATCACTAGTGTGTCGGCGTAGAGATTTAGATAAGTACTTACGTTTCTTCCTCCTCGCTGTACTTATTTCATTGAAAGAGAAGCCTTTGGTTCTTTACATATTCATAAAATACACATAACTTCAGTTTGTATGGTCTAAATCAATACTTTTTTATGGACGCTCATTTATATGGATCCCTATCAAAAATATATTTGCAGAAGAGTTACTCACTCCCAACTAGGAAAAAGAAATTGTTGTACCAAATAATGCCTACTTTATTACAACAAAGCCTTATTATATCTTAGAGCCAGTTAACACTAAAAACCAACATAATTTAAGCTATCATATCCAGTACTTAGCATAATCTTTGTACAGCGCCCATATGTTAGCTAAGAAAGGGTTGAGCAAGTGCTACCTGGGGGGGTGGGGGGTGTAAGTCTACCTGGGTGTGGTGGGGTTGGATTTACACCCCTCATTTGTTTGCGATGACCCCCGAGCTGTATGTTGCGTCTTGGTATCGCCTTTGAGATTAAGCATGGCTTACAATATCCTGTGTTTCTTGTGTGTATTGTGTGACCGGCTCGGCTTAATCTCGAGTGATAATATGAGCGGTACTAATTTGAAATTCTTTATTTATTACGGGGTTTCTTTAAACAAATAACTTTGTTTATAGTGTTTTGAAAAGAACGTGTTTGTCGTTTTTAAAGCACTGCATTTTAAAATTTAAGAGGATTTAAACTATTTGAACATTTCGGTCAAGGAGATGCCTAGCTGGAAATGCTAGTTTCGATTCCTTAGACGAATATGCATGTTGGTTAAGGGCCGATTTTTCCATCGCCAGATAACTTTTATTCGACGAATAAAATTGACGTTTGACAGTTTTTGTATGAAACAACTGTCAAAATTTCAAAATTATTCCTCGAATGAAGTTATCTGGCGATGGAAAAATCGGCCCTAAAGCAAATACGCGTTAGGTGATTATAGTAATTCCTTATTGTACTGACATCATCAGTAAGAGAGCCTACAATGTAACTACAGAGAGGGCCTATTTCACCATCTTCAAGTAACGTTCCGTTCCTACTCACATGTTTTGTCTTTGTCACTTGATATGAAGTAAGAAAGAGACAAGACCAACTTTACTTGGTGACTAACGTTACTTGAAGGTCAAAAGACCTTGTTAGTATAGTACCTACTCTTAATTCGTTTTTCATTTAACATAAATGCAGTAAAACTTAACCAGTTAACCAATAAACTAAAACTCCCCACCGCCAACCCTAAAAGCCGATAATTTTCTTTTAAAATCACTTAGTACACCTTTTCCTACAAAGTTTTTAATGTAAACCAATTAATTACAAAGTTTGCAGTACATCGGTGTGTTCGCGAGTGAGTCCTTCCCTCTCCGGTGACGGGAACAAGCAATGTATGGCCGTTTTAATATTAACCTCGTTGGTAATATTTAGTGGCGTTATTAGAGTACCGGTGTTCACACACGGTAAGAGGCGTTCTTACCATAACGGTTTTTACCAAGATTGGAAACTTCGCCTTAAGTGATATTGGACTACTTTCAAACTTAGATTTTATTAATCAGCTTTAAGTTTTTAGTACCTTTTAACGTAAAACAAAGTCGGGTTATTTACACAATTTGTAACAACGGCTGGACCCAGTTGTGTGAGTTTTGGTACAGATGTTTCTTATAACTAGGAATAGCATAGTATGTAGGTGCTTATATTGATTTTATGTACAGTTAGTACGAGTATATTTTTAACCCCCGACGCAAAAAGAGGGGTGTTATAAGTTTGACGTGTCTGTGTGTGTGTGTATCTGTCTGTCTGTGGCATCATAGCTCTCGAACAGATAAACCGATTTCAAATTAGTTTTTTTTCTATTAAAGGGGACTTACGTGCGAGTGTTCTTAGACATGTTTGATGAAAATCGGTTGACCCGTATAAAAGTTATGGGGGTTTGAAAGTAATTGTGTTGGGGGTTTTTTACATTTTTAATTTAATGATTAGTTACTAGCGGCGCCCCGCGGTTTCACCCGCGTAGTTCCCGTTCCCGTAGGAATATGGGGAAAAAATATGCTAAAAACCTTCCCACTGAATCACTCTATCTATTAAAACAAACCGCATCAAAATCCGTTCCGTAGTTTTAAAGATCTAAGCATACATAGGGACATAAGGACAGAGAAAGCGACTTTGTTTTATACTATGTAGTGATGAAGTGATGTTATTAAGATGAAAGTTGATACTTTTTTAACACTCGGCATAACATAGAGATGTTATTATTATAAGTAAAACTACTATAGTACGTGTGTATGTCTGTCTGTGGAAACGTAGCTTCCAAAACGATTTGACAGATTTAAGTGGGTGAAACCGCGGTGCTACAAGTCAATTCACTATCGATGGTGTTAATACTTCGTCAATAATAAATTGAAAGAGGAATCTATTAACATTATCTGTGAGAATCAATATTGATAACCAAACCGTTTATCGTGATAATAACTGAAGTACAAAGTATAAGTATTTGAAAATTGTGATTTGATTCGATTTATCTTTTATCTGGGGGCACGGCAGTGCCCCCCGCCAAGTCGAGCGCGAAGCAAACACTGCCGTACCATCCTTTACAGGAACCCTTTCGCCGCATTTTCAGGCCCCTATTTGAGAACCTTTGGATAAACCCAGAGCACTGAAATTTTCGTCATCCAGTAAGCTATACAATCACATACTTAAAATAAAATTTCAAGTCTGTAGGTCATTTAGATCCGAAGTTAAGCGAATGCAAAGTTTCGTATTTAAGACACTCACTCACTCACTCACTCACTCACTCACTCACTCACTCATGATCATCAAAATAGAACTAGTACTTCCCATAAACCTAGAGAGCTGAAATTTGGTACAGAGTTAGGGTTTAATGGCCACATAAAGGGAAAACTATAAAAACTAGGATAATCGAACGGGAACGGGAATTATACAGGAACGGGAACGGGAATTGTAACTCAAGAACGGCTGAACTGATTTGGCTGGAAATTGGTGGGGAGGTAGCTTAGAACCAGGAAAAGGACAAAGAATAACTTTAATCCCGAAATTCCCACGGGATTGGGAACGGGAATTTAAAAATCAAGAACGGCTGAATTGATTTGGCTGAAAATTGGTGGGGTGGTAGCTTAGAACCTGGAAAATGACGTAGGATACCTTTAATCCCGAAATTCCCACGGGATTGGGAACGGGAATTTATAACTCAAGAACGGCTCAACTGATTTGGCTGAAAATTGGTGGGGAGGTAGCTTAAAACCTTGAGAAGAACATAGAATACTTTTAATCCCGAAATTCCCACGGGATTGGGAACGGGAATTTATAGATCAAGAACGGCTGAATTGATTTGGCTGAAAATTGGTGGGGAGGTAGCTTAGAATCAGGAGAAGCACATAGGATAGTTTTTATCCCGAAATTCCCACGGGAACGTGAACGGGAACTACGCGGGTGAAATAGCGGGGCGCTTAGTAATAAAATACTACTCCTAGAAAGAAAAACATGTGTCAAATAAGAAAATCTAATAAAAAAAACAATATAAACACGTTTCAACAAAAATAAATGAAATCCCACCAAAAACATTCTGTAAAAAACTAGCCAAGTCTCGATGGAGCTGCTTGTTTATCTCTAAAAAGTAATGAAATCTAGACAAAGTCTTGCCAAGTGTAAGGTTCTGCGATTTCTTTATTATTATAGTTAATGTTGTGTGACTTGGCCGTTGAACATTGTTTAAAACGTTAGTAGTGGGTACAAGTCAATTTTGTTTACACGTAATGTTGTAACATTATTAAAATACGCAGCTTTATCAAGCCTACAATTGACTGGATATTGAATCAACGTTTTTCAAGTGGCAATTTTCTATCGTCAATGGGTAGCGGTTCTGGCGACAGATTGGTGCAATAGTGTCATGGAGCACTTAGTTTTGTACCCTTGTGTACAGTTGTGTACTTGTGTACAGTGTATCCTTCAACGGCCAAGTCACACAACATTAACTATAATAATAAAGAAATCGCAGTAAGGAACCTTACACTTGGCAAGACTTTGTCTAGATTTCTTTACTTTTTAGAGATAAACAAGCAGCTCCATCGAGACTTGGCTAGTTTTTTTACAGAATGTTTTTGGTGGGTATCTTATTCGCTTTACTTTAAGAAATCAGTTACAGTAATGTATCTTCGTTTATTCCAATCTGTCCGATTGTAAAGTTCGATCATCTAACTACATGTATTTGGATAAAAATATTCCAAACAGTTAACCCGGCCGCACACCGAAGCAACAAATGTTTTCAGGCAGCAAATGTTTCTAACCAACAATTTTGCCACCGTACACAGTACGCACACCGAAGGCTCATTTGCTTCTCGGTAATGTATGGTGAAAAACTGCGCATCCAAACATTTCGATCACTCAATCTGTTTGCAATATTTTTGTCCAAATGGATGATCGAACTATTAATCGGACAGATTGAAATAACCTTATTATTTCTGTTATAGGGGTAAGAGAGCTATTGATGGTATTGGACGTCTGCAACTTAAGAGTCACATCACAAGTGTGGTGCCGGCCTTTGGTGGGAGTGCGACCATTTCTTGTTACCTAAAACATGCTTTCTATGGAATAGTGCCCATATAAATATATTATTAAAAAGACTTTATTTTATACCCTAATCATATTATTTATAAGTGTTAACGTATTCCTTTTGCCACGATTAATACACGATAAGAAATTCGATTTCTATCTATTTAAATATGTATAAAATTGTGATAAAATGATTATAAAGATATGTTATCTATGTAATGTTTTGTTTAAATTGTGAAACACTATCATAAAATTATTAGAACTATTTCAAAATTTCAATCATGAGCTTCAAAGACAAGGTGGTGTTGGTGACGGGCGGCAGCTCCGGTATCGGCGCGAGTGCGGCGCTGGCGTTCGCCCGGGAAGGCGCGCGCGTCGCCATCGTGGGGCGGAACGAGGCGAAACTGGGCGGCGTGGCGGAGCAGTGCGCCGCGCTCGGCGCCGCGCCGCTCGTGCTCGCCGCGGACGTCTCCCGGGACGCGGACCTCCGGCGCGTCGTCGACACCCTTATCCGCCACTACGGGAGACTCGACGTCTTGATCAACAACGCCGGAATAGGCGGTAATGCATCTATACTCGACGAAAACTATCTAGATACATTCGATAACGTTCTAAGTGTCAATCTTCGCAGTTGTTCTCGTAACTAATTTATGTGCTCCGTATCTTATCAAAAGTAAGGGAGTTATAGTGAATATCTCTAGTGTGTTAGGTTCTACTTTAGCTAGAAGTTACGACCGGACCATTTATGGACTGTCTAAGGCGGCTTTGGACCATTTTTCTAAAGGAATCGCTTTAGAACTGTCTGCTCACGGTGTGAGAGTCAACGTAGTGAGTCCCGGACCAACTGTTACAGATTTCTATGAGAACAACGGTATTAATGCAACTTGGGAAGACGCTAGACAACTCTATGGACTAGACAGAGTCTCAGAGCCGGGAGAAATAGCCGATCTTATATTGTATCTGTCCAGTGATAAAGCTAAAAGTATTGTTGGTGCTAACTACGTTATCGATAACGGTGCTCTTCTCAAGAATTAAATAGTTGTTACCTAATACTGTTTTGCAATAAAAAGTGTAATGTTCAAGCCTTTTTTAATTGCTGTGTGTACTTATTTGATTACAATCCAGAGTTGAATTTGTTGTTTTTTTTCCTATGAGGTAGAATAATGCAGGTTCCACTGAGTTTTTTTTTTATTTTAGGTCACGATTGGGTTATACTGAATGATCTCATTCATTCTAATTTAATTTTATAATTACTTAACAAAAAGTTTTAAATAACCCGGATACAAACTTCTTTTAATCGTAATTTAGTACACACATAATTATTTATTAATTCAAACAAAATCGGTTTGGAAACTGTGTATTTGTTGCTTAGTATCTTATTTGCCTAGTCTGGGTCGTGTAAAAAAGAAAAGAAAAAATATTGTGTGAATGAAACACGAGTATAATCTATTCTGTCAGTTACAATAATAAGATGATTGATCAATTACTATATTATCAATGCTTATCGAAAAAACTAACAAATTATTAAAATCAACTTTTTTAACACTTTTTTGTAAGCGTTACTTGTATTGTAACTAACTCACATTGTAATAAAATTAAGACAAATCATAAACAAAATGGTTTAATATGTTTTTTGTGCAGTATTTTTTACTTACCTATGTTTTATGTTTATTTAAGACACAAGATTCCGGCTAAGATGAAACACCGATGATGTAATGACTTATTTAAAAACTAGTTTCAAAAACTTGAGCCCATAATCTATGCTAATAGTATAAAAAATAAGATATTTTGTGTTTAGCAGAACAAGATTTCAAGAACTACAAAAAGGTTTGAATTGGAAGAAGCCTACTGCCAATTATTGTATCGATATGAAACTTAAACATAGCACCTAAAGTAATACATATTTGCATCTTATATATACTGTATGTATCATCTAATATATACTAATATGAAGCGGATCTGATGATAATGGTGTTATCATCATCATCATCAACTCATATAAGTCCCCACCGAGGGGCTCGAGCCTACCCTGAATTAGGGTGATTATAATGATGTGGTTACTAGTAAACCAGCCAAATTTGGGCTCACATGATTGGACGAATGTCTAGTGATAGGCATTATGTTTCTTTAAACTACATCGGTCTTATTTGCATTGCATTTTAGTCTGGTTTAGCACTAAACCAGGTTTTACAATCAATTTTGAATGCTGTCAAAGTGACAGATTTGACTGACAAGGTGTCAAATGCTTCCCAGGTTTTGTTAAACCAGACTAAAAATGCAACGCAAATAAGGCAGCATATGTTTACCATTAATTTATTTTAATTGGACACATACATACATATCCATTTTGTTTACTAATAAATATACCTATGACACTTGAATTTCACAATAATTATCGTTAATTTCTATTAGGATTTAACCATAAATCCAGCGTCGATGGTATAATCAGATCCGGTGATACTCTTCGCTTTATCACTTGCGAGAAACAGCATTACGTTTGCTACTTCCTCTGGTTGAGTTATCATTTTCAATGCTGTTACAGTTTTCAGTTGTTCCAAGTCTACTTTAGTGTTTTCTGCTTCTAGTATGGGTGTGTCCACAGGTCCTGGGCTGATGCTGTTGACTCTAACCCCGTGTTCTGCCAGTTCTAAAGCACACCCTCGAGTGAAATGGTCCAGACCTGCCTTCGAGACGCAATACGATGAATATCCCAACACTCCAATCGATCCTAGAGTCGACTTCGCTGCGACACTCGACACGTTAATAATATTTCCCTTACTAGCAATCAAGTGCTTCACAGTCAAATTAGTCAACGCCACGACAGCTCTTAAATTAGTGTTCATAACTTCATCGAACGCTGCCAAATGCTTTTCGTCACCAACTTTTGCAAATTTGACTATGCCGGCGTTGTTGATCAAGACGTCGAGTCTCCCGTAGTGGCGGATGAGGGTGTCGACGACGCGCCGGAGGTCCGCGTCCCGGGAGACGTCCGCGGCGAGCACGAGCGGCGCGGCGCCGAGCGCGGCGCACTGCTCCGCCACGCCGCCCAGTTTCCCCTCGTTCCGCCCCACGATGGCGACGCGCGCGCCTTCCCGGGCGAACGCCAGCTCCGGTATCGGCGCGAGTGCGGCGCTGGCGTTCGCCCGGGAAGGCGCGCGCGTCGCCATCGTGGGGCGGAACGAGGGGAAACTGGGCGGCGTGGCGGAGCAGTGCGCCGCGCTCGGCGCCGCGCCGCTCGTGCTCGCCGCGGACGTCTCCCGGGACGCGGACCTCCGGCGCGTCGTCGACACCCTCATCAGCCACTACGGGAGACTCGACGTCTTGATCAACAACGCCGGCATAGTCAAATTTGCAAAAGTTGGTGACGAAAAGCATTTGGCAGCGTCCGATGAAGTTATGAACACTAATTTAAGAGCTGTCGTGGCGTTGACTAATTTGACTGTGAAGCACTTGATTGCTAGTAAGGGAAATATTATTAACGTGTCGAGTGTCGCAGCGAAGTCGACTCTAGGATCGATTGGAGTGTTGGGATATTCATCGTATTTACGTCGAGTCTCCCGTAGTGGCGGATGAGGGTGTCGACGACGCGCCGGAGGTCCGCGTCCCGGGAGACGTCCGCGGCGAGCACGAGCGGCGCGGCGCCGAGCGCGGCGCACTGCTCCGCCACGCCGCCCAGTTTCCCCTCGTTCCGCCCCACGATGGCGACGCGCGCGCCTTCCCGGGCGAACGCCAGCGCCGCACTCGCGCCGATACCGGAGCTGCCGCCCGTCACCAACACTACCTTGTCTTTGAAGCTCATGATTGACAAATGCTTAACGATATCTAATAAATTTTGTAGAGTAAAATCAGTATTAATTGTCTTTCACTTTCTTAAATGTTGTACTATGAATTTGTAATTATTTATCCTAAAAAATGTCTTTCGGAAACGTGATTTTACAACAAAACACCAACGACAAATGCGGGCGGTCTGATACTAATAAATGGTATGTCATTTATATAAATAGTGTATGTGTGTAGTAGATAAACTCGTAGATAAACTAAAATTCGGACAAGTACGAGTCAGACTCGCCCACGAAGAGTTCCGTACATTGTACTTGTGTATTTATTAATAGTGTAGGAATTGAGGCTCGCAGTAGTTTGAGAGCTTTTTCCCCAAATACAACTTAAACCATACAGAAGGGAAAACCTAAAAACTGTTATTTTGCCTTCTAGCGCTCTAATAAAGTCTTTACATATAGATTTAATTTACAGTTGTCGTACTAACATCATCTAGAGTCGTTACTAGGACTAAGAAAGAGTCTTCAAAGTCTCATAAAAAAGTTGTGTTCTGGTGGTATGGCGGCTGATATAATCGCTTCACGAAACATACTGACATTCCGACAAATATGTTTAAACTGGAGGCTGGAGATATCCTACTAATATTATAAATGCGAAAGTTTGTGTTTCTGAGTTTGTATGTTTTTTTCCACTTTCACGCAAAAACTACTGTATAGATTTAGATTAAATTTGGTACAGATGTTCCTTACAACTGAGAATAACACATAGGGTACTTTTTATCCCAAAATTCCCATGGGATTGGAATGCATGCGGGTAAAACCGCGGGACGTAGTTATAGATATCTGTGGATCAAAATTATTTTTCAACACACTTGCTCATAAAGGGGGTCTTATTTGTGCAAAAACAGTTGAATAATGACACGCTTGATTCACTAGTGAGTTATAGAATTTTTTTTTAAATTGTTTAGATTTAAAAAAGTTTCGATACCAAAAAAAATTGTGTCCATACATTTTAAAAACAAACTTCAACTATGTTGCCTTACTTTTGGTAGGTCTATGGTCGATTCCATTCATTCATTCATTCGATTTTTTTTTAATAAGTATATTCATTTAGTCTTTGGCCGATCACCATTGTTGTGTTGGATGCGCGCGAATAGAAAAACTGTTTATTTATTAGCGAAAAATGATAATTTCTTCGCAAATGTGTTGAAAAACGTTGTATGGTACACGCGTGTATTGATGATTACTATCCTCGGCTATCTTCAGACCCTCGCCTGACGGCTCGGGCCTCAATAGCGCCTCGGAAGTAATCACCAACTTACCTCGCTTGTACCATAAATAACTATTTTTTGAACCCGTATTCTCCGATTTTAGCAGACCGGTATAACAACTTCTCTAATATAAATTAACCGTCAAAATTATGCGTATTAATACCATAGATGTATTATAGATAGAGCAGGAGAGCCAGGTCTCCATTTGTCCCTCGGTTAGAAAGAGAGAGACGATGGCGGTGCCCTATAAGTGAGAAATTGAGCGACTTGAAATATCAGATAAGAATGAAATATTAAAAGTTGGTTATTTTTAATGGTGAATAATGTTACAATGTTTTTATAAATTATTCGTTTAACGACTCAAATGTTGTACAATAATAGGGTACGCGATCTTCTCTCTCAAAGTCAAAGTCAAAGTCAAAAATCCTTTATTCAGTTAAGGCCTCAATGAGGCACTTATGAACGTCAAAATTGATTCTACCACCGATTCGGAAATTACATCAGCCGAGAAGAATCGGCAAGAAACTCGTGCTGGTATTTTTTTTTAAATAAAATAAAATACAATCAGTACCTTAAAACTAGCACAATGTCACAGATAAAAAAAAACAAATAATAAAATCTATAAATATAGACAAAATACTTATATGTACCTATATAATCAAAAAGTAGCATGTTGAGGTTGCGGGTGCAGAAATTTAATTCCAGACATCCCGGTCATTGATGTAGTCCGTAACCTTATAATATGCTTTGCTTATCAAAATGTTTTTAACGTGTGATCTAAACCTTCCATCAGAGAGCCCAGTCACTTCCCGGGGGATTTTATTATAAAATTTAATACATCTATGAATGAAGGACTTTTTAGTCCTAGCTAACCTACATCCTGAGATGGCGATTTTATGCCTATTCCTAGTATTAAAATTATGAATATCGCCATTAACTTTAAAATTAAAACGATGTTTCCGAGCATACAATATATTTTCAAAAATGTACAAAGAGGGAACAGTAAGAATCTGATATGTTTTAAAACGTTCCCTTAATGACTCTTTCGACCCCAAATTATAAATAGCCCGAATTGCTCGTTTTTGTAATATAAATACTGAATCTAAATCCGCGGCACACCCCCATAGTAAAATGCCATAAGACAAAATACTGTGAAAGTACGCATAATAAACAATTCTTGCCGTTCCCACATCTGTTAGTTCCCTAATTTTACGAACAGCATACGCAGCAGAACTCAGCCTCCCTGAAAGACCGACAATGTGGGATCCCCATTGTAACTTAGAATCTAAAACTATACCTAGAAACTTAGTACTACTTTCTATTTTAAGTTTCGTTCCTTCCAAAAAGACATTCGATTCAATGGCTCGGACATTGGGTAGTGAAAATTTAATACACTTAGTTTTAGACGCATTGAGGAGCAAATTATTAGCAGAAAACCAGTCCGAAACTAAAGCCAAACACCTATTTACTTCTACCAAATCCTTATCCTTCCTATTCACTTTAAATAGCAAAGAAGTGTCATCTGCGAATAAAACCATACTACATAGATCTTCCATCATGTAAGGGAGGTCGTTAATATACGACAAGAACAGGAATGGACCTAAAATAGAGCCCTGTGGCACGCCCATTTCTAGCAATGATCCCTTTGATAGGACGTCGTTGATCTTCACCTTCTGTTGCCGTCCTCCTAGATACGATTTAACAAGACCTAGAGCAGGACCACGAATACCGTAACATTGAAGTTTAGAAAGCAGCGTCGAATGATCAACGCAGTCAAAAGCTTTGGAAAGGTCGCAGAATACACCTATAGCATCATGTGAATCTTCCCAGGCCTCAAAGATGTGAGTTAAAAGTTTAGCCCCAGCGTCCGTAGTCGACTTGCCCTTTGTAAAACCAAACTGATTACTATGTAATATATTGTGGTCACTAAAGTGAGAAAGCAACTGATCTAATATTATTTTTTCGAAAATCTTACTAAGAGCAGGAAGAACAGAAACCGGCCTATAATTATTGGGATCCTCCTTACAACCTGACTTAAAAATAGGAGTGATTCTGCTGTGCTTCATCACATCAGGGAAAATACTATTATCTAAACACAGGTTAAATAGCGCAGTGAGGTGAGGAGCTATGGTCTCAATAACAGAATTCAATAACTTGACTGACATACCCCATAAATCTTCTGTGGTTTTCATGTTAAGTGATCGAAAGGTTTTTATAACCTGAACTATGGAAACAGGCTTAAAAGCAAAACTCGGAACACTTTGTTTAAAGTTTTTCCTAAGAAGTATCTCGGCTCTAGCTGTAGAAGACGTGAGGTTCTTAGTAGTTTCCTTAGGAATATTACTGAAGAAATCTTCAAAATGATTTGCTACAGAGATTGGGTCCGTAATGGAAAAATGCTTAGTTCTCAATGTGAATGTGGTATCCCTTGGAGTAGTCCTACCTGTCTCTTTGTTGACGGTTTTCCAAACAGCTTTGATTTTATCATTAGATTGACGAATAAACCTACTAGTATGTTTCGACTTAGCCAATAGACAAACCCTTTTAAAAATCTTGGAATAGCTCCTAACATACTCATGGAACGTTTCGTCGCTGGTACACGACTTTCTAAAATATAATTCAAACAAAACGTCCCTGCTTTTCCTAATACCTTTAGTAGCCCAGTCACTAAAACAAGACTTACCGTTTACCATAATATTTTTCCTAGGACAAATTTTATCAATGTTGCTGCTTATGACTGAAAAAATATGAGAACAAATATCATGCGGGTTATTTGAAGAGAACTGACTAATACCTAGGTCCAAATCTATCTGAAAGTCTAACCTCTGTAACCTATACTCAGGGAGAGGTCGATGATTAATAATAAAAGGCTTAGGTGTTAGTATTTTATTAATTTTAATATGTAAACCTAGATGATCTGACCTGACACCGCTGATGCAACCCTTGTAAAGAATATTACAGTTTGAAAATATGTTGTCAATGCATGTTTTCGTACAATAAGTGACTCGGGTAGGCTCACTGAAACAGAAGTTCAAACCAAACGATTCAAACAAGGAAACTAAATTTAACTTATCCGAAGAATCAACTAACAAATCTATATTAAAGTCTCCACATATTATAAGTGACTTTTTACTACTAGATAATTTACTCAACATCCCCTCCATGTTACACAAAAAAGCTAAAAAGTTAGATGAAGGAGGCCGATAAACACAAACAAAAATGTAGCCATCAATTTCTGCACAAGCTATCTCACAAGTGCGTTCAATAGAGCATTTTGTTATATCGACCCTTTCTTTAAATTTAATATTATTCTTTAACAAAATCAAACAACCACCCCCTTCCGCGGATACTCTATTGAAAGCACTAGCTACCTTAAAATTATTAACATTAAATTGCATCCTATCTGCCTTTAACCAAGTTTCACAAAAGCATAATATGTCAAAATTAAATTTATCTAATAACAGTTCAATGTCAAGTACTTTGCCAGAGAAGCGATTAATATTCTGATAATAAAAAGATAAACTACTAAGTGCAGACTGCTTCTCTTTTGTCACATCTAAAAGTTTAAAGACACAGTATTATCGTTAGTACATGTACTAACTACTGTGCGGTCAGTAGAAAATGTTATACTATTTATAACACTATCAATACAATAAGCTACTAGAGTAGCAATCAAATGTCTACATTTCCTTGGGACATGTAAAGTGTCCTGTGTCAACTTACAACTATTAATAAATTTATTATTGTCAAAATATAATAATTTGTCACTATGACGGCATGTCAAATTATACATAATATTGTTTAATGAGTAAATGTGCTTATTTTCTAGTTCTGTAAGAGAACTAGAATAAGGAAAAGCACCTAACATTACCTTACTAACTTGCAACCCCAAAAGTTTACCTACGCTGTCCACCATCTCCTTCCTACTAACACCTATGCTATTTCCCACCATAATAATAACTATGGATGAGCTACTTAACTTACTATGCAAAACCTTATCTATTATATGTTTATAGGATGCATTGGGCATACAATAATTTACTACTTTGCATTTTAACTTAAAAGATAATAAAGATCCCAAATCAAGGCCCAATTGATCTGAGTAAACATAAACAGATGAGGTCTTTATATCCAGCTGCGGCATGAGCTGAGCAGAGTTGGTTGAGGGCGTGGGATCAACACATACTCTCGCGTTAGGGGGAGGTTTATTATCATAATTATCTACTTTACTATTACTTAAAACAAACAACTGCTCGGTGTTGTTCTTAACAAGATCAATCAACTCCCCCGCAGTGGTCATTTGCATTTGCAATTGTTCTTGAGCCACTGTATAGCTGTCAAAAATATTTTTTATCAGATTTTCTTTCTGATAAAGCTCCTCACGCAGCAACTGTATATCCCTATCATAAGATTTAGTACATAATTCAAAGTCTGAAACACTGTTACTTAATTTCCTAGATAAAACTAAGTTTTCCCTAATAAGCACTGAATTTTTACTAAAGTACCTATGTTTCTTCTTTAGTATGTTACACTTCTTAATAAATTTCTTGAGCTTCAGATATTTCTTTATCTTCCTGTGACTTTTAAAAACAACATTTTGGTTGGAGGTTTCATTGGTTAAATCAATAGTGACAATATCACTTGATTCTTGTTGTGTCACTAGTTTGTCAAACAACCTGTGTGTGTCCGCTGACTGTTGACATGATTTTTCTGATTCTAGCTGAGTTATGATAGAGTTAGCCTGCCTCAAATCAGATTCTAAGATACTAACTCTGTTCAGAGTTTTTTCATGGACTTCTCCGCATTCACTGAATGATAACAATAGTTCTTGAAATTTGTTGCACTTCTCTTCCAATTCATTGTATTTACTACTTAATTCGGCTAGTTCCGACTTCAGTTGTGTATTTTTCTTTATAATACATATGAACTCCTCTTCACTGTCATCCCTTTCCTTCAGTAGTTGCTCGTTGAGGGTTTTACAGGACTGAAGTTCTTTAAGTGTCGCATTCAGTTTGTCCTCAGTGTTTCGGGCAGCATTTCTGCGTGTAGTCATAGCCATTGCTTATTCTGAAAGTGTTATAAATACACAGTACAGTAAGTAATAATTAAGGTTATAAGTTTAATAAGAGCTAGGTACCTATTACTTATGTGTAATTATTTGATTTTAATAGTAGTGTATATTGTTAAGTTATTATATGTACTGTTGTCTGAGGCTAGATAGCGTTTGTCGTCTGTTTTACTTCCACTTATTGTCAAGTAAACAGAGACTTGCCGGCGCCTAATGTGTGAATATGGACGGGGCTCGTTTAGACGAGCAATGTTAAAATTGTGTGGCGAATTGTATTTAAAAGTAGTAATGTATGTTGTAGTGTACTGTTGTCTGAGGCTAGGTAGCGTTTGTCGTCTGTTTTACTTCCACTTAGGCCCTCCGCACATGGAGCTACTCAAATATGACGGAATTAATCAGTAATTAGAATTACAAACTAGTTATAAACTGTATTTCGCACACGACGCTACTCACATTGCAAGGTTTCAGTCACTCCTGTTATTTCTACTACCAAATAAACACGTGCGAAAAACCTAGCAAGGGGAAATATTGGAAGCAATAAAAATGTCGAGTGGATCGAGCGAAGATGACGATGTCATTATACTATATTATCATCATAACAGACGCCGAAGGAATCGACGCAGATTTTGGATTCACCCATATATCCAAAATAATGTAAACTGCAGATTGTCAGTTGCAGCACGAGAGCTGCGTGAAACAGATAATAAATTTGTGGGATTCTATAGAATGTCCAAAGATAGCTACGTACATTTGGTACAGTTAATAGCTCCTGCTATTTGTAAAAAAAATACTAACATGCGGGAGTGCGTGGGCGCAGAAGAAAGAATTTTAATAACGCTAAGGTAAGATTTCTATTTATTTATTAGTGATTCCAAGGCTCTATGTCCACCCCCTTCTGGGGATCACGGACGAGAGTATATGCATGTACCTATGTATTTAATTAGTAGCAAGGTTATCTGACCTTGCTTCCACCCAACTTAGAATTTACCCCCTGGGAGCCCGGGTCTGGTACTTCAAATTAACATTCAATACAAAAAAACTTGCTATGTCAACAATTCATTAGATCAGCGGTTCCCTACATATTTAAATTAAACACTGATCTAATGAGTTGCTCACTATGCGATTTTGACATAACAAGTTTTGATCTACTGAATGTTGATTTGAAGTACCAGACCAGACCCGTTAAGCCCTTCTTTCATTGGAAAGAGACTTATGCCCCTGTAGTGGGAACGTGGTAGTATGTTACAGTAATAACAAGTAAGTACCTACTATTAAAATAAAGAAACACCCTGATATACCACAAAGCATACTTTATTATTAAAACCATATTTTAATCATCATTTGTATTAATAAGACTCGGTACTGATTCATAATATGTCAGGATTTGATTATATGCTGGTGTGACTCGCTGTCCATTTGGTACAGGCTGCTCTTGCGTGGAAAGAGAAACATGTTGTGTTTCAAAATTATATGCTGCCGTGGATTGCTGCTCATTTAATGAGGGCAGTTCTTGTGTAGAAACAAATACGCTTTGTGTTTCCAAATTATATGATGATGTGGCTTGCTGTGATGGTGCCAAAGAAGGTCTCTGAGGTTCCTCTAAAATTTCGTCCACTAAAGCCAGCACTCGTCGCTTGAAGGTTCTTGTTTGACTGTCGGACATTGCTTTCATGTCTGGCAGTAAGCTTAGAAGAAACATTCGCTTAGGGTCCTCTGTTTCTATAGTGTTTTTATCAAGTTTAGCCTTTCTGGCTTTAAAGTAGTCCATAATACCATCATCGATTGTTGAAAATGATTTCCCTTTACGACGAGTAAAGCGGCTGCCAGTACTGGAAGCAGGTGGTCTGGATAAAGGGCATGACAAGGGCGACAGTGGTTGATTGGTTATAGGAGAAGATGCAGGCAAAGGGCATGACATGGGTGATGGATTGTTTTGGTATGGTGATGGCGTGCTTTGAGATGGTGATGTCATGTTTTGAGATGATAATGGGATGTTCTGATGTAATATGGATTGCGACTCATTTACTTCTTCGTTATCTTCTTGTTCCAACACTTCTTCTACTGCTTGCTGCGGGAGATTACCTGATACAGTATTATTCAGAGTTTTTATGAATGGAATGGTAAATTGCATCGCATCGGCCAAATAATAAGGTTTCTTGTTTTTTGATGATGATCCACTTGAAGCTGGTTTTGTGTGCCGGACGAAAACTGCGCGCAAATTTTTCCATTTTTCTTTACATTGGCCCTCTGAAACAAAATTAACAACTTATTTTTTTGTTTCCAGGTACTTGGCAAGTGGCGATTCATTTGTGAACATCGGATACTATTTTGCTAGAGGAGATAATACAGTTGCACAGATAATCGCTGAAACTACAGTCATTATTTGGAATGTTCTAAAAGATATTTATATGCCAATCCCTAATGTAAGAAAATGGAAGAGTATATCAGAGCGTTATAGTTTGTTGTGGAATTTGCCTAATTGTATCGGTTCCTTAGATGGAAAACATATCCGAATAGAGAAATTCCCTAATTCAGGATCAAGTAATTTTAACTACAAGTCATTTCATTCTGTTGTCTTGATGGCATGTAGTGATGCGGACGGGTTATTTACATTAATTGAATGTGGCTACGCTGGGAGAAATAGTGATGGTGGAATATTTCATGCTTCAGCTATCAAACAATGGCTAGAAAACACTGCTAATATTCCCGCGCCTTCAAGATTACCAAACGACGAACAAGAATTTCCCTACTATTTCGTAGGTGATGAGGCGTTTCCATTATTACGCTATCTGATGAGACCATATCCAAAACGAACTTTGAACAATATTAAAAGAGTGTTTAATTATAGACTGAGTCGAGGTAGAAAGACAATTGAATGTACATTTGGAATGATGGCTGAGAAATTTGCCGTTCTAGACAGGCCTATACGTTGTCGAGATCCGCAAAAAGTTACAAATATTATAAAATCTGTGTGTATTTTGCATAATTTCGTACGAAGCAGAGAAGGTATTCAGTATAAACCACAACATTTCGAAACAACTGACTTCACTCCTGAATCAATACCTGCTCCACAAAATCTTCAAGTGACTCCAACATCATCAGCTTATAATCTCAGAGATTATTTGGCAAATTATTTTATTAAACACCATGCAGCATTACCGTGGCAATGGAATCATATTTTGTAATAAAATAATTAAATATAGGTACTTACCAGTCAAATTAAATACTTTTCCAACTTCACTCCAAGCTCTTTCTGTTACATCCTTTCGTGAGTAATCTGTCAGTTTATAATTATATAAACATGGATACTCTTCCACTTTCTGCACAAATTTAATATTTAAGGCTTGATCATTCATTTTTCACATCAAAACACAGTAAACTCGGGTAACCTAGTAGCTCGGCGACCGGCACGACGCGTCGCGCGCGATCAGTTGCCAACGCGTTACTAACTGGTTAGTGACTAGTCGCGTCGTGTGCGAACCTGTATGGCAATGTATGGGCGGTGACGCTCAAAAAACTCGTTAGTAATTTGAGTTTGTGATTAGTTCCTTTTGAGTAGCTCCATGTGCGGAGGGCCTTATTGTCAAGTAAACAGAGACTTGCCGGTGCCTAATGTGTGAATATGGACGGGGCTCGTTTAGACGAGCAGTGTTATAGTTGTGTGGTGATTGAGTGTGATGAAATGTTAACAATAATGAGAAGAAGGCAACAATACTCCCCGGGTTTATCCAATACGTGCAGCATTCAAATTTGAATTCCAATACGTGGGCACAGTATGACCGTTACGTTGAGTCACACGTCGTCGCTTGAAATTCCCAAAATAATCCAAGTTCTTGGTTTTGAGTATACACAATTTATTTCACTGCACTTATTAAGCAATTATTAACGATTATTTACGTAAAAACTTTACTTATTACACGGTTTAAATAATAAAATTAATTTTAAAATACGGAGCTACAAATTTTGACAACTTTCTCGTGGGGTTGCCAGTCGGCGAAAAATCTCTTTCTAACCATCGGACGTTTCCGCTTACAGGCAGCCGTATGCGTTCTACTCTATCTATAATACGTCTATGATAAATACTGGTTTTCAAGTATTGTATAATCTGTGGTAACACAAACAGATGTTCCGTTTTGCCAGTCATCACGATATCAATACGAGCACTTGAGTAAACAATGCTAATAACACACTTTAGATAAGTACGAGTAGAGGTATTAAATTCTAGGTTTATCTCGCGGCTTTTGTTGTGTTAAAATACTTTGATTTTAAGTGAAGGAATAACATAACATAATCATTCACTACATCATCTCATTATAGTAACTGACCCCTAACTAAGTTCGAAACTTGTATAATTAGGAATATAATTTTCTTTAAAGGAATATAATTTTCAAGCTGTGCCCCGCGGTTTCACACGCGTAGTTCCCGTGGGAATTTCGGGATGAAAAATAGATTTTGGCTGATTCTCAGACCTACTGAATATGCTCACAAAATTTCATGAGAATCGGTCAAGCCGTTTCGGAGGAGTATGGCAACGAAAACTGTGACACGAGAATTTTATATATTAGACTAGCTGCGCCCCGCGGTTTCACACGCGTAGTTCCCGTTCCCGTTCCGGTGGGAATTTCGGGATGAAAAATAAATTTTGGCCGATTCTCAGACCTACTGAATATGTTGCTATACTGTATTTGTATTTTAGTAACGCACACACAGACATGCTAATTATATTAGCTCGTAAAGAACGTACTCGAACTTCACGGTTATGAGGCACTTTTAATAATTAATGTCATTTGAATAATCGACTACTTAACAGTTTCTCGATAATAAGGTCTAACCTTGGATATAAAGAAAACATTGAGATTTTTTATCAAATACTTGACTCAGTGACCTTGTTTTACTCATTTTCAAAGTCAGGGATACAATAAATTACTGATTTATTTTTATTTTTTTAACTGATATATAAAGATGAGTAATTCGTTTATTTAGTTGAACGCATGTATTCGAATTTGTGTAAAAATGGGTATGTAAGAGTTAGATTATATAAAACTAGCGGCGCCCCGCGGTTTCACCCGCGTAGTTCCCGTTCCCGTAGGAATATGGGAATAAAATTATGTTAAAAACCTTCCCACTGAATCACTATATCTATTAAAACAAACCGCATCAAAATCCGTTGCGTAGTTTTAAAAATCTAAGCATACATAAGGACAGAGAAAGTGACTTTGTTTTATACTATGAAGTGAAGAAGGAGTTTTTTATTATCTGTTTCAATTTTCAGTTAAATTGTCCAGTGGCTTTGCGCGAAGGAATGACTAACTTTCGTCGATCCTAATTTTTTTTTATGTAATTAATGTACCGCGTAGAGCGTCGGTGGCGCAGGGGTTAAGGCCGTTGACTTCCGATCGGAAGGTGCCTGGTTCGAACCCCACCAGTCCCGCCACGTACCAGTGTGTTTTCAATTAACGGATTTATAAGTACGTTACTTTCGACGCTCTTACGGTGAAGGAAAACATCGTGAGGAAACCTGCACACACCTGGGAAGAAATTCTAAGGTTGTGTGTGAAGTCGACCAACCCGCACTTGGCCAGCGTGGTCGACTAAGGCCTAATCACCCTAATTCAGGGTAGGGAGAGCCCCTCGGTGGGGACATATATGAGCTGATGATGAATTAATGTACCGATACGTTTTATTATGAGTCACGTTACAGTAGATTAGGTTAAATTATTAAACTGGTTTAAAATAAAACGTTATCTCTGTAACAAAAAAACACAAAAACATAATACCTGTTATGTAAAATTGTTAAATTCATTATGAATAATAGATTTGTGCCGCGGTTTTACTCACTTAACTTACACTCTAGATATTACTTCCCACAAATTTACCTTGAATAGGAATTGAACCTACTACCGCTTTGTTTGGTAGTCTGGCTTGGATTACTTATCTTAATAGTAACATATGATAATAATAATTGATCCAAATTATAATGAAATGATTGACTTATAATCGTCGTCTGCCACCCACAGTGTGTAAAGGTGGCCATTGACGAGTCAGTTGAAACTGATCAGGCCAGACATAAAACTGTGCGTCGCTCCAAATGTTTTAAGGTACAATTCCAAGTCGGGCCGAAGACCGCTAACTGCAACCGCTTACTTGTTACCGCTTACTAGTCTACTTGGCCTAACCAAGTAGACTTTCCCACTGGAATCTGGAATGGCTCCGGTGATCGACGACCATTTTTGGATGGACGCCAGTTCAACTGACTTGTCAATGGTCACTTTAATGTCTATATTCTTAGTACCACGAGAATATAACCTGCGTCGTGGGTGGCGTAGGATAACGCATGACCTTAGTCCAGACGCAAACCTAATAACTTATGAACCTAGTCTGAACTCTTCCTATCTTTAAAGGAAATTAAAACGTATAATCAGACAGTAAGATTTATGTACACAATAGCTGAGCCCCGCGGTTTTATCTGTCGCAATTTTGGGATAAAAAATGATATTTTTGTCCTGGTTATCACTACATGGTGTAAAACAAAGTCTCTTCCTGCTGTCTGTATGTATGCTTAGATCTTAAAAACTACGCAACGGATTTTGATGCGGTTTGTTTTAATAGATAGAGTGATTCAAGAGGAAGGTTTTTTGACATATTTTGTATCCCTGAGATTGCGCGGGGCACCGCTACTTAAGGATATAGGGCATAACGAACAGGATGTTATGAGGAGGTTTATAATACATATTTAAATTTGGTTATGATAAGAATTGTAAATAAAAACATATTGTGGTACTATTAATCATCTAACGACAGACAAACTGTTAATAATTAACTTATTACACGCCGATTAAATAAAAAAAGTTTTGTTGATAAAAAATATGAATGTATCAATGGGCGATTATTTTTTGTAATTTAGGTACAATCACGGCCAAAATAAATTAATGTTTTATTTAGTTGGTTAAAGATCATAATCAAATGTTTTTCACCCTCAACACCTAGGTTGACCTCTAAATTCGTAATTTGATGTTTGAGAAACGAAATTATTTTATACATAGGTATAAACTTTCTTTTGAATCACTTTATCTATTGCTGTAAATTGCATTGAAATCCGTTGCGTCGCTTAAAAGATCGTATAGTGTGCAAACAGCGGAAGCGACTTTTTTACTATGTATGGAATAAGATGATACATTACTTTTGTTTCAATAATGTTACATTATTCAATTATGTTACATTAATAGTACCTATACTAAAGGATGACCGTCTTGAATTAAATGAGATCCCACCAAAAACATTCTGTAAAAAACTAGCCAAGTCTCGATGGAGCTGCTTGTTTAACTCTAAAAAGTAATGAAATCTAGACAGACTCGTGCCAAGTCTAAGGTTCCTTACTGCGATTTCTTTATTATTATAGTTAATGTTGTGTGACTTGGCCGTTGAACATTGTTTAAAAGGTTAGTAGTGGGTACATGTCAATTTTGTTTACACGTAATGTTATAACATTATTAAAATACGCAGCTTTATCAAGCCTACAATTGACTGGATATTGAATCAACATTTTTCAAGTGGCTATAATTAAGCAAATTTTCTATCGTCAATGGATAGGTTCTGGATTTTTTAAGATTGGTGCAATAGCGTCATGGAGCACCTAGTTTTGTACCCTTGTGTACATACATGTGTACCCTTCAACGGCCAAGTCACACAACATTAACTATAATAATAAAGAAATCGCAGTAAGGAACCTTAGACTTGGCACGAGTCTGTCTAGATTTCATTACTTTTTAGAGTTAAACAAGCAGCTCCATCGAGACTTGGCTAGTTTTTTACAGAATGTTTTTGGTGGGATTTCATTTCTTTTTGTTAAAACTTGTTTATATTGATTTATTTTATTAGATTTTCTTATTTGACACACTTATTTTTTAGGAGTAGTATTATATTATTAAGCGCCCCGCGGTTTCACCCGCGTAGTTCCCGTTCGCGTTTCCGTGGGAATTTCGGGATAAAAAGTATCTATACATAAATAGTTTTTAAGCTACCTCCCCACAAATTGTCAGCCAAATCAGTTCAGCTGTTCTAGAATTATAATTCCCGTTCCCATTCCCGTGGGAATTTCGGGATTAAAAGTTTTCTATGTGCTTCTCCTGGTTCTAAGCTACCTCTCCACCAATTTTCAGCCAAATCAATTCAGCCGTTCTTGAGTAATAAATTCCCGTTCCCAATCCCGTGGGAATTTCGGGATTAAAAGTATTCTATGTGCTTCTCCTGGTTCTAAGCTACCTCCCCACCAATTTTCAGCCAAATCAGTTCAGCCGTTCTTGAGTAATAAATTCCCGTTCCCATTCCCGTGGGATTTACGGGATTAAAGTGTTCTATGTTCTTGTCCTGGTTCTAAGCTACATCCCCACCAATTTTCAGCCAAATCAATTCAGCCGTTCTTGATTTTTAAATTCCCGTCCCCAATCCCGTGGGAATTTCGGGATTAAAAGTATCCTATGTCCTTTTCCTGGTTCTAAGCTACCTCCCCACCAATTTTCAGCCAAATCAATTCAGCCGTTCTTGATTTTTAAATTCCCGTTCCCAATCCCGTGGGAATTTCGGGATTAAAAGTATCCTATGTCCTTTTCCTGGTTTTAAGCTACCTCCCCATCAATTTTCAGCCAAATCAGTTCAGCCGTTCTTGATTTTTAAATTCCCGTTCCCAATCCCGTGGGAATTTCGGAATTAAAAGTATCCTATATCCTTTTCCTGGTTCTAAGCTACCTCCCCACCAATTTTCAGCCAAATCAATTCAGCCGTTCTTGATTTTTAAATTCCCGTTCCCAATCCCGTGGGAATTTCGGGATTAAAAGTATCCTATGTCCTTTTCCTGGTTCTAAGCTACCTCCCCACCAATTTTCAGCCAAATCAGTTCAGCCGTTCTTGAGTTACAATTCCCGTTCCCATTCCCGTATAATTCCCGTTCCCGTTCGATTATCCTAGTTTTTATAGTTTTCCCTTTATGTGGCCATTAAACCCTAACTCTGTACCAAATTTCAGCTCTCTAGGTTTATGGGAAGTACTAGTTCTATTTTGATGATCATGAGTGAGTGAGTGAGTGAGTGAGTGAGTGAGTGTCTAAAATGCGAAACTTTGCTTTCGCTTAACTTGGGCACTAAATGACCTACAGACTTGAAATTTTATTTTAAGTATGTGATTGTATAGCTTACTGGATGACGAAAATTTCAACGTTCTAGTCTTATCCAGAGGTTGTCAAATAGGGGCCTGAAAATGCGGCGAAATGGTTCCTGTAAAGGATGGTACGGCAGTGTTTGCTTCGCGCTCGACTTGGCGGGGGGCACTGCCGTGCCCCCAGATAAAAAATCCATTAAAAATAAACAGCAAAAGATTTATGTTCACGACTGTAACTACTCACTAACATCTCATTACAGAAACATAATTATAGATTCACAACAGGTTTCTTTAACTAGACGTATTATCTTATCAATTGACCGGGTACGTCGGTATATATAGCGCAAGAACAGTATTGTATCGTTATTCCACAACATGAGCTTCAAAGACAAGGTGGTGTTGGTGACGGGCGGCAGCTCGGGTATCGGGGCGAGTGCGGCGTTGGCGTTCGCCCGAGAAGGCGCGCGCGTCGCCATCGTGGGGCGGAACGAGGCGAAGCTGGGCGGCGTGGCGGAGCAGTGCGCCGCGCTCGGCGCCGCGCCGCTCGTGCTCGCCGCGGACGTCTCCCGGGACGCGGACCTCCGGCGCGTCGTCGACACCCTCATCCGCCACTACGGGAGACTCGACGTCTTGATCAACAACGCCGGCATACTGAGACAATGCGCGATTTCGGACCCAGACATGATCAACGTTTACGACGAAATCATGAATACTAATCTGCGTTCGGTTGTTTTGTTGACTAATTTGTGCGTGCCTTGGTTGGAGAAAACTAAGGGTAACATCATTAATATATCCAGTGTCGCCGGTCGGTCGTGCAATCCCGTGCATATAGCTTACTGCGTGTCCAAAGCTGGTATGAATCACTTTTCAAAGAACGCCGCTTTAGAGCTGGCGGCGAAGAATATTCGAGTGAACCTGGTCAGCCCGGGGCCGGTCAAGACGGATATATTTGAGACGGCCAAGTCTAAATTCACTTGGGAACAGCTCAAAGAAATGACGGCTCTGAAGAAAATCGCGCAACCAGATGATGTCGCGAAGCTAATACTGTTTTTGGCCAGTGACGACGCGGCCTGCATCACCGGCTCAGACTATTTACTTGACTGTGGATATTTAACCAACAAGTAATGGATTAATATTGAAATAATGTAATTAGTTTTTCTTTAGATTTCTTGTAATATTTTTTTGTGATTTAATTTAGGAGTAGTGATAAAAAGTGTATCATTAAAATATAATAGGCCTATTGGATGACATTTTGATTGTAAGTGTTATTTATCTTAGAAATTATAAAGAAGTAAATTGTTTATTATTAAATTGAATTAGGAGTAAAATAAAGAGTTTTATTAGCTGTGCCCCGCTGTTTCCCCCGCGTAGTTCCCGATCCCGTGGGAATTTCGGGTTAAAACGCCTATGTCCTTTCCCGGACCATAAGCTACCCTGTTGGGTTTGTTCACCTACACCTTTTAATGCTAATATAAATAAAAGAGTTTGATATATAAAGTTGAAATATTATAATTGAGTTCACTATTTGCTATGCTAAATGAATGATGTGCGCCGCGTTCGCGATTCTGCTATGAACTACACTACAAAACATGCATAGAGCGTAAACTGCTGACAATTAAGAAATAAATGAAACTTATAAAATAATATTTAATGTGTTATAAATTGTACGGTTGCATAACTCGTACATGCTCCCGGGCGGGAGATGCTGGGTGCTGTTAGTAGTTAATGAGGTGCAACAAGGTGATAAACAATTAAATTATAACTAAATGTTAGTAAAAGTTATTGCTAAAAGTAAAAGTGATACTAAACAGTTATTTAGAGTTAAATCTCTTAAAACTAAATTTAGGGATAATAGGAGAGCTAGCCCTATTGATACCCGACGCACTCGAAATGGCTTTCGCGCACGTAACACTTTTATTGGCTATTACACTACCGCACTGAACACTATAAACACTAGGCTCTACTTTACCACTTTGCTCTGCTTTTACACTAACACATTGATCACTATCACTACCACCGGTATGGAAGTGCACGCTCGGAGCGGGCCGCGCGGGGCGGGCCGGGCGGCGCGTGCGCCACCACACGAACCCTGCCACCGCCAACACCGCTGCTGCCACGCAGTAAATGCCCACGTAGTGGTGGACGTCGTGGATAGATACTCCAATATCATCGTCTTCTTCTTGTTCCGATGTCCGCAATTGCTTTATTTGTTCCGAGATATTTTGTAATGAAGATTGAAATGAAGTCGTGTTTAAGTACTCGGTAACAGGTAAAGACAGGTTGATAATGTTATTGACGGGTGCTATCTGAACGTCTAGAACGTCTGGCATGATACTCATATTACTCGTCCTCTGTCTATGTGATGTTATTGAGAATGTGTTTCCCTTTATAATGCATTCATTACCTAGAGCAATAATATTGACCCCTGTCAGCTGTTCGTTCGTAACCTGAAGCCCACATATGATTCGTAATGTACATTGACCGCAGCACGTTAGTATGAAGTTGTTTACGGTAGCAAGTTCCATCCATGTAGTCTCACATGACGTAGTTATTGTAGCGCAGGAATTGCTTTGCTGGCTTTTCACACACAAATTTTTATCTGAGTTTCTTTCGTAGATAGGTTTCTGAATCCTGCATAAACTAGATGTGAATAATGCCTGATGATCATAATGAATACACCCTTGTAGTTCTTGTTCAAATATAGGTATGTAGGTGTCCTTTCTTATATTGATTGCTAAGTAATCTGCTATGGGTTTTATGCTGACCATTGCAGTATTTATTTGATGTGGTATGGGAATTAACCGAAACATTTCATAACTTTCTCTACTAATTAGCGGTATTTGTATTTCAAAAATGAAATATAATTCTGTCATACGAGCTCTCACTGACATTATTTGATATATTTTATGCAGATCCGTAACAATGTTGTCAATCGGAAGTGATAATTCTTTAGGTATTTGACTTGAAATAATATTCAATTCATCTCGAAGTTGTGATGGAGAGATAAGGTGAACATTAAACTGCTGTGCGTTAGTAATAGTATCTAGTAGCGTATTTTGAATACTTTTCAAGCTGCTGAGGAAGTTCTTGGCTATTATGCTTGTTAACACAAATTGTTCGATAGTCTTTATGTTTTGAACTTCATTTCTTAGAGTGCCGATTGCTTGATCTATACTTATTAGGTGTTGATTAAATAATTTATGTTGCTTTTCCATGCTGTCTTCTATTCTTTTTAATAAGTTGTTTTCTGCTTCTACTATAGATGTTTGATTTTTCCAAAATGCGGTTAAAACCTTTTGATTTTTCCTTATTAAAGTGATATCGTTTTGATACTGCTCCGCAAAGTGGTCGTCTAATATGCCGAACAAACTATTAGCGATGTAACCGATCCCATTGATAAGGCCGCGCCGACGTCGGCGGCGCGTGCGCGCTGTTGTCAACTCGGGAACTCGAAACTGCTGATGTAGCAACATGCGGTCATAGTACTCCAATTCCGTGAAGTCATGACGTAGTTGTAACATTATAATTAGACATTGGGATTTAATTGAAGTTTGTTTACATAACGTATCTAGACGATTTAGATAAAACTCGAAGGTTTGTACTCCGTGCCAGTACGGTTTCATGTCATAGTAGACAACTAATTTCCACTGATCTTGTATTAAACGCATATCTGACAGTTTATCGAAATATAATCCTTTATATGATTTTATTGATGATATATTATAAGCACCGTGTGTGGTGGTTATAAACAACAAAAATATCAACATAAATATCTTTGTTAATAAATTAGTACTTGCTTTTTTTATTTTTGGTTTGTTCTCGTTGACGTTGCTATTTATTGACAATGGAATTTGTTTGTTTTGATATTCCATATGCACAGGTAAGACGGATAACTTGATGATAGGTCTCTTTATGACACCGTTTTTTGTCTTCAGTGATACGACGCGAACGTATCCATCTTGCCCAGGGTGCAAGTCAACTATACGACCTAACGCCCACTTACCAGCTGGTAAATTGGCGTCATGAATCAAAACAATGTCGTTTATTTTTATGTTATCCCGTGATTGTTGCCATTTGCTTCTTGATGATAATTGGCTAAGATATTCGGTACGCCAACGTTTCCAGATGTCTTGGAATATCTTCTGTGCTAGTTGCCATCTGGTTCTTGCGTCTCTTTCTGTCTCAATGATAGTCAGTAGTGGTCCGCTTGCTAAAAAGTGAGATGGCGTAAGGTAGTCCAAGTCGTTTGGATCTTCGGACAGAGCACAAAGCGGCCTTGAGTTTAGACACGCTTCTAGTTGAGACAACAAGGTAGTGAACTCTTCGAACGTGAGTTTCTGATCACCGACCACTCGACGCAAGTGATGTTTGAGACTCTTGACGGCTGCTTCCCAGAGTCCTCCCGCACTGGGCCACGACGGCGCATTAAAATGCCATTCTATTTTCATTTCACTAAGGTCTGTATGGAATTCGTTTGTGATTATTAGTTTTAAATCTAAGTTTTCTTTCGATAAAACTTTGTTGGCGCCGACAAAATTGGTTCCGTTGTCACTATATAAGTGCCGCGGAGAGCCTCTTCTCGCTGAAAATCTCCTTAAGGCTGCCAAAAATGCTGATGATGTCAAATCTGAGACGAGTTCAATATGAACCGCCTTGGTGACCATGCAAACGAACACGGCAACGTAACCTTTGGTTGTTTTCGCGCCACGACCCTTACTGAATTTTATTTCAACGGCACCAGTGAAGTCAACACCGGTGTGGTAGAAGGGTCTCGTTTGGTTCGTCCTAGATGCTGGCAAGTCACCCATTATTTGAAACTGCTTGCTTGGGTTATGCTTTCTACATGAGACACATTGACGTAGGCGTTTCTTTACTGCTCTGTTTCCACCTACGATCCAAAATTGCTGCCTGAGCCACGACAAGGTGAGTCGCGCTCCACCGTGAAATGTTGATTTATGTCCTAGGTCAATTAAAAGATCCGTTAGCCGACCGTCATGTGGAATTATTAACGGATGTTTCATGTCTTCCGGGATATTACAGTTTTTCAGTCTGCCTCCAACACGTAATAAACCTTTGCTATCGATATATGGATTTAAATTTACCAACTTGCTTTTTGCTTTAATCTTACTACTATTTGTCAATTCCAAAATCTCTTCTCTAAATTCGGCGTGTTGTACCAATTTGATTAATTTTAATTTCGCAACATCTAATTCCTCTATAGTTAAATAATTATGTTTATTTTTATTGTGTGACGTGAATCGTAATATCCACGCTAATACACGTGACACGTGAGTAAAACTGCTGTGCTTGCTTAATAGACTTTCAACTATATTATTGTCTGATTTATCGCATTTTATTGTAACAAAGGTGTTTTTTGTTCGCTTTATATCTAAATCGGTTTCGTATATTGCTTGTTGTAATTTTTGATGAAGATGATGTTCAGATGATAACCAGGTAGGACCTTTCCACCACAAACTATGTTCTTGTAGTCGTTTTATAGGCATTCCGCGGCTAGCGCAGTCTGCTGGATTTTCTGCTGACTTGATGTAATGCCAGGACGATGACGACATAATTTGTGTAATTTTTTGTACTCTATTGGATACAAACGGTTTCCAACGGTTTGGATCACCCTGTAGCCAACCTAAAACTGCTGTAGAATCACACCAACCGTAGATTTGTAAGTTGTGGGAACTGAGACTTTGCGCAATTTTAGTTATTAGTTTTGCTAATAGGTGTGCTCCACTTAGCTCCAGTCTGGGTAGAGACACTTCATTATTTGATTTTCCTAGTTTGCTGACTGGTACTAGTTTTGTTTTTGCGGCTAATAGTATTACTGATATTTCTTCGTTTCTGTTTATCCGAGCATATACTACGCAAGCATATGCTTTTATAGATGCGTCACAGAAACCGTGTAATTGGATGCTTTCGTTTTCGCTACTACGTATCCAGCGAGGTATTTTAATTTGATTTATATTTTCTATGTCAGCTCTCAATTTAGTCCACTCGGATTTAATTGTCTGCGGTACTTCATCATCCCATCGTAAATCTGTCAACCAAATATTTTGAAAGAGAAGTTTTAATTGTACAACTGCTGGTGCTAGCCATCCGAGTGGGTCGAACACTTTTGAGATCTCTGAGAGTAATGCTCTTTTTGTGAGACGTGATGGTATTTGCTGTGACATCTTACACTCAAATGTGAAAGTGTCTTCTTTTGAGTTCCATATGAGTCCCAACGCTTTGGTAGATTCTTGATGACGGAATGTGTATACGTCTTGTCCAGTTTGTGTTTTGCTGACGTTTTCTAAAAGGCGAGGCTCATTGGAGGCCCATTTCCGTAGGTTGAATCCACCGGACCTGAGTAGAGCTAACAACTCGCTTTGTAACTGCTTTGCTGTTTCTATGCTGTAGGAACCAGACATAAGATCGTCACTATAAAATTCTTCCTGTAGTACCTTTGCTGCTATTGGAAAGCGATGACTTTCGTCCTTGGCTAACCTCTTAAGTGTCATCATCGCCAAAAAGGGTGCTGCTTTTGTTCCATACGTGACAGTTTTAAGCTGGTAGTTCTGAAGTGGCTGATCTACAGATTCCCGCCATACAATGTTTTGATATAGTTGATCATCCGGGTGAACGCGAATCTGTCTGAACATTTTCTCTAAATCTGCTGTGAAGACATATTTGTATTGCCTCCACTTCAGAACTAATTCTAAAAGGTCACGTTGTAAGTTTGGACCACGGTACATGACGTCGTTTAAACTTACTCCAGTGGCCGTCACTCCAGACGCGTTGAATACAACACGAAGTGACGTAGTCAATGACTCGGCGCGTTGAACGCTATGATGGGGTAAAAAGTATATTGGTGAACTATTGCTATCGGTTCTACCCATATGATCTAAGTCAATGTACTCTTTGACAAATGCTTTATATTGTTTTGCTAAATGCTCTTGTTTTTTAAACTTACGTTCTAATTGATAGAACTGTGCCACGACCTTGGTTCTAGATGACCCCAATTTTTCTTTGGCGTCAGGATGCATTGGAAGGCGCACGACATACCTCCCGTCTGGTTGACGCGTTGTAGTTGACTCGTATAATTGCACACATTTATTATCTTCTTCTGACATACTAATGTCTTCGGACACATCTTCAATTGACCAAAATTTTTGTATGTCTTCTACATTGATGTTAACCACGTTGCATTGAAATGACGTCACACTGCCACATAAAATCCATCCGAATCTGGTTTGCTGTGCTACTGGCAGGCACTCGGAATCTTTGATGACACCGGCTTGAATGATGTGAGAGTACACTTCAGCGCCTAACAGAACATCTATCGAACTACTTTTATAAAATTCGGGGTCCGCCAATTGCAGGTTCTCAATGTACTCCCAAGACGGTTTGGAAAATGATCTGTTCGGTAGATTATTAACCAAGTGCTTCATTATTAGTGCGTCAGTGTCAAGTGTAAATGAGTCGTTATACATGGACGCTATTCTGATATTTACTATTCCTTTACAGTTTTGCTCGCGTGCTCCAACTCCAAAGATAATACCTTTACATTGTTTGCGAGGCAACCCTAACAACTGTGCTGCGTTTTCCGACAAAAGCGAGGTCTGTGACCCTTGGTCAATCAGGGCCCTCATAATGTGGTAAGATCCATCTGCGGCTTGGACCTTAATTTGTGCTGTTGCTAATAAAATTTCACTTATATTTTCTTGTAAAATATTAGTGTTTATTTTATGTTGTTTTAATAAATCAGCTGTTACTGGTACATTTTGCTTCGAACCGAAGGTGTCGTGTAACAACGTATTGTGTTCGCCTTTGCAGTGTCGGCACCGTTTGGTTGAAATACACGCGCGACCTCCATGATCGAAAAGACAATTTTTGCATAATGACAATTTTGCTACTGTTTGCTGTTTCATGTCTGGTTGATATTTTAAAAATGTTTCGCAATGAAAAATTCCTTGTTCTTTGTAACATATTGGACATTTTTGAGGAGTAAATGATTTATTTATTTGAGTAGAGGGTGAATTTTTATGTACATTGAATGATTTATAAAATTGAGGTTTCTTTATATCCTGCTTTGTAAAGTCCTTGGGATTAGGTTTCACAGATTCTTGTTTACGTTTTGAGCTTTCAAGATTAGTGAATTTGATTTGTAAAAACTTAATTAAATCTTGAAGGACGGGGATCTCACGCGAATCTTTAAGTGACTCGATGTACTCATTGTGCGTATCGGCATCCATTTTTTGTGTAAGAATAAACACAATTATTGAATCCCAGGTACTCACATCGATTCCCAAATTTTTGATACCGTTAAGAGATTCATTGGTTGTATCATGCATTTTCTTGATTGAAGCCGCTGTCCTTTGTTGCAAAATTGGGAGAATCCACAGATTTTGTAGATACGTATTTAAAATTAATTTCTTGTTATCGTAGCGATCATTTAATATTTTCCACGAAGCTTCATAGTTATCGGGACCTATTTTAAGATGTTGTATTAATCTTTCGGCTTCACCTCTTAACTTTCCTTTCAAAAACTGCATTTTCTGACCGTTTGACATGGACCGATTGTTGTGAATTGACTCCACGAAGAGATCCTTGAAGGAAGCCCATTGTTGGTAGCTTCCACTGAAGGTTGGAATGTCCGTTGTAGGTGTAGACTTTTCCATGTTCTTTTGACACCGCAGTTTGCTACTGATAGTTCTCTTAATGTCTTCGTATCTCAATTCGTAATTGCTGAAAGTTTCTTCATACTCTTCATTCTCTTCAATGGCCTCGCTGTCTATATCCCAATGAAGACTGTCAATTACTGACCATCGAGATTTTATAGAATCAAGAAGTTCTTCATATTCCCAAGACTCACTCAATGAATCAAGGTCAATGTTACTTATAGTGCGACTGAAGGCTTTGAAATTGCTTTTTTGCTTCCTCAGCATTTCTTCCAGCTTGCTACTGGTACCTTGTTCTTTGAAGAACGATGCCGCTGCGTTCAGATTTTGATTGCTACCTGACTGTTGGGCTAAAATACCAGGTGATGCTAGAGGGGTTGCTGGTTTAAGAAATGGCTCAGAGGGTATATAATTCATAATGAATGCTCTAGCGTCTTTATAAAATTCAGACGCCTTATTGTAATAATTGCTCGTAAAATACTCATGCTTTTTATCATCAAATTCACACAATTGAATGTGATTGCTTTGAAAATCTTGATAAAGCGCATCTAAATTGCTGATACGTTTTTTGATATGAGAAGAAGTTCTACGTTCTGCACCGTCTTTCTTAAAATTAATGAGGAGCTGCTCCATAGCCCCCATTCGTTGTTGCTGGGACGAGAGAAGGTCTTCCATGATTGCTTTGCTTATAGATTACTTCAATAAAAGTAGACTCACCGAAGTCAGGTTACCCACCCACGTGGCACAAATCCAATAGGTTATATGTATCTGCACACGCGCAAGTAGGTCCCGCCTATGCGGAGGCTCGAAGGACCAAAAAGATGTTGGGTTTGTTCACCTACACCTTTTAATGCTAATATAAATAAAAGAGTTTGATATATAAAGTTGAAATATTATAATTGAGTTCACTATTTGCTATGCTAAATGAATGATGTGCGCCGCGTTCGCGATTCTGCTATGAACTACACTACAAAACATGCATAGAGCGTAAACTGCTGACAATTAAGAAATAAATGAAACTTATAAAATAATATTTAATGTGTTATAAATTGTACGGTTGCATAACTCGTACATACCCCTATACCAAATTTTAAGTCAATCGGTTCAGTAGTTTAGCCGTGAAAAGGTAACAGACAGACAGACAGAGTTACTTTCGCATTTATAATATTAGTAAGGATTTTATTACATTTAGTAGTGCTCCTTGTTAGAAATATCATCATCAACTTAAGAGCTGTTGCTCTTGTCGGTGTAACAGGTGCATCTCCCTCCATCTGCCCCTATCTAAGGCGGCCTCCTTCACCTCCCTATACGACACGACACGGACCCTATCCTTTATCTGACTCATGTAACTTATCTTGGTCAACCCCTTCCTCTTCTTCCTTCTACTTTTCCCTCCAAGTTCAATATAAATCTGTCATATCGTATAAGGTGGCCTATCATTTAGGACTAATAGGACCCTAAATAATATCAAATATAAGTGGCACAATCAATTTGGATATATCTGATATACCAAATGAAAAAAATATAGTTTAAAAAAACTAAAAAACACGCTTTTTATAGAAAACCGAACTAAAAAATAGAAAATAAATTTTAATGAATTTAAATTAAGAAAATAGTGTTAAAAAATTTCAATGAATATAAATTAATAATAGTGTGAATAAAAAAAAATATATTATTTAAAAAAAAGCGTGGGGTGCATGGTGTCAATAGTTATAAATATTTTATTGACAGATATGAGTAGAGTGATTATCATTTCGATAATATTTTAAAAAGCACCCCACGCTTTTTTTTAAATAAAATATTTTTTTTTATTCACACTATTATTAATTTATATTCATTGAAATTTTTAACACTATTTTCTTAATTTAAATTCATTAAAATTTATTTTCTATTTTTTAGTTCGGTTTTCTATAAAAAGCGTGTTTTTTAGTTTTTTTAAACTATAATTTATTTTCTACTTTTTAGTTTGGTTTCTTTATAAAAGCGTGATTTTTTAATTTTTTTAAAGTATTATTTGTTTTGTAGAATTAAAAAAATTCTCTTTAGTATACAAAAATTTGTCAATATTAGAGAAAACGGCTAAAGATAATTATTGGAAATAAAAATTAAACATCGAGTCCTGCCTTATCGACTGTAGAGAAAAATTATAGAAAAATTTAATTAATTTTCTTACCTTATCGACTATAGATGAAAATTATATAAATTAACAAAAATCATATTTTGCAAATTGAAAAATGGAATAGTTTTATCAAATTAGTGTATTGTCATCGGTCCTCAATAAATCTACAAAGTTTGAACGAAATCTGGCCGTTTAAAGTGGGTCAAAATAGCGCCCAAAGAAGTCGGTTACAAACAAACATACAAACATACAGGTGAAGCTAATAAAAAGCGTGTAAAAAAAGGTAGCACTCCGGGAGTGCCGGCAGAAGTGAAAACTTCAATATTAACGTTGTGTTTAATTATAAGTATAAAAGTACTATCATTTATGAGGTAGAATACAATGTTTGTTTCTTACTTCAGTTATCATGAACGTCACGTGATGCTGATCTTACGCTTTTTCGATCAGCATCACGTGACCCTGACGCGAGTTTGAAAGTTTTTACCCATATAAAAAAATTATAGTTAAAAAAAACTAAAAAACACGCTTTTTATAGAAAACCGAACTAAAAAATAGAAAATAAAAAAAAGCGTGGGGTGCTTTTTAAAATATTGACACCATGCACCCCACGCTCTTTTTTTATTTTCTATTTTTTAGTTCGGTTATCTATAAAAAGCGTGTTTTTTAGTTTTTTTAAACTATAATTTATTTTCTACTTTTTAGTTTGGATTATTTATAATAGCTTGTTTTTTTAATTTGCAAATTGAAAAATGGAATAATTTTATCAAATTAGTGTATTGTCATCGGTCCTCAATAAATCTACAAAGTTTGAACGAAATCTGGCCGTTTAAAGTGGGTCAAAATAGCGCCCAAAGAAGTCGGTTACAAACAAACATACAAACATACTAACATACAAACATACAGGTGAAGCTAATAAAAAGCGTGTAAAAAGTGCTCAGCGCCGCTAAAGAAGTTTTCACTTCAAAAAAAGAATCCTTACTTTCTACTTCATATTATATGCGAAAGTAACTTTGTCTGTCTGTCTGTTACCTTTTCACGGCTGAACTACTGAACCGATTGACTTGAAATTTGGTACACGGGTAGCTTTTGGTCCGGGATTACCACGGGATCGGGAACTACGCGGTGAAACCGCGGGGTACAGCTAGTACTTGATAAATGTGTAATAAATAGCTTTATTCTGTGTTATATTTGACCGGAGAGATATCGTTTGTCAGTCCGATAGTTTTGTTATTATTTACACAAGTAATCACAATCTGAGATAAGAGTGTTTTGACCACACTGGTAATGTAGCTGTTACTAACTAGGTCTTTTATACTGTACTTACTTTTAAAAGTGTTTTCAATTTTATTCATTACTAGCAGCCCCGTGGCTTTACCCGCGTAGTTTCCGTTCCCGTGGGAATACGGAGATAAAATATAGCCTATGTTACTCAGGGTGAATATAACTTTCTAATGGTGAAAGAATTTTTGGAATCGGTCCAGTACTTTTTGAGTTTGTTCGTTACAAATCTTTTCTCTTTATATTTTTAGTGTAGACTAGCAGCGCCCTGTGGTTTTACCCGCGTTGTAATGCTGGGATAACATTATACTCGTATTTCTCTTAAATCACTATTCAAGAGGAAGGATTTTACTAAAATACACTACGGCAGTCTTACGGGAGCGGGAACTGTGCGGGTAAAACCGCGAGGCATAGCTAGTTATAAATATTATGTAATCATTCACTCCATAATCTCATTACAGTAACTGACCCCTAACTAAGTTCGAAACTTGTATCTATGGTATCAGAAACTACGTACACACTCATTCACACTTACACACCCAGACCGAGACAAACATTTGTGGTTCACACAAATATTCGACCCGCACGGGAATCGAACCCGCAACCTTACGGATGGCAGTCCGGCACGGTGACCACTCTGCCATCGAGGTCGTCGATGTACTTAGTTATAGTTGATGAAGATGTCTAATACTCGTATTGATGCGATAATTAATTGAAGCGTTGACAGGTAAATTAATCGAGTAGATAACCATTCAAAACAAAGTTACAAATACAAATACAAATACAAATTTTTTTATTTGTGACCAATATAACTTACAATTAAAAAAAAAACAAAAAGTACATAAAATAGCGGCCACAAAACGGTAGCAACTCAGCATGATGCTGGACTATTTGCATAGACCAGCGCTGATCTTCCGCTGCAACCGGTTGATGGAGTCACGCTACGGCAACAAACACAGTACATATAAACAAACATTTGTTTGAGTGGATAAACTACCTATAAATAGCTGATTACTGACATACATAGAATATAATTTATAAGATTAATAATATTGTTTATAATAATTATGTATTAAGTATTTATTTATTTTCAAATTTGAAATGGTGTTTGCTAGTTTGATATGCTTGATTCGTTATTTATATTAGTGGCTGCAAACACCATAAAATATGAAAAACATAGAAAAGGTTCTACTAGAGTACGTACATAGACAAACATAAAGAATCAATGGCGGATGCTATGTATAGTGGATAATGATTAATGACCACAAAAGTAAAACTATAATAACACCCAGTTCAAGAGCAAAGAATAACTGTGATACAATTAATAGATAAAAACTTCTCAGGATTTTACAGGTATGTGGTTAATACATGTTATTGCTTAAAATTTATCAAACCTATTTATTACATTACACAATTACACATTACAGAACAAGACATGAAACAGGCTACCAGAGTAGACCAGCGAGGATCATCATTATCAGAAAACGAGACAAATAAGAGCATACAAACAACAATGGCATAATATTATAAAAAGCAAAAAATTATAATACCTACATAATACAAAGAATAAAATTGAAACGGTTAAGAAGGTAAGTTCAAGAGAACACTCACTACATCAATGTAGACTTTTTTGTGCTTACCCAAAATTGTGGCGTGTGTGAACGTGTGTGTGTGTGTTATAATAGGCTAACCTCGTGCAGGAGCGAAGCTTGCATTACCTGACCATCAAACAAATACTTCTTTAACCTATACTTAAATGTTGCAATATTTTTCAGGTTTCTCAATGGAGGTGGGATGTTATTCCAGCACTTAGTTGCCGCGTACCGAAAACTGCCTCTGAAAACGGCCGAACTATGACGCGGCACCGAGAGTTGTGGCATACAAGAGCGCTTAGCAGAATGTTTGGATAACCAAGTTAATTTATGGTAAAGATAAAGAGGAGTTTGCAGTTTGATAACGCCAAATAAGAGACAAGCTAAATGAAGCTTTCTACGGTGCTTCATTTTAAGTAAACTATGTTTATTTAGAAATGGCGTCACATGGGCCCTTGACGGAATATCAAAAGTAAATCGAGCGCAAGCATTTTGGACACGTTGTACAAGTTTTTGCGTACGCGCTAGTAGCCGAGGGCCAATAACTGTAATATAACTGCCAATAAAGTTGTTGAATAGAAGTTTCTAGAGTTCTTTGTACTTGTTTAATTATGTTATATATGACTAGTATTGGTTGTAATTGGTTTGTACATCTGAATTTTGTTACATTAGACACTATATTTTTAAGA
Organism: Timandra comae; assembly: GCA_958496195.1. Taxonomy (NCBI): domain Eukaryota; kingdom Metazoa; phylum Arthropoda; class Insecta; order Lepidoptera; family Geometridae; genus Timandra; species Timandra comae. Next base: position 1,236,824 of record OY292372.1, on the reverse strand, counting down.
ATGTTTTATGTACTTTCTGTTGGTGTGCCTGTTTTAAAATAAATAAATAAATATCGTCCTGCCGTTTTGCCCGCATAAATCATAATCCTATTATAAAGTATACCATGGGTAATAATCACTACATAGTATAAACAAAGTCGCTTTCTCTGTCTCTATGTATGCTTACATCTTTAAAACTACGCAAAGGATTTTGATGCGGTTTGTTTTAATATATAGAGTGATTCAGTGAAAAGGTTTTTAGTATAATTTTATCCCCATATTCCTACGGGAACGGGAACTAAAAATAAGTTTGTAATAGATGAGGTTGCGCGTGTACCATATTTTATTAATCGGCCGTTAGTTTTGTTGCCTATTCACAAAGGTAAGTAAAGCTAGATGGACATAATAACTGTTGATAAATCACCCAGACCAAGACTTTGACACACTGTCTTGAGCAGACACCAAACCTTTGGTATAGCAAGCATAATCACCTTTTACTAATTGACATAACAAGCAGCACTTTCAAAATGTAAGCCACTAACTGCCTTATTTGCGTTGCATTTTTAGTCTGGTTTAACAAAACCTGGTAAGCATTAGACTTGTCAGTCAAATCTGCCACTTTGACAGTATTCAAAATTGATTGTAAAACATGGTTTAGTGCTAAACCAGACTAACAATGCATCGCAAATAAGGCAGAAAGAGTCCTAAAACGACTAACTCCAAACCCACCGAGAGATTATTCAGATATTGACTAGCGCCCATTATGAACGTTCGTAAGGCCGCCAGATAAACCTATTATGAGTATCCGAGGCATTGTGCGCCATTGTCTTGCTCAGTGCGGTGTATTACATCTCTTTGTTGAGCCATCGCGCCCTGACCGATGTAAACCGTATTTTCATCCCATTATGTTGTCTTGAATGAGGCCCAGTAGTCTTATGTGGTGGGACACACTGGTCTGGAGAAGAGAGAACAGACAACTAACACTTATTGGGCATTTCTCTAAAGCTGGCGCGAGCACACATAGACATTTTACACACGTATAGTGTCTGTGAATGTCACTCAAAGTTATGTCGCACGTCAAAATCTTCATTGCATGTCAGTCCGTCCTCTTCGTGCAAGCCTTTGAGTAGGAACGGGACAGTAATATGTTTTGGTTTTGGAACTTAAAAATACAGGGTGATTTCATTTCATTCAATCAACTTCAAAACTGGTTATTCTCTATTCGTATAAAACAAATAATTGATTTTGAAAATTACTGTTTAAGAAAATTGCATTAGTGTGAGTATTTTGATGGCGCCAGGTCTGGAGAAATTACCAATACTTTTTAAACTTTGATAATTCCTATACTTGCCGTGCGTGCCCCTACACCTGCACACGCGAGGATCTTTACAAGGCCACTGATAGTGCCATATTGGTGGCCGAGTTCTGGTCCTCAAAAATATGAGTCGACACGCAAAGAAGAACAAACTTTTATTTAAACTACATGTCCTTATTTAAGTCTTTGTATGTTTAAATACTATTAATATAGTGAAAAGGCACAAAATATACTATTTAAATTCTAAAAACATACTTCTACCAAGGTCGTTGTGACACGGTAGACACGTGGAGGTAATAAATACACGACAACTCCCGCGCATTGTTAATAGAATCTATGTATGTGGGTATGTATGTGGGAAACCAAATTTTGGCAGTTATTTATTAATTTACCTACTTGTATGAGATCACTGCTCGTTTTGCACGTGAAAATAATTTGTAACTTAAGAAACTGACTTCACACAGTAAACTATAAAGTAATAGTTATTTATGGTACAAGCGAGGTAAGTTGGTGATTACTTCCGAAGCGCTATTGAGGCCCGAGCCGTCAGGCGAGGGTCTGAAGATAGCCGAGGATAGTAATCATCAATACACGCGTGTACCATACAACGTTTTTCAACACATTTGCGAAGAAATTATTATTTTTCGCTAATAAATAAACAGTTTTTGTATTCGCGCGCATCCAACACAACAATGGTGATCGGCCAAAGACTAAAAGAATATACTTATTTAAAAAAAATCGAATGAATGAATGAATGGAATCGACCATAGACCTACCAAAAGTAAGGAAACATAGATGAAGTTTGTTTTTAAAATGTACGAACACATTTTTTTTGGTATCGAAACTTTTTTAAAATGAAAGCAATTTAAAAAACAATCTATAACTCACTAGTGAATAAAACGTGTCATTATTCAACTGTTTTTGCACAAATAAGAGCCCCTTTATGAGCAAGTATGTTGAAAACGTACTTTTTATAAAGTAATACGTATTTTTAGGGCGTTTTCCCAATAAGTAAAGCCCTAAAAAAATATACAGTTTTCTGGTAAATGTTACGATAAAACTACAACGCCTACAGATTTCATATTTGATTGAAATAAGAAAGAGGTTGTCGCGGGCATTAGACAGTGTTTGAAAATCTTGCAAGCCCCACAAAGCCGCGCTTTTAGCTACCTAGTTATAGAGTGGTCTAAGTTATATATGATCCTAGTTAAGTTATACAGTGGTCATCCGAGATTCGCAAGCTATCCGACCCGCTGGGACGTCAGCTAGCCAACCTCGCCAGCCGTGTGTCCCAATTTTCAATTCGACAATTAAGATTCCTTGGTTCATTGTAATTACACCTATGCGGGTGTCTTAATGAACTTAAAGGGAATTAATTATTTTAGGGAGTATAAATTTAATCTGGGCCGACCTTTACTTATGATAGCACAATGCAAACCTAACATGATTACGGCGCGTTTATCTTCGGGTTATCTCCTACTATGAGTTTATTAAGCGAACGTTAAATGGACCGAACGAGAGTTATTGTTACACCGCCTTATTGTTATTAACGTACGTTGTTGTAATTGTTTTATGTAGAACAGAAATTAATAAGGAAATAATCTTGTTTATTTTGTCCACTGGACTTGCTCCGAAATGGATCGATTTCAATATTTCGTCTTGAAACATTTATGGTCTACTAGCTGTGCCCCGCGGTTTCATCCGCGTAGTTCCCGATCCCGTGGGAATTTCGTGACACAAAACATAGCCTATGTTCTTTCTCGAACCATAAGCTACCTGTACCAAATTTCAAGTCAATCGGTTCAGTAGTTTAGCCATGAAAAGGTAACAGACAGACAGACAGAGTTAATTTCGCATTTATAATATTAGTAGGGATTTAGCTTTAAGCATTCAACGATATGTTTTGAAGCGTTATTATTCCCCTTGAAACGAGTTAACACACTCTAAAATAACTCAAAACTTACCAGTGTTACCTGAGATTAGCGCGTTCAGAACAGTTTTTTTTTTTATTTGGGAAACAAACAGTACTAAACATTATTAATAATGTACTTAAGCTAACACTTTAACCAGTGAAGTTTCCTCTGTTACAGATGAAAATTTTGAATGTGTATTTTTCAAAAAATTAAGCTATAAACACTTTATTGATAAACTTGTCTAATATTCAACTAGAAACAGATACAGCCATTCACTCCAGACCAGACCTTATTAGAAAAAACTTTATCGGAATACTGTTGCTTTACAAACATAACGTTTACACTTGAAAAAAACACATTTACGTCTTTAAAAAGACTGAGATAAGGTCTAAAATAGGTTAGTATTAAACGGTTTCAGCGGTAAGTAACATGTTTGCAGTTTTCTAGTTAATATTGACTCGTCAGTACTGGATTTCATTCAGAACTTTTCTCATTTCGAATCCAGTCAAAGTGTAAATAAATGTGAATACGTATATTTTTCTGTCAGAGGATTTATTGGTGACACTGGTCCTTAAAGAAACTGCTTTTCAATTTATTTGGACTAAGTAGAAACAAATGATTTTTAGCCTTCAAAAGGAAAACTCAAATACTCACAATTTTATAACTTTTTAAAGTTCGTTGACTTGAAAACTTTTTCATTTGGAAAGCAATTTTAAAATTTCAACTACAAAATTTACAGACTATTTTGAGTTATACAAAATTGTACACCAACAAGATAAAATTTTGATACCATTAACCATCACAACTGTCGATGATGTAAGTACGACAACCGAAATCGATTTAATACCAATATACGGCGAAGCAGGGCAGCAGATCGCATATATTTTTATATTTTTCAACAATAATTCTTTACGGAATTCATGATCACAGTATACTAAGATGAACGACATCGATACTAAGTATAAGTAAAAGAATATAATGACAACAAAAGTGCGTTAGTAGTTTTATTTCAATGTGTAGTGTTTTCAAATCAAATCAAAATTCTTTATTGCTTGCTAAGTGTAGGTACATAGGTGTTACAATAATAGGAACTTAAGACTTAGCACTTTTTGTGTAAATCGAAAAAATCTATCTAGAAACGTGTCTGTTTTATTCTGTTCCGTTCTGTTTTCCTAACTGTTAACTCCAATAATCAATAATTAATTTCCTCACACGCGTGTGGTACATTTTTCCTACTTTCTCTAGTATAGTGGACGTCCCACGATGATTTTTATTCATTTAGCGCCGTCTTCGCTCCCGGAGACATATCGGTACTCGCCTCCGGGAAATTGCATTTTCCTTCGACTATATGTTCTCATTGGATCACGCCATTCGTTTCGTTTGTAACTTTTGTTGTTTACTTTAAATTAATGAGAAATATTTTTGTAGTGGTAGTAGAAGTATCGGGTTGTATCATCCTTCTGCCGGACAAAGACTTTCAAACTCTTTTTTCTTGTCTATCTGTTATTAAGAGAGTAATATCGATTATTATGAAACCTGTAGGAAATAAGATTCTCAAACAGGCTTTGCAGTAAAGTTTGCACGAAAGAGGCGTTATCACCACGTCTGGTGGTGTGTTGGTTGGTGGTCTCAAACCAGATACATGTTCCGAAAATAACAAACATGTAATTGTATTTATCACGAGTCCAATACAAGATTTCCAGATCCGATAAAATTCTTCACATATATTAAAGAAATCAATGCATTTTTCACGTTTATACCTTTCAAATCTTGTAAGTACATTACAACAGGATCTCAATCGACCCCCGGTCAAATACTTTGAATACCCTCAAGTACTGTTCAGGGGTTATTTATTGTTTATTATATTTCAATACGGTTCTAGGGGTTGGTGAAGATTTTACAGGTAGGGGTCGTGAGACGTACAGTGTTCTCGAAAATGTATCATTGATGTTTGTGATTGTTTGTATTGATATTTTAGTCAATACCAGCTTTTGCCCGCGACTTCGTCCGCGTGGACTTTCGGTAGAATTTGGGTTTTTCCCCCTTTTCTCCCCCTAGGGGGGGGAATTTCCAAAAATCCTTTCTTTCAGCTCTCTACGACCAGTAGGTTCGGATGTACGTTGTCAGTCAGTCAGTCAGTCAGTACATCACTCAGTAACGGAAGAGTGTAGATTTCGAATGGGAAAATGTTTGGTTATTTCTTAGCATAATTTTAGAGTGTGTTTTTAATGGTTTAAGTGGATCAGTAGTAATTTGAGAGTGACACCTCGTGGCACAGCTAGTTATTGATCTGACGGCTAAGCAAACGAATGTTGAAGGACTCTGCCTGACGAATAAGTAGCGTAGTTGGTGACTCAGTCTGCTTTATCGATAAGCCCGTCCCATGCCCGCTGGGCAACTGTAAGTGTACATAGTTTGGCTTCAACCCTTCATCCATTCCTGTTTCAAACACATTATCAAATTTAAATAATAAACATACCAACTAAAAACGTAATTAATGTTCAAAAAAGCTTTAATAACAAAAATGAATCCGATAAATTAACAGTTAGTTGGTGGCAACACTCACGCGTGATTAAAAATGGCGTCCAACGCGGCGGAATAATAAATTTCAACGAGTTCTTTTTCTTTATTTTCGAAAAATGGAAAAACTGTCGTATTTCCCACTACGCTCGTAAAGAATCCTGACGCTACAATACAATATGCACACCCGATATTGTTTCTTTGAATTTTAAATACAGATACATTGACTATTTGCACTCACACAAAATAACCACAACCTTACTACATTTACAAATAAGAACCAATTTCCTATAAATCTAACTTCGCCAACTGCTTGTGGTATTTGCAATTCGTGATACTGTTTAGGGGACGTATGGTATTGGGATTTTAAACTAACTTTCCCTTTGCAGTTCATTTCGACTTTATTATTTAGAAGTTAAAGACCAAAGTCAAAGTTATCAGGAGTAAAGTTATCGTTGTATGGATAAGACGTTGATGCTCCATAGAATGTTTGTAAATATTTTAATACATGCAAATATTACGGTTCGTGAATTTCTGTTATTGTCATTCGGTGTATTTGAACGATGATTGAGTTTTGGTTATTATTCTTGGAATTTTAAATTGCAAAGAAAAATAAACGTGAAACTAGATAAGTACTTACTACGCTTAAGTTTAAAATTGCCCAATAATATATGGATGCTTAATATATGTATGTACATATAATATACATACATACTTATATGACAATTCAAATTCATCAAAGTAAAGATTGGCTGTTTACTTAAATGTCAAATTGCTCTATAAATAGGGATCTAGGTACTTAAATGTTTACAAGGCTGTGGACTTCAGTGATAATGTAGCTTTACATTAGTGAAGAATTTGTTAATCGGTTCTATATTTATTGACTAAGGTACTAGTAATTGGGCCCTAAGATTTGTTATATTTAGGCATGACTTTTCACGGCCCTAACTTTCCGTCTGTCTACTACGTTTAAAATATGTATTAGTACTAGCTGCGCCCCGCGGTTTCACACGCGCGTTCCCGTTCCCGTAGGAATTTCGGGATGAAAAATAGATGTTGGCCGATTCTCAGACCTACTGAATATGCTCACAAAATTTCATGAGAATCGGTCAAGCCGTTTCGGAGGAGTATGGCAACGAAAACTGTGACACGAGAATTTTATATATTAGAAGATAAATAAATTGTATTAATTAACAAATGTCTAATTCGATTATGTTAACGTATATTCTGCCTAAGAACCCAAAATTCTACTCAAATCACACTCAAGTCACAAAAACAATATAATTTATTAAAAACCAAAGTATCATATCAGTCTCAGACAACATAATTTAAACTCATGTAAAGAAAATTCCGAATAAGTTACCCCGAGCGATTTGAGAAATCCATACGCGAATTGCAAACATAACATTACTATTACATTTGACTTTATTACCAAGAAAATAAAGATCAAATTGCTTTGAAAGAGCTTTAGGATAACTTTGTAAAAGTTGTAATGGAGTATAAAAAATTAATCAGACATGTCAAGTGTTTTTTGATATGTCATTGGAAGCCTTTTAAAGGTAAAGAGATTGAATTTGTATGTACGAGTACTCGTATATTATGCCCCGCATTTTTACCTATCAAATTCTGGAAACGCCGTGGAAATTTCTGGAAAACATTGTCATAAACATCAGCTCTTAAAAGTTTCCTCCAAGGGGCTCGAGCCTACCCAGAATTGGGTGATGAGTCCTTAGTCAGCTTTAGATTTTTATGCTACACTAGCTAACCCGGCGAACTCCGTTACGCCAAAAAAGATTTTCCCGCTTCTCTGTTGAATTTTTCCTGAATTTTGTTTGCTATAAACCTCACGGAGCCCGAGACCTTTCCAACGAATGCAAAACCGTGGAAATCGCTTCATGCGTTCTGGAGTTATAGCGTCAGGAAGGAAAACCCGACTTATTTTTATATTAGTAGTAGATAATAATAGAAGAACCGAATCGAACATCAACCTATTTCAAAGTCAGTTAAAAAACACAATAATTAGAGTATTATTTACGTGTGTGATACCAAAATGGCCGCTCCCAAACTTTACAAACATTCGAAACACAAATCACTGTGACGATCCACGCCCACACACAAAATAATAATACAACATTTAAATCTATTATGAAAATTAAAATCGCCCTTCGTTGACGATAACTATCTGTTTTTACGATTATTATGATATTTTTAGGGTTCCGTATCCAAAGGGTAAAAACGGGACCCTATTACTGAGTCTTTGCTGTCCGTCCGTCTGTCACCAGGCTGTACCTCAAGAACGGTGATAGCTAGACAGTTGTTTTGACAGATGATGTATTTGTATTGCCGCTATAACAACAAATAAGTACTAAAAATATAATAAAACTAGCAGCGCCCCGCGGTTTCACTCGCGTAGTTCCCATTCCCGTGGGAATACAGGAATAAACTATAGCCTATGTCACTAGCTGACAATATAGCTTCCCATTAGTGAAAGAATTTGTGAAATCGGTTCAGTAGATCCCGAGATTACCCGTTACAATTTAACAAACACACAAACTTTACTTCTTTATAATATTAGTATAGATACACCTGCACACGCGAGAACCTTTACAAGGCCACTGATAGTGCCATATCGGTGGCCAAGTTCTGGTCCTCAAAAATATGAGTCGACACGCACAGAAGAAGAAGAAGTATAGATAAATATTTAACGAGGGCTCCCATACACCAAATTTGATTATTTCACCGGTTTGGTACGGAACCTTTGGTGCGCGAGGCCAACTCGCACTTGGCCGGTTTTCTTTACGATGATATTTTTTTGTTTGTAGAGGCGTGGCGTTATTAATTCTAGTGATTTTGTTAATATACAGGTGACATCGCGTTTGTGAATCGTTTGTTTTCATTGAAAATGATTGGAAAGGGTTTGTTCTTGTCATTGTACGGTGTTTAATTATAATTACTTACCTACTTATTGAAGTAGTGGACTATTTCTAGGCGTAGTAATGGTCAAATCATTTTTGAAAGAACAAGCTTTTAAAGAATCATTTAAAAGCTTGTTCTTAATTTAAAAATGCCATAAAGGTGTATGAATAAAATTATTCCGCCATTTTGGAAAGCCCGCCATATTGGATTGAGAATAACGTCACTTAGAGCTATGCACTGCGGGTTTTAGTGGTCGAAATTCTACAGCAGTTTTCTTAATTAATTAATTTCACTTTTTCATACCTCCTAACGCGAAAATCGGTGAAATGCGTGTCCAATGGATCAAAAACTGTGAACCCGCCGGGCACACCCACTAATATAATATAATAAATACTTGTTTTCAAAAACTATTAATGTGTTATACGTACGTGCGTATAAAGTGTCACTCCTAAAATGTTAATCAAAATAGGCATTAAATCAAACATCGCGGGTCCAGTGCTAATGGCCGGTTCACATGCGACCACACGATATGATGATAATGTCACGGGTATTACTCATTCTTACTCAATTACGAATAGGAATAATGTAGTTATGTATTTAATTTTGAATGTATTTATGGCCACGTAAGTGCGCAGTTTTCTGCAATTAGACTTGTCTTATTTGGGTCCTTTGTGGGTACATATATTGTGGTCCATGCTGCGATATTTTTGGTAAGATTTTTAAGAGCTTTGAGTACTTTTATTTAATTTTATTTATTACACAAAACAAAATACAACTCTTAAAATCTAGAATAAATTATAATCAGTTCTTAACCTAAGTTGTATCTCAAAAATATGTGCATCTGAAAAAACTAATTATTTAATGTCGCACATAACGGTACAATACAATTAACATAATTAAAAACGTGTTACATCAGTACGCATAAAGAATGAGAAAGAGAAAAGTACTCTTAACGTCTGTCGATGATGTTAGTACTTCAACCAAGATTGACGGCTTTACGGGCCTTCATACAAATTCCAGCGTAGGTAGTTGAAATAAAATAAAATTACTGTAGCTCTCACTAATAATAATATAGAGTGTGGTACTTCGCCGGTCGATTCAGCACGCACCTATTCGATCAATCAATCAATCGATTACTCCATCATATTGATATCTTTGATTTACACGAACACAACACATTGAAATTAAACGGATTTTTGTCGTGGTTGTATTTTGTTTTACATTTTCTGACGTTTCGGAGTCTTTACAGAACCCGTGATCACAGAAGACTAAGATGGAAAACGTCTGTACAAAGTAATGTAAAAAGTTTACTACCTTCAATATTTTGAATATAATTTTAAATACATTGTGAATTTACCACAGATTCGATGATTACTCCATCATCTTATTATTACAACTGGCCCCACTCAGTATACTCGTATTACCTGAACCTATTCGACCACTAATGATGTTTATGTAATAACTGTCTTTACATATATGTGTAGTCCTCAATACTACTTGACGCCGATTCACTGGGTATTGTTACTTGTGCTTCCCCGTTCAAGATTCTTAGACCGTATTATAACTGTGATAATCACATTCACATTTAGTCTATCAATATACTATCTTAGTAAATATTAGCAGTACACAATCAGGGTCCACGCCCACTCGCCCACTCGCTCACTATTTATTAATTACTATTGTTATCACAGCATATTACTTTTATGCCTCATATTTGCATATCGCGTTCCGTTTCGAATAGGTGCGGTTGACGCATGCTATCACTGGACAAGTTATAGGCGAATAGTTGGGGTAAATATTGATTATGACAATGATTTTGATCCAACCTCTAGTTTTCTCATGATTACGGGAAATTGTATCATAGATTTCATGAGTGGAGTTTATTTTTGGAACGAAGTTCCTTATCGCGTGTCGTGAAAGGGGGCTAGACGGAAAAAAATCTTACGAAAAGTTGTCACGACACGTTTTTCAAAATTCGAACAGCGCGGCGCGCGTTTATTTTTTTAATTATTAAAAGGTAGGTAACCTATGGCTTACTCTTTTGAGTAGTAACTTTTTTGAAAATCATAATGATTTATTTTCTTCTTATTTTGACCATTGAAAATAATACTTTTTTAAGTAACTTCGTTCTTACCTGGTGTCCCACGACACCACACTCGGTCTTTTTTATTATTTAATAGGGTATTTTTTATTTCCAAAATATTCATATTCTATTTTCGAAATCGTAAACATTTGTTGGTTACTCAAAGGGATAAAGTACTAATTTAAAATTTCGACACGAAAAGTAGTCTAGAAGGTAAAAGAGCCATTACCCGATACACGATTGCAACGCGTTTTTGCGGTTTTCCTGCGATTGCTCTTCTGCATTCTAGTGTAGTTGTAGTGGCAAATGCGCGATACCGCGATATATTCCCATCACAGAATAATGAATAGTAGTAGTAGTTTTTTTAGTAGCACAATCACAAACTTTTAACTCGTACCACAGTATAATATTTGATATAAATTGGGGCGTCTCCATCGGAATGAAGGCGAGTGTCGCTCGCGTTACTTTTAACGAGCTGATACAATATATCGAACTATATTACAGTATGATATTATATTGTAACACGCTATGTGATTGTTATTGTACTAGGTGTAGGTTTAGTTTGATTTTGCGTTCGTAGCTTTGGATTTTAGTTCACTATATTAGCTTATTAAGGAGAATATGATCAAAGTCAAAGTCAAAAATCATTTATTCAGTTAAGGCCTCAATGAGGCACTTATGAACGTCACTGAATCTACCACCGATTCGGAAATTACATCAGCCGAGAAGAATCGGCAAGAAACTCGTGCTGGTATTTTTTTTTAAATAAAATACAAACAGTACCTTAAAACTAGTACAATGTCATAGATGAAAAAAGAAAACAAATAATAAAATCTATAAATATAGAAAAATACTTATATGTACCTTTTAAGTCCATTTTTTACCCCATGTTTTGCTGTATCAATTCATAGTCAACTAGCTGTATCGCGATGATTTTTGACGCGAAACGTCTTTAAAATCGCGCCGAAACATACGGGTACCAGGTTTATAAAGTGGACCGTAACGAAAAGGTCTATATCATCGTACCTTAATAATTAAAAAACTATTAGTCTTAGAAACAAAAATGTGGTGTGAATATTTCACTTATATAGTCAGCTCGCTGTTATGACATTGAATTTTCTTGATTTCATTTTTCACGTTAAAACCAACGGCCGTGTGCCCCGGCACAACCCCACCCGATTTTTATTCGTAAAAAACATATATAAAAATCATGATCATGAATAATGAGGCATTTATCAATAGTGCCTGATACCATCCACATTTTATTCACGCTCCATTAGTACAGCATTAGAATACTTATGCCAAACAACTGTGTATTTTTTAAACTTTCGCGATCAGTCTTCTCGTGACCACGAGAGGTGTAACCCGGTCGAAACGTCGAGGTAATTTTAATAATTATGTTATACGCGATTAAGACCTGTTAATCATGCAAATTGGAAATTTTACTTGGAAGTTTTTACAAGAAGAAGCGCATGTCGGCTTTTAATCCAATATACCACAAATCAAATGATCCATGAAACTGCTAAACCTCGATATCTGTACGGCACACAACCTCGGCAAACATCAATTAGTGAGTGTTTGGCAGTAAGGAGTTGGCCACTTGAGGTGGATGTGTCAACACAGGTCAAGTAACTTGCTCTGTAAACGCACCTCACTGCTCTCTTGGAGTAGGGGAACCATGCTGTGGAGAATAGACGGACTGTTTATCATTAATATATTTAACGGGTCGTTCGAATGTGGCTGAAATTAGTCGAGGGATTCGACTTATAGGTACGTAGAAACAACCCGTAAAATACACACATCAAAAGTGTCTAGGGATCAAGCATTTTTATGCGGATTTCTTGAGATTGAGATGTGGCTTTGTAATAAATTTATGATTTTATAAATTTATATGGATCCTTTTTGGTGCATTTCATAATTTGAATCAGGAACTGTGAATCAAATTCGAGTAAAAGATGAAAATCAGCTGTCAATATTTTCCCTATAAAAACATACAACGCATTGAAGACATTGTTAGTGCTACTGTTTCCCTACTACTGATTAAAACCAACGTTATTATGGAGCGGCGACGTCATTTAAGCAGGGAAGAAATGCTCAGAGCCGTGGGAATGATAGAAGCTGGTTCCCGGCAACGTACTGTGGCTTTAGCTCTGAATACAAGTCAGAGTGTTATCAGTCGACTTTGGACACGTTACCGAAGCACTGGTACCGTGGCTGAGCGCCATGGAGGACGGTATCGCTGCACCACACGGAGACAAGACCGATACATTCAAATCTTAACTCGAAGAGCTCCAACAATAACCGCCATGATGTTAGCCGTGCGGCTTCATCACTCTTCAGGGAACTTAATTAGCGACCAAACAGTCAGAAACCGCTTGCATGAAGTGAACCTTCATTCCCGAAGACCGCTACGGGTACCACCTATAGCAATGCACAATCGTAGGATTCGATATCAATGGGCTCTTGAACACAGAAATTGGGCAGAAGAACAATGGCGTTTCGTGTGCTTTTCTGATGAGTCTCGTTTTGGTATGAGACCGGATACAAGACGTATACGACACTGGAGAACCCCTGGACGCCAACAGCGATTAAAATCCTGCCAGGAAGTCCATCCTTATAGTGGTGGAACCATCATGGTATGGGCGGGTATTTGGATCGGCGGAAGAACTGAGTTGATTTGGATCAGAGGCAACCTCAACGCTCAAATTTATGCTGAGACGATTGTATCAGACGTCATCGTTCCTCTACAAGTGCAAATCGGTCCCTTATTTCAGTTAATGCATGATAATGCACGACCGCACACCGCAAGAGTTGTAAGACAGACTCTCGCCGCAGCTAACATCAATGTCCTGCCCTGGCCTGCTCAGTCGCCAGACTTGAACCCGATTGAGCATGCATGGGATATGCTACAGAGAAGAGCTCTGCCGAATATGGAGGGTATCCAGTCGCAAGAAGACCTTTTTTTGTTGTTGCAACGAACATGGGCGGCCATTCCACAGCGTGATTTGGATGAACTCATTTTGAGTATGCCAAACCGATGTTCTTGTGTTGTTAGTGTTCGCGGTAGAAACACGGATTATTAATTGTTTAAGTTACCCAATAAAATTTTAAAGAAAACTGTTATTTCAGTCTTTTTTTCGAACTTTAATGTTAGTGGTTCAAATGTCAAAAATCCCTTTATTAGGAAAATGGCAAATTTCTTTATTAATGCAAAGGTGACTTGGTTTATCGTTACTGTGACAAACGAAAACACTTTATTTGATGAATCCTTAAAGAAAATTTTAATTAATATCAATCAGGAGAAAAGTTATTGCAAAAATATATGTTGATCCCTAGACACTTTTGATGTGTGTATATTAATGACTAGCTGTGCCCCGCGTAGTACCCGCTCCCGTGTTCCCGGCAATTATTCGTTTTTTTTCACCTTTTAAACCTTTCCTAGACCTCCACGAACATTTCAAGACTAGCAGACTGGCTTGGAATGTTAACTGATATTTGGTTCTTGAGTGTGGAGTTTTTAAATTACACTAGCTGATACTGCAGTTAGTTCTTATCCTATTGGTTGTAGCGTGATTTGATACATAGTATAAAACAAAGTAGCTTCCCGTTGTCTGTTCTTATGTATCTTTAAAACTACGCAACGGATTTTGATGCGGATTCTTTTAATAGATAGAGTGATTCAAAGGAACGGTTTTTAGCATAATTTAATTTCCGTGTTCTCACGGAAGCGGGAAATACGCGAGTGAAATCGCGGCGTGTTGCCAGTTTCTCAATAAATGAGCTATCTAACACTAAAAAGAACTTCAGTTCGAACTATGAAGAGATAGGAATCAGTGGTACAAACAAAATTAAACTCAATCATCTCATTGTAGCAAGTTAGTCTTAACTAGGTTCATAACGATATCAGAAACTACGCACACTCACATCCCCAAAGTAGTTTTAAAGGTTTCAAATGGAACAGTTTAGAAGTTCTTCTTCTTATCTTGAAGAAAAATGTTTGTCTCGCAATCATTATATTACTACGAGTATTTCTGCACGCGATTTCACCTGCATATCTCAAACCACAAACACACAAGTAATATTATTCTGAAGCATAACTTAAATAAATATAAATCCCTACTACACCCCTAACCATAGTCACCGTACTAAAACTAGCAAGGTGAACATAAGAGTTACACAGTTTGAACCACTGAAGGGTTATTGTTTGTAGTGCGCTAATCAATTCTAAGGATCATCAGCAAATATGGGCCGAGGGACTTGAGGCTGGAGGAACACCTCCGATTGTATTTGTCTATTAATGGGTCTTCAAGTTGAGCGGGATTAACAAACTTCGATGGTAAGCAGAGGGGCGGGAATTTTTGTGCCGTACTTATATGGATCTTAGAATTCAACGGGATTTTTAAAGCTTATATGGTTCTAGCGCGGTTTCACTCGTGTAGTTCCCGTTCCGTTAGGAATATGATGATAAAAACCTTCCCACTGAATCTATTAAAACAAACCGCATAAAAATGCGTTGCGTAGTTTTAAAGATCTAAGCATACATAGGGACAGAGAAAGTGACTTTGTTTTATACTATGTAGTGATAGAAACAGAGAGAAGGGAATTTGTGTACTGTATAGTAACGACATGTCCTATCTTATAGAAAACATAAAATGTAGAAAATGCCAGGATTACAGCCAGGTTCCAGAGCTAAAAGTTGTGAGTGAAAATAAAGTATATAAACTTTAGATAATTAAAGATACTGATGATGATGTATCTCTATCAGTTTCTTTAAACTGATTTACCAATTGTATTTTCATGTTAGCGGTTTATTTTAGTGACTAGCAGCGCCCCGCGGTTTCACCCGCGTAGTTCCCGTTCCCGTATGAACATATGGATAAAATAGCCTTTGTCACGCATTGATAAAATTAGCTTTCCATGAGTGAAAGAATTTTTGAAAGCGGTTCAGTAGATCCCGAGATTACCCCTTACAATTTAACAAACACACAAACTTTACTTCTTTATAATCTACTGCTCCACTCACTTGGGTAGTGATAACAGACTTTTATAGTCTTCCTTAAAAAACTGTCTATTGCTAAAACTATTTTTAAAATTGGATACCTAGTTCTTGAGATAACCGCTTTCAACCAAGCAAACTCTAGCTTAATACAAGTAAAATTACCATAATTTAAATGAACATATCTTACTCCATATACTATGTAGTACATAAACATCCAGTTACACCGATCTACTGCAACTTGTCCAATATGAGTGGCTAAGTCTGCGCAAACAGCGCCACGCAAACAGTGGTGGTTAATATGTAGTGCGTCAGCGGTCACAAGTATGGAGACGTGGATCAAGACAAACATAAGTACGATATTACATGACGTCACTGTAATGGCGGCGTGCGGGTTTTTATTGTATAGTGTCGTGGATTTGCTTGGTGTTTAAGGAGTTTTTTAGAGGAATAAATTGAGAGTTGCTCTAGTTATAAAAATAAAATCAATTGTATTGTTCTCGCGTCGTCAGAACAGCTGCATTTGGCTATTTTTTTGTTTGTAATTATCAGGACTAAGTTGGTGTGAAATAAAATATAAAGAATATTGCAAAATACACCCATGCAAAGCCGGTCCGTTAGATTAACTACAAAAATAGTTTTCTAATATTCTGACCAACATGGCGTTTAAAACCTTAACAAAGAACTGGGGTTTTATATTATTTGAAGAAATCGCCTTTTTCTAGGAATTTACCAATAACTATAAGTTAATTTACATCAAAATCAAAAGTCCTCTATCCAAGTTTAACCCTAAAGGAACACTTATTACATTTGTAAGTATATAAGTATTTTAATTACAAACCCTGAACACAAACTTTATAAAAAAGCGAGCATCAAACTAAGGTGTATTCAGAGTGCGATTTGGAAGGAAGCAATCGCTGAAAGAGGATGAATGGTGGCTATTAGGGTGTGTTTACACTGACCGGAAGACGTTTCTTTCAATTCTCGGACCGGCTTCTAGTCAATAGGACATCATTATGGAGCGGGACGCTGGTGTAACGTTGGCATGGGACAGTTACTAGACTATACCACTTGACCAGTTTTATGGTAAACATTTTGAAAGATCAAAAAAACACATAAATTATCTTTTGTCCAAATAAATAACAGACTACTTTTTAAACAAAAATGCAAAATTTTTGTTTTTACTCTTGTATTGACTTTATCTATTCGATCACAATGTTTAAACAAAATACTTAATAAATATCTTAATCGGTCGAATGATTTTGTAGTTTATGCTACACAAATATGATAAGGCATTATGGAAAGACTTATCCACAAAAAAATATTTTATTTTCTGTGACGGTAAAGTACATTATGTTGACGTGAGGCTATGTTTTATTATGACTTTTCTAAAGAAAAACTGATTTGGGAAACCCATGCTAAAACTAGTTTGAACAACAAATACTCACCAACAATCTTTGCTGTTTTGATTATCAAGACAATTGATTACATTACTGAGCTATTTTTATTACCAACATATTTTTTTCCATAAATTGGTATCAGCAAAGTTTATATCCTAGTACTAGTACGAAAATCTTTTGTTAGTCGAGTAACTAGTACCAGTTACTGTTTCTGGTTGAACGCGTCATTATAGCGTTCGTCACAGTCAATATTTGTGAAGAGTGAATGAAAGTCAGATGACCACTGGTGGACAAATGTTTGTCCGGTGACCACTTCCGCTATTCACACTAGTTTTATTTATCAAGACACTCGCTGTCTAAAACTATCATACACACAAAAAGCTTTGTCCTATTAATATTATAAAGCCGAATGTTTGTGAGTGTGGATGTGTGGATGTTTGTTCCTCTCACGCAAAAACTTCTGAATGGATTTTAATGAAATTTGGTACAGATGTTTCTCATACCTAGGAATAACACATAGGACTTTTTATCCCAAAAAATCCACGGGATAAGGTTCCACGCGGGTAAATCCGCGGGACGCAGCTAGTTGTAAATATGGAGCAAAAGTATATTAATAATTGGTGAACCAAGTGGCAGAGTCGTCATCATACTATACTACGAAACTAAGAGTCGCGTGTTCGATTACATACCGAGGTAAATACTCGTAATGGTGTCATCCACAATTACCTATCTCGATTTGAGTGTGTGTATGAATAAGTGTATGCGTAGTTTTTGATTCTCCTTTGCTCTTATTGGTTGTAGCATGTTATAAAGTTTCTTCGATAAATAAACTGTCTAAAACTAAAGTATTATTTAAATAGGGTAGCTGACTAAAAAAAAAATATTAGACCTTATAGATTTCCAAAAAATATAGGATACGTATTTTTTTATTTTCCATGTAAACAAATACATTAAGACGATACAGTGCGTCGAAAACTCGTGAAACAAGATTGCTGCAATTTTAAGCAACAGTTGACACCCCGTCACAAGCCCCCACTCCTAAACTTTAATGCGTTATAACTTATAACTAAGTCAGTTTTATTAATTTGATGAAACAAAAAAAAAAACGTGTGGCACTCGGGGACTGCCGCGGTAAAGCTATTGCATAGCAATTTTATCAACTAATTGTTTTTTTATTTTTGTATTGCAATCCTAACCTTAGAAATTTTGATGTCGTACTTGGGACTTCATACAATAAAAACTTTGTCTACATTACTATAAAAACTTATTGAAAAATTTGCAAAAAAAAAAGTTTTCGATAAAAAAAATAAAAACGTGAGGTTTTTTTCGTTACGGAATTTCTGGATTCGGTCCCCGCGCTCAAGGCCCTCGATAGAAGCTATGCAATAGCTTAATACGTGTCTGTAGTACCTACCCGATATTAGCGCGTTCTATCAAACAAAGAAACTAAACTTTTTAATATTATAACTTGAACCGACAAGGCAACCCTTCACCAAACAAGACACCTCGTTACCATAGCAACCGCCTTAAACCCACTCCCATCCCACTCCACATTAAAATTTGATTAAAGTTGTCATTCAAACAAAAAATGCAAATGGAATCAAAGTTCGGTAATAAGTTCTCACCCCGATACTAACTACGATTTAGCATTTACATAAAATAACACTCAGGATTCCGCTACAGCCGTCCTGAAGTTTATTAAAGATATCTCTGAGATAACAACGAGAAATATAAATAAAATGACAATAGAATAATTACTTGAAACAAACACGGGGGTCGCGATCCAACCCTTTATTACCCGACATGGATAGAACGAGGTGCGGGTTTCGATTTTATTGTGAGACGATTTTTTTTGTACCGGTATTTTTACGATTATATTTTTTATATTTTTACTACCGGCGTCCCGCGGTTTCACCCGCGCAGTTCCCGTTCTCGTAGGAATATGGGGATAAAATGCTAAAAACCTTCCCACTGAATCACTCTATATATTAAAACAAACCGCATCAAAATCCGTTGCGTAGTTTTAAAGATCTAAGCATACATAGGGACAGAGAAAGCGACTTTGTTTTATACTATGTAGTGATTTAATTTTTAACTATTCTTCACTAGCAGATAATTATGTAGAGGTTTGGTAAAGGTCGGTGTATAAAATCTACCAGTATACAAAAAAAAAATTGGTAGTACATATGTTCAAATATTTTTTTTATTGGCAAATAAGATTTCAATGTGAATATATCAATTAAATTAATTAAGTACCTATTTAAATAAAATAAAAAAACAATTAAGAAAATAAGTAAGTACAAAAACAAAGATTAAAAAAGTAACAAACGAAAACCTTAGAAAGCGCGTCAAAATCAAGATTCATATTT
The DNA here is from genome assembly GCA_958496195.1 of Timandra comae. NCBI lineage: Eukaryota > Metazoa > Arthropoda > Insecta > Lepidoptera > Geometridae > Timandra > Timandra comae. Next base: position 1,217,333 of record OY292372.1, on the reverse strand, counting down.
ATTAACGTCTCTCTTAACGGCTTTAACTAATTCACAAAGAACAATATCTCTCAGTAAATATGACAGTTTGTTTATTTGTTCCTGTTTTAAGATGCCCAAGTGTCTTTTAGTGCCCATGTATCAATTGTGAACAGTCCAACAAAAAAGTTGTCCCTTAAAACGGCCTAAACTCGTGAAGTTTGGCATCGGCTTATGTACTGTGTTGTTAGGAGGACTCTACGATTGACGTGGAAATTTAAATTATTTTTCTGTAACAATTTTCATATAGCTGATTAAAATGAAACATAACTGTAATTTTTGAAACGTGTTACTATTTGAAAGGTCATTGAAATAAAATATCAATTAAATAAATTAAACAAAACCCGCGATAAAAATACTTATCAGTTATTTTATTTCAATGAGCATCTTTTTTAGATTTATTTATTTCTTTTTTCGATGTAAAATGTATGGACTTTTTTACTTTGACCATATTATTTTTTAACTGGCGTAGTGTAGAAAACTGAATAGAGCAAAAATAAAAAAATTGACAAATCTTAAAATGTTCACCACCGAATGTAAAATCACCTTAAAATTTTATGTAAATAAAATGATATTGTTTTCTTTGTAAACTCCTATTAATTAAGAAGTGCGCGGGTATTCCGTTAATCCCCCGCAGGAAGACCCCGTATAATGTTGCCAACTTCCACCGACTCACTCACAAGGTGTTGCAATAAAATAAATTCATACATTTCAACCATTATTCACAATTTTCAACACTTTTCATTGTTACCATGTTATTTTTAAATATGAATTACGTTTTATAGAGTTGGCAACATTGTTGTGCTAAGTAATTGGAGTTCTTTCTTTGTCTGATCATAATTTTAAACATATATTTTAGTTCTAAATTTAAATTTGTTCTGCTTCTTGTATCATGATATACTTATACACTCCTGCGTGTTTTGTAGATAAATTCTTGATCAAACGAATTGAGATAAGAAGGACACGCTTCAATGCGTGTTGGTCATCTCAAACACGATCCATGTTAGAAAAATACCAAACATGATGCTCAACTCAGGAAATAAACCACATATTAGATATTTCACACAGGACATCTACAATAAGCTTTATTATAAAGAATTCACCATTCACCCACAAAAAGCAAGCCAACATAACAAAACTTTGATCATTAGCTACTTAGTGTTGGCAAACAAATAATTATTTAAAATGCAACTTTTCCATCAAAACTTTAGGCTTTGTCCCTGAAGGTCCTCCATTACACGTATGTAATGAATTTGGTGAAACTAGGGCTGTAGATATTTTGCTCGATAATGTGACGCAATTATGAGCGGTGGAAACAGCAAAAATCCATCTGTGACTTGTCGCTTTAGGGCTCTGCTGATTCTAAAGTTTGGGAAGCGCGCTCTTGGCGAGAGGTGAGAATCGGTGGATGAGGTATTGTGTGGGATTGTGGCTTTGGTTCGAAATAACATAACATAATCATTCACTCCATCATCTCATTATAGTAACTGACCCCTAACTAAGTTCGTAACTTGTATCTAGGGTATCAGAAACTACGCACACACTCATTCACACACACGGACCGAGACAAACATTTGTGGTTCACACAAATATTCACCTTGCACGGGAAATACACTGTTGTGTCTGGAATATTGATGATTTTATAAAGATGGTGGTATATAAATCATTCTAGAAATTAAAAGAAGCCTTCATGAGAAGATAATTGTGGTCCTTAGTGATAGAGAGATATATATTTATTGACATTTTCTTCCTTGAAAATGGGAGCAAAAGTAGTCAAATTCTATAAGAAACATGCTCTACAGTAAAATCTTTCTGGACGATACTTTTCTTTCATACGTATCAAGATTAACTTAAAATCAACAACATTAAGATACTGCATCTGTCTATAAATCAACATTGAGCTATGTGTTTTCTAGCTACACCCTTTGTTTTGTTTATATAGTTTTGCTAGATAGATTTATTACTTTTTGATGTTCATACTAGACAATGCTGTACAACGATAATTATCAGAATCCTTTCTTAAAATGTTTATTCTATTTCAATGTATGTTAAACTGTTGATGTGTCTTTTTCAATAAATAAATATATTTTCAGACAAACTTTAATCGACACCACGTTAGTACCACATCCATCTCTTCCTGCCTCCGCACCATCCAAGGTGGTCTCAGTACATTAGGGCGACCCGACCCGGCCTATCCAACTCGGAGTGTGTCAGATTTCCCAAACGTGCCCTACGCCAGACAATTTGTATAAAGTTATCAAATTTTCAAAACTGTTTAGGGCATTACGCACCCCCTACTCGGCGCTAATTATAATTGCGATCATCACTAGACGCGATTGTACGACGTGTGTACTTACTGAACGCGAGTGTACTCGTACATAATGTTTATGGGTTATCTTGGAAGATTTCCTATACTTTTAATTGGTTTTAGAATGTTTGTTTGGTTTTTGGAAGGTGATCGGTTTTATGATCTTTGTAAGTATTGCAACGGATAGTTTTTCGTAATAAGTCTTCTGTTTAATGGCTATGAAATTAAAATCCACTACATTATGCCATGGTCTAATATTGCATAATAGATCAGATCGCCAAATGAATCCTAACTAATATTATAAATGCGAAAGTAACTCTGTCTGTCTGTTACATTTTCACGGCTAAACTACTGAACCGATTGACTTGAAATTTGGTACAGGGGTAGCTTATGGTCCGGGAAAGAATATAAGATACATTTATCCCGAAATTCCCACGGGAACGGGAACTACGCGGGTGAAACCGCGGAGCGCTGCTAGTTCAATAATAAGTATGCAATTTTCAAAACTCGCTTTACTAGGAAAACAACATTTTCTAATGTCTAAACTTTTCTTTTTACGCTTTGCAAGTGGTGTTACAACTTAAATATTCATACTTGTACTAACTATTGTTAAATGTAGTGTTCAATTAGGGACGAGTGACGACACAAGTGTGACAGCTTCGGAGTAGCCAATTAATGTCACAATATGAAAATATACGCGCGTTTAAAACTGTGTGAATAAACGACGAGAGGTGTCAGGATATATTATTGTTTTTAATTGTAATACTCTTCTATACTAATATTATAAAGAGGAAAGATTTGTTTGTTTGTTTGTAATGAATAGGCTCCGAAACTACTGGACCGATTTCAAAAATTCTTTCACTAATAGAAAGCTAATTTATCAGTGCGCGACATAGGCTATATTTTATCCCCGTAATCCCACGGGAACGGGAACTACGCGGGTGAAACCGCGGGGAACTACTAGTTGTTTTTAATTGTGATACTTCCAAATTATAAAATTAACCGGAACCAAAGTATTACTTCCATAAACGAGTATGTGAGTAGTGTGTCGAGGAAAGAATAAAGAAGAATAAAAATAAATGATTCTTTGAATTTTTAATTCAAGTTTTCGAGGTTAGTGTCATCTAACTAACTCTTCAGTTACTTATTATTGATTGTTATGTTATATCTACCGCACAGCACATAGGCATTACGCTTTATCTAAACAAATTCCCTTGTACAAAAATATAATCTTATCCAATAGTACATACCCAGAACTCGTTTCAAAAGCGGAACAATACCAAGTAAGTTGATTACTCAAAAACGCAATCCTCCGATTTGAAGACGGTAACTATTCGACCGGCGAGGGCCTTATCCACTTCTATTTGAATAATTTTTACATTTAAAATCATTCCCAATGACAACATCCAAAGGGTAACCTCTCCGGATCGCGACCATTGCTCAGAGATAAGAACAAAACTCGATTGTGGAACAAAATTAGGTTCGATAGCGGTTTGGGAATGCTAGCACTTGAAGGCTCAAACCCACCGAAGTACACGCACACGCTACGCACGAATGACGTCATTGATACATTCGTGGCTGACTCGGCTATAGCTCAACGTAGCTGAGCTGCGTGGCCGTGGACCGTGGGCGTAGCGTGCTTGGCGGTGGGGTCGCGGCTTGAAACAGGATCTTCTCGCTTCTAGCCAGCGAGCGGTTGACGTGGCGTCTTCAACAGTTATATTGCAAAGAGGTATTTTGGACCTGGACCGATGACCTGTAGAAAAGACCGATAACTTGGTGAATGGTTCGACGACTAGGACAAAAATGCTGACTCGTCGGATGCAGGTGGATTGGAACCAGTTGATGTGGAAATTCATTGGAGAATTTTATTAGACAGATATAGGATGAGATGGTGATAAAAATGATCTTTGGTATTTTTGGTATTACTACTTATGAGCCTTAAGACACGTTCAAAAGATGAGAAAGAAGGAAAAAAAGTGAAAAGGGGTGTTGCATTTTTAGAATAAAATATTCTTTTAGTGGTAGAGCAACACTGACGTATTAAAACACGGGCTGACCAAACGAATGTGTGTGCCTATACTGCCTATAATATTGAAATTATTTTTGCTGTATTCGTAAATGTCAGGACATGATTGCCAAATTTTACCAATGCAAGTCTAGCCCACATTAAAAGCGAGGTATTCTAGCGTCTTGCAGAACTCAAACACTTCGCCGTCCTCTCATAGCGGAGACCGCGTCCAAAATAAATTCAGAGTGATTCTTTTAATACGGATTTTAAGCAGATTTTCTGCGGAATAAGTAAAAACGAATCCGTCAGTCCGCTAAAGGTTTAACTCTGTCCGTGAATATTTATAAGTTTATCTATTATTTTATATTAAGTGCCTTCGGGATTTCTTAAACGTCCTCTTCCGAACCATTTCTATATTCCTCATTTGAATTTCGCTTATTTAAATCGTATTTTGACTGGCATTTTACACAAATTATGTTTTTTGGATTTAATTTTGTTTTGTCAAGTGTTCGGGTAACCTTATTTCGGAATTAGTTTATTAAATAAGTCAACATTAAGATGGCGGATTCAATTAGACGAAGTAAACTTTTGTATTTGGAAGTTTAAGTTAAAGTACCGGTCTGTAAAGACTCTCTCATATTAGACTATAGTATAAGGACAATGATATTATTTTTATTAGTAGGTACAATGATGAAGAATAGTCGTCATCACGCTTGTCAGAGCGTTGATGATTTCAAACTAGAGCCATGTTTGAAAAATAGTTTCTCAAAATGTCAAACAAAACAAAACACTTAAACGGATTTTTGTCGTGGTTGTATTTTGTTTTACATTTTCTGACGTTTCGGATTCTTTACAGAACCAGTGATCACAGAAGACTAAGATGGAAAACGTCTGTGCAAAGTGAAAAATGTGTAGTGTTCGTGTAAATCAAAGATACTTATCAATATAAAACAAAATACCGTTAAATTTAGTTGATTTAAAAACACATACGTGTATAAATAAATCAAAACCCCAATTTCAATTTATCTACTTACACACCATAACTACGAACGAACCAAAAGTAGTTCACAAGTGTCATATGTGTACAGTTTATTAACCGACTTCCAAAAAGGAGGAGGTTCTTAATTCGCCCGGGATGTTTTTTTTATGTATGTTCACCGATTTTATTAAAAACAATCATTTAAAAACAAAAACGTGTGGCACTCGGGGACTGCCGCGGTAAAGCTATTGCATAGCAATTTTATCAACTAATTTAATTTTTTATTTTTGTATTACAATCCTAACCTTAGAAATTTTGATGTCGTACTTGGGACTTCATACAATAAAAACTTTGTCTACATTTATAAAAACTTTTTGGAAAATTTACAAAAAAAAAGTTTTCGATAAAAAATAATAAAAACGTGAGGTTTTTTTCGTTACGGAATTTCTGGATTCGATCCCCGCGCTCAAAGCCCTCGATAGAAGCTATGCAATAGAATAAAAACCAATTACAACCAACTTACACATCATAACTACGAACCAAAAGTACTTTTCAGTTTACAAGTATGTAACACATACCTATGTACTCCTGTTATTTATTTACCAAACTCAAGCCCGTTCTAATAAAGGTGTAGTAATTATAATGACAACGAGTCAACTAGACGCCCCGAGTAGGTATATCGCCGTAACTATCTCACGCGCCGCACAAAACCTTTTAATATCAAATGAACCGAAAATTGGTATGTGTCAAACGACATTATTAGCCGGTCTCGTATGGAGTTCACTCGGGGGCGTATAGAGTTAGTAGTGTACGAGTATGAAATTATTTGAGTATTTTGTATGAGTTATGTGTATTCATCGATTTTGGTCGAGTTTTTCGACTAGTCTCGGTTACTATGGTGGCTTTGATCGAGGGAGATGCAATTGATATAACGTCTCGTTCAGAAATACTTTCATGTGACCGAAGTTAGTCGACGAATTAATGAAATCTGTGATTTGAAGATACGAGTATAAAGAATGAACGATATTTATAATCTAGTGGTAAAAAGGGACAAAGGTTATTCCATTATTTCTGAAGATGCAGTTGTGAAAATAGCTTATTGTAGCTACCATTGGGATATACATTAAAAACGATGGTTTGCTTTTCAGTTTTTATACTTACCACATTCATAAAGCCACGAAAAAGCTACTCAAAAATTATTTCTTACAGTATCTATTTATAAAAAATAAAAAAAAGGTAGCACTCCGGGAGTGCCGGCAGAAGTGAAAACTTCAATATTAACGTTGTGTTTAATTATAAGTATAAAAGTACTATCATTTATGAGGTATACCGCTGCAGCACACTCAGGCACGGTAGAAAGAGTGGGAGATACTAGTTCCTCTCCCTTCCCCTCGATCTTACGCTTTTTCGATCAGCATCACGTGACCCTGACGCGAGTTTGAAAGTTTTTACCCATACAAAAAAAAGTGCTCAGCGCCGCTAAAGAAGTTTTCACTTCAAAAAACCTTTCAAAGGTGGTATTATCATCTCACTATGATAAAATCGACGGAATCGTCGCTAGAGGCGCGCACTAAATAATTATACTTGTACGCGCGTAATTACGTATACTTAGCAATGTGATGAGTTTTGTTCGCACACGCCGCTGCGACAATGTTAGTGCAACTTTCATGTAACTATGTGATAGTGTAATGTGTACTTTAAATACGTGGTAATAAGGTTGATATTCTTATGTGCTGTAACTGTGTTAGTTGGAAAGCTAGATACTGGGTTAGATTTTTTAATGTTTTTGGTGGTTTTTGGTAAGTTAAAGAGAAAATGTGTTAAAAGGATTGGTGCTGATTGTTATTTTTAATTTGTTTATTGTATATTTTTTAATCTAGACGGAAAAAAATAAGACCGACTTTTTTTTCAAATTTCGAACAGCGCGTTTATTTTTTATTAAAAAGTTATGTAACCTCTTTCGAGTAAAAACTTTTTTTTTCAATCATAATGATTTTCTTTCTTCTTATTTTGACCATTGAAATTAAGTATTAATTTTATTCATTTACATTTACATTAAGAAGATATAAATCAAATACATTGTATAAAAGATAAAAAAAACACTTCAAAACCATTTTTTCCAAAAACAATCTAAAATTAAAACCGCTAAAATTAGGCAATCACAGAATCCATTACAAAAATCCACCTAACCGTTATTCCGTCGTTTTACCAAAACGGAAATTCGAACCCGCGATCGCCGTTACAAGAGCCCATTAGTTAGAGAGCTCATCAAACAAGCTTTGTCCACATCTTTGTCTTAGAAATCGAATGTTCGCGTTAAACGAAAGATAAAAAATTCAATTATGTTCGTTCGACGATACAATGAGAGGGTTAAAGATGAGTGCCGATAAACAAGAAAAAAAGGAAAAAAAGCTAATTTAACTTCTAGAGGAAACGAAACTCGGGCCGCGAATTTTTTTGATATTTATCCATTTTTGTTTTAGAGTTCGTTGTGAGTGTGACAATTGGTGTTTTGGTGTGACAAAATGTTTACTTGTTAGTCCGTTATTCGATCTTAGTCCCAACCTAAGCAAAACTATTGATGATGATACTAGAAAATGAATAAAAATATGTATTTAAATAAGTTTTTATCATAATAGCACCCTGTTTTTTCGCGATTTTTCCATCTGCCTGCTTCATTTCAGCTTCATGTATTTATACATCATCAAGACAGTTAAGCTACCTTTCATTCATATAGAATAATGAAAAAATATAGAAAAAAAACTTTTTTTTATACTTATACTTACTTATTATATTAAAAAAATAGTCCTTTAAAAGCACGGTACTCCCATCTCCATACAAAACAGCGTCAATGATCAACAAAGGGTTAAAAATCAGGCGCACAATAAGAACGCCATTCTTTTAGTTAACTCCCCGTTATAATTTACTCGTGATTGGGATCGCGACGAAATTAAGAAAAAATAAAAGAACAAAGAGCGGGACTGATTGCCTTTTTATCTGGAACTTGATTCAACAAACAAACGACCCCTTTCTTCTGATCTGAGTATTAGAGAACCACTTTAAATTTTTTGGTGCCGATTTTTGTTTTTGAAAAAATTTTGGTTGTAAGTTTTAGGTAATATAGTTTGTGATCACGGGTTCTGTAAAGAATCCGAAACGCTGAAAATGTAAAATAAAATACAACCACGACAAAAATCCGTTAAAGAGTTTTATTTCAATTTTATTTTAATATGGTTTGTTTGAATTTTGATTTATTCAATTTTTTTGTATTAAAACTCGTTATTCAAATAAATAAAGCCCTCAAAGTCTACATATCGCATTAACCTTCCGGTTTGTGAAGGTCCAAATGCAATCGCCTCAAAAATAGGGTCTGTCATTCCACCAAATATGATTAAACTAAAAACTAACCCCAATGGAAGGAGGATACCTAAAAGTTTGGAAGAAAAATAAGATATCTGTTTTCTTTAGAGATGATTTGGGTTTGATCATTGGTGAATTAGGTCATTCAAAGAATATACATATTTGTAAAGATTTGTTGTAAGCTACAATATTTCTAAATACAAGCTAGGTATATTTGATACAAATTTTCCTATCAAGTCAACCCACTGACCATTGCTAGTCCAATCCAAACTACCAAAACAATACAAGAGTGACACACTAATCTGTGTTCAAACTGCGGTCCGACAAGACATCAAAGTAAAGCCACGTCTACACTAACTGTCGATCGTCTCAGGATAAAGGTCCGTCCACACGGGGGCTAGTTTTCGCATTAAATTGTTTCTGCCCCGGGCAGTGGTCACTTGCCCGGATCGCAATTAAATACAAGTCCGGCCCATCGGATCGCCAGGGGCGGACTTGAAGGTTTGCATTTCATAATTAGGTTTCATTTTGGTAATTGATTGTCGATTAATTTTGATGTTTAACGTGCAGTGTCTTGTTCAGGGGTCTGGTTACACTGGTTTGTGAGAGCCAAATTTGTTATTTGACGTTAAAGAGCTATCAAAAGTTAGTTTAATAAAAATATTAAAGAAAGAACCCAATGTGAAGAAGTTTGTGTGCGGAAAACTGGCTGCAAACCCACTTACAAGTAAAAAAGTACAATAATAAAATATTCTTTAGGCAATTAAACTTCAACACAATTACATCGTCAATACTTTAAACAAAAATATCAATTCACTATCTAATATTTCGATTGTGATCCCAAAATTATTCTATTTCACACAAAAACAATGTAATATTTCGTGTTTAATATTGGCTGTTGCTAGGCGTCCGCTAGAATGGACGTTTAATATAATGTCATTCGTTCGCTAGTCGGATGAATAAGATTTTATTAATCGTCCGTTAATTTTTAATTCCAAATATGAAATATTAGCTGACATAAAGTCAACTCTACCATTCAAGTTTTTCAACAGCTGATATATTGTGTCTGTAGCTCAGTTGCGTGAGTGGTGATACTGTTCAGCATATCCTGAGTTTTAGTCCCAGTTTAGTGGGTTAAGTTTCTAGGCCAAATATTTATTTCAAACGAAAATAATCCGTACTAATCCCTACTAGTCCTTACTAATATTATAAATGCGAAAGTAACTCTATCTGTTTGTTACCTTTTCACGGCTAAACTACTGAATCGACTGACTTGAAATTTGGTACAGGGGTAGCTTATGATCCGAGAAAGAACATAGCTTATGTTTTATCCCAAAATTCCCACGGGATCGGGAACTACGCGGGTGAAACCGCGGGGCACAGTTATTTTATAAATATAACAAAGGTAGATATAATTATGAAGCGTTAATGTAATCAAATCAACATTTCAGTACTAAGTTATAAAACGCAGTGCCAATCCGCCCCACCTTCACCAGTTGGGCGGAATCGTAAAGATATTGGGCGGAACTGCCAAAGTCCGGTTTATGTCCGGCGACCTGCCGTAACGGGTTCAATTCCGCTCGTAGGACTTACCTTCATCTCAGATATTTGAAGATCACTATCTTTATAGCGTATACAACAAGTTTTGGTAATTAATCTGAAATTTTGATTAATAAAGTGACCTAAACTAATACTTATTTCTCAAGTTTATATGATTGTTTGAACGCGCAGTTCACAAAAATTACTGATTTGACATAATCGGACTTACCTTGTTTTCCACTTTGACTGCCTCATTTGCGTTGCTTTTTTAGTCTGGTTTAGCACTAAACCATGTTTACAATCAATTTTGAATACTGTTAAAGTGACAGATTTGACTGACAAGGTGTCAAATGCTTACCAGGTTTTGTTAAACCAGACTAAAAATGCAACGCAAATAAGGCTGTGAAAGTCAAAAGGGGGAAATAGCACTCGTGCGAAAACAGTATGTCGCTGATTAATGCATTTCATTACCGATGTACTTTACAACTGAAAACCGACCCCATATAGACATGACATAAAGGTTTGGAAAATAAATTAATCATAATCATAATCATTCACTACATCATCTCATTATAGTAACTGATCCCTAACTAAGCTCGAAGAATCAGAAACTACGCAGACACTCATTCACACATACCCAGACCGAGACAAACATTTGTGGTTCACACAATTATTCACCCCGCAAGGGAATCGAACCCGCAACCTTACGGATGGCAGTCCGGCGTGGTGACCACTCTGCCATCGAGGTCGTCATACCGATATACTTTACGTATTTTAATCAGATCTTTAAAAAACTATGAAATTATAAATGAATTAATAAAAAACTATCAAAATAATCCCCTCTAACCCCCCAACACGACGTTACTTAAATAATAAATAGTACATTACAAAATCAACGGTCACGTTAATCGGCGAAGTTGGTAACAAATGAACACATAAATATTGAACGGCACTGATATACTAATAATGGGTTATAACAATAATTAGTTCGGCCCAATCCCGAGGGTCAAGTGGCCCATTGTCCTTTGAAGGGTTGATTAAGATGACCAGTGGGGTGGACACTCACTGAGTAAATTATAATACGTAGATGGGACGCTCCAGCTTTGTGTGTATGTTGCCTATTTTGACATAAAAACCTACGCTGTGTGATCGATAAGGTTCAGTTCCAAAAGTTTGAAGCAATTTTGTAAGTTGATGAAAGTGTTTCTTTTGAACAAAAATGACTAAATCGTTTAGTGTATTAAGTTAGATAATTTATGACGTTTTCTAATTATGTAAGAAATTAATTATAGGATTTTGTGATAATCACCACACAGTTTAAAACAAAGTCGCTTTCTCTGTCCCTATGTATGCTTATATCTTAAAACTACGCAACGGATTTTGATGCGGTTTAAAAGATAGAGTAATTCAGTGGGAAAGTTTTTGACCTAATTTTATCCCCATATTCCTACGGGAACGGGAACTACGCAGGTGAAACCGCAGGGCGCCGCTAGTGTGTGAAAAAACAATTCTGTGAAAAAGCATGATATTGATGCTACACACATCAAAAGTGTCTAGGGATCAACATATATTTTTGCAATAACTTTTCTCCTGATTGATATTAATTAAAATTTTCTTTAAGGATTCATCAAATAAAGTGTTTTCGTTTGTCACAGTAACGATAAACCAAGTCACCTTTGCATTAATAAAGAAATTTGCCATTTTCCTAATAAAGGGATTTTTGACATTTGAACCACTAACATTAAAGTTCGAAAAAAAGACTGAAATAACAGTTTTCTTTAAAATTTTATTGGGTAACTTAAACAATTAATAATCCGTGTTTCTACCGCGAACACTAACAACACAAGAACATCGGTTTGGCATACTCAAAATGAGTTCATCCAAATCACGCTGTGGAATGGCCGCCCATGTTCGTTGCAACAACAAAAAAAGGTCTTCTTGCGACTGGATACCCTCCATATTCGGCAGAGCTCTTCTCTGTAGCATATCCCATGCATGCTCAATCGGGTTCAAGTCTGGCGACTGAGCAGGCCAGGGCAGGACATTGATGTTAGCTGCGGCGAGAGTCTGTCTTACAACTCTTGCGGTGTGCGGTCGTGCATTATCATGCATTAACTGAAATAAGGGACCGATTTGCACTTGTAGAGGAACGATGACGTCTGATACAATCGTCTCAGCATAAATTTGAGCGTTGAGGTTGCCTCTGATCCAAATCAACTCAGTTCTTCCGCCGATCCAAATACCCGCCCATACCATGATGGTTCCACCACTATAAGGATGGACTTCCTGGCAGGATTTTAATCGCTGTTGGCGTCCAGGGGTTCTCCAGTGTCGTATACGTCTTGTATCCGGTCTCATACCAAAACGAGACTCATCAGAAAAGCACACGAAACGCCATTGTTCTTCTGCCCAATTTCTGTGTTCAAGAGCCCATTGATATCGAATCCTACGATTGTGCATTGCTATAGGTGGTACCCGTAGCGGTCTTCGGGAATGAAGGTTCACTTCATGCAAGCGGTTTCTGACTGTTTGGTCGCTAATTAAGTTCCCTGAAGAGTGATGAAGCCGCACGGCTAACATCATGGCGGTTATTGTTGGAGCTCTTCGAGTTAAGATTTGAATGTATCGGTCTTGTCTCCGTGTGGTGCAGCGATACCGTCCTCCATGGCGCTCAGCCACGGTACCAGTGCTTCGGTAACGTGTCCAAAGTCGACTGATAACACTCTGACTTGTATTCAGAGCTAAAGCCACAGTACGTTGCCGGGAACCAGCTTCTATCATTCCCACGGCTCTGAGCATTTCTTCCCTGCTTAAATGACGTCGCCGCTCCATAATAACGTTGGTTTTAATCAGTAGTAGGGAAACAGTAGCACTAATAATGTCTTCAATGCGTTGTATGTTTTTATAGGGAAAATATTGACAGCTGATTTTCATCTTTTACTCGAATTTGATTCACAGTTCCTGATTCAAATTATGAAATGCACCAAAAAGGATCCATATAAATTTATAAAATCATAAATTTATTACAAAGCCACATCTCAATCTCAAGAAATCCGCATAAAAATGCTTGATCCCTAGACACTTTTGATGTGTGTATTTTACATTATTATCATAAGTACATAAGTTATGTGATATGATAAAATGACAAGGACGACATTACTAGTATTTATATACTTTTCTTTTCTTTGTATTTCTATCTATATACTTTTCTTTGTACCCCAAAAACTCGAATTCTATAGCAATTATACTTTTTAAACTTTCGCGATCGGAATTTATTGTTTGCATGATTATCAGGTCTTAATCGCGTATAACATAATTATTAAAATTACCTCGACGTTTTCTATAGCAATTAAGTATCTGAAAATACTATGGACAACAGAATATATACAAAATTACTTTAAAATAGGTACTATCCTTCAATAGGGCGCCGTCTGAAAACCAGCGCTGTACTGAGATCTCGGTCTCAGTACAGCTAAATCTGAAGACGGCTCCCATTGCTACATGTTTTTCTTTTCCTAGTTTTAAGTTTTTTTTTTTATGTTTTCTTATTATTGTAGCAATAAATTATTAATTTTATTTTAAGGTTCCTATCTAAGGCTACATTCCTTAATCTATGCTGGTCCCATACTGACCCACCGAAGAAGGGTTAGGGTCCAAGTTTAATGCGGGCATACCTGCCTCGGTATTAACACGGGCACTGCGTTCAACACTTTTTGTAAACGGTCATTGTAACATTTCTTTGCGTTTACATGTGTTTCGGGTTTTAATACAGTTTGAATGTACTCTAATGGAGTTTTAAACAAGTAAAAATTGACGCTAGAATTTGAAAGTTTTAGCTTTTATTTAAAGGTTTTGATTATGTTGTGCTGTTTGTATTTTTGGGAATATCTTGAAATTGATCATGTAGCAGTAGGTTTCATCTACATTCATCCCAATCCCGGGGGATTTGTTATTCTGTGTTATTTCTAGTTTTGAGGAGGTATCTGTATCTTTCACATAAGTTGGTCTAGTAGTTTTTACTTGAAAGAGTAAGAAACTTCCATCCATACAAAGTATAGATAAACAAAAATTGAATTGAAAGAGAATTGTAAAGATAGACGCGCATTCTTAAAATTATATTAATAAAATGTCCTACTATTTCATTAAACGAATCCTAGTTATAATAAAAAGAAAGCAGTCGTAATCAAAGAGGGATCGTATCGAAAACAATAAGAATGTTTGTGTTCATTAAAAAATGAATCGCATTCAAATATCACAATGGGACAATGCGGGACTGGTTCGGACAAACTAATTTATTTGTTAGCATCAACGAACCTCGCGTTTTATCTCCTTCTTACGCCTTAAAGGATAAAAATAATTACGAGATAAAAGATATTTCTTCGCTCAACAAAGTTTTTTTTCTATATTTTTTTAGACTTTTCGTTTTGCGATCTGTCGCTATTTCATTGTGTTAGCCATTGGTGTTGGCGATTGAATGGTGTGGATGCGACTAGAGTTGTATACAGACTGTGGTTCTATATAAGTCAAACTCGAATTGAAAGTCACCGCCAAGCAAGTAATAGAAGTGAAGCAGTTTGAACTAGTGGATAAATTGCGGTTGGATGTATCCAGTAATGATACATTTTACTACAAGAGAAAGTACATAAAAGGTTTGAACACCCAAACAATCTTGTGTATTTGATGACTACGTATAATGCACATCCAAATTAGCCAACACACAGTAATTTATAAATATGTACCTTTCATCAAAATTCGTTTAAGATTTTAACTGTAATAAATGACTAAGGATGATTATGTAGCAATCTTTAAAGTTTTAAGTTTTTAACACAATTTTTCTTACAATAAATGATTTTAAATAAATAAATAATTACTTAGTCATATCAACATTAAGTCCAACGTAATGTTTTAATTCTATTCTTGATTCTAATTAACCCTTTCAGCGGATTCTTTGCGAGACAAATAATAATAAGCGTCGCAGAACTCGCAGTGCCGGCGAATGGCTCACTGCAAATACTATTTATTATATGAGAACTCTTTATTAATAACTAGCGGCGCCCCGCGGTTTCACCCGTGTAGTTCCCGTTCCCGTAGGAATATGGGGATAAAATTATGCTAAAAACCTTCCCACTGAATCCCTCTATCTATTAAAACAAACAGCATCAAAATCCGTTGCGTAGTTTTAAAGATCTAAGCATACATAGGGATTTACGGACAGAGAAAGCGACTTTGTTTTATACTATGTAGTGAAGAGAACTCTTTATTAATAATATAAATCTAGATTCATTAATAGCTTACTAAAAGACATTCATCGTTTTGAAAATTTAATTAATTTATGTTGACTAGTGGTGGCTATGACTGGTTGTGAGTGGTGAAGGTTCTCGGGAACAGTGTTTTGAACAAAATTATTGTTTGTCGAGTGTAAAACCGAATTCAAAAAAACTTATAATTCAATAAATAATTTTGGTGAAAATATAGGACCTACCTTGAAATTTTAAATGGATAAATTGATTTCGCGTCAAACATAAAAGACCATTTTTAGCCAAATAAAAATACTCTTCTTGATATGAGTTAAAACACGTACAAATTCTACATTCGTAACTTACAGACAAGACAATTAATCTGCGCACAATTTTCCTTGCAAGACGCAGCCAGCCTCCGAAGAAAAATCCAACACCCACCTAAACATTATACGAGTACAAACCATCTAAATCTATACCACATTCTATAAACTTTTAAAAATATCTTCGAAAACGTTAAAAATTCTGACCAATAGGAGAGCAGTATCGGTATCCGAAGTGCGGTTACGGCCGGTTATTGGTTATTGATCGGTTTCCAATCAGCCAATCAGAGAGCGAGTAGCACGCCTGGCTCGAACGCCCACAGGAATATTGATGATACGACGGGCATATGTGGTTACTGGGATGAGTGAAGTGACGGAAAACATATGTTTTGGCAACGAAAGCTAGGATATTTGAGTTGTACTCGTAATTACTTATATTTGATTGTTTCTTTTATTCATTGAAATAAAACACTTAAACGGATTTTTGTCGTGGTTATATTTTGTTTTACATTTTCTGACGTTTCGGATTCTTTACAGAACCCGTGATCACAGAAGACATCAAAGATATCAATATCTTTTATTCATTTTAATAAGTAAGGTTTTTTATTTTTATACTTCATTTTGAATTTGTTTTCTATTTCTTCCAAACCTTTATGCCATGTCTATTTTGGGATCGATTTTTAGTTTAAATAGATTTGGCGGAGTGTAGATAATTTGCGTGGAGCAATTGCTACCACCTTTACAACACAGAAGGCGATACGACATGGTTGAAAAGTAGATATTGGAGGGTTCGTAACGTTTTTAAATTAATTAAGTTAAATATTTTTTAAGGTATTATAGGTTTTTTTTAAATCACCGCACAGACAAAAATCCGTTTAAGTGTTTTATTTCAATGTGTAGTGTTCGTGTAAATCAAAGATATCAATACAGACAATGTACTTTGGACTTTTACTTGAAATCAATTTAAACTTTAGTTAAATAAATAAACTGGTTTCGGGTTGAATTTTTGAGTTCTGAGAGCTATTTATATTTGTAACTTTCAAAACATGACAGGTTTGAGATCGATAACACGCTTCAGAAAAGTGCAGTGAATACGTTTATTCCTCCCCACTGTACTAATATCATCAGGACTAAAGAATATTACAAACGAACACATTTGATTATAATCATTCATTCACTACATCATCTCATTATAGTAACTGACTCCTAAGTCCGTAACTTGTATCTAGGGTATCAGAAACTACGCACACACTCATTTACACACACACCCAGTTTATTAAAATAAACTTTACTATATCTATCTATCGCAAAACCAAAATCATTTTCTACACTACAAATAAATTTCCCTATAACAACTACATCCACATAGAAACCATCGCTATAAACCTCCGTACCCAATTTTTCTGAACACTTCCTCATCCCTCCACCGTTCCCGATTCCCTGAACCAATATCCCATCGGACATGCGCGGGAAGGCGATTTTTTTCCACACTCTGGGCGGGTCCTCCGATACTTCGATAGATATCAATACGTACTTATTGGAACGCCCATCGCCCATCGCCCACTGAGCCGGGTCATTGGCTGGTATGGGATTGGTTATCGATTTAGGAGGATACTGCAATGTTCTTTCGTAGTTTTATCTCGTATTTATAGGCAGGTAATTGCTCGATTGGTAATTGACTTCTTTGATTACGCAAGTGCAAACGATGTTCTTCAAATCTTATAATAGTTCGTGGTATATAGTTAATAGTCGCCAATATTCAAATAGATAAAAATAATATGTGCTTACTTGTAACATGCCCACTGAATCAGCTTGTTAGTTCTGGCTGGTATTCGATTGATTTATTGACTTCCGAATCGGTGATAAGTTTAGTATCGGTAAACGCTTTTATAAAATAGACAAAACAACATAATAATGTGCACAGTGCCGTAATTCTGAAGTAATGCGCAAACAATACTCGACATGAGATGTCGAAACTCTCTTGAGATAACACAAGTGGTACAATTGGTCACTATATCGAACTGCTAATCAAAGGTTGAGGAATAGATTATTTTGCGGTAAAAAGTATGATCCAACCATAACTTCGATACGTTATTTGATTAATAAGCTAACTAAATAAGGCGATAGTGGTATTATTATTATATTAAGAGTCAAAACCCAATAAAACTCCCCAAACGAATTAACCAAAACAGTTAAATGAACAAAACTCGAGGCTTTTAAACGAAAAATGTTCGCGTTCTCTAATAACGAAGAGGGCCGTTATAAATAATAATAAAGATGTGTCTCAGTAGCTTAAAATGAAAACTGTGTTTAGTGAAATGGGTTAAGGAAGTGATATTTATGATCCTCACTCATTAGTTAATGAGCCCGCGGAATGCAACTTACTGAACTTTGTTATTGTGTACGTGCCTCTAAATTAATTATTTATATTATTTTTAATTATATCCTTTTTAAATAAGAGTATTTTGGAAGGAATATTTTCTAAAGAGTTCGTTTACCTTTTGTATAATCTGTAATAATGTTCATTCTATATAAGTACTTAATGTGTATATTAGTTTATTTTTTGTTAGTAAAGAAAATCTCGAATAACCCACAAGAAAACTGCACCTTGTCTATTATGAACATGCGTCCGTGTTTTATAGTCACTAATAAATTAATCAATGGATTAGTGAAATACTAAATTGTCTTTTAAATTTCGTTTTGCTTTTGTTTTAATTATTATGATTAACGGGATATTTACCATGTTGGTATATTATTCGAGATTCCGATATTTCGACGTTGTTGCGAAGGTCATCCATCTGAAGTTCATGCCGTGATCATGACTTGCAGCATCGTCGAAATATCGGAAACTCGAAATAAATGATATACATCGTAAATATCCCGTTAATCATAATAATTTGAGTGCTAATAAACCATGTTAACTATATAAACTGTATATGAATTCAGTTCGCAAAAGTTCCAAAGTGTTTATGTCGTAAAGGTCACTTTCCCCGTATCATTAAGTACCCTGTTAGGCGCCGCCCATCCCGCGGGACGCCCACACGTCGTATTTGTATTGAGTATCGGTTCGAGTCTGCGCACTAACCATATTGATTTGGGCGGAATTGCTAACTCAGTGTAGTATTGGTTTGGGCGGAACTGGTAAATATACTAACTTCTTTTATATATTTAGTTCTTATCGTATCCTTAGGTTTCGTTTTCGTATCTTTAGGTTCCGCAATAAATTTTGAATAACAATTACTCGTAGAAGAAAAATTAAAAAAACAAGCTTTTTTTTAACTTTTATTTCATTGTCATGGGACTTACATAAGTATGCCAAATTTCAGCTCAATCGGATAACCAGAAGTGGTCGAAAAATGGCTTGCAAGATTTGATTACAGACAACGGGACTGGTGACACTAAATAAAAGCTTGTAAAAACACGTTGATGGTAACATATTGGCCTTTGTCACAGTTTTATTTCTTATTGTATAGTATTGATACACAAAGCTGCAAAATCTATCAGTGATTTATATAAAATATGCTACTCGTTAAAGAGGCAATCAATTATCGGTGGACTGACCGATCTATGAACACACAGCTCAAACATCTGATTGCTCTGAAAGTGATTATGAAGTAGACATCGGAATATAAAGAAAAATAAAAAGCTAGGCACAGCTGTAAAAAATAATAAGCATATTTTTTATATTTAATGAAATTTACGAATTATTGCTGAACGTGTTTTATGCAATATTCGTACGCGGGGCTTGCCTGAGAAATTTCGGCGAAAATCTATAACCGATATAATGTTAAATAATCGACTATTCAAAAACGGGACATAGTGGTTTTATTTCAAAAAATAAATAACTTTCATCGAGTAATTTTCCGTAAATTTTCACGTTTAGTAATTCTACCCGATACTAGATGGCGCTAGCAGTTTTCCAAGCCGAGAAAATTTTGTGGGAAAATTTGTTTTCTTTAAAACTACTAATACTTAAATTACTTTAAGACGTATAGTTATAAGTATAAACAAACATTGTTAATTACTTTAAAAAATAGATTTAAACTATTTGCGCGTGTGAAACCGCGGGGCACAGCTAGTAAATTATAAAAATACGCATAGAAAAATGCAAGACCAATAACTGTGTTCAACATGCCTGTGTTACAGTTTGAAGGGCAATGTAGTCGGTGAAATGACTGGCACACGAGACTCACCAACTGATGTCTCGGGGTGATGAGCGCAGTACAGTGCTGTACACTGTGTCTGTAATGGGCAGGCGTGTTGCGCTGCATCAGGTGATCACCTCGCTTGTCACTTGATCACATATATAAAACATTTACACAAACTCACAACACCTCTCCCAGAAATCGGTAAAACAGCAATACCACATCCTAATATCTACATACAGACACACAAACAATTATATTTATCGTAACATCTCTAAGAAAGGTGGCGATGTATTTATGGTACAAATAAATAACGTAAGGCGAGTGTGATCGCGCTCAGAGCGAGGGGGGTTCCGTATGATATGTGGCATTAATATTGGGGTGATGCTTTGAATATTAGGTAGGTAGTGAATTGATAATTGTGTGTAAAGTATTGTAGTCTTTGAAGTATTGTCTACTAGAAGTGCCCCGCGGTTTCACCCGCGTAGTTCCCGTTACTGAGAAAATATGGGGATAAAATTAGGCTAAAAACCTTTCCACTGAATCACTCTATGTTTTAAAACAAACCGCATCAAAATCCGTTGCGTAGTTTTAAAGATCTAAGCATACATAGGGACATAGGGACAGAGAAAGCGACTTTGTTTTATACTATGTAGTGATACTTAAATTAGGTGTGAAGAGGAAAGATTTGTGTAGTAGTTTTGTAATGAATAGGCTCCGAAACTACTGAATTGGTTTAGATGACGTTTGGTACAGGTGTAAAATATTGGATTTTATGTACCAAAAGGTGTGGGTATTAACGCGGGTACTACAGGAAATTCCTAATTTGATAAAATATCTTTACATAACATAATCATTCACTCCATCATCTCATTACAGTAACTGACCCCTAACTAAGCTCGTAACTTGTATCTAGGGTATCAGAAACTACGCACACACTCATTCACACACACATCCAGACCGAGACAAATATTTTGAAACATACCTAAACATATTTTCATCGATCACAAATGTGTTTTAATTTAAAACGATGGCTTTTTAATCTTGGATATTAATTTCACGATATAACTCTTAAAGAATATTTCATATGGAACCCTAAATACACGTGAAGGTATACTCGTAAATTTGTCACAGACCGACACAATGACAGTGTGATGCATGCCTTAGAAATTAATTCGTTTTTTCGAGACATTAGGATCTGTCTTCAGGTATGGGCGTACTGACTGATATTTATTCAAGATACAACAATAAATTAGAATTTAGAAGCGTGCCCTACGATTTTTCATGCAATAACAATGATAACTTGCAATCAAAAGGAATTTTCAATTGATTGGTATCGTATGTATTAACCAAAGTAAAAAATATGAACACGAAACTCAATTTCAGTTCAATAGGTTGCGTAATTACTGATTACAAATATCCAATCTTCATTACGTACAAGTTTTTACTATATTTTGATTTAGTAGTAGAGTCCCGCATTTTTTTCTTGTGAAATCTAATTCTGTGATAATTTTAAGACAAAAATTCCAATCTCTCTCAAATCTTTACTATACTCGTATATCTATACCAAGTACTCAAATTATTATAATTAATGGGATATTTACCATGTATATTATTTGTTTCGAGTTTCCGATATTTCGACGCTGTTGCAAGCGCCATGATCACGAATGAACAGCGTCGAAATATCGGAAACTCGAAACAAATAATATACATGGTAAATATCCTGTTAATTATAATAATTTGAGTGCTAATAACCATGATAACTATAAAAACTATACTATACCAAGTACTTGCCAAACTATAATTTTCAACTTACCAATACCCAGTCCCACACAAATCCCAATACACTAGTCACAAAACCACCGCTAAAAAACGTGAAACTTAAACAAAGTGCAGTACAGTAACAAAATTCACGAGATAAGAAGACAATGGTAAAAAGCCGACATAATATCTTAGCGAAGTTATACGTTTTAGGGTCGTAACTCATTTGGGACAAAGGCTCCGAGACTCACCGCCGCGCGCGTCTACAATGAGAGTTATAGAGGAAGGATGTCTCACAGGAAAAATGGAACAACTTCGATGTTGAGACAATTGTGAATTGATTCTTATTAGTTGGTCTGTTTGTTGGGATTTGAATAGAATATTTTAGAATAATTGCCAAGGTTTGGTTGAACTGAAATTAAGAGCTTTACAAGAACAGGAATCCTTCTCGTTACGGGTAGTCACTTCATCCGTGATCATGGCGCTTGCAACGTCGAAATATCGGAAATCTATACTAATATTATAAAGAAGTAAAGTTTGTGTTTGATCTACTGAACAGATTTCAAAAATTCTTTCACTAATGGGAAGCTATATTGTCAGCGAGTGACATAGGTTATGCCTGTGTTCCCGCGGGAATGGGAACTACGTGAGAGAAACCGCGGGGCGCTGCTAGTACATAAAATACACACATCAAAAGTGTCTAGGGATCAACATATATTTTTGCAATAACTTTTCTCCTGATTGATATTAATTAAAATTTTCTTTAAGGATTCATCAAATAAAGTGTTTTCGTTTGTCACAGTAACGATAAACCAAGTCACCTTTGCATTAATAAAGAAATTTGCCATTTTCCTAATAAAGGGATTTTTGACATTTGAACCACTAACATTAAAGTTCGAAAAAAAGACTGAAATAACAGTTTTCTTTAAAATTTTATTGGGTAACTTAAACAATTAATAATCCGTGTTTCTACCGCGAACACTAACAACACAAGAACATCGGTTTGGCATACTCAAAATGAGTTCATCCAAATCACGCTGTGGAATGGCCGCCCATGTTCGTTGCAACAACAAAAAAAGGTCTTCTTGCGACTGGATACCCTCCATATTCGGCAGAGCTCTTCTCTGTAGCATATCCCATGCATGCTCAATCGGGTTCAAGTCTGGCGACTGAGCAGGCCAGGGCAGGACATTGATGTTAGCTGCGGCGAGAGTCTGTCTTACAACTCTTGCGGTGTGCGGTCGTGCATTATCATGCATTAACTGAAATAAGGGACCGATTTGCACTTGTAGAGGAACGATGACGTCTGATACAATCGTCTCAGCATAAATTTGAGCGTTGAGGTTGCCTCTGATCCAAATCAACTCAGTTCTTCCGCCGATCCAAATACCCGCCCATACCATGATGGTTCCACCACTATAAGAATGGTTTTCCTGGCAGGATTTTAATCGCTGTTGGCGTCCAGGGGTTCTCCAGTGTCGTATACGTCTTGTATCCGGTCTCATACCAAAACGAGACTCATCAGAAAAGCACACGAAACGCCATTGTTCTTCTGCCCAATTTCTGTGTTCAAGAGCCCATTGATATCGAATCCTACGATTGTGCATTGCTATAGGTGGTACCCGTAGCGGTCTTCGGGAATGAAGGTTCACTTCATGCAAGCGGTTTCTGACTGTTTGGTCGCTAATTAAGTTCCCTGAAGAGTGATGAAGCCGCACGGCTAACATCATGGCGGTTATTGTTGGAGCTCTTCGAGTTAAGATTTGAATGTATCGGTCTTGTCTCCGTGTGGTGCAGCGATACCGTCCTCCATGGCGCTCAGCCACGGTACCAGTGCTTCGGTAACGTGTCCAAAGTCGACTGATAACACTCTGACTTGTATTCAGAGCTAAAGCCACAGTACGTTGCCGGGAACCAGCTTCTATCATTCCCACGGCTCTGAGCATTTCTTCCCTGCTTAAATGACGTCGCCGCTCCATAATAACGTTGGTTTTAATCAGTAGTAGGGAAACAGTAGCACTAATAATGTCTTCAATGCGTTGTATGTTTTTATAGGGAAAATATTGACAGCTGATTTTCATCTTTTACTCGAATTTGATTCACAGTTCCTGATTCAAATTATGAAATGCACCAAAAAGGATCCATATAAATTTATAAAATCATAAATTTATTACAAAGCCACATCTCAATCTCAAGAAATCCGCATAAAAATGCTTGATCCCTAGACACTTTTGATGTGTGTACATGGTAAATATCCCGTTTATCATAATAATTTGAGCCTTCTGTTGCAGGGGTCTCCGATTCAATTCTTAGGTCAGGCGATACATGTGGGAGTTTGGAAAAATAGCATTTTTTTCAAACATCTAGTTTTTGAGATCACGAATCGCTTAGGCAAGCGAGTTGATTATGTCTTTTACTCTATAAATAATATGAACTTCTTACTTTATTAATATCATCAAAGAGAGAGAACCTTTGGCTTGCGGCAGAATACCTACCTATAGTTTGTTGTTTCAATCTACACTAATATCATAAAGAGGAAAGATTTGTATTTTTGTATGTAACGAATAAACTCAAAAAGTACTGGACCGATTTTAATAATTCTTTCACCATTAGAAAGATATATTCACCCTGAGTAACATAGGCTATATTTTATCCCCGTATTCCCACAGGAACGGGAACCACGCGGGTGAAACCGCGAGACCCCGCTAGTAGCTAAATAACTTAAGAGACAGACACAATTAACAAACATTTTTTAAAGTAATAAAAATAAATATATTTATTGCGTTACTCGTAAGAATTTGAAACGATTTCAGTTTTAATTGTCGTTATAAATTAACTAATGATACAGTGGATACTTAAGTCGCGTTTACACGACGCTAACGTTGTTATTCGCGAGTAATTTTGTGTTCAATAAATTATTTTTAGCATCTTTTAAAAGAAGAATTGGTCTTTTGTATTATATTTGCAAATGGTTGGACCAAATTTTACATGATCGTTTTAATTGATAGAGGTTTTTTGGTTAATTCTCAGTCTTAGAATATTGATAAAATTATGACGTTCGATTTGAATATAATGAGCGTTCTTCGAAAGAAAACTAGTTGGCCCCGGCTGTCATACTAACATCATCGACTTTGGTTACTGGTACTTAAAATCTTCAAAAGTATAGTTGGTTTTATATTTTGTTGGCGACAGTCTATCAAATAAGAAGTTCATGTATAGCTGTACCCTGCGATGTCACTTACTTAACTACGAGTATATGTATGTACTACAACATTGTTCCTAGCGGTCGAACCGTGATATTATACTTATACTAGCTGCGCCCCGCGGTTTCACACGCTTAGTTCCCGTGGGAATTTCGGTATGAAAAATAGATGTTGGCCGATTCTCAGACCTACTGAATATGCTCACAAAATTTCATGAGAATCAGTCAAGCCGTTTCGGAGGAGTGGCAACGAAAACTGTGACACGAGAATTTTATATATTAGATAGATAATTGGGGTATCTTTCATATAACACAATTCAAGCTTATAAGGAACGTGTTTTCCTGAACTTTCTATAATCGAAAATACAGCAATACAGCTTTTCAAACCGTGAACCAAATCCTACTAATATTATAAAGCCAAATGTTTGTGAGTGTGGATGTTTAGATGTGTGGATGTTTGTGCCTCTCACGCAAAAACTACTGAATGGATTTTAATGAAATTTGGTGCAGATGTTCCTCATACCTACCAATAACACATAGGATATTTTTATTCCAAAATTCCCGCGGGATAAGGTTCCACGCGGGTAAAACCGCGGGGCGCCGCTAGTCTAGTATAAAATAAGATAAAGTTTAGTATATCACTGTAGTGTATTTTCTTGAAATGACTCGAGTATCGCAGTAGGCACCCGACACCCGACACCAGCAAATAATACGTCCACAATAAATCTTTAGAATGGAGCAATTTCAAATTCCTGAGTATAGGAAAAACGGTAGGACCAGGACAGTATCGAGGCGATACTTCGTCATTGTTGGCAGTACATTGCGCGCTCTGCTCTTTCGTACTTCATTTTGTTAGTGCGCAGCGAGTAATGAATTTCACTTTGAAGATATATGTCGTAAAAGAAGAGCTACGTTTGTGTTGTACTGATATTTTAATGGGATAGTGACTGTAGGTGTTCTTTTTAAGTCTGGACGAATTTTAATGTAGAGACAGACTAATAATCATCAGTGAGTGAGGGACTTTTCATCGGCGGTGGGATGTTACAGTCCATACTTTGGTAATTTATGTCATTTCAGGCCTATTTCACCATCTTCAAGTAACGTTCCGAGTAGTAACAAGTTTTGTCTTTGTCACTTGATATAAAGTAAAAAAGAGACAGAACTAACTTTACTTGGTAAGTAACTTTACTTGAAGGTCGTGAAATAGGGCCTTAGTGTTAGAAAATACTTCATCTTACTGTACCAATATCATCAGTGAGAGATTAATAGATATTATATGAGATAGCGGCGCCCCGCGGTTTCACCCGCGTAGCTCCCGTTCCCGTAGGAATATTAGGATAAAATTATGTTAAAACCTTCCCACTGAATCATTCTATCTATTAAAACAAACCGCATCAAAATCCGTTGTGTAGTTTTAAAGATCTAAGCATACATAGGGACAGAGAAAGCGACTTTGTTTTATACTATGCAGTGATATTATACCTGAGCTGAAAATATCAGCCTATACGTTCACCAAATCTACAACAGTCTCCTATATCTACACCCTCTTTTATTACAATAATGACCACCCATCCGTGTGATGTGCGACTCAACCGTTGCTGAACACAGAGCAGTAGCAATACATATAATGTTATTACTGTTCGTAGCGAGCTCGATTATAATTTATTATGAATAAATGAAATATTATAAACGCATCGGCGCACCGCCGACAACGCCACTGGCAATGGCGTTTGCTTTGTTGGGCACGGGCTGGGACACACCGCGTCTGTCTATCGATATTATATGATAATATAAAGATAAATAGTATCGATAAAAAATATAATAATATTTAAAAAGAAAAAAATAGAACGTAAAATTCTGGGAAGTTAAATAAGTAAAAAAAAACTCAAATGGAAAATCTTTAAATCATTTGTTGTGCCGCTTAGAGTCAATGGCGTAAAGTGTTGGTTAAAGCCTTCCAATCGAAAGGTTCTGCTTTGAACCCCGCCACGTACTAATGTGCTTTAAAATTTGGAATTCAATGCTCGCTCTTACGATGAAGAAAAAAAATGTGAGGAAACCTGCACACACCCGCGAGGAAATTCTTAGGTTGCATGTGAAGTCCAACCCGCACTTGGTCAGCGTGGTTGACTAAACCCTAATCCAGGGTAGGCTCGAGTCACTCGGTCAGGAAAAGCATGAGACTATGATGATGAACAACGTAAAACAATGATTAGTTCGACGTAAAAACGCAACAAACAACCTCACCTTTATAAATTGTAATATCTCCTCACTAGGTGGTGTAACAATGTAATATTATTATCGATACGTCGCGAGGACACCCCTACGCTCCGAAGCAGCCGACTTCCTTCATATTCGCAGGCACTCGTTCGTACGCTCGCCTTTGTCGGGAACAATTGTCGACAAATTAGAAATGAATTGAGTTATTTAATATGAACCTTTAATGTGAAACATTATTGTTTATTAACCATTGTTTTGTTTGTACAATAATATACTTAGACCACTTCAATTTAAAATATAAATTGGCTTGAGACGTTCTCTCTGTTTGAGGTTAATTAGATCGAATTAATTTTGTTTGGTGGTTTTTTGTTAATGTTTTTGTTATATCTTTAAGAATATGAAAATTTGAGGCGATATTAGATAATATGTGTCTAAAAACTCTTAAGTCTAAATATCATGTCTTTTAAGCTATTGCATAGCTTCTATCGAGGGCCTTGAGCGCGGGGACCGAATCCAGAAATTCCGTAACGAAAAAAAACCTCACGTTTTTTTTTTTTTTAATAAACTTTTTTTTTGTAAATTTTCCAAAAAGTTTTTATAGTAATGTAGTTCAAGTTACCTAAGCATACATAAAACTCTTCATTTTGATATATGTAAATTATAACATTAGTTCAATAAGTATACTTAAATAAAATCACCTAAAAAGTAATACCCCCTTTCCTCCCCACTCCTAACAAACAGCGCGTAACAAAAAAACTATATCTCTAATCGGCACCAAATCATAAAAACGCCGCCAAAAGCCTCATATTTGCAAGTACATAAATCACGGTACACTCGGATACAGAAGTGGCGTATCCCTTTTATCACTCCCGATAGTAATCCCACTGATTTATACGTGAAATTGACAGCGAGTGTATACTGTACTATTGAGATCATAATTTATACTTTATGTCTTGAAGGGGTTCCAAATAAACCGATTTTTCCGGTTGTAACTTTCTCGTACGCTTGGCCGGGGTTTTCTAGGAATATGAGGGAATATTTGAGGTATTTTCGGAGTAGAATATCGGTCTATGAGGTCCTAGGGTAAAGACTTTTCTCTTACTGATAAAATTAGTTAATACAGTGCGAAGAAAAGGCAACAATGCTATATAGTAGAATACATCGCTTGAACCAGGTACTGAATCTGGATCTTCAGTTTTTCGTATCGGTCTATAAAATCTCAAGGCAAAGATTTCTTTCTCAATGGTTATATCCTAAAAATCTCGAGCCAGGAATTTAAATCGGAACCTCAGGCTTAGAAGGCGTGTACGTAATCATAAAGAGAAAAATACTTCAATTAATCGCGTCAAAATAAATGTCTTATTTCAAATTAAATAAAAATACGATCCTTTAAAACTAATGAAAAATACCCAAAATAACAATAGTTATTTATGGTACAAGCGAGGTAAGTTGGTGATTACTTCCGAGGCGCTATTGAGGCCGTGTATCGAAACTTTTTAAAACTATACAATTTAAAAAAAAATCTATAATTCACTAGTGAATCAAGTGTGTCATTATTCAACTGTTTTTGCACAAATAAGAGCCCCTTTATGAGCAAGTGTGTTGAAAAATATAATAAATTGGTTACAAAAATAAAAACAAAAGAAATCCATTGAATATCCCACTCGTCCCACTTTTCCTTTATTCACCCTTTCTGATACTTATTGTATGATATACAGTTTATAAATCGGCAGAACTACCCCCTAGGGGGTGTTTATCGACAGGGGTGTGCACGAAACAAAGAATATTTCTTTTGATTTGAAATAGTTTGGAAATACGAACGCTGACGGAAATTGGCTTAGTTAAGATGCTATTGAAAAGGAATAGTTTTTATGTGGATGTCTGTGAGAGCTCTTTGCTTCACAGTAGGGATCTCATGTCAATACATTACTATGACTAAAATATTTAACTTTTGCATAACCATATTTAATTTTATAACTATCTAATATATAAAATTCTCGTGTCACAGTTTTCGTTCCCGTACTCCTCCGAAACGGCTTGACCGATTCTCATGAAATTTTGTGAGCATATTCAGTAGGTCTGAGAATCGGCCAACATCTATTTTTCATCCCGAAATTCCCACGGGAACGGGAACCACGCGGGTGAAACCGCGGTATCTAATAAACTACACTTTGATAACGATAAAGTGTCGTCGATACAATAAATTGAGAGTACCCCCGACCGCTAAACTAGTGCACACTCGCCGAACAAACTTATTGGTATTAGATACAGTATCTATTTGTTAGACTGTACACTGATTTGTTAACTATTGGGTTAGGATTAGAAAATGTATGTGTGTTTGTTATGAACGTTTAGATAGGTCTGATTTTTCAGTTTTTAATATGTGTGGGAATTGAACTCGTTATTTTTGTGACTGTTCTTAGTTAATTTAATATTAATACAAAATTACAGTTTATAAATTTTAATATCTTAATAATCATTTCTCTGGTTTACGGCCTAATTCACGATCTCCAAGTAATTCCGAGTAGCTCACAAGTTTTGTCTTTGTCACTTGATATAAAGTACGAAAGAGACATGACTCACTTTACTTGGTGAGTACCTTTACTTGAAGATCGTGAAAGAGGCCCTTACACAAATTTTTTTGTTAACCTATAGTGTCCCACTGCTGGACAAAGGTCTCCCCCAAACACTTCCAACCATCCCTATCCTTCGCAGTCTCCAACTACTGTCGAAGGTAGCTAGATCGTCCCGCCAACGCTTTCTCGGTCGACCCCGACGACGCCCTCCTTCGGGAACCCATTGAGTCATTATGTATTACACTAATATTTCATTAAAACAATATTATTAAGACGAACTTCAATAAAGTGCCGAAATTAATCTTAAATCGCATAATCAAAGACTGTTTAAAAAAGTTATATTCCAACCATGCCCGATTACCGCCCAACGAAACCGCCCCCAAACAAAAGTCATAACATTTAAATAACAATAATTAGGTACTTAAAACAAAACCGAATAACCTTTCGGACGGCAATTATCTGACGGACATAAATTAATATTACAAAGCATAAAAACAGAGCATAAATAAAAATTAAGCTCTAAGCAGGTAGGTACATAACCCACGAAACATAATTAAGTATAACCCAATAAGCTTTTGCGACAAACGAAAACAAAAACCCGAGGAAAACCAGAGAAATTTTATTATGTTTATTTGCATAATAAAATAATTATAACGTTTTGTAGGGTTAAGAACGGCGGGTGAATCTGGGCAGTGAGCGGCGTCGGTTTTGTGTGTTTATTTTTATTGTCTGGTCATGTGTTGGATAATCTATACTTACATAAAAAATGGTTTTATTGAATACTACGTACAATCCAGCTAAACGGCCGTATACATTGATTTAAATTCACCCCAAAAAAAACTGAGAAAAAAGGAGGAAATAACTTTTTTAATTTAAGATAGTGTTTGACTAGCAATATCTAACCCAAATTGATTTTCAAACTGTGACCGATCCCAATTAGACATGACGAACTCGATGGCAGAGTGGTCACCATGCCGGACTGCCATCCGTAAGGTTGCGGGTTCGATTCCCGTGCGGGGCGAATATTAGTGTGAACCGCACATGTTTATCGAGATAAATTTTGTCTGGGTGTGTGTGTGTGCGAATGAGTGTGTGCGTAGTTTCTGATACCCTAGATACAAGTTACGGACTTAGTTAGGGGTCGGTTACTATAATGAGATGATGTAGGGAATGATTATTATGTTTGATTGGCAATATCTAACTCAAATTGAGTGACAAAAAAATTAACCGCCCCCTATCAGACACATGCTTACACTTTCGAAAATCAACTAACATATTTACTCGTATTTAGTTAAACAATTTTTTTAAGATGTAGTGATTGCTGCTAGGCTGGCATGACTTCGAAATCGTGATAGATACAGCGATTTATTGGCATCCAACTGTCAAAATTTGATAAAAATGCTCGCCATATTTAATTTTACCACATGATTAATTTTATGACATTTGGTCATGCTCGCGAAATCGTTATAGCGATTTATTGACATCCGACTGTCAAAATATAATAAATATAGCCGCCACGTTTAATTTTATCAAATCGTACTACGCCATATTCATTTGGACATGCTCGCGAAATCGATATTATTTCGTGGTGTCTATATCATTTATCAAGCACAGTCATGCTAGGCAGTTACAACTCAAAAAAGGGTGAAAAAAACCAAAAACTTGAAGTTGAAGTGAAGTGACGCGTGCTGTCCA
Organism: Timandra comae; assembly: GCA_958496195.1. Taxonomy (NCBI): domain Eukaryota; kingdom Metazoa; phylum Arthropoda; class Insecta; order Lepidoptera; family Geometridae; genus Timandra; species Timandra comae. The sequence goes on along the minus strand of OY292372.1, from coordinate 1,185,959 downwards.
GTGGGTGTGAAGCGATGACCGCTACTGAACCGGGAGATCCGATTGTACAGTGTTATCTCAGAAAAATGGCGTCCACAGTTTTAATTCTTCAAAGAATTATGGTTTTGAGATATCTTTATGTTATTTTTACGTGTCAATGCGTTTTCTTTTTGTCTTTTCCGAAAAAGGGGATTAAAAAAGAGGTGAAAGAAGCTACGTTTTTTTTGTTTATTTATTTTTATAAATCATAAACCATAAACTTTATTTGCATTACTAAGTGTATATACATAAAGTTGTTAACATAATATACAGGCACTTAAAACTTAGTAGCATTTGTCAGGCATAACTAGACATAGGATTAAAGAGAGTAGGGAAAAAAGCTACGTTTTTTGTTTATTTATTTATTAAAAAAATATTTTTCATCCCACTAGCTCGGAAAGTATGTTTTTAATCCCCGATATCTGGGGGTAAAAGTTGATTTTAATCTCAAGAGTGGAAAGTATCGGGGTCGCTGTGACAGGCCGTGCAGGACCCAAGGCATTTTCGATAACTGGGAGTAAAAGTCGTTTATGCGGTCTAGAGGTTAAAGTAAATTTGAATTTAGAACATCGTGTGCACTTAATGTGATGATGTTTTGAATTCACAAACTATCATACAACTTTTTTTTTATTTAAAAAATCAAACTCGGAACCTTCTTGGTGTACTTTTTACTTTTATTTTAATTTGCTTTGCGCGTGATATTTTCTTTTCAGTTAATATTGTGATTGTTTTATGTTTCCATTTAGTAATTTCCTCGCTGAGGGGGGATGAAAAATAATGTGTTGCACTCGAGTGCAAAAAATTTTTAACCTTGTGCTCCTTTGACTCCCTCGCTAACGCTCAGGATTCTTATTTTGAATCCCTCGCTGCGCTCGTGATTCAATTTTAGAATCCTTCGCTGGCTCGGTCCTCAACTGGAGCCCCGGTTAAAAAGGAACTTTGCACTCTTGTATAACAAATAACTATTTTTTCAACACACTTGCTCATAAAGGGGCTCTTATTTGTGCAAAAACAGTTGAATAATGACACGCTTGATTCACTAGTGAGTTATAGATTTTTTTTTAATTGTTTAGTTTTAAAAAAGTTTCGATACCAAAAATAATCGTGTCCATACATTTTAAAAACAAACTTCAATTATGTTGCCTTACTTTTGGTAGGTCTATGCTCGATTCCATTCATTCAATCATTCGATTTTTTTTAATAAGTATATTCTTTTAATCTATGGCCGATCACCATTGTTGTGTTGGATGCGCGCGAATAGAAAAACTCAACTAAAATGACGTCATTGATGGCTGACTCGGCTATAGCTCAACGTAGCTGAGCTGCGTGGCCGTGGACCGTGGGCGTAGCGTGCGTGGCGGTGGGTTCGCGGCTTAAAAGGTGAGAAAAAATCGAATAATTGCCGGGAACTCGGGAACGGGTACTACGCGGGTGAAACCGCGGGGCACAGTTAGGACATAATAAAAATTCATTCTGAAAATATGTATTCTCTTAAAACTAGCTTACAACATCCAATAAACCAACAAATTGAAACCAACCAATATCCAAGCCATCATTGCACTAAGATTGAGAATTCAATCAGAACATGGTGATTGCAGTGTGAAGGAGTACAAACAGGGCCTCGGAGAGGCAGGTGGGCCGTTAATTACGACTGGCGATAATTGACCGCCCCCAGCTGTTATTGGGAGCTAACACAACATTTGGGTCACGACTCTGGATACTCTCTACTGTGGGCGACTTGTCTTGATACTTGCTGCTAGGTAGGTTGGTTGATAGGGTTTTTAACTTAAAATTTACGTAAACTTACAAAAAATATGTATTACCCAACCCATTCATCGACGTAAGCAAATTTAGTTAAGACTAGCTGCCCCGCGTACATCACAATCACGTGGGAATCGTAGCGGATGCCTACGTCATAACATCTACCTGCATGCCAAATTCCAGCCCGATCCGTCCAGTGGTTTGGGCTGTGCGTTGATAGATCACTATGTCAGTCAGTCACCTTTGAGTTATATATATTTAGATTTTGAAAAGTACACACATCAAAAGTGTCTAGGGATCAAGCATTTTTATGCGGATTTCTTGAGATTGAGATGTGGCTTTGTAATAAATTTATGATTTTATAAATTTATATGGATCCTTTTTGGTGCATTTCATAATTTGAATCAGGAACTGTGAATCAAATTCGAGTAAAAGATGAAAATCAGCTATCAATATTTTCCCTATAAAAACATACAACGCATTGAAGACATTATTAGTGCTACTGTTTCCCTACTACTGATTAAAACCAACGTTATTATGGAGCGGCGACGTCATTTAAGCAGGGAAGAAATGCTCAGAGCCGTGGGAATGATAGAAGCTGGTTCCCGGCAACGTACTGTGGCTTTAGCTCTGAATACAAGTCAGAGTGTTATCAGTCGACTTTGGACACGTTACCGAAGCACTGGTACCGTGGCTGAGCGCCATGGAGGACGGTATCGCTGCACCACACGGAGACAAGACCGATACATTCAAATCTTAACTCGAAGAGCTCCAACAATAACCGCCATGATGTTAGCCGTGCGGCTTCATCACTCTTCAGGGAACTTAATTAGCGACCAAACAGTCAGAAACCGCTTGCATGAAGTGAACCTTCATTCCCGAAGACCGCTACGGGTACCACCTATAGCAATGCACAATCGTAGGATTCGATATCAATGGGCTCTTGAACACAGAAATTGGGCAGAAGAACAATGGCGTTTCGTGTGCTTTTCTGATGAGTCTCGTTTTGGTATGAGACCGGATACAAGACGTATACGACACTGGAGAACCCCTGGACGCCAACAGCGATTAAAATCCTGCCAGGAAGTCCATCCTTATAGTGGTGGAACCATCATGGTATGGGCGGGTATTTGGATCGGCGGAAGAACTGAGTTGATTTGGATCAGAGGCAACCTCAACGCTCAAATTTATGCTGAGACGATTGTATCAGACGTCATCGTTCCTCTACAAGTGCAAATCGGTCCCTTATTTCAGTTAATGCATGATAATGCACGACCGCACACCGCAAGAGTTGTAAGACAGACTCTCGCCGCAGCTAACATCAATGTCCTGCCCTGGCCTGCTCAGTCGCCAGACTTGAACCCGATTGAGCATGCATGGGATATGCTACAGAGAAGAGCTCTGCCGAATATGGAGGGTATCCAGTCGCAAGAAGACCTTTTTTTGTTGTTGCAACGAACATGGGCGGCCATTCCACAGCGTGATTTGGATGAACTCATTTTGAGTATGCCAAACCGATGTTCTTGTGTTGTTAGTGTTCGCGGTAGAAACACGGATTATTAATTGTTTAAGTTACCCAATAAAATTTTAAAGAAAACTGTTATTTCAGTCTTTTTTTCGAACTTTAATGTTAGTGGTTCAAATGTCAAAAATCCCTTTATTAGGAAAATGGCAAATTTCTTTATTAATGCAAAGGTGACTTGGTTTATCGTTACTGTGACAAACGAAAACACTTTATTTGATGAATCCTTAAAGAAAATTTTAATTAATATCAATCAGGAGAAAAGTTATTGCAAAAATATATGTTGATCCCTAGACACTTTTGATGTGTGTATTTGAGTTATTGCAGTTTATAAGGAGCTGTACAATATAGTTAGGTGTGTCCTACCCCCACTGCCAACAAACCTATAAAAGGTGATGTCAGTCGTGGAAAACGGACATTCGCATCTCAGCTCTCTTAGCGTACGGTTGTGTTCGGCGCGACTTGAGTAAGTTAAATTGTGTTAATTATCGTTAGAGTGTGATTTCATGTAAGTACATTTTTCGTTTAATAAATTGGTGATTTATTTTATTTTGTAAATTATGTTCTCATAGTTAAGGGTATTTTTGTTTTCAAATTATAATAAAAAAGTGTTAATAAATAATTGTTAAGTATTTTGTTTTTTTTAACGTCTCCCACTACTGGATTCTAAATTCAGAAGTGGGATAAAGATCAAATTTTCGCCCACTTTTGGCCACATTATTTGTGTATTTTTCTTGTAATACTTTTAACAAATAGAACAAAAGTACCCTCATTTACAAATAAAACACCAATTCATATTTAAGTTCAAATTTAAACGTCTTTTACTTGTTGTTTTTGTTTCGTTTTGTTATTTTATCTTTGTTTCGGATATGTCCGATACTCGAGCCAGATCGCGTGACAAGTCGCGTCGACACTACCCCGGTAGGGGCGAAGAGCGCGCGTCCCGCTCTCGTTCACGTCCTATAGACCGGTCTGAGGAGGCCCGCGCTTCTTCTTATCGACGCGATAGATCCCGTACTCGCTCGCCGCGATACGATCATGCGAGGCCGAGTTCACCCCGCCGTCGAGATAGGTCCGGTACTCGTTCGTCTCGATACAATGTAAATAGATCTCGTTCTCGTACACCGCATAGGCATCGTTCACGCGACGGGTCCCGTTTAAACGTTTATTCTAACGACGATTATCTGCATAGGTACGATAGGCAGAACGATTCACTGCAACATACTTTAAACGCAATTCTGTCTCGAATAACTACCCTCGAAAGTGAACATAGTGTACGAAATACAACCGGGGAAAATAGAAATAGTTCTATAACGCTTACATCAGTACAAAGTAACCCTGTTAACTTGACTTTACGCCGAAGATCAACTGATGTAAATGATTAATCTCTCCCCTTAAATCCCATCGCAATTCCTAGTGGCCATCCGCCCGATAGCTTAATTGACAATAGTATTGTGAGTAATAATAACACTTTACCGTTACACTACAAATCATCTATGGATTCAACGCGTGCACTGACCGAGGCCATAAAATCTTTAACGTCCGTTAAAAATCAAAATTATTTTGTCTCAAATTTTGACCCTACGATAAACGACATAGACGTATGGTGTGAGGAGGTCGATAGGGCGCGATTAGTAAATAACTGGGGAGATTCTGAGTGTTTGTCTAGAGTCTCAGCATGTTTGAAAGGTGACGCGCGCACCTGGTTGAATGAGTGGGTTACTCACGACCGAACCTGGTCAAATTTTAGCAGGGAGTTTAAATCGTTGTGCCCGCGTAGGTTAGATTACGCGAATATCTTATACCAAACTATGCAGACAAACTCGGATAAGTTTACTTCTTATGCTGAGTACGCTAGGAGAACCTTATTACGTCTTAAAATTGTCAAGGGGCTTAGTGACGAATTAAGAGTACTAATTGTTATTCGAGGCATTACTGATGTTCAAGTTAAGGCCGCAGCTACAAACGCAGGGTTAAACTGCGATAACCTAGTCAGTTTTCTATCGATTTATGTCAAGCCCGCTCACGTAAAGTACGAACAACGTAATCAACCGTCCAGAAAAACATTTAACAATCAAAATAGGGTGAAATGTTTTAAATGTGGACGGATTGGGCATAAATCTAACGAATGTAGATCTGGTGGTGGTAATTCCGCGTCTAATCAGGCACATACATCAGCACCTAAACAAAGTACTAGTGGTGCCGGCATAGTTTGCAATTTTTGTAAAAAACCTGGCCATTTAGAATCTGTTTGTTTTGCCAAAGAGAGATCCAGTTCTCGTAATACTCGAAACGTCAATTTATGTGAGAAACCATCCCTGATTCGGCACCCTCGAGATTCAGATTTAACTACTGCCGTTGTGCAAGGTATACCTGTCGATATCCTCATCGACAGTGGTGCTTTAAACATTTCCCTTGTTTCTGCTGACGTGCTCAAACATTTTTCGTGTGAGAGAAAGCCTACCCGTTGTATATTGAAAGGCATAAGCGACAAAGTTGTTGAAGCCGATAGTTACATAACGCTAACTATTGAGTTCGATGAGATAACAATTGAGGCTGATCTCGTGGTGGTTCCGGGGTCTTGCATGAGTTCTCCCATAGTGATAGGCACTGATATTCTTAATCGTGACGGTATAACTTATGTGAGAACCAAGGACAGACAGTATCTGACGCGGGCATTAGAGCGCTGTATACATGCAACAACACTTCAAAAGTCAGAACCGATTAAAACACCCCTTCTGGGTACTGACCTTAATCTACTCATGGAAATAATCGCCTATTTTTCTGAATTTTTGATTTCGGGTACCGCCTCAAGTGCTGTTACTACCGGAACTATGCACATTCAATTAACCAACAATACGCCTGTTGCTTACCGTCCTTACCAATTGTCTTACGCCGAAAAACTTAAGGTTAGAGAAATAATTAAAGATCTCAAAACTAAAGGTATTGTTCGCGATTCAGAGTCACGGTATGCTAGTCCGATCATATTGGTTAAAAAGAAGGACGGTAGCGACAGGATGTGTGTTGATTACCGGGCTTTGAATAGACTTACGGTGAGAGATCGATACCCACTACCACGTATAGACGATCAAATCGATAGGCTTGGTAACTTTAAATATTTTACTAGTTTGGACATGGCGACCGGTTTTCATCAAATACCGGTCGATGAACATTCAATCCATAAGACCGCCTTTGTAACACCGGAAGGCCACTTTGAATACGTTCGTATGCCCTTTGGTCTTACAAATTCGCCTATAGTTTACCAACGAATCATCAATAAAACTCTCCAAAGACACATTGAGGTTGGTAACGTACTCGTTTATGTTGATGATGTTTTATTGATGAGTAATTCTATTAATGACGGCCTAATTTTACTAAAAGAAGTCCTTAAGACGCTCACTGATGCAGGATTTTCCATTAATTTAAGAAAGTGCTCCTTTTTATTTACGGAGATTGAATATTTGGGAAGGGTCATTAGCCAGGGACATGTTAAACCAAGCCCCTCTAAAATAAGAGCATTGGTTGAATCCCCAATTCCCACAAATGTTAGACAGGTCAGACAATTTCTTGGCCTAGCCGGTTATTTTAGGAGATATATTCCAAACTATTCGACACGGGTTTCTTATATTTCAAATTTGCTCAAAAATAACGTAACTTTTCATTGGGGTCCTGATCAGGAACAGGCTCGACAAGAAATAATTTCTGTTTTAACCAATTCGCCTATTTTATCAATTTTTGACCCTAATTTGTTGACGGAAGTGCACACCGATGCAAGTAGTATTGGATACGGTGCTGTACTGATACAAAAGGAGACTGACGGCAAGAAACACGTAGTTGCCTACTTTAGTAAGACAACTCAGGGCGCGGAATCTAGGTACAATTCTTATCAGTTAGAGACATTAGCGGTCGTAAGAGCATTAGCACATTTTCGCCATTACTTAGTTGGTTTGCAATTTAAAGTTATTACGGATTGCAATGCTCTTAAGGCTACTGAAAAGAAAAAGGACCTGCTTCCACGCGTTGCTCGATGGTGGGTCTATTTACAAGACTTTAATTTCACCATCGAGTATAGAAAAGGGAATCTCATGGCACACGCCGACTATCTAAGCCGAAACCCTATTTCTGCCGAAGTGCATCAAATCAGTAGACCTCGTAATTGGGCGCAAATTGCACAATCAGCTGATCATGAGACTCAGACTCTTATTCAGAAATTGCAAGATGGTGAGTTGGATTCACAGAGATATGTCCACAGAAATGACCTACTGTTATACCGTTACACACCCACAGGCGAAGAAGCCCGACTTCTCTGTTTTGTTCCTAAAGCTTTCCGATTGAGTTTATTAAGGGTCTTTCACGATGAACACAATCATATTTCTCCTGAAAAGACCTTTAATACTTAAACATTTTTGGTTTCCCTCTATGCGCCAGTTTATTGCCAAGTATATTAAACATTGTCTGGTGTGTGTCTCGATGAAGCGAGTTCCACGGGCTCCTCACCAACCTATAACTTCATGGGAGAAACCTGACACCCCGTTTCATACTTTACATCTTGATGTATTAGGTCCTTTACCCGAATCAAACGGGTTTAAATTCATTTTGTTAATGGTTGATTCCTTTACTAAGTATTGTTTGTTGTACGCTATCTATAGACAAGACGCTAACGAACTCACCCGTACGTTTACCAATGCCGTTTCCCTATTTGGAGTTCCAAAGCTCCTTGTAACTGACCGCGGGAGGATGTTTGAATCCACCAATTTTACCGGCCTTCTTTCCCAATTCGGTTGTGAAATCCATTATATCACACCCGAAATGCATAACGCCAACGGGCAAGTTGAAAGATACGTTAGAACTGTCCTCAATATGGTTCGGATTGAAGTGAACCACAAAAACTCAAGTTGGTCTGAACAGTTATGGAAGCTGCAACTAATCCTTAATATAACTCGCCAGAAGACTACCAGGACATCGCCACTAATGTTGCTGGTCGGGATCGACGCTACGACACCCGTCATTAATTCATTGATCCGTGACTTATCTATAGAGATGTCGCAAAACCGTGATGCTTGGAGGGAACTCTGCCGAGCCAGGGCCAGCGAACATCTACGGCAGAATCAAGCGGATCAAGATTCACAAGTAAACCAGAACCGACGGCCGCCACGAAGTTTTCACGAAAACGACATGGTTTTTGTTATAAAGTATTCGCAGAGTACTGGGAAATTAGATTCCGGTATGAGGGGCCCTTATCGAGTTATCAAGGTATTGGCCAATGGGCGATATCAGTTGAAATTATTGAGTGGATCTTATGGAAAGACCACCCAGGCAGCTGCTGAATACATGGTGCCTTGGCACGGAGAGTGGTGCCCCGAGTCTTGTGCGGCCTTCTTTGAGGGTGAGTATCATTTTGTTTTGTGTAATCTACGGGACATGCCCACTGAGCGACGCCTCTGTCCTGTTAGATTGTGCTCACCAGGACATGCCCACTGAGCGACGCCTCTGTCCATGCTCTCTCTTTGATCGGACATGCCCACTGAGCGACGCCTCTGTCCATGATCGCTATTTGTTTGGACATGCCCACTGAGCGACGCCTCTGTCCAGTGTAATCATATTAGATGGTTGGGACGCCTTCCATCTGTTTAGTCTGTTCACAGGAATGAGACTTAGTTACTTCACACACGACGAGAGGTTGCGTGCGCAACCAAGCGTTGGTGGTAACGTATTGGGGTTTTATGAGAGCTCTCAAAATATTAAGTTTTATATTTTAGTAGTTACATGGTAAACTGCATGTATTATTTTTCTAAAAATAACTCAAACTGATGTACAATGTTAATTTTCAGTAAATGACGAAGAAGTTTCTGGTATAAACCGGGAACTTTTGGCGACCCCTGTTATTCCAGCGAGATCAGAAAATATCGACGTGGCTGGTCCATCGACATCAAGCGATGCTTACGCAGCAGGTCCATCTACTGTTCCCGACACACATATGGAAGGACATATGCACGTCGAGGACGACGGATAGTCAGGAGAGGCCGAGTTAGGTGTGTCCTACCCCCACTGCCAACAAACCTATAAAAGGTGATGTCAGTCGTGGAAAACGGACATTCGCATCTCAGCTCTCTTAGCGTACGGTTGTGTTCGGCGCGACTTGAGTAAGTTAAATTGTGTTAATTATCGTTAGAGTGTGATTTCATGTAAGTACATTTTTCGTTTAATAAATTGGTGATTTATTTTATTTTGTAAATTATGTTCTCATAGTTAAGGGTATTTTTGTTTTCAAATTATAATAAAAAAGTGTTAATAAATAATTGTTAAGTATTTTGTTTTTTTTAACGTCTCCCACTACTGGATTCTAAATATATTATATTTCAATCCGTTCAATACTCCATAAAATATAAAAAAAAACGCGTGGCACTCGGGGACTGCCGCGGTAAAGCTATTGCATAGCAATTTTATCAACTAATTGTTTTTTTTATTTTTGTATTGCAATCCTAACCTTAGACATTTTGATGTCGTACTTGGGACTTCATACAATAAAAACTTTGACTACATTACTATAAAAAATTTTTTTCGTTACGGAATTTCTGGATTCGGTCCCCGCGCTCAAGGCCCTCGATAGAAGCTATGCAATAGCTTAAAAATTTTGAGGTTTTTTAAATCCTTATAGGGTAAGTTCGCCGGTTCGCGTCCATGTACCGGTTCGCGTCCACTTTAAGGATCTCCCTTTAAAAATAAGTAAACTAACACACCAATTAAATGAATAGACATTACCGCTAATACCTCAATTTATAAGGAGCACTCACGCATGGATAAAAGGTCCGTGCGACAAACCAATCCCGTAAAAAAAAATATTTAATCTGAGTGGTCATCAAGGGAGAGCGTTTTTGCAGGATTTTTAGGAAACAAGTAGTGTGCAGCGGCGCGTTCGATGGTAATTTTTTAATAGTTTTATGTGAATTTTAGGATACATAGCTGTTTCTAGACTTTAATAATGAAAAAAGAATAATATTAATTATGAATTTCCTAATGTTTTTCATATTTAACGAATAAAATAAGGTGGACGCGAATTGCTACATCGAATATACAAAATTTCCAGTTTGCGTCCGCAATGGACGCAAACTACACCTACAAGTGATAATAGTAAATCAAATTGCGTCCACTATTTTCGTTAAATAAATACGATTCACTTGCTATATAATTATAATTTAAAATGTATTAATTATTCATATATTCATTTATTTTGTTATATTTTAAGTTTTTACAATATAAAATTAATTACAATTATTGTTTTTTTTGTGAAATGTTTATACTTAATTAAATTTTTAAATGAAATGCGTAATATCTTTCGTTTTTTTTCTAAATAGAAAAATATCTCTCTCTCTCTCTCTTCTTGTCTCCAAAGAACTCATCTTAAATAAGATGAGTGATCAAGGAAGAACTTATCTTAAATAAGATGAGTTCTTCGGAGACAAGAAAGAAGAAATACATACACAGAAGACAAGTTAAAGAAAGCGTTAAATTAATTTCGAGAGAAGATTAAATCGATAAGATATATATGTATGTTAGAGTCGGGGTTGTTAGCTGGTTGAAATTGCCGTTTCGGTTCGTACTTGATTTATTAATAGAAAGAAAGAAAGAAAGAAAGAAAAGGTATTTATTTTAACACACGCAAACATACAAAAGTCACAAAGCAAACATAATAAACAAAAAAATAATATAAGAAAATAACAGAAAAAGATACATACAAAATAAATAATAGAGCAGAAAAGCAGACTAATACATGTCTGCGTGGGCCAAAAATGGCCGCTATTTCAGCAAAAAGCCACAACAGGATGCTGTGGCGCTGATTTTCAAATAGGACCATCAGTGACTCACGCACGAAACAAAAAAAAAAAAACAAACTAATAATACAGGCTGAAATAGACTAATAAATAATAATACAAAAAAAAAAAAGAAATTAAGTACACCAAACATACAAAAAAATAAATAAAATAAAAACAAAGTTAAAAAGCCCAAGTAGCCAAAGCGAATTTGCAAATTCGCGAACGCAGCCGAGCACAACCAATACAAACATAGAACATGAACACACACTACGATGAACGAACACAAAGTTTAAATTTCAAACCGGAAGATAATAGGTATTTCTACTCGGATAAGTATTCTATATTTTTAAGGCAGGCACAGCTATTTTCAAGCGAAATATTACCTAAAATTAAAGCTAGCAAAAGCATTTGTTTAGGCATGATGTGCAGTGAGTGAAACAAATACTAATTATTATAATTACCTACTTAGCATACACATAAAATTTTAACCGAAGCCATTCATAACTACAGGTAAACAAAAAAAAAAAAACAAAAAAAAAGGCTTTCGCATGGTGGAAAAGTTATGACAACCCTCAAGCAAATAAGTGCAGAAACAAAAAGTAAGTAGTTTTATTTTAATGCTTACTTATGTATTTAAATAAAAATAATTAATATAGATCTAAATATTGTTATGTCCTAATAAGGTCTAATATAACTAATTATTAACAATTACCGGAAGATGTACTGAGCTTCGGACTTTTGCTCCTGTAGCAAAAGTTGAGAGTACATCTTTCTAAAGGAAGATTTTGTTTTAAGGGCACGCAAAGGGGGAGGAATATTATTCCAGCAGTGCGAAGCCGCATACCGAAAGGAACCACGAAACGCCATGGTTCTGTGAGAAGGGATTGAAAAAACACTGGTTGATTTTCTGTTCGGAAGGTTAGTATTAATCCTTGATTTAATTAATTTATCACAGAGATAAGAAGGGGACTTAGTGGAGATGGTTAATCACTTCATAGATTGACACAACTTTACTTTTTAATTACAATTTAATGCTTAGTAAATTAAATCACGAGATTATAACACATTGAATAAATAAAATTATTGAATTTGCAATAATGGTTGCTCGGAGATGTTCACTGCTCGAGCGCTCGCAGTGGAATGAATCGTCCGGCGGTGGGGCGCTCTCTTTTATAGGCGTGCGCAAACAAGTGAGTCATCGACAGCCGTTGAAGTTTTCAAATGAATTTCGTGCGCGCTAACACGGCCATTCTGCAAGTAGGCGCGTCCCGGCGCCTGCACTTCTTCGCATTCTGAAATGTAACAAAACTGGTGTATCTGCAACTCATATTTAAACCTCATAGTCAACATTATCTTTTTATTAATCACCGACACGGGCACATAAACTAAATTTAGGAGCACTACACGAGTTGCTCATGACAAACCATGTCGATTACTTTTTTTTGACTGCTTTGTAATATGACTAAGACTGCTTTGTAAAGTTACGCTCGTTCGGCCGCTCCTGCCCTTACGCGATGGGAAAGTTAGCAACTGCATTTGTCTTATTTTGTGGGTATCTCATAAAAATAAGCTCGAGAGGGTTGTCATTACTTATTACTCTTACACCATACAAACTAAGTAAGAAATTCAAATAACGATAATTTTATGTCACAAAAATAGGTAAATAGAAAAGATACAGCTCACCATTGCACATAAGAAATCTGTTTGGAGTGGTGTAACACACAAGTCGATCCATTGCTTTGTTTGCGCCGCGTAGCCAGCCACGCCGACACGCCGTTCGCACCGCTCCGTTCTTGTACGAAGATAATGTAATCGCTAACACGGCCATTTTGTAAAGAAGCTCGTGCTTTGAGCGTGATCCTAATAAGGTCATATTTTTTTTTGTTTATTTTTTTAATATCTTTATGTGTCTAGAAAGACTATTCAATCGTTTTTCGTAATTGTTGCTGAAAATAAAATATTCAATCCTGACATTGGACAAGCCAAGTACTGGATATACGGTTGAAAATAATTTCTCTTTTCCTTTATATATTTGTTGCTGTATTTTTTTTTTTTTATATCATCTAATAGTTTTCCATAATTGTTGCTGAAAATAAAATATTCAATCCTGACATTGGACAAGCCAAGTACTGGATATAAAGTTGAAAAGAATTTAATGTCATTTCTTATTATAATTATGTCTTTTCCTTACACCGGACTATTAAGAGTCCCGGTCTTTTGGAAGGCTAGTATGGGGCCAAAGCCAACACACGGAAGCCCTTTGACATATTTAATATTTTGTAAAGGATGCACAATCCGGCGACTATCCCTTATTATTATTATTTTTTATCTGTTGCTAAATTTTTTTTTTTATATTATTACGTCTCTTGAAACACTCGTTTCGTTTCGAGTCACCTCATCTCATCTCACTCAGTTTCGTTTAGTTTCGTTTCATCTCATTTCATTTCATCTCATTACATCTCATTTCATTTCATCTCATTTCATGTCATTTCAGTTTTTCATAATTGTTGCTGAAAATAAAATATTCAATCATGACATTGGTCATTCCAAGTACTGGATATATAGTTGAAAAGAATTTCCCTTTTCTCTTATATTTGTTGCTGAAAATGAATTTTTTTTTTCTTCGGTTAAGCTCACCTCTATACTACTCGCCTGTTTGTCTTTTATATTTAAATCTGTGTAAAAATAAAATAAATTGTTAAATTATACCTTGATATCGTATATTCTGTTATTCATCACTCGGCTCAGTGCCGTTACAAATGCCGCAACAAACCAGCGACGGCTAAGCGACAAACTGCTGTCTTACCATATTCAAGACGTACCTCAAACCGCCGAAGAAAATAAACCACTTCTAAGACCAGTTAAGTGCCATTGCTTCCTTGACTGTGGGCCCTCATATGCAGGCCAAACCAAAAAAGTATAGGAACACGGATGAAATAGCCGACGCTGCCCGGTATGATACACGAGGCCACCAAAACAATACAATAAACCATTATTAACTTCAATTAGATGCAGAGGATAAGCTGTGAGCTGCCACCCGCTTGGGCCCCAAAGCACGTCAAATAACTGCAAAAAAAGACATTAAAAATATTCTAGACAGTTTCTCGCAGATTCTTCTCGGCTGATGTATATTCGAATATTTTAAGTCTACTGTGATTGTGGTTACGGATTCCGTAAAGGGTCCAAAACTGTCAGAAAATGAAAACAAAATTATAATCATGATAAAAAAAACGTGTGGGTAGTTTTATTTTAACGTGTTCAAAAAAAAAATGTTTACACCAACACTACTTGTGTAAATCAAAGAAATCTGGTACCAAGTTAAGAGACTTATTGCACGCATACGTATGCGATATACGCACTGTATCGTCTTAAATTATTTGTAGAAAGAAAAAAAACGTGTCTGTTCTAATGCTTGAATTCTGATTCCAATTAAGTATATCGAAAAACACTTCAGATATAGTAGAGTAATAAAATAAGTATACTTAGCTGTAACAACCGACTCTTATGTCAATATCAAGATGGACTAAATTTTTTCTTTTTGTGGACGTTGGTTGTTCCCGTCTTTTGATGTTAGAGTCGGGGTTGTTAGCTGGTTGAAATTGCCGTTTCGGTTCGTACTTGATTTATTAATCACTTCATAGATTGACACAACTTTACTTTTTAATTACAATTTAATGCTTAGTAAATTAAATCACGAGATTATAACACATTGAATAAATAAAATTATTGAATTTGCAATAATGGTTGCTCGGAGATGTTGACTGCTCGAGCGCTCGCAGTGGAATGAATCGTCCGGCGGTGGGGCGCCCTCTTTTATAGGCGTGCGCAAACAAGTGAGTCATCGACAGCCGTTGAAGTTTTCAAATGAATTTCGTGCGCGCTAACATGTATACTATTCCCAAGACCACAATATTGAACAAAATCAGTGGGCGCAGACCAGATGGAGTAAAGAGACTGGGACTATTTGGACAGTATTGGAAGATGCCATCGAGCTCCTGGAATAGAAAGAACTTGGCATCAACATCGCCTTCACCATCCATTTGCCAACGACATCGAAGTCATGGCAGAATCGCTGGAAGACCTGGAGCCCTGGGACGAATTCTCGCTGACTTCGACGGAGTTTCTCATCAGATTGGCCTTAAAATAAACATGCAAAAGACGAAAATCATGTCGAATGTTCATGTTGCGCCGAATTCTATTCTGAAGTTGATGGCGAATATATCTACCTAGCACAAACGGTCCAATTAGGTAAGTCAAGAAAATGGTCAATCGTCAAATCTAACTCGGCTGGGCAGTGTTCGGGAAATTACGAAGCGTCTGCTCGTCCAAAACACCTCAGTTCCTAAGGACGAAAGTCTTCAACCAGTGTGTGTTACCAGCGATGACGTACAGAACTGAGACATGGTCTCTTACTATGGCCTAATCATAAATCTCAGAGTTACTCAGCGTGCTATGGAATGGAGAGGGCTTTGTTTGGCGTTTCCCTTCGTGATCGTATCCGCAACGAGGTGATACGCAGGAGAACGAAGGTGCGACCACCTTTGTTCTCCTACGATGACATGGGCAGGGCACGTAGCAAGGAGAACTGACGGCCGCTGGAGCAGCTAGGATCTCCAACAATGGAGACCACGTACATGGATGCGCAGTGTAGGAAGACCGCCTACCCGATGGACAGACAACCTGGTAAAGGTTGCCTGCATTGCATGCTGGCTGTAATCAACCATCCCCACTGGAAATCATTGGGAGAGGCCTATGTCCAGAAGTGGACAAACATAGGCTGATGATGATGATTGGACAGTAAGGAAACACGATACAAGGTGGAAGAAGGAAGAGTTTTAGTGAATAGTATGCCTCACGAAAGTTACTTAGACCGATAGACGGATCAGATCTTATTATATTTTTAAGTGGTGATTGTAGTGATAATAATGTTTTTAATAATAATAATATCTATGCCCGCAGGGCACCTTTGAGGCGGGGTGTCGGGGAGTAGCGACCCCGCGGACCTGACGCGCTCCCGGGGGAGGTCACCATTCCTCACCTCCGCTTGCCTTCACTGGCCGGCGGAGTGAACACTGACGAGGAACAGGTCCCCCACCTCCGTGCTTGCCTTCATTGGCCGGCCGGAGTGGAGCCCGCGAGAGCACTTTGGTGCTCGGAGAGTGAGGGGCGTTGCGTAAGTGGTGAGTTGGCTTAGCATGAAGCTGGACCCTCGGACTCAGTGGATCGCGGTTTAAAACCCAGGACGTCTACTCCACTCTCAAAGCCGCTCGTTTCATGTTGCCCCCTTGTTGCGACTCGAGCGACTTGTTTGGGGGGCCCAGTTATAGAGCTGGCAAGTCTCCATCCGCCACTTCGTACATGTTTATAGCATTGTATCGGCGGGTGTCATAGTCCCCATAGTTCCCCAATATCCAGTCCATTAAACATCCCATTCCCATATCCCAGTCGTAGTTTTCCATATATTTGCAATAGTCCCAGCAGAACCGGGGACTGTCCTTGGATGCATTTTATAGTGTTATACAGGGATAGTCGCCGGATTGTGCATCCTTTACACAAGATTAAATATGTCAAAGGGCTTCCGTGTGTTGGCTTTGGCCCCATACTAGCCTTCCAAAAGACCGGGACTCCTTAATAGTCCCGTGAATGGAAAAGACATAATATCTATTAAGTATTTATATTTTTAAAGAAATTGTTAAAATATAATGTTTCTTTACAAATTCATATAAATATCACCCCTTTATTCCTTTACTAAGCTAGTGGACCGTAATAGCATTATTTTTGAAGATTTTCATGTAGGTGTTTTCGTTTTGAGAAACACTATTTAAAACACCCGCAAAGATCAGCCTCCAATGTATAGTATAATCTCAAAAGTACCAAGACCAGGTGTGGGCATTCGATTACCGTACGAGGTCGCCTCTAATAGCCGACGGGCTCAATCACACCCAACTACCGTCTGTTGACTTGCGATATTAACTCGCTATCAATTTACAACTATCTCTTAAATATACAACGTCTATCACGGTGTGTAACGAGGAACATTTATTTTGATATTGATACCTATTAAATATCTTGGTTGATATGGATGTGTGTGTGCGTAGTTTCTGATACCCTAGATACAAGTTATGAACTTAGTTAGGGGTCAGTTACTGTAAAGAGATGTAGTGAATGAATGTGTTAAATATCAAGTTATCCTTTTTTGACCGATGCGAAAATTGTAATAGAATCGTCGACGTCATTCTAAGTTTATATTAAAGTGAAATACATTGAAAATTAAATTCTTCTGTGTTTCGCGGTTTTAGGCAAGTTGCCAGTTTTAAGAAATTTCAATTCTTTAATTTTTTTTAAAATTAATCTAAATTCGGTTTCTTAACTTTTCGTAGCAGTTTGCTACGTCGTAGATGCAGTCCGTAGCTGTAGTAAGCTACTCGGCCCTTTCATGGCCTACGATAATTTTCTCGCAAATCGACCTCGATAGCAGAGTGGTCACCATGCCGGATCCGTAAGGTCGCGGGTTCGATTCCTGTGCGGGGTGAATATTTGTGTGAAACACAAATGTTTGTCTCGGTCTGGGTGAGTGTGTGCGTAATTTGTGGTACCCTAGATACAAGTTTCAAACTTAGGGGTCAGTTACTATTGAGATGATGTAGTGAATGATTATGTTATGTTAAATCGAGATCGAAGGTACTTTGTGGTTATCAGATGTTCTAGTTGCAGAAACAGGAGGCAAATTTGAAACAGAATCCGTGATTATGTACCTAATGTTTTATTAGCTACATTATTGTTACAGTAAAATTTGGAATTTACGAAAAGAGTCACTAGTACTTAACTATATTTTTTAGAGTTTCGTAACTACCAACACAAAAACCATCCTAACCACACATATGAACTTCTTAAACAACTCAAAACGAACCAAAACTTGCTAACAGTAATTACAAAATTGCCGCCAAAAAAAGGCAATAAACATTTACAATACGGAACATTGTTAAAATTTATATCGGCCATAAACCGCGGCACCACTCGCTAAAGTATCGCTAATTAATGTAAACACAACGATTAGAGTACCGTACAAACACACAAACTGCCTCCTCCGACAATAAATACATATAATATTTATAATTACTACCCTCAAAAAAGACATTAAACAGAGAAAAGATAAAAAATTGGACGCCATATTGCGAATGAGAATTAAATACTGACTTTTTTTGGATTTAGAATTTGTGAGAGTTGGGTTCGGGTGGGGTGGGTTCTGTATGATATGCGTGTTTATTTTATTATTGCGTTAATGTGTAGATAAGTACATAAACATTGTAAAACCGTAGTTAAGTACAAAAACTATTCGTATATGGATATGAATTAAAAATATTGAGGCCATGAAAAAGTTATACTAATTTTATAGATTTCTATATGAAAATTATGCAGTTTTTAATTATTCTTGATTGTACTGTGTCTGTATAAATGTCTTTCATGATGTGGTACTTTTAATTACGAGTAAAATAGAACTTTAATAACTTGCAGGTACATACATTTATGTGGTGTTTAGTTCAGAATCACTACATAGTATAAAACAAAGTCGCTTTCTCTGTCCCTATGTCCTTATGTCCCTATGTATGCTTAGATCTTTAAACTATGCAACGGATTTTGATGCGGTTTGTTTTAATAGATAGAGTGATTCAGTGGGAAGGTTTTTAGCATAATTTCATTCCCATATTCCTACGGGAACGGGAACTATACGGGTGAAACTGCGGGGCGCCGCTAGTTATACAAATAAATCAGCTTATAGATTTTGAAATGAAAGTTATCTAACTTCCTCGAAAAATAAAATTAAATATCAAAATATAATTAAAATTAATTCAATTCACACATTCATGAAACAAAAATTGTGGAATACTAAAAAGTATTATAAATATTATTAGGTGTCAGCGCAGGGCCGGACTCGGAGGTCATCGCGATGAATAAATTATGATATAGTGGTGAGGGCTAGGTGCTCTCATCTAGAGGACGCGGTGGACGCTTATGGATGGATAGATGTGGCAGAAGGAAAATAGTGGTTGAAAAAAATTTGGTAATGGAACAATTTCTACAATTTTCTCAATTTCTATTAAAGTAATATTTTGAAGAGAATATGTATTTTTATGTTGTAGTGTCTAAATGAGTATTACAAAGTGGTTGTTTGTTTGTTTGTTTGCTTGCTAATTCAATTTGGAAAACAACATTGGGTAGCCTTGTTTAAATGGAAGATTGATGTGTTTTAATAAATTAAGAATGTGGACTCATCGATCGAATTTTCAAACAAATTTTAAAAAAATATCCTTCTAATAAGCCAACTCCTTGAAGAAACATAATAAAAAGCAAAAAGGTTTTAGAAAAAGTTGTTTAAAGAAAAAAAAACACTATTTTTCTATAATTACAACCTCCCATTACAATACATCGTACGCCGCCTCTAAACCTTTCACGCTCACCGGACGCGAGTATAAAAAAACCGGCGTTGTCTAATGAATTTATGGCCGGGAACTTGTACCGCCGGTATTTTTCCTCGGAGGACGCGATACCGCCGCCGATAACTCGCCCCGTGACGTCACCGTGAACTAATGTCGCCATTTTAATTCATATTTATGTTAAATAATTTAAAATATAGTTGTGTACGGGAAACATTTTTCTGTTTATACGCATGTATTTTGTTTAGTATCCTTTCTAGTCTTGTCTTAATAAGGTAGGAATTAAAAACGAATTGTGTTTCCCTATTTCACACGCATTCAATTTGAGTCCCTCCTCATTAAACAGCTGTTTATTTAATACAAATAGGTTTTTGTTTTCAAATACGATTGGTTCCTGTGCAGCGCTTTCAATATTTTTATAATATTCGTATCAATTTGAATACATTGAATTTTTGTGCAATAAGGGACCGTCAAATAAGAAAATAAGACTTAAGACACATCATCACACGTCGGTAAAGATGTTTCAATTCAAATATATTACATAAAGTTAAATTATTAATCGATTAGAAGGGACCCCTAATCCGGCCCTGGCGATAATGTGTACCTTTATGTCCAAACAAAGATATTTCGTTTCGCAATTACGGTAACAGGTGAAAAATATTAATGTGTGTTTACACGATAAATGGGTTTAGATTATACAATTTAAATAAAATATTAACTGACGACCTCGATGGCAGAGTGGTCACCATGCCGAACTGCCATCCGTAAGGTTGCGGGTTCGATTCCTGTGCGGGGTGCGTAGCTTCTGATACCCTAGATACAAGTTTCGTACTTAGTTAGGGATCAGTTACTGTAATGAGACGATGGAGTGAATGATTATGATTATTTTAGCTTGATTTTAAGCAAACTCCCAAAAAAACAAAGGAATTTACATTCGGTTCCTGTGAGAGGAAAATTGTACCAAAATCACTACAACTTTTTTTGTCTGATGTCGGTAGGTATGCATAAAATAGAGAGTGCATTGCATTTTTGATACCAGATATAATAATTAACTAGGCTTTGTCATACAAAATAATGGACTTATCAAGACATCTCCTCACCTATAAACGTAAAATTCCAAGTCGGGCTGCAGACCGCAAACTGCAAGCGACAATACTTTTCTATTAACATATATGAAAGAGCGCGTCGCGACTGCAGTGTAGCCGCGCTCGGAATCAATTAATAGACGTTCATAGAAACAAGTATTGTCGCTTGCAGTTTGTGGTTGCAGTTTGCGGTTTACGACCCGTCTTTGAATTGTACCTTAAGACACTATAAAACTACCAAACCACCCGATCTTTACAAACCGGATTCCTATCCGGGTTAACGAAAAAGGCACCCGGATAAATTATCCGGTTGGTTAGTCCGATTTTCCGGCCAATTGATTTCGGGAAAGGTCGGGGCCGGACAATGAAGGCCGATAGTTTATCGGGCGTGCCATTTCGATGGGCCGATTTTGATAATGTTAACGGTGTTGTTGTTGTCGGGGCTCTAGCGGGTCCCAATGGGACGTATCGGTCGAAACATGAGACGATCGATTTAGGGGTGATGGGACGTTTGTTTATGTAAGAGATGTGTTTAGATGGGTTGGACACCTTATTTGTGATAATTTTTTTAAAATAGCTTTATGTTCTTTAAATCATGTCTTAAAGCAATCTCTTTAGTATTTTTATCTATATAGTTCTTCTTTAAATAGTTTCCCGTAGTTTGTCCCGCTATATGAATATTGTATAGCTACTTACCTATATACTCGTATTTCGAACTACGCAACGGATTTTTTAAACATATTGGCCTGGATTTTTAAATGGTTATAATCTCTTAGAGGCTATATTAGTACAAGTAACACTCTAAATATAAGCTTGATCTTTTGCCTAGTACGCCCTGGTTCAATTCCAGAGCCGAGCGATGACGAAAGGCTTGGGTTTATTATCACCAATACGTACTGGGCAAGCATCGTTACTCGCCACTATACTCGTAGATACTTATAGCACTATTGAGAGAGAATCCTGAACTCCACAATAAGTCCATACTTTATTTACTTACACTCACATTATTTGCCAAAAACTCCAATCAAACACAGTAGCCAATTACCTCGATTGCAGTCGGTTAATTAAACCAAACTGTGACGTCACTGATGGTAACGCCATCTTTTATATTGATAGTTCAGTTTACGAGCAGCGCGTAATTGGAATCGCCCGGGCGAATTACCGCCCAATGCAATTGGTCGGCGGTGGATTCAAAATGTTTGGTTCACGTAAAAATTTGGGGTAAAATTGGTTTATAGATTAAGGTTTAGTTTTTTTGTTTAGATATTTAGTTTGTAATTGATGTGTTACGTAAAATATATTTAATTTAATTTTAAAGATATGTTTGTGTGTAGAGAGCTTAGTGTTTTATTGATATTTATAGGAAGTTGGTTTAGATTAAAACGTGTTTTGAAAATATATATTTATTGAATTGTGTTTTGTTTGGAAACAGATTATTTAGTATGTAATGTGATTGTATTGATAGACCAATATAACAGTACATTTATGAACAATTTTGATTCTATTATATTTGAAAAGAAAATGAAGAACTTACATACCCTCGCAAGTTAATAAAACTTATAAACCACAAACTTTTAAACCAATTTGATTTAAAATTCCAAAAACATCACCAGAATTGAGTACCAAAAATTAAAATTTCATAGTTACCCTGATTCGCCATTCAGCGTGCGACAATTAGTCAAAGCGTCCACCGCCACCGAACTTAACTAATCGAGACTCGCAAATTTTTGAGACAACCACAGTATGAATATTAATGTGGTATTTCGTTAATCTTAAACGAAATTGTGATAATATGCGCGGCGGTTTCTTGACGAGACTTACTGTACTTAATTTATGCTGTGGCACGAACTATAGCATTTTAACTCCTTCTGAGACGGCGGCGATCTGGCGCAGGGGCGTAAGTCAGGATTTGTACGTTTAAGACAGGGTGGTTTGACCGCTTTTTCTATGAGAACTGTAGTTTAATAGAAAAAGAGAATATATTTTTCACTATACGCTCATGTAATATAGTGTAATGTCCGAGCCACATATTTTGACTAAGGTGTAAAGTTTGTGAATTTGAATCTTGTAGAGTTATAGCATGTATTGGTCAGCTCCATGGCTCTATATGTGATCTAATAACTTTTTTATATTACGAATCATAATTTATGTCTTGGCAACATTTTACATCGAAATGTTTTTTGTGGGATTACCTATTAACACAAATCAAAACACCAAAACTCAAAATTCTTAATATCCAAAAGCCCACATTTCATACTTACACCATTTGCGTTTCAATCGCCGTCCCAGTGGCGATCCGGCTTAACCGAAGCCAAAAAGTGTACAGTCACGCCTCGCACTACCCCGCACTACCCCCCACTACCCCCCCACTACCCCCCCCCCCCCTGGCCGGGCTAACTTCATAAGACTATGAATTTAAATACGTTAGGCGATGTCAAAGGGTTACGTTGCATCGGTTAGGTGCGGTAAGATGGCGCTTTTTAGGTCTCTTATTATTTTTTGAGATTTTTTCATAAAAATATTCACTAAAAATTGCAGGTTTGAT
The DNA here is from genome assembly GCA_958496195.1 of Timandra comae. Classification (NCBI taxonomy): domain Eukaryota; kingdom Metazoa; phylum Arthropoda; class Insecta; order Lepidoptera; family Geometridae; genus Timandra; species Timandra comae. The sequence continues at coordinate 1,162,779 of OY292372.1, read as the reverse complement.
TCTCGTGTTAATTATTTGTGTAATACATAAGCGGTTACGTGGGTCTCGGCGTGTGTATGTGTACATGAAATAGTAATTGTACTTAGTTACTATATAATGTATTAATGTAATTAATAAAAATCAAAACGGTTATAAACTCATATTCCTCATGTGCAAAGTGGGTAGCGGGCACTTAAATACAAATATCAATCATTACGAACACTGATTTACTATATTTAAAACTAGCAGCGCCCCGCGGCTTCACCCGCGTAGTTCCCGTTCCCGTGGGAATTTTGGGATAAAAAGTATCCTATGTGTTATTCTGATGTATAAGCAAGATTATTGTAAAGTTTCATTAAAATCCATTCAGTAGTTTTTGCGTGAAAGAGTAACAAACATCCATACATACAAACTTTCGCCTTTATAATATTAGTAGGATACTAAAAACAAGTTAATTTAACTAAATCCCCGATGCAGCATCTTAGCGTCCCGCGATGTAAACTTTTCTTATCGCCGTCAGGATGTTGGCTCAGTAGTAACATTGTGAGACACCATCGGACGACACACTAACATTGATCAGATTTATATTATTGAAACGAAAAAAAGAATTACTGTAGCAAATAAATCAGGAAAAACGTCAATTAAGAAAGTTACTTAGAGGGCACGTTGGAAACTAAAAGTTAGTTTATTCTAAAGAACTTGTGGATTATGAGAACATATTAATCGAGCCCCTCGGTGGGTACATAATAATATGAGCTGGTGATGAGTTGATTTTAGCTCTAATAAAAACTTTGACATCATTATGTTTGTCTCGGTCTGGGTCTGTTTGTGAATGAGTGTGTGCGTAGTTTCTGATACCCTAGATACAAGTTACGAACTTAGTTAGGGGTCAGTTACTGTAATGAGATGATGTAGTAGGGTATTCTTATTAGCTAATCGACCTGACTGCACATTTGCACCTAATTCTTACTCAATTACAAACAAAATCACCTAAATCGGTCCAGTCGTTCGTTTACAAACACATTTAGATTAATTTTGATTTACACACAATATTTCCTCGTCCAAAAACTAGCACATTGCCCCACTTACGACATTAACGGACGGAAAACCTATAATATTTACCCCAATATAATAAAAATAAAGATAAATAAAGATGGCTCCCGCTAATATAAGTCATTAATATCATCATACTTTATGGTGTATTAAAGTTGCGTTATAATGTTGTGACTACCCTCCGATTTCAGCGGATAATGTAGCCAATATTGGCAGTAAAAATGGTCATTATATTTATTAGTTGTGTCTCTTGGTTTTACCTGATTGTGAATAGATTTTTCCTTGGGTGGAAAACTTTCTGATTGGTAGAAAAAGTTCAGTCATAATTGGTTTAGATGTTTTTAATATTATCTAACTAGCTGTGCCCCGCGGTTTCACTCGCGTAGTTTTCGATCCCGTGGGAATGTGGGGATCAAATTATGCTAAAAACCTTTCCACTGAATTAATCTATCTATTAAAACAAACCGCATCAAAATCCGTTGCGTAGTTTTAAAGATTTAAGCATACATAGGGACAGAGAAAGCGACTTTGTTTTATACCATGTAGTGATTAAGTATCCAATGTTTGATTATTTGAAGTAAAGTTATCATAGTCTGATGTTTCTATAACTTTTCTAAATAAACTATCCATACCAAAAAAATTTTGAAATCGGGATTAGGAAATTCAACCAAACCAACAAAGTTTTTAACCATTTTTTCAAAGGTTGTCTTTTTATAATCTCAGTCTTTTAAATGTAGCTGTTTTTACTTCTTCAATAAACAAAACAAAACAACTATAATTCTCATTCAAATTCACCCCCCTCAAAACCAACCCCTTGTACCCCCACCTATAATTCAGAATGTCATCCAAAATGCATATTTATACATTCAAACGAACAGACACGTCACAGGACAAAGTTGCACAATGGTAACAAAAGAACGCGAGCGAGCGGGCCGCACAAATCTTAATCTTACCGTTCATTATGGTGGGACCTGCAGTTTATTCTAGGTAACTGAGCGGCCTGCAGCTTTATGAGGTGTATGTAGCTTTACTAACAATAAATAAATTGATATATAAAAAAAACGTGTGGCACTCGGGGACTGACGCGGAAAAGCTATTGCATAGCAATTTTATTAACTAATTGTTTTTTTTATTTTTGTATTGCAATCCTAACCTTAGAAATTTTGATGTCGTACTTGGGACTTCATACAATAAAAACTTTGTCTACATTACTATAAAAACTTTTTGGAAAATTTACAAAAAAAAGTGTTCGATAAAATAATAATAAAAACGTGTGGTTTTTTTTCGTTACGGAATTTCTGGATTCGGTCCCCGCGCTCAAGGCCCTCGATAGAAGCTATGCAAGAGCTTAAAATCTAATTGTACTCTTATCTATATAAAATAATAAGGATAAAATAAATTTCTATTTCCCTTGGTCACTTCATAACTTCAGAAAGACTAAACCGATATCCTTTATTGTCTTTATTTAATACTAAGTAGCTATAGTTAGGTCGTGTCAGTGCTAAACAAGTTTTAGGAAATACAACGGAAAATTGAAACATTGCAAGTTAGGCTGCTAGTTCGTCAAAAACCTATAAAAAAGCTTAATCCGTGTTTCACCCCCGTTAAATAAGTATACTTGAAAACCTCGCTTCTATAAATCGCGGTATTTAAGAAAATCTGTTGCTTAAATGAATATGCGTTAAAGTAGGTAGGTATAATATATAGAGAATCAGAAGCGTGATAAAAAGTTTGCTATGAATCTTTCTATCATCAAAAAAACGTCTTAAACCGAAACAGAACCCCATCCACACCGGCTCTCTCGCCACTACGCCTGATGCCCCCTCTCAGAGTACACATGGATGCGTACAATACACTGTATCACCTGATAAGCCTCGGGCGTTTTTAATTTGCCGCACAATCACCTGAACTGTTCGCTTGCGGTTCTATTTTATACTTGTTCGCTATTCGATTTGTATCTTTAGGTTTTTTATGTTGTTTTTGGTGTGTTTTCTTTGGAAATAATTGGTATTTAATATTATGTAATCTATACTAATATTATAAAGAGGAAAGATTTGTTTGTTTGTAATGAATAGGCTCCGAAACTACTGGACCGATTTCAAAAATTCTTTCACTAATGGAAAGCTAATTTATCAGTGCGTGACATAGGCTATATTTTATCCCCGTAATCCCACGGGAACGGGAACTACGCGGGTGAAACCGCGGGGAGCTACTAGTAGGTAATAATTACAAAATTAGTTATTAGTCCTAGTCTTAGTGTATCTACAACGTGCGTTGCATTTTTAGTCTGGTTTAACAAAACCTGGTTAGCATTTGACACCTTGTCAGTCAAATCTGTCACTTTGACAGTATTAAAATTGATAGTAAAACCTTGTTTAGTGCTAAACCAGACTAACAAGGCAACGCAAATAAGGCAGCAAATGTTTATCTTGGTCCTAGGTGTGTTTACGAATGTGTGTGTTCGAAAATTGTTCTAATATTTTATAGAGGAAAGATTTGTTTGTTTGTTTGTAACGAACAGGCTCCAAAACTACTGAACTGATTTCGAAAATTCTTTCACCATTAGAAAGCTACATTCACCCTGAGTGAATCTTCTTCTTTCCGAACCTTTATAGCATGTCTATTTGAGGTCGGTTTTCAGGTTTAACCAGATTTGGCGGAATGTCAGTATTTTACGTGAATATAATCCATATTTTATCCCCATATTCCCGGGAACGGGAACCACGCGGGTGAAACCGACAGATGCCGCTAGTCCTAGATACAGGTAATGAAGGGTCGTTAGGGAGTGAAAGATGAAGACTGACGTTTGCCATTTTCCGTAGTTTATTGAAAACCATTCGCTCTCAAAAAGCCGTCATTTTATTTATCAATTTTCTCCATTATAATAACAAATATAACCATCAAACCGCCATAACACCTTAAAAGACAATCCCACTATCTTTACAGCCCCACGTTGACCGCCTTCACATAAATTTTGATAACCAATCAAAGTATTGCCATAACAACGATATCAAAACTCGACACTTGCTGTGTTGCCGCTCGTAATAATTATGACTTATACCCATAAAATCCTGGCAACATTATTTTTATATCGTCGTAAAAACATTACTGGGATGTCGAAAGGTACTCGTTTGTATTGATGGCATCTATCTAATTAGACCACTCTGGTGATACAGAAAATTGCGTTTTTTGAAAATGTATCAGTAATGTGAACTTTGATAAGATTTAATAATTGTGTAATTTTAATCTTATTAATTTATCGAAGCCGTCCAGTAATTCGGACGAATAAAATTAGCGAACGAATGACATTATATTAAACGTCCATCCTAGCGGACGACTAGCAACAACCTTAATTTAAAAGAGTGAAATTGTATACTGTTAGACCTTTTTAAATCTATCGATTTCGTTAAGATATATGTTTCAAAGAAGGCGACCTTGCACTTTCCATGATATGTAGGTAGTAAACTTTTCCTATACCTACCCTATTACGATTGAATAAACTAAACGTCACACATTCAATGATAATAAAGCTACTATTGGCTTGTTCAAATTCATTAGGTGGGTAGATTGTGGCATTAATTAGGTAGTTATATATTACTGTAATGAGATGATGTAGTGAATGATTATGTTATGGTATATATACTTTTCTCCAAAAACATCAAAAACTTGCTGTGCCCCGCGGTTTCAACCGCATAGATCCCGTGGGAATTGCGAGATAAAACCATATCAATACCTAATCTATCCCTGTACAAAATTTCAAGTCAATCGGTCATGCGCTCATGCGTGATGTCGTGACGAAGGGATTCATATTTATTTAAAGAGATTACCAAAATTGATATTAGATCGCGCGCGGTCGTAATCCGCCCGATGTCCACCCGCTAGTTCGGCCAGTGGTCAGTATTATCGGATCCCGAAAGATGGCCAATAAACGGTACCGGATGTCTTTATGGGCGGCTACTACTCGCCCGCTATTAGGCGATCGCTATTAGCTTCGGTAATACATCGATCTGGTAATGGATTGATGTGGTATTTTTATAAATACCATTTTTATAGTCCTTATGGACTATGCAAAAAAGATAAAAAAAAAAATGTTTTATTTCACTTCAAAAACATAGTATAACTTATAACTACAAACTTATATCTATACAAAAATATACTTCTGAAAAATATTCTTAAACTACCCAGATGTTTTTAATTTCGTTGTGTTAATAGTTGAACGCTGTTGTACGCCTGCAATTTGTTTGCAAATCTGAATATAGATTATTTGTTTGTAGATATAGACAGTTAATTTAAAGAATGTTTTATGTAGTCACTCTTGGTGTGCTTGTTAAAATAAATAAGTTTGTTATCTCATATCTTACTTAAAGTATGTTAAGTTATTAAAGAAACTTATTGTAAACTTACCGCTTGATTCTCTTGAAACACTTTTTAAACACACACTTAACTAACCATTTACACGTTATAAATCGAAACATAAAGCATCGACGTTTCGATCGTATTACACCGACCGACGCGCACAGACTGACACGACAAGCGGGCCTCGTCATTATTCAAGCAAGAAAATAATTATCAAACTACCCTCGAATTGCTTGCTTTTAAAAGTTATCACTAACTTGCTTTGTTTTTGTATCGAAAATAAACCCAAACACTTAAATATGTAGATAAACATGATGATTACTTATATTTCTTCTCACTGTACTACTCGTAATATCATCAGTGAGAGAGGTATGTACTTTTTAAGTTAAGTAAGCATAATAATTGGCATAATATAAATAATTGTGCATATTCCTCACACTGTACTAATATCATCAGACAGACACTGCCTTATTTGCGTTGCATTTTTAGTCTGGTTTAACAAAACTATGACACCTTGTCAGTTAAATCTGTCACTTTGACAGTATTCAAAATTGATTGTAAAACCTGGTTTAGTGCTAAACCGGACTAAAATGCGACGCAAATAGGGCAGACAGGGTATATCATATTTTTTTCTTAATAAAACCACATCCACACCTACCCACACCGCGACCCCGGTCGGTATCTCCTGTGGGCACGTAAACACGGGCGGTTGATCGTAAAAGAAAATGCGACCGAATGTACACCCGACAATTTGCCAACTATTTTATGTATCGATTTATTGTACACCAGAAAATTGTTTACTTTTAGTAGCATTAGGTAGGAAAGTATTTGTTTTATTGTGAAATAGATATGTCTCGCAGTTTTAATCGTGTTCCTTACTATTGTTCTTCGTATTTGTAGAGTGATTTTTACCTAACTACGCAGATGTTAATGGCAGGCGATGTTTGTATATCATCAGTTCCCTCTAAATTCTAAACTTCTTATCATGATTTGACAAATTCGGTATCGTTGAAAGTATTTCGATGGTTTGCTAGTTAAAGCTGTTTCATCACTCGAAATTGAATATATCGGCCTCTATAAGACTTAATTTTTTAATTTTTTTTCAACCCACATCGTCCCCTGTTTGGCAAAGGTCTCCCCCAAACATCTCCAGCTCTCCCTATTTTATGTGTCCACTTTAAAATTATGAACTTAAAAACCTCATTTAATAATAAGTACACAATCTTTTCTTACGTAGTTAGCATACGATTTATCACATATATACACACTACCAAACATACCAACATAACCATCACTACTAATTCCAAAACCGATCTAAAACCATTACGCACTAACGCTAAGTGTGTAACCCCATATCGACGTATAGACTATAGAACGCAATGAGGAAAACCCGCAAACAGCCGTCGAATAATAAAAACAAATAGAGATACATTAACGACGGGCGGAGGTACTTCCACACGAATACAGAGTTTGTTTTGGTCAACGGTTAGAATACACGGGAAATCGGTTTGTGTAACTAAGGGAAGGTTCATATCTGATGTAAAATACGTCGAGCGTATCATCGGTCGCACTAACGTATAATCGGTTGAGTGTGAACGGTCAACTGTTTTTCTATACATTTTTCTGTTCTGGCGTTACGCGACCGATAATACGCGACGCATATTCCGTCAGATATGAACGTTCCCTTAACCTACAACTGATTAGAAAATCACATTAGCCGAGAAGAATTGATCTATATAGACTCCTAGCTGCACCCCGCGGTTTTACCAGCGTAAATCCCAACCCCATGGGAATTTCGGGATAAAAAGTATCCTATGTGTTTTTTTAGTTATAAGGAACATCTGTTACAAATTTAATCTAAATCAATACAGTAGTTTTTGCGTGAAAGTGTAACAAACATACAAACTTTCGCATTTATAATATTAGTAGGATACTTATGTATGTATCTTTACCAAGAAGGTTTCTATAATATCGGTTTACCATATATGGTATTCTCAGAGGCCATCCAGAGGCGTCCTCTGAAACAGTAAACAATGGGAGTGGGCTCCGGATCCGGACACGCTGTATAAAATCATCATTAATTCGTGTTTTCGACACCAAACGGCCCACTCGTTATTGGAACAACCTGTATAACGGTTATCATTCACTCGCTAGTGATTGGACTCTGTCGATAGTGTCGATCTATGGATTTATCGAAATGCACTATAACGAACAACAATTCATTGAGGTAACTTAGTAAATGCTAAGCAACACTTTAAAATTGGTAATTATTGGAACTACTAATTAACCTAACCTAACTTATTTTTGCTATATCAAAGCCAGGCTATATTATAAACCGGGATACCGCTAGTATCCCTTAAAATTTCATTGATCTTACATTAATGCGCAAAGGACTCTTACTTACCGGTGATATTAGTACAATGAGTAGGAATTAACGTTAAAACAACGCTATCCAAAACGTATTGGTGATTGAAATTTGTATATCTTGAATTTATGATGAAGATGAAACAATATCGATATGTTCCCGTTATAAATATCGATAAACTAACACCACTAGACCAAACGATACGTGCAATAAAACGGCCGATGCAAATTGATGGTATAATTGAAGCAATACACCCGGTTATGGTTCATTATCCGGCGCTATTGTCACCGGATCAACACTTTCCAATTACACTTTATTTCGAGTTTCATTATCTACTGCCGGGCTGTAAAAATCGTATCATTTGTGTGTGCTGTGATGGGTTTGATGTATATTTAGTGATGTGAGATAGCTGTTTTAAAGCCAGTTATTATTTGGTTAATTTTATGAACGCGAAAATTTTTGTACTTATATTTCATTGATACGAAATCTATCTAATATATTAAATTCTCGTGTCACAGTTTTCGTTGCCATACTCCTCCGAAACGGCTTGACCGATTTTGATGAAATTTTGTGAGCATATTCAGTAGGTCTGAGAATCGGCCAAAATCTATTTTTCATCCCGTAATTCCTACGGGAACGGGAACTACGCGTGTGAAACCACGGGGCGCAGCTAGTTATTATATAAGTTTCACTTAGTTCATTAGTAAACAGTTAGCGGAAGCTTAAAACCTGAGTTTAGTATATTGAGAAAAGTAGGTAATGTAACTTAAAGTAATGAAGTTATGTTTAAGACCGCGTAATAAAGTCCCTTTCCCTTAAAGAAAACAACAAGAAAAGTGCACAGACACATTCTTAATCAAAGAAATCAAAATGAAAACCATTTTAATCCAGGGTTTACACCTGGATTAGCACAAGATACTACTAAACCCAAAAATGAAAAAAATATTTAGCTCAACTAGTCTAGAACATCTTAATTAATTATCTATTTCTATTACTATTCCAACAGTGTCCCTCTAATACGTGTACAAGATTACCCGACCGAGTTGAGAAGAACAAAACAAACTAATAAATTGTAGGAATCAATAACAGGAACACACGACATTACTGTGGATTTATTAGTACACTTATTAGTTAGCCGGACTACCCCGACTGGGGGCTAGGGAACGTATAGAAATGGCACGAGGTATTTTAAGTATTTAACTAGCCTTGTTAGTATGTATGTTTTGGACAAATCTTTGCAATATTACGAGTATATTACTAGCTGTGCCCCGCGGTTTCACCCGCGTAGTTACCGATCCCGTGGGAATTTCGGGATAAAACGTAGCCTATGTTCTTTCCCGGACCATAAGCTACCCCTGTACCAAATTTCAAGTCAATCGGTTCAGTAGTTTAGCTGTGAAAAGGTAACAGACAGACAGACAGAGTTACTTTCGCATTTATAATATTAGTAGGGAAGTAGGGATAGCAGTTAACCTTATTAACCAAGGTTAATGTGAACGTGCTAGTTAAAATGAACGTTGAGTTTGGATGACAACGCATCTAAGTGACGTCATTCTAAATTCAATATGGTGGACTGACAAAGATGGTTGGCCAGTACTTTTTAAGCACACACGTAGCGTGTCGATTGAAATCTTCATTCATCTATATCTACAAAACCTTTTTGAATTTTTTAAACATTACTGGGGATTGAGGTCACCGACACTCGTTTAGTAAGGTGTAATTGCGTTTATTCTTCGTCACTGTACTAATTTATCAGTAAAACAAAGGTTTCAAACATAAATTCTTTACTTTTTGCACGATTACACTTTATCTATACTAATATTATAAAGAGGAAAGATTTGTTTGTTTGTAATGAATAGGCTCCGAAACTACTGAACCGATTTCAAAAATTCTTACACTAATGGAAAGCTAATGTATCAGTGCGTAACATAGGCTATATTTTATCCCCGTAATCCCACGGGAACGGGAACTACGCGGGTGAAACCGCGGGGAGCTACTAGTCTGAGATATTTGAAGAGGTTTACGAAAATGCCCGGTCTATAATTTGCTAAAATCTACGCTAGCCAATATACAAAAGTCGGGAAGAATGCGACAAAGTATTGGTGTATAAAAACCAAATGGTGGCGACACTCGCCGACTTCTCCTACTTTTAATATACTCCGACGTACAGGCGAGCACACAAGTACTAACAATCATTTTATTTCGAGTTTCTAATTATTATTTAGACTTTTTAAACTCGCGTATCTTGGAAGAGTGGTTAATAGGTTTTATGAACTTTGACTAAATTCATCAAGTGGAATTGATGAGACATAAAAACCTTTGCTAGATTTAGAAATGTTACAGTATCATATTATGAATCTTAGGCTTTAAATAGCTTGGAGTTTAATAGATAATGAGAGTACAATACTAATGACAGATTGTTAAGAATTCATTATTTTACAGTCACGTTTTTTCTCAATTCCATGCGCCACGAAAAAAAACCGAAAATCCTCCTAACTTAATAACTTTTATAATATTTACAATCGCGTCAATTCTCAATTCTACGCGCTACGAAAAGTGTTGAAAAAATTCCTAAGTTTTATTATTTTCAAGAAACAATAACTTTTATAGTGAACAGTACCTAACATATGTCACGGCCGGCGCAGTACAATAAATAAATAGCGCAAATTCCGAAGTGGCCGGCCACTGTCCCAATAAAACTGTACTACTGTCCAGGGCGTATAAATATTGCACCCCTCATACGGCGTGCAAACAATTTGGTTGTCGCGTGATGGCTCGTTACCCTTCAGGGATTGGCCCTGTTTGAAATCTACCGAATTCGAGGTTCGACTGCTTCTTTAATTAGCCTTTGTTAAAGTGTTTGGTTGTTTAAAGAAAGGAAGATTTTACATTTTACTGTCTCAATAATGGTGGACACAAGATAAGAATAAGGGCCTATTGCACCATCTTCAAGTAACGATCCGAGTAGGTACTCACATGTTTTGTCTTTGTCACTTGATATAAAGTAAGAAAGAGACAACACTAACTTTACTTGGTGAGTAAATTTACTTGAAAGTCGTGACTATGACTACATATTGATATGGTTTTATGGACGATCAATATAGACAGAGTTTTCTATCCCTTGATAAGCAAGATCATATACAACCCTATTTTGAAATTACGGTACTTATTAAAATCAGAATATCTGTAGCAGTAACTGAATCCATATATCCAATAAAAGTATCAAAAATGATAGTTGATTACTTATCTTTAAAAAATACTAAATAAATGCCGTATTACCAGACGGCACACTAGCTATCAAGTATTCTGTGACGGCTCGGGTCGATGACCGCGCTCAGCTGTGTATCACAGCGTTCGCATGTTGTTCGGTGTAGAATAACAATAAAATTCAGCGGTATTTTGAAAAACTTTGACTTATCATAACGTTTTAAATAAAAGCAAAAGATAAAAACTAACTTCACTATTATAATGTCACCCATCGATTACATTAACTGTGTGATTAAGTATCTCGAATTCAAAATATGGTTGTATAGATTTAAAATTGGAAGGGCCGTTAGTTATTTTGATTTAGGATTTGAAGCTGAAATATTCAACTAGTTTTACCCTTATAATAAACCTAGAATAATGCAAAGATGTAGTAACTATTGCAAGTAAACACTACTAGAATAAAATGTAGTACATATGCGTCTTAACATTTTTTTTTTATCCATTATTGGATTATAAATACCTAGCAATAAGCAGACGAAACCGCGTTCCACAGTTGTTAAGTTTATAAATTCATAACTGATGGTATTCCATGTGCTTTCTATCCATACAACTGAAGCGAGGCTATAAATCTGTAGCGATGCGAGGCGATATCGCTCGCAGAGATAACGTCACCGTCGCGAATGCAACTTGTCACAGTTTGCGAATAGTATTGTGGTGGATAAGTGTGGAGGAGGAATCTTTAACAGTACTCTTTTATAACTTTTCTATTATTACTCGATGTCGAATGTCTATAATATCGATGGTTTTCTTTCCCATACCGAGATAGTGTGTACCAAATGTAATCAAATTCGTTAAGCTGTTATTGCGTAAGTTGAGTGATTATTGAGTTCCAAGTACAATGTATATACACTTTTTATTTTACTTCTTAGATTTCAACAACAGCTCTGCACAGGATCAATTTAGATTTCGAAAATCTTCCTTGCTTACCAACCTTGTCTTGGACAAAAAAAAAGGAAACAGGTGTCTTCTTAAATACTTAATTTAATCATAGTCTTTAACAATATCTAAGTTTATATCTTTTTAAGCTATTGCATAGCTTCTATCGAGGGCCTTGAGCGCGGCGACCGAATCCAGAAATTCCGTAACGAAAAAAAACCTCACGTTTTAATTATTTTTTTATCGAAAACTTTTTTTTGTAAATTTTCCAAAAAGTTTTTATAGTAATGTAGACAAAGTTTTTATTGTATGAAGTCCCAAGTACGACATCAAAATTTCTAAGGTTAGGATTGCAATACAAAAATAAAAAACACAATTAGTTGATAAAATTGCTATGCTTTACCGCGGCAGTCCCCGAGTGCCACACGTTTTTTTTCTTCATATTGTCCTGAATCCTGCTCCACACTATCCAGCCGTTCCCGATGTAGTCCATCATTGCGAGCAGTCGCCTGCAAGTCGATAGACCTGGTACTGCGAGCGAAGGTTACGATTGCGTGACCACGATCGATACCATCGGAGCTATTGAAATAGTTTGTATTGTACTGCAATCATATAAAAGGGTACCATCAAGCAGCCTTACGGCTCTTGAAAGACTGGTCTTCCTTAAATTTTATAATAATCACTACATAGTATAAAACAAAGTCGCTTTCTCTGTCCCTATGTATGCTTAGATCTTTAAAACTACGCAACGGATTTTGATGCGGTTTGTTTTAATAGATTGAGTGATTCAGTGGGAAGGTTTTTAATTTTATTCCCATATTCCTACGGGAACGGGAACTACGCGGGTGAAACCGCGAGACGCCGCTAATCCACTATATTTTTGTTTGATTGCCATGCATGCACTTTTGAACTAGATTCCACAATACTTAGAAGGAAGATGATCCGACCTTCAATAAAAACTCGTTTCATTTCAAACCTTCGTGTTGTGTCGTGACTGTCACAGATGGAACCAACGATCCATTGGATTGTGCATTCGGTTACTAGACTTAAGGGTTTCTAGTTTATAGATCTAGATTGTAAGACCTAGGTCATAGAATATAGGTTCTGAGATATGACAGGTGGATTAGAATTTTATTGCAACAATTTTAGGGGAGTTTGGAGTAGAAATGTTGTCTTGATTTATCTTGATGGGACTTTGTTTAGTGGTTAAGTGATTACTTTTAATATTTGCTACGATATTGTCGCTTTATGCTACAATTTTATTGTCGTTTGCTACACGTTCGAGGTTAATGCTACGAATTGATCAATAAATTCTAACGATTTTATGTAGTAACTGACCTCATTTTTCCGTTAGGCCCAAGACTTAGTCGATATTTGCTACGGCTATAGAGTTTTTGATATGATTTCGGTTAAATCAGAAACTAATTTAATAACTATACATAGAACTGATACCTTTTATCCCAAAAATATTACAAGCTTTAGTTAATCAACACTTTTTACTGTAAGAAAAAAACACGTTATATTTTGCTTCAATAATTCAAATAAAATATTCGAAATCTATACGTCATTAATTAAAGAAAAAAAAGGTCGTTCTCAATTTGAATGAACGTATCCCGCTGAGTTCCGAATTCAAAAAAATCTATGTAAATACAAAATGGGCACTCGTGAGCAAGTGATGCGAGATCACGGTTTCAACTTGAGTATGTCTTTACAATCACACCAAGATGTTTTACAGGATTTTAGACTTTATCACCCGGTGATAAGAGTACGGTTTCCGTGATCGGAATTGAATAGAAAGTCCGCGAAATGAACATAGTCGCAACTTCGCTGGTTTTTTCATATCTAGCCAATACTTTTGTGTATGGGGTGTTTGGGAAATGTGCAAATTAATTATAATTACTTTTAAATTTCAGAAATAAATAGTGCTTTCATTCATTATAGTATTCGTATAGTAAGTTCTTCTTATTTTTAGCCCCCGACGCAAAAAGAGGGGTGTTATAAGTTTGACGTGTCTGTGAGTGTGTGTGTGTGTATCTGTCTGTCTGTGGCATAATAGCTCCCGAACAGATGAACTGATTTCAAGTTAGTTTTTTTTTGTATTAAAGGGGACTTACGTGCGAGTGTTCTTAGACATGTTTGATGAAAATCGGTTAACCCGTTTAAAAGTTATGGGGGTTTGAAAGTAATTGTGTTGAGGGTTTTTTTTAATTTTTAATTTTCAATTTAATGTTATGTTACTAATGGCTGTCGTAAGGCTATTCTTCTAGTATTCAAGATTTTCCACAGTTGAGTTATGATCTGTAGCTAAATTAGTTTAGAGAGTTGCTACAGTTTGGCATAGTCCTGGTTTCAAATCCCGGCTAAGGTGAAAATGAATCTATATTTTCAGAGTACACAAATGTATGAAACACACCCAATCCTAAAACAAGCACGAAAGTATTTTTGCAGAAAACTGTTTTACGAGTAAATTCTAAATCTTGGGTTAGTTTCTAATAGTTATGGACCCGGACAAATAGACGTCTTTATACGTAACAAGCAGCGCCTCGCGATTTCACCCACGTGTTTCCCGTTTCCGTGAGAATTTCGGGATAAAACGTAGTTTATGTTCTTTACCGGACCATAAGTTACCTCTGTACCCAATTTCAAGTCAATCGGTTCAGTAGTTTAGCCGTGAAAAGGTAACAGACAGACAGACAGAGTTACTTTCGCATTTATAATATTAGTTAGGATTTACTCCTGTTTATAATTTTATTCCCCAGATACAATACTCAGCCAAATTACATGACTGTGTAGCTGCTAACTAGACGAGGTATCCGACTAAAATCGGTACGTCTGCTTTTTCCGTAATATAATTAAAAATCCTGTGATTTTAAACAGTGAACACCCTTATAATTAATATCTTTTTACGGGATATTTACACGTACCTATAAGTCGATTCCCTCGACTAGTTTCAGCCACATTCGGTGGTCTTCATCAGGAGGATGAGTGCGATACGCCCGCGACGAGGCGTCTCGCTCTGCATTATAAACAACTAGCAGCGCCCCGCGGTTTTACCCGCGTAGTACCCGCTCCCGTGAGAATGCGTAGCTCGTAGTATCATACAATCTCGGCACAATTCACCATCGTGTGTTAAAAAATTAAGTAACAGCGCCATCTATTGTTAGGATTTGTGACTACAAAAAGTTACAATAAAACATACGATTACTTATACAGAATCCAATGGGAATTCCGGGATAAAAAGTATCCTATGTGTTATTCCTAGTTATAAGGAACATCTGTACCAAATTTAATCAAAAGTGAAAGTGGAACAAACATCCAAACTCACAAACATCCAAACATACAAACTTTCGCATTTATAATATTAGTAGGATGACGTACGTTTCGTTTAATAATAAAAAAGTGAACACCCTGTATTATACACCGATAGGCTCCAGTAGATAGTTCGCCTTTTCTTCCCCACTCCGACTAACGATGTCATTCGGCGTCCCACGTTGACGAGTTATTGAGACTTTTTCAAGGACCTCCCCCTGCCCCCCTCGCGCCCCCCACCCCTACTGATCTGTGTTCAACATCGGGGTAATATCTGAATGGAAATGTATACAATGAGATTTAATAAGATATGTATAGGATTGAGGTGGAAATTGGTTGTAAGGTTAGCTTATAATATGAGTGGTCATCACATAGGTTTCATCTCGGTCTGTGTGTGTGTGAATGAGTGTGTGCGTAGTTTCTGATACCCTAGATACAAGTTACGAACTTAGGGGTCAGTAACTATAATGAGATGATGGATTGAATGATTATGTTATGTTACTTATATAGGCTTATCTTTTAACATAGACGCCTATGTGTATTAAAAGTATTCAGGGGTACCGAAACATATAGTTTATTTTACAAAAAAAATACGAAAAGTAATTAATTACTATTTGGACCTCTGAGAAAATAGTTTTTTGACTATTATTTGTTGCGACTGTGACTAAAAAGTATTCACAAGGACGATATCCCAGAACTTTGTATCGCTTAGACTGAATAAGTTTTTATTGAGATCAAAAATACTCTTTTATTAATTCATCCAACTTCCTCACACAAAAACGGACACACAGAAGCATCTTAAACAAATTACGTAAACGTAAACACCTAATTTACCTTCAAAATAAATGATTAATAACAAAATAAGGTCTCGAACGCGGTACCCTAAGGGCGAATACACACGGAGCAACTAACAAATGATAATTCGTCGGTGAGCGTTGTATCTCATTTGTTCGTAATGCTGTCGGCGATAATCATATTTTTGCGAGAGATCGGCCTCGATAATGTTATACTATGTGTACTGGGCGTAGAAAAAGTCACTTTGAATAAATATTTTGTAAATTCAGATGTTTAAGATTGACCTATTTGTGTCTGTCCTGCCATTTGTGCAGGTTCTTTGAATTTATGGATAATGTTTTTACAAAATAATTGCGGTTTGATATTCACTCTATAACTTAGAATGGCTTGACCAATTTGATTACTATTTTTATTTAGTTTGCATAAAAAATTGCCAAACTTAATCTCAAAACATGTGACTATCATAGACATAAGTACAGTAAGAGGATATAAGCATAATTATTACGCTTGTTCGCGTATTTGAGATTTCTAAACCTAGGCATGTGCAAAAAATATCAACCATAGATCTAAAGATCGAATACACCATGTTACTAGGCCATAGATCGTTTGTTAAAGATATTTTCATAGACCTAAATTCGTTCCGTTTTTGCGAACGCTCCTTCCCTCCAGTAGTCTATTACATTTGAATAATTATTTGGGTGTGTTGATGTGTCTCCACCTTAACACAAATATACCTACCCAGTACCTACGAGTATCTGTTTATTCAGCGAGAGATTCGCGCAATTTTTTAGGAAACGTCATACTGATTACGACTCCTGTTTTGAGGTTAATAACCTGGTCTGTTTAGTATATATTTATTTAGTCTTCTTCTTAATAACTCGGTTTTTCTTATTCTATGCAAACTAAGAAGGAATTTCGGGATGAAAGTATCCTATGTGTTATTACTAGTTAATGACGTTGACGACCTCGATGGCAGCGTGGTCACCATACCGGACTGCCATCCGTAAGGTTGCGGGTTCGATTGCGGGGTGAATATTTGTGTGAACCAAAAATGTTTGTCTTAGTCTGGGTGTGTGTGTGAATGAGTGTGTGCGTAGTTTCTGATACCCTAGATACAAGTTTGGAACTTAGTTAGGGGTTAGTTACTGTAATGATTATGTTATCTACCCATCCACACAACTTTCTTATTAACTTACATCTACATAAACTTTCGTATCTGTTATAATTAGTATGATACAATCGATCACCAACCTCCCAATAAATTGTATTAGAACATAAAATCCTAGTAACTAAGTATAGAATACCTAAACCAAGTGAATCGCTCGTCGCGACAGTGAAATCGTCCGTGACGCCCTCACCCCTCGATAATTATTGCTTAGTGTGTACGCAGCGCTATATCTGACGACAAATAATGTCTATAATGGACCTAGGTCTGTATGGCACTCGAAACTAAAGGGAAAGAAAGGGTTCTCAATCCCTAATTGATGATGGATAGATACTTGAAGGTGGTGTTCTAACGTAGAAAGTGGTATTTAAAACGTGCTTTTTGTCATTGATATGATTTGAGTGATTAATGGTTACAGATATGGCAGAGTGGTCACCATGCCGGACTGCCATCCGTAAGGTTGCGGGTTCGATTCCCGTGCGGGGTGAATATTTGTAATGCTTGTCTCGGTCTGGGTGTGTGTGTGAATGAGTGTGTGCATAGTTTCTGATACCCTAGATACAAGTTTCGAACTTAGTTAGGGATCAGTTACTATAATGAGATGATGTAGTGAATGATTATGTTAAAAAAAAAAGATATTAGAATAAATTAAAAAGCATTTTTAAAACAAGCTTTTATTGCATTGTTATGGGACTTACATAAGTATGCCAAATTTCAGCTCAATCGGATAGCCAGAAGTGGTCGAATGGCTTGCAAGATTTGATTACAGACAACGGGACAGGTGGAACTAAATAAAAGCTTGTAAAATAGGATTGAACTCGACTTCCAATCTTTGGTACCAAAAGTTGGAGATTTTCCTTTCATAATCAGCAGCTCTTAAAATAAGTCTGATGTCCTTACTGGTGACCGAGTGACAGAGTCGTCATCATGGCTATACTTACTGAGGTATATTTTGTGGGATCTACAAATATTTGTCTCGGTCTGGGTTTGTGCGTAGTTTCTGATAGTTTATTACCTGATTCTAGGGTTACAACTAATCCCTACTTCCCTACAAATATTATAATACTTAATACTAATATTATAAATGTGAAAGTAACTCTGTCTGTTACCTTTTCACGGCTAGACTACTGAACCGATTGACTTGAAATTTTGTACAGGGGTAGCTTATGATCCGGGAAAGAACATCGGCTATGTTTTATCCCGAAATTCCCCCGGGATCGGGAACTAGGCGGGTGAAACTGCGGGGCACAGCTAGTAAACTATATTAGGAGTTAGTTGCTATATGAAGATAGACTGATTATATTATACTAGCAGCGCCCCGCGACTTCGTCCGCGTGGAATGTGTGTTTGTGAAGTGAATTTGGGTTTTTCCCCTATTTCTCCCCCTAGGGGGGAATTTCCAAAAATCCTATATTATAACATCTAGCTGCATGCCAAACAGCCCGATCCAAGTGGTTTGGGCTGTGCGTTGATAGATCACTATGTCAGTCAGTAAGTCACCTTAAAGTTATATATATGTATTTAGATTGCATTTTTCGTCTCCATCACATACACCCTATTTCGTACCTCCAAATTAGCTCCACCATTCGCTGAATGATTGATTTCAATACTATTAGATGGTGGAAGATTACAGTTGATTCGGGTGTAGCGTGCCGACGGGCAATAGAGTGGGAATGGTTTGGGACACGAGCGACATAGAATACGGTAGCAGTTAGTATTGATTGCAATTAGTGAACGAATGATTTGGGTACATGGGAATGAATGGGAATCAATTGGTGATTGTATGTTTGGGTATGACTTTGAACAAACTAATCCTGTGAATACAATTAATCTCAATTGCTCCCATTGTTTAGAGTGGTCAGACAATTTCCAGTACTCGTCAAATATACTTTTTTGAACGTTTTCTGTAATATTTTTTGAGCATTTTAGTTTGCAGGTTACAGGACATGGAGACTTTATAGATTTCTAAGGGATAGTTTTACCTCGTTTGGAAAGGTATTCCTTTTCAGAATTTGTCAACAACTTTCTGCGAATATCAATCCAGTGTTTTTCTTTTACGCCCAGGGTCATTTTTAAATGTTGACTTACGTTTACGTCCGAGTGAATTAAGAGCTGTTATATTTTCACTGTCGGATGTTGAGATCAATGAATTTAAACTTGCGACTATGCAAAGGATCTTCTGGTATAGTGGGCGGAGTTCGTAGATCGTTGTCTTCCTCAGCAGTTGGTGATGTCATCGGAGTGTTATCATTGCATGTGATGTTTCCAGTGTCTGCTACAATATTTGGTGGAGTATCATTATTAAATTCTTGCCCAGGCGATGGTGTAGTGGGAAAGACATCCTTATAGTATATTTTATTTAAAAGTTGTCATTCCTTCTCGGTATACCCATTATAAGGCACAGGGGACTCTAAAATGACCAAAAACAAAATTACTTATCAACTTTAAGTCATGTTTGACCCGGGCATTTCTTTTTCTCATGAGATTACTCTCTTTTAAGTCTATAAGATACCATATTTATGTTAAATTTGACTAAAATTTCACTTTCGATGGACCGTAAACATAGATGATCAAAATTGAAACTACCTTTTTCGACATCTATAAGATATTTTTATTCCTAGTACATTATGGAAAGTACCACTTTCGTTATCTGTTTAAAAAATATTGACCTAGTATACTATCGAATTTACCACTTACGATATAAATCCAAAATTTTAAAACATAGTATACTATCGAAAATGAAATATTTTGAAAAATAAGAAAAATATAATAAAAATACTTAAATAATTGATTAATACGTAACATTACAAATCATTAACAGGCATTACTTTTATGATACCCCTAATACTGAGTAAGCGAAATCGAAATGAAACTTTAAACTGTTGCCCTGTAAAGTAGGCGATATGCAGTTTCGAGACTGTTCGTAGCGGCAGTCGAAATATCAGCTCGCACTGCATAGTAAAAGCGTCAAAATCAAGGAATATTTTAATACAGTAAGGAGGAATATACATAACCACCACGCTGCCCAACGCGTGTAGGTGATTTCAAAATTGAGCCATGTTTTTAAAATAGCAAAGATGCATCGCCTGACCCACTAATGAGAGTTACTTATTCAATAACAAGAGTAGTCCTTCACGATGAAATTTGGTAAAGATGAAAGAATAAAACATACTTTGACACGTTTCAGCCTAAAAATTTCCGCGGGATTGAAACTAACGTGGGTAAAACCGCGGGACACAGCTAGCAAAAATAAACAAACAAGCCTTTCTTCGATATATCTGTCTATTCATCACACTTTAAACATCACATTCATTCTAATAAAGTACGATTTTTGGTATCAACAGTCACAAATCAAAATCTCGGTTGAAAGCAAATGGCAGGCTCGACATATATCTGTGGCGTTTCTAATTGAGAGATACTGTATTGGCAACGTGTCAGCGGGAAAATAACAAATATGGTACCGGTGTGGGGTAGGAACGGGTATGTGGAATGTGGATACTGATGAATTACACGGCCAATGTGTTTCCAAGTTTTGGATTCATGTGTATCATCATTAATTTATTCGACGTTTTTACAAGGAAAAGAACATGAAGAAACTTACACACATCTGCGATGAAACTATAATGTTGTTTGTGAAGTTAACCGCACCGTTGACCAGCGTAGTCGACTAAGGTCTGATTGCCCTCATTCATGATAATTTTGGGATACTTTAATTATGCTAGTTTTTAATCAATCCATTACTTACTACCATTTGGTAAACCTTCTCCCCCAAGCAAAAAAATACCGGTAAATTACACAGGTTCTTTTAAAAATCTGATAGAACATTCACATACTCCGTTCTCCGTCACAACAACGCGTCCATTAGGATCGCACATTGGAAAATGCGTGTGATAGATAAAAATGAGTGTGTACTAATGCTTCATTGGAGTTTGGTGCTGTTACACACTGAGATACTTACTTGCTTTGGATATTCAGAATTAATTATAGTGATTTTGTTGTTGGCCGTTTGAGAGAAACAGATTTATAAGGCAAATGTTATTGACTGTCAGACTGTTCTAGCAAGACAGCTAAGCCACTGGATGACTTGCACTATCATGTTACGACGTAGGCATCTGATAACAGAGAAAAAATAAATAACGTACATAAAACCACAGGCACAACTAGTGTGCTGTACTTACGTAATTAAAATATCTGAATTAATAAACTATGAATTCACCATCATCATCAGCCTACCGCAGTCCACAGTTGGATATAGGCTTTTGAGCCCAATCTTCGGCTCTTCTCTGCAAATCCCCTTTGTTTTTAAAATATTTTTTGGCAATAATATTCTTCAAAATGTTTTCAAAAAATATACAAAATCCTATCCAATTGATCCAAGGCAACCTGAATTCGGTTCACGAAACTCAAATTCTCAGTCAAAATATTTCCAAAAACCGTCCCCAACTGTGCACACACAGTGGTACATATAAATCGTGATTACTGAAGTGTTTGGGCGTGCTGCACCGTCTGATGTATCGCTCGCATCAATTCTTATGGAGTAGCCGCCGAGTGTTCGATACTGGTGATTTATACCGGCGGCTGTTTGTTTTTATTCGATTGCCTTTGACAGGAGGCTGGATGAAAATGGTGATATTTATCGGCGAAAATGGCGATACTCTTGGTTTTTGTGGCTAGTTGCGTTTAGATTGGGATGGTTAAGATTGTAATTAAATTGTGGTTTACGAAGAAAATTATTTGTAATTCTAATTTAATGCTCTTGAGAAATTACGGAATACTGATAACTAGCTGTGCCCCACGGTTTTACCCGCATAGAACCTTATCCCGTGGGAATTTTGGGATAAAAAGTATCCTATGTGTTATTCGAGTAACATCTGTACCAAATTTCATAAAAATCCGTTTAGTATTTTTTGCGTGAAAGAGGAACAAACATCCACACATCTAAACATCCACACTCACAAACATTCGGCTTTATAATATTAGTAGGATATAACTTTTACTGCAAACTAAATTAATCAAAACTACTGATAGGCCCCACACTCACTCATGTGAGGAAGAATAGACGCCACGCTTGTTTAGCAAACATGATTCGCTCGACAAATTAACATGATTTCTAAAATGTACATACGTATCACAGTCTAGTTCTTAAATACGTCGTCAATAAAAATATATCTTCTAACAAACTTCTTAACCCTTTCACCACGCCACCTACATTACAAACAAAATCGAACAACATAACTAATAGAAAAATATGATAAACGCAAACCAATTTAATCAGTACGTAAACAAGGCTTGGCATCGCAACCCTTTGGTCTCTGCTATAAAGTAATTATGTTTAACTCGTTATCACTAATGGTTCAAGTTGGAGTTAACACGCGATCGAACTGACGGTTATTGTAGTAAAACGGCCGAATTAATCGGTGATTAGCGCGGTATTGTTCGGTGATCGCAGTTTGGGGTTCATAATATTTTTTGACCACGAAAAGGGGTGAACTTTGACATATTTTTGTTGTTCGATTATTGGGTTGTTTTGAAAGTTTTAACGGTTTGTAATAATTTTCCTTCTGCTTATACTTCTAATGTCTTGTTATCCTTTTGAGATTTGCAATGCGTTTGTGACTCTTTGAGTTGCAAATATAAGGCAGTAATAAACAACAGATTTCAAAACTAAATATGCTTACAGCTTAGTTTGCATACATTTTTAAAGTAAAGTACTCATTTTTTGGCAGAATTAATATGACATTTTACCTAATTCGCCCGCACCCCGGGTCAAAAATTTTAATCGTTTCGAATTTTAACCATTTTTTTACTTTTTTTTGTTAAAATCTATAATCGGATAAACTTTTTAATCCAATCTAACTACAGATCTTCATATCTACAATAGCGTAGTAAGTGTCACGAGTAAGTATCTAAATTTCAATCCAATCGAACTACAGATCTTTAGAACTACAACCGCATGGTAAGTGTTACCTATCCAAATTCAACTATGCCCATAATTAAATATCCGAAACGGTTGTACGAACGTCGCGCATCACATTAATAAAGAAATAGTACCGTGTGTGACAGTAGGCCGTGTTTACACTGTACCTGTGCCCTCAAGGGGTACATATTTCAGGAGTACTCAACTAGTTATGGGAATCATAATTTGTGTGTAGATGTGGCTTTAGTTTTGGTGATGGTAGTTTTTAAAAGAGCATTTTTTTATATTATTCTGTTTGGTCTGGGTGTGTGTGCGAATGAGTGTTTGCGTAGTTTCTGATATCCTAGATAGAAGTTACGAACTTAGGGGTCAGTTACTATAATGAGATGATGTAGTGAATGATTATGTTATGTTATAATTAGAAAGTTTTAAAAAAAAAACCGAGTATTTTGGTGTAATAAAATTAACGTTTACGAGGTCTAGTGGTACAAGCTCTTGCAAAGTGGTCAAAGGATCGATTCCTGGGACTTGACAGATGTTTGTTACTTTCCAAATAGCTGGAATTTGAGATCATCAACGCGCATTATAGTCAAAGCATGGAGATACACTGTTCACTTCACTGTTCTAAAATAGTCACTACTAGCGGAGCCCCGCGGTTTCACCCGCATAGTTCCCGTTCCCGTAGGAGTATGGGGATAAAATTGCTAAATACCTTTCCACTGAAACACTCTATCTATTAAAACAAACCGCATCAAAATCCGTTGCGTAGTTTCAAAGATCTAAGGGACATCATACAAAGGGACATAGGGACAGAAAGCGACTTTGTTTTATACTATGTAGTGATGAAGAAATGGTTCAAAACTACTTTTTTTAAAAGAAAATAACACTTTAGCTGTAATATCATTTGTTTTAAGTTGATTTTTCCAAAAACCTTCATCCATCCACCTAAATGCCACATCCATGTACCGTCCAATTATTTACAACCTCCTCGCCGCGACCCGATAGTGGACACTTTAATAAATATTTATCCCTCATATTGTCGGGGCTATAATGACCTTTGGGCGCTAATTTACCTAAATTATATTATTTATACGTTTACTTAGGATGTGCCCAAAAATTTATTCGTTCCAACATTTATTTAGTTTATAGTTAGCGAAGGGTTGTTTATGTATTTATTATACCTATTCGGTTAATTTGTGTAGTTTATTATAACTTGTTTGCTATGCCAGCTAATATGTAGTTGTGACCCGCAATTTTGGTGGAACAATTCCAGTTTTAAAAGAAGTATTGGGACAAAATATCTGTTATTTTTTATGTATTTTGGAATTTTAAGAGAATGAGGCCGTAGTTAGTACTAAGTATTTAGGTAGCTATTAAACGAAAGTTATTAACAGAAGCGAAATTAAATTTCGGTACTACAATAAGACCACTAAAAGACAACCTCTCTCACCAATAATAATATAACTATTTATTGTCACAAAGCACACGACCGCCATTCCAGCAGTTTTTTCACAAACAAAGGTTGTCTGGAAGAGATTGCTCTCAGCAATAAGACCGCCTTTGCCCATGTACCAAATGTTTTTGTCTATGTGTCTGTAATATGTCCTTGTGTGTGTATGTGCAATAAAGAATATCTATCTACCAAAGTCCACAGCTCTTAAGTTAACATATTTGATAGGTATCTTAGTTCTAAAGTTGACACCCAATGACGAACTTATATTTTATTTAATAGATACACAACAGCTATTGAAAAAATAACTTTTTATTGGCCAGTCAAGCAAATAAAGTCACCTGTTATCGTAAATACAAATACAAACTGAGTAAACTAACGTTTGACAAACAGGGGATCACGCGATGAAAGTGTTAAATATTGTATGTGCATTAATATGGGTCTAACCAGTAGGTGAACTGTTAGCGGGGTAATTGAATGATTGGCGGGCAGTGGGAGGGTTGGACGTATTATTATGAATATTTAATGGTAATAATTGAGTATTTTTCTGTGATTTTTGTATTTTTATTGTGTGTTTTTATTGTGTGCCCCGAGGTTTCAGCCGCGTAGTTCCCGTTTCTATTGAAATACGGGGATAAAAAATTGCCTATGTCCTTCCCCGGACCATAAGCTGCCCCTGTACCAATTTTCAAGTCAATCGGTTCCGTAGTTTAGCCGTGAAAAGGTAACAGACAGACAGAGTTACTTTCGCATTTATAATATTAAAGTAAGGAAGTAAGGACTAGTATTGCCTCGCGGTTTCACCCACGCAGTTCCCGTTCCCATAGAAATACGGGGATAAAATCACGCACTGGTAAATTAGCTTCCCATTAGTGAAAGATTTTTTTAAATCGGTTCAGTAGTTTCGGAGCCTATTCGTTACAAACAAAGAATCAAATCTTTCCTCTTTATAATATTAGTGTAGATATATGTATCATAACAAACCGCTTGCAACTTATATTTCTGTGTCCATCCATTACTATCCATAAACATTAAGAAACTTTTACCAAAAAACTCGGAAGAAAGCTTTGCAAGTTCGACAGCAGTAACTAAGATATCAAATCAGGCGTGAAACAGTTCTCAAAGTTGGCTCAAGTTATGAGTTGTGGAGCAGAAAGATCGGGAAACAATGGGCGGTTCATAAATAATGGAGTAGAGATTACAACAGTGCTTATCGGCGGGTATTACTACTGGTTTGAGGTTATTTTCGAGATATAGTACTCACTTTAATGTGTGAATGAATGTTAGATACTATGTTGAATTTACAGGGTAATAAATAATAAAATAAAATTAATAATAAAATTTGTTTATTTTCTCCCAAAACAAGGTCTAAAGATCTGTTCTTAAAAACAATGTCATCGAGTTTATTAAAAATCAAAAATAGATTTAGGAAAAAATAAAAAAACGTGTGGCACTCGGGGACTGCCGCGGTAAAGCTATTGCATAGCAATTTTATCAACTAATTGTTTGTTTTATTTTTGTATTGCAATCCTAACCTTAGAAATTTTGATGTCGTACTTGGGACTTCATACAATAAAAACTTTGTCTACATTACTATAAAAACTTTTTGGAAAATTTACAAAAATAAGGTTTTCAATAAAAAAATAATAAAAACGTGAGGTTTGTTTTCGTTACGGAATTTCTGGATTCGGTCCCCGCGCTCAAGGCCCTCGATAGAAGCTATGCAATAGCTTAAAATACATTACTACGGGTATCGAACCCAGAAATTCTAAAAAACAAAACGTTATTTCTATCTAGAAATCGATTGTCAAACAATCTAAATAGTTTTTGGATTGTCTTATAGACAATCCACAATCGAGTACCAATAGTAGTTCCCAATAGTGATCAGTAAACAGTATGTTGGTCGATTATCACGACACGAGTCCCGATAATGGTCCAACTTTCACTTACTGTGTTGTGGTGGTGTACTGGTGGACTCAACATAGTAATTTGACATGTAACGATAGCAGAATTGGTGGATAATTTAAAGTGATAGTAGGTTTCTTTTGCGAGGAATTTGGTTGTATTTTATTAAGGATTTTTTTGAAAGTTAAGAGACTGAAAGTAGCTGTTACTTTCTGAGTAGCTGTAACCATAAGATTATTTTTAACCGACTTCCAAAAAGGAAGAGGTTCTCAATTCAGCCGATATGTTTTTTCATAATATTTTTTTTTATCAATTGGCCGCAACGTTTCGATAGGAAAATAAATCAAAATGAGGGTACTCGATATTTACAAAATTTCAATTCTTTTTCATCTCGATACTAGGGTGAATTTGGAACAATTAATCCTACTAACATCATAAAGCCGAATGTTTGTAAGTGTGGATGTGTGGATGTTTGTTCCTCTTTCACGCAAAAACTACTGAATGGATTTTAATGAAATCTGGTACAGATATTCCTAATACCTAAGAATAACACATAGGATACCTATTATCTCAAAATTCACACGGGATAAGATTCCACACGGGTAAAACCGCGGGGCACAGCTAGTTCAAGTATAAATTCTAAAATAACAGTGAATCTGCAGCAAAAAGCTTCTTTAATAAACAACAGGTACTCATCAAAGATGAAACACCCAAATGAAGCCACAAAGACAGTCCAATACTTTCTTTTACAAAATCGGTTAAAAACCTGTCTGTATCCATCATATAAAAGCTTAGAAAAATATTGCAAAAATAAAAAGAATGTTTGCGACCCTGCCAGGATTCGAACCTGGAATCTTCTGATCCGTAGTCAGACGCGTTATCCGTTGCGCCACAGGGCCGGTGATAAGGAAGTCGAAATTTAATACCAGTATCGATGTTAATTTATTTTTAGTAAAACCTTGAATTTATTATTAGGTCATACTTGTGACGTAACGTAAGTGTTTTGTTTAAGGCCGTGTTTACATATTTTAGATGAAATTGTTTTTTTTACTGTGTTTTTTTTAATTACATTACATTAAATTAGAATTAGTTCGATAAAACATTTAGAAAAATATTTTTTGTATGCAAGGGTGTTCTCATACTCAGAGTCTAAGAAAACTCATAAAAATTAAGGAAAATACTTTCGTGTTAAGATTTAAGTTCAGTTAATTTATGTAAGTCGGTTTTTTAAACACATTTTTCATATGTCTTGTATCGAAACCCCATTGCAAAAAATATTAAACAGAAATCCTATATTTTTCTTTTTCGCTGCTAACCCTACATCTATACACCCGCAGTAGTACAGCCAGCATAATACGATGATAAACGGTTGTTCTCTAACTAGAATCGTTACCAAGTTTTTTCCGATACCCGAAGATTTCGGGAGTTATGGTTAAAAGAATAGGGTATTAATGGTATGGTTCTTTGATATGGCAACAAAATTATGGAGAAAAAATTGATACGATTTTGTTGAAATCATTTTGAAAAGCTAGTTTTTAGACTAAAATTATATGAGTAGTTTTCTTTAAATTAATTTTGAATGAAAGTTATATTTTAAATACGAGAAGGTTAGTTAAGAATGTGGTATTGCCTTTTTGAGTTGTGAAGGTCTGATGGTAATCGGTTCACGTAAAATAAAAAGTGATGTTCCGTCAAATCTGGTTAAATTAAAAGCTGACCCCAGAAAAGGATAAAACTTAGTTTTATTTATTTACAAGCGGCGCACCGCGGTTTTACCCGCGTAGTTCCCGCTCCCGTGAATGCGGGGATAAAAATATGCTAAAAACCTTTCACTTGAATCACTCTATCTACTAAAAGAAACCGCACCAAAATCCGTTGCGTAGTTTTAAAGATCTAAGCATACATAGGGACATAGGGACAGAGAAAGCGACTATGATTTTATATGTAGTGATGTGCTTAAAAAGTAGCATTGTTCTGCGGATTTAGCTGCGCGATTTTCATATTCATCATAGGTCTTGATCGAAAATAAGTTTATTTCTTGCACAATCTTTCTTGTAACAACCATTTTTGTGTCTTTGTGCGTAAGTTTGTCTTGGTCTGGATGTTTTTCAAATAATAATGTGTATCTTACTTAACAATAAAACATTCAAATTTCAATGTATTTACAACAAAAAAAACCTATTAAGCAATAACATCCCCAATTCTCAATCCCGGTCGTTATATTTACGCATACAAATATCACCGTCTCCGTAGAAAAATGTATAAAAACATCCACATCTCAGTGATGAGGGTAATTTATCACCGAATGATATTAAGTCACGCTAAGACGGCCTGTCGTTACACCTAATAGTAATAGATATTTTATTTTGTCGCGTTTCGCTTTTGGCTGTTTACACAATATTTGTGGGGAGGAATTTGGTGGTGGACGTTATTTTTTATTTTAAAGATTTTTGAGGAAAGTGTTTTTGTGAAAATTAAAATTATTGAAATGACAAAGAATTTAGTTTTTATCTATACTAATATTATAAAGAAGTAAAGTTTGTGTGTTTGTTAAATTGTAAGGGGTAATCTCGGGATCTACTGAACCGATTTCAAAAATTATTTCACTAATGGGAAGCTAATTTACCAGTGCTAATTTATAAGCTATATTTTATCCCTGTATTTACACGGGAACGGGAACTACGCGTTATAGCTATTCAAAATTATTGATTAAATTAAAAATTAAATCAAACCCCAACACAATTACTTTCAAACCCCCATAACTTTTAAACGGGTCAACCGATTTTTATCAAACATGTCTAAGAACACTCGCACGTAAGTCGAGTACGCGGGTGAAACCGCGAGGCGCTGCTATTAAAATATAAATGTATGAATTTATAATATACATTCTGATAAATATATTATTTAGTAAGTAAGTATATTGGTTGTCAAGTTTATACTTTTTTGTTTCTTAAATTATGTTTTACTAGTAGCTCCCCGCGGTTTCACCCGCGTAGTTCCCGTTCCCGTGGGATTACGGGGATAAAATATAGCCTATGTTACGCACTGATAAATTAGCTTTCCATTAGTGAAAGAATTTTTGAAATCGGTCCAGTAGTTTCGGAGCCTATTCATTACAAACAAACAAACAAATCTTTCCTCTTTATAATAAACTAGCAACGCCCCACGGTTTCACCCGTGTGGTTCCCGTTCCCGTAGGAATACGGGGATAAAATATAGCCTATGTTACTCAGGGTGAATGTAGCTTTCTAATGGTGAAAGAATTTTTGAAATCGGTCCAGTAGTTTCGGAGCCTATTCATTACATACAAACAAACAAACAAAAAAACAAATCTTTCCTCTTTATAATATTAGTATAGATATATAAATATAAATAAATAAATAATAATAAATATTTTATTTTTCAAGAGGTAGGTACAACAAAAAAAAATACAAAAAATACAAAGTACATTTTACACAAAAAATCACCAACCTACAAGAAAAACAGGGTCGTGTTCAGTAATCGTTGCGGCCCGCTAAGGCCACAACACTGATCTTCCACACGGCCCGTTGGGAGTGACACACAATCAAGGAACATTTTTACTCTAGGGACACATAGATATTATAATTCATAAACACTAACTTACATAAACACTGGCACAGTAACACGAAACACTAGAACCACAGATAAAAATATATCTGTGGTTCCAGTCGAGCTTGCAAGTTGTAAATGTATCATTAATTCATTAGGCCGATTTGATTGATTGATACTAAACAAACAAACAATCCAACCAATTAGAAAAAAAAAAAACAAAAACTATTAAAATTAAAAATGGCCACTTGCAAAGACAAAACACAAAAACTATTAAAATTAAAAAATTAAAAATGGCCACTTGCAAAGACAAAGAAGTTATTAACCTAAATTAGGATAAGTAAGTGTGCTGTGTGTGTGTGACTATGGACATCCACCAACAACAGGGCGTCAGGGCAAAACAGACGGTACGTTAACGTTATACAAATTATGAGAACTATAACAATAATTAAATAAGAAGACTGTGTTACCACAATGGTTTCTTTCTATATCAGCCCTGCCGCCGCTGTGGCGAACTGCCCTTCGCCACTAAAAAGAAAATAAATAAATAGAGGAGTAAGCATAATAAATAGAATGAATTATAATATTAGTATAGATTAACTCAGATTTAGTTTCAATTCCTGCTAAAAGTTATTCTAATCCTAGGAGAAAGCTATTTAGTTTTAGCTATGTACTGCTTTTTTTAACGTTGTTCAGTTTAACTGATCTTCTATACGTTTGTCTAAAAAATATCACCCCCACTCCACCCATATCGAACACACCAGAATAAGTCCCCGTAAACATTCGCCCACTAATAGGTTTTCCTAACATAAAACGAATGTATCCTATTTATAATGCAGCGATATTAAAAAGGGGACATTTCGCCTAATGACAGGTCTTTGTTAAGGTCCCGTCACGCTGTGTTAGACCAAGATGGGCTTCGGCTCTTAGACTAGCCGACTGTGAAACTGGATTTTGGTTTAAGAGTACCCTAATAGGCGATAGGCGTGTTTAATTGACGGCAAAAGAATGGCGTTTTGGTATTTAATGGAATATTTAGAGGTTTTTTTAAAAGAGCTTTCGAAGCTTTTAAAACTGAGTCATGAAAACTGAGTTTCAAAATTTGTTAAAGTGTTTGGTACAAATATCTCAGTATATGTCATTTCTATGTCTATTTCTATTTTTCACTCATAGAAAGCTTCAATATTAGATAATACAGAGTATAATAAATTACCTTGATTTTATAATGGAAATCTTAGAGTAAATTAGATAATGTTAACGCTCTGCATCATTTAACGAAACCAAGTCAATTTCTTTTGGAAAAAAAAATAGAAAATATTTAATTCAATCCTTTAAAAAAAGTCTGTCTATCACTCATCAATCTAAAAAGCTTCCAAATTACCCTTTACGTAAACGCCACAAAAAACAACCGTATCAGATAATTTTTCATGTCATCGAATGTGATCCGGGTATCGAAGTGACACTTTACTCCCGGATCACCCGGATCCGTAAATCCGGTGATAAATACAGTGTGAACACGCCCTTATGAGGATCAACTTTGAACGATTGGACCGTTTAAATTGTAGCGGTTTTTATTGTCTTTCAATCCATTAGGTTTGAAACGTGATGGGTTGAAAGGAACGTTTTAACCGGGTTTTAAATATGGAGAATACCTACCTATCTTCCAGGATATCTATTGAGCAATAGGTATTTGTTTCTTAATACTCTAGCTGTGTGCCGTAGTTCTGTCTATAATTTGGTTTAAAGAATAAGGGTAAATCACAACCTATGCTACTCAGCGGTAATGTAGTTTTAATTAGTGAAAGAATTTTGTGAATCAATCCTTCCAATTAGTCATAAAAACGGTCATAAAGACGGACATAAATTCGGTCTTACGAGTCGGAGTAAACAAGAAGCAATCCAAAAAGTACCTACTTATCACGGGAATCAAATCTAAAACTATCCACAAATCATGACAGGAATCAAATTTTATCATTACCAATAGTTACCAAACATACAAGTACGTGCTAGTTGTCGCACGCGGCGTCCCTCGTCAGTGTTGCAGTGACGCGCCGACCGCAAACTTCATTACACATCAACACCGGTGTAGCGGTCGGCGTGAGTGGTAGCGGGGAGCGGGCAGCGGATTTGATGTACCTTCAAACAAATACATTTATTCAACGACAGACAATGCACATTGCACAGTGGCACAGTGTCGACATGATTCTTTTCACCTTGTTTTTTTCACTGTGAAATTTCATGAAACATACCATGTGTTGGCAGACTAGCAGCTTATGCGGATAGACCAAGCGAACGAAGAGTCATCATTTCGACAAGATAGGCCGATTTCACTGGCAACTACGTTTTTGTGAACTGTGTATGTCTAATGTGTATGGCTGTGTCAATTTTTATTTCAGTTCCACATTTTAGAGATATTTTTAGGGAAAAACTGGGAGCAACAAAAGGGAAGAATTTTTTTAAATTAGTTATGGTTTGTGGTACTTCCCAGGGAACAACTGGTTTACTAGAAATCTCAATTACGCTGTAACTCTGTCCCCACCTCAACTATCGCATGTCGCGATTGCCCGCCGCCCGTCCGGCTAATTGTCAAATCATCCTCTAACACAGGCCGCCATGATGGATGCGAATCAAATTTAATGCTTTAATTGATACTACATTATTATCCGATTAGCGCTAAACGTATTTTGATGCGGTCACTATCAGAGGGTAGGACGTAATCAGGTTTATCTGATCGATTGATTGGTGTTAGGTTGAATGCCAGTTTTGGGTAATGGGTGGTCTAAATTGATAGGCATATACAAAATAATGATACAATGATGGGTTAAGATTTAGTTACTATTGCGTAGTTAATGATGCTTTGATCACAGATTGATTATTGACGTCATCCAAGATTTTGATTTAGACGCGTTGGGCATTTGATGTGCGAAATCCATTGAAATCGCGACACTGTTATCGATACCAACACCTCGGTATGCAAGTAAACATTAACCATTTAAACAAAATTGTTCAAGTGTTAACTTTTGTGAGCACAAAAATATTATCGTAGTTACATATCCCCTACATACAGGTAATAAAACTGCTTAATTTGATTGATTATTCGCCATAACAGACCAAATTGGGTAAACAACAAACACCCAACTTACCCCAATAAAAATCCAATAGATATGTATCAAATAAAAAACTCGAATGTTCCCAAATTGTCCCGATATCCTCCCTCAGGAGAAAACACGAGAAATGGAATATGGTGCAATAAAGAATGTGTTAAGTATGTCTTTGGAGGTACTGTGAAATGTTTTGTTGTTTAGAGCTGCCAAAGATTAATCTGGAGATATTTTTATACAAGGCTTTATTTATTTAACTTACACTTGAGAGCAAAGAAATCGCACACCTGCTCAATTTTCGTTTCATGGTTGTTTTTTTTTTAAAATGCTTGTTTTTTAATTTCTGTTTATATACTGAATTAAAGTGCACACTGTCAGCTTTCAGATAACACCTTAAGCTAATCCATAACCCCTAAATTCATTACAGTAAAGCCAAAAGAAAAATTGGATCGGAAATCACTCGTTTCAGGTAGTGCTAGTTGAGCGACTTAGAGCGGGTATAAAAAGTGAAGGATTGGGTGAAACTTCATCATCTGTATATCAAATCGTAGCTTGGAAAGTCAGCTATAGAACACGTCCACATCCGAAACAAGAAAATGGATACCTCACCAGAAATATCAGGTCAAGTGGTTGCGCTAATTGAACCTGGCCATAACCAGATTCAAATAGCCAAGCAGTTGAATTTAAGCCAATGCACTGTTCTGCGAGTATATCAGCGTTATTGAGAGAGTAGTAGCTTTAGTCGCCGACGGGGTTCTGGTCAAAAATATACAGCATCGGAGCGTGATGACCATTTTTTTGTGACCTCGTCATTAAAAAATCGCCGGTTGAATGCTGTTAAGCTCTGTCAGCAACTCCAGGAAGTGAGAGGAGTTGAAATTATCCCGTGGACAGTTAGAAGAAGACTAGCCGAAGCAGGACTGATAGCGCACAGATCAGCTATCGCTCCAGAATTGACCACAGGTCACCGACAAGCACGACCACAATTCGCTACAGAACATTTGGATAGGACGATGGACCAATGGACAGCGGTACTGTACTCAGACGAGTGTAGGATATCTCCATGGCAACAACGGACATAAAGGAGGCTACCAAAGACCAAATGAGTGATTCGCCCTGTGTTGCTTCTCAGAAAGCGTCTCGTACGGCGTATCGCTCTAATCAAATGTTCTCGGGCAAACTGTAGTTGTGCTTGTCGGTGACCTGTGGTCAATTCTGGAGCGATAGCTGATCTGTGCGCTATCAGACCTGCTTTGGCTAGTCTTCTTCTAACTGTCCACGGGATAATTTCAACTTCTCTCACTTCCTGGACTTGCTGACAGAGCTTAACAGCATTCAACCGGCGATTTTTTAATGACGAGGTCACAAAAAAATGGTCATCATGCTCCGATGCTGTACGTTTTTGGCCAGAACCCCGTCGGCGACTAAAGCTACCACTCTCTCAATAACGCTGATATACTCGCAGAACAGTGCATTGGCTTAAATTCAACTGCTTGGCTATTTGAATCTGGTTATGGCCAGGTTCAATTAGCGCAACCACTTGACCTGATATTTCTGGTGAGGTATCCATTTTCTTGTTTCGGATGTGGACGTGTTCTATAGCTGACTTTCCAAGCTACGATTTGATATACAGATGATGAAGTTTCACCCAACCCTTCACTTTTTATACCCGCTCTAAGTCGCTCAACTAGCACTACCTGAAACGAGTGATTTCCGATCCAATTTTTCTTTTGGCTTTACTGTAATGAATTTAAGGGTTAGGGATTAGCTTAAGGTGTTATCTGAAAGCTGACAGTGTGCACTTTAATTCAGTATATAAACGGAAATAAAAAAACAAGCATTTAAAAAAAAAAACAACCTTGAAACGAAAATTGAGCAGGTGTGCGATTTCTTTGCTCTCAAGTGTAGTTTCACCTGTCCCGTTGTCTGTAATCAAATCTTGCAAGCCATATTTCGACCACTTCTGGTTATCCGATTCTGGCATACATATGTAAGTCCCATGACAATGCAGTAAAAGCTAAAAAAGCTTGTTTTTAAAAAGGTTTCTTTTAAAATTTATTCTTGTTTCTCTATCATAGATCATAGATTTTTATTGTAAGTTCTTGTAGTAGAGCAAAACTGTAATTATCGCAGTTAGCCTCATGTTAGCCTGTATATAGCCTGGCTTGACTGGGGAAGTACCACACTCACAAAAAAAAACATTTCAACTATTGGTTAATGGTACTTTTAGAAGTTCCTCCATTTTTCGTCCTATAAAAAGTATATTCTTACAAACTATTGATTTCCCATTTGTAACCAATTCTTGCCAAACAAATTACGAAATAAAAATTCACAAACCATAAGGCACAGACGCGGTGTAATGGCAATACCATCCCTTACAATATTCTATAAAATTGAGACATCAATGACTTGGGGTTGGCAGAGAATAAATTTTAATACATGCAACATTTAATAATAATATTCGGAGCGTTTTTTAATACTTGGGGTAGGTATCGATATTGAAATCGATTTTATTGTTTCTTTTGAATTGAAATGTAATATAATGGTTTCCTGTGTTATGTTGGAACTTTCATAGGTCAGTGTTATTCGATTGCTTGCGATTTATACGGCTAAGCAACGTCTTGTACCGTCGTAAAGGTGATAGGTGGCCATTTTCAAAGTAGTTTTTAATTTGATACTGTCATCGTGATGGTTGACTGTTACCAAAGTGGCTCTTCTACACTAATATTATAAAGAGGAAAAATTTGTTTGTTTGTTTGTAACGAATAGGCTCCGAAACTACTGAACCGATTGCAAAATATCTTTCACCATTAGAAAGCTACATTTACCTTGAGTGCAATATTTTTCAGGGCGCTTCTAGTACAATATAATTCCCAATTTTCCTTCAGTATAACTATCATAACTTCCACTATTACTTACTAGTTCTGAACCAAATTGAATTTCTGCATTTTTCCGTACCCCTTCTCGGTAGGTGTTAAGTATTCAACATAGATTTATGTATAAAATAATTCTCCAATTTCCAAACGTAATGTTTCGTTGTAATAGTACTTCTGTGAGCGAGCGATGCGCGGCGTCTGGGATGGGGGGGCTCCCGGTGATGACGATGTATTTGATACTCAAATACACTGTGAATTTTATGATACGTTATCATGAAAAAAGACCTATGAAAAAAGCAATCTTGTATTGAAGTAAACACTCTTTTTCACTGCCATGTGTCACAATATTACAAACTTCAAAACTTTGAAGCCGTTTTCGAGATCGTGAATTAAAATATTGCTGACATAATCGATGGAAAGTATTATGAATAATACTCTTACAGCCGCACTCAGAAACGTTTAACGGATACTTAAACTAATGTGCCAAAATATTTCTGTGCCGGTGACAGCGTCGCTGTAATCGCATCTTTTAGTTGTCAGTATTGAAAATGTATCCAAATGCCATTAGAGTCGAAATGACAATAGGAGCTTCCAATTTTGGCCGTCGGCACAAAAATATTGTGGCACATTAGTTAAAGTATTCGTTAAACGTCTCTGAGTGCGGCTGTTAAACTTCCACAAACATTAACGTTTTTAGTAGAATAAAATATGTTGTAGACCAAATCCATCGTCACCAACAAGAGTATCGCATTCAAATACCGTAGTGGGAGGAAACTTCGTATCACGGGAGGAATCAAACGCCGGAAGCGGAAAGGAGCGTATTTTTCGAATTTGAATTCCGAACTGAGACTACTTCCGGCACGGAAACTGGCAGCTTTTACCAAATGGAACTTTTTAACGGAATGCTGGATTTATATGGTGTGTTATTTAAACATTCGCGTTTTATTGCTTTTGAATAAGAATATAATGTTTTATGTTAAATGTCTGTGATCAAAATTGGGTATTAATCAGTTTACAAAATGAGCACTATGTACGTAACGTCTGTGTTAACTTACAGACTAGTTTCAAAGACTATCATTGATTATGACGTATGAACTCCCAAATTTTTTTAATCAATCACATGGCTCGCGGTTTTAATTATCAATTAATATCCTACTAATATTATAAATGCGAAAGTTTGTATGTTTGGATGTTTGTGAGTTTGCCTGTTTGTTCCACTTTCACGCAAAAACTACTGTATCGATTTTGATTAAATTTGGTACAGATGTTCCTTATAACTAGGAATAACACATAGGATTATCCCGAAATTCCCATGGGATTGTGTATAAGTAATCGTATGTTTTATTGTAACTTTTTATAGTCACAAATCCTACCAATAGATGGCGCTGTTACTTAATTTTTTAACACACGATGGTGAATTGTGCCGAGATTGTATGATACTACGAGCTATGCATTCTCACGGGAGCGGGTACTACGCGGGTAAAACCGCGGGGCGCTGCTAGTAATCATATAATTTCTTTCCGAATCTCATTAAAATGTCGATGTCTTTAGAAAACAACGACTTTTCAACAAATATGCATACAGGTTAGAAATATGACAGGTGCAATGTTCACTCGCTTTTAGCATCACTTTTCACAGGGTACTTAGTCTGAAAGGACCAAATTGAATGGCCCGCGGTCCATTCGGACGTAAACGAAAACCGACTACGTTCGAAAGGACCGGTGTCAATATAGTAAATGTCAAACTATTAAGTACAGTCAAGAATGAAAGTATAACTGGTAAAATAAAAGATCTTAATATGTTTTTGAAGTGAAAACTTCTTTAGCGGCGCTGAGCACTTTTTTTGTATGGGTAAAAACTTTCAAACTCGCGTCAGGGTCACGTGATGCTGATCGAAAAAGCGTAAGATCAGCATCACGTGACGTTTATGATAACTGAAGTAAGAAACAAACATTGTATTCTACCTCATAAATGATAGTACTTTTATACTTATAATTAAACACAACGTTAATATTGAAGTTTTCACTTCTGCCGGCACTCCCGGAGTGCTACCTTTTTTTTTATTTATTGGTTTATATAAACAAATCAAGTTTAAAAATTATTACTTCTGAAGTATTTTAACATTTTTTAAATATGAATCAGCCTAACGTTCAATAGTAATAAATCAACAATACATAAAATCAACTACAATAGTCTCATAAATAATTTTGAAATTCTTACAATAAATATTATTAAGCTATTGCATAGCTTCTCTCGCGGGCCTTGAGTAAACCTAAACCTAACACACGTTGATAGTCTCAATACTTAATATTATTGTTTTTGAACGAACTATGTTCCGCGGTTGTACCCGCGTAATTTTCGATTCTCTATGACTTTCCATATAAAAATGTTGATTATTTTTTATGACTTCTGAGTAAATCAGATTCTTTACGTAGTTTCATGGATGATTTCTGACTTAATAAGAGCTACATTCATTTATTATGAATAAGTGTTGATTTAGAATACAAACGAGATGTCGAAAAATAATAATTATTTTTTCAACACACTTGCTCATAAAGGGGATCTTATTTGTGCAAAAACAGTTGAATAATGACACGTTTTATTCACTAGTGAGTTACAGATTGTTTTTTTAAATTGCTTTCATTTTAATAAAGTTTCGATATCAAAAAAATTGTGTCCATACATTTTAAAAACAAACTTCAATTATGTTTCCTTACTTTTGGTAGGTCTATGGTCGATTCCATTCATTTATTCATTGGATTTTTTTTACTATGTATATTCTTTTAGTCTTTGGCCGATCACCATTGTTGTGTTGGATGTGCGCGAATAGAAAAACTGTTTATTTATTAGTGAAAAATGATAATTTCTTCGCAAATGTGTTGAAAAACGTTGTATGGTACACGCGTGTATTGATGATAACTATCCTCGGCTATCTTCTGACCCTGGCCTGACGGCTCGGGCTTCAATAGCGCCTCGGAAGTAATCACCAACTTACTTCGCTTGTACCAAAAATAACTATTATGTATAATCACTACATAGTATAAAATAAAGTCGCTTTCTCTTTTCTATGCTAAAATGATCTTTAGATCTATGTCAATGATGTTTGTTCTAGCTAAAAATGTTGAATGAACTTTAAACCCTATAAGACGCGCGCGCGCTAAGATATAGTCTTAGCGCGCAAAGTCTCAGGACTTAGGCCACATCTCGTAATTGTTCTTTATATAGGACATGCGGTTAAATTGACAATGTTAGAAAAATAATGTCAGGACTCAGGAAGCTATAAAGACGCTTAAATTATACTCCAGAAAAGCTTTTGACTTGTGGACCGCTTGAATCAAAATTAATAAATAAATAAAACTTATGATGATATTTTATTTTAACAGTTACACTTTCATTCTTGACTGTACTCAATAGTTTTATGACATTTACTATATTGACACCGGTCATCGAACGTAGTCGGTTTTCGTTTACGTCTGAATGGACCGCGGGCCATTCAATTTAGTCCTTTCAGACTAAGTACCCTTTCACATAGCGTCAAACATTCGCAGGAATTAGCA
Source organism: Timandra comae (assembly GCA_958496195.1). Lineage (NCBI taxonomy): Eukaryota > Metazoa > Arthropoda > Insecta > Lepidoptera > Geometridae > Timandra > Timandra comae. The sequence continues at coordinate 1,123,238 of OY292372.1, read as the reverse complement.
GTAGGTATTACATTACATTGTAATACTCTAACAAATTCTCTAGTCTAACTCATCTTTAAAGTTCAAGCATCAACATTCACAGACCATTTGAAAATCGAATAAAAAATCATTTCATTTCCCTTTAAAAAGTCGCAAAACTATCAAATCATAAAGATATCAGTGACGTATTCAAATTGTCTTCAAGCCGTGGGGTACGGCAGGTACACGTGGGGTATTAGGAGGTACTAGTGGGGTACCGGTGGGGTACCGGTGAGGTATTCAGGGTACGCGTCCATACCAGGATCAGGGTGATATATGATGTGTATTAATGTGACGGCCGGGCGAGGTCGCGTCTCACTCGCGCATGTATCATACACACTGACATTGATTTGCTTCTTTTAAATTGTGGATGGGGTTATACAGGAATAATACTGTTTGTGTATGGTAATATTGTAAAGAAGAAAGACTACAGTTTTGGTTTCTCTCTAAAACTATACTTTTTAGTTTGCTTTATATTTATGACGTACTTCCCACTCCACTGGCTAGAATGCAAATATTACCCTAGCTGTAGCAATACCCGTTCAATAGCAATGCGTGAAGTTTTTTAATATCGTCATCATTATGAGCTGATTAGGAATATCATCATTAGCAGTTCATGTCCCAACTTCTCGAGCCAACCCTAAAAAGGGCGATCAGATCAAGTCTTAGTCAACTACGCTGGTTACCTTCACATACAAGCTTAGAATTTCTTCACAGGTGTATGCACTTTTGCAGGTCTCCATAAAATGTTTTCTTTTCACAAAAAATATAAACTTCTTTGTTCCTTAAAAAACAAGTAAGTATAAATAAGTATTTTTCTTTCAACAAAAACAAATCGATATACATTTGAATACTGTTCCACTTCCACATCTAACCATCCACCCCTAATACAGATAAATGTAGTAAAGAGGGATTTTTGATGCGGGGACCAGAACTATTTATATTGAATTCGGCGAGTCGCCCCGGAATTTATTATTTCACATTTGCTACTCGATTTCATGCATTCGTCTCGAGGTTTGTTTGCTAAGACATTTTACTTGTTTTGAATTAGATTTTGACGGACTTTATATGGGGGATATCTGTCTTTGTTAGGCTAATAAATAAAATAAATGTATATAAAGGTATTATGTATTGCGAACTAGTTTTGAACTAAGTTTTTATGTTTGATAACGGATAATATATATCTATGATTGGAAAATCCAAAAGTGCACGACTCATAATGCTCATTTAATTATCAAATATTGAAAAAAAAAAAAATACACTAAATTAATTAATCATTCGCATTCAGTGACCTACAATCGTCGATTACAATTAAAAAAAAAAAAATAACTCAAATAATGGATTTTTTCACAAGTTAGAGTGTTTTCAGGTTTCACACATGACGGACAGGAAACTTTTTTGACCTATTTTGGTGTTTTTTTCCAATTCTATTGCAGTAAATCAATTTTTTAAAAGTATGGAATTAATCTCCATTAAATTATCTCGACAATAGTATGCAAAATATCTTGATTCCGTGAACTAACAAGGCTATAATAATAAAAATAGCCGCCGAAATGAGGCGAAAAAAATTTTTCGATTGTAAAGCACTCTCTGATGCTTCGCATCATGAGTCGTGCAATATACACACATATAATAGACTAGCAAGGTCCCACTTGTTCGGGAGGGAATTTCCGAAAATCCTCTCTTAGTGGTAGCCTACTCCCCCCAACAAACACACGTTCCAAATTTCAGCTCTCTACGACCAGTAGTTTCGGCTGTACGTTGTCTGTCAGTCAGTACGTCACTCAGTAACGGAAGAGTTATATTATAGAAAAAATAGGTAATACACAGAAAAACACACATATTCACACACACAGATTTATCTTTAATGGGAATTGAATCCATAACCGCATCTAATTCACAGCAAATCATTGGTATCATCAATGGTAACGAATTCACTTTTTAGAACAACATACTGCAATCTTGTCAGCATTCTCATATAACATAACATAATCATTCACTACATCATCTCATTATAGTAACTGATCCCTAACTAAGTTCGTGACTTGTATCTAGGGTATCAGAAACTACGCACACACTCATTCACACACACACCCAGACCGAGACAAACATTTGTGGTTCACACAAATATTCACCCAGCACGGGAATCGACCCCGCAACTTACGGATGGCAGTCCGGCATGATGACCACTCTGCCATCTAGGTCCTATTTAATATTCTCATATTAAATGGGAAAACATAGGAATTTTACAGTGATAATAAAGGGTGAAAGACATTTAAAAATAGGTTGTTCGTTGAAAATTTTCCAAACCTTCAAACACAATTCCTTTCACAAAAACATGTTTACAAATATTTTATTACAATTAATTTATTACATCGAAAAACGTTGTTTGTTTCTCAGTTACAAAACAAAATTATAGAAAAACAATTGTGACGAGTAATGTAATGTCGGTTAGGGTAACTGTGGCTAAAGTACACCCAATTTCCATACGAGATGTGATTGAGGTATCGCCCGGAGGCATCTCCTCCAAATTGAGACCAAACACCACAAATTACATTTGATTTTATTTTACAATTTCTTTTCGATACCACTTCTTGGCGAAAAAGGCTTATAACAAACATTTTTATTTGATTTTCAATCTTATATTGTTGAAAGTAAGGTGGGATTTGGCTTGTGTTGTGACAGGGAAAGATTTTCTTTGCGGTTTCAGGATATACGGGAATGCGTTTTGTTTAATGGAAAAATAATTTTCGAAGACAGTATTATCATTTTTATTTAATAGAAATAATATCATTATCATTAAAGTCTAACATTTGGTTTAACCATAAAATGTCGTATAGCCCTCTGTGTTGTGAAGGTCTGATGGCAGTCGCTTCACGTAAAATACTGACATTCCGCCAAATCTGGTTAAACTGAAAACCGACCGAAAATAGACATGGGATAAAGGGTCGGGAAAGAGAGAGAAAAGCAGCCTCTTTCACTTCCTTATGCTTATAGGACGCGAGAGAACGGAATAAGTTACATGGGCCTAGACATGTGGATACGTTAGGCTCCCCCCACCAGAAGGGCAAGGCCTACCCAGATAGTTATTGATATCCAGGCATAGATACAGGTAATGAACTGGGTCAGTTGCTTTATGAATATCTTAATGATTGAATAAATATATTTGATAACGACCTAAGCGTTATTTTCTCTGTTAAACTTGAACGCGATCAATCCAGCCCCCCTAGCATGACTGTGCGTGATAAAATATATCGACACCACGATATAATATCGATTTCGCGAGCATGACTTAATGAATTATGGCGTGCTACGATATGATAAAATTAAATATGGTGGCTATATTTATCATATTTTGACAGTTGGATGTCGATAAATCGCTACTTATATTTTTATTTTTTCGCGTTTTCGAAGTCATGCTAGCCTTGCAAGCTTAACTATAGTTTACATACTTTAACTAAATTCAAAAGCTATATGGAGATGATAGTGAACCAGATTTATGTTATATTCGTTCAAATTACTTTTCTGAAGCGTTTCCTTACAGAATTTCCTCCCGTATATTTGTTACACACATCCTAATGTTCAATACTTGATGTGTATCGAATGCGCGATGCTCACTCGGGGAGCACCCTCTTGTTATTGATGTCTTTTCGGAGATAAACATGTCTAAACTCGTTCAAAGATGTTCCGTAATGGCGTTGATTTAACATGTTCAGATCGCATGTTTTTTAACTTATTTTATTTCAAATTGGATTCGTTGAAGTAATGGTATGATTTTTTTGTATAATGTGGTGGTGAAGATGTATATTGTTTTCTTTTGATTAGCTACTTCTAAATATACTGAATGATCAATTCTTGTGTAAATTAATGTTTAGTTAATTTTTATCATCTACTAAGGGCAGATTTTTCCATTCAAGGAATAATTGAAAGTCAGTTGCTTCATACAAAAACTGTCAAACGTCAATTCCATTCCTCGAATAAAAGTTACCTGGCGATGGAAAAATCAGGCCTTATGGGTCTAATTTCTGGGAAGAGGGGCATATATTCTTAACTTCCAAACGCGGTATGGGGTTGATATCATCAACACATCTTAAGCAAGAGTGGCACCAGTTCTTCCTCACTATTCTGATATCATCAGTTCACAATAAACCTCTGTTCCTTCAGGAGGGTATGTCTATGTAAGTTGTAACTGAGTGCATTCAGCATTCATTCATTTGACGACCTCAATGGCAGAGTGGTCACCATGCCGGACTGCCATCCGTAAGGTTGCGGGTCCGATTCCCGTGCGGGGTGAATATTTGTGTAAACCACAAATGTTTGTCTCGGTTTGGGTGTGTGCGTAGTTTCTGATACCCTAGATACAAGATTCGAACTTAGTTAGGGGTCAGTTACTATAATGAGATGATGTGAATGATTATGTTATTATTATTTCAGCGCATCCGTACGTTCAGTGGTTTGAGATGTGTTGATCAGTCAGGGGCTTAGAAGCAGAAGAAAATATTCCTAAAGCACCCAAAGACCGATAACATTGTACCATTAACTTCCAAAATATATTCCGGACCATAAACCGTATCAGAGTATGGACCAGTAAAACCTCTGTAGGTATAAGCTAATAAGTAATATGTGCGACACGGGTTGGCATTCCCTCCACGCTTCGCAGAGATTCCTCATGCGTACAATACGACACATACATCCTTCAAATTGTGGTCTTCATCCGTCACTTTTATACCTTCTATTTACGTAGGCGCGCGTAAAAGTCGATACGTAGAGCTTGGGACGGTTAGATGTGGCGTGGCATTTTTAGTTACGGCAATACGCCCGCTAACCCACGGTCCACGGCCACGCAGCTCAGCTACGTTGAGCTATAGCCGAGCCAGCCACGAATGTATCAATGACGTCATTTTCGTGCGTAGCGTGTGCGTGTACTTCAGTGGGTTTTACCTCATACATTTTAATAGAAAGCGATGCTGAGTACACGTGCGTAGCGAGGGCGTGTACTTCGATGGGTTTGAGCCTGTTAACAAGAAACATTTAGTTTAACTTTAAAAAAAACCGGCCAAGTGCGAGTCGGACTCGCGCACCGAGGGTTCCGTACAAACCTGCAAGGTTTACCAAGTTCGTTCATTACGACAATCGAGTCATAACTATGGTATTTTTATTAAGTATTTGATATGAATTTCAACTTGATAGCTCTACGCGTTCATGAGGAAAAAAGTAATAAGTTTATATTTATTAATAAAGTTAATTTAAAAAAATAAAAAACCGACTTCAGCACTTAAAAGTAAGAAAATAATTTAAAATAAACGATATTATTAATACATATTTACAATTTATAATTAGTAACTTTTGGAGTCAGTGCCAGCCCAGGATAGTTTTTTTCCTTATAAGATAGCACGAGACGCGCCTATAATATTAATGAAGGCTTTGGCTGTCACCGACTTCAAAAGTAACTAATTATAAATTGTAAATATGTATTAATAATATCGTTTATTTTAAATTATTTTCTTACTTTTAAGTGCTGAAGTCGGTTTTTTATTTTTTTAAATTAACTTTATTTTAAATTTTTTAGTGGGAAGCAAGTCTCCTTCTACAAAATACGCTTAAATTTTCCTCCAGAAGAGCTTTTGACTCGTGGATCACTTGAATATTTTTTTTGTGGGAGGAAGACTTTACGTCTTTCCTCTGTCCAGGGGAACGACGGGGTATGTCGGACTCCGCGCCGCAAAGATAGAGCGGCGACGCGCTTACCGACTAAAACCCCTTGGTGTGCCACCTCTGCGCTTATGGCCGAAACCGGAAGAAACGCGGATGCACGCTACTACGATCCCGGACAGCGTCTCTACCCTGTTAAGGGTTTCTCCTCTGAGCTAGAATGTAGCTCTAGGCGACAGATGTTGAGTTAACACCTTCCGAAAGTACCGCGCGCCACCTTGAGGCCTATATGACGGCAGTGGATTTCCCCCCGGGGATCACTGCCGCAGGTCGGGCGTATGGCGGTTGCAGGACAAAGTGGTAGTCCCGCTTCCGTCTGCCCAACCTTCTGCTGCGGATAGTATTAATGGAGAGGGCTTCGCGCTCTCTCTCCGCAGCTTTTTTTTGCGAGAGTACGACCTCACAAAAGGTGGACACTCCAATCCAAGACCTCTCCTCGCTCACCATAGCAGAGACTACATTTGGCAAGGAGAGGTCGTTTCTCACGATTGCCGCGAGAGTTGTGAGGGCAATAGCCTCTTGCAGGGATTTTTTCGCTGCTCTATAAGTGTCGAGCAGTTCAACCTCAACGGGTACCGCTTGAATCCTGTCCCATGAGCTGATGTTACTCATGATTCATAATCTAACACAACCCTGCATTTTATTACTTCTTTTTAACTTCATCATCCCAACTAAACCATCATTTTATTACAAAACTTCTTTATAACCACAAAGGTATAAGAACTTTTTAGAAAAAAATTTACCAAAGTCAAAATAAAAACGAAAATAGAGGATGACGTTTATACTGTCTATTTATTAATTTAAATAATATATACAATCTAATCTGGTGCAGTGTTTGTTTGTAAATCTAAATATATATTTTTACGAAAAGTTTTAAGAAAACGCTCTGAAGATATATGTGTAATAGGTACCTATAATAGGATAAAAAAACATTTTTAAAAAATGTTTTAGGTTCGGGTTTATTTCAGTGTGTGTTAACGAATTAAAAAACGGGACATTTTTATATCTAAAACCCATGAATTGTGAACAGCATTTGATTTAAATACGAAAGAATACAGCCAAAAAAATTTCATCCAGAAATTCTTATGGTATCAAGAATATCGCGAGCAAAACCACGGGTCACAGGTAGTTTTACTTTTAATAATGTCAATCGACACCCCAGCCTACATTGTTGCGGGTTTTTCCTCGATTTTTCCTGGATCCCATCATCAGATCCTGATTTCCTTGACATGGGACCACTTCGCGAATATCCGCTTTCTAATGAAACAAGAATTTTAAAATGCTCCATTCATGATTACAAAGAAATCGCGTAACAAACACACAAAAAAAAAAAAAAAAATATACACGTCGAATAGAGAACCTCCTCCTGTTTTTTGGAAGTCGGTTAAAAAATATATATTTTGTAATGTAACTAAAAATTTAAGGTTTTCGGAATTTTTCCTTTATGTGTGCTATAAAACGTTGCTTCATGCCAAATTTCAAGATTCTAGGTCGACTGGAAGTACCCTTTAGGTTTTGATTCCCTTGCGAGTACTTGCGAGTTTCAAAATATGCAGCTTAAATTGCTGTTTCTTTTGATTGCGTTGACATAGAAGTTTGATTTTGTTACAGCTTAAAGATATTATAGACCTGAGTATTTGGTATGAATTTCAATTTAATACCTCTACGCGTTTATGAGGAAATGGGTAGTAAGGTTAAAATTATTAAAAAAATATATATTATGTGATGTAACTAAAAATTTATGGTTTTCGTAATTTTTCCTTTATCTATGCTATAAGACGTTGCTTCGTACCAAATTTCAAGATTCTGGGTTCCCGGGAAGCACCCTGTAGGTTTTGATTCCCTTGCAAGTGTCGAAAATTTGCGGCATAAACGGCTGTATCTTTTGATTGCGTTGGCTTAGAAGTTTGATTTTTTCACAGCTTCAAGGGACAGTAGACCTGAGTAATTGATATAAATTTCAGCTTCATACCTCCACGCGTTCCTGAGAAAAAGGGTCTTGACAGACGGACGGACGGACAGACGGACAACAAAGTGATCCTATAAGGGTTCCGTTTTTTCCTTTTGAGGTACGGAACCCTAAAAACATGGAATCTTGACCAGAAAGACCAGTCACGAAACCCAATCTTTCTATTATTAGGGCGAGCGAGCGTAGCCCTTCCAACGCAATTTATATAGCTTTGTGGTACATACATTTTACGAAAAGTTTATCAGGCCTACAAATTTAGATGTGCACATTTTTTTTAAATAATATTTTATAAATAAAATAAAAATAGATTATGCATCGCGGGCAAAAAACAGTATTTAATCTTGCGAGCCCCCACAAAATCACGTTTTTGCTACCTAAAATAATTTCATTGTCCTGTCTGTACGTTTGTGAAGTCTTCAGTAATAACATGAAACAGTATCACGTAGGAGACATTCCCGCAGTCCGCATGTATGGTTTATTGGCGGGAACCGTGACGGATCTCTGCGAGTGACTCCGCGGCACGCCGCTAGTTTGTCACCTCGATGACGGAATAATGATGCCAGCTTTACGGCCGACAAAGAAATGATATTAAGAGAAATACGAAGGTAGAGGTTACTTTGTGTGGAGGAAAGGTATGTAAGTATTTTGTATTGTTTACAGGAGGGAGTTTAAAGCAATCAGCCCCCCTAGCATGACTGTGCGTGATAAAATATATAGACACCACGAAATAATATCGATTTCGCGAGCATGACCAAATGAATTATGGCGTGGTACGATATGAAAAATTTAATATGGCGGTAAAAATTTAATATATTTATTATATTTTGACAGTTGGACGTCAATAAATAGCTATATCGATTTCGCGAGCATGACCAAATGTCATAAAACTAATCACGTGGTAAAATTCAATATGGCGGGTATTTTTATAAAATTTTGACAGTTGGATGTCAATAAATCGCTGTATCTATCCCGTTTTCGAAGTCATGCTAGCTTAGCAGACCTGTCTTATTTCGGTGCTATGGGTGTGCTGCAATACTTTTAGTTAGACTTTTGAGGGTTATAACTACTGTAACGACTGTCAACAAAGATAACAGGCTTCGAAATATTTAACGTATCTTATTCAAAACTAGTAGCGCCCCGCGGTTTCACCCGCGTAGTTCCCGTTCCCGTGGGAATACGGGGAAAAATATAGCTTTCCATTAGTGAATTTTTTTCGGAAAGTTTCGGAGCCTATTCGTTACAAATGAACAAATCTTTCCTATTTATAATATTAGCGTAGAAGAATCTAAAATAGCATCAGCCTGTAAGCTCTTGCAGGACAAAGGCCTCTCTCCCACAAAGGCAAAATGCATGTTGGTGATCTCAAACGCGACCCATGTCCAAAAAATTACAACATTCATCTCTCAACCCAAAAAATCAAACACGCAAATTTTGTCAATACCAAATAAGCAATATTACACTGAATAATTCATATTATACATCCCCCGGGCCATTTAACAGGGATTTTATCAAATTTCGCGAGAGTAAGGAATACAATAAACATTTTAGTGTCCCTATTTTCCGGCTGTAAACGTGGTCAATCCGCGGGCAGGCTGTCTCTGCTTTATGTCCCCTATAACCTGGTCACCGCATCTTAAAGGTGCGTGCACTAACCGCAAATTGTGCCGCTATTTATTACTTTATTTTTCTTTTGTTTATTTTTTTAAGGTTGGCTTACTGACTGATTAACGTATAATCTTCTTCTTCTTTCGTGTCAAAGCCACAAAAAGGATAAACCTATAACTACATATTCCCGGACCAAAATCCAGCTACGCCTACACCAGCGGAATTTTCCTTCCATCAGGTCTTCACATGGGCAGGTGTAAGGGCACAACAGGCACGACAGTAAGTGGGATTTACCCACTCCTATCCTGCTTTGGAGCACCACAATCACAATTCCCTGGAATAGCCCCATTTCACAAAGTTTGTACTGTTTGAAGTGTAAAGTACATATTAGGGAATGGGTTGACTGACTGATCTATTTACTGTTCCGCTCCTATGGGGTTTAGGCTTAGTGTGATGTTGTATTGCCTGTAAGCCTTCTCCGATAGATGCGCGACTCGATTAAAGATTGTTTCCATTCGTACCAGTAGTTTCTGATATTAGATTGTGCAACCAAACAAATACTAGATTCATAATCTGAGGTACTTACAGAGTTATCTCCTGCCCGAATGCAAATAGCAAAATGTATATCAGAGCCTTTAAAACTTAAATAACTAGAAGGCGTTAGCACATGCGTTACTAAATAAATGACTAATGGGTTAAGAAACTCCACTTACAAACTTTTATTTAGTTTCACCTGTCCTGTTGTCTGTAATCAAATCTTGCAAGCCATTTTTCGTCCACTTCTGGTTATCCGATTGAGCTGTTTGGTATACTTATGTAAGTCCCATGACAATGCAATAACAGCTAAAAAAAAATGTTTTTCAAAAAGATTTTTTAACAAAAAAGGCCTATAATATAGGACTTTATGCCAATATTAAAGGCTGTGCGATGATATATCGGCATACATCTATTTAGATGTCATTTCCAAAGTATTCCATCAACATTTTCACCTGAAATCCCGGCGTCCTTCTGATTACAAACGCAGAGTGCATTGTGCCATCACGCGCGCTCCTCACCTATAAACTCTTATGTCACTTTGACAGCTCAATAAAATGTGACAGCTACGCGCGCGGAATACAACATACCTATTGATGGCAATGACAGACAATTATGTGGATTAAATTATTTGTTTTGTTTTAATAGGGTTTTGTTTAATTTGAAAAAAATATGTGAATTCTTAAAACTTAATTTAAAATCAGTTACATATTTGAGACAATTGTATATTGCATTCAAGTTAAGTTTGGATGACATTGACAGGTTATGTGACGTCATTCTAAATAAAATATGGCCGACTATCACATATTGCGGTATAGGTGTAATGAACTACCATTATAGATTCCAATTAGACGAAATCTAAGAAATAGGCAAAAAAATAAGACAGCATTTCTAGGCATATATATTTAAGAAAAAGGCAAAATTCATGAGAGAATTTCTATGCACCTATTTCCTTACTTTGTCTTCGCAAGTATTATCCAAAAACCATTCACTTTTTATAGACTACCCGAATGAGCATTCCAAACCAATATAGTAGCAATATGTCCCATTTTACGATCCCCTGTTCTTAAAACAAGGCCCGTTACGTAACAAATGGATTGTATTGATAGAAACATAAAATTTCTAAGTGAAAGCGACAATAAATACCGGGGGTTGAACGTCGTAAAGTTTAACCCCCGTCTCTTACAGGTTGTTAACAATGTGAGGGATTAAAATGGGGATGAATTTTTGGGTTTTCTTTACGAGTTTGATAGTCTGAGTATTGGTTTTGACCCCAAATTTTAACCTTCTGATTAGGGTCGTAGCTTTTTTGCTTTGACCTGCTTTAGACTTATATTTTAACCTATTCAAATCTATAGAATCTTTCAGATAATCTGATTACATTAAATAAAGTAGATAAATGGAGATAAGTCAGTGAGTTAGTAATTTCTTGCTTTATATGTTCAAATATCTAAAAAATCTATTGGTTTTCTTTTGGGTCATTTATTCATTTACGCAAACGCTGGCAAAACTACAGATCAACCATCAAGCTATATCTCTCAATTATAATAATCACCAAAGACTACATGAATATCGCCATCTTCACACCAAGTAGCTACTCCAAACAATGTGTAAACTCCACACCTTACACTCAGCTGGACGCCTTTGTACAACTTCGCATTGTCCGCTGTGGAGCGTCTTGCTTGCCACTAACTTGACCATGGGTTGGGGACTTAGGTATGTATGTATGTCATATAGTATTATCTACTAAGATTTGTATGGGTTTATTGGAATTTAAGTAATACTGAATTAATAGAAATAATGGTGAAGGTATAAGAAAATGTTTTTTTAACGAATTTAAAATAGGTAGATACTTTAATATTGTTATTTGGACATTTATTTACGTTTGATACATTTGCCGAAATCTTTCGTGTGGTGATATGAGAATTCTTCCTTACTGTACTAATATTATCAGCGAGAGATTTTTGGATCTGCTCGACTTTTCTCGTTACTGTATCAATAATATCATCAATAAGAGATTTTGGGATAGCAAAAATAATGTTGAAGGCCGTTTTTTTTCCTATGCATGTGCATTGTGCATCCGTCTTTAATCATCGTTTTCGTACATATGGGACCAAGCGGGAGTAGCTGTACCAAACCAAGAATAATATTTTCGAAATCACAATAGTGAATATTATTTTTAAAATTATTCTCTGGAGCAAACTGGGACTGCATGTATGCATTTTTCATTTTCGATTTCAAAGGAATGGAGTAAAATGGGACTAACCCGATTATATATCCGAAAAATGAAAACCAACCAAGTTATAAACCTTCTCCTTTCCAAAGTCAAAAAATAACACCAAAGAACAAAAAATATTCCCATCTCATCGCAAAATATCCTTCGAATTCTCAACATTGTTAAGAAAAAGTAACTTATTTAAAGTTAAATCGTGGTAGTACTGTCACGTGCCGAACCAATTTGACACCCAATTTGTATAAGAAACGTGGAAGGGGTGAAAAAAGAACGATTTTAAAAAGGTAATTGCTCGTTTTGAAGGGTAAATTTACCCTTCATTTATTGGTAATTCATTGACATTCTTTAAGAGAAGTATCAATTACTTTTTTTTGGATTATTTAAACAAGAAATTTTGGTGATCTTAATTTAAGAAAATTCGGTCGGTCTTAGTTATATGCGTGTTTATTATTTCAGCGTATCTGTTGTTTGGGCAATGTGTATATATAGATCAGTCAGTCAGTCAATGACAATATTAAACATTATCCTGTGGAGATGAAAATTCAATGAGATACCCATCTTTAATTCATATTCTCAAATCTCTATCGAATACAAACCTATTTCAAAATAGAACACAAACTGAAACCAAGTGGTCAGATAGGAATATGTTATAAAGGAACCATGGATGAAGTAACTTGCCAACTGTCCACTCCGTGGTTCTAACTTACTATTGTCGAATAGTCATAGGAGTTTAAGGAACATACTCCACTGCTGGCTATATGGCTACTGGTTTGCGATTACTATGAGCTCAAAAAACGTATTATGGCGGTGTTGATTTATAGATTACTAGCTGCGCCCCGCGGTTTCACACGCGTAGTTCCCGTTCCCGTTCCCGTAGGAATTTCGGGATGAAAAATAGATGCTGGCCGATTCTCAGACCTACTGAATATGCTCACAAAATTTCATGAGAATCGGTCAAGCCGTTTCGGAGGAGTATGGCAACGAAAACTGTGACACGAGAATTTTATATATTAGACTAGCTGTGCCCGCGACTTCGTTCGCGTTCTGGCAACAATGATCCTATTAAGTGATACTTGGCCTTGAATTTTAAATGTAGGCATAAACGGGCCTTCGGGTATTTGTTGAGCCCCAAAAGAAGTCATTTGAAATGCACTGTTAAAAGCGCGAATATTATCTAAAAATGATTAGAAAGTGTATATTCTCATTTTTGAAAGGTTCCGGTGGATCTTCAAATTGGGATAAGTTCACTTTTCCACCAGAACAACAAAATCCAGCAGACTCATTTCTCCATTTCAAGGCAAGGTGTTTCTATAATTCTTATTCGTATTATAGATTTGGACATAATAAGTTTATACTTTGTATATACTGTCCGTATAAAGGCTTTAGTATTATCGTCACTTAATTTATTACAACTGCTAGATAATTGAATTGAAGAAATTTGAATTCAAAGGGTTGCGACTTCGATTCTTGTTCGGGGTATTTGTGATCCACGAGAGCATAGTGGTGTCGGTGATACCCACCTTTGGGGTCAGTTCAGAATGGGAATATGCGATTAAATATTGGAGGAAACATATTATATATGAATACTTATAATATTTTAATTAAAACGCAAACTTCATAACATTTTATCTATTTTGTAACGTTTTGAGGATATAACTACTTGAAAATATTGATAATTAATTGAAGGACACCATTATCGGATAGAGTTTTTATTTGTGACTCATTTAGTTATTGCTAACTACATATTTAAAATCAAAAACTTCGCGATTTGTGAAATTGATAGAATATGTGACGATTTGTATCTTGTAACGAAAGATAAATTAAATTGAATACAAAATAAATAAACTTTATATAAATAAATATCCAGGAATTAAGAAGAAAAATTCAAACTCAAATTGTAAAATGTGCCAATATTTGAAATGTTCATTCGTTTTCCCCAGGATCTTTCAGTTCGTTTAAAAAATATGAAAAAAAGAAAATATTTGTAGTAGAGTTCGGGGGATAACCTTGGTCTTATGCCACGTAAATAGGTAGTGAAGGGTATAAATTATATTGCTTATTGCCTGAAATAAAAGTAAACATAGTTACTATAATTTTCTCTTAAAAATTTCACGGAATTAGGATTCTCAATTGTATTAAATCCTCCATGCAAACATTTAAGCTAAACCTCTTTTCAAATCAAATTCCAAATTTGAATTTTCCTCTCCTTTTCCATTCTTCAATCAAAATAATTTTCTTTCTTTTTTCAAATAATTATTAAAAGGTTACTGTCTCACTCGTTTCCGCAAAATTATCTTGAATACAAAAACAACGTCACTGACCTCAATAACATTCCATATGACAAGGTTCCAATACTTGTCTTAGATCACAAATTACTATGCCTTATTACCGATACATAGAGTTCATTTTAGTGCAATTATAATTTGATAATACTGTACCGTATTAAACGCGAGTCAATGTGATTCGCGAAATGGTCAGTCAGTTGATCAGTTGGTTACAAACTGAATGTGCGTTCGATAGAACGATTTAAATTAACATTTAAAATTCGAATTGTTTATTTATTAAAAAGGTTTTTGTTTTGAGAAGTTTATAATAATTGTACGTGGCCAGTGTGCTAGTGATTTACCTCCATATCTGAATTTGGATTTTTTGTTCCTGTGTTTTTTTTTGTAAGTTTTTACTTTTTTTATTATTTTGGTATTTTATTGATTATGTTCAATTAAAAGGTGGATAGTGGAACTCTTTGGAGACTGTTAGAATATTCTAGGAGTTTGGGCTCTTAAGATTTACATATTTTGACAAGTTCTTTAGTTATGGTAACAATAGTCTGGTCTTTATAAACTACACATTTTATTTTAATTTAAAAATTTTAGAATGCTTTCATGCCATTATTATGGAAGCTATGGATACTATTTTCAAAACATATGTCGCATTTGAGATCACCAACACGCACTGATCAAGCGTGGTGTGGTGATTACGTCTATTCCTCCTCACTGTACTAATATCATCAGTGAGAGAAGTCTTTTGTTTGTAATAGCATCTGAACAAGCCGATAATATACAAGCTAATAATATAAAAGTAATAAAATGTCTTCTAAAAATAAACTTCACGGGAGTGAACATATGACTGAAGTATAAATAAACAGATTATTTGAATACTGTCCTTTCCTTGAGTAATTCAATAATATTCTTCTTAATTTCCTGTAGAGTTTTCCTTTTTCTATGTTTATTTAGCACTAGCAGCGCCTCGCGGTTTTACCCGCGTAGTTCCCGTTCCCGTAGGAATTTCAGGATAAAAAGTATCCTATGTTCTTTCCCGGACCATAAGCTACCCCTGTACCAAATTTCAAGTCAATCGGTTCTGTAGTTTAGCCGTGAAAAGGTAACAGACAGACAGAGTTACTTTCGCATATAATATTAGTAAGGATGTGGTTACTTACAGGGTAATACTATTTTCTTTTGATTAGTCACCAAAGGACATTAACTCACGAA
The DNA here is from genome assembly GCA_958496195.1 of Timandra comae. Lineage (NCBI taxonomy): Eukaryota > Metazoa > Arthropoda > Insecta > Lepidoptera > Geometridae > Timandra > Timandra comae. Next base: position 1,107,676 of record OY292372.1, on the reverse strand, counting down.
ACCTATCATCATCATCAGCTCATATTATGTCCCCACCGAAGGTCTCTCCCCTGAATTAGGGCGATCAGGCCTTAATCAACCACAGACCAAGTGTATGTTGGCCGACTTCACACACAACCTTACAATTTCTACACGTAAAATCCATTCATTTAATGGAGTTGTTTTTTTGCAATCAATTGCTCAATGTTCGGTATTTACCAAAACTTTCACTTACCCCCCAATGGTCAGCTTGTGACGTAACTTGACAGTGACGTCGCATCGCCATTATGACGTTTAAATTGACAGCTGTTAATGAGTCGACATTATTTATGCTTTTAACTAACTTGCAGTGCATTTTTAATGATTCAAAATGATCATAATTTTAGTTGAATTTGGTAAATCCCGAAACTAGAATAAGCTATTGATTTGCTCTTATTATTTACTATCTACTATCACCCGCGTAGTTCCCGTTCCCGTAAGAATATGGGGATAAAGTTATGTTAAAAACTTTCCCACTGACTCACTCTATCTTTAAACTTCGAACCGCATCAAAATCCATTGCGTAGTTTTAAAGATCTAAGCATACATAGGGACATAGGGACAGAGAAAGCGACTTTGTTTTATACTATGTGTCAAACAGCCTAAAGTGTGCCTGGGCAAATTTTATCTAGTCTAGCTCTTGACTGAAAGTGTTGCTCACTCTCTCTACTGTCGTTGAAGTTGTTTGCACCATCTCAGTTTTGGTTTTCAGTAGAGTAGAGAAAAGTATAGTGTACTATAATTTTTTCATCAGACAATCTATCTACAGCTGAAGACTTTGGTTGAACGCATTAATCTCATGAACGCTTGTTTGAATTGAAAATTTATTTTAACGATGAAGAGCACTTATCAAGAAAGCTATTAAAACATCAACCAACAGAAGCAAAACCAACATTGATTAAACCCACGGGACCCAGCTATTATGCTAGTCTTTGGGCCTATTTCACGACCATCAAGTACAGTTACTCACCAAGTAAAACTAGTTTCGTATCTTTCTTACTTTATATCAAGTGACAAAGACAAAACATGTGAACTACTCGGAACGTTACGTGAAGATGGTGATAGGCCCTTAGTATAAGAAGCCGGTGATTTAACGCTACTTACAATAACTATTGACTATGAATCTTATCACACACTCCACGCGTCGTATCTGTCACAACCGATAACATGACAACAGTTACATAATGTTTATAAATAACATCCAATAGTAATTGGATTGTTGTCATACGATTGTCTGGAAAAAAACGCTATGATACTGCCAAGCTGGTTTTACATCATCATCATTTATCATCATCACCAGCCTGTTTACGTTCACTGTTGGACATAGTTCCTCCCAACTCGCGCCAATGTGCCCTGTCAGACTATAAAATGACCGGGATGTCTGGAATTAAATTTCTGCACCCGCAACCTCAACATGCTACTTTTTGATTATATAGGTACATATAAGTAATTTTCTATATTTATAGATTTTATTATTTGTTTTCTTTTTTTATCTATGACATTGTACTAGTTTTAAGGTACTGTTTGTATTTTATTTTATTAAAAAAAAAAATACGAGCACGAGTTTCTTGCCGATTCTTCTCGGCTGATGTAATTTCTGAATCGGTGGTAGAATCAATTCTGACGTTCATAAGTGCCTCATTGAGGCCTTAACTGAATAAAGGATTTTTGACTTTGACTTTGGTGGCACGTCGCATCCACTCTCTCCCGGCTACCCTGCGCAGATCATCGCTCCACCTAGCCACAGGACGTCCTACACTACGTTTATAACTGTTAAGGCTGCTCCCAATATCCGATCTATCTATGATTTTTCTTTCCAACGGATACAAAACTCTGTATATCTGTATTATACTGTCCCAGTAACCTTATCAATGGCGGACACAATCATAAGACTAGATATTTGATACCAGATTGGATTAAAATGACAGATATACAGAGTTTTATTGAGCCACAATCTGTTTCTGTGTCGGTGACAGCGTCGCTGTAATCGCATCTTTTGGATGTCAGTTTATTGTAAACTAGCGGCGTCTCGCGGTTTCACCCGCGTAGTTCCAGTTCCCGTGGGAATTTTGGGATAAAAAGTATCCTATGTACTTTCCCGGACCATAAGCTACCCCTGTACCAAATTTCAAGTCAATCGGTTCAGTAGTTTAGCCGTGAAAAGGTAATAGACAGACAGAGTTACATTAGAGTGACATTAGAGTTAATATGACAATAGTAGCTTCCAATTTTGGCCGCCGGCACAGAAAAGATTGTGGCTCAATATATACGTTGAAAAGTAAGATTATAAATACACATCTCTTTATGACTATCTATTTTACCGAATCGCAATCTAATCAGTCAATAACGTTAATTTAAAAATAAAAAAACCCCCAACACAATTACTTTCAAACCCCCATAACTTTTAAACGAGTCAACCGATTTTCTTCTAACATGTCTAAGAACACTCGCACGTAAGTCCCCTTTAATACAAAAAAAAATGAAATTGGTTCATCCGTTCGGGAGCTATGATACCACAAACAGACAGATACACACACACACATATACACACACAGACACGTCAAACTTATAACACCCCTCTTTTTGCGTCGGGGGTTAAAAATAATAGCAAACATGCCCACAAGACCACGAAAGCATTTTGCGTAGTTTTATTATCTAAACAGATTGTCAAAGAAATGGTAAATATTATTATCGATTCCTGACCGCAATATATTGTTGTTTGATTTGACACGATAATATTACGATAACTGTAATATTGACATGTTCTGTAGTATTATCAATATCGAACTGTCAAAATGTCAGTCAAAATATGTTGTATGTTATTGTTTTTTGTTAAGAAAGTTGTAGTTTTAGAGTATTCTGGTCTGAAGGCTGTCTCGTTTAACGAAAATAGCATAAGCATAACATAATCGATAAATAGATAGACAGATTATTCACTACATCATCTCATTACAGTAACTGATCCCTAACTAAGTTCGTAACTTGTATCTAGGGTATCAGAAACTACGCACACACTCATTCACACTCGGTTTGAGTGTGTACCCAGACCGAGATAAACAATAGTACTGATATTTTGTCGTAATAAAAAGCTGACTTAGTCTAGCTAATGCTAACCGAGAATTACTTGTGCTGGCATTATCGTAAAAGTGGTTGACAGCCGTTACCGAAGTGGTTGTCGGTAATAGGTAGTCAGAGTTTTCAAATACATCGCAATACGCACAAGGACACAAATAGGGATGTCGACTGGGTAAACAAAATGAAATTCTAATTAGTCCTTCAGATAGCTTTCGAAAAAATATTAGACACGTATTTTTTTGTTTTATCAAATTAATAAAACTGACTTAGTTATAACGCATTAAAGTTCAGGAGTGGGGGCTTGTGACGATAATTCTTCGTAAAAAATGTATGTAGCTGTGACGTCACACGAGTTCTCTATGCACTTTATCGTCTTAATTATTTGTTTGTATCGAAAATGAGAAAATACGTGTCCAATATTTTTGCTAAATCTATCTGACGGACTAATTAGATTTTTTTAGTCGACATCCCTATTGTTGTAGTCTAATGGCGAAAAAGTATCCACTAATGAGAACATTAATAAGTAAATGTTCAGACTGTGTTAGTTAAGCAGTCGTTACAATAAAAGAGATTGTTTGTAAGTCTGTGTGTAGGTTGTAGGCGCCAATTTTTTTCTTACTTCTGCAACTTTCGCCTGTCTAAATGATTAATTGAAATATATTAAATATTATTCCTACAATTTGTACTTTCTGTTGTATTAAAATCCGTTTATTACGCGGTACGCACAAAGACCCCAAACAAGAATCGTCTTATTTGCGTTAAACTTTAAACCTAGTTTAAAAAGACCTGGTAAGCATTTGACACCTTGTCAGTCAAATCTGTCACTTTGACAGTATTCAAAATTACTATTATTTGTTAAAAAGGCAACCTAACTGTGATCACTCTTCCCGAATTTCAACACAATCCATTGGGTCCTTTGGCCCAATGGATTGAGTTGAAATTCGGGAACAGAATCAGATAAGTAGTTATTACGACGTAGGTATCGGGAAAACGCGGATAAATCCTCGGGAAAAGAAAAAAGCTTGTAAATAAACATTTAGGTATACCATGAAGTAATATTCAAATTAACTTCGATTTCTCATTACTAGAAACTAACAATAATAATTATCATTTGAAGCACGTATTTTACTCAGAAATTCACAAACTGTCCTTGCCGATACATGCGTACTACAACTCTCAGCAAATTCTTATAAATAATCCCATTTAATACATCAATACGTGACTCTTTAAAATTAATAATAATTGTATTGTTTTTCATAATAATCTACACTAATACACACATCAAAAGTGTCTAGGGATCAACATATATTTTTGCAATAACTTTTCTCCTGATTGATATTAATTAAAATTTTCTTTAAGGATTCATCAAATAAAGTGTTTTCGTTTGTCACAGTAACGATAAACCAAGTCACCTTTGCATTAATAAAGAAATTTGCCATTTTCCTAATAAAGGGATTTTTGACATTTGAACCACTAACATTAAAGTTCGAAAAAAAGACTGAAATAACAGTTTTCTTTAAAATTTTATTGGGTAACTTAAACAATTAATAATCCGTGTTTCTACCGCGAACACTAACAACACAAGAACATCGGTTTGGCATACTCAAAATGAGTTCATCCAAATCACGCTGTGGAATGGCCGCCCATGTTCGTTGCAACAACAAAAAAAGGTCTTCTTGCGACTGGATACCCTCCATATTCGGCAGAGCTCTTCTCTGTAGCATATCCCATGCATGCTCAATCGGGTTCAAGTCTGGCGACTGAGCAGGCCAGGGCAGGACATTGATGTTAGCTGCGGCGAGAGTCTGTCTTACAACTCTTGCGGTGTGCGGTCGTGCATTATCATGCATTAACTGAAATAAGGGACCGATTTGCACTTGTAGAGGAACGATGACGTCTGATACAATCGTCTCAGCATAAATTTGAGCGTTGAGGTTGCCTCTGATCCAAATCAACTCAGTTCTTCCGCCGATCCAAATACCCGCCCATACCATGATGGTTCCACCACTATAAGGATGGACTTCCTGGCAGGATTTTAATCGCTGTTGGCGTCCAGGGGTTCTCCAGTGTCGTATACGTCATGTATCCGGTCTCATACCAAAACGAGACTCATCAGAAAAGCACACGAAACGCCATTGTTCTTCTGCCCAATTTCTGTGTTCAAGAGCCCATTGATATCGAATCCTACGATTGTGCATTGCTATAGGTGGTACCCGTAGCGGTCTTCGGGAATGAAGGTTCACTTCATGCAAGCGGTTTCTGACTGTTTGGTCGCTAATTAAGTTCCCTGAAGAGTGATGAAGCCGCACGGCTAACATCATGGCGGTTATTGATGGAGCTCTTCGAGTTAAGATTTGAATGTATCGGTCTTGTCTCCGTGTGGTGCAGCGATACCGTCCTCCATGGCGCTCAGCCACGGTACCAGTGCTTCGGTAACGTGTCCAAAGTCGACTGATAACACTCTGACTTGTATTCAGAGCTAAAGCCACAGTACGTTGCCGGGAACCAGCTTCTATCATTCCCACGGCTCTGAGCATTTCTTCCCTGCTTAAATGACGTCGCCGCTCCATAATAACGTTGGTTTTAATCAGTAGTAGGGAAACAGTAGCACTAATAATGTCTTCAATGCGTTGTATGTTTTTATAGGGAAAATATTGACAGCTGATTTTCATCTTTTACTCGAATTTGATTCACAGTTCCTGATTCAAATTATGAAATGCACCAAAAAGGATCCATATAAATTTATAAAATCATAAATTTATTACAAAGCCACATCTCAATCTCAAGAAATCCGCATAAAAATGCTTGATCCCTAGACACTTTTGATGTGTGTATTATAAGGAGGAAATATTTGATTGTTTTTTTGTAACGAATAGGCATCGAAACTAACGAACCGATTTCAAAAATTCTTTCATTAATGGATAGCTAATTTATCAGTGCGTGACATAGGCTATATTTTATCCCCGTATTCCCATGGGAACGGGAACTACGCGGGTGGAACCGCGGAGCGCGTCTAGTAAGTAATATTTAAAGTTTCATACTATAAGTACGCACCGGCGTTCGGTTCTCAAAAACGGTCATTCCATTCTTTCCATTGGGACCGGTCTATCATCACAGATAGGACTATTGTTGCCAATAAGCCTGTCATTGTGCTGGTAGACCGGGTAGCAAGACGGGCAATACTTGTTGACATCACTGTTCCGTATGACAAGAATCTCGTGAAAGCAGAATAAGATAAGCTAAATAAATACTTAGACTTATCTCACGAGATTACCGCCATGTGGAACGTTGATTCAACAAGAATTGTACCGATAGTCGTTAGTGCGAATGGTCTGATAGCAAAAAGCCTCGACCACCATCTTAAGAGGCTTTCGCTCGACGGTTGGATCAAGGGGCAGATACAGAAGGCAGTGATTTTGGACACGGCACGTATCGTGAGGAGGTGCCTGTCTCTGCAGCCTTAAACCACCGGTAGTTTGGGCCCTGCCTTGCTTAGCATAGTTTACAACAAAGTCGCCTGCCTGTCTAATGTACATTCATATATACGCTTAAACTTTTGATCCAATTTTGATGGGGTTTTCTCTATCAGAGATGATTTTTCAAAGTATAGTTTATATTAACATCAGTTTTACGAACAAGACCACAGAATACAACTAGTTTGTGATGTGAAGATTAATAAAAATACTGGTTCATACATTCCTCAAAGCGCAGTGGTATTTCATTCTCGGAATTTTTATATTGGAATGCGGGTTTGAATCCGGTTTGTGCATGGTGTACGCAAAAATATTTCTTCCTTTCTTTTAATACAGTTTTTTTGCCAATTAATGAAATCACAATATTTTTTCCTCAATATTATATACTATATCCTATTTCTGTATCTGCATTGTAAAACCTGTCTATCTCTTATTCATGATAATTGTTCTCTGTACGCTGAGAAGGATCATATCACGCTTAAATAATGTGATTTTAGTGATTTGAAAATCGAGACATGTTTGGAACGCATCACTCGATCTCAATCCACGAACCGAACACATCAAAAAGATTTGTGTGTGTATGAGTGTGTGCGTAGTTTCTGATACCCTAGATACAAGTTACGAACTTAGTTAGGGGTCAGTTACTATAATGAAATGATGTAGTGGATGATGATAATTATTATTATGATTATTTTCAATTTCCGTCAAAACCTAGAAGAGTTAAAAGAAGATTTTAGATACTTAAGCCGTAAGGTTGCGGGTTCGATTCCCATGCGGGGTAAATATTTGTGTGAACCAAAAATGTTTGTCTCAGTCTGGTTGTGTGTGTATGTGTGCGTAGTTTCTGATACCCTAGATACAAGTCACAAACTTAGTTATGGGTCAGTTACTGTAATGAGATGATGGAGTGAATGATTATGTTATGTGCATTTAAACCATTAGAACATTTGCCAAAAATTGTATGGTATACAAATATATTGTTACTGGCTGTGCCCCGCGGTTTCACACGCGTAGTTCCCGTTCCCGTGGGAATTTCGGGATGAAAAATAGATGGTGGCCGATTCTTAGACCTACTGAATATGCTCACAAAATTTCATGAGAATCGGTCAAGCCGTTTCGGAGGAGTATGGCAACGAAAACTGTGACACGAGAATTTTATATATTAGATTGTTTTCCCATAAACATACATAGATCCACAACAACCAGACCAGAATCACATTGACTCATTCACTTTCTAACTCATGAATCACGCAGCTCTTTGTTTTAATTCCTAGTATCTTTATAAGTCTGTATAATTAAGTGTAACCTAACAGCGTTTATTATACAGTCATAATAAACAGTTTATAAGATAGGGTTTCGACGGAAAATTCCAACTTTCATCTCTTGTTGTTTGAATTTGCTGAAATTTAATGAAAAAACACTTATCTAAAGTGGTATTTATGTACTGGTATTATGGGCAGTTTTTTGCAATTAGACCTCTGACTCCTATTCCGTATTTCAAGTTCATTATGTAATATAGATCGCTGTCAGCGATAAGGCCGCCCATTGTGCGACTCTATTATGTCAATATGGTATATCTGAAATTTGTATTTTCGTATGTGGTGTAAGTTGTACAATAAAGTGTTTATCTATCTATCTATCTATCTATAGTTGCTGAACCTTCACCTAGGTGATCAAAGTGGAATAAACCGGTTATTTGATGTGTTTACGTTGAGGGTAAGCATCGGAAGGAAACCTGCACACACCTGTGAACTGATAAGGTGGCTGTCCACTTGATATAACTCCAAAAAGTAAGATGGCAAGATGAAAATAGCGCCGAGAAGACATATTTAAAAGCTTAGCCTGATTAATATTGGGAGAAATATGGGATCGGGGTGGAATATTGAAACAATATCTAGTTGTAGTGAATGATTATATCTTTTCCATTCACGGGACTATTAAGGAGTCCCGGTCTTTTGGAAGGCTAGTATGGGGCCAAAGCCCTTTGACATGTTTAATCTTGTGTAAAGGGTGCACAATCCGGCGACTATCCCTGTATAACACTATAAAATGCATCCAAGGACAGTCCCCGGTTCTGCTGGGACTATTGCAAATATATGGAAAACTACGACTGGGTTATAGGAATGGGATGTTTAATGGACTGGATATTGGGGAACTATGGGGACTATGGCACCCGCCATAATAATACACTCGTCCCATAGGAAACGCAGAAGAAGAAAAAGTCCTAGATATTTACGTAAAAGAGCGTCAAATTCACAAACTTTCTCGTTCATATTCTCTTAGTACCAAATGCTAATTGCATTGGTGTTTTCCCAAGCCGATGGTGATTTGTCATAACCACAGCAATACGTCATCAAAACTTGAACTAAATAAATAATATTTTCTTGCAGTTATCAATCAATGATTGGGCAGTTACTGCGCACTTTCAATGCGGTTATTTTGACCACAATAACGTACTTAGATTTGATATAACATGGGGTCTTGGTTGGCTATTTTGTATCGAATTCCCATAATTTTACTATTTTTGTATGATTTGAATGATGTATGTCACGAGTTTGATTATTAACGCGTTTACAAAAAATAGTATGGACGAAAATGATAAAAAAAACGTGTGGCACTCGGGGACTGCCGCGGTAAAGCTATTGCATAGCAATTTTATCAACTAATTGTTTTTTTATTTTTGTATTGCAATCCTAACCTTAGAAATTTTGATGTCGTTCTTGGGATTTCATTCAATAAAAACTTTGTCTACATTACTATAAAAACTTTTTGGAAAATTTACAAAAAAGTTTTCGATAAAAAAATAATTAAAACGTGAGGTTTTTTTTCGTTACAAAATTTCTGGATTCGGTCCCCGCGCTCAAGGCCCTCGAGAAGAAGCTATGCAATAGCTTAAAAAAATAAAGAACACAACCAGAACCAAAAACCTCCTTTCTGTGAAGTCTGTTAAAACATTAGTTGAACCTATATTAGTACATCAGAGTTACAACTCGGACCAAAATTACTTTCTCAAATAAAATTCCACCTCGTATGGTCAAGGATCATAACGGCATACATCCACGTACCCGGTGAGTGACACACTGACATACAAACTAACGGTGTATGTAGTCATTGAACTTGCGTAGGTGTTACAACAATATAGTACACACAAAAAATGTAGTAGAAAAAACCTGGTGCTCACATGCTCAATTCGACTTGCAAATCACTATATTATTTTAAACCGTCTAAAAAAAGGTTTTAATCTAAAATTGTGTCAGTGGTTAGTTTTGTTTTATTGTTGCTTAAAAGTACAAATTTTAATAGCCAGAAAGATTTCAGAAATGACGAAATTATATGGAGTTGGAATCATACTTAAATAATACTTAGTTTTTTCATCATAGGATACGTATTTTAAACATTTTTATCAGCTTGTTTTGTAAAATAAGAAATTGCAAAATAGGTTAATTATTTTCAAGAATCCTTTCGTTAACAACATCATACAAATCAACTTTTCATTTAAATCTCAACGAAATTTTAGCAAGGACTGATTTCCGCACATCAATGCATAATTCTATCAGTACATACTAAGTCAATGCAAATGAATGATATCAGCATATTGAGGTTGCATTATCATTACAACAAAGAACTCCTAATGAATAACATAATAATAACAATTAAGGTATTGGGTTCAAGGCCGCGACCGAGACATTGTTTTGATACTCGATTTAGTTGTTTACAACGCTGTGATAGCCAAATTATTGCCTTTGATATGGCCAATCAAAATATAAATGTTTTATGACTGTATTTTCTTTCTAAACTGTTTTGACTATTTCTGGAGCTTGTTTTATTAAAGGAATATATTATAGATTTAATAAATTACAAGTACAAATGAAAAATAACTCGAGTTGGTTAATTTCTGAAACGCCAAACAAATAATCAACCCACCTTATTTAATATCGCTTACCCTAAACTGTGTAATCTCTTCGCGTACCAACTGACGCATAAACCCGTCCATTTTACTGGCAATACCGAACCGTTTTAAAAAAGACAATTTAGTTAAGAAACGCGGTACAATGTCACCCACCTTCCGCGCCGCACCAATGATCCTAAATTAACGCACTGAAGGGGGTCTAATCGTCCATTTTTTCTCAGTCTGATTACCTCGGAACGCTAATATTGACCCCACCCCATTGGGCTCAAACAAATGTTAACCCTTTATTCTTCCCCCTTTCGAAAAAAACCCATAAAATATATCTAATTAAAAAATATCCCCGTCTAAGGACTGACGCTCATAAAGAATGTCAATTAGGCTCGCGACGTTTTTTCTTTTCGGCTTGTATTTTTTTTCTTGTAATATTTTGTGTCGTCCCGCAAAAAAGGGTTAAGATAGCGAAATTAGTATCGGTATGAAATATTGAGTAATTTAATATTTGGTGGGGGCGAGGCGCGAGGGGAGGGCTCGCTTTGTTTGATCGTATTTTTTAATCTGGATTAATGATTCAGATACTACTGCGAACGAGACGGGATGATTAGAAATATTAATAATTAAAAATGTTACTGGAATTCTCTTTGTATATTAATACAAATTAAAGCTAGTTATAGTGTAAACTTCGCTGCTTTTTGTTGATCTAACGAATATAATCTAATCGCCTTATTCATAAACATTTCATAAACCTATTTTAGTTAAAGTGTTTTGCGCCTGTCACACCATCTATCATTTGTAAAAGTGTGAAAGTGACAAAACATATTTTAACTAAAATAGGTTTATTATATTTTTAATAGCATAAAAACCAAATCTGTGGAAATTTGCACTCAAAATAGTTAAGGACTGTTAAAACATTACAACCCATGGAGTGGTGAGTTAATAATATAAGTTTGTATGCATCCGTCATATTTTGAGGTACATCAGTCCACTGCTGGGCATAGCCCTCTCCCAATATACGCTACTGAGTCCGATCTTCGGTTCTTCTCTGCCAATCAGTGCCCACTGCTTTGCAAGTGTCATCAATCCACCTAGTCACATTATCCTACTAATATTATTATAGATTCTTACTTTTTCACGCAAAAACTACTTAACCGAATTAGATGAAATTTGGTACAGATGTTCCTTATAACTAGGAATAACACATAGGGTATGTGTTATTCCTAGTGGTTAGTAGTACCTATGTGGTAGAATCAATTTTGACGTTCATAAGTGCCTCATTGAACTGATTAAATGATTTTTGACTTTGACTTTGATACTTTGTATTCCAAAATTTCCTCAAGATTGGGAATTACGCGGATTAAACCGCGGGGTATAGCTAGTTTGTACATTCAACTACTTAGGCAAGATTTGCTGAGAGGCCTCACAAGGTCATATTTCACAATTCGAAACCATTATGACAAATATTACACCATAGGTCAACGGTATTTTAAGGTAGGTCGTTTACCTATATGAGTAATTCTACTTCCTACTAACTAATATTATAAATACGAAAGTATGTGAGGATCAATGTTTGTTACTCTTTTACAAGCTTTTATTTAGTGTCACCTGTCCCGTTGTCTGTAATCAAATCTTGCCATTTTTCGACCACTTCTGGTTAACCGATTGAGCTGTTTAGCATACTTTTATGTAAGTCCCATGACAATGCAATAAAAGCTAAAAAAGCTTGTTTTTGAAAAGGTTTTTTTACGTAAAAACTAGTGATCCGATTTCCAAATTTATCAAGAATAATATAATAGGATAGGATATTTTGTCGAATAAATTAATACTTTGCTGACCTACCTCTCTTTCCAACTTAATAAACTTTGATCCGCCATTCTGACTCAATCTATGACGTCGTTTTAAAATTAATTCTAGAACATTTTGGTTTCCCAATGTCTCCACCATATTAGCAATGATTACAAGCTTACATACGTGTGTAAGCTATATTATGTGAAAGTTCAACCGGATTCGAACCCCGTACCTTATGGAGATACTAGCTGTGCCCCGCGGTTTTAAGAAGAGCGACGGTGGCGCAGGGGTTAAGGCCGTTGACTTCCGATCGGATGGTGCCGGGTTCGAATCCCACCAGTCCCGCCACGTACCAATGTGTTTTCAATTTAGGAATTCATAAGTACGTTACTTTCGACGCTCTTACGGTGAAGGAAAACATCGTGAGGAAACCTGCACACACCTGGGAAGAAATTCTAAGGTTGTGTGTGAAGTCGACCAACCCGCACTTGGCCAGCGTGGTCGACTAAAGCCTAATCACCCTAATTCAGGGTAGGCTCGTGCCCCTCGGTGGGGACATTATATGAGCTGATGATGATGATAATGAGTACCGTATATTCTTACTTACGCATTTATTGAAAATCTGTTATTTTGAAGTTACAAATAGATATTTCAATTTTATTTATTTGTATAAATATAGGTTATATTAAAATAAGTAACGCTAAAAATACTAATAAAATGTTTAAGTCCGCAATGATGTGCGATTGTCCCGTATTAATTCAATCAAGCGACGGGAAAATATCACCGGGATTAGTGACGCCTAAACACGGACCAAGAAAAAATATCGCGCGGGAAAGGTGGAGTGGTCTCTATGGATAGGGTCCCGTACGTTATAATAAAGTTGAAGAGAGTTCAATTAATTATTTATTTTTTGATGGACAAATAATATTTTAAGTTTTGTTTGTTTTAACTTTTTTAAGATATTTAAACTTACACAATTGCAAACATCTCTATTACATACGAACATTGAAACACAAATTCACGTAAAGCTTTGCAAAATTTCGTTTACAAGTATTTTATTAGCAGGACTAAATAGGATACTTTTTATCACTTAATTACCTCAGTCAGGTTTGGATTTACGCAAGTCATTACGCCTTTCCTTCATTGCACTAATATCATCAGTGAGTCAGTGAGAGAGACTACATACTCATGTCGAACTATTACAATATGAAGGCCTATTCAAATAATTTATTCCAAGTTACCCGTTTTTCTATCCGCACAGCTGACCCCTAAAAACTTCGACGAAACGAAACTGTGAGAACCCGTGAAAAATCTCTATTAAATCCCTCTTGAGCTAAATAAGTTCATTTGGCGAGTGCGAAAAAAATATATATACATTTTTTGCGCCTTTTTTAAATTAGAAAACATTTTTACCGATTTGTATAGCTTACTTCGGCGGTAATTAGTGATTGTCCGTTAGGGCGGCTATTGGAGAATTAAATTTATTTTTTCCTTTGAACTAATGAGGGGGTGAGGGACGGAAAAATACGCGGATTAAGGGATGAATTTGTTATTAGAAGTATTGTGTATCTGTGTTTGTTTCGTCACTTCTGTTGGTTGTTTGTGTGATGTTATATTTTTGTATGTATGATATAATTAGCTGTGCCCAGTTTTACCCGCTTAAATCTCCCGAGATAATTTAGAGAATAATAGTTATTATTAACCCCTGACGCAAAAAGAGGGGTGTTATAAGTTTGACGTGTCTGTGTGTGTGTGTGGAACTATCCGGGTAAAACCGCGGGGCATAGCTAAGCTAGTACTAGATAGTTTGAAACATAGGTTATGCAATCAAACAGTAGTGTTTGATAAGTGTAGTCGATGTTACCTCCGCAAATACATACATGAGCTGCATTTGGTAACGAACAATAGTCAGGGTTTGCAATAACGTGGATACGACTTGTACTTGGAATTACATACGAATGGATTTTGTAGACTAAATAAAAAACTTTAATATCGAAAAATTAAAAAAAAAAGTTTGGGGACCAATATTTATGAAAATTAAAACTGCATAATTAGGCTTTTGAAAAATAAATACTCCTAGCCAGGAATAATTGATTATGCCAAAAGAGTCACACCTTGTATCCCAGGGCAAAGGCTTTTCTCTGACTGATAATATTAGTTAGTACAGTGAGAAGAAATCTAGCAGAAAATAATAAATAGTACGTAATTCATTGACACCATGACTTAAAGATAATATGATTTTGTGAATAGGTCGAAAACGGTATTGTTTTCAATAATTACAAACAAATATACTCAATTAGAAATGTTTTTCTAACTAGAAATTTTATTATTTTATAACAGACATATCACATTAAAAGATTAACACTCTAAGCAACAAGTATGAATTATTTCCGCTTATTCTATTAAAAGGAAGACGCGAAACAAGGAATAACTTTACAAAAACAATGTTATTGTGTATTATTTAATAAATAATGCATATTATGTAACATAACAATAACCAGAGACTCGCATTTTAATCAATTTCATTTTTATGTTTGTTACATCACCACTACATAGTATAAAACAAAGTCGCTTTCTCTGTCCCTATGTATGCTATTAGATCTTTAAAACTACGCAACGGATTTTGATACGGTTTATTTTAATAGATAGAGTGATTCAGTGGGAAGGATTTTAAATTTTATCCCCATATTCCTATGGAAACGGGAACTACGCGGGTGAAACCGCGGGTCGCCACTAGTATTTTAATACGCTTAGCCCGTAACGACTATCGATGATGTTAGGACAACAACGGAGACCGATAGCTTAATAATTATGTCCTCCTGTTTTGTTTTTTTTATTCATGAGGGTATAATTTTTTCATTGTTTAGCAGCACAGATCATAAGTTCCGTAGTCTACATTAGGTTTTCTACATTTTTAACCCCCGACGCAAAAAGAGGGGTGTTATAAGTTTGACGTGTCTGTGTGTGTATCTGTCTGTATGTGGCATCATAACTCCCGAACGGATGAACCGATTTCAATTTAGTTATTTTTTTGTATTAAAGGGGACTTACGTGTGAGTGTTCTTAGACATGTTTGATGAAAATCGGTTGACCCGTTTAAAAGTTATGGGGTTTTTTTTTTAACATAACATAACATAATCATTCACTACATCATCTCATTATAGTAACTGACCCCTAACTAAGCTCGAAGCTTGTATCTAGGGTATCAGAAACTACGCACACACTCATTCACACACACACCCAGACCGAGACAAACATTTGTGGTTCACACAAATATTCAGCCCGCACGGGAATCAAACCCGCAACCTTACGGATGGCAGCCCGGCATGGTGACCACTCTGCCATCGAGGTCGTCAAAGTAAGTCGTCGTCGTCCATCGTCGTTTGAAAGTAATTGTTGACCAGATCAGTTGTTGGGGGTATTTTAAATTTTAATTTTGGCAGCAAATACTTTGCAAGTCATTATTAGTCTCACTAATATTATATGGCCTGTATAAATGGGAAACCTTACAATGGTTTATTTCAGGTAGATCCTCTATATCCCAACCCTAAGATCGGTTCAAACTGACGAACTTTCCTCCGTTCTCTATGAAGGCACCCGATACACACGCTATCTTAGAACTCAACATACACTAGTTAGTTGTGATATTGTTTATCTCGCGATACGTAACTTTTGTACATAATGTGCAACAACATGCCCTGGTTTTGTACGGGTTTTATAGTGATTTATTATTTGGTTATACTAATATTATCTAAAGGAATAAAAAAGTTGTGACAAATAAGAAAATAGCACCTTTACGGTCTTATTTGCGTTACATTTTAAACCTAGTTTAATAAAACCTGGTTTAAGCACATTAATATTTGACACTTGTCAGTCAAATCTGTCACTTCAGTCCTTTGACAGTATTCAAAATTGTACTTAGATCAGATTGTAAAACTTGGTTTAGTGCTAAACCAGACTAAAAATGCAACGCAAATAAGGCAGATAGAGTTTAATTCAGCTATAAATTTTCTTTTAGCAAATCTTCTGGGTGAATGAAATGTAAAATTCAATAGGGGACTAGCGATCCGTAGTTAGGCTGTAATTAGGACTTTTAGTCAATATTTTTGAGGTGTCTTATGACCACAGTTATCCCCTGGACTTTACTAAATATTTTCTCGTTTTACTGACACTTGAATTATAGATAAGTACTGCTTTTTTTTATTAATCTGAAACATAATATACTTAGCTTTCGTTTGGTTTCCACAGAATTTAATTTTAATATGAAGATTTTATTTAGTAAATTGTTGATTTTACCCGAGCGTAATACAATATACATATTTGTATGCAGTTATTTTGTTAATTCCATGACGTATTGTTGTAAATGTTACGCATATAAGTAAGTACATTACCTATACATACATGGAACATTTATCGTCATCATCTGTGGTTGCAGTTTGTAATGTACGAATTAGAATATTTATTATTTAATTTAAACATTATTAAAAGAGAGAAACATAAGTCTTTTCCAAATGAAACGACCTCGATGGCAGAGTGGTCACCATGCCGGACTGCCATCCGTAAGGTTACGGGTTCGATTCCCGTGCGGGGAAAATATTTGTGTGAACCACAAATGTTTGTCTCGGTCTGGGTGTGTATGTGAATGAGTGTGTGCGTAGTTTCTGGTACCTTAGATACAAGCTCCAAGCTTAGTTAGGGGTCAGTTACTGACTCAGTTAATGAGATGATGTAGTGAATGATTATGTTATGTTATGTTAAATAAAGAAGTTGCTTTGAAATTATGAGTTGGTCCTTAAGATCCCAAAAGCACTTGGAAAGGTCTCTGTCTTAATCTTACCGATGAATGATATTAGTACAGTGAGGAGAAACGGGCTTCACCGCGCTTGCTCATAGCGTGTTGGTGATCCGAAATACAAAAAAAAAAAACTGAACAATGTTTGAAAAATAGCAAACATGCCACGTTCAGTCCAGGGATAGAACTAAGGACTTCAGGCTAAGGTCATTCCTCTAAATAGCTGATGCATTCCAAGACACTAGAAAAAAATCTTACTAATATTATAAATGCGAAAGTTTGTATGTTTGTTCCACTTTCACGCAAAAACTAGTGTATCGATTTTGATTAAATTTGGAATAACACATAGGATACTTTTTATCCCGAAATTCCCATGGGATTGTGTATAAGTAATCGTATGTTTTAATATAAGTTTTGTAGTCACAAATCCTACCAATAGATGGCGCTGTTACTTATTTTTTTAACACGCGAAGGTGAATTGTGCCGAGATTGTATGATACTACGAGCTACGCATGCCCACGGGAGCGAGTACTACGCGGGTAAAACCGCGGGGCGCTGCTAGTCACAAATAAAATAACAAAGCCAACCTCATCAGACAAGATAATTCCCCAATACAAAATATTAATAAATGATAAATGTACATCAAACTGAGCATCTACCCTTTGTGTATCGGGATGCGACTAATCCTCAAAAAGCTCCAAAAATCAAAGCCACCCCCAATCCCTTCAAGTATTCAATTAAAATCAATCGTTTGGGCGTTTTTCAGGCGGAATTTTCTTCTAAAAAGACGTCAAATATAATCAATTTTGCAAATAACCCCCTTTACGTCTTTTTCTTTTCATATGAAATAAATCTGTTCAGACGTTGCTTCAGATAAGTGGGCATATACCTTTACGATATAACTTTGAGTTTCTTCACAGAATTTTCACCCTAATTACTTTAGCTTAAGTTCGTAATTCCCTTGAACTCGTTTACTGGAGTTAAAGGAAAAATATACTCGAACAAAATATGATAACATTGTGTGAATGTATCGAACATAACTTTATTAGTATCGTGTTGAGCTTATTTTCAACTTTAAGTTCAATACATAAGGTCGCTTTTGGCGTGTGTTTTTCGAGTTGTGACGTAACGGTTCTGCGTTGACGTCATCAATAGTGTATCAGTGTGCATTATCGTTATAACGTAGGCATTAAGACTGAACCGTTCAAGGGAAAAATTGGTTAATAAATGTATGGTAAAGGTGAGTTTATATTGGTGGCAATAATTCTCTGAAAAAAATTAAGCAAGCAGTTTTCATTTAAAGTTATAAAAGTTAGCGCCACGTTATTTTAGTTATGATATTTTTTTTGTAAATATGTTATTTATGAGGTTGAACTAAATTATTGGTCAAAAAATCAATCATTCGATATTTATAGCTGTGGTCCGAAGATTCACTTGCGTTAATTACTACTTACTGCACTGTTTCTATTGGTCGTAACGTGATGTTGTATAGCCGAAAGGTTTCCTAGAAAAATAGGCTATTTTGGTAATAAAGTTTATGTGATTGTCAAAATTCAAACACCGTCTGGCATCTTCATCGGAAAGAAACAACTAAGTAATTGAATGTATACACATCAAAAGTGTCTAGGGATCAACATATATTTTTGCAATAACTTTTCTCCTGATTGATATTAATTAAAATTTTCTTTAAGGATTCATCAAATAAAGTGTTTTCGTTTGTCACAGTAACGATAAACCAAGTCACCTTTGCATTAATAAAGAAATTTGCCATTTTCCTAATAAAGGGATTTTTGACATTTGAACCACTAACATTAAAGTTCGAAAAAAAGACTGAAATAACAGTTTTCTTTAAAATTTTATTGGGTAACTTAAACAATTAATAATCCGTGTTTCTACCGCGAACACTAACAACACAAGAACATCGGTTTGGCATACTCAAAATGAGTTCATCCAAATCACGCTGTGGAATGGCCGCCCATGTTCGTTGCAACAACAAAAAAAGGTCTTCTTGCGACTGGATACCCTCCATATTCGGCAGAGCTCTTCTCTGTAGCATATCCCATGCATGCTCAATCGGGTTCAAGTCTGGCGACTGAGCAGGCCAGGGCAGGACATTGATGTTAGCTGCGGCGAGAGTCTGTCTTACAACTCTTGCGGTGTGCGGTCGTGCATTATCATGCATTAACTGAAATAAGGGACCGATTTGCACTTGTAGAGGAACGATGACGTCTGATACAATCGTCTCAGCATAAATTTGAGCGTTGAGGTTGCCTCTGATCCAAATCAACTCAGTTCTTCCGCCGATCCAAATACCCGCCTATACCATGATGGTTCCACCACTATAAGGATGGACTTCCTGGCAGGATTTTAATCGCTGTTGGCGTCCAGGGGTTCTCCAGTGTCGTATACGTCTTGTATCCGGTCTCATACCAAAACGAGACTCATCAGAAAAGCACACGAAACGCCATTGTTCTTCTGCCCAATTTCTGTGTTCAAGAGCCCATTGATATCGAATCCTACGATTGTGCATTGCTATAGGTGGTACCCGTAGCGGTCTTCGGGAATGAAGGTTCACTTCATGCAAGCGGTTTCTGACTGTTTGGTCGCTAATTAAGTTCCCTGAAGAGTGATGAAGCCGCACGGCTAACATCATGGCGGTTATTGTTGGAGCTCTTCGAGTTAAGATTTGAATGTATCGGTCTTGTCTCCGTGTGGTGCAGCGATACCGTCCTCCATGGCGCTCAGCCACGGTACCAGTGCTTCGGTAACGTGTCCAAAGTCGACTGATAACACTCTGACTTGTATTCAGAGCTAAAGCCACAGTACGTTGCCGGGAACCAGCTTCTATCATTCCCACGGCTCTGAGCATTTCTTCCCTGCTTAAATGACGTCGCCGCTCCATAATAACGTTGGTTTTAATCAGTAGTAGGGAAACAGTAGCACTAATAATGTCTTCAATGCGTTGTATGTTTTTATAGGGAAAATATTGACAGCTGATTTTCATCTTTTACTCGAATTTGATTCACAGTTCCTGATTCAAATTATGAAATGCACCAAAAAGGATCCATATAAATTTATAAAATCATAAATTTATTACAAAGCCACATCTCAATCTCAAGAAATCCGCATAAAAATGCTTGATCCCTAGACACTTTTGATGTGTGTATTATTGTAATGTTAGCATTATTGTTTATTGAAGTATCTTAACAATATTTTTACGCAAATGTATCTATCTAAGTCTATCAACAACATTTTTAACTAGTAGCGTCTTGTGGTTTCACGTAGCTCCCGTTCCCGTGGGAATACGGGGATAAAATATAGCCTATGTCACGCACTGATAAATTAGCTTTCCATTAGTGAAAGAATTTTTGGAATCGGTTCAGTAGTTTCGGAGCCTATTCGCTACAAACAAACAAAGAAATCTTTCCTCTTTATAATATTATTATTGTAGATAGCTTATTTAATATACTTAGTGTTTTTTGTACAATTAAGTACATCTACGAGTATCTAACTAACTCTATCAACAATATTTTAAAACACAATGCAATTAACATTTTTTTCTCCATTGTGTACGAGCCCTAACAAAGCGATCACCGTTTGATGTATGACAACATATTTCGGCCACAGATACAAGTATATTATTAATGTCTCGGGAAACCGGGATGGATGGGATCACATACATTATTATTATAGCGTTATTGACTTGCTGTGTTATCTCTAAGAGTTACATATATCTTTACTATAGGATTTAATGAGCGAACTTACTTATTGCCGATCTTGTGTAGGGCTAGCTGTGTCAATTCATAAACTCAGTCTAAAATTTTGTTTTTTTTATTTTGACTGTCACAGTTGTATAGAGTCACAATCTTTTCTGTGCCGGTGACAGCGTCGCTGTAATCGCATCTTTTGGCTGTCAGTTATTGAAAATGTATCCAAATGACATTGGAATCAAAATGACAATAGGAGCTTCCAATTTTGGCCGCCGGCACAGAAAACTTGGTGACTCTATATATGTTTGAATATGGACGTAAACTTATATAGAAATGTTACATACGTTGGGATTTGAATCCAGGACCTTCGTATACGTTGACGATGTTCTACTAACCTATTTTTAATCTCCCTCAAGTAAAAATACTGATATATTAATTGATGATGATAATTTAAAGCAGTTCTTTCTTCTTTTCAGAGTTTCTACACCAAAATGCCGCCCACAAAAGATTTGAACATCAAAAACCACTTCAACAGGACATATTCTAACAGTAAGTATGATTGACTAGACACATCTATTCAGCTCCATTAGGCGTTTGTCCATACAAAGCAACGATTTTGTACGATTCAGCTAATTGGATGCGTACGCGTCTCCATACAAAATCGTTGTGTACTTAATTGTTTTTTTTTGTTCCAGATGACATGTCAATGTCAGCCCGCGTCTACCACCCGGCCACTAACTTAATGCCAGTCACCCCGCCGCAGTCACCCACAGGCGTCGCGCCTCCTTTCGCCTCCAAGACCGTCTCTTCAACGTGGAGTCGGCAGAACAGCAACAATGGGAAATACTCATGATATACAGCTTTAAAAAGCCTGAAGATATGTTCCTTTAGTTGTAAGAGATATGAAAGAAAAGAAGTTAGAAATAAGGAAGAAAGAAGGAGAGGAAAGTTGGTTCTGGCACCAACAATAAACACAATATACAGAAGGTTTTTTTCGTGAGAGAAAGAAAGTTTAATCAGCTATAAAGAGAGGACGTAAAAGAAGAGAATTAGAAAGAGACGGAAAGAAGAATGGTGTCTGTCTCTATTGCTGAAAATTGGCAAAAATCAAGTACTTATAAGTGAGCAATTTTTCGAAATTAGCCCTCACCGAGTCCTTTTTGCGAGCTAATATTTTGAAGTGTCTAACTACACTATCGATGTTTTTAAGTACGACAATTGGAAACAACTTATCTTGCCTTTCGAAGTACGGAAACTGTCCGTAAAGACTGTCAAAGTTAGTACGTCAAGTAGACCAAAGGCTTAGACAAGACCAATTATTTTACAAGACGATTAAAAGACCTAAGATGTGCCCTCCGAAGCACGGAAATACTCATGAAATGGTCACCCATCACTATAACGGAGACGCCAAGCGTTGCTTAACCGAACAGATCGCAAGTAAATCTGTGATTAGCATTTATAGCAGGTCAGTCAGCAAGCCAAGCTGTAATGAGGGTAACGGGTTCCATCCCCGTGCTAAGTACATTTAGCTTCATGAATGTGTGTGTTTTGATACCCTAAATATAGTTAATGAACATTGTTAGGGGTCAATGCATTAAAGTGATAGAGTGATTGATTATGTTGTGATAAGGAGATTTATTTGTAAAATATTATTGACAAGAAATACTGCATTTTTTTGATAAAACCTCGAAATTATGATGTATGTGATCGTTTAATAATTTTAATTTAAAATGGCTCAAAGAGAGATTATTATCATAATAAAAAGTTACTATTTTAATATCTTAACTTAGAGAAAACTTCGATCCGAAAGAACAGATTTTAATACGATATATACAGGGTGGCCCAAATAGAACGGTCAGTGGGGGGAAGAACAAAACTAGATACTTTTCGGGTTCGATATTGAGTAAGAGTTTTTTTAAATCTATGAATGCAGTTTTTATTATTTACTAAAATCGATTACATGGTTCCTAAGAGCAGATATTTGTTTCTCTTATAGTGTTATATCCCCCCCCCCCCTGGCCGTTCTATTTGGGCCACCCTGTATAATCGAGAGATATTTATGCGGATAAAACCACGGAGCAGAACTAGTAAAAATATAATTGTATTGTAATTTTGTGTTCATTTGCAAATACTTATTTTTATCTCGAATTATTTTCTGTTATATTAATTAAATGTTTTAATGATCACTAATAAATCATTTTTCAGAAATAATTATGTGTCTAGTAGAGTCCTCTAGGAGATTTTTAACGAACTAATTGAATTGAATAAGACTTATTGATTATTAATCATAGATCATAGAGGATATTATGTACTTATAAATATTTGTAAATATTATTTTTATTTTTAAGTAATTAACTGTATTATGTAATAAAACTTTACCAAAAATCCTGATGTCTTTTTTAAATAAATTAATTTGTTGGTAAGTTACTTGAATTAATAACGATTTACTATTAAAATGTTATAAGTACTACATAAATATAATAAAAAAACTAAATACTAATATAAATATTATAATAAAAAACCATACTTACTCTTCATATTTATTATTTCTTGATGATGAACTCAAAAACTACACACAAAATTATTTGAGTAGTTAACTACCTACTTAATGGAAAGCTTACTTTCTAATTTAAGTAAGTACATAAAAATATTTTCTACGGAAACGCGGGTAAACCACGGCACAAAACTAGTAATGTATGTTTTATTTTTTGCTGACAGAAAATCAGTTTAGGTTAGAAACTAAAGAATTAAATTACTTATTGTAATGTGATCTACAGTATGAGTTAATTAAAAACATTAATAAATAAACTTGCATGAAATAAAATACAACGAATACTTACAATATTATTTAATTACCTCATAATTATTATTTATCCTCAATTAATTACTTTATTTCTAAAATGTACAACAGAAAAATATATTGCAGAAAGCGACATCTATTGACAACTTTGATAACTATTATGGCACATCGATCTTTTTCCTGATCAACTTTACTGTCTGTTATAGTTGCAGCAACAGCCAACAGATGGCGTTGAAAACAATTTAAAGCGCCTAAATTAAACAGAATATATTTTTGTAACAAATCTATGTTGATATACTTGTATGGATAAAAATAGGTAATGAACTTATAACAATATCTTAAATATATGTTTATTTTTCGTCTGCTTGTCAAATGTTCTTCCAATTCCTTACAAGTTTTAAGTCAATAGTTTTGACAATTTAGTTTGCTTAGTTCTAACTAGATGGCGCTAAAACTAAAATACATTATAATAACATTTAATACATCAATTATTTTATACATAAAAATATGTCTTCCTGTTATTCGTTCAAAGTCGCTTTCTCTGTCCCTATATCCCTATGTATCTTTAAAACTACGTAACGAATTTTGATGCGGTTTATTTTAATAGATTGAGTGATTCAGTGGGAAGGTTTTTAGCATTTTATCCCCATATTCCTACGGGAACGGGAACTACGGATAAAATACTACTGCTAGTATACCAATAAACATAACCCTCCTCTGCCACACCGGGTAAAAAGATACCGCAATTTTTACGGTCATATCCAGCCAAAACTTTAAATATAAATAATTAACTTTCATCACCTTTTCATAAAACAGAAATCATTAAAGGGATCCCCCTCTGACCGAGCCATCGGATATTTACAGTGGAAACTTTGCCAATCTCAAAAACAACTCAGTAATTAAAAGTAGAGGACGGCCATAAATCTATAACTTTTAAGATATTTTAAATTAAAATGTTCCGTATCTGCGAGAGTTACGACAAAATGAATATAAAAGAAAGAAATATATTGAATCGAGATAATAATGTTCGGGCGGAATGTTAATTTATAATGTTTTCCGAAAATTTTCCGTGAATTATGGCGATTTTTAAAGGGGCTCCATTGGAAGACCAGCTTTACACTGAAATCTATATGAATGAAAGTCGGGTTATTCACGATGTGTAACTATAAAACTGCTGAACCGATTAACATCATGAAAGCATAATGCGGTTTGTTATCTCAAACAAGCCGGGCTAGCATGACTTCGAAACGCGATAGATAAAGCAATTCATCAATATCCAACTGTCAAAATATGATGAAAATATCCGCCATATTTAATTTTACCACGTAGTAAATTTTATGTCATTTGGTCATGCTCGCGAAATCGATATATTTTATCGACATCCAACTGTCCAAAATATAATAAATATAGCCGCCATATTTAATTTTATCAAATCGTACCACGCCATAATTCATTTGGTCATGCTCGCGAAATCGATATAATTTCGTGGTGTCTATATATTTTTCATCCCACTAGCTCGGAAAGTATGTTTTTAATCCTCGATATCTGGGGGTAAAAGTCGATTTTAATCTCAAGAGTGGAAAGTATCGGGGTCGCTGTGACAGCCCCTGCAGGACCCAAGGCAATTTTGCTAACTGGGAGTAAAAGTCGTTTTTGCGCTCTAGAGGTTAAAGTAAATTTGAATTTAGAACATCGTGTGCACTAAGTGTGATGACGTTTTGGATTCACAAACTGTCATACAACTTTTTTTTATTTCAAATTCAAACTCGGAACCACCAAGGATGGTGTACTTACTTATTTTTTTATTTGCTTTGCGCGTGATATTTTTGCTTTTCACTTTATATTGTGATTGTTTTATGTTTTCATTTAGTAATTTCCTCGCTGAGGGGGGATGAAAAATAATGTGTTGCACTCGAGTGCAAACAATTTTTAACCTTGTGCTCCTTTGAGTCCCTCGCTAACGCTCAGGATTCTTATTTTGAATCCCTCGCTGCGCTCGTGATTCAATTTTAGAATCCTTCGCTGGCTCGGTCCTCAACTGGAGCCCCGGTTAAAAAGCAACTTTGCACTCTTGTATAACAAATAACTATTATCACGCACAGTCATGCTAGGTAGGCAGGCAGTACATGTTTAAAAAATAAAAATATTGAACCTGAAGTCTCAGGCCGATTCAAAAAATTCTTTTACTAATGAAAAGCTACATTAGCACTAAGTAACATGACCAATGATTTGATCCTACTGTTCTACTAATATCATGAAGCCGAATGTTTGTGAGTGTGGATGTTTGTTCCTCTTTCACGCAAAAACTACTGAATGGATGTTAATGAAATTTGGTACAGATGTTCTTCATACCTAGAAATAACACATAGGGTACTTTTTATCCAAAAATTCCCACGGGAAAAGGTTCCACGCGGGTAAAACCGCGGGCACAGCTAGTTTTAAGCTATTGCATAGCTTCTATCGAGGGCCTTGAGCGCGGGGACCGAATCCAGAAATTCCGTAACGAAAAAAACCTCACGTTTTTATTATTTCTTTTATCGAAAACTTTTTTTTTGTAAATTTTCCAAAAAGTTTTTATAGTAATGTAGACAAAGTTTTTATTGTTTGAAGTCCCAAGTACGACATCAAAATTTCTAAGGTTAGGATTGCAATACAAAAATAAAAAAAAAGGTAGCACTCCGGGAGTGCCGGCAGAAGTGAAAACTTCAATATTAACGTATATATAATCAGCCAAAAATTTTCATCCAGAAATTCTTATGGTATCAAGAATATCGCGAGCAAAACCGCGGGTCACGATTAGTTTTACACAATGTCACAATGACATTTGTTACGAGGATACCGCTGCAGCACACTCAGGCACGGTAGAAAGAGTGGGAGATACTAGTTCCTCTCCCTTCCCCTCGATCTTACGCTTTTTCGATCAGCATCACGTGACCCTGACGCGAGTTTGAAAGTTTTTACCCATACAAAAAAAAGTGCTCAGCGCCGCTAAAGAAGTTTTCACTTCAAAAACAATTAGATGATAAAATTGCTATGCAATAGCTTTACCGCGGCAGTCCCCGAGTGCCACACGTTATAGTTTTTAATAATGCTATTGTAAACATGAGTACCAACATTCAATAAAATTATACGGTATCAGTACAATATCTAGTAAGTACTAGTACAATCAATAATAGCCAGTGTCGTACATGGCCTATTCTTAGATCATTTATTACTGTTCCATATTTAGACGTGATTGTATCTTCAGCTTTCTCAATAAGTTTCATTGGTGGGGTCAAACGTATTGAATCGATAGCGTGACATACAAACATTGGTATTGGTGACTATCGGCGTCTCCCGTTTTCACCCGCGTGGTTCCAGTTCCCGTGGGAATATGGCGATAAAATAGTTATGTTACTCAGGGTGAATGTAGCTTTCTAATGGTGAAAGAATTTTTGAAACCGGTTCAGTAGTTTCGGAGCCTATTCGTTACAAACAAACAAATCTTTTCTCTTTATAATATTAGTGTAGATCAGCGGTTCTCAATCTTTTTTGGTAACGGTACCCTTTTGGAAAGCGATATACTTGATGGAACCCTATTTGAAGTACACACACCGATAAAATTAGAGCAACGTTAGTTCATTTGGGAAAATTTCGGATTTTTTGTTATAATGTTGTTTTATTTTTATTAATTTATTTGATTTATTTTATATATTTATTATTAAATGATTTTTTTTAAATAAACTTGTTTAATGGAATAAATCAAAAAGTTACGGATAAAAAGTAGGTTCTTAGTTACGTATAATCGGAATGATAAAATATCATACGCTAGGAACTAAAACACTGCTACCCACGCCTTGTCAGTACGGTCGACCAGAGAGAGGTGTTTTGTTTTTTTTTTCTAAATTCTTGCGGAACCCTTACAGGAGTGTCGCGGAACCCTAGGGTTCCGCGGAGCACACTTTGAGAAACGCTGGTGTAGATGAATAATTTTGATTTACAAAACTACTGGGCTAATAGCAATAAATTTTAAACCTTTTTTACACAGATGACCCTTCTAAAAAGGCTACACAACAATTCACAAATGACACGCAAAATCACCACAAATCTACCCTAAGCATAAAATTAAAGAAAAAAGCATTTTTTAAGCTTTCATTGCATTGTCATGGGACTTACATAAGAGTGAATTTCAACAAGTGCCCAAAAATCTTCATTTCCGTGGACTTTTTTGTTTTTAAGTTTTTTTCAAAAATAATTAGCGTTTATTATACTTCTTGATAATGTATGTATTCTTGCTTATTATCAAGCTGATTACTTAAAAAACTAACGAATAACACAAGTTTAAAAATTTCATGCCACGGCGATGAAACATGCGTGCACGGCAATGAAACAAGCGTCCACGGCAATGAAAGAACTGTCCCACGGTAATGAAAGAATCACCACGGAAATGAAAATCCATACATAAAACATTTTTTTTTTATATACTGACATGAGTATTATATTATCCTAACATACAATATATACACGCCTGTCTCCGAGAAGGACAGGCATACTCCCCCAGACGGGTTATCAACGCCATATCGAATGATAATAATTGATCGAATTTCTTTATAAGATTAACATAAAACCCCTATGATATATGGCCTAAAGATTGGAAAGAATCGCTTTTGATCCCCCTGCTCAAGAAGGGGTCCACAAAATTACGTGCCTTATAAGCATGCTTTCATCATACGGTCTGCCTGTTAGTTTGTGTGGGTGGATATCGGACTTCTTGCGGGATCGATCGATACGGGTCGTTCTTGATGGATGCTCGTCCGATCAAATGGCGATTAATACCGGTGTTCCCCAAGGGTTAGTACTCATTGCAACACTTTTCCTGTTGCATATCAATGATCTGCCAAAGCCCAGAACCTATGAGTATGCAAATGATTGCACAGTTGTAGAGGATTACATATCCATCCCGCGTGCTAGTGCGGCCGAGACACAGTATTTAAGAGAGGCTATGGTCGATCACACGAACTTTTCCCTTCGGGCAGTCTCCGATTGGAGCGATGCCAATCTGATCAAGTTCAATGCCTTGAAGACCCAGGCGGGTCTTTTCTCCGCAAGGAAGACGCTGTTTGAACTGACTCCTATTTTCCGGAGTGTATCCTTACGTATAGTGGACCACCCTGACCTACTTGGAATAACGCTGACCTCAACCTTCAATTTTGGTTCATACATTGAGTCAAAGGCTCAACTGGCTGCAAAAAAGCTAGGCGTCCTCTCAAGGGTGCGACGGTACTTCACGCCAGAACAGCTGCTCCAACTCTATTAAGCACAAGTTCGGTCGTGCATGGAGTACTGTTCGCACCCTTAGGATGGATCAGCTAAATATCAACTTGAGGGGTTGGAGTCCCTAGAGAAGCGTACCAAGAGACTCCAGAGTTTTGAGCACCGGCAAAAAGTTGCTAGCCTATGGGTTTTTTATCGGATACATTTTGGAGAGTGCGCATCGGAACTACACCGCTTAATTCCCCCATCTCCGTTCTGCCACCGAATGAGCAGGGAAACCGATAAACGTCACCCATACATGGTAGATGTTCCATAAGCTCGCACAAAGCGTTTCGCGTCCACCTTTATAATGCGAATAGCGAGAGTGTGGAACTCCCTGCACAGGGAGACCGGACTGTGGCACTTATATCCCATGCCAGTAAGATTATGTTGCATATCATCCCGGATGAGCAGGCTGAAAAAGAGTTCCTTTTTCTATTTAACATCTATGGCGAATACTATAGGATATACGAAATATAAGTAGGGGAGTTCATCCGTGATCATGGCGCTTGCAACAGCGTTGAAATATCGGAAACTCGAAATATTTCAACGCTGTATAATCATAATAATTTGAGTGCTAATAACCATGATAACTATAGAAACTATATAAGTAGGAGAGCCTTAAAAGGAGGGAGTCATTACTGTTGGCAGGAACAAGATCAGCAACCTTCGATATGCAGATGACACTACTTTGGCCGCATCCTCTGAGCACGAACTTGCTGAAATGTTCAGCAGAGTAGAACGCAAAACCGAGACAGTAGGACTTTAGGTCAACAAGTCGAAGACAAAGGTTATGGTCACTGACCGAGCTGAACAGATCACACGCACAGGAGAATTGTCAGACCTGGAATTTATGAGCAAGTTTGTATACCTAGGCTGGACGATCAGTAATCAGAGAGGCTGCGAGAAAGAGATTCGAATTTGTGTGGAGATGGGCAAGCAATAAGCAAAATGTTGATAATCTGGAATGTCCAAACCATCTCCAAACGTAACAAAGATGAGACTAATTAGATCTCAGGTATTCTCGATATTGCTATACGGCTGTGAGTCCTGGTCTATCCACGCGCTGTAGATCGAAAAAAGATTAAGGCTTTCGAGATGTGGTGCTGGAGAAGGATGCCACACATACCGTTAACATCGAGACGTACGAATTAGTCTATTCTAGAACACTTGACGTAAAAACAAGACTGTCTACGATATGTTACCTACGAGTCCTGACCTACTTTGGTCAGATTTGGAGCTACAACGGTCATACAGCCTGGACAAGCTGGTTGTGGCGGGAAAGGTAGACCTACCCGACCTACCCGTTGGTCAAACCTGATCAAGGCAATAACAGGGCTCTCAATTACCAGCTCTGAGAAGAGCCGAAGACAGAGCGGAGTGGAACGGCTGGTACACGACTCCATTACAGTGCATCAGAACGGACACGATCTTAAGGAATCAAGAAAACGAGCTAGAAGGAGTACAGTAAATACAAATGAGTTATTTACTGTACTTATAAGTCTTTACTTAAGTCTTTTGTCGTATTGCAGAGATATTACTTGACGAGTACTGTACTGTCAGTATTCGGTACACTGTATCACAGGTAAATATGTTTTCCTTGCCTAATCATACCATGGCGATGAAAATATAAGTCACGGAAATGAAAGACCTGGCCACGGCGATGAAAGTAAATTGTTTTAAAAGACACGGCAATGAAGTTTTTTTCATTGCCGTGTCTTTTTTTTCATTGCCATAGCAAATATTTGCTATGGAAACCACGGAAATGAAAGCATGGCGATGAGAAACGAGTCGAAAATTTAAAATTACATAAAATCTATTAGGTATCCTAAGAACTAAACAATTCACAAATAAACAGAAGAGTATGGGCATTCTATCGAATGCTCAATCAAGAGTATAAACTTGTTCTAATAGAAGTTATACCTATACACGGCGATGAAAGAAAAAATGTCCAGTAACAAAAATGGGATACACTTACATTTATAGCTTGAAAACGCAGGCACGTGGACACGTCCTTCCACGTCGAGCACTGAGGCGATACTATTGGGCAACGTTTAGCACACAGAGAAGGAGACGCAAGTCTTTAGGTGGAACAATATGTTTAAAAATGTTTTTGACATGGCGATGAAAGTAAGTTCTGGGACAAATATTTTTCTAGTAACCATTCGTTGTATTGTTTAAATATTTGATTAAGTGTATTCCGTAACAATACCTTAACAATCCAAGTATCATATAAAACTAGGTTTCAATGTATTCGACCAATAGGTTTTCATCAAGGAGGTATAATACACATCAAGGTGAGTTGTGGACAGACACGGCGATGAAAGATTTCGAGGTTTAACATTTTTTTCTGGAGTACCTATTAATCCCAGTAATGAAATATTTAGTGCCTCACATAGGTGACTATTTCATCTAACCAAAAAAAAAGTTTTAAACATTATAACTATATTTTTAGTACCGATTTCATAGTTGCCACGCAAATTTAGGGGCCGGGATATTCACTCATAAGTATGCCAAATTTCAGCTCAATCGGATAACCAGAAGTGGTCGAAAAATGGCTTACAAGATTTGATTACAGACAACGGTGACACTAAATAAAAGTTTGTTATACTCATTACAACACGCTAAGTCACTATCTGCCTTATTTGCGTTGCATTTTTAGTCTGGTTTAACAAAACCTGGTAAGCATTTGACACCTTGTCAGTCAAATCAGTAAAATCAATGATTGTAAAACCTGGTTTAGTGCTAAACCGCACTAAAAATGCAACGCAAATAAGGCAGTATAAGTCTAGCCCAAACTCGAC
Source organism: Timandra comae (assembly GCA_958496195.1). Classification (NCBI taxonomy): domain Eukaryota; kingdom Metazoa; phylum Arthropoda; class Insecta; order Lepidoptera; family Geometridae; genus Timandra; species Timandra comae. The sequence goes on along the minus strand of OY292372.1, from coordinate 1,076,020 downwards.
TAGGAAGCCAAAATTCAGTAACCTTGAACCCGGCTCACATTCCCATGTCACAGAGACATACACGAATCAATTGTTATTGATAAGGAGTGTTCATTGAGACCGCTCTATTGGTGTGGGAATCTCTGGATGTAGGTCATACGACATTGGGATGTTTTAGAATGACTGGGTCTGGGTTATTGGTTGTTATGATCTATCTGTATTATAAAGATGATATGTTTGTTTAGCGTGTTCCAGTCGACTTTTCAACTTACATAATTTTTAATTCGGTAAGCGAGTGAAAATAAAAATCTTCCAAGATAAATGTACGAGCTTACAAAAATATATTAAATAGATTGTATTAAATTAAAAAAAATCATTATAAAAATAATAAATAAATAAAATCAAAAGGTATGCCCCGGGTGAGGATCGAACTCACGACCTTAAGATTATGAGACTTACGCGCTGCCTACTGCGCTACCGAGGCGTTGTGCAAGCGATCGAAAATTAGGTATACACTTAGCTGATAAGATAATATAAACAATTTATAATAGGGGGTGGTGAACCTTTTTGTAAATATCGGGCTATCGGGGTCATTTTACTATCAATGCAGCTTTAAATGTTATTTTGTAAGAAATGTCAAAATTATAAAAAAATTAAGTACTTTTAAAGATAGTTATGAAATTTCTGCTAAGACAAGGGAAATGACGAGAAAAAACTAAATAGCAAATATATATAATTTTTAAATTAATATCAAACCAAAAACATTGAAATCGTTGCAAAAACAACAAAAACATATGTTAAAAACGAAAACGTTAAAATATCGGTTTGTGCGCGTTACGGCGGCACGGGCCGAGACCGCAACTATTGGCGGGCGCGTGCAATTGACATCGCCGCTCAATTTATGGGCCGCACTGTCTACTGGTGAGGTACACGGAGGTAGTGGACCATGGATGGGGCTGGTGGAATAGGAAAAGTGTGATCGAAACATGAATATAGTAGTTAAAGACGCAGCTTTGTAAAGACAGTTTTTTTTTCAGTCAAGAAAAGTTTTTCTTGCACAATTTGCATACAATCTTTTAAAAATGACAAATAAACCACATGATGTGGCGTTTGCCAGTCGAAGCCTAGCCTGGGTCTCCAACAGATCTCTGGCTTAATGTTCGGCTAAAACCAACGCACAACGTGAACATATTTTTACTTTTAATAGTTGCAAATTAAACTAAGTTCTGTATTGATGTACAATTATGTGTATTTTAGGTATACATTCGTGGTTATACGTTCCCTTCGAAAAGGCAAATAATTATACATTCTCTTCATAATACATTCCCACCATACAACACTCTCGAAACACAAGCCAACACAAATCATTTCTTATTTTGGTATAGGTACTAACAGATGCCGTTTCCATAAGCTCTAAATCCACAAAAAACGGGCAGTATTTAATTAATTCCCACATTGGAATAGTGCGATATTTGAGTGCAACTGAAGTCAACGGTTATTTTGTTTTGTCGTTTTAATTAACGCGCGTCGCGGGTGCCGCGGGTTGGCCAGCCCTGGGGCTGACCACTGACACAGATTAGATAGGTGTTACTACGTGGAAACTTTGACATTGTCTTTGACCACTGACTGTAACCGTTCACCGTCACCGCTGGAAGTCATTGGAATAGGCCTATGTTCAGCAGTGAACAAGCATTAAAGGCTGATGATAACCACTGACACAGATTAGTTAGTTGTTACTACGTAGAAACTACCACAATGTCTTGAGTGATCACTGACACAGATTAGATGGATGTTACTATAATATAGCCTAAATTTGAAACCTTTGTCATGCATGTGTTTTATTTGTTTTTAATTAAATTTTGGTTTTGTTTTAATTTTATTTTATGTTCCTTGTAATAATGTAACACCGGTGTAGAAGAGGGGGACATATCACAAGTATATTGTTACTTAAAATAATGTCCCTGTAACTAACTTATTTATGTATCGTTAAAACTTGTAAGGAATAAATTATTTTTATTAAAAATCTTTGATTCGATTCCTAAACGCCTTCGGCACATTCCACATTTTGAATTGCATTCGATAAAGTATGTAGACGCATGTAGCAAAATTATTTTTGTACTATTAGTGCCCCGCAATTTAAGCCTGGGAATTTAGGGATAAAAAGTATCCTATGTGACTCCTTACTACATCAGCTACCTGCTAATAAAAGTCCCGTCAAAATTGGTCCAGCCGTTTCAGAGATTAGCCGGGACAAACAGAACACACTCCAATTTTATTTATAAGTATAGATTTCTGTATACGCCGTTACTGTAACAGTCATCAGATTATGGTTTAGAGATTTGAGTCATTTAGCGCCTAAACATTTTAAGTGAGCAATTTGGATTTTTGTCCCTCCTAATGTAAAAGATTCTTAAACATTTTAACACTGCTAGCTAAAAACACCTGTACTTAGTTCTCAATTAGTCCAATCCTACCAAATATCCTGTTACATATACTTATTGTTGAGAAGGCAAGTAACGAAAATGAAAAATCAATAAAAAAATATCAAATTCAATTACACATAAATCTACAAAGAAACGTACACCCACGATTCAAGTGAAAACCTCCCACCTCTTGCAAAAAAGAAATGTTTATCAAACGAAAGAATAATTTATAAATTAATTAATCAGACGCGGTTGAACAGTTGAACACCCCTGGCTATCTGTCCATGAATGGAACGAGAAAAATGTCTGATCTTCGAAAAAAATAACAAGTCTCTGAATAAATCATTTGGTTTAGATAAAACAGTGAAATAATTAGGAGTTACCTTTCCCGTAATTAAAAATAAATATCAAATGAGACGCCGATCGGGGGAGGGGGTGGTTTTTTCACCACTTAACGGTACCCAATTTGAGTATCGATTTTTCATTAAACTAATTTTAGGGGAAGATGGAGTTGTTTATTTTTGTAATTTAGATGGTTTCAATCGACATCTATTTTCGTATCTGCGTTATTTTATTTCTTTTAAAAGGGCTTTTTTATTTACATTAGTAGTTAAACAATTTCATAATTATATTTTAGGCATGTAAGTAACAGAATTGAAAACTGGATTAGCTTTTTTTTAAATAGGATAAGCTATTTTTCAGCTAACTGATAATATTTTTTTTTCGTCTTTTCTTGTCTCGAGTCTGTTTGCTTTTTACCTAATGCCTATGTACCTAATAGCATTTAAGATCACCAACATTCATAAGAAAGAAAATAATTACACACAAATCAAAAACATACTAATAAATACACTTTTAAATATTATTAAAAATGCCAGAGAAGTCATTCTATAGATAAAATTTTACAACAATTTCAAATTCCATGACTCAATTACGTTAAACATTTCAAAAATATTAAAAGTTTCTAAAACTAGCAGACACCCCAAGGTACATTAACAAGTTGAGAGAGGGAAAGTCAGGCGTATTAACTAGTGAATCAGATATGAATCTTTAATTTTCCAAATTTATTAAAACGCTAAGCGAACTCCACGTTCAAATAGCAATATTTTTAACGACGGAGGTTCGGATTAGGGCTGGGAAAGTGACGTGGGGATTGTAGTTATCGATGTTATTTAAAAGATTTTAATAATAAAAAGTAAAGTCTAAAAAAGCCTTAATAAGTGAAGATAGGTCGTAGGGGAGAGTGGAGAAACTTATTATCTGCAGTGGACATAACAAAGTCGCGGCTTATTATTATGATGATAAAGTTAGCCACAATGGATTTAAACAAGATTTTTTATGTGTGTCTTGGTTCCCGGTTTTAGTGGTACTTATGTATTTTTATGCAGGTCTTAATTTTAAAACAGTTATCATCAATTAATTGACGTGAAAATCTGAGTTTACGATTATTTTGAGCGATTTATTGTTTTAATCTAGATTAACACATCGATATAACACATACAAAATGTAACTAGAAATTCCTTGCAATTGACCTAACACCAATAATAAATGTCCATAGATTACTCAGCAAAACCACAAATATTTCAAATCAATTGTTCCCAATACTGTATGACATCATCATCAACTAACTATCAAAATACGAATTCATTGATTAATTGAGTAAATGGGCCGATGACACTATGGTAGAACAATGCACCAAATAATTGATGCGTGCATACGATTCAATCAGTAGTTGTTTGCCAATTTGTTCGATGGTTGAATCTGACATCATCTGCCGATCTGTGTGTCCTATATACCGTGATTCAATTATTGTATGGACAGCATGTAAAGTTGATCGATAGTTATTGAAGGAAAAATTTGTAACAGTAGTTAGTTTGTAATGGTTAAATTGTTTTAAATGTATGTTGGTTCAGAAACCATAAATTAATTATGTTTTTTTTATGTCTTTCAACACTTTCACTGTTAGCTGCACACCTGGGAGAGAAATAGATTTATGATACACCAGTAGTCTTCCACGGTTTTATCTGTGTAAGTTCTAATATCGTGGGAATTTTGGGATAAAAGTATGCCATAAGGTACCTTATTATAAGAAAAATCCGTACCAAATTTCGTCTAAATCAGTAGGCACAGCAGTTTTTACGCGAAACAGTAACAAAATTGTAAACATTCACGTTGCGTGTTTTTACGATAATTTAATTTTAAGTATTCATTTATGTATGTATCAAAATGAAATTAATAATTTTAAGGCTTTCCTGTCAGTTTCGTTTCCACCTGCCAGCTACATGACTACAAATGCAATATTTATTATTTATACCAAGAGAAATATATCGATATCACCGCCCATGTCCCATCCCTACAGTACTACGCGATAGGAAATTAAAATTTTCCTCTTGATTTAAAAGAACCAGCGCCTCGGGCTACCTCCTTAATGTGGTCCTGCATCTATTTCACATCGATGTACGTTTAAATATTTAATGAAATCTCTCCTATCTCGTATATGGAGGATATATTTTTAAATAAAGCTATTCGAGTTAAGAAAAGTGGTAGAATTTGCGAGTTATGATTTTATTAGGGTATCAGTTTATTTGATGTTTGTGTGTGATGGTCTGGAGATCACGAGTTCGATTCTTAGTTTAAGAGATGTTGGTTATTTCAAAGTCAAAAATCATTTACTCAGTTAAGGCCCCAATGAGGCACTTATGAACGTCAAAATTGATTCTACCACCTACATTTGTTTTAATATCTGTTTTTGATGAAGCACCTGACTGCCACGTGTAAGAACCTAGGTTCGATTCCTCAGTTGAGAAATACGTTTTTTTTTTTTCAAAAATTACTCTGTCAATTAGATCACTATTCATATAAAAGCGTGGTGATTACGGCTCTTCCTCCTCACTGTACTAATATCATCAGTGAAAGAGTTTGACTATGGATAAATCCAAATACTATTGTATCGTATTTCGTATACATTATTGTATCGTATTTCGTATTTATTTTCTTAAAACCTATTAAAACCCCGCCATCACAAAAAAACTTTATTTACAAGTTATAATAACGTCGTACGCGCAAGTCTTTGACGCTTTATTGAAAACGGTACGTTTGCCAAGAAATTAATTGAACAAAATTCTAGACTTTCAAAGAATAAATACTGCTCCTTATTACAAGGGACGTAAGGACTTAATCGGCGTGCAGTTTCAAACGATGCATTTTTAGTAAGAATCCTTTGAAAAATTCAAAATATACGCTTGAATTGGGAAGTCTTTAAGTTTTTTGAGACGTTTTGTTAACCGTTACCGAGCAAACGTTAACGTCTACTTTGAGTTAAAAAGTATTCTGTATTGCTATCGCTATATTTTGGGTGTTATGAAGAGGTTGGAAGTTTGTTGTGGTTCAAATGCAGCTTATTATTGGTGGTTTTAAATTTCAAGTTGTTTTTTTAAGAATTATGTGTAGGAAGTATGAAATCGTAAGTTAATTGACAAACAAAAGGTGGGCTATTAAGTCAATTAAACTGATAAGTCCGGACATAAACTGTGCGTCACTCTAAAAGTTTTAGGCCAACTAGATTTCCCCACTGGAACTTGGAATCACTCCGGTGATCGACGACCATTTTTGGATGGACGCCAGTTCAATTGATCAGTTCAACTGGCTCATCAATGGCCACCCAAAGCTTATAAAACTTTCTAGCTTTTCTAAACTTACTTGTTTCACCCCCGTAGTTCCCGATCCCGTGAGAATTTCGGGATAAAACCTTTCCCGGACCATAAGCTACCCCTGTACCAAATTTCAAGTCAATCGGTTCAGTAGTTTGGCCGTGAAACGGTAACAGACAGACAGACAGAGTTACTATCGCATTCATAATATTAGTATGGATTTCAGGGCCCTGATTCTCTAAACTATTAAGCTGTGATAATGCTACTCAAATGTGTTTTAATATCAACATTATGGCCGTTTTTTGGCATTTGTTGTCATTTTGGTATTCTCTTAGTGACAACTATTCCGCTGACTCAATAGCTCCATAAAATTTAGATGGTTGTCATGGAAACAGTATTCTGACGTTTATTAGTCAAAATTTTTATATGCAACAAAGACCCACACGGCACCATAGCCATAAGAATAAATTTTAGCAGAATACCAAATTTCTGACACTCTCGTTATGGTGCCACAATATCAACATATTGTCTGATCAATAATGTCAAATTGCAGACTTAGGCCCCTGGTTGTATGGAACAACTGTATCCATCAGTTTTGTAGTTTATTCGAACAACCATAAATCCATTTATTTATCATTCACAAACTTTCGCAATTTGAATATATCATGTTTAGCATATTCTCTTCATGTGCCATTTGTATTTGAAAGCGGTATTTGTCGTCCAATTTAGCGAGTATCGAAGATGCAACGTTTGGTAGTTGTCACCGTGATGGTCTGATTGGAGAACCCACGGGATATTGTATAGTGAAAGGGATGATAATACCGATCATTATTGTAAGAATTTTTTAGTTTGATTCAGTGAAAATGATGTTGATAGTTTTAGTATCCAAAGAAAGAAACACTTAAGTATTTATTCTTAAGGTTATGCGAAGCGATTTTTGCCGAATCTTCTGACTAGTTTCAGTCATAGACAGCGTCTTTAATGCATATTTAAAATAACTTTTGATTACAATACAGATATTGCGAGTTTTGAAACTTCTCCTTCAAATAAGGATAAGGTTGCGGGTTCGATTACCGCGCGGGGTGAATTTGTGTGAACCACAAATGTTTGTCTCGGTCTGGGTGTGTGTGAATGTGTGTGAGCGTAGTTTCTGGTACCTTAGATACAAGCTCCGAGCTTAGTTAGGGGTCAGTTACTATAATGAGATGATGTAGTGAATGATTATGTGTCAAATAGAGTAATAATTATGTCCATCAAAAAACGCCATCTCAAAATCTCTTTCAAAATCTTTAAATGTAATACATTACTTATCTCAAAACCCAAGAAACAACGTATTATCAACTCCCCAAACATCCTGATCCACAGCCGTCTTAGTACATAATTTGATTTGTATTTAATTAAAGCGAAGGATCGATGGGTGTCGAGACGTTCCGATCGGAATGCGTGATTGGACGCCTCTTGGACGGAAACCCAATAACTGGGGTTATGGTAATACGGTAACTTGTTTGGGATACTGTTTGTTTGTTTGGATGATGGATATTTAACTAAATAAATGAATGACAGAACCGTTCATTTCTAACATATTAAATCAAATTAGCATTTTTTGGCAAGAGTAGGCTAAGCAAAAATATGAGTATCCATGGTTTTATGAAGTTTAATTTAAACTAAACTTATATTCATAAGGATTGTTTATTTCATATTCACTTTAATTTGTTTTTATGTTAAAATTTCATTTTATTTTTTTATTTTTTGTATGTTTTTTATTTTAACTAAGTGATAGTAGTTCATAAAAATAGTTAATGTAATATTCTTACTTAACTTAAAATTGATATTGCATGCAAAATAATAGCTGTTAACAGTGAAACTAAATCATTGTATTTTAATAACATCTGTACACACCTGTTTTCGCAATAAAATATTTTGATTTGATTAAATTTGATTTGTTTATAATAAAACACATTATAAGATGCTCTAATGATATTAGGACAGTAAGGAAAAACTGCTAAACTCTGTCTCAGTGTGTGTATTAATGTGTGTGGTTTCTGGTACCTAAAACACAAGTTATAAACTTAGGGGTAAGTTGACATAATAATGAAGTTAATATAATATTATAGTTTTTATAGTTATCATGGTTATTAGCACTCAAATTATTATAATTAACGGGATATACCATGTATATTATTTGTTTCGAGTTTCCGATATTTCGACGCTGTTGCAAGCGCCATGATCATACATGGTAAATATCCCGTTAATTATAATAATTTGAGTAATATAATATCCCACCAAAAACATTCTGTAAAAAACTAGCCAAGTCTCGATGGAGCTGCTTGTTTATCTCTAAAAAGTAATGAAATCTAGACAAACTCGTACCAAGTCTAAGGTTCCTTACTGCGATTTCTTTATTATTATAGTATATATTTATTTATTATTATTATAGTTAATGTTGTGTGGTTTGGCCGTTGAAGGGTACACATGTACACAAGGGTACAAAACTAGGTGCTCCATGACACTATTGCACCAATCTGTCGCCAGAACCGCTACCCATTGACGATAGAAAATTGCCACTTGAAAAACGTTGATTCAATATGCAGTCAATTGTAGGCTCGACAAAGCTGCGTATTTTAATAATGTTATAACATTAACATTACGTGTAAACAAAATTGACTTGTACCCACTACTAACGTTATAAACAATGTTCAACGGCCAAGTCACACAACATTAACTAAAATAATAATAAATAAATATATACTATAATAATAAAGAAATCGCAGTAAGGAACCTTAGACTTGGTACGAGTTTATCTAGATTTCATTACTTTTTAGAGATAAACAAGCAGCTCCATCGAGACTTGGCTAGTTTTTTACAGAATGTTTTTGGTGGGATTTCATTTATTTTTGTTGAAACGTGTTAATATTGATTTATTTTATTAGATTTTCTGATTTGACACATTTTTTCTTTTTAGGAGTAGTATTTTATTATTAAGCGCCCTGCGGTTTCACCCGCGTAGTTCCCGTTCGCGTTTCCGTGGGAATGTCGCGATAAAAAGTATCCTATGTGCTTCTCCTGGTTTTAAGCTACCTCCCCACAAATTGTCAGCCAAATCAATTCAGCCGTTCTTGAGTTATAAATTCCCGTTCCCATTCCCGTGGGAATTTCGGGATTAAAAGTATCTTATGTCCCTCTCCTGGTTCTAAGCTACCTCCCCACCAATTTTCAGCCAAATCAGTTCAGCCGTTCTTGAGTTATAAATTCCCGTTCCCATTCCCGTGGGAATTTCGGGATTAAAAGTATTCTATGTTCTTTTCCTGGTTCTAAGCTACCTCCCCACCAATTTTCAGCCAAATCAGTTCAGCCGTTCTTGAGTTATAAATTCCCGTTCCCATTCCCGTGGGAATTTCGGGATTAAAAGTATTCTATGTTCTTTTCCTGGTTCTAAGCTACCTCCCCACCAATTTTCAGCCAAATCAGTTCAGCCGTTCTTGAGTTATAAATTCCCGTTCCCATTCCCGTGGGAATTTCGGGATTAAAAGTATTCTATGTTCTTTTCCTGGTTCTAAGCTACCTCCTCACCAATTTTCAGCCAAATCAGTTCAGCCGTTCTTGAGTTATAAATTCCCGTTCCCAATCCCGTAGGAATTACGGGATTAAAGGTATCCTATGTCCTTTTCCTGGTTGTAAGCTACCTCCTCACCAATTTTCAGCCAAATCAGTTCAGCCGTACTTGAGTTACAATTCCCGTTCCCGTTCCCGTATAGTTCCCGTTCCCGTTCGATTATCCTAGTTTTTATAGTTTTCCCTTTATGTGGCCATTAAACCCTAACTCTGTACCAAATTTTAGCTCTCTAGGTTTATGGGAAGTACTAGTTCTATTTTGATGATCATGAGTGAGTGAGTGAGTGAGTGAGTGAGTGAGTGAGTGAGTGTCTGTCTTAAATACGAAACTTTGCTTTCGCTTAACCTCGGAATTAAATGACCTACAGACTTGAAATTTTATTTTAAGTATGTGATTGTATAGCTTACTGGATGACGAAAGTTTCAGCGTTCTGCCCCCCTAGACAAGTGGCAATTACATTAGACGTATAGAACAGAAAGTTCGTTTTTATGAATGAAATTGATATTTGCTTACGACTTGTAATTTTGCCGCGTTACGAAACGTGAAGTTGGAAGACAAGTGGTCATTTATCTATTCGTCGGATTTCGTCGCAAGGAAACTTCAAGGAAATGCCACAGTAGTACATTTTTCATTCAAAATGGTGAATGATTGATTTGTTTGATTCAAATTGTTCACGTTTGTGTCAATATTAATTTCAAAAAATATAATTATTAACATTTATTTTCCGTTTTATTGCTATTGATATTAATATTAAAGATTAAATTGTAGTTCATAGTAAAACCACAGATAATATTATACTAGTAAAATCAAAGTTCATAATTTGAATTGCACAAAGTTTATAAAATGTACAAAAAAATTAGTTTTTTAATAGATTATAATAGTAATAAATACTTGAATAATTATTTGACAGAATAAAAATAAATTTTAAAGTTAAATAAATTATGAACAAAATGTTTATTATTCCATGGCACAGAGATACTTTGTGTAATGTGTTCTGTGGCGAACTGGCGAACGCTCCAAATATATGCCAAATCCTCGCCCCGTGGCGCAATAGGTTGTCAATTGGTAGCCAAGTGTACAAAAACATAATAAACGCATAGTCTATTCGTTTAAAGGTAAAAGTCAGTGGTCTTGTCTAACGGTTTTATTGTTAGATACTTTGATTATATACTTGTCTAGATGCAAAATTGGCCGTACTACAACGGGTCAAATAAAGTCTACTCTACTCTAAATATTTGGTAGACTCACTTCTTGTTTACATCAGTGTTATTTGAATGACTTATGGATAACGCTCACGAAAAATAATTATTTATGCCGGTTTGCGCTGTTAAATTATGTTATATTAGTTCAATTGAAGTTTATTTATTTTCTATTACAAATTACTATTTTACTTTATTTAATTAGGTATATTGACATTGACATAATACCTAATACAATAATAAACGAGCCGTACTCACACATATCCCGCAATTTGAGGACAATTATAACGCGTCGTTTGTTGGCATTACTCTATCTAGACAAATATATAATCAAAGGTTAGACATCATGTTATTAGAATTTATTATTTTCAAGAGCCAAAAGATGGCGTTGTAAAAAAAGGATGGTGTGATTTGACCATAGAGGTATTATACATTGTATTATATTAGGGATTTGACGCCAGCAAAAGCCATAAGGAAACGAAACTTCAATGAAATAAATTATGTTTTACAACTTTAGAACTTAAAGAATATTATATACTTACTTAAATACTTAGAGTAAATATAAATACATAATAATTAAGGCATTAGGTAGATAGTTGCAGTTAAAACATGTTGGTAGCCTAGATTTTTAAAGATAATGTACACAGTTTTTATCATAATAAAGAATTAAATTACTTTGTTTGTTTATTTTTAATATTTATCAAAAACTAGAAGGTCAAAATACGAACACATAACATTCTTTTAATCGAAATTATATTATTTATTAGTTAATATCAAGATTCATGCAAACATTACTACAAAATTTGCAAATAAAGTATCGTCGCGGTTTTAGCGTTTCTCTCTTCTTAAGTTTTCTGCATGGTCCTAGCATGCGCTAAAATTCATACGCTCGCGGCCCGAAAACGTTTGTCAAACTGCCACTTGGCTGCCAATTTGTAATTTCTATTCACAAGCAAATGTCAAACTCATTTCATTTACTAACTTGCTATGTCAGTTGGAACGTTTTGTACTGTTTGACAATTGTAAAAAATGACGTGCACCAACGAAATCAAAGAAGTTAGCGCTGTTCTAGAGACGACGTTCGTTTGTGGAGAAAAGGAATAGACTGGGAGCGTTTGCCACTTGTCTAGGGGGGCTGGGCTTATCCAGAGGTTCTCAAATAGGGGCCTGAAAATGCGGCGAAATGGTTCCTGTAAAGGATGGTACGGCAGTGTTTGCTTCGCGCTCGACTTGGCGGGGGGCACTGCCGTGCCCCCAGATTGATTGATTATATTATTTTGGAAAATCTACCGGAAAATTGGACTTGGATTGGCCAGAAAATAACAAAGCCTAAAAGCAAATACTGAAAACATTAAGAGTGTGATACAAAAACAAAAGTAGTGGAATATAATCTTATTTATCGTTGGGGTGGTAAGCGGGCGATGGGTAAGGAGCACTTAACGCTTTGATGTCCACAGGACGCAGGCCCCTTTGGGTTCAGCCTATCGTATGGACATGGGAAGAGCGAATTTTTGACTGATGGTTCAGTGGATGTGACTTTTGGCACTATATTTAACTGACGTTTGACTAAAAGTGACTTTTGTTTACTATTCTTAACTAACGTTTATATGAAACTGACTACTAGTACTATTTTTAACTTCAGTTTAAGCCTGCTCTGTTAACCCCAACTGTCGAACTAACACGACTGACTTTATCCAAGTAAGAGCCCTAATAAGTCTAATCTTCTTCTTCTTCGTGTCGATGGAAACGACTTATATTATGAGGCTCCAGTGAGAGGCCACTTCAATGGCGTTGGGCTGGCAGGACACGAGGTCCAAAAAGTATAATTAAAAAAAGGTAGCACTCCGGGAGTGCCGGCAGAAGTGAAAACTTCAATATTAACGTTGGGTTTAATTATAAGTATAAAAGTACTATCATTTATGAGGTAGAATACAATGTTTGTTTCTTACTTCAGTTATCATAAACGTCACGTGATGCTGATCTTACGCTTTTTCGATCAGCATCACGTGACCCTGACGCGAGTTTGAAAGTTTTTACCCATACAAAAAAAGTGCTCAGCGCCGCTAAAGAAGTTTTCACTTCAAAAATTGGGCACAAATTAGAGAATTGTAATTTCGAAAAACTGCAATCACTGCCAAACAAATGGTGCCAAAGAGCACTATATTTATCAATTTAAACCCCAATATTTTATGGGTAGAAGAATGAAATATGAAATGAAGACAATATGAAAAAAAAGAAAAAGAAGCCATCAGTAAGTCAACATTTTGTTTTACTGACCTATCTATATCACTGCAAATCGCTCCGCTCACATCAAAGTACGCACCACAAAACGTGAGTCCAAATATTCTTTGATTATAAGTCCGCCATTAGACATATTTCTCGCTAATATATGATTTAGAGGGCGCTGGCTAATACCACATCTTATTATGGAGAGATTATTAGATTTGGATGCTCCAAATGGCTTCACCGATCGATGGTAGGGTGTCTATAGACATTAGTTTGTTATAAGTATGTTTATCAATACTTCTATACTAATACACACATCAAAAGTGTCTAGGGATCAACATATATTTTTGCAATAACTTTTCTCCTGATTGATATTAATTAAAATTTTCTTTAAGGATTCATCAAATAAAGTGTTTTCGTTTGTCACAGTAACGATAAACCAAGTCACCTTTGCATTAATAAAGAAATTTGCCATTTTCCTAATAAAGGGATTTTTGACATTTGAACCACTAACATTAAAGTTCGAAAAAAAGACTGAAATAACAGTTTTCTTTAAAATTTTATTGGGTAACTTAAACAATTAATAATCCGTGTTTCTACCGCGAACACTAACAACACAAGAACATCGGTTTGGCATACTCAAAATGAGTTCATCCAAATCACGCTGTGGAATGGCCGCCCATGTTCGTTGCAACAACAAAAAAAGGTCTTCTTGCGACTGGATACCCTCCATATTCGGCAGAGCTCTTCTCTGTAGCATATCCCATGCATGCTCAATCGGGTTCAAGTCTGGCGACTGAGCAGGCCAGGGCAGGACATTGATGTTAGCTGCGGCGAGAGTCTGTCTTACAACTCTTGCGGTGTGCGGTCGTGCATTATCATGCATTAACTGAAATAAGGGACCGATTTGCACTTGTAGAGGAACGATGACGTCTGATACAATCGTCTCAGCATAAATTTGAGCGTTGAGGTTGCCTCTGATCCAAATCAACTCAGTTCCTCCTGCCGATCTAAATACCCGCCCATACCATGATGGTTCCACCACTATAAGGATGGACTTCCTGGCAGGATTTTAATCGCTGTTGGCGTCCAGGGGTTCTCCAGTGTCGTATACGTCTTGTATCCGGTCTCATACCAAAACGAGACTCATCAGAAAAGCACACGAAACGCCATTGTTCTTCTGCCCAATTTCTGTGTTCAAGAGCCCATTGATATCGAATCCTACGATTGTGCATTGCTATAGGTGGTACTCGTAGCGGTCTTCGGGAATGAAGGTTCACTTCATGCAAGCGGTTTCTGACTGTTTGGTCGCTAATTAAGTTCCCTGAAGAGTGATGAAGCCGCACGGCTAACATCATGGCGGTTATTGTTGGAGCTCTTCGAGTTAAGATTTGAATGTATCGGTCTTGTCTCCGTGTGGTGCAGCGATACCGTCCTCCATGGCGCTCAGCCACGGTACCAGTGCTTCGGTAACGTGTCCAAAGTCGACTGATAACACTCTGACTTGTATTCAGAGCTAAAGCCACAGTACGTTGCCGGGAACCAGCTTCTATCATTCCCACGGCTCTGAGCATTTCTTCCCTGCTTAAATGACGTCGCCGCTCCATAATAACGTTGGTTTTAATCAGTAGTGGGGAAACAGTAGCACTAATAATGTCTTCAATGCGTTGTATGTTTTTATAGGGAAAATATTGACAGCTGATTTTCATCTTTTACTCGAATTTGATTCACAGTTCCTGATTCAAATTATGAAATGCACCAAAAAGGATCCATATAAATTTATAAAATCATAAATTTATTACAAAGCTACATCTCAATCTCAAGAAATCCGCATAAAAATGCTTGATCCCTAGACACTTTTGATGTGTGTAGTATAATGTTATAAAGAGGAAATATGTGTTTGTTTATTTGTAACGAATAGGCTCCCAAACATAACATAACATAATCATCATCTCTCCAACATCACATTATAGTAACTGACCCCTAAGTTCGAAATTTGTATCTAGGGTATCAGAAACTACGCACACACTCATTCACACATACACCCAGACCGAGACAAAAATTTGTGGTTCACACAAATATTCACCCCGCACGGGAATCGAACCTGCAACCTCACGGATGGCAGTCCGGCATGGTGACCACTCTGCCATCGAGGACGTCAAACTACTGAACCGATTTAAAAAAAACTTTCACAAATGAGTAGCTAATTTATCAGCAAGTAACATAGACTATATTTATCCCCGTATTCTCACGGAAACGGGAACTACGGGGGTGAAACCGCATTGCACTGCTAGTCGAGTTTGTCATAAATGTCGATTCCTGGCTAATACTTAATTATAAATTATTCAAAAAGCGTTATAATGCAGATAATTGACATCCCGAAATGTGAGCAATGTAAAACCAAAAACCGAATTATTAGATTTTTGGAAAATCAATATTCTCGTTCAGGAATCGAATTAGTTGATTTCGTTATTCTTCACCCCCTTTAATAAATGTGTGGCAATTTTGAATTGGTCACATTTTTGGCGAAATTGATTTAGCCAAATGTGTGGTCATTTTGATTTGGCCAAATGTGTGGCAAATTTAATTTGACCAGGTTTGTGGCAAATTTTATTAGGCCACATTTGTGGCAAATTTAATTTGGCCACGTTTGTGGCAATTTTGATTTGGCCAGGTTTGTATCAAATTGAATTTGGCCAGGTTTGTGGCAATTTCGATTTGGCCACATTTGTGGCAAGTTTTGATATTACTAAATGCGTGGCAATTTTGATTTCGCCACAATTGTGGCAAATTCGATTTCGCCACAATTGTGGCAAATTCGATTTGGCCAAATGTGTGGCAAATTCCATTTGGCCAGGTTTGTGACAAATTTAATTTGGCCAAATGTGTGGCAAATTTAATTTTGCCAAATGTGTGGCAAATTCGATTTGGCCACTTTTGTGGCAAATTTTGATATTACTAAATGTGTGAAAAACTTGATTTGGACAAATGTGTGGCAAATTTAATTTGGCCAGGTTTGTGGCAATTTTGAATAGGCCAGGTTTGTGGCAATTTTGATTTAGCCAAATTTGTGACAAATTTAATTTGGCCAGGTTTGTGGCAATTATGATTTGGCCAGGTTTGTGGCAAATTTAATTTGGCCAAATGTGTGGCAAATTAAATTTGGCCAATTTGTAACAATTTTGATTTGGCCAGGTTTGTGGCAATTTTGATTTGGCCTGGTTTGTGGCAATTTTGATTTGGCCTGGTTTGTGGCAACTTTGATTCGGCAAAATATGTGGCAAATTTAATTTGGCCAGGTTTGTGGCAATTTTGATTTGGCCAGGTTTGTGGAAAAATCAAATTTGGCCCAATTTGTGGCAAATTAAATTTGGCCAGGTTTGTGGCAATTATGATTTGGCCACTTTTGTGGCAATTTTTAGTTGGCCAGATTTGTGGCAATTAAGATTTTGCCACTTTTGTGGCAATTTTTAGGTGGCCAGATTTGTGGCAAATTAAATTTTGCCAAATGTGTGGCAAATTAAATTTGGCCAGATTTGTGGCAATTTTTATTTGACCAGGTTTGTGGCAATTTTGATTTGGCCACGTTTGTGGCAAACTAAATTTGGCCAAATGTGTGGCAAATTAAATTTGGCCAGATTTGTGGCAATTTTTTTTGGCCACATATGTGGCAAATTTGATTTGGCCAAATTTGTGGCAATTATGATTTGGCCAGATTTGTGGCAATTTTTAGTTGGCCAGATTTGTGGCAATTTTTATTTGGCCAGGTTTGTGGAAATTTTGATTTTGCCACGTTTGTGGCAAATTAAATTTGGCCAAATAAGTGGCAAATAAATTTTAGCCAAATGTATGTAATTGAAGTTCATGTATGATTCTTCATTTAAAGTTTGTATTTACCGCGTAATTTGGAACGCGACAGAATAGTTTATTGAACGCACGCTTAGATGTCATTAGTGTCATGGCTGTCAACATTATTTTTTCTAAGAACACGTTGTGACTAGAATTATCTAATTTTTAACAAACTAATCTTAAACTAATTAATAAAAGTAGGAATAAGTAAATAGCTCTAAATGTTGTTTCTTTCACAGGTTTGTACCATTTGTGATAATTACTTAAGATGTCATGTATTTTAAAGTTTGTTTAATAAAACATTTCTTTCACAGAGAAACGCAATTAAGTTTTTATTTCTACACAACCATACGTGTTAGTGCACATTATAAAACAACATTTGCATAGCTATTGAAACTATGGAGAAATTAAGGTTCGAATTTAAGGTGAAGCCTGCTGAAGATCCGAAAAGCAATATAATTTGTATAACCTCAATCACAAAGGATGACAAACATATTTTTACAATTCCGGAGAGGTTACAACCGGCAAATTTACACGAGGCAATATATAAATCTCAAGCATTTCAGAAAGTTAAGACAACATTACAAAAAAGACATGAAAAAAGACGAGTTTGGATTTCTATGTCACCGGAAATAAAGGATACATATATGGATCAGGACGGCAATATGCAGTTCAGAGGATATTTACTGGAAGAATCTATAGCAGAAGAACATACACCAGGTCCTTCTTATGGAATCACCGAAGAGGCTTTGTCAAAAATATTGGATAGTTTTGCTGAAAAGAAGATAGGAGTATCTAAACCTCGGAACCTAACAAGCTTATCAGAAAAATTTGTTATAGATAAATTCAGTGCTAAGACATCCAATATGTTACAATGGATGAATAATTTTGAGGCAGAATGTATGCGTTTTGAAATTACAGAGGATGTACAGAAAATAGAAATATTTAAACTTTTTTTGAGCGATTCATGCATGGATTGGTATAGTTCTATGCTCATAAAACATACCATAAATTCAGAATGGGAAACATGGCGAAAACTGTTTTGTGAGACTTATGCGGATAAAGGTTGGACTCCGGTCAGGTATGCAATGTTATTTAAATATAGACAGGGCACTTTACTAGATTATGCATTAAAGAAAGAAAGATTATTGCTTGAAATAAATAAATTTATGGACAAAACTACATTGATTGATCTCATAGTTATAGGTCTACCAAATTTCATAGCAGATAAAATTGATAGACACTTGTTAAAGGAAACTGAAGATTTGTTTAATAGCCTCAGAGGTTCAGAACATTTGATAAAAATTAACAAAAAGATTTCAGATAAGAAAATAGAAAATAGTGAATCTCAGTTTAAAGAAAAAAACAAAAAAAATGGGTTAATACCTTGCCAAATTTGTGAGAAAGAAAACAAGGGATCCCGCTATCATCCGGAATCTTTATGTTGGTTTAAAAATAAAAATATTGAAAAACAAAAAAAAGATCACATAAGAAGTGTGAATAATTTTGAGTTAGAAACCGAATTAAATGAAACCGAACCAAAAAACTAATAGTTCCGCCATTAATTAAAATTAAATTACTAATAAATGATACTCTAGAAACTACAGGAATTTACGATTCGGGTTCTAATGTATCTTTAATTAATTCTAAGTTACTGTCCTTAAAAAGAAATACAAATTTTAAGAATGAAAATAATCCAGGTTTAAAAACAATTAATGGCGTTAAAAAATCAATAGGAACGGTTACACTAAAAATAAAAATTTTTGATATTGAACAAAGTATGACTGTTTTTGTTATAGATAAAGAAAATTTTAGTTATGATTTCTTAATTGGTTTAGACTGCATAAAAGCATTTCACTTAACACAAAATGAAGGTCTGAACATTACTCAAATATTAAAAATTGAAAATCACAGAAATGAAATAAATAATTACAAAAAAAATCCTGGCTTAGCAGGTAATCATCAAAATGATAATAATACACAAACAATTTCTGAATTTACAGGTGAGATAAAAAGTAAAAATAAAAAATACATAGAGAAAACTGAAATAAAAAATGATGGTCCATTTAAAATAAACTTTAATGAAAATATAGTGGTCAAAAACTTTGACATATCCATAAATCACTTAAATACGGAAAGACAAGCACAGATACAAAACTTGATAAGTACATATAACTCTCTGTTTGCTAAAGATAAATTTGATATAGGTACAGTACAAGGATACGAGGCGCATATAGATTTATTAATAGATCAATATTGCAGTAAAAGGCCATATAGATGTAGTATTGAAGATATGAAAGAAATAGAACAACAAATAATAAAATTATTAGAAAACAATATAATAGAGGAGTCATATAGTCCTTTTGCCGCTCCAGTAACACTAGCATTTAAAAAAGATGAAGGTAAGAAATCAAGACTCTGTATAGACTTTCGCGACTTAAATAAAATAGTGGTACCACAATCTCAGCCTTTTCCACTTATTGAAGATTTAATGGTAAAGACAAGAAACTGTAGGTTTTTCACAACACTAGATATAAATTCAGCATTTTGGTCCATACCATTAAAAATAGAAGATAGAAAAAAAACAGCATTTGTTACCCAACAAGGACACTATCAGTGGACTTGTTTACCTTTTGGATTGAAAACTTCCCCTGCTATATTTCAGAGAATATTGGGCAGTATAATACGAAAACATAAACTTACTGACTTCACCGTAAATTACATCGATGATATATTGGTTTTTTCAGAGACATTTACGGACCACATTAGACATTTAAAATCGTTGTTGGAAGCAATATCAATGGAAGGATTCAAATTGAAATTTTCCAAATGTAATTTTGCACAAGACTCCGTTAAATATTTAGGTCATATAATAAAAAACAATACTATATCCCCTCTTAAGGATAATTTAATTGCAATAAAAGAGTTCCCTATCCCTAAGACACCAAAAAATGTTAGACAATTTCTTGGTAAAATAAATTTCTATGGCAAATATGTACCAAATATTTCAGTTATATTAGATCCGTTACACAATTTGTTAAGAAAAGGTCAAACTTTTAATTGGTCAGATAGCTGTCAGAAATCATTTGAAACAATAAAAGAACTACTTTGCAAGAAGCCGATCTTGACAATTTTTGATCCGGATCTCCCAATCAGAATTTATACAGATGCCAGTATACAGGGTGTAGGAGCAGTGTTAAAACAGTTACAACAAGGGGGTGAGGAAAAACCATGTGCATATTTTTCAAAAAAATTAAATGATTCACAAAAACGGAAAAAGGCTATTTATCTGGAGTGTCTAGCAATAAAAGAGGCAGTCAAATATTGGCAGCATTGGCTTATAGGGAGAAAGTTTACAGTTTACTCAGACCATAAACCTTTAGAAAAAATGAACATAAAGGCTAGGACTGATGAAGAGTTGGGAGATCTTGCATATTATCCGTCTCAATTTAATTTTGAAGTGATATACTCCCCGGGAAAAAACAATTTAGAAGCAGATAGTTTGAGCAGAAATCCTGTATTGCAACCGTCTGATAATCAAGAAGATATTTTGAAAATTGTAAATTTTATTGAACTTAAAGATATAAAAAATGATCAAGAAAACAACCAAGATTTAAAACAAAACAAAAATAGTCTCATACATAAAAATACAATATATTATAAAAAATAGGAAAAAAAGAAAAAATTATTCTATCTGAAGACTTTAGCAAAAGGTTTATAGAAAAAATACATAACGGTTATTGTCATTTAGGAATACAACAAATGAAAAAAAAAAATATCCCTTTTTATTATGCAAAAAATTTAAATAACAATATTAAAAAAAATTGTAACAACTGTGAAACTTGTATAAAAAACAAATCAAGAGTCAAATTTCAATTTGGATTAATGTCTCACTTAGGACCAGCTACTTACCCATTTGAAATAGCATCAATAGACACTATAGGAGGATTTGGTGGTTCACGTTCAACTAAAACTTATTTGCATCTTTTAGTGGACCACTTCACAAGATTTGCCTACATTTTGACGTCTAAAACACAAAGTACACCCGATTTTATAAAGTTAGTTAATAAATCACTACTCGACAATAATAAGATTGGCATGATTTTATCCGACCAATACCCAGGAATAAATTCAAAAGATTTTAAAAAAATTTTAACCAGCCACAATATCCCTATTATATTCACTGCTGTAAATGCACCCTTCTCTAATGGTTTGAATGAACGGTTAAACCAGACATTAGTTAATAAGATTCGATGCAAATTAAATTAAAAACAAAATAAAAAATTAAGCTGGACAACTATTGCTCATGAATGTACTGAAAAATATAATGAAACTGAACATACAGTAACAGGATATTCCCCAAAATATTTATTAGAAGGAAAAAACGTTGATATTTTGCCAGATGAATTAAAACAATGTAAAAAGGCTACCGAAAATAATTTGCTAAAAGATAGAAAAATAGCATTGGAAAAAAGTATAAAATCACATAATTATAATAAACAACAATTTGATAAGAATAGAAAACAATTTGAATTCAAAATTGGAGATTTGGTGTATGTTGAAAATGGGAACAGATTAAATAGAAAAAAACTTGATGAATTGAAAATAGGTCCTTTTGAAATCATAGAAAAGTTATCAAATTCAATATATAAAATAAATACAGGACATAAAAAGTCAGAGTCCAATCTTTTCCACATTACAAAACTTGTTCCCATGTCAGAAACTTGTTAATCATACTTATTGGGTACAGTTTTGTACTCCTTGGTGGGGAGATGTAATTGAAGTTCATGTATGATTCTTCATTTAAAGTTTGTATTTACCGCGTAATTTGGAACGCGACAGAATAGTTTATTGAACGCACGCTTAGATGTCATTAGTGTCATGGCTGTCAACATTATTTTTTCTAAGAACACGTTGTGACTAGAATTATCTAATTTTTAACAAACTAATCTTAAACTAATTAATAAAAGTAGGAATAAGTAAATAGCTCTAAATGTTGTTTCTTTCACAGGTTTGTACCATTTGTGATAATTACTTAAGATGTCATGTATTTTAAAGTTTGTTTAATAAAACATTTCTTTCACAGAGAAACGCAATTAAGTTTTTATTTCTACACAACCATACGTGTTAGTGCACATTATATGATTATAAGATTTGGCCACTTTTGTGGCAATTTTTAGTTGGCCAGATTTGTGGCAATTTTGACTTGGCCAGGTTTGTGGCAAACTAAATTTGGCCAATTTGTGGCAATTTTTTTTGGCCAGATTTGTGGCAAATTAAATTTTGCCAAATGTGTGGCAAATTAAATTTGGCCAGATTTGTGGCAATTTTTATTTGGCCAGGTTTGTGGCAAACTAAATTTGGCCAAATGTGTGGCAAATTAAATTTGGCCAGATATGTGGCAAATTTTTTTTTGGCCACATTTGTGGCAAATTTGATTAGGCCAAATTTGTGGCAATTAAGATTTGGCCACTTTTGTGGCAATTAAGATTTGGCCACTTTTGTGGCAATTTTTGGTTGGCCAGATTTGTGGCAATTTTGATTTGGCCAGGTTTGTGGCAAATTAAATTTGCCCAGATTTGTGGCAATTTTTTTGGCCAGATTTGTGGCAAATTAAATTTTGCCAAATGTGTGGCAAATTAAATTTGGCCAGATATGTGGCAATTTTTATTTGGCCAGGTTTGTGGCAATTTTGATTTGGCCACGTTTGTGGCAAATTAAATTTGGCCAAATGTGGGGCAAATTAAATTTGGCCAGATTTGTGGCAAATTTTTTTTTTGGCCACATTTGTGGCAAATTTGATTTGGCCAAATTTGTGGCAATTAAGATTTAGCCACTTTTGTGGCAATTTTTAGGTAGCCAGATTTACGGCAAATTAAATTTGGCCAAATTTGTGGCGATTAAGGTTTGGCCACTTCTGTGGCAATTTTTAGTTGGCCACTTCTGTGGCAATTTTTAGTTGGCCAGATTTGTGGCAAATTAAATTTGGCCAGATTTGTGGCAAATTTAATTTGGCCAGGTTTTTGTGGCAATTTTGATGTGGCCAAATTTGTGGCAAATTTAATGTGGCCAGGTTTGTGGCAATTTTTATGTGGCCAGGTTTGTGGCAAATTAAATTTTGCCAAATGTGTGGCAAATTAAATTTGGCCAGATTTGTGTCAATTTTTATTTGGCCAGGTTTGTGGCAATTTTGATTTGGCCACTTTTGTGGCAATTTTTAGTTGGCCAGATTTGTGGCGAATTAAATTTTGCCAAATGTGCGGCAAATTAAATTTGGCCAGATTTGTGGCAATTTTTATTTGGCCAGGTTTATGGCAATTTTGATTTGGCCACGTTTGTGGCAAACTAAATTTGGCCAAATGTGTGGCAAATTAAATTTGGCCAGATTTGTGGCAATTTTTTTTTGGCCACATATGTGGCAAATTTGATTTGTCCAAATGTGTGGCAATTTTGATTTGGCCAGGCTTGTGGCAATTTTGACTTGGCCAGGTTTGTGGCAATTTTGATTTGGCCAGGTTTGTGGCAAATATTGATTTGGCCAAATTTGTGGCAAATTTAATTTGCCCAGGTTTGTGGCAAAATTGATTTGGCTAGGTTTGTGGCAATTTTGATTTGGCCAAATGTGTGGCAAATTTAATTTGGCCAGATTTGTGGCAATTTTTTTTGGCCACATATGTGGCAAATTTGATTTGCCCAGTTTTGTGGCAATTAAGATTTGGCCACTTTTGTGGCAATTTTTAGTTGGCCAGATTTGTGGCGAATTAAATTTTGCCAAATGTGTGGCAAATTAAATTTGGCCAGATTTGTGGCAAAATTGATTTGGCTAGGTTTGTGGCAATTTTGAATTTGGCAGGTTTGTGGCAATTTTGATCTAGTCAGGTTTGTGGCAATTTTGATTTGGCCAGGTTTGTGGCAATTATGATTTGGCCAGGTTTGTGGCAATTTTGATTTGGCCAAATTTGTGGCAATTTTGAATTAGGCAGGTTTGTGGCAATTTAGATCTGGTCAGGTTTGTGGCAATTTTGATTTGGCCAGGTTTGTGGCAATTATGATTTGGCCAGGTTTGTGGCAATTTTGATTTGGCCAAATTTGTGGCAAATTTAATTTGGCCAGATTTGTGGCAAAATTGATTTGGCTAGGTTTGTAGCAATTTTGAATTTGGCAGGTTTGTGGCAATTTTGATCTGGTCAGGTTTGTGGCAATTTTGATTTGGCCAGGTTTGTGGCAATTATGATTTGGCCAGGTTTGTGGCAATTTTGATTTGGCCAAATTTGTGGCAATTTTGAATTTGGCAGGTTTGTGGCAATTTAGATCTGGTCAGGTTTGAGGCAATTTTGATTTGGCCAGGTTTGTGGCAATTTGATTTGGCCAGGTTTGTGGCAAATTGAATATGGCCAGGTTTTTGGCAATATCGATTTGGCCACATTTGTTGCAAATTTTAATGTTACTAAATGTGTGGCAAATCTGATTTGGCCACAATTGTGGCAAATTTAATTTGGCTAGGTTTGTGGCAATTTTGATTTGGCCACATTTGTGGCAACTTTTGATATGACTAAATGTGTGGCAAATTTGATTTGGCCAAATGTGTGGCAAATTTGATTTGGCCACTTTTGTGGCAAATTTGATTTAGCCACATTTGTGGCAAATTTGATTTGGCCAAATGTGTCCACTTGTCATAAAGTAAGAAAGAGACAAAACTAATTTTACTTGGTGAGTAATGTTACTTGAAGGTCGTGAAATAGGCCCTAAGTATTACAGATTTTTGTAGCTTATGAGTATGTTTATTTAAATATTTCCCATGCTTTAATATTATCAGAAACACGTATTTTAAGCATTATTTGTACGTAGTATTCAATTAAAAGTTGTACAAAAGAGATGCTTTAGTAGTACGTTGAATAAATTTGGGGCGAATCCCGCGCGAGATCTGTTAATGTGTATAGGAGGATTAGTGTTTGGTTTTAGCTAAAGGGCACTCCACAATTGTGGCACTATTATATGTTGTTAAAATTTATTTGGATTTTAAACTTTCGATTATGTGGGCTCAATTTCTGGGTAGAGTAATAAATAGTTGCATATATTAAGCGTAAATATTATGTAATTTTCTTAACATAGGGTTTTAAATTACTATAACTTAAGTAATTAAGTAAGCCTTTTCTTCATAAATACACTTTTTGTATCGGTTTCAGAAGAAAAAAGATGTCTTTGCCTTGCAGTGTGATTTTACACGCGGATACTACTACTATTTCTTCGGTCTTTGGTCTTCAATATGGTAGAGGGATTTGCTAACCAAAACCCTGCGTTACCGGTTAGCATTTTAGAAGCACGACGTTGAGACCTTCACACAATACTCATTAGCAACAATCTTTTAGTTTATTTTTGAAGTGAAAACTTCTTTAGCGGCGCTGAGCACTTTTTTTTGTATGGGTAAAAACTTTCAAACTCGCGTCAGGGTCACGTGACGCTGATCGAAAAAGCGTAAGATCGATTGTCAGTCCTATTGTCATATTTGTGTACGATAGCGCAATAAATAAACATTGTATTCTACCTCATAAATGATAGTACTTTTATACTTATAATTAAACACAACGTTAATATTGAAGTTTTCACTTCTGCCGGCACTCCCGGAGTGCTACCTTTTTTTGGGGTATCATGTTTAAAATTCATTAAACTAGAAATTACTTAATCATATAATGTTGATCCATTTGTCATGTCACCGTGTCATACCAAATTACTCCACTATAAGATCCGTTGTCAACTAAACGGGATCACATCCTCCAGTGTATTCGTCCCCTTAGCCCGTCCACTCCGTACCGTACATACATTTTTCGTCTAAAGCTTATGGCTTTTAGATTATTCTCAGTATTCGGTACGCTTCCGTAGCTAAATATAAATATTGCAGCAATGAGGACGGCTTGCTAATGATTTAGACTGTTTTCTCTGTACGCTTATTCTTTGTGGATTTCCAAAATTGAAATAATTATTTTAAAATGCGATTCTAGCCGCCATTGGATAAGTCTTTTTGGCCATTAAAACCGACAGGTTTTAATGGCTAAATTACAAGCAGATACAAAAATATATGTGTGATTTGGTGAGTATGAATTTGTGTTTCGATTATCATAAATACATAATCAATGGTTATAGTCAGTTATAACGTTTGGATAATTTGATTTTTTTACTTGGTTGTCGAAAGATCCCAATTCTGGCTTATGGGAAATGTGTCAGGTTATAAATATCCTTTTCCGTAATTTAAGGATCACAATTGGCATACATAAATAGTCCAAACTTAAGACTGTTGCAGGCTCGTTTACATTCAAGTACTACATCATCATCATCAGCTCATATAATGTCCCCACCGCGGGGCTCGAGCCTACCCTGAATTAGGGCGATTAGGCCTTAGTCAACCACGCTGGCCAATTGCGGGTTGGTCGACTTCACAACCTTAGAATTTCTTCCCAGGCTTGTGCAGGTTTCCTCACGATGTTTTCCATCACCGTAAGAGCGTCGAAAATAACGTAAGTACTTATGAATCCGTAAATTGAAAACACATTGGTACGTGGCGGGACTGGTGGGGTTCGAACCAGGCACCTTCCGATCAGAAGTCAACGGCCTTAACCCCTGCGCCACCGACGCTCTTACGTACTACGTTAAGGCCCAAACAAACTTTGTTGAAATCACTAGTAGTTTAGGTTTCATCGACAATCACACTTACTTCTTCACAAGCTCAAAAAGTATCATATTTTCATTATCACATTATTGCAATCTATAAATCTATCAATATTGCCCCCGTTAGGGCACCGCGTTCGCTCGCGAGGGTTCCGCACAATATTTTCCAATAACATGGTATAATCGACGCGGTCGTCATTACTGTCTTTCGCTAACATAAATTAATACGAGTTTCCTTGCTTCTGAGTCGTTTTGGGGGTCTGTGGGGACACAGTGTGAGGAAGGAACAGTTGGTGAACTGGGAAAAAGATGTGTGGTTAGTTTTGACTCTTATTGCTGAAGAAAATGTTGATCATATTCAGTTATTAGTTTGTTTGTTTGATGTAGTATTCAGGTTGTATTTAAAAAAAAAAGGTAGCACTCCGGGAGTGCCGGCAGAAGTGAAAACTTCAATATTAACGTTGTGTTTAATTATAAGTATAAAAGTACTATCATTTATGAGGTAGAATACAATGTTTGTTTCTTACTTCAGTTATCATAAACGTCACGTGATGCTGATCTTACGCTTTTTCGATCAGCATCACGTGACCCTGACGCGAGTTTGAAAATTTTTACCCATACAAAAAAAAGTGCTCAGCGCCGCTAAAGAAGGTTTCACTTCAAAAAAAAAATAGGAGCTTTTGCTTCACTACATAGTATAAAACAAAGTCGCTTTCTCTGTCCCTATGTATGCTTAGGTCTTTAAAACTACGCAACGGATTTTGATGCGATTTGTTTTAATAAATACAGTGATTCAGTGGGAAGGTTTTTAGCATAATTTTATCCCCATATTCCTACGGGAACGGGAACTCCGCGGGTGAAACCGCGGGGCGCTGCTAGTTGACTATAAAACAAGCTTTGATCCACTGTCTAATTACTATAGTACAAGCTTTGTCTGTTGTAAATATATGGCGATGCGTGATTTGTTTTCGGATATTATATAAATCAGATTTTATTGAAGTGAAAACTTCTTTAGCGGCGCTGAGCACTTTTTTTGTATGGGTAAAAACTTTCAAACTCGCGTCAGGGTCACGTGATGCTGATCGAAAAAGCGTAAGATCAGCATCACGTGACGTTTATGATAACTGAAGTAAGAAACAAACATTGTATTCTACCTCATAAATGATAGTACTTTTATACTTATAATTAAACACAACGTTAATATTGAAGTTTTCACTTCTGCCGGCACTCCCGGAGTGCTACCTTTTTTATATTTATTACTTTACACTCACATTACAGAACACAGAAAACAATCCCGATTTGTGCAAATTGAACATTTTATACGAACTAAGTTGTCCTACTGCGAATTTTTTGCACTATGACACCCATAGGAGTTAATAAGGGTCCAAGCAGTAAGTATTGATGCTCTTTGTCTGTTTGTCTTGATTATTGGTACGGGGTTCGATGCCCGGGGCTCACATGTAGGTAATGTCTTTTGCTGTTATGAAAGAAAAACATTTTCGGATGACCGCCATTTCGTGGGTGGGAATTAAAATTTAAGATAGTAAACTTTAATTAAAGCTTGCAATCATACAAACTTTTTTGTGTTTGATAGATAATTTAATGAGAAAAACTATAGTTTAGTCTATTATTCATTTTACAACCGAAAGAAGTAAAGCAGTAATAATTAACACGAGTGAAACCGCGGACATAGCTAGTCATAAATGTAAAAATTGAAAGTTTAAATGAATGGACAGATGTCTGTCAAACTTTCACATAAAAATTACTAAACTTATAAAGATGATACTTAGGACAAATGTTTCTTATAACTAGAATTAACACATAGGATACTTTTAATCCCAAAATTCCCACAGGACTTAATGCGATACTATAAATACAACGTTCAACTGTATTCAATACTAACATCAAATAAAAGACATGATATTAATGACAAATACAGCAAAAACACGCGAAATCAACCCCTAAATTCATCCCTATCAGATCATTAGCCCCCACTATTGGAAAGAACCTTATTATCTTATTAGAACTTACTGCCACACGCCCTCGGCACGCCATTGTGCACCCAAAAGACACCAATTATGAGAAGATGAGGGTAAAAATCGTATGAATTTGTCAGTTAAGTGAGTTTATGTGGCGTGTGGTTGTTATTACTTGTATTGGGATGTGGCGAAGATGTAGAGTCACGATTTTACTGGATAGGATTAAGATTTTTCTTAAGATAAACACTATGAGACAGATGTTTGGGGAGACCATTGCCCAGTAGTAGGACATCGAGGAAAAAAAAACACTCTACCATCTTCATACACTAACTGACCCCTTACTAGGTTAATGCACAGGCGCACACTCATACACACACGAAGTCCATTGGTCTTCTAGAACAAGACGTGGAAAGCTAGTATTTAAGAATGTCAATGTATGAGGATCGTTATAAAGATACATCAAAGCCCTGGCAATAATTAAACCAACCAGTTAAGTGTTGAAGAAAATAAATATACTCAAACTAATTTCGTTTTATTTTCATTTAAAAAAAATAGTTTTTTTCCTACAACGTATCCATAAGTAGCTATATCATATCCCAGTACCTATATTGTTATTGCATTCGGTATCTCATGTCGCCACACCTCGGGACCACCATCGATACCCACACGTGGCTATCTAACCGAGTTCTTACACTGACTGACTGTTAATACGAAATGTTAAGTAAAATGTTGAATGGTTGCTCATATTTTTGACCGTCTTCTATAAGACAAGAGGGAGTTTTCTATTCTACTTGTATATTTTTTATTTGTTACGCGACTTCTTCATTAATTTATTAATAGATTGCATTTAAAAACAAAGCAACAGATGGATGTAGTTTCTAAAATAATTTAGCATTTATTTCATGTTTCAAAAAGTTGAAGTAATAAAGTTAATTTAAAAAAATAAGAAACCGACTTCAGCACTAAAAAGTAAGAAAAATTTAAAAATAAACGATATTATTAATACATATTTACAATTTATAATTAGTTACTTTTGGAGTCAGTGCCAGCCCAGGATAGTTTTTTTTCCTTATAAGATAGCACGAGACGCGCCTATAATATTAATTAAGGCTTTGGCTGTCACCGACTTCAAAAGTAACTAATTATAAATTGTAAATATGTATTAATAATATCGTTTATTTTAAATTATTTTCTTACTTTTAGTGCTGAAGTCGGTTTCTTATTTTTTTAAATTAACTTTATTTTAAAATTTTTAGTGGGAAGCAAGTCTCCTTCTACAAAAGACGCTTAAATTTTCTTCCAGAAGAGCTTTTGATTCCTGGATCACTTGAATCCTTTTTTGTGGGAGGAAGACTTTACGTCCTTCCTCTGTCCAGGAGAACGACGGGGTATGTCGGACTCCGCGCCGCAAAGATAGAGCGGCGACGCGCTTACCGACTAAAACCCCTTGGTGTGCCACCTCTGCGCTTATGGCCGAAACCGGAAGAAACGCGGCTGCACGCTACTACGATCCCGGACAGCGCCTCTACCCTGTTAAGGGTTTCTCCTCCGAGCTAGAATGTAGCTCTAGGCGACAGATGTTGAGTTACCCCCTTCCGAAAGTATCGCGCGCCACCTCGAGGCCTATATGGCGGCAGTGGATCTCCCCCCGGGGATCACTGCCGCAGGTCGGGCGTATGGCGGTTGCAGGACAGTGGTAGTCCCGCTTCCGTCTGCCCAACCTTCTGCTGCGGATAGTATTAGTGGAGAGGGCTTCGCGCTCTCTCTCCGCAGCTTCTTTTTGCGAGAGTACGACCTCACAAAAGGTGGACACTCCATTCCAAGACCTCTCCTCGCTCACCATAGCAGAGACTACATTTGGCAAGGAGAGGTCGTTTCCCACGATTGCCGCGAGAATTGCGAGGGCAATAGCCTCTTGCTTCTTCGCTGCTCTATATCGCTAAGTGTCGAGCAGTTCAGTCTCAACGGGTACCGTTTGAATCCTGTCCCATGAGCTGATGTTACACACGATTCATTATAATCTAACACAACCCTGCATTTTATTACTTCTTTTTAACTTCGTCATCCCAATTAAACCATTATTTTATTACAAAACTTCTTTATAACCACAAAGGTATAAGAACTTTTTAGAAAATTAACCAAAGTCAAAATAAAAACGAAAACAGAGGATGACGTTTATACTGTCTATTTATTAATTAATATAATATATACAATCTAATCTGGTGCAGTGTTTGTTTGTAATATCTAAATATATTATTTTACGAAAAGTTTTATGAAAACGCTCTGAAGATATATGTGTAATAGGTACCTATAATAGTATAAAAAAACATTTTTAAAAAATTTTGTAGGTTCGGGTTTATTTCAGTGTGTGTTAACGAATTAAAATACAGGACATTTTTATATCTAAAACCCATGAATTGTGAACAGCATTTGATTTAAATACGAAAAAATACAGCCAAAAAATTTTCATCCAGAAATTCTTATGGTATCAAGAATATCGCGAGCAAAACCACGGGTCACAGGTAGTTTTACTTTTAATAATGTCAATCGACACCCCAGCCTACATTGTTGCGGGTTTTTTCTCGATTTTACCTGGATCCCATCATCAGATCCTGATTTCCTTGACATGGGACCACTTCGCGAATATCCGCTTTCTAATGAAACAAGAATTTTAAAATGCTCCATTCATGATTACAAAGAAATCGCGTAACAAACACACAAAAAAAAATATATACACGTCGAATAGAGAACCTCCTCCTGTTTTTTTGGAAGTCGGTTAAAAATTGAATGTACACTTAATATGAGTAAGTAGTGTGTGAAACTCTTTATATATTGTTTTCACTTCATATTTTGTAATATTTAAACATTTCTCCATTCAAAAACTGAAATCAATTCTAAAGACTACCATTATTTGTCAAGCGCTGTTTAATTCCATACCCATTGTCGGTAATCGTAGATTAATACAATGGGGGTGGATCCGCCATTTTATTTTTAATGTTTATTACTTTTTACGGGATAAAATCCATCCCCCAGGGGGTAAGAGCAGACGAATCAATGTGGTTGGTCTTCTTTCAAATATACACTACTAATGGTTTGGGGATGTTTGAGTGAGATGTGTTCGAGATGATGTACAGTGAGGAAGAATAGGCGTAATCACTTGCCCAATGCATTTTGGTAATATCGAACGCAACTCATGTTTGGTTCACCCAACAAAAATTTGATGCAGGTATTGAACTAGGTCTCATTAGATTAATTTTATTCGACTTTTAAACTTGATTTGCAATGTGATTTGTGTGGACATCACAACGATGAAGCCACATAATTCTTTTTTTGTTGTACTCGTTATTGTCATAGTTCATTTGTGGAAAATCTAAGGGAAAATTATACCAGTGTGAAATCGAGTCAGGCCGCTAGATGAAATTTGAAAAAAAATAAAAAAATCGTTTCTGATAGATATTTTTAGTATAATTTCTTACTAAAGTCGCACCTAATTCACACAAATCTTGATCTAACTTGGATCGAGAACCATTAGTACGGTCGCTTCACTCATTTCCCGTCACAGATGTTTTCTATGTTAATTCAATTGTTTTTTTGTTAATTTTTATGTGTTCCTTCACGGTCGATTTATTCGTGGAGCCGTTCGTTTAGTGATTAACGTAATGTGACGTACTTTGGACAGTGTTGTCTTGAAACGAGACTTTAATGAGTGACTGAGATAAGTGATTTTTTTTTCACCCGCGTAGTTCCCGTTCCCGTAGGAATATGGGGATAAAATTTAAAAACCTTCCCACTGAATCACTCTATTCATTAAAACAAACCGCGTCAAAATCCGTTGCGTAGTTTTAAAGATCTAAGCATACATAGGGACAGAGAAAGCGACTTTGTTTTATACTTTGTAGTGAAGTACTCTCCTTCTTAAAAGTCACGTGTGAATCGGTATCTTCTAGGCGAGCACGCTCTATCTTAAGCTGTATCATGGCTTTCCATCAGGCGAGTTACAGTCAAGTGCAAGCCTAATCAATACTAAAAAACGTCTTGTATTAATTAAAAGCTTGCCCCGCGGTTTAAAGTTCCTCGATATTAGAACTATCTTAAACAAAAAGATCCTCCAAGAAGCAGTTAAGAGCGAACACAAATGCATATCTCTCAATGATGTTATTAGTGAGAAGGAATAGTCATATCTTGTCACCTCGCAAAGTAAAAGGGTGCCTAAAAAAAATTGAATAGTCCGTCTTTTAGATTTCCAAAATATATTCGACACGTATTTTTTATTTTTCATATAAACAAATAATTAAGATGATACAGTGCGTCGAAAACTCGTGAAACGTCACAGGTTGCTACAATTTTCACCAACAGTTGACGTCACAAGCCCCCACTCCTAAACTTTAATGCGTTATAACTAAGTCAGTTTTATTAATTTGATGAAACAAAAAAATACGTGTCTAATATTATATCGAAATCTATCTGACGGACTAATTAGAATTGCAATTTGTTTACCCAGGAACTACCCTATTACTCAAAAACTAAAAATAATTTCAAAAATGTTACCCCATAAAATCCATTTGGGTAATTAACGAAAAAATTAGCTGGCAACACTCAAATGCACTGCGTTTGGGAATCGTTCGTTTTGAAAATATTATTGTTTTGACGTTCACCGAATGTTCGGCTAATTTTTACGACCAGTTTTAGTTGAACCCTTGAAATTGTAAAAAAAGTTTTTTTCTTGAATATTTTTTTGTTTATTTAAAAATATCTATGGTTGTCTTATTAATTTCTTTGATTTGCACGAACATTAATTGAAAATGTAGCTAAAAGAACATCCACCAAAAAATCCGTTAAAGCAGTTTTATTTTAATATGGTTATCCTTCTACGAGTATTTATGTATTGAAATCAGACCTCTCTTGTTTGGGTCCTTTAAGAGTAACACTATTATATTTTTTGGGTTAAACTGACTGTAAGTACGATATCAAGACCTATGATTTAACTATACCTCCAAAAGAAACGATAGAACTCTACAGAAAAATGATAGAACATTTTTAACTACCAAACATCAACATAATCATTGAAATTTTGCATAGCGCTAATTACCGCCATCCAAATAAAAAACTCAACCTAATCATACATCTTGAATACGTAATTTCAAAAGAAATAAAAACTTTTCAAAGAAAATATCTTTTAAAACATAAATAATTCAGAATTACCCAGCTCGTAGTCAAATGAAGAGAGGCCTTCCAAACATGGACTTTGAAATGCATCGATGCCCCTAGGGCGAATTTTTTAAGCTGTCATTAATTTTAAGTATAATTTTGACCCCCTTCCACCCCCTCTATGCATCCTGTGGGAACTTAGGGGGCGATTAATCTGTGTTTAATGTCACTCCCGAAAAATAAAAAGGAGCTAATCAACAGATTGAAGTTTTTTTTGACGCTCCAGGGCGAATTTCATCCGTGAAATAGGAATGGTCTTAAAAAGTTTTCGATGAATAATTTTGCGATTTGTTTTGCTTTGTATATGTTTATTTCGTTGTACTAGTGTGCATCGCGGTTTCACCCGAGTTGATGTAGATTTCAATAAACAATTTTATGCAAAAAACCTGAGTTAGACGCGTTCAGTCAAATAAAGTCTATCTCTTATATTGACACAGCCCAGCTGTTGTAAATTTAATCTAGAATATTATAACTTTACGGCTCCCATAGAGTAAATAAATTAAAAAGACGCAAACCAAAAATGAATGTCTCCAGTCAATTTTGGAAAATAAAATTGGCTAACTCGTCTAATTACTAATTTGTACAGTTATTACAAAATGCTAATAATATCTAGAAAAATAAAACAGACATATTAAAATCTACATTTTTGTTTCTATTCCACTCTGGCTTTGCTTAGATGCAATTTTAGCCAAATTTTTCTTTCACACAAACCTTGAACACAACACAAAAATAATAAGCCAAATATGAACAACCGTTCCTATACTCTCAATAAATATTCTAATACGAAACGAATCGTAATTGTGCATATTTGTGACAGAACACTCAATCAATGGGCAATGTCGTTAGAGTGGCGTCCTTAAGGAGTGCGGGGACCTCATCAACATCTGAAATTGGCAAGAACGGTCGACGGCGGATGGGAAAAAATTAAATTTGCCAAGTCGATTTCATTTTTCATTAATTCATCGTCCGGGGTCGTGAGTTCGGATGTAAAGTGGTGCTGGATGCGATACGAAAACTGGTTTGAAAAGTTTCATTTAATAATCAATCGCTATTCAACTTGAAACTGAAATTTCTGCCACAGTTAATAAATAGCTGGGCCCACAATCCACCGCGCTTCGATCGCGCGAGGCAACAGCGCGATCCAAATAGTTGTCACTAAGAGAATACCAAAATGACAACAAATGTCAAAAACGGCCATAATGTTGATATTAAAATACATTTGAGTAGCATTATCACAGCTTCATAGTTTAGAGAATCGAGCCCCTGTCTACGTTTGCATTCTTTAACACAAAAGCAATGTCACATCCATAATCACTCGCTCCGTGTATCCCCAGTCGATACAGACTTTCTATAAAAAATTTCCCTTCGGGTTGGTAACGTAAAAATATATTTTTCTCTTTAGAAAAAAACTCTGTTTAACCCTCAAACGTTGGCCAATTTCAAGAAGAGATGGCTGATTAATTATTGATGATCCTCTACAGAATCGAGAACCGAATTTCTGTTTGTCTTTCTTGTTAATTTTTCTTTTTGTAATCCCCTTTTCATAGTGATTATTTTATAAAGGGATGGCATTGTGATCGTGCTTTGATTGTGACGACGGTTTTTTATCGCTCTTTAAATATACACAATCAAAAAATAATCGCAAAGTTTATGAGTTGTGTGTATGTACTTGAGAGTGAGCTGTTTTTGTTTAGATCCTTTGTGCGATATTGATTGTTTATTTACAATTTTGATTGCTCTAACTACTCGTAACGTCGACGAGAGGATCCTTCGGAATCTGGGAGAAATGTTCACTAGTATAATTAGTTATAAAGTTTTGTTCATAAGCAAGATTATAGATAGATCAATTAGAGGGAACGGTCAATCTATACTAATATATAAAGCTGAAGAGTTTGTTAGTATTTTTGTTTGGTTGAACGCCCTAATCTCAGGAACTGCTGGTTCGATTTGAAAAACTCTTTCGGTGTTAGATAGCCCATTTATCAAGGAAGGCTATAGGCTATATTTTATCCCCGTATTCCCACGGGAACGGGAATTACGGGGCTAAAACTGCAGGGCGCTGCTAGTATGAGATAAAACCTAACCTGTCGTGTATCTTACTTCTTCTGTTATTAATTAGTTATAGTTTTGCAACTGTCAATAATCTAATTATAGATAGATCGGATATTAAGAACGGCCTAAACCTATAACTTCCATTGGAATCTTACTCCTACTAGGTAGTAAGGTATAGATGCGTGACCCAATATCTAAAGAAACTCAATACCTATTGTGTGTGTTTGTATGTGGTCACCCATGGGTGTCGGACACGCGCGGTGGGTGCCTCCAACATTGAATGGGACGCGATGGATGTGTAGATGTGTCACTAGCGTGATACAGGGTGTCCCACAAAATAACTTGTATTCCTACTTAATGAAGATTATCTGTGGTTGTCGTGCATTCTATGATCCCCAAACTTTTTAACATGTGATCATATACATTTGTACTTATGTGAAGATGGAATGGGTTTCTAATAAAAACGTTTCATATTCAGATAGTGTCGCTGGTGTAGGAGTTAAGGCCTTTGATTTCCGATCAGAAAGTACCTGGTTCGAACCCCATCACATACCAATTTATTTTCAATTTTCAAATTCATATGTACGTTTATTCGAAGCTCTTACGGTGAAGGAAAACTTCGTGAGGAAACCTGCATACACCTGCGAAGAAATTCTAAGGTTGTGTGTGAAGTCGACCAACCCGCACTTGGCAAGCGTGGTTGACTAAGGTCTAATCACCCTAATTCAGGGATGGTTTGAGCCCCTCGGTAAGGACATTGTATGAGCTGATAATGATTATATTGAAACACCCTGTATATGAGACAGGTTGATCTGCGAGTGTCGCGACATCGCTCATTGTCCACTGCGTTGTTCTATCTTATTGTTGTCGAAACGCACCGTCGCCGATCACTCATACTACATTGTAATATATGCATTACTTATATGTTTATGTATATGGGTCTAGTTATAACTATTGTTTTGATCGAAATTCTACAAATCCAGCGATCTTAACTTATTTTTAACCCCCGACGCAAAAAGAGGGGTGTTATAAGTTTGACGTGTCTGCGTGTGTGTGTGTGTGTGTGTATCTGTCTGTCTGTGGCATCATAGCTCCCGAACGGATGACCCGATTTCAATTTAGTTTTTTTTTTGTATTAAAGGGGTCTTACGTGCGAGTGTTCTTAGATGAAAATCGGTTGACCCGCTTAAAAGTTATAGTTTGAAAGTAACTGAGATAAAACCTTTCGTGAATGTTATTGGTAAAGTGAAAAAGATTACTAGCACTTAGTATGAAACTATTTAACAATAAATTCTGTCAAGAATCATACTTTATGTGAACCATAGAGAACTCATCATAATCATTTGTCGAACTTTTGCTCAGCACTGAAACAAACTTGTCGTTTCACTGCTGGGCAGAGGAACCGCAAACATTCGCAGCTTTCCACTATAACAAAATCATTACACTAACTTCGAAACATCCTCCTTCCATCACATTTACAAATAATAATAAAACATAATAATCCCAATCAAAACATCACACTACACCGACCATACATATCTAACGAGACACAGCGCAAACAATTTCAGCTCCCAAATCGCATCAAAATCAATCAACCGTACGCTCCCTTAAAAGATAGACGGTATCTATTTTCCTAAATAATTCTTAGTAAGTTCTGCTATATTGTTAGTCTGACCGCGAGAGTCCCGCGGGTCAGATTTGCCCATAAATTGCTTGTGTTAAGTGATTCCACCCTTTCAATCTTTCAATGCCCTTGTGGTTATTTTTTACGAAAACTGACCCCACTTTCTTAACGGTTAATATTTTAGTGCTGTCTGTTGGATGGATAAATCAAACTGGATTTTTGTGAGGATGGAAGTGTGATTTGATTATTTTATATGCATTTACTCGTAGTTTTTATTATTAAGCTATTGCATAGCTTCTATCGAGGGCCTTGAGCGCGGGGACCGAATCCAGAAATTCCGTAACGAAAAAAAACCTCACGTTTTATTATTTTTTTATCGAAAACTTTTTTTTTGTAAATTTTCCAAAAAGTTTTTATAGTAATGTAGACAAAGTTTTTATTGTATGAAGTCCCAAGTACGACATCAAAATTTCTAAGGTTAGGATTGCAATACATAAATAAAAAAAAACAATTAGTTGATAAAATTGCTATGCAATAGCTTTACCGCGGCAGTCCCCGAGTGCACACGTTTTTTTGCTAAATTGCACTATTTGATTTGTACAATTTGGGTAACACTAGCATATTACTAGTATAGTTTTGTTAGTTCTTCCAGCTAATCTGAAAATCTAGTATGCTTGCAGCCGAAGTGGGCTCACATCAATAATGAAATCTCTGTATTGCTACAGTTTGATCTATACTAATATAAAGAAGTAAAGTTTGTATATTTGTTAAATTGTAAGGAGTAATTTCGGGATCTACTGAACCGATTTCAAAAGTTCTTTCACTCATGGAAAGCTAATTTATCAGTGCGTGATATAGGCTATATTTTATGCCTGTATTGACACGGGAACGAGAACTACGCGGGTGAAACCGACTCCTAAAACAACAATAACGAAATCCTACGTGATACACAGCCAATAATACTAATTTACTTTCTAAAACGACATCGCAATTCAAAAATTTTAAACCCATATCATAAACTTAATAAAATTCAAATAAACCTAAAGTTATCTCAAAGTGTTTGCCCAGATTGTGTTATAAAGTAGTTGGCAGCAGATCGCCGCTGAAGGGCTACTGCTAAATAAATAGACAGATAAAAAATAAAGTTATTTTTCCTATACGTCAATGTGTGGCTTACACTCACACCGAAAGAAAAGTTTGTTCCTTAATTTTCAATTTAACTCAAGCTCAAAATATTATGTCTTGTGTTTGGATTATGTTTTCTATTTGGTTGTATTCTGTGCGTTTGTTACTTCACAGGCACGTCTTTTATGAACTTGAAAACGAGTTTTTTGTCTGTTTTTCGTATATTTTCTTGGTATGGTCATCAGAGAGAAAGGTAGCTTATCAGATTTTGTTAGAAGATCAACATTTTAGCGTGATTTGTTATGACTGAGGTCAGAGAAATTCTTTTATATAAGAGAGACCTTCGCCACAGACCGATATTCCGCTCTACTCAATAGTATGCCTTAATAAACGTTTCTTTCATTCTTTCGTATTTAATCGTAGCACGTATATTTACACCAAGGTTCTCAAAGAGTTACGCTAATGTTCTTATACAGCTGCCTGGGCTCTATCGGAAGACCAGTGCTCCAATATGATTTGTCACGTTGGAGATAAAGCTGAGACGGAGCCCATTCAACACACCACTCTACTTGTATTTTCAATTATTTATTTAGTACATACTTCCTTTATTGCTTTTTATTTTTGTTCTTTGTATTATGTTGTTGTGTGTGTTGAATATTTTTTTCTTTCTTTTCATTCTAGTTGCGCCAATGTTTTCAACCAGTTACACAACAGTGTGACCGCGTCCGCAGTCCGTATAGCCAGGGGCGACCGGGTTAAAACGGAGCGTTTGCAATAAAACACCCCTTCTGTCCATAAATATCCTGGTTCGGAACTTGGTCTGTTAGCGGTCGGATGTTACTCCTACTTTTATTTATCGGATACTCTCTATGGGGCGTCCGTGTGGGAAAAACACCAAGTTTTTTTGTTGTTTTCTCTTACTACTTGTGTACCTTTATTTGTAATTTTCTTGTACTTTATATTGCTTTAGTATAGTGGCGATCTACGCTATACAGTGATGGATATTGAAAAGGTATTAGGTTATTGAAATTGCGGTTTTTAATCGTGTTAAAAATAATTTAAAATGGTCATGTTGCCGTTTCGATCAAGCTACACTCACCGTGATCACAAGAGGAAAATGCGTAGTCTAAACCGGTGTGCTTAGAATTTACTGGAATTGCTTTAATGACATAGAAAGGATGTTTGTATAATTGAAACCCACAGGTGAATGTATACCTACCTACATTGTCTACCAAGCTAGAGGCCTCACATGTAATACCCAGGTCTAGCATGTCTGTCTAAGTCTATTTTCCAAACATTTCCTCGGGATGTAGATCACTAACGCGCATTATATTGGTGTCTGGTGATGTCTGACCTTGTAGTTATGCCTTATATTCCTTATTGAGAGAAGATTCCGTTAATCTTACAAGCCAATACTTATTTGCTGATAATTCAAAAATACATCCCATAATAACCTCCATACATCCAAATAACAAGAGCCATAACAGACATCTATATCCAGCAAATAGTCCGAATAAAAAAGGTCCAGAGATGCGATCTATTTCCATTTGTCATATCCCATATTTCTCAAACATTTTTATCGTCGCCCATTCGACTATTTTATTACTATTGTAAGATCACAATAAAGATATCAAAACTCCATCCATACGCCCAGGGCATCGTGCAAATCTGTTGAGGAAAACGGGGAAAAATAGCCCTCTTAACCCTCTCCGGGCGGCCGACCAAACATATGTACCTTTTATAGTCTCGATATCTATAAAAAACAAAAACCTATCTATAGATAAACCAATTTAGACGTTACAACTTTTTCCTGCACGATTTATTTGCGCTTACACTTAATTAATAGGCCAAAACTTTCTTTAAATTAGATAAAACAACTGCCATTTGAAATAGTATGCAAACTTTTTGCATTTCGATTAAAAAGGAGGTTATAAAAACTTAATAAAGGCGGAAAAAAGTAATAAAACTGGTACAAATTTCAAATCGTTCCATTCCATCACGTTCCAAATATAAAACCGCCAATAACTCGGCTCTATAAACTGGAGACGAACGTGGAGTATTCGCAATTTAAATTTTTGATTCCAACTCCAATATGCTCATGAGCTTTGCAGCGCTTCAATAAGCGAACCCCCTTCAGCGAGATAAAACGATAGAATGTGTGAATTGCTTCAAGCGATTAATTGTTAAATGTCGTTAAGAGATCGTGATCTTATTTGGGTTCTGATAATTAAAAAAGTTTGTCTCACGGAAGTACTTTAATTCAATTAGTGACGTAGTCTGTGAAATGTATTATATTCTTATGAGATATACGCCTATTTCTTATCTATAAGTACTTTTACTCATTCTCTATAGATAATTCGTCGTCAAATATTTGACAAAAAATTACTAAAAACAAAAGGCCAAACCAAACTTAATTTTAACCCATTCATAATTAAAAGAATACACATAAAAACGTTTCTGCAGCGAAACAAAAGAAAAATTCAAATATATTTACTAAATGATATTAAAATCCAGCGGCGACCAATGTTTGTGCCCCGTCCCTCGTAAACTTATTAAAATATGTCCAGTATTATTTAATTAGCATGCTCCTGTGCCACATCTCCCCGACTTCCTCCAGCTCAGGTGTATTGTTTTGATAACACTTTATTTTATTTGTGTTATTTTTAGTCTAAAAATAAGATTTTTGTTGGTGGATGAAATGGAACAGTAGAAATCTTTGGGAAATACTGATAGATTTTTGTTTTGATTGGTTATAGAACCCGTTATCTTTGGTGTGATAGGTAGAGTTACTGAGTACTTGGTCGTTTGAAATCCAAACCTTTGGAAACATAGTGAATAATACGTATCACTCACCCCAGAAAAATCAAAAATAGTTTTTCAATTTAGATCAGTCACATTGTGGCGTGTTTAAAAGAGTATCGTGGAGTTTTGTATAACTACTTAGTTAATAAAAATAATTAAAAAACTCTTTGCTACCCAAAACACATTAATAATTATCAAAAAAACCCCTAAAAAGTTAAATAATGTGCGGAACACGGTGACACTTGCAGTTGGCGCGCATTATTTCACAATTTAGTTACAGCGCACTGGGTCGTTCATTTGTTTTGTTTTTTATTACAGTTCGGTGTGATTGGGGACTGTGCACTATATTATTCAGAAAATATGATAGAACAAAAAAAAACGTTTAAAAAACTGACTTTTTTTCTTATTTTATACTAAAAAGTATAAAATAATAAAGATTTTATTGTTATTACGGAAGTCCTAAAGTGACTCCCTGATCTGTGGTTTTACGTAAACTATGCTAAAATTTGTTAGTTATTTTGTCGTAGGTATTCGATAAGAAACAAAAAAGAAAAACCTACGGGGTAGTAGAGACTTCTTATAAAATCACAACTTAAACTTTAAAATATGTTTAAAAGAGTCGTTATTAAAAACGCATCACAAATTGTTGAGCCCGGGGCACAGATTGAGAGGCAACATAAATAGATGAGCTTAAAATTTAAAATTATAATGGGATTGTATCCGGTGACACAAATGTGTGGAGTTTGTTACTAACGACTTCCGAGCTGAGATGCCTTGGAGACAGCACAGGGAACACTGTGGAGATGATGTGTTAGTTTTAACATTTTATTTCACCTTTACGCCCATAGAATCATTTGTGTCTCTTAACGATACCTGTCAAATTTAATTATTTATTTATATATTTATTTATTTATACATTTATTTATTTATTTATTGATCACCAACACGATGTACACTTTAACAATGGTATAAAAATAAAGTAAAAAGGTCACAAGGTAAGTGTCACGGTAATTATAGGTGAAGACTGCATGCATAGTCCGAGTACAAACATTAGGTATAAAAATACATTTGGTATATAATGCATAATATACGAAGAAAAATATATATATATATATATATATATATATAATAAGCAATCAATTTAATTCAAACATAATAATACTAATAATTAAATGAATAATAATTGTGCATGTAAAAATGTAATTACTGTCTGAATAAAGGCTCTTTTTATTTTTTATTTTATTTTATTTTTTTATTTATATAATGCAAAATCAAACATAAAGAAAAATGATATATCACACGGGACCCTCTCCATACAAATCCGTCCATTTTTCTTTGAAAAGGTAAACGTGATTCCGTCAAGATCTTGATGAAAAGTACCTACATCTCATCTAAAACATGATATGCTAAAAAAGCAAAGTTTCACAACGTGGTACTTCCATTCAAAAAAGGTTGTGAGATCTCAGTGTGGGAGTGACTTCATGTTTCAACTGTTGAAAATTTTGAATGCCAGATTGACTCAAGGCTACCGATCTATGGTAACTACATTCGACTGTTTAGAGCTTAACAATTTTCGGGTAGTTCTACCAGAAAATCACTTAAAGTAGCAGCTGAAAGAATATTTTACGAGTACTATAAACGATACATTGGTGTATACTGCGATATTTTTAGGTTAACCTTTGAGGGCTCTAACTACCCTTAATAACACTCATCTGTGAAATATTACTTTTAATTCTTTTTATAATAGGAATCTCCACAGTTCCCCTGTGCTATAGTTTCACCTGGCTTCTCGCGGCAACTAATTGTGAGTGCGGATAAAGTATAGTGTCTAAGGTGGCCTCAGTACACCGATTGCATCACATAGTGTACAACTACCCTTACGAGACGCGTCCACGGCGGGGGCTGAAATTATTGGACAAGATTTTGTATTTAATGATAAGATATTATAAGGATTTTGTTTTTAACGTTAATATATTGTATGGTGGTTTCAAATTGTCGAAAAAGTTTGAGGATTTTGTTTTTAACAATAATGTATAAGTTTACTTGGATTCTTAGGTTCACTGTGAGGGGCTAAAGTTCGATTTTTAGTTTGAAGTTGTTTGGTTTATTTTTATGTGTTTGAAAAGATTAAATTATGAATCTTTTTGATGTATTTATAGTCAACTTTATAGATCTGTCGAAATGGATATTACTGGTATCCAATGTTTATGTACTAAGTTCGCGATTACCCCCTGAACTTTACTTTGAAGTTATTTATTTATTTATTTACTAGAAGCGCCCCGCGGTTTCACCCGCGTAGTTTTCATTCCCGTAGGAATATAGGAATAAAATTATACTTAAAACCTTCTCACTGAATTCCTCTATCTATTAAAACAAACCGCATCCAAATCCGTTTCGTAGTTTTAAAGATCTAAGCATACATAGGGACAGAGAAAGCGACTTTGTTTTATACTATGTAGTGAAGACACTTCAACAACATCTTCACAATAAATATGTTTTAGTGTATTATTTTTGTCAATATTTGTGTTTTCGTTACTTATTTTTACACACGATATTAAGTTTTTTTTTATATAATAATTCCAAAAATATTATATTAATTTGTAGTAAGTGTGAACAGGCCCGAGTACCGGCATGTAACGCGGTGCAAAAGTTGTAAATCTGTAGTTGACTTCAGCGTGTAAGCAAGACGCATGTACCCTTTGTTTTACGTCCTAATGCAAACTTACGAACGCGTTATATCCTAGGATTAAACAGTAAAGTCAGGTATAAATATATTAATAGCAAAAATATAAATTAACAAGTTTTTATGAAATCTACAATGATAGTTTCCATTGTTATTTGTTCAAAATTTTACGTTATATTTTTCAGGAAAATGTGTGTTTTCTTTCTTAAATTTTCATATAGGTGTTTAAACATATGCCAATCGCATACCAGAAAAAAAAAACAGTTGAAACTCTACAAGTGATGATAATTATTATTTCTTTAACGGCCACGTAGTCGTACAGCCGTAGCAACTACGTAGCACAGCGTAGCAAAACAAGCAAATCATTTT
Organism: Timandra comae; assembly: GCA_958496195.1. NCBI lineage: Eukaryota > Metazoa > Arthropoda > Insecta > Lepidoptera > Geometridae > Timandra > Timandra comae. The sequence continues at coordinate 1,031,576 of OY292372.1, read as the reverse complement.
CAACATCGTAAACTCATAAAACAGTTTTGTATTGGAACATAGTTACGGTATTTAGGTCTTGGTTACAGTCATGTATAGACATATTGACTAACAATTGAAAACAGATTTATAAATTAAGATTTTTCTTAACTTTCCACGTTAGTAATCTCCATGGTCACTATTCGCAAGTTTGCGGGTTCGATTCCCGTGCGGGGAAATCTTAGTCTGGGAGTAAGTGCGTATGAATGAGTGTGTGCGTAGTTTCTGATACCCTAGATACAAGTCTCGAACTTAGTTAGGGGTCAGTTACTATAATGAGATGATGTAGTGAATGTAACAACGCAGCAAAACAAACAAATAATTTTATTTCTTTCCAACAACCCAGCTATCATAAAGCAGTATCCTGTATTTATGTCCGCTAGTATACGGCCATAGTTCACATAGTGACCCGGGCTATGAGGAGTAGCCCTGCATCGCTCCATTAGCGATTATTGTCCAAGTTCTGTGCTAACAAACTGGACGGTACACGGAGGTAGGGAGCGTGGAACGGGTAGTGTGGGTGATGATTGAGAAACGTTAAATTACTAAAATATTTATTTGATTTTGACAAAGTAAAGGTCAGAAAATCTACATTTTTGTACATTGTGCCGTGAAATTAATAATCATCAAATAATTTATAGAAAGAATATAAAACTTTCACCTACATAATATTTGTTTCCAATATGTTTGACACAAAACTACACTACACAGTGGATCGGTGATTTAAAACATTACATATTTACAGAAAAATATATTTAAGTACGTAACTTAACAAACTATTTAAAGCAGCGAGAAATATAAGGTTCATAAATAAACAAGATTTTCCCGTAATTCTCGAGAATTAGAAAAATCATTTGATTTTTTACATAAATGCAAAACTATATTTTTCAACTTACTAATTTCGACTCACACATTAATTTCCAAACACTCATCAACAAAATTCGCATCTGACAAGTCCCTTCCACCCGCTCTACATCCACGAAACCGGACAACAAACTCTGCCAAATTCTTAGCACTTATTTACCCGACATATTATTTATGTGTTTCATATCGACTCGCAGTGCCAACTCGCGGCCATTAGCCGCCGGCCATTGCCACTTCCAGGACACGACTAATTCATTGTTTTACTTATAATTGCATCCACTTTATTGTATCGAGAATGCCAATTGTTGTTTTCATATTCAAATTGTTTGGCTAGCTTTGAAAGATGGCGGCCGGCAGCCATCTTGGATTTTAAAGTTTTTCTTAATGGTTCTTGCACTACATTTATTTGGTCTAGCACAATTTTTAAATATATTAACTTAAAATTGGCGACTACAACTAATTCAAATAAGTTTGATTGCCAAATGTGAGTATGTAATTTCTGAATGTGTTTATAATAATATCACAGGCAAAGTTTTTCGATTTAAAAACTTAATTTTGATTTGCATATGTAGGGCGATGGTTCCAAAATCTACGCAAGTTCTTGAAAGCCTAAAATAGTGTATCATCATCTCATATGTCCCCACCGAGGGGCACGAGCCCACCTCATTATGGTGATTACAAGTGTATTACAGTCCTAGATTTAAATCCCACCTATGGTAACCAAAAAACCTATGTTTTGGGAAATCTTACTCGACCTTAAAAACCGTAAATACATATCATCAAAAAAATTCTTCGATAACTTTTCACAGTCACAAAACAAAACACAATCGTCACTTAATTAAATTACAACAGTGTGTTCGGTGGTTTATTTGGAGGACACGTGTGACGTCACGGGCCGATACCTCGCAATATCAATTGCACATTTATACCAATTTACACTGCAGTTGATGTAACCTTTATTGCTGAAAACATAAGGTTGGAATTTGAATAATTGTGCAGTATTGTTAATTTAGTCGATGCGCGAATTGCATTGGTTGTTCATTGGTTCGAATTTGGATTTCGAATGGATGTTAAGGCGGGTTTACATTGGTAGTTTGAATTGAGTGATCCCAGTTGTGATAGAGTGGACTGCAAAACTTAGACCTACCTTGTTCGAATCCTGTTTGACGTTAATCAAAGTCAAAGTCAAAGTCAAAAATTCTTTATTCAGTTAAGGCCTCAATGAGGCACTTATGAACGTCAAAATTGATTCTACCATCTTTACGTGATCCACTTACCTAAACATTATCTGCCTTATTTGCGTTGCATTTTTAGTCTGGTTTAGCACTAAACTAGGATTTACAATCAATTTTGAATACTGTCAAAGTGACAGATTTGACTGACAAGGTGTCAAATGCTGACCAGGTTTTGTTAAACCGGACTAAAAATGCAACGCAAATAAGGCAGTATTTGTTTGATAGCTCGTACCCAATATCTCATAAAAAAACTGTAATTTAAACTTTTAAACGTACCTATAGAATGTCCAATCAAAAGTTCTATAGAAAAGGGCATTTTAACTATTTCCCCAAAACCCCAGCTTATGTATAGTTTTGATTAAGCTCAATAGTTCAATTGTTTGAGTAAGGAAATGTCCCAAAATGTTAATATTATTATTTACTGTTGTATTCTCTATCAATCAATTGTTGTAAAGCAGTGTGAACACACCTTTACCGTAAACGCATTGTCCGACACTAGTGCTGTCCCAATGTCCGGTCAACCGTCATAATCCGTACATATGGCGACACTAGCGTTCGGAGTTTATTTGCGAAATATCGGTTCAATTGAATTTCATAATTTTTATGGGGTAACAGATGGGTGTGTTTTTGACACCGACTCCAAGTTACTTAATTGTGAATAAATGTATTAAAAATTTCGTTTATTGTAAATTATTTTGTTACTTTTTAGTGCTGAAGTCGGTTTCCTATTTTTTTAATTCAACTTTATTAAAGAACAGTGTTGTACGTATTTTGTAGGAAAATCACACCCACACTAACTCAATGGCTTCTAGAATTTGGTTAAAATGTGATCTGTAAGGATTTCTTAAAATATGTTGAAATCTAAATGCGTTACGTTCTTATCTGCATTACTACAATCTACATGTGTTCTCAACAGGCTGTATGTAATCAAAAACTCAATTGAGGATTTTAACTTAGATTTGCAGATATACAGGCACTAAAATTTAAAAGTCACTAAAAACGTTTAATTGTTCACCAATTTTTGTGACCGTTACCCAGGCAGCGGTCACCATGTTATCGCGCGTCCAAAGTGACATGTACACAAAACCGAACCGACCAATTTACGGATAATTTTTCTTGTGGGATATCCTTACTAGTGACGTGCCGAGGCAAGGGTTGGTAATCGTCCGGTGATAAATGACCGGACGGAGAGACGTCCGGATAACCGGGTCACAGCCGGCGCGCGGAGCCGGGCGCACTAGATAGTTCAAATTGATGGATCCCGTGACAGACTCCTTGTCAGTTTAAAGATAATATAATGTGTTGTGTGATGAGTTCGGTTTGTTTGGCATATGGCTACTGGCTAGGGTAAAGTTGGTATATGTTGTTCATCTTCACATGGCTTATTTATAAGTCCGTTTTTATTGTCTACGTTTTTTCATCGTAATGAATCCATATAATATTCCTTGGTCACAGCATCACGCATGAACAGCTGGACCAATTTCCTAAATTATTTTTTGTTATTGTCAGGAGAAGGTTGTTCTTGTATCACCAGTATATTGTATATAAGTGTATAATTTGGACGTTAAATATTTTCCGCATTCATTAATTACTACTTTTTCACTCATATTAATCATAGCGAGCTTTCTTCCTCGATAAATGGGCTATCCAACAATAAAAAGTTGACCGATTCCGACCAGTAATTCCTGCCAATAACGCGTTCAATCAAATATAAAAACTCTTCTGCATTAAAATATTAATGTGATATTAATAAAGACATAATAAAACACACTAATTGACTTATGATCTTACAAACCACGCAGCAATTTTGATACAGATAAAACTTAGGCATCCGCTATAAGCGAAAACTAAACGCACTGCATTTCATTCACTTAAACATTACTAAAGTAAAAGATCACGTTAAAATTCAAACTCCAGCTCTCATAGTCAAAGGGCCCAGTGATTGATGCCATCAATAAGTCACAAGGTATTAACGCCACATGAGTGATATCGGACGGAAATTAGGAAGGATTCCGCTCGATGGTGAACGAACATTTCATATACGAATGTTATTGCCCATTATAATGTTTAAAGTGTAGTTATCAAGAGTTAAATGGCCAATAGTAATCTTAAAGAGCTTTTGGGAACAAGATTTTTTGGTTACCTTTATTTGTAAACAAAATTATTGCGATCCTTAGCTATTGATTGTCCAAATGTTGACGCTACTGAACTTAGTATCCAAAATATGTATTAGCTGTGCCTTGCGATTTTTCCCGCATAGTTTGGCAATCCCGTGATAATTTCGGCATAAAACAGCCTATATATAAAATAGCCTGTGTCCTTCCCCGGACCATAAGCTGTCACTGTACCAAATTTCAAGGCAATCGGTCCAGCCGTTCACGCGTGATGGCGTGACCAAGGGAAATTGGGATTCATTTTTATTTATTTACTAGCTGTGCCCCGCGGTTTCACCCGCGTAGTACCCGTTCCCGTGTTCCCGGCAATTATTCGAATTTTTCTCACCTTTTAAACCTTCCCTGGACCTCCACGAGCATTTTAAGACCAAGATAAGATAAGACCGTTCAGCCGTTCTCGAGTTTTAGCGAGACTAACGAACAGCAATTGATTTTTATATATATAGATTTATTTATTTATTTAAACACAATACAAGTTAGAAAAACTTATTAGCTAAGTTTGATTCTAACTTGTATTGTGTACAAGTTTATATTATAGAGATATCAAACAATTTTATTATTAAATACTTTGCATATTTTTGTGACATTTGTGTGCACCTTCCAAGCGTGAGTATTTAATCTCAATTCCTGGATCGAGCGATGCATTTTCCAAACGAAACATAGGTTCAAGATGGCCAATACTTTAGTCAAGCGATGTGATTACGCCTATTCCTTCTGTACCAATTACAAAACCAAGTCATTACAAAACCAAACAAATTGTTGAAATTGTTAACCCCCCAAAAATCCAACTAAGAACTAGAAAAACAGTACGATCAATCAAAAGGCCCGCAGTAGGGTTAATGCGTAACCCTTCTCATGTCCATAGCATGTCATTTGTTATTACAAAGATCCGAAGGGATCCACTGTTTCCTTGATACCTCTTATTTATTGTCACAATGTCAGCTATGGGGCTACTACTATTTGTCATCGACGAAGCTTTTCAGATAACCCTCTAGTGGAAGGATGAATATGTTAGGGGCCATGGATAGGGAATGTGGTAGATGTGGTTTGTTAGTAAGGATGCTGGTTTTGAAGTAGGCTGATTGGAACACTATTTTGAATTTGATATTTTTAATTTTGGAGAAAAAACAGGATCTTAGGTTAAAAAAGAATCACGACAGAATTGGGTAGGGATCATGGCTGGTATATTAAACGTTACTGGTTCGATTTTCATTCGAGGCAACAGTAGTGTGCAATGTCTGCTTGACTTGGTTTGAGATTTTCAATTTATTTCTTTTATTCGCTGTTTAAAATCCATAATACAAAGGTTTGAAAGAAGAAGAAGAAAGAAAAGGTTTCTTAGTTTGATAAGCAAAAAATAAGTAAGTAAATAAAATTTTGTCTCTTTAACTCCCGATATAACTGCCCTATTTCTTCGTATAATTTTGAAAATTAAATGTTACACAGCTAACCCATCTATAAAATGTCCCTTCTCATTCACTGGCTAGTGGTTATGCAAATATGGGAGGTGGCTATTTGTGTATTGACTTTGTTTTTGCTTATTGGGCGGACATGTTTTATTTATTGCGTGTTCCAAGGGTCGACTCGGGTCGGACATGTTTGTCTCGGACAGTTATCAATCATGAGGAATGAGGTTGAGGCAATTGTGAGAAGATAAGTATTCATATTATTTAGATAATTAATGAAGTAAATGTATTTGATTATTAACCGAAACGTACGTCATTATACTCAACGCTCAATTAGCACTACCTGAAACGAGTGATTTCCTATCCAATTGTTCTTTTGGCTTTAATGTAATGAATTTAAGGGTTATGGATTAGCTTAAGGCGTTATCTGAAAGCTGACAGTGTGCACTTCAATTCAGTATATAAACGGGAATGTTTATTAATTATAATTTAATACAAGCATGTTTTTTAAAAATCAACCTTGAAACGAAAATTGGGCAGGTGTGCGATTTCTTTGCTCTCAAGTGTATATATGAACTGCCAAACAGAGGGTTACAAGTTTGGTTCGTGTCTAAGGTATCTTTTTTACTCTAGACTTCAGACTAGGAAATTTGGCTGGAATATGTCAATTTCTCTAAATAGTGACAAGAACTCCAGTATACTCAAAGAAAACAGTACTTTCTCAGGTACTCCAAGACCCACTACCAAATACCTCCCCCACCATATCAATGTCCCCGTGTCTGTCTGTCAGTCCTCTCGATAGCGATCGTCCTAGTTGTACACAATGCGCGTTTGAAAGGATATTGGATCGCGTCCGACCACCGTCCGCCGGACAATTGTCATCTGGTCATGACGAGAACGCAGGGCTGGCATTAACTGTCATTTAACTGTCATTTTTGTATGGGTTCATTTTAATGGTTGTTGTTTTTACTACTAAGTACTAGTAACTGACCCTTGACTATGTTCATTGAAGACTCATATTGGCAGACTGGCATATTCCTGTGTCTACTTCTGTAAGAATATTTGGATCTAATCTATATGTTTGCGTGCCAATGATCAGTTAAGGAATTAGATGAAAAAGTAACAAACCTTCCACACAATACTTAACCAGCAACATTAAACACGAAAAATCTTCAAAAAGTACCCTCAAAAACCCACCACAACCGCCATAACCATACCATCAACGAAAACCTCCAAAAAATTCTCCCGAAAAAAACCCCGAGGTATGGAATTCAACAAATAAATTGTAATGTACACGTGGCAGCCCTCAAATTGTTGGCATGTCATGTCCGAGTTAAAATGGCGGCAGAAGGGTGCCGGTCAACCTGCTATACATCTTGGTATTGCCATTTATTTGATAGTACGATACCGGGTTTGACACAATTCCGACCAATGTTGAATTTGATGGAGATACAATTTGCTTTTGTAATGCTTTGTAAGAATGTTATTGAGAAATGTGAGGGTAGTTATAAACAGGGTTGTGAAGACAATCTGTACACATGTAATGAATATAAAATGTTTGCACGCTTAGATCTTGAAACCTAGACAGATTTTGATGCAGTTTTCAGTAAGAGAAAAGAAAGTACGTTTACGCATATTGATAATTCCTGAGATAGCGTGTCAATTCAAGCAACAAAGTCTTTGTCTTCTATTAGGCAAAAATCTATTTATATATATAAAACTCTTCCGTTACCGAGTGATGTATTCACTGACTGACTGACAGAAAACGCACAGCCGAAACTACTGGTCGTAGACAGCTGAAATTTGGCACGTGTTTTTGGGGGTGAAGGCTACCACTAAGAGAGGATTTTTGAAAATTTCCCCCGAGAAAAGGGGGGTAAATTGAAAACTACGCGGGTGAAATCGCGGGGCGCTGATAGTTAGTACATAAGTAAGTTTATTCGTCATCTGAGCAAAGCTATAGAAGCTTTACTTACAACATGGAAACCTAATCAAAACACGTCCCACACAATTTCGCATAAAAAATGCACACTTTCATCGATACCTACACAACACTATTTCACCATACCCGAAATTGACGGCCAGTCTGTCTGTTAACATAACACCTCGTCCAAAGTGTGAACACGCACGTCACCGATAATCCCTCTCAAATCGATCAAACAACATAAATAATTTATCGATAGCTAGTGTTGGGACGCAGACAAATTACATCGATGTCGATGTTTCGCGGTCGACGGGTCGTGGCGCGTTAACTTTGCATTATTAATGATTCATTTAGTTCACACTAACCGAGAGCCTCTCTTGATCCCTTTGGGTGTTTGTAGTGATGGGGTGATGGATAGTTTTGTATTACATTATTTTACAAACAGGTTTTTGTAAAGTAAATATTGCAAAAAGAGCATTAGAATATGGCTTAAGCTTTCCAGGTTAGTAAAACTCAGTCATACATTAAATTAGATGATTTGAAAATTGAATAGATCCTTTTTGCCCATGTCCCGTTTGTTGTTATATTTTCCTATTTTCTGTATCTTTGTGTGTGTATTATGAGCAATAAAGTATTTTCTATCTATCTAGATCGGAGACATATTTTCAATATTTTATTAAATAACTTGACAGTTACTTTGAAAATACAATTGTTATACTCTTCAGTACTCTTGACCACGAGTACTCATATGCTAAATTGTATGATGTTGGTGAGAAGGTGAGGAGTTAAAATTAAAGTTAAGTGAGTTTGTGTCCGTAAAATTTGAGAAAATAAACGATGATGACTTGAAATATGTTAAATACGTAAAAGAAGGTCTTGTGCGAAACATGCTCAAGTATGTAACATGCTGAAATATCACTTTATCGATATCGATAATCAAATTCCAACCCCATCACTAGACCGATGTTTAGTCAGTGCAATCGCCGATCTGATTAATAGTGCTCGCGTGAAATGTTTAATCTTTACCGCAGTGATTGTGAGCCCCAGTCTCAGAGGCACCCGACGATATATTATGAATAAACTATCGATTGTTTTAATGCACAACACTAAATTAATGAGTTAGAAAGACACGGGTCGTTAGGCAATGTATAATGAATTGAGATCTATTGGTCTGCTAAGTTTGAGTGTGGGGTACTCGTAAGATCGTGTGTACACTTGAAACTTGGAAGAAATTGTATGTTTACAGTTTTCAATTAATATTTAATTCACATTTTTGAATGGTATTTTAATCAAATTAATATTAATGAATCGAATTTTCGTAGGGTTTCTAGGAATATCACAAAAACAACTCTAATGCATAATGGCTATGACATTTGTTAATCTTGCTGTAAACTATATTTTCAAATTCCCAATTTTTTTTTCTTCTGATTTCATTTTTTATGGCGAAAGTGATTATTGAGTCGCTTCTGCATATTTAATAGAAATTTGGTCATGTCATGGTCATAAATTGAATGAAAATTTTAACTACAATGACTTCAAAAATTACTAAACAAATATACAAATTTGCAGTTTTTTAGTTTTCATTTGTATATGTCAGTTTCACATAAGCAAATAATCTACAAGATTAAAAACATGTTTAAAGGGAAGAAATATCTCAAATTAATAAAACAAATATAAAATATTCTCCGATATCTCAAAACTCGCGTAAGTAACAAATCATTAAGCAAACCGCGGTAAGGCTTGTTAAAACACCGCGCTCGGAGGGACGCCGCGCAAACATGGGGTGTATTTCTTACACCCTATTGTTTTAGGGGTGCTAAAATGCTGCTTAGATCAGGCGAAAAAATACATAAATTTCAGGTATCACGTAAAAATTTAAAATATATTGAATACCTATTGGTTTAAAGGTTCTAAAATGCTGCTTATATTACTCGAAAATATGTGAATAATATGCAATTCATCAATAAAATTAATGTAAAACAGTAAAGTACTCACCATATTTCTTGAGTTTTCTGAAACAAAAGAAAAAGTTTATTTAAAAGAGTTTTAACATGAATCTCTCTCTCATACTACACTTGATGATGCCATCCAAGTGGTAAATAACCTCCTATACAAAACAAGCAAACGAGATAAATAATTACAGTTTTAGTATAATAAATGCAATAACAAGTTAACATATCCTTTTTCCACGAGTAAAAAATCTATCAGAAATCTCCACCCAAATTTCCCAATGCCAAGCGCCATTTTAAGCCCCAATTTCCCTAAGAAACGTTCCCTCCACCTCCATTTTCTTTGTTCGAATCTTCGGTCCAATATTTGAGCTAATTATACACTTGATTTAACACTTGCACCGAATGCCAACGTTTGTGTTGCGAACAATCCGACTTCTTTGTGTTATCACAACGTTCTATTGTTAGTACAATTGAGTTACCGTATTAAATAAACGGAGTTTCGTCTGTTGGATGTATGTTTTATGCGATTGCGAAACGTTTTAGATACGGTTATGGTTTTGATTTGATTTCGTTGTGTAAAGATGTGATTTTGATTGATTTGGTGAAGTGACAGTTGCTGTCATACATTTGTATTTATTAAAACAGTTTTGAGTCACAATCTTTCCTGTGCCGGCGGCCAAAATTGGAAGCTCCTATTGTCATTGTGACTCTAATGTCATTTGGATATATTTTCAACTAGCAGCGCCCCGCGTCTACTAAAATAAACCGCATCAAAATCAGTTGCGTAGTTTTAAAGATCTAAGCATACATAGGGACAGAGAAAGCGACTTTGTTTTATACTATGTAGTGACACAGGAAATGACAAGCAAAACCGCTGGGTATAACTAGTAATTGTATATCCTCAACCCATGTCCCAAACAAAACAAATGACATTCGCAAGTAAATGACATTTTTTACCAAAATCATTTGTCAAGATTTCAATATCGTACCCACCGAATACCAAACAAAAAATATTCCAATATTTTGATTTATTACATAGAATTGTACTGAATCAAAAAACCAAGCTAAAAAAGTATCTTTCACCCAAATTTTTATACTGAAACATAGCTCTTTATATACTGGTTGTTGGCTACTAGAAACCAGTTTAAAAAATCTGTAATATAGTCGCAATTGAAGGCGTTAGAGGGTCAAATTAAAATGGTTGTGTTGTAATATCTTTTCCCCTATGGTATGCAAAAATATCGCCTGAGATATGGAACAGCTAAACATTTTTGTCATATAAATCTTCTATAGGTTTAATATAGTGAGTGTTATTGGTATTTTGGAGACAATATTTTGAATAAGGGAGCTAGCTTTAGTATGCGGTTTTGCATAACAATGTCCACATATTTAAAATTGTTTATAGCTATCCTAACTTAATTGCTTTGCTTTGCTTTGCTTTGCATAAAATTGCATAATGTATAATTAATTAGGCTAATGTTCTTAATGAAGATTGTAGCGTCCTTTTAACACTTGGCTGTGATTTGATTTGACTTTTTTATGTTTGCTTGATTGATTCATTCATAGTAATTGTTGTCAAACGAAACAATCATCTGCCTAGAAAATTTATATCAGTTTGGTGTTGACGGGTTGGATCACAGATAATATTGTTATTTTAATTTGTTCACTCCCATGGGCAGTGTGGTAGAACAGTGTTGAGGCCTGCTATGCAGGTTGTAACGTTTGCTGAACACTGCCCCTTTTTTCATTCTTTATATGTAACATGTCGTAAAATTTAGTTGTATTGTTTTTTTGTTATGAAAAATAAAGATTTTTATTATTATTATTAATATTATAAATGCGAAAGTAACTCTATCTGTCTGTTACCTTTTCACGGCTAAACTACTGAACCGATTGACTTGAAATTTGGTACAGAGGTAGCTTTTGGTCCGGGAAAGAACATAGGCTACGTTTTATCCCGAAATTCCCACGGGAACGGAAACTACGCGGGTGAAACCGCGGGGCACAGCTAGTAGGTAATAAAGAGAAAAATATTTTTCAATAAAGATGATGTCACCATGCCCTGCTCTGCTGAACTAGTTGCGCGTTCGATTCTCATAAGAGGTTTATCTTGGACTCACTACTTAGTACTTGACGCCAATATTCTTTGAAAGTCAGGCTAATTTTCAAACTGAATATAAAATACAAGAAATATGAATATTGACATCCACTTTTCTACATCTACACTAATATTATAAAGAGGAAAGATTTTATTGTTTGTTTGTTTAACGAATAGGCTCCGAAACTACTGAACCGATTTTAAAAATATTTAACTAAAAAATAGTTTTATCCCTGTATTTAATATTTAACGAGAAATACCCGGGTGAAACGGCGGTGCACTACTAGCATGTTATAAAAAGTTATTTCACAATACGTGACAACCTGACTCAACCACATTTCACATCTCAAAGCATATTCCATGCATTCAAACATATCCCATAAGAATCCCCATTACCAAACAATATCAATTACATCAAAAGCAGTCTAATAGGACATCGAACAACAATGATAAAACACCCATCGTAAACAAAACATATAGGGGGTGCGGTCGCCCCCTCGGCGACAGGGGGGATACACAGCTCTAAGAATAAATGCCCTACATAAAGGAGGGAACGCTAGAAAATGTACGTGAACGTTCTTAACACCCCGTGTGTGGGAACTGTATGGAGAAGATAATACCACGTCAGTTATAAATATAAAAAGGTAGCACTCCGGGAGTGCCGGCAGAAGTGAAAACTTCAATATTAACGTTGTGTATTGTTAACGGAATTGTATTTAAGTACGAAAGTATACAGCCAAAAATTTTCATCCAGAAATTCTTATGGTATCAAGAATATCGCGAGCAAAACCGCGGGTCACGATTAGTTTTACGTAATGTCACAACTCCCTTCCCCTCGATCTTACGCTTTTTCGATCAGCATCACGTGACCCTGACGCGAGTTTGAAAGTTTTTACCCGTACAAAAAAAAGTGCTCAGCGCCGCTAAAGAAGTTTTCACTTCAATAATATTTTTGTTAAGTTGGTTAACTTATACGAATTCTCAATAGAACGACTGATGCTATATTATGATCTTTTTAGTTAATGGTTGTATCAATCCAGCAAAATTCAGAATTATTTACTAGCACTATGTGATAATGAAAAGCAAACAAGATAAGAAACTTCCAGTAGCTTCCGAATCGCAAAGTGTTCAAAGAAAGAACAAGTATCTAATATATAAAATTCTCGTGTCACAGTTTTCGTTGCCATACTCCTCCGAAACGGCTTGACCGATTCTCATGAAATTTTGTGAGCATATTCAGTAGGTCTGAGAATCGGCCAACATCTATTTTTCATCCCGAAATTCCCACGTGAACGGGAACGGGAACTACGCATGTGAAACCGCGGGGCGCAGCTAGTATTATTATATAATTCTGCATTATGCACGTTAATATCTTCCCTTATCCCCTCTTCCTACATCTTCTCCCAGCGTACCTACTTTAAGGGCAGCGTGCATGCGACTATTATGAGTTGGTAGTGCACAAGAATTGCTCGTATTTACCCTGTGTTTTACATACAAAATCAAACGTCTGGTACCATCATCTCTATACATCCACCGAACTCGTTACCCGTCGTATTCTCTTGTGAAACGTTCGCTGTATCGCATTATATCATTTATAAACAAAATGTGTTAGAATAAATCGTACCGAATCGTCGGCATGCGCTGATACAGAGCTTACTTCGCGGGCTGGGGCCTGGGAGTACCCACACACGTGTCGAGTTTTTGACTATGTCTTTCGGATGGTATTAATTTGAAGTTGATTTATTTGTTGCTATATTTCATTGTGGAAGTTTGAGTGTGTTCGGTGAAGGGTGGATCTGTCGCGGTTGGTATTGATTGCGTTTTGTTTGATTCAGAATTGTTAGGTGGTTTGGGTGGAGTGTGATGGTTGGTAAAACATAGTAATTGCGTCCAAAAGCATGTACTTATTTGTGAAAGAAAGTTTTGGAAAATTCATAGAAGAACATATTGATATCTTTGATTTACACGAACACTACACATTGAAATAAAACACTTAAACGGATTATGTCGTGGTTGTATTTTGATTTTTTTTGTCTTCTGTGATCACGGGTTCTGTAAGGAATCCAAAACGTCAGAAAATGTAAAACAAAATACAACCACGACAAAAAATCCGTTGAAGTGTTTTATTTCAATGCCATAGAAGAACAGTTTTTCGCATTTAAACCTGTCTAATTTAAGTTTGTTGTGAAAAATCCTAAATTATTTAGTTTACTTATTTTTCTGTACTCTGCAGTTTTAAACGCCAAACCACAAAAGTTTTTAGTAATATAAAATCCGACTTAGATTTTTATAGCTTTTAAGATATCAGTTTAAAAAATCCAGATTGAGCTTTCAAATTATCTCATTCTTCCTTAAATCTGTGGTGACAGAAAGACAGACCAACCTATAATCTTCGTTTGAGAGTAGAACGGTCGAATGAACCATTTCGCTAGATGTCTATGGACTGTCCAGATGGATCTGAATGTAGGTTAGGATGTTGGGGATCGTCTTATGATGACGTTTAATCTTCATTTGCATTAAAACAATTCTTATATTAGTACAATACTTAAAAAATGATTGATGTGAGTGTGAATGAGTGTGTGCGTAGTTTGTGATACCCCAGATACAAGCTTCGAACTTAGGGGTCAGTTACTGTAATGAGATGATGTAGTGAATGATTATGTTATGTATTTTATGATGTTAACGTTTGTTAATATACTGTAGTTATGTAGACCTTTGCCCAGAAGTGGGACGATTCAGGTTATTAAAAAAAAAAAAAAAAAATGTAGGGATAGATGTTCTGTATGTTATAGGAATTGAAGATTTTCTTTGGTCGAACGTTGACCTCAGGAAATACTGGTACAAAAACATTTTTGTGTTCGTATCCAAGTACGCACACAGTACTCCATTTTGAGAGTAGTTTAGTAGCAAATCTTTAATTTTACAAAAACAATACAACTCAATTGGTAAAACACAAATTAACAGAAAATATAGTACGTAGACCTGTAGCTATCTCTATTGCACCTGCGTATTATCACTACATAGTATAAAACAAAGTCGCTTTCTCTGTCCCTATGTCCCTATGTACGCTTAGATCTTTAAAACTACGCAACGGATTTTGATGCGGTTTGTTTTAATAGATAGAGTGATTCAGTGGGAAGGTTTTAGCACAATTATCCCCATATTCCTACGAGAACGGGAACTACACGGATGAAACTGCGGGGCGGGCGTCGCTAGTAATTACATATTTTCTGTGAATTACAACCGGGTTTTAGTAATAGATTTGCTTTCTTATTTGCGTTGCATTTTTAGTCTGGTTTAGCACTAAACCAGGTTTTACAATCAATTTTGAATACTGTCAAAGTGACAGATTTGAGTGACAAGGTGTCAAATGCTTACCAGGTTTTGTTAAATTGGACTAAAAATGCAACGCAAATAAGGTAGTTGTAGTTTAATGTAAGTCGTATCCCGTTACTCCCGTCTGAGAATATTCAAAATACGTCAGTTACTGGTGAGGCCCGGAGTCCGGAGTCCGGCATTCAATACCGGACAATGCGCCACTAATTGCTCTCCAGCTGACCACCGAAATGTAGTGACGTCAGGATATACCACTGTTCTATCTAGGTTACAATTATATTGTCAACATTTTGGAACGAAGTTCCTTATCGCGTGTTGTGAAAGGAGGCTAGACGGAAAAAATCTTACGAAAAGTTGTCATACTTTTTTCAAATTTCGAACAGCGCGGCGCGCGTTATTTTTTAATTATTAAAAGGTAGGTAACCTATGGCTAACTCTTTTGAGTAGAAACTTTTTTGATAATCATAATGATTTATTTTCTTCTTATTTTGACCATTGAAAATAATACTTTTTTAAGTAACTTCGTTCTTACATGGTGTCCCACGACACCACATTCGGTCTTTTCTTATCTATATTATTGTAGTAACTTAACTGGCGAGCTTCGTGCCGCAAAATATAGTTTTATTATGATGATTTTTAGACAAAAATACCCGAGTGAAACCGGGGCAAGCAGCACACAGTTTTTCTCCGTTGTTTTTCTTAGATAGAAGCGTCCTTTTTTCAATTTTCTATATATATAAAACTCTTCTTTCAACTTTCGTTACTGAGTGATGTACTGACTGACAGACAACACACAGACACAGACACGAAACTACTGGTCGTAGAGAGCTGAAATTTGGCACGTGTGTTTGTTGGGGGGAGTAGGCTACCACTAAGAGAGGATATTTGGAAATTTCCCCCCTAAGGGAGAGAAAAGGGGGGTAAATTGAAAACACGTAAAACCGCGGGGCGCTGTTTGTATATTATATTTTATTTTACCACTTTTTCTAGCGTAAATCTGTGTATCAGTTTTCTGGTTTTAATAGTCGCATGGCAAAACTGAAAGGGTAACTTGCTAAAATTGTACTTTCAAAAGACTATCGATAAATTAAATAAGCGTATGTTAAGAAGTCGCTTCGCCCTATACATCCTCCGTCAATCAAACTTACAATTCAATCAAATACACACATAGACAATACATAGTGTGTGCGTAGTTTCTGATACCCTAGATACAAGTTTCGAGCTTAGTTAGGGGTCAGTTACTGTAATGAGATGATGTAGTGAATGATTATGTTATGTATACATCCGTACATCCATCATCAGTACACACACTAAACAATTTCCCGTTAAACTTATACTATTCAAAGTCACGCGTTCAAACTACGAGTACCATTAGAGCCAGTGGTCCGAAGCCAAACTATGATTAGTTCTACATTAGCCCACGGCCATATTCTTGGAGCTCAAAGGCGATGCGTGAGCTAAAGTTACCAGTTCATGGTAAGTTTCACTATCCGCTTTATGGAATCAACTCACATTTGACTGCGCACTGACGGTCAATCAACGAACCAGTTTATACTTAGAATACTAGCTGTACCCCGCGGTTTCACTCGCGTAGTAATCATTATTATTAAGCTATTGCATAGCTTCTATCGAGGGCCTTGAGCGCGGAGACCGAATCCAGAAATTCCGTAACGAAAAAAACCTCACGTTTTTATTATTTTTTTATCGAAAACTTTTTTTGTAAATTTTCCAAAAAGTTTTTATAGTAATGTAGACAAAGTTTTTATTGTCCCAAGTACGACATCAAAATTTCTAAGGTTAGGATTGCTATACAAAAATAAAAAAACAATTAGTTGATAAAATTGCTATGCAATAGTTTTACCGCGGCAGTCCCCGAGTGCCACACGTTTTTTTATTTTTATTAGCCTATTGTGTCCCACTGCTGGGCAAAGGCCTCCTTTCCTTCCTTCCTTCCTTCCTTCCAGACAGCTCGGTCTTCGGCTTTGGTGGCCCAATGTTTGTCGTGCGAATCGAGATCGTCACGCCACCTTCGTCTGGGGCGACCTCTTGGTCGTTTGGTAGTTGGCATCCAAGTTGAAGTGACCTTCGCTCAACGGTCGCAAGACATACTGCATTATATTTAAAATTATTTGGTTACTTGCCCGAGGTTTTGCTCGCGTAGTTCCCATTTCCGTGGAAATACAGGGATAAAAGCCTATGTCACTCGCTGATAATGAAGCTTCTATTTTAGAGTCTGTAGTTTCGGAGCCTATTCATTACAAACAAACAACCTTCCTCTCTATAATATTAGTATAGATTATTTGTTTACTTGCACGTGGTTTTGTCCGCGTAAAATCACAATTATGTAGGAATATACTAAATTATAAACCTTTATCTTGAATTGATGTAGCTATTGTTGAAAACAGCATTAAAATCTGTTGAGATCTGAGTAGTATAAAAAATGCAGCGGTTTTTGATAGATTTCATTTAAAGAATCAATCTGGAGGAAGGTTTATTTGTAGGTAAATATATTACCTAAATATTTAACGCAAGTAAAACCGATTGACACAGCAAGTACATAAACAAAAACCAAAATATTCCACATATTTCACCATCTAAAATAACAACCGCTCGGGGCTACAATCTTCTATAAATTTAATACAAATCTATAATACAATATTTTAGTATTAAATAACTATAGACCTTCGATACACTGTGACCGATCGGTAACTGATGGTTAACCTCATATTATGCCGCATCTTCGTTCGTCTTCGATATGAAAGCAATTTGCGAATCTAATATATAAAATTCTCGTGTCACAGTTTTCGTTGCCATACTCCTCCGAAACGGCTTGACCGATTCTCATGAAATTTTGTAAGCATATTCAGTAGGTCTGAGAATCGGCCAACATCTATTTTTCATCCCGAAATTCCTACGGGAACGGGAACTACGCGTGTGAAACCGCGGGGCGCGGCTAGTAAAACTATAAATTGTTACTATTATTATAACTGCTGCCCGAGTAGATGGGTTTAGTGCAATAATTAGAAAGAGACTCGCATCCATGGTGAGCAGAGTGCGCGCCAGCCCCAACACCATACTCACTATGATAGCCGATAGGATAGATTGTCCCTACATAAATTATATTATAAAATTTAATGTCTTATAAAATTTAAAGTGTAATATTTGTATCCATTATTTAATTTGATTCGATTTAATTTTGTTTTGATTTCATTAGATAATAGTTATTAGATAAACTAGCAGCGTCCCGCGGTTTTACCCCCGTAGTTCCCGGTCCCGTGGGAATACTGGGATAACATTTAGCCATCCTCGATAAATGGGCTATCTAACACTGAAAGATTTTTTTAATTCATACCAGTAGTTCTTGAGATTTGCGCGTTAAAACAAACAAACAAACTCTTCAGCTTTATTACTACATAGTATAAAACAAAGTCGCTTTCTCTTTCCCTATATCCCTTTGTATGCAACGGATTTTGATGTGGTTTATTTTAATAGATATAGTGATTAAATGGGAAAGTTTTTACCATAATTTTATCCCCATATTCCTAAGGGAACGGGAACTACGCGGGTGAAATCGCGGGGCGCCGCCGCTAGTATATTAGTATAGATGTGAAAGTAACTCTGTCTGTCCTGCCTAAACCAACTGTCTGATTTTGACGTTTGGTACAAAGATACACTGAAGCTTAGGAAAAGACAAGCTACATTTTATACTAAAATTTTCCATGAGATATTTTTCTACGCGTAAAATTGGGAGGCACCGCTAGTCCCACTAATCCTACTAATATTATAAATGCGAAAGTTTGTATGTTTGTGAGTTTGGATGTTTGTTACTCTTTCACGCAAAAACTACCGTATCGATTTAGATTTAATTTGGTACAGATATTCCTTATAACTAGGAATAACACATAGGATACTTTTTATCCCAAATTTTGTATAGAATATGTTTCCACTCGTGAAATTACGCCGCTAGAATTAAATTAAAACATCTAGCACCACGATAGCCAAGTGTGGATTGGTCGAAAGTCGAACACCACCTTCGAATTTCCTCACAGGCAGGTATCATCTAGGCATCTTCAATTTTTTTTTTGAACATAAGATCATCCAATAAACGTACTATAGAATTCAAAAAGACCGAGTGTGGTGTCGTGGGACACCAGGTAAGAACGAAGTTACTTAAAAAAGTATTATTTTCAATGGTCAAAATAAGAAGAAAATAAATCATTATGATTTTCAAACAAGTTTCTACTCAAAAGAGTTAGCCATAGGTTACCTACCTTTTAATAATTAAAAAATAAACGCGCGCCGCGCTGTTCGAAATTTGAAAAAACTGTCGTGACAACTTTTCGTAAGATTTTTTTCCGTCTAGCCCCCTTTCACAACACGCGATAAGGAACTTCGTTCCAAAAATCGAATAGATTAACAAAAACAAACGCAATTAAGTGTATGAGTATAATCATACCTTCCGTATTTTGAAGTCAAATGCCTTAAAAGCTACGTCATCGACGCTCTCTTAAAAAAGTTTCCATTAAATTCTTCCTAAGTACGTTGATTCCACAACGGGCCGTGTCTACGGGACACCTGTAAACCATCGATGCCCCATTCTCCTACGGGACCCTTCGATAGAACATGAAAAACGATAACTCTGTACAGGGTTGGCACAGCACTGAAAATATTTTCAGGTTTTCGATTTTGAAAATCGAGATGTTATATTATGTAAATATTGGCAGCTTCTTCCCACTGGTTATGCCCATGTAAATCCCGATCCCGTGGGAATTTAAACAACCACGAAATGTGTATCCCATTATTATATTGCAGAAATTGTATGCAAAGTTTTAAGTTGATCAGACCTCAGACACACGGGAAAAAATTTGATTGCTTTTTCCACCATTATTCAAGAATTTTGGATTGAGTGAAAAATTACTGGTCATCATTATAACGTTATGAAAATAGTTTATTCCAAGTTTAACTATATTTAATCAACTAACATTTGAAGAGGGGTGATAACATGAAACTGTGATTTTTTATAATCCCAATGGTTTTGTTTGCCAAATTTGAAAACTGTATTACTCTACTCGGGAATCAAAACCAGGACCTCCAGTCTAGGAGGAAGATGCACATGACACTAGAGGACCATTGTATTTGAAACAGGAACTTCCAAATCTTTCTAAAATATTAAAATTAACCAATCATAGTGTCAGCCCTAGAACCAAACCCAATACACCTGTTGCATCGAACATTCGATATCCTTCAATGGTGCTGTGACAAGGACAGTGCTATACACAGACACCATAGTTGGAAAGAGACGGAAGACAAGTGTGAAGGCTCAAGTGGGCCCACACGTTTCAATGGTTTTCAGCAATCTATAAATGTACGTTCGAACTTTGATGTTCGTATGGTGAAAGATGCTCTACTTTAAATTATTAGTGAAAATATAAATTATTTTCATAATAGTTGGCCTCAACGGTTTTAACAGTATTTTGATACAAATAATTAAATACTAAAACCTTCGTCAATAAATATGAGCTATTTAATATACTCAAATGACACTCTACTACAAATGACACGTACTAACCAAGAACGAAAAAGCGAGAAAACAACAGTTTGTTTCTGCTTTGGGAACTGCTTCTTGAATAAATATTTCTATCTTTCTCAGAGCATATTATATAACTATCATAAAAATCCGAAACGAAAAAAAACGCAAATATGTAAAACAAAATTAACCACGAGAAACAACCGTTTAATGGCTATTTCGATACAGAGCGAGTATAATTGTTACTATTTCAAAGCAAAAGTATGCTACGTTAGCATCAAGTCCTCCTTGTAGAAAATGGTACTGAACTATTATAATAACCAATGTACCTAACAACTTGTATAATACCTATGTTTATGAACCAATAAATGAATTATGAATTATAACTATAAATAAACTAAAGTAGAGCATCTTCCAAACCAATTTCCTGAAAGTTCCCATGGAAAGCTTTTACAAAAAGAATGTTCAGTTGTCGGACCTATCAATAGCGAGTTGTCTACACGCCTCGCGCCGGGATTTAGTGATGGGAATACGGGTATTTACAATTTAAACGATAGGGATGGGCGGTGGGTACATCGGCTTTGAATTTACGATTATTTTTGGTCTTGTGAGGTTATGGATGAGGTGATATAGGTTGATTGAAGCCGATGCACGATGTATTGGGTTGAGGATTTGGGTTATGATATAACAATTTCTGAAACTCACATGTTTAGAAGAAATGGCTTTGAAATATGATTAAATAATACTTGGATACTAACAAAATTTTTACTTTAACTGGTATTTGAACACAGGACCAGCCCGCATTGTGACGCTGGTCTAACCTAAACTGGGCTTTTGGAAAATCTTGATTACGACAGCTTTTTTTTTAATCTTACGTTTTACTCCTGATCTTAAAACACTAACATCTTACTCACCAAAAATTATATCCAAAACTTCAAGCCAACCATAATCTGAAATAGGCTTGAAATAAACCTGCATTGATCGCATCCCTAGCCTTGTGGATGAATATCGGACATCAGGATTACCATTTGCATATTGGCGTTTAAAAATAACTCCGCAGAGATCGCAAATTGAACGGCGCCCGGTTAATTGAATGAAACCGATCGAGGTTCGAGTCCCGCTTTTATTACTTTTTAAATAAATTTTCATTTAAAGTGCTGATTGAAATTGAAACTTTTGGTGGTCAATTTTTATTGGTTGGCTAGTTGAGCTTTTGATGTTTGGTGTGAAGTTATTAAGAAACTGTTTTGATTATTTTGTGCTGGTCGTCAGTACCTATTAAAGTACTAAATTTCTTAACTAGTTTCAGTTACATATGGTGATCTTCATTAGGAATAAGAGGAGAAGCGAGAGTGTCTTGCACTCGACTGAAAAAGTACTAGTAGCGTCCCGCAGTTTTACCCGCGTAACTCTCGTTCCCGTGGGAATACGAGGATAAAATATAGCTTATGTCACGCACAGATAAATTAACTTTCCATTAGTGAAAGAATTTTTGAAATCGGTTCAGTAGTTTCGGAGCCTATTCGTTACAAACAACCAAAAACAATCAAATCTTTCCTCTTTATAATATTAGTATAGACTAGTAGCTCCCCGCGGTTTCACCCGCGTAGTTCCCGTTCCCGTGGGATTACGGGGATAAAATATAGCCTATGTCACGCACTGATAAATTAACTTTCCATTAGTGAAAGAATTTTTGAAATCGGTCCAGTAATTTCGGAGCCTATTCGTTACAAACAACCAAAAACAATCAAATCTTTCCTCTTTATAATATTAGTGTTTACAATCTAACTTTTAGACTGTGTCTATGTAAATTACGAGTAGATGAGACACACTTTAAACCGTAGGCCAATCAATGAATAAGTACAGTTAGGACACGAGGTAATTCCAATAATGATTGAATGTCGGTTATCGAAAACCTGAAAGCAACTGAAGTCAGTCTATGAGATTTCACTTCAGAAAAAAAACTCTTCTTTCCCTAATTGGTCCAAGGAGGTAAAATAGACCAAGCTCTACTAATTTATATGTTGGTAATTTCAAAACCAATATACTTAATTAAAATTCCAATTAAAAATATTCATCTCAATATTTTACGTTTTAATAAATAAAATAAAACCCTAAATATTTGCATCTCCTAATCTGTAATTGAATTTAAACCGTAATTTAAATTGAACGATCATTTAACCGTGAAATGAATGGTTTAACATTATTAGGATACAGTCACACCGTAACGTAACAGACAGATTAGACTTGGTTGATTTTTTGTGGTACAAGGGACAAACGAGCTGACGGGTCACCTGGTAAGAGAGTACTGTAGCCCATGGATCTAAGAAGAATGCAAGTTTGTTTCCGGCATTCAAAGATTACATGATAATTAGGAGGATAAAAAAAATAAGATTCTCCTGGATTCCATCATCAGATCTCGACATAAGTAACAAATAAGCTGTCACAGAACTTTTGCTTTTTAGACAATGGCTCTTATTAAGCAACTTAATACGACTTAATTAATATATTGATCCATTTTAAGGGGTTAAGATTCCTAATATTTTTAATATAAACCCATAAAATATCAGTACAAACATTACAGTACAGTGTAACAAACAAACAAACGTGTTCAAACACAGAAAAAACCTTCAAACGATGTCCCTAGAAGGAGTACAAACGCGGCGACCGAACCAAAATTAAATAATGAAAAAATATAACCTTGCCTTGAACAGATGAAATTTGATTAAAAAATCACGATTATTACACCCCCCGACCCCCTTCTATGAAAAATTCCATACTTTAACTCAGCAATCGGTTGATACAGTACAGGCGAATATAGCCCTTGTGTCCGTACCTGTAGAGCCGGTTCTTACGTACAGGGTGGCAGTGGATATCGCGGTATTTTTAAAACAGTCGATTCCTCCCTATTCCCTCCCTATATTTCGACCCCCTTTCAATAATTTTTCATCGTTTTGATCCGAGTTCTTTGTGGTTACTCTTTATACTTAGATTAACAAAGTTTTAAATTAAAATTGCCGTAACAAATATCAGTCTTGTTTGATTATGAGTGCGTTTTTATTAATATTTTTCGGGGCTATTGATTTAGGTTTACAATTTTGTTTATTGCCACTTGAATGTTTTTACGCGGGCTCTCGAAAATGGAGAAAATTATTGTAAAATTTCTTTCATCCTGTTATTGCAGCATCCTTAATTGTATCCTTCAACACAGGTTGTACCTAGTAGGGCTATCAGCTATTACTATAGCTGTATCGAGTAAAAATTGGCCTGCAAGTAAAACAAAATCGAATTTTCATTTTTTTTTAAATATTGTCAGTGTATTTATGTAACATTCTTCATTCCAATGTAATTTTTAAATTCTTTTACAGATGTAGACCTATGGAATAACGTTTTTCCGAAAGTGCTTATTGTATCACAGCTGTATGCTAATTATAACAAAATCCATTTGAACTTTAGTCGTTTACATAAGTTCATGAAAAATAATACTCAAAAACCGAAAACACAACAAATACCTATTAAATATTATCGTGAGGCCAAGTCATTTTCACATTTTTTTTTTGTTTCTTATGATTTTTATTGTTTGATTGATAGGTTTTTTATTTTTTAGATTTTTATATGAGTGTTCTTTGTAATTGTAAGTACTTTTTGTGTATATATTTTGTATTGTTCATACTAGCTCTTTTGTATAATTTACTATATTCTATCGCATTAGGGTAACCCTGTTATGATAGATATAAGGATTTATAAATAAAAAAATAAAAAAAAGGTTTAAAACAAACTATGTGACCTAAAAAAACAAATATTCAAATCAAAAATATAATTTAAAAAATCCCTTTCTGATTCGCTAATGAAAACATTGGAACAAAGGGTCGTCGTCGTTGTCAAACAATAGTGGAGTCACTCGGAGCCACTTGCACAGATCAAAGTATATTGGTTCGTTGGTGCATCGCGATCCGTGACGTCACCGCGCCGCCATTGAATATGGATGACGTGACGGGTACAATGACGTATGTGCGATTTGAAGAATTCTGTTGAAGATTTTTTAAAAAGATTTTTTATTTTTCACGTTTTATTTAAATACTCTAACTTTCCTCTCGGATCGCTTTGTATCTATTTAGTAATGTCATTCATACCAGTCAGTTTGACAATCAGCGATTGTAATCCGTTGTATTACTGGAATACGAAACTTCCAATCGTAATATATAAATAACGATATAATATTATAAATAACAACATATAAATTGTCATATTTGTGTACGATAGCGCAATAAATAAACATTGTATTCTACCTCATAAATGATAGTACTTTTATACTTATAATTAAACACAACGTTAATATTGAAGTTTCACTTCTGCCGGCACTCCCGGAGTGCTACCTTTTTTTTTCCGAAAGTAAGTAATAAATCCTTTCATACATCTATTAATTTGACTTTCATCTTAAACCAAATCTGTTTGTAGTGTTCGTGTAAATCAAAGATATCAATAAATCTGTTTGGAATATAAGAAATGTACATTTCTAAGGTAGAAGGAACCTGGCTGTGAATAAATTTAATTGACCACCAAATTAACATCGAAAAACTTTTCACCAAGTAACAGCTACCCCCTTTTCCACGAGGAGTGTACTACAACAGTACATATCCTTTGATCCGACAATCGCTAATGACAATCGTCAAGCAATGCGTTATACATGAACTCTCGTTCAATATTTGCATATCACTGAACGAATGAACGATACAAGTGGTTTATTGGAGTGAACGTGTTGCTTTTGATGAGTAAAAATGGTGATTTGGTGTTTGTTTGTTGATTCAATGATTTATTCCGTTTTAAAAGGTTTTTTTAATGTTTGCAGGACTTTTAGCTAGATTTATATTAGCTTTTTTTATGTATCACACAGTTATTAACTACTGCTTTCGATACAGATTGTAGCTACATCACTACAGCAGTCTTATATGTACAGTTTACACCTGCCTATCAGGACTGAGGTCCAAGGTTCTGGTTCTGGGTTTAAATATGCGTGTCTAATATACGAAAAGTTTAAACCAATTGTTTTTACTCTCGCAACGACTATCAATAATGCCAGTGTGACAATCAGACGTCGGCATGTTGAGGTACCTTAAAAGTGATCTAAAAAACTCACGAAATTTCGACCCAGAAGGTGGCTATTGGCTTGTAATGCGATCACTATTAATAACGGTAGCAGACGTTGCATATTTGCGTGCGTTTCATTTGCAAAAAACTTGACTTCAAAGTGAAATTTTTAAACAACTCCAACACTTTATTGAAAAATATAAATTCAATAAAAGTCCCTCAGTGAGCCAATAAAAATATATTACCTGCACAATATTGTAATATAATGTCATCAACACGTTCGATTATAATATAGATCGGCGAATTTAAACATCCCCCTTCAAGGAAACTCATAAAACGGAATATGGGGTGTACGTGGATTGTACGACACAGGATATATCGAATGAGCAGACGACTCAATTATACTTACTAAAGAAAATTATTATTTCAGCTAGCAGATAAAACATTACGCAAACTTTGCGAATCTATGACATTTTTATCCCTTGCTTTCCAACTTAAAATGATTAGTGAAAGAGAGACCCTGCCTTAAAACGTAACTAGTCTTAATAGAGTGTATTTTTAACTTAAGAGAAGATGATTGATATTAATTTCTTAGTAATTCATTATCAGATAATGTAAGTTCATCCCCACTGAGAGCTGCAAGCCTACCCGGAAATAAAGCGCATATATAATATAGCAGGTTGGCTCACTTCATACACAATTTTAGAATTTCGCAGGTGATTACAGGTCTCACAATATCCTTCACTGTTAGACCATTGAATAAACACACATAAATAGAAAATCGTTAACACATTGGTACGTACCGAGGATCTAACCAAGCTGGCTTTAATAACTACGTCTTCGACGCAAAATTAACCATCAGTCTTTAACTTTCCACGAGCGCCGTCTACACTTTCCTTATCCTACGTCTTCGATATGAAACGCTTCTCGTAAAATACACTCGAAAAGTGCTTCCTGAATGAAAAGTTGCCGAACAAGTTTGCGTTTTAATGTCCCACGGTGTATAAATAGGAAGAAAAGACACATTTTGGTTTGCCATACATTTATTTTGTCTCTTTTGTAATGTTGCCACCATAATGTTTTATTCTACTATTATTGTAGAAAGTAAGTTTGTTTGTTTTTTTCAAGTTGTAACTACTCAACCGATGAATTATTATCAAACTAGTAGTTTAATCCACGTTAACTCTACACCTATTGGTCGCAGCCTGATGTTTAGCCTGTCTATAGCTATTCTAGTTAAATGTCTCTAACACTGAGATTTATATTCATTCGAACAAATAATTTAATCAATGAAGTACATAATATTTCTAGCGAGATGTTATAATAGTCTCTCTATAGCCTTTTGTAGCTATATGTCACTAACACTTGAGTTTTTTATTAATTCGAACAAAAAATAACTGTGTTTTTAATCAATGAAGTACATAATATTTCTGCGACAAGCTTACTATTTTTTTTTCTTTTTCCGAAGTTTACTTCAACGGTAATCAAACCTACAACCAATCCACAAACCACTCAACCAACAGAACCATCAAATTCATTACACAACCGCCTGTATTATTCACGTTTTAATCAGATTTAATAAAAGTATGCCTCGAAAGAGTTTTATAAACAAAATTTAATGTAAACGACATTATTTTTGAAGATGTTTATCTTAATTTGATTTACCCGGTTTTTTGTCTTGAATAAACATTATTATTGTGCGCGATATTATCAAAATTGTTAAAGTTATTGTGCGGTTCAATTCACAACATTACTTATATACCATTTACAACAATCGGCTAATCAAGATCTTGGTAAAAAACAAGTTTTATTATCTATTGTTTTATGAGACAGTTTTTTGAAGTTTGAGAGTAAAGGAGATGGGTTGGGGTCTGTCTGAAATTAGTATTTTTCTGATAAATTTTCTAAAGTTTGCGGATCTTTCTCTTTTACGTCTATAGCTAAAGACACCAAAGGTAATCTTAATATATTAAGTATGTCTATGACTATCCGTCAATCCGTTCGTCACAGGCTTGAAATGTTCTTATTACTTAAAATTATTTCAAAGAAAAATAAGCTATAGTGCTTTTTCACGACATTAACTTATGATCATCATTCAAAGTACCTTGCACCCCGTGTCCAAACAATGATGAACACATTTTTACTTAATGGTTCTTTTTCTACATTATATTCATGGTCAAACGTTTTCACATTAACCAACTGACCCCTAATTCACGAGTACATTTGAAACAAACAACTCATTGGTCGGATCATGATTTTGTTTTATTACTTTATTTCTATAGAAGTAAAACTATTGCATGAGATAAGGACGGTCGGTTATGGCGCTGCCACCATTTATGTGTTACCGACCTATTAACGGCCTTTTCCATGTTTGTGTTGTAAGTTTTTATAATTTTAATTCAGGTACCGAACTTATGTGTGATTATATTAATAATTTTTGAATTAATAAGAGTTATTATTAAATTACTAGCTGGGCCCGTTTTTACCCGCGTGAATCCCAATCCCATGGGAATTTCGGGATAAAAAGTATCCTATGTGTTATTCTTAGTTATAAGGAACATCTGTACCAAATTTAATTTAAATATTAGTAGGATTAAGATTATTATATAGATTTTCATTATCTTTTCTTTTAAATACATTTTTTTTTTCGAATGAATTTTGTAACTTACATATAACATTAACTGAATTTTGTATCCTTAAATATCACTATTATCGTTAGTAGCTGCAGAAATAGCTAACTAAGCATGTAAGATTTTTTCATTTGGAGTATCGTCCTAGCAGCTCAGGTTTATGAAGCACATTTTCAAGAACTGGGGCGTGATATCTGTAGCATAGTTAGCAAGAGCAGCACCTAGCCACAGTCCTAGGTTCAACTCCATCTTCAATGAATTTTTTGACTTACTATTATCAAAATTCTTTCTCACTATAAAAAAAAAACAAATCTCGATATCTAAAAAAACAATGTGTGTACCCCTTTCATCCCCTAAGTGGCTCTACATCTCGCAGTAGCGTTATTGTAAACATATTTCAACCGATATAGCGCCAAACGTCATATTCCGCCATATTTGTATTCATTCGCCATATTTTGTGTCACGTTAAAACGTCACGGGATTTTCGATTTTGTTTTCTTTTTTTGGGATATTATTTTAACCGACTTCTTAGAGGAGGTTAAGAAAACAGAGTTTTACATACTCAATACTGTGATATTATTTTCCCAGTACTAGCTCAATTATGTCATACTAGCGGCGCCCCGCGGTTTCACCCGCGTAGTTCCCGTTCCCGTAAAAATTTCGGGATAAAACATAGCCCATGCTCTTTCCCGGACCATAAGCTACCCCTGTACCAAGTTTCAAGTCAATCGGTTCAGTAGTTTAGCCGTGAAAAGGTAACAGACAGACAGAGTTACTTTCGCATTTATAATATTAGTTAGGATAAGGAGGTGAAGGAGGCTGCTTTGGATAGGGGCAGATGGAGGGAGTTGCATGTGGTATACTGACAAGAGAACCGCTCTTAAATGAATGAGCCCAATTATATAAGAAAGGCTAAACTATATAAAATTACCCTAGGTTAAGCCGCGGGGTACAAGTAGTGATGTTTTACATCGGAAGTGAACAAAAATATAGTCTCTCATAATGTTTTATAATATGACATGAGAAGTTTAATATTACATAGTTCTTAATGTAATATTACAAAATTAAAACCCTCCTTTCCCGTAATCGGATAAAACCTTCCCTAACCACATCAACAATTTCAATTCGAAACATCTATCCATCACAAAAATACATCAACATTCAAAATTTAAACAGCAATATTAGACATGTATAACAATTCAGCCATTTTTCATCGCAACTACCAATTGTTGTGCCCCCCCTACTTAAGCACGTGTGTATTTTAACCCCCTCCCTCACCCCACGGGAGGACAATTGTGCTTCGAGTGAAATCTTCACTAGATGGATGTTCTAATATTCAAATGGGATACGGAACTATTATTGTTAGAGCTACTGTCGATATTAATGTCGTTCACGTTGTTTTGATACTTGGTTTTTTTTTTCTTATTGAGTTTTGGTATAGGAAGCTTTGACGTTTGTAGTTTGTAAACAGGTTTGAGGAGACCAAAGTCCAACATTAAGATGATAAAAAAAAACTTAATTAAAACAAACAAATGACAGTGTCGAAATCTCCCTGTGGCTGTGGCTTTTAAACCGAATTCGAAATAAGATCAACTCAGTAATTTATAAACTGATTTGAATTTTATCTGCACTTGCCGATATACTCTCATAAAATTGATTCATTTTATCGACATCATATTTTTTGGTAGAAATCTACCTAATCAAAATCTTTGAATTACTAATACCAAATTCAAAAACAAAAAAACACAGAACCCTTTACCAAAAAAAACACATCAAAAAACAATCTCCAACACTGATTACTGAACACAAAGTTGTGCAACATTAGAAATGAGGATGTCAAAAAACAGTGATGTGCCTCGCGGCGGTCCGACTGTCACACGCTCAAGAAGGGTCGGACGCGCTATAAGCAAGTTCTTTGCATACTTCCAGTGTCGGGAGCGATACGTCACTTATATTGTGTGCCTACGTATTGCTTGGATAGGGATGGGACATGTGAAGATATGAGTGTGATGGGAGTCGTAGATTTGGTATGGTTTGATGAAGTGGAAAGTGTTTATTTGGATAAATATTATTGTGATAAATATCGTGTATTTCTAATTTATCATCAAAATTAACATCATAATCAAAATAAAAAAAAGGTAGCACTCCGGGAGTGCCGGCAGAAGTGAAAACTTCAATATTAACGTTGTGTTTAATTATAAGTATAAAAGTACTATCATTTATGAGGTAGAATACAATGTTTGTTTCTTACTACAGTTATCATAAACGTCACGTGATGCTGATCTTACGCTTTTTCGATCAGCATCACGTGACCCTGACGCGAGATTGAAAGTTTTTACCCATACAAAAAAAGTGCTCAGCGCCGCTAAAGAAGTTTTCACTTCAATAATAACTCTCACATAAATTATTCAAAAACTCAATTCTATATTCATCTATACTTATAAACCACTATCGATATTCAAACATCACTAGCCCAAATCAATTAAACTATTATGAATCAGTTCCACTATCAACTCGATAACACAATTCCTTATCGATACAATTCACTTCCATTGTTAATTCGATAACAAAATCCATCTATCGATACCGCCCCATCCCTAGCGAGCGCGGACATCACTATCCAAAGCAAGCTATCAGTTCACTTCATTTATCCGTACGCGGTATCTTTTGTTTGCTATATTTTTGACAAGTATAAAGCAAAATCTGCGCTTGTCACACATTTGACAGACGAGAGACGAGGGGGTTGGAATAGAGGAGAGGGGTTGAAGGGGGGAAGGGGGGTAAAGGATAAGTTGTTATTAAGTACTGTGCTTGATATGTGGGGTGTTTAGTACCTAGCTCTTTGTTATTACTTATATTTTGTATTTATGGAGTTGAAAACAATTATTTGGATTTCGAGTCTTTCAATTTTCTTAATGAGTTCTGCTTTTGTTGTTTTAATTGTTTGTTTTAGTTTAGGATAAGGTATGTTTTAGTTTACAACATTGACAGTTGTTACGTTAAGTTAGCCCTCAAAAGTTACAACCTAAAAATATCGTAGGACGCTTAGAGATTCGAGTCGCGGAAAATTGCCCAATTACGAACATGTATACAAACTTTCAAAGGTATTTTATCAACCAAATCGATTAAATAGAAGAGTTCCTTCTAAAATATCATAAACTAGCCAGCGCCCCGCGGTTTTACCCGCGTAGTTCCCGCTCCCGTGACAATGCGAGGATAAAATTATACTAAAAACCTTCCTCTTGAATCACTCTATCTATTAAAGAAAACTGCATTAAAATCCGTAGCGTAGTTATAAAGATCTAAGCATACATAGGGACAGACAGACTATGTTTTATAATATGTAGTGATAAAAAATCCAAATTCGAAAATTCATGTTCAATAAAGCATTTTTAAATTCCACAAAGTTTATCCATTTTCTTATAGAACTAATATGATCGCGGGTAAACCCTGGGTAGTAAGTCAATACGGTTAAAACGGTGAAAGTGTCAAGTTATTTAATTTGCAATATGTCACTAAGTAGTTTGGTGGATGGGGTTCAACAAGGGAGAGTTAGTCATTGTATTTAAAAGTGTACATTATTTAATATTTCAAGGTTTAATTTTTGTACTATTTTGTCAAAATTTAAGAAAAAAACCAGCTATAAAGACTTGAAAAAAAGTAATAGTTGTATATTTTACAGGTCTTAATCGCGTAAATTAGCCCTCTGCGTTGTGAAGGTCTGATGGCAGTCGCTTCTCGTAAAATATTGACATTCCGCCAAATCTGGTTAAACTGAAAACCGACCCCAAATAGACATGGGATAAAGGTTCGGAAAAGAGAATCGCGTAAATAATAATTATGTTTTACGCGATTAAGACCTGTAAATTATGCAACGATGAATTCTGATCGCGAAAGTTTAAAAGGAGTAAAAGTAATAGTTGTGCTTTACTTCGGTGGCATTTGCAATCTTAGGTTTGTTTGTTCCCAGCTAGGCTAGCATGACTTCAAAAACGCGATAGATACAGCGATTTATTGACATCCAACTGTCAAAATTTGATAAAAATGCCCGCCATATTTAATTTTACCACATGATTAATTTTATGACATTTGGTCATGCTCGCGAAACCGATATAGCTATTTATTGACTACTGTCAAAATATAATAAATATAGCCGCCATATTTCATTTTATCAAATCGTACTACGCCATATTCATTTGGTCATGCTCGCGAAATCGATATTATTTCGTGGTGTCTATATCATTTATCACGCACAGTCATGCTAGGCAGGCTGGCCCTAATTAGATATAGGATAAATGGTTGGAAGAAGAAGAGAGGCCGGCTTCGATTATAAAGTCGTGTATGAAACTTTTGATATTTTTAAATCATGGCATGGGTTCTCAATTTTAAAAAGGATTAGCTGACTGGAATAGTTCCACTATCACAGAAAATCGGGGTCAAGTAGTAGCTCAAACGTTTCGCATGGTCAGTGACAATATCCGCCGATATTGTCACTGACCAAGTTAAGTAGATTGAGTAAGATATTTTAACTATTTCGCTCGGTATAATTCTGCTTGTTTTTACCATATCTCAAAATATTTTGATAAAGGTGAAAGTTTTCTGTGTTGTTCTAACATAAACCCATCCAAATAAAGCCTGAGGCACCGCGAGATAATTTGATTAATTTTCGTTTGGCACAAAATGCGAGCGCTAATTAAAACTAGTGTAAGTGGCGCTTACGATAAGGAAACTACGCGCCGCCGACTGGTATCGACTTACATGACGGAATGTACGCGCGGCTCATACTGGTGCTACTGTTTGGGAATATTTATTAAGACATTTAACAAAATTATAACAGACTAGTAGCTCCCCGCGGTTTCACCCGCGTAGTTCCCGTTCCCGTGGGATTACGGGGATAAAATATAGCCTATGTTATTCAGGGTGAATGTAGCTTTCTAATGGTGAAAGAATTATTGAAATCGGTTCAGTAGTTTCGGAGCCTATTCGTTACAAACAAACAAACAAATCTTTCCTCTTTATAATATAAGTATATTAGATTAAACAAAATTCTAACAGACTTGTAAGAAAACATGACAAAGGCTTTTTTATTGATTTTGCACAATTTATATAATGGAGTAGTTTTAATAGAGATGTTATTTTGTAAAATAATGTAAAACAATGTGTATTCAAGTACCTTCATAATTAGGAGCAAAGGTTCTAAATATAATCATTATTTTGACTTAAAAATAAGATCTTACGTCAAAATTGATTCAACTGTTCGGTCTTACTACATAACTTAGGCACAAAGGTAATGAATAAAAATGTATAGATCCATCAAACTACAAAACAGAACAAATTCCTTTAAAATCTATTTAACTGCTATTGACCAATAAATCAGACACACCTACAAAAAATCTCATACTTTCTGTTAAACTCCTACGTAACAAAACTACGCACCATATTGCAGCGTGCACCATTCGACTTTGACAAGAAATTATATACTTAACAGATCTAATTTTGTGTTGAACTAACTTTTAACACATCGTAGGGGGTATCAACCACTCTATACACATACAATTAACGCTCTGTATCTGCGGTATTAACCACTCTTAGTTTATATTGCTTTTCGTATTTGACGTGACAACACTTTGAGGAGGTATTAGTTACTCGGTAAATGTTTTGATCAATTTGATATTTTTCAGTGTTTCTGTTACTTTGGATTACTCAAGGAGGTTTCAAGGGGATGTTTCATAGTGAATCCTTTATCCGTGGGTGGTATCTGATTGGGACATTTGTCGTACTTATATAAGTTCAATTTTTTTGTTCATTAAGTATACCTAAGTAGAGGTTGTACTAAATAATTTAGTATTATTTTATTTTATTTACTTATATTATTACCTTTGCCCAGCAGTAGGACACTATCACTACATAGTATAAAACAAAGTCGCTTTCTCTGTCCCTATGTCCCTATGTATGCTTAGATCTTTAAAACTACGCAACGGGTTTTGATGCGGTTTGTATTAATAGATAGAGTGATTCAGTGGGAAGGTTAGCATAATTTTATCCCCATATTCCTACGGGAACGGGAACTACGCGGGTGGAACCGCGGGGTGCCGCTAGTATATATATAAAACTACTATAGGTTGGCAAAAAAAAAAATATGGCCATTGACACGATAGAAGAAGAAAAAGGTTGTACTTAATTATAATGAAATTCTAAATATTCTATTATGGATAGAGACGTGAAATTGTTGAAAATTTATTAATTTTCTATCAATAATAATTAACCACTTTATCATTTTAAGACATCTGCCTGACTTCTAATTTTGAAAAAGGTTTGGACGACCAATATGATTGACCCCTTCACTACGTTTATTACTTGTATCCAGGATATCAAACACACAAACAGTCATACTAAAACATGTAGAAGAACCAAATAATATCCAAATACAACTAAATCGTCTAATTTCAGTACAAACTGTCACTAGCTCTATCCCCCTGACAGTTCTAGTTAGAGTCTAGTTTTGAGATTCAAATCTATTCAGTTTTCGCTCACTCATAGAGATGTGAACATTATCGCAAATATCCGAATAAACGTTTTCATCGAATAAATGTAGACTAATATTGTTGAGAGGATTTGATTTCTTGTTTGTAATGAATTGACTTAGAAATTACTGGACTAATTTAAGTGTATTAAGCTATTGCATGGCTTCTATCGAGGGCCTTGAGCGCGGGGGCCGAATCCAGAAATTCCGTAACGAAAAAACCTCACGTTTTTATTATTTTTTTATCGAAAACTTTCTTTTTGTAAATTTTCCAAATAGTTTTTATAGTAATGTAGACAAAGTTTTTATTGTATGAGGTCCCAAGTACGACATCAAAATTTCTAAGGTTAGGATTGCAATACAAAAATAAAAAAAACAATTAGTTGATAAAATTGCTATGCAATAGCTTTACCGCGGCAGTCCCCGAGTGCCACACGTTTTTTATTTTTTTGCTTTAACACAGTTTCACTCACGTAAATCTCAATACTGTAATACTTTCAAGATGAAAACTATCCTATATTTTACAAGCTTTTATTTAGTTTCACCTGTCCCGTTGTCTGTAATCAAATCTTGCAAGCCATTTTTCGACCACTTCTGGTTATCCGATTGAGCTGAAATTTGGCATACTTATGTAAGTCCCATGACAATGCAGTAAAAGCTAAAAAACCTTGTTTTCAGAAAGGTTTTTTTAAATTTATTATTTTTATTTGTTACATCTTTACTAAATTAAATCTCAATCGGTTCAAACAGATTGTTGTTTTGTGCTCAGGGCCTATTCAATTCTAATAAACAAACAAACAATAAAATCTTTCCTCTTATACTTGTAGAAAATAATCCGTTTAAAATTCAATCTGAAAACTACCCACTTAGCTACGAAAACCACACTTAAGCTAAAACTCTAAAACAATCAAATTACAACTCTATTTTCATAGCCCCTAAGACGCTATTACAGTTGAAGTAGTAAGTAATTTGACAGGTGCGATTCGAAATTCAAATTGGTACACATCTGAACGCTGATTGGTCAGGACGCGTGGTCTCGTTACAAATAGTGCGGTGTGTGACAAACATTCGACTAATATGGAATATTCGAATGATAAATCGATTATTCGATACGTGAAGGGTGCGAGTGTTTAATCGAATTAATTTGGAATTCGCTTACAGTTTAACGGATATTTATTGTGTGGTGGGTTTGGCTTGAAAGGATTGTAATGGTTGTTCTAAATAGATGTTTTAGTAAGGAATCACTCTCATTTTGATAAATGAAGCAGAAAGAAACTTAAATGGATAAATAAGTTAACTTCCGAGGTGGTATTGTTTTATGTAATTTTAACTGAAACACATACCATACACACATGTGTTATAGCTCTATCTTTAAAAAAATTGGTAAATATTTCCATTCAAATTTTCTTAATTTTTTTTTTTGGGATAGATACTACAAAAAAAAACCTTATTAGTAACACTAACAAAAAAATACAAGTTAAAATCATGTTTCTATGTTTAGGCTTCGCGATTATGAATTAGCCAGTCAAGAAACGGTATTAATTACTAGTCAATATCGAACCATATAAAAATACGCCGCTCAATTGAGGAATTAAACCCAGAATCTCCGATTTCACAGTCACTTGCACCAAAAACATTACAACCAGCTAACAGCAACCAAGACAATACACACAAATTCAAATATTCAATACGTCATATTAATCACTCAATCATACTAAGGCCGGTACACAAAGGCGTCAGTAGCGTCCAACGCGAGATTATCGCCCGTTTGTACGGATAAACGGACGACCAGATTTATGTGCACATAAATCACTATTTCAATATTAGTACAATAACACTGTTGTCTTGCTTTAATTAGCTGTTATGAGGTGTAATGGCCGCCGTGTTGTTCATTATCGTGATTATATCGTAATCTTCAAGTAATTCCTAATGTTATTGTTGTAACTTGGAGAGGATTGCAAAAATTAATCTAGTTTCTAAGGTTTTCGAATCTAGACCTCGTTGATTCAAAAACCATGATATAGGGCTCTGCATTCAACGACGCCCCGCGACTCTTATTAGGTCTGTCCACCTAGTCAGGGCGGGAGATGGTTACGATATAATTTATTGGACTCTTCAATATATGCCGTATTAAAATCAGCGCTACCTAGAACTCTTGCACAAGACAGCAGCAGTTTTTTGACTATTTTAATCACTGTAATATGACTTCTGATTATAATCCCTATAACTATTTATTTGTAAGCATATACTTCCTAATTTCTATACGTTTCCTTCACAACCAAAACAATAGTCCTCCCATCTAATGTAAATCTTCGTTAATTACATTTGTACCATCGCAGCCGCGCCGGTTCAATGCAGATGTTATTGATTAACAGGATATACAGTACAATGATTAATTACTGGTTCTCGTACGAATTGTCACGCAGATTGAGACGTTATGGATGTCTAGATAAACTGTGAGTGATGTGATGCTGTTATTTGGAAGCTAGTGGCTGTAATTGTGATGTTATTAGCTTGTTTTACTGTGCAGATGGGATGATGGATTTGTATATGTGTTGGTAGGTGTGGTGTGCGGTTTTTGGCGTATGTTAGTCTTGATTTTGTTGGGATTTTGGGACAAAATATCTCATGTTTAAGTTTTGTTACAAGAATTAATTTAAAACGAAACTTTTAAGAAGCAAACTTTTTTGCAATGTCATGGGGCTTACATAAGTATGCTAAACAGCTCAATCGGATAACCAGAAGTGGTCGAAAAATGGCTCGCAAGATTTGATAACAGACAGCGGGACAGGTGACACTAAATAAAAGCTTGGAAAAATATTACAAATCAACATCGCTAATACCCAAATAATACCGAGCTTTGGAAGATTCGTTGAGACTTTAGACCTGGTTGTTGTACTAATAGCTAAATTAAAATAATGGGATGAATGCATACGCACTCATCCTCCCGATAATGGCCACCGGATGTGGCTAAAACTAGTCGAGGGATTCGACTTAAATAAGTATGTACAACATAATGTCGTACGTTTCGTTTAATAATAAAAAAATGGTTAAAAGTCGGTCGATACAAATATAACTCCTCTTAAAAGTTAGTTGGTTTTACCAAAAATGACCAGGAAACAGGTCTCTTTGCGCGGAAAACTGTCCACTTCACATACATACTTTGTATAACAAAGTACATACATCGCAAATCCATATCACACGTCACTAATGAGTAATCTAAATAGAATAACCGATAACCCTTAAGCAAACATTGGAAAGTGTCACACAATCCGATGGCAACACAAGATTATTATTAGACATGAATTATAGTCGCAATTACAGTGGACAGGGAAACGGCGCGGTGGACAGCCGTCGGAA
Source organism: Timandra comae (assembly GCA_958496195.1). Classification (NCBI taxonomy): domain Eukaryota; kingdom Metazoa; phylum Arthropoda; class Insecta; order Lepidoptera; family Geometridae; genus Timandra; species Timandra comae. Next base: position 993,441 of record OY292372.1, on the reverse strand, counting down.
GGCGGCCTCGGAATAAATCAATCATAACGATACGCAAATGTCGTGTGTGTTTTGCTAATGTGTACGCGGCATTATTTTTGTGTTGTTGCGAGGAATTTTCTTTAGTCTTTATATTAAAGAACTGTTACTGACTGACTGACTGATCTGTCAACATTGAGTCTGATCTGGGGGCACGGCAGTGCCCCCCGCCAAGTCGAGCGCGAAGCAAACACTGCCGTACCATCCTTTACAGGAACCATTTCGCCGCATTTTCGTCATCCAGTAAGCTATACAATCACATACTTAAAATAAAATTTCAAGTCTGTAGGTCATTTAGTTCCCAAGTTAAGCGAAAGCAAAGTTTCGCATTTTAGACACTCACTCACTCACTCACTCACTCACTCACTCACTCACTCACTCACTCATGATCATCAAAATAGAACTAGTACTTCCCATAAACCTAGAGAGCTGAAATTTGGTACAGAGTTAGGGTTTAATGGCCACATAAAGGGAAAACTATAAAAACTAGGATAATCGAACGGGAACGGGAATTATACGGGAATGGGAACGGGAATTGTAACTCAAGAACGGCTGAACTGATTTGGCTGAAAATTGGTGGGGAGGTAGCTTAGAACCAGGAAAAGGACATAGGATACTTTTAATCCCGAAATTCCCACGGGATTGGGAACGGGAATTTAAAAATCAAGAACGGCTGAATTGATTTGGCTGAAAATTGGTGGGGAGGTAGCTTAGAACCAGGAAAAGGACATAGGATACTTTTAATCCCGAAATTCCCACGGGATTGGGAACGGGAATTTAAAAATCAAGAACGGCTGAATTGATTTGGCTGAAAATTGGTGGGGAGGTAGCTTAGAACCAGGAAAAGGACATACGATACTTTTAATCCTGAAATTCCCACGGGATTGGGAACGGGAATTTAAAAATCAAGAACGGCTGAATTGATTTGGCTGAAAATTGGTGGGGAGGTAGCTTAGAACCAGGACAAGAACATAGAACACTTTAATCCCGGAAATCCCACGGGATTGGGAACGGGAATTTATTACTCAAGAACGGCTGAATTGATTTGGCTGAAAATTGGTGGGGAGGTAGCTTAAAACCAGGAATAGCACATAGAAAACTTTTAATCCCGAAATTCCCACGGGACTGGGAACGGGAATTATAATCAGTTATAATCATTAGTTTTGTACCCTTGTGTACATACATGTGTACCCTTCAACTGCCAAGTCACACAACATTAACTATAATAATAAAGAAATCGCAGTAAGGAACCTTAGACTTGGCACGAGTCTGTCTAGATTTCATTACTTTTTAGAGTTAAACAAGCAGCTCCATCGAGACTTGGCTAGTTTTTTACAGAATGTTTTTGGTGGGTCTATTATACAGGGTGGCGCAATAGAACGTGCATATTGCATCATCTTTTTTTGCGTGGTAGAAGGGGCGTGGGCGACCGATATCGTTGGGTAGCGCGGTTCATAAAGTTTTAGTCACTATGAGTCACTTCGACGGGAAGCGTCGCGCATTTTACGAAAACTCTCGTTCGTACGTAGTTGTCAGGCGACTATTTTGTTCTGAGTATGGTGTACGGCAAATTAGGGAGGCTCCGAGTGCTAATTTAATTAAAATCTGGATAAAGCATTTTGAAGAGACTGGATCGACGTTTAAACCACACGCGAAAGGTCGTCCACGCACATCTAGGACCGAAGACAATATTGAGAGTGTTAAGCAGTCGGTACGAGAAGATCCACAAATGTCTACTCGCAAGAGATCGTCTGTCCTAAACATATCGCGACGAAGTTTGCAACGAATTTTAAACTTGGATCTTAAATTGCATCCATACAAGCTGCAATTAACTCAAGAATTGAAAGACTCTGACTTCATAGCACGGCTCACATTTGCTAATGAAATGCTCAATCGGTTTTCAAATTTTGAAAACATCCTTTTCTCTGATGAGGCACATTTTCATATGAATGGGTTCGTAAACCGCCAAAATTGTCGTTATTGGAATAGTGAAAATCCCAGACTCAAACATCAAAAACCGTTACATAGCCCTAAAGTGACAGTTTGGGCCGCAATATCTGCCAAAGGAATAATTGGTCCTTATTTTTTTGAAAACGCACGGGGGCAAAACATCACTGTTAATACCGAACGCTATGTTGCGATGTTGGAAGGTTTTTTGGCCCCAGAACTTGAAAATTCAAGAATAAAGAACTCTAGGACTTGGTTCCAACAAGACGGAGCTACCAGTCACACATCAAATGACTCCATGGCGGTTGTGAAGCAGATGTTCCCTGGCAAACTGATTTCGAAAAGAGGTGATATCCCATGGCCTCCGCGCAGTCCAGACTTGACGCCTCCTGACTTTTTTTTGTGGGGATACCTCAAACACAAAGTCTACACCAATAATCCGAGAAACATCAGTCAGCTCAAGGAGAATATTCGTGGTGAAATGGCAGCAATCACACCAGCACTACTTAAGAAAGTTTTCGGTAATTTCCGTTTGCGGTTAGAGGAGTGCCAACGTAGAGAGGGTCATCATTTAGATGATGTTATTTTTAAAAAATAAACTTCAGTTATCACTTAATAATTGCTTAGTTTTATTTTAACTATACCTTTTGTATTTATTTTTTAATAATTATTTTAAAAATGCACGTTCTATTGCGCCACCCTGTATTAACACAGAGCTCAAACCACACTGAACGGATTGCGCTGAAAAGCACGGAGATAGTTGTTATAACGCACCCATCCGGGAAAAGAAAAAACGGGGGTAAAACCGCGGGATACCGTTTTCATCATCAGTACATAGCTCCTAGACTCGATCCTATCCTAGGTTTTACGAGTACGTTAAAAAACTACGCTGACCAAATGCAGGTTGATTGACTTCACCTTAGAATTTCTTCGCAGGTGTGCACTTGAGCAGATTTCCTCTCGAAGTTTTTCTTCACCGTTAGACCGTCGAAGAATAATATTTGTACTTCTATGAAAAAATTAAATATAAAGTACTAGCGGTGCCATGCAATTTCACCCGCGAATTTCCCGTTCCCGTCGGAATATGGGGATAAAATTATGCTAAAAACCTTCCCACTGAATCACTCTATCTATTAAAACAAACCGCATTAAAAAAATCCGTTGCGTAGTTTTAAAGATCTAAGCATACATAGGGACATAGGGATATAGGGACAGAGAAAGCGACTTTGTTTTATACTATGTAGTGATTACATTTTTGTTTCGGAACCAAAAACAATTAAGCTATTGAACTCCGAAATTGGAAACTTGCCTCCAACAATCAAAGCTATTGTGTCCTACCCCAGCTAGAAGCTAGACCAAAATATGACTAATTTTGTAACGGTGAGTCCACACAGACAAACATACAAATAGTGTATGTTTGTCTGTGTGGACACCCTCGGCCCACACAGACAAACATACAAATAGTGTATGTTTGTCTGTGTGGACACCCTCGGCCCACACAGACAAACATACAAATAGTGTTGTCGCAGAGCCCCGGCAATTAATTCCGTCGGTACAGTTCGATATGAATACCGATACGACACGGTCAAGACGCGGGGTGGGGCAGACGAGCGGGTTTTTTAGCTAATAGCTGCGTCAAGCGGTTTAAGCCGCGTTAGCTCTTGTTAAGCGTGACATTTTGTAGCCTTATAGCCTTCCTAGATAAATTGGCTATCTCATCTTAAACTAAAAGTTTTTTTTTTTAATTTGAAGTCCAGAGATTAAACCTGTTTAACCAAACAATCTAACTGTTCAGTTTTATCATATTAGTATAGATGTTCAAAAAATGTCGAGCCTAACCGCTGAGTTGTTACTATGCCGTACTGCGAAAATGAGTATTAATCGATTCTCGTGCGATTTACAAAAGTATTTACAAAAATGTATTTATATTGCTTTTTCTAACCTGTATCGTCCCATGTCATATTTTAACATAAATACTTTTGTGTGTTATATATTTGAAAGATAAATGATACAAATACCTTCTAAAACAGAAGTAATGAAAGTCATATCAAATCACTGAAACTAAAAATTGTAATCTATACTAATATTATAAAGAGGAAAGATTTGTTTGTTTGTTTGTTTGTAATGAATAGGCTCCGAAACTACTGGACCGATTTCAAAAATTCTTTCACTAATGGAAAGCTTATTTATCAGTTCGTGACATAGGTTATATTTTATCCCCGTAATCCCACGGGAACGGGAACTACGCGGGTTAAACCGCAGGGCACAGCTAGTATTAGATATTTATTGATTATCAGCTCGTCTGCTCACACCTAGCAATAGTTTCCACCCTATAACATATGCCAAATCCATGGTTGAACCATTTTGCATTCGCCTGCCTGTTCCCTTTTAGATGACGTCAATATGCAACCTTGTATAACTCCTGAAACGACCTAAGTCACTGCCAAAATCCAGTTGGAAAATCAACCTTATACTTTAGTGATATAGAGATGGATTTAGTTTGGAATGCAAGTGTTTCATAGCTTGTTTATGATGGAGTAATTGGATTTCAATGTCAGGTTGTACCGGTATGAAATATAGCAATGCCTTCATTGAATCCGTGATAAATTGATGCGAACACCAACTTTGTTATTCAATAACGGTCGTGCGATACACGCGCGTCATTTCGCGCGATTGTCGCACGTCTGTGGGGTCGGATTAGCCGTCGCGAATAGGTAATTTGTACGGTTAATTAGTGAGATGTAATGTTTTGATTTTGAGATTTTATGTGCAGAACTTGATACTTTCTTTTTAAAGCTATGTTTGCATTGTCATGGGACTTACTTAAGTATGCCAAATTTCAGCTCAATCGGATAACCAGGAGTGGTCAGAAAATGGCTCGCAAGATTTGATTACAGACAACGGGACAGGTGAAACCAATAAAAGCTTGTAAAATAGTACATGTCTTAAAAGTCAAGACACCTTGCTATAAAGACTGAGCCAGAGGTCAGCTCCCAATGGTGTGTAAAACATGCATAGTTAGGTTCCTTCTTCCACCCTATCTTGAAGCCTGTTTTCTCAAGTCTATTTTTAAACATCGAACACATCCAACTAGCTGTTATTGACTTCATAGACATCGAATACATCCAAATATATCGGTACCCGAAATAGTGGGACATAAAATGTGGGTTACCCCCTCCCCCGGGGCGGCCGCAGTGATTGCAGCCAGGGAGGGCTAAGTTATCTAGCGTGGTGCCGCCGATACGTTTTGTTAGCCCTACCATGTTCTAGCGCGGGGGTACTCGGGAGTTAGAAAGGGGATAGACTTGGCGTGGCAATAAATCGTATAGAAAAAAAAAGGTAGCACTCCGGGAGTGCCGGCAGAAGTGAAAACTTCAATATTAACGTTGTGTTTAATTATAAGTATAAAAGTACTATCATTTATGAGGTAGAATACAATGTTTGTTTCTTACTTCAGTTATCATAAACGTCACGTGATGCTGATCTTACGCTTTTTCGATCAGCATCACGTGACCCTGACGCGAGTTTGAAAGTTTTTACCCATACAAAAAAAGTGCTCAGCGCCGCTAAAGAAGTTTTCACTTCAAAAACTAAATCTTACATTGAAATAAAACACTTAAACGGATTTTTGTCGTGATTGTATTTTGTTTTACATTTTCTGACGTTTCGGATTCTTTACAGAACCCGTGATCACAGAAGACTAAGATGGAAGACGTCTGTACAAAGTAATGTAAAAAGGATTACTACCTTTAATATTTTGAATATAATTTTAAATACATTGTCAGAAAATGTAAAACAAAACACAACCACGACAAAAATCTTTTCGTTCGTTTTATGTCAATGTGTAGTGTTCGTGTAAATCAAAGATATCAATATAAAAACTTACAGTTATAGTATTAGTGATATAATTCGCGAGATTAACCAATCCTACCTGATTAGGGTTGTTAACCTAACGCCCCCAATGAGGTTGGTTCGGAAGAAGAAGAATAAAGTTGGTGTTTGTAAGTGAGTTGAAGAGATTTAGGTGGTAGGAACATAATTTTTAAGGAGTCTTAAAAGTCTTATAAGAATACCAACAACGTCGTTAAGATTGTCTAAATGCATTGTAGGTTAAAAATCGTTCATACCCAGTAAATTAGAAGGTCAAAATCTAGTTATTTTTAGTTAAGTTTAGCTTAGTGATAAAGAGTCAAATGCAAACCGAATAATTGCTGTAATTTGGAAAACTTTATAATCTAACTGACCTTTAGACTTATTTTCGTTTCGTATAACTTTTGTTGCTCTTGATTTAATTGTTCAATATTAATACAAAAACACAATGTTTTAAAAACACATTAATTTTCAAAACGTAATAAAATTCTAAATGCTACTTAAATATTTTCTAAATTTTGCCAGCTCCTACCATTCCGAAGTATCCACACAGAGCGTGCGGCTTCCCAAATTTAGATGTCACAAGTGCAGGTTTCGAGTAGCTAATGCGTGCAGGCAGTGGTTGTTTGTTACTGCCCCGCTCCGCCAGTGGACACTGGACAAGATTGAAGATACCGCGCGATTTAAACGCTCTTACGTGCGTTGCCTAATGGCCCGCGCGTAAATCGTACCAGACGTATTTGTAATTTGGTCGTACATCATCGCCTCGTGTGGACGCGCCGTGATAATTGGAATTTTGGGATGTTTAGATTTGAGTGGGATTTTGAATTTGATTTGATTATGGGATAGATGTTAAGAAAACGTCTAGATACATTTTATAAGTCATTAATAAAGAATATCTTAAAGTTACATAAGTCACATTATTATTTAATTCTTAACGTAGAACGTCCTAGTAACTATATCTACAGAAAAAAGTAAATAAAATGACATCACAACATTAACGTCAAAACGTCCATCAAACTCTCCAAAGAATGTTTAATCAAACCGAAACGACCGTCAAAAAGTCACAAATTAAGCAATCGGAACTTTCAATATCCATCATAACCCTAAAAAGCTGTGGGGTCCAAACGACCCCCAGTAATAGGAGATCTCCTACTTCCAATAAAACATGGGCCCATAAAACTATAAGGAGAAAATATGTCGAGAAAATTCACCCTACAGCCGTGACCATTCGACGAAACCCCGAAACGTCATATCAATGAATTCATGTTAGCAATTTTTTGTATGGTTTATCGCAATTCTTTATTACGGTTTGGACATTTTTAGCCCCAACGACGTTGGTTGGCATGTTTTTACGACAGCATTTAGAGGGTTGACAATACGAGTGTTTTACGAATAATTTGGCTATATCCACCACGTCACACATATTGGTTTCGAGTACGTTTTAACGTTTGATTATGAATGTTTTTGTGGAGTTTTTTATTGGTTATTAGATTGGGCAGGTGATAAAGGGGGCCGTTAAAACTATATTGCTTTATTATGGGGGGCTGGGCATATTTTTTTCTAATTATACTTGTTTTAACCGGCTTTGAGAAGGAGGAGGAAGTATTCGATTTAATTTGACTGTGTTTAAACGAGATTTGATTTACACTTGCCCTATTAGCTATTACAACACAAGTCTTATATTAATTGACTGAGATAAATGTATACATCCACGATAAGTTACGATGATATTGAAGTTCTAATATAGCGGAAATCACAATTCCATGGCAATTTTGTTTCATAAAAATGAATGTTCCTTTAAAAAAATTGGTTCGAAAATCCAACTAAATCGAATCAGTAGCTTTTTCGTGAAACAGTTACACACAACCACACTTTTCACATTTACCATATTACTATTCATTTCATAATTATAACACTATCTCTAAACAATAGGGTATAAAAAAGCGACATCAGACATGGTAACACGACAAAAGCTCGTTGTAAAGTGCACAAAAAGTGGATTGTGCTTGTGGAGCTCTCAATACGAGCTTTCGTGCTTTCGACTCGATCTCACCAAGATATCCATTAGGTAATATTGAAAATTTTAATATCTGAATGGCGGGGAGTTTTACACGATACGATTATTTTTGGTGAATATATTGTGGGTTGTAGAAGTTAGTTTATTTATGTTTCCATTTGTTAAACTGGTGTATCACGGTTTTATTCGCTTTGCAATTGAACTAAGTTTTCTTCAATAAACGCTTTACCTAATACATTAAAATGGATTATTTCATTACCTACTACTTTCTTTTTCTATATATTATGCCGATGTAAGTATAAAGTATTTTAAACTTTTGATATGTTGTAGAAATGAAAACTTTTGATATTTTGATATGTTGAAGAACAACATGGGCTTTATTCTTTACCTTGAAACTGAATAAAATCTTTTTAAAGATTTTCTGTAAATCAAGATTAGGTCAATATTTTAAGATCCGACACGACACAGACACGACAAAAAAAGTCGTCCGCTATAAAGCATCACTGTTGAAGAAATATCACTTTATCTGAAGTACAGGGTCTGTTTGTTTGTTTCAATTTGTATGATTGTCGATGCATTGTTGTGACCACTTCACGATCACCACTAATACCGTACTGACTGACTGATCCATCGCGATATTGTCTCTTTGGTTAATTGAAAACTCTGTGTTTGAGAACTGATTTCGAAAAGGGGGATTTTACGAGCTATACTTCGAAAAAAGGTATTTTCTAAGGATTATGATTATTGTAATAGATGGTCCATTTCTTTAATTCGACATGTTTATTACGATTCTTAAAATAGGAGGAGGTTTTTAATTAGTTGTATTTTTTAACCCCCGACGCAAAAAGAGGGGTGTTATAAGTTTGACGTGTCTCTGTGTGTGTATATCTGTCTGTCTGTGGCATCATAGCTCCCGAACGGATGAACCGATTTTAATTTAGTTTTTTTTTGTATTAAAGGGGACTTACGTGCGAGTGTTCTTAGACATGTTTGATGAAAATCGGTTGACCCGTTTAAAAGTTATGGGGGTTTGAAAGTAATTGTGTTGGGGGTTTTTTAAATTTTTAATTTAATGTTTTTTATTGTTGTGTTTGTTATCTCAAAATTCAGTTTTATTTGAAATTATTTTGAAAATTATGTTATTGTTAAGGAGTGTATAAGTACTTCACGAATAGTCTCACAGTTCAATTTAAAGTAATGGTGAAAGAAGTCAGACAGTTTATATACAAGTAATACATATCGGCAGAAAAAAACCTTTTGAAAATTCACTAAAATGTTAACACCCATGTTAACACATGTTTTGTTTGTATGCAATATCTACAATATGTCTCGAAACTTACGAAAAACCTTAAAAATCCATAAATATCTCACACCTGTCAAGTTTTTTGTTAAATTTAATCCAAATCCGTGTATTAGGTGACGTTTCAAAATGGCCGATATCACGGTTTTCAAATGATACAACAGTTTGAGATCCAGCTGTGAAACACAATAGTATGATCGAATCTTTGATGGTTCATCTTTTAGGGGTCAGCAATTGAATAATTTAAGTTCTACTAATATTAAACTATTTAAACTATCAAGAAAAATAAGCATCCTAACTAATATTATAAATGCGAAAGTAACTCCGTCTGTATGTCTGTCTGTTACCTTTTCACGGCTAAACTACTGAACCGATTGACTTGAAATTTGGTACAAGGGTAGCTTATGGTCCGGGAAAGAACATAGGATACTTTTTATCCCGAAATTCCGACGGGAACGGGAACTACGCGGGTGAAACCGCGAGGCGCTGCTAGTAGTTCTATAATTACCTAATAACTATGTTTTACACAGGACTAAATGAAAATATTTTAAAAGAAATCTGTATTTTTATGGGACGAAAGTATGATGTTAGATTTTGACAAAAGTTTTAACAACTGACCAATGTTATTAAAATAAAATGTTTTTTTATGCATTACTCAGAAAAAAATACTGATTTCAAAAATTTACTCACAGAACAGCACACATTGTCAGCAAATAATATAGACTGTGAATATTTTATTTTCAAAACGAATTAGGTCCTTACGAAAATTACTTGCAAAGTGCAGTTATAAAAATGCATATAAAACCAGTGTCTATTGTGTGTATTTTTATACAGAACCCATAAGATATTATAATCAAACAAAAAATAGTTTAATAAAATGCTTTCGCGATTCGACCTGCGCTTAGCCGCTGTCTAGGGTTGTCAATCACATGACTTGCCCCGCCCGAACTAACGTTTGACAGCCCTGACCTCTTATTATAACAAATTTTGATTTTTTTAGACATTGTCTTCGTATTAATTAACTTTCGTGGATTAATTTCTGTTAAAAAAGGTTTTTTGTAATTAAATTTAATAGGACGAAACTATTGAACCAATATTTGTGAAATTTGAAACAGATGTTCTTTACAATCAGGATACTTTCCTTCCCATCTAAAATAACCAAAAACAAAGCATGCAAGTAAAATCATAGGCTGCACTTAGTTAACAGCCGCAAGCGCAGTTAAAAAAACTTAGACCCCATCAAACATTGACACGCCATGACGGACAGACAGACAGACCGATATTTATTTTATAATTACCGATTATTAAATCATCAATCAGAATTAAATTTGAAGCGATTTGGTTTGTTTTAATTGTTGGTTACGAGTATTGATTAATTTATTTCAACTTTTACTTATGGCGGTCGATTAATCAAATAAATAAAAGTACGTATTAACTATAACTATTATAGATTATTCATAATTATTGGTATAATGCATTATGTGTACGGAAAGAATGCAAACCCTTCCGTACTGTAAAAAAAACTTTTCATCTAATACACACATCAAAAGTGTCTAGGGATCAAGCATTTTTATGCGGATTTCTTGAGATTGAGATGTGGCTTTTTATAAATTTATGATTTTATAAATTTATATGGATCCTTTTTGGTGCATTTCATAATTTGAATCAGGAACTGTGAATCAAATTCGAGTAAAAGATGAAAATCAGCTGTCAATATTTTCCCTATAAAAACATACAACGCATTGAAGACATTATTAGTGCTACTGTTTCCCTACTACTGATTAAAACCAACGTTATTATGGAGCGGCGACGTCATTTAAGCAGGGAAGAAATGCTCAGAGCCGTGGGAATGATAGAAGCTGGTTCCCGGCAGCGTACTGTGGCTTTAGCTCTGAATACAAGTCAGAGTGTTATCAGTCGACTTTGGACACGTTACCGAAGCACTGGTACCGTGGCTGAGCGCCATGGAGGACGGTATCGCTGCACCACACGGAGACAAGACCGATACATTCAAATCTTAACTCGAAGAGCTCCAACAATAACCGCCATGATGTTAGCCGTGCGGCTTCATCACTCTTCAGGGAACTTAATTAGCGACCAAACAGTCAGAAACCGCTTGCATGAAGTGAACCTTCATTCCCGAAGACCGCTACGGGTACCACCTATAGCAATGCACAATCGTAGGATTCGATATGAATGGGCTCTTGAACACAGAAATTGGGCAGAAGAACAATGGCGTTTCGTGTGCTTTTCTGATGAGTCTCGTTTTGGTATGAGACCGGATACAAGACGTATACGACACTGGAGAACCCCTGGACGCCAACAGCGATTAAAATCCTGCCAGGAAGTCCATCCTTATAGTGGTGGAACCATCATGGTATGGGCGGGTATTTGGATCGGCGGAAGAACTGAGTTGATTTGGATCAGAGGCAACCTCAACGCTCAAATTTATGCTGAGACGATTGTATCAGACGTCATCGTTCCTCTACAAGTGCAAATCGGTCCCTTATTTCAGTTAATGCATGATAATGCACGACCGCACACCGCAAGAGTTGTAAGACAGACTCTCGCCGCAGCTAACATCAATGTCCTGCCCTGGCCTGCTCAGTCGCCAGACTTGAACCCGATTGAGCATGCATGGGATATGCTACAGAGAAGAGCTCTGCCGAATATGGAGGGTATCCAGTCGCAAGAAGACCTTTTTTTGTTGTTGCAACGAACATGGGCGGCCATTCCACAGCGTGATTTGGATGAACTCATTTTGAGTATGCCAAACCGATGTTCTTGTGTTGTTAGTGTTCGCGGTAGAAACACGGATTATTAATTGTTTAAGTTACCCAATAAAATTTTAAAGAAAACTGTTATTTCAGTCTTTTTTTCGAACTTTAATGTTAGTGGTTCAAATGTCAAAAATCCCTTTATTAGGAAAATGGCAAATTTCTTTATTAATGCAAAGGTGACTTGGTTTATCGTTACTGTGACAAACGAAAACACTTTATTTGATGAATCCTTAAAGAAAATTTTAATTAATATCAATCAGGAGAAAAGTTATTGCAAAAATATATGTTGATCCCTAGACACTTTTGATGTGTGTATATAAAATTCTCGTGTCACAGTTTTCGTTGCCATACTCCTCCGAAACGGCTTGACCGATTCTCATGAAATTTTGTGAGCATATTCAGTAGGTCTGAGAATCGGTCAACATCTATTTTTCATCCCGAAATTACTACGGGAACGGGAACTACGCGTGTGAAACCGCGGGGCGCAGCTAGTTTCATTATAAATACGTAATTCAAGCTCTCAAAAGCCTTAATTTAACCAAAAAATTACGTAAAGATTTAATGGCAGTCGACCGATGTAATTTAATTATTTTGGAATTCTAGTTAAACCAAAATCAATACCTAATTAGACACGATTCTGTTTGATATACCAGTAGTTCTACTTCCGTTTATTTAAATCCATCAAAATAAATAATTAAAATCCATTTGAGTAAAAAAATATTATGAACTGTTTTCCAATATTTACAAAAAAAAACGAATTAGCAACGTGTTAAAGTTGCATTTAAGTCATATTTATCTGCTGTTTAGAAAAAACATGGCACAAATAGCGAACAATATCGATACAATAAAAAAAACCTAAAAAATACAAATTCGATAAACCACCAACATTACACAATTCAAAATCACCTCTATTCCCGAGCTGATAAGGTTAAAAATACCAAATCAAGTATTAAGACCAGCAGGTTTGATCCGTATAACTCTTTAGTCGTTTTTTCTCAAGTATCAAAATTCGTTGAAGTGTGAATGACATAGGTTGTTTGTTGTGTAGGAATGTTTGATACAGATATGGTTAAAAAAATAAAGATTCAATACCCAGAGCTGTTGCTTTTGATCAAAATATAGCTTTGCCTTCAGGAGTCATTTGGACAATGTTTTCATATCACAAAGTAAGCCAATGCATAATCATTCACTCCATCATCTCATTACAGTAACTGACCCCTAAGCTCGAAGCTTGTATCTAGGGTATCACTACACACACTCATTCACACACACACACACCCAGACCGAGACAAACATTGGTGGTTCACACAAATATTCACCCCGCACGGAAATCGAACCTTACGGATGGCAGTCCGGCATGGTGACCACTCTGCCATCGAGGTAGTCAAAGTGGAGGGAAATCTGGATAAGTGGACACTGTCTGGATATGTAAGAACCTCTGTTATCTTACTTTCAAAGATTACATTGTTTGTAACGATTTAACTCCAAAACCACAGAACCAATTTCCAAAATTATTTTACTAATTATTATAAGCAAGTGACATAGGCTATTCCATCCCGTTATCCCACGGGATAGAGAACTATACGGATAAAATCTCGGGGCGCTGCTAATTTTTGAATGATTACAATTACAATGACGTCCTAACGCTTTTGAATTGAAATCTTTGTTGGTTTTTAAACCTTCGGAACTGAATTTTGATTTCTTAGTTTCAACTGGAGACCAAGCTCGAATATCGATGGAAAGTAGTAGTGAGAGAGACTGTGTATCATAAGGTTAGTCCTGGGAAAGGGCTCTACCACTTTCAATTTCCTCGAAATGTCATGTAACGTATCCTTTAAAGTACATTATATAAGCCAATGCTCCTATATGGATCAGGGCTTTATTGCTGTGACAGCAAGCAATTATAAAATCTTAATACAACATCAAATCAATCTAAAATTAAATTCAAATCCAATCCTTCTTTGATCGACACCAAAAAACAAAAAAGTAACACGGACAGACAACATTAAAAATAAAAATCGCCATTTTAATTATAAATATCAACTCGATACAACAAAATATAGAAAAATCAAACGTTCTAAAGTTTAATATCAAACTCAACATAATTGGCTGCTTCTCTGCCTGTCAATCTTTAATAACGTGCCCTTAAATGAAAAAAACATGCAAGGTCAATTGGACCTTATGATTTGGTAAATAAAGTTGATTTTATAATATTGTTGATTAAAGATTTAAGGTGCGGTACCTATAATATTTATAAATCGTGGTTGAATCAAACCGAAGAGCTGTCTTCCACACCGATGACGTTTGACGTTATTCTGACGTTCCCTTTTCTGTGGTACAAGTTATTGGTGACAGCGTTTTAGTATACATTGTAATGTGATCCTTATATCGTCGTATGCGTAGGGAGTCGAAGGAAGGGGGTCGAACGCCGAAATATCGTCGTAAGATAAATTGATAACGACAATTTTTAAAAATAAGGCAACGCAAATAAGGCAGTATGAGTTGATCATGTCATTGTCTAATTGACTTATGTTCTTAAAACATGGCTCATTGTATCTTTGCCAACCTTCATATCAAAATTCACGACTATCTCACATATTCTTGCTACAACGAAGCAAACTCTACAGGCTTCAAGTTAAGAAGCCTATATTATTTCTGTTCCTTCCTATTTATTACTAGCTTAAATTTAGTGTCACCTGTCCCGTTGTCTGTTATCAAATCTTGCAAGCCTTCGACCGCTCAAGTTTTCGACCACTTCTGGTTATCCGATTGAGCTGAAATTTAGCATATGCAATAAAAGCTAAAAAAAAGCTTGATTTTTTAAAGTTTTTTTTATCGATTATTGTTTACAGGGAAGTTTACTAAATAATCTTTATTTATCGTTACAGACCGTAATCTCTCAATCATTCACCCCACGATATACAGCTTGATTCTTATAGCTTGTACCACAAACGTCAGTATCGCAACTCAATGGGCAAATAAAAGGTATGAAAGTTGTGAGCTGGATCGTGAGCTTAGAGCACAGGATCCAACCAATAATACGGTTATAATATTAGTTATGTACATACGTATAGCATACATATACAGCACGTTCGTTCGCTTCAAAAGTTATAAGTTTTTAACCGACTTTAAAGTAAGAGGTGATTAATTAAAGTAATTTATATGAAAGTAATATTGTTCAACAGAATTGAATTTTTTATATGTTAGTCTATAACACTTTTTTGAACATGTGCGTGGAATTTTATAGAATTGTGTATGATTTTTGATCATCAACGTTCCCATCGAAGGGATCGAACCTAAACAGAATTCGAGCGATTAGGCCTTAGTCACCACAGTCCAAGTGCGAGTTGATTAATTTCACACAAAACCTTAGAATTTCTTCACAGCTGCCTCAGTGGCGACAGTAAGGATATAGAAGAGCTATAATATTAACAAAACTTTCAACAAAAAATCATTCGAATATCCCTCAAAATATCAAAACAAATATTTTAATATCACAAAACCTTATTAGCAATTCATTGTCCATGAACAAGCGGGTAGTCCAATAAAATTGTCCACATTAACAGAAGCCGGCATTGTTTTAAAAATCGAATCGAACTAACCAATATCATGCTCTGTCCACGAAGTCCCTTGCCGATTTCAAAGGGATCCGCTTTAAAGGTTAGGCCAAAGACTTTCGGAACGATCATGTGAGTAGCATCAGAGCAAAAAGTGTACAGGTAATTGTTTATTGTATTGAATCGTTAAATGTACTGGTGAGGACGCAAGTGATTCGATAAAATATAATAAAAAATAAGTAATAAAAAGTGTATACTCAAGATGTAATTGAAATAAGTAAATTGTCTGAAGGAACTAATCATAATCATCAACTCATGTTGTATATGTCCAATTTAGGCCAGAGCCTACCCTGAATCAGGGCCATCAGTCCTTAGTCAACCAGAGACCGAGTGCACGTTGGTTGACTTCACGTACAACATTAGAATTTCTTTGCAGATGTATGCAGGTTTACTCACGATGTTCTTTTTCGTCGTAAGTGAGTTGAATAAACGTACATAATATGAATTTGAAGTTCTAAAATACATTGACGTGACAATGACCTACCTAACCAGGCACATTCCGAATGTAAACCAATGGCTCTACGGATAACGCTATTGACGTTCCAGATATTCCAGTTTCTGATACCCTAGATACATTTTTCGAACTTAGTTAGGAATCAGTTACTATAATGAGATGATGGAGTGAATGATTATGTTATGTCATATCAATTGAAATTTACTGTTTAATCACACGCAGTAAGAAACTAATAATCTAAAACATTTTTGTGATCGAGTGTACTGTAAGCGGTAGGCAAATGAGTTGTGCGCATGCCGATACCTGTGCGGTGGATACCTTATTTTCATATTTGTCTACCCTATATTGTTTCATACATCGGACTAAGGGCTGTCAATAGTTACAAAAAGATTAATTTAACCTTAAGGTAATTTATCTATAGGTAAATATACCACCAGGTTTTTGGATAGAAAATAACAGGGAAATGAAGGAAAAACAACAAAATTTTATCAAAAACTTTTTGTTATGGGTACTTTGTCTTCTGTACCTAAATTACCAAAACTTTACTAAATCTGCTAAAACTAAAAGTTAATTTTAACTAACATTACGAGTAGAATAAAGGTTAAAAGAAGGTTCGAAAGGTTGAAGAAGAAGAATAAAACTAAATAGTTCTGAAAACTGTAAAATTAAAAGACCACGAATCTTCTTTTGCATCTTCTATGGAGTGATGACGTAGCTTTGTGTTGTAACTCTAGTAGACTTTTTTATGTTGTATCCCTACCTTAATTGAAAGGTTTTTAGTTTTGAAAATTATATGTTTATTTCCCAATTATTTTATAAAGAGTACCAGGCAACCATATCGCCGAAGAGATGTCCAAGTTTGTTGTTCATATTTTTATCGTTGGGATTGTCCCATAAGCATGATATTCAAATTAGGGGCCACTATTGTGTTGCGATGTAAATATACTTCGGCGGGCGATGTTTTACTGGGATCTTGGGATGTGCTCACACTGGTCATCAATACCAACAATTTTGAATCAATAAACTAAAGAAATGATGTGGACATCTATAATTGATGTGTATATCAGAACTGTCAAAGTTTAATATACATGTTGTTGATGTTCATCCCATTCCCATAATAGCCCAGTCGTAGTTTTCCATATATTTGTAATAGTCCCAGCAGGAACATTTTATAGTGTTATACAGGGATAGTCGCCGGATTGTGCATCATCACACAAGATTAAATATGTCAAAGGGCTTCCTTGTGTTGGCTTTGGCCCCATACTAGCCTTCCAAAAGACCGGATAGTCCCGTGAATGGAAAAGACATAAAGAAATTCATCTTCAGCTCATGGCTCAGGCTCGAGCCTATCCTGAATAAAGGAATGTGGGCCTAGTTGTGTGTCGTGATTTTGTCTGCAATTCCGTAAAAAAAAAACAGGCAAAAATGACATGATAATGTAGCGTGATTGACCCAGAAATTGTTGAGTTTATTCATTACAAATTTAATTTTCTTTCTGCCGACATACGAGTACTACAGAACATCGAGGTTTTACCCAAATCTGGTTTTTCTTAAATCCCACTAATCCCTTGAGAAGTTTTATTGCTACGCAATCACCCTTTGTCTAGTTCGGAGCTTACTGTTTACAAAAATAAAATCTTTCCTCTTAATAATATTATTTTGAATACTGTGTCCAAGTCCTAACCCATTTATGAATTATATTCGCATTAGGTTCGTACGATAGCTCTATTTGTGGACGCGGTTTTATCATTGTTGAGATGTCTTATCATAATACACATGATAGCTTCTGGTATTATTCTTAATTCTATTTTATTATATGAACAATATTTCTATTATATAAAATTCTCGTGTCACAGTTTTCGTTGCCATTCTCCTCCGAAACGGCTTGACCGATTCTCATGAAATTTTGTGAGCATATTCAGTAGGTCTGAGAATCGGCCAACATCTATTTTTCATCCCAAAATTCCCACGGGAACGGGAACTACGCGTGTGAAACCGCGGGGCGCAGCTAGTTTCTATTATAAAAATGCTCGGAGGTTTCACCCGGTTCAATCCCGATTAGTATTTTTTTGGGATGAAAAGTAGGTTTATCCCATCTCGGCATCTTCCCATTTGGGCACCCATGAAATTATGACGATGTGTTATTATAAGGTACTTATAAGAAACGTCTGTTCCCAGTTTCTTCTAATTTTCTGTTAAATAATTACAAAGATACAAACAAGCTAATTGAACACGCAACCTTTGGTGGTCTAGCATAGTGACCAAATCTCGTTGATCACACAAAGGAATACATCGCACAGGTATCGAAACTGCAACTCTTTGTTTTCCAGTCCAGCTTGACCACTCAGCCACAAACGTTCAGGTTTAATTTTTCAACAAACATTTCGTGGCCCCAATAGCATCGCTTCAAAGACAGGGCCGGTCACATTTTTAACAAAAACCAAATATAAAGCATCCTTTTCTTACCGCAGAAAAAAGTTACCACTCATCCTGGGCATTTTTCTACCCCCTTTCAAACAGACCGCAGTATTTAAAATACAAAAAAGTTGGCCAAACGCGCCCGCCCAAAGCGGATTTTTATATTATATTCGAAAATATCACGAGACGTCGTTAGCGGTTAACATTCGTTAAATATTTCGAATATTTTCAGCCTTTTTTTCGAAAAGAGTTGTCTTTAAGTGGGATGTTTGAAAATAAGTTTTTTTGTGTTTTTTTTTCTCGTTTTGTAACGGTAACCTTCCACCGCAAAGGGTGGCGAGTTCTTAAAAGAAAAGTTTTTAATTTTCAAACTGTGTATCTGTTTTTTTTTTAATGAAACACTTCCACTGTTTCTGTTTGTTATGTCCGTGAACTCTTTTCTTTATACCGATAAATAATATTGAAGTTTTTTCACAATAATCGCTCAAATTAAGAGGAACATTTATTCAATCGAAATTGCACGTACAAAAGTTTAAATGCCTAAAATAGGAGAGTTTCATTTTCGTCGATACTTCAAAATAGATCCATTACTTTATATCCTCTAGAAGGCGCTACATTTTATGTGACGTCACATAGCCTTTAGCTACAGATCAACAAAACGCTTTTCGTCAAATTATGACTAGTAATTTAAAAGTTATGAAGGAACACATGAACATTACACACAAAGTGGTCAAAATCATAACCCTTGCTTTGCCGTAATTATGAAAAGTTTACATCCCACTGCTGGGCAAGTCTTCCCTTTTATCCCAGTCTAGTCTTTTCAAAAATGCATTCAAAATGTTCACCACAGCCAGGACATGAACCCGGAACCATGCTGAACCGTAGCACCGCTCTTTCCAATTTAGCTACCGTAGCTTCAAGGTCTGGTCGAATCTTGAACGCTAGTCTAGTCTTATCCATCCGTCAAACACACGCCAAGCATCACATTCTTCGCCACCCCAAATACAATATTCTAAGTTTTCCTAATTAAATATGTATTAATACTAAAGTTCACTCGATACGAGTCAAGTCCCAGTAGTGATACCATTTGCGATGCCAGTAGCTGGCGCGTTGACAACTCCAAGTACCAACAGGTGGTGTTTAGATGTGGTCCTGTTTACACTGGTTTAGTGACTGGCGCCAGTAGCGTAACTGTGATTAGTGTGTGACTAGCTGGGCAATATTTCCCGCGTGGTCAATGTTAATAACAAGTTTACGTCGTTTGACTTGCCTTTGTAAATCCTGACCTGTATTAAAAGTCAAGCGATGTCTGTACTGTCGGGATCGTATTCGGATCAGGGGGTTTTGCTAGAATAAATAATAAGAATAATAATTATTAATATTTTTATATTTTAAATAATAATTTCACTTACTACAAATTAATTCATCTGACATTCGAAACATTCTGTCAATCATATTTTTTTATAATGAAATATTCTACTTACTTCTTAAAAAGTTCGTATTGGCGATATAAGAAGGTTCATATCGCTACAGTACATTACAGATTTTGAAAAAAGAAAACAGTAAATAATCATTTGTAAAAGCTTGTTTCTATTTAATATCTTTCTGCCTAGAAAAAGTCCAAACAGGAAACTAGTTTCTTATAAGAGAGAGATCAGACCTCTCGTATGCAAAAACTTCTGTTATTACTGCCCATCGACTATTGATTTCAGCGATAAATATAGCCCTTTGTGTATTTAAAGTAGTATTTATCCTTTTCCAATAAGTATTTGATTCCAAAAATAATTTTACATTTCATCGTACCACATCATAATAATTTCAACATTGAACTTGGCTAATCACTATCCAGGTGTGAACACGGCAAAGACTTGATCTAAACCTCCAAGGGAATAGGTAGATTTGAGGTAAGTTCGCTGAAGTGCACTCTGATTTGGCCCCACTAATGTGTAAGTAATTTGATGTCGCGACTCGACACGTTTGTACTAACACTTAAATATTGACACTTTCAACTTTATAGTGAGTTTAGTGGAATTTGTTATAGTTTGACTTAAGGATTTAGTTTAAGGATAATATATTTATAGATTATTAGTAGTGCAAATATACATAATCATCTTTAAGAAGGAAATAAACAAAAAAAAGAACTGTTTAAAAACCAGCTTTATAAGTTTTTATTGCATTGTCATGGGACTTACATAAGTATGCCAAATTTCAGCTCAATCGGATAACCAGAAGTGGTCGAAAAATGGCTTGCAAGATTTGATTACAGACAACGGGACAGGTGACACTAAATAAAAGTTTAAAAAAACTAGTCTGTAAGGACTGCCAACAGAAGTGGAAATGCGTAACAATACAAGATTTTGCCCAACCAAAAATATTTTTGTCTAGATTTATCAGTAAGCGATGTGATGACGTTTATTCTTTGTCATAATGCCAGGATTGGGGGGGGGGGGGGGGGGATTTCCAAAAATCCTTTCTTGGTAGCCTACTTCCACCAACAAACACACGTGTCAAATTTCAGCTTTCTGCGTTGTCTCTCAGTCAGTCATTCAGTCAGTACATCACTCAGTAACGGAAGAGTTTTATATATAAGTATAGATTATGTGTTACTAAACCACACAAAGTTTCACCGTTCTACAATGTTTTTGTGGGGAAACAAACATCCAAACACAATCGATTTCAATCTTTGTTTATTTTACAGATACCGGACATCGAATCCAAGACCATGCACTCAGAGCCACACAACTCAGCAAGAAACCCTCACAAATCTAGAAGCATAATTCTCGAAACTTCCAGAAAAAGATCCATCCCTCATTACGTCACATCAGATAACAAAATACGAAAGTTTCAAAAAAATTTCGTTCAGTAATGGAGTCAGAGATTACAGTTGTCGGATGGGAGGCAACCAAAACGTAATTTTTATCGTCGCGGGCGCATCCGAACCGAAGGATTAATGGGCCGGGTCGTCTAGTCATACGGTGCCACCAAATGCCGTAAAAACGCTATGCGCAATTCTGTTTCAACACATTCAGTGGGAACTTTGGATGTGGTACTAATGTACTACGTAGTTTTATATCTTGAATAGAGACTAGATAATTTACTACCATGTAATGTGACATTGCTGATAATGCTCGATGCTGAGTGAGTGAGCATTTACCTGTAACATTACCTGATAAAAATTGCTCGCAAATATTGAACAACATAATGCTCGATGTTTAGTAGTAAAGTTTTCATTATGGCCTTAATGATTCATTTATTTGAGCACGTGAGAAACTTAAAACCCTATCGCAGAGTCACCAATCTTATTGTAAGTACTTCTATAAAAAAATATCCCGGGTCCAAATTCCTCTGTCAATGCGATTGATATCAAACCCAAGCCAACTATGGCTTTGAGATCAATCGCATGGCAATGGGGCAAGCGTGGTAATTATGCTCCTTACTTTACTCACATCATTAGCGAAAGGAACCTTATCGCTTCAGGCAGGCAATACTATGAACTTTTAACTTTTCGTTTTTAGATTTGACTAGCAGCGCCCCGCGTTTCACCCACGTAGTTCCCGATCCGGTGGGAATTTCGGGAAAAAAAATATCCTGTGTTCTTTCCCGGACCATAAGCTACCCCTGTACCAAATTTCCAGTCAATCGGTTAAGTAGTTTAGCCGTGAAAAGGTAACAGACAGACAGAGTTACTTTCGCATTTATAATATTAGTAGGGATTATTCACATTCAATAGTGATTCTGCACCGAACAACCACATCCACGCTCCCTACCTTCGCACATCCCCATGATCCCGACCTTTAATTGCTCTCATCTTGATACTGTTGGTATATCGAGCGGCAAAATGGGTTTTTCGTTGTGGTTACAGCCGCGCAACTTTGTACGTCGCATTATCGGATTTGTCAGTTCTGGTGATGCCACACTGCCTTTCATTGTTGGCTTACTTATATAGTCAACGGCGTGTGGAATGGTGTTCGACCGATTTTTTATGGTAGTGGCAAAAAAGTTGAGAGGAATTTGGCAGAGACTTGTGATAGTGGTAAACAGCAAATGATTTTGAAGTCATTGTCAGGTGGATCTTAATTTGTTTGTGTAATTTTAAGTTTTACTTTACATTTTTTATAAAAACTTGGAAACTCTATAAGCTTTTTGGACAGGTTTTTGTTTTTGGTATTTTTTAAATCACAATTTTCTAGGGTTTATTGAAACAGAGATAAGTTTAAGATTTATAAGTTTCATAATTTACAAAACGTTTTAAATCATTATTTTCTAATTGAGCTTTTGTAACCATAAAGTAATAAATAAAAAATAAAATTCTTGTTTATTGTTTTCTTCAGATTAGTACAAAAAATAGGTTACATCAGAACAAATAAGTGAAAAAACCAAAAGGTGGCGGCTCAGCTTGTGCTGCCCGGCGTATGTTACTCCGAGCAGCGCTGGTTTTCAGCCGCCCCCGTTCCTTACAACATTAAACAGGAACGGTCTGGGCCCACGTCCATAAAATATTACAAATAAGAAAAAAACAATTATAATTTAAAAAAAAACAATCAAAATAAAAATATTACAAATAATAAAAAAACAAAGTAACTTAAATGTAACGTAATGAGCAACATATTTTCATATAGACGTGGTATAGTATAACTTTCTACTATTTTGTTACTTAAAAATATAAAATTGATCTCTATTCCCAACATTCTTCATCAAACTCACATTAAAAAAACGCCTCATTAGAAATGCCCAAAGCCCGTTGAAATTAAGCGTATCGAGATCTGTTTTTGCCTGTAAATCGATTCGAACCTCGTACCGGCAATTACAAAGGTATTCCTCACCGTGACAGCCTGAAGCCACGTGCAGCCCCGTAATTATACACATGTGCAATCAATGCTATGTGAATTAATTACTTCTCATTTTAGGAACCTTTTTTTACTTTGTATTGTAGTTTTATGGACTCTCTAGGTTTGCCTTGCGTTTATACATACTCTAAGTATTATATCAGTATGTATAAAATATACTCATATTGTTTATTAACATTGTAAGTAAATTTTAGAAATTGTAGCCTGCCGGGCTAGCTTGACTTCAAAAACGCGAGAGATAAAGCAATTTATCGACATCCAACTGTCAAAATATGATGAAAATATCCGCCATATTTAATTTTATCACGTAATAAACTTTATGATATTTGGTCATGCTCGCGAAATCGATATAGCTATTTATCGACATCCAACTGTCAAAATATAATAAATATAGCTGCCATATTTAATTTTATCAAATCGTACCACGCCATAAGTCATTTGGCCATGCTCGCGAAATCGATATAGCTATTTATCGACATCCAACTGTCAAAATATAATAAATATAGCTGCTATATTTAATTTTATCAAATCCTACCACGCCATATTCATTTGGTCATGCTCGCAAAATGGATATTATTTCGTGGTGTCTATATATTTTATCACGCTCAGTCATGCTAGGGGGGCTGGTCATGGCACTTTAGTGCAATAAGGTGAAATTATAGTGAAAACGAATCGAAAACGATTTTAGTGGGTTTTAATTGTTACATAATACATCAAACGTTTTATGTACTGTATTTCAATATAATGGGCTATCAATCAATAACTGCCTTAAACTTCCACAATACAGAAAACAATACCTAAGTACATTTGATTAAACTAATATATTTTTGAGAGCCTTCTTTGAAACAAATTAAATCTATTATTACTAAACTACGTTATGCAAACGTTATTTAGTTAATAACAACACAAAATATGAATCAATTAAGTTGATACTTTTGCAGATAGGTAAAAAATACACAATAGGAAAAATAATCTGATTCTATGACTAACTGCAACAAATAATAGTTAAAACAACAACAGTTCTAAACTGTCAACAAGACCATTGACCTCAAGTTAAAGTACAAAAAACTACAGATTTTCGGAAAAAATCGTGAACAAAAAATGAGTCATAATAATAAACATTTAAAATAATATTTAATGCTCCCACGAATGAAGTAATAAAGATAATTTTAATTCAAATCTTTGTACACGAAGAAAAGATCTGAATCGTCGCTTGCGCAGAACAAGTTCGCTATCTGATCGATCGGTGGGCGGGGCTACGCAGCATCCAAAACTATACCCGTCTCTTTCACACGTACTAAGAAATAAGTGATTAGAAAGAGACGTCAATCGTTACGCTCGATCGATTCGATTGACGCGCATTTTCCGAGAATATTCAAGTTTATGTAGAGTCGTGCAAATATTGTGTTTTTTTTGTTTTTTTTTGCTAGTGATTTTTAGTTTAAATTGCTGTAGATATATTTTAACTGTAGATAATAACAAAATCTTTCCAGATACAATTATTTGATAACTTATTTTTTTTACTAAGTACCTACCTAGTTAAAATAGATATACTAACTAGTTTTAAAGTTCGTGTCTGTATATTGTAAGACATAACCTATTGATTATTTTATTTCAATGCATATTTCAATAGGTAAATAAAAGTAACAAAAAAAACAATTAATTTATAATTATTCACCAATAACCCACACCAAAACCTTCAAAAAAATCAATAAAAAAAAAACTTCATCTACTCACCAAAAGATGTCGCTAGCAGTCCCGATCACACGACTCTTGCGCAGCGTAAAGCTATCCCTGCAACAAACACGTCAAATATAAATAGATCTTCAATAAACGGTCCATTTCATACAATTGTCTTAAGAACTAGCAGCGCACTGCAGTTTCACCCGCGTTGTTCCCGCTCCCGTGAGAATGCGGATAAAATTATACTCAAAACCTTCTCCTTGAATCACTCTATCTATTAAAGAAAACCGCATCAACATCCGTTGCGTAGTTTTAAAGATATAAGCATACATAGGGACAGACAGCGAGAGCGACTTTGTTTTGTTGTGATGAGAGGTCAAAACAAAATGGTGGTTAATAATTCGATTTTAATAGCAGTATCTTTGATGTATGGTGATTGACACCGATGTATGGCTGAAGATTATAGCGTACATTAATGATATTTGGTTATTATGTTTCTTAGATTAATATCGGACATTTTGAAGACTGATCGGTGAATTTGTGGGATAAATTGTATCATTATTATAAAACTAGCTGCGCCCCGCAGTTTCACCCGCGTAGTTCCCGATCCCGTGGGAATTTCAGGATAAAACATAGCCTGTGTTCTTTTCCGGACCATAAGCTACCCCTGTAGACATACAGAGTTACTTTCGCATTTATAATAAAGTAAGGATTTATATGGATTTAATTTTCTTGGTATATTTTTAATCTATTGTTAGTTGATAACCATCGTAAAACATCTCTGGTAAAGTTCAAGATCCTGTAATTGCATAATAATTGTTTTCTTAGTAAAATCGATCGTGACACGATACTATCGAGATAATGCCGGTTATTTATGGACGTACCCTCATTATTATTGTACGAGAATTTCAGATAAATTATTATTTAGTTTGATAATTTTGTGTAGTTTTTGGTCAACAGTTTTTCTATAAATAATCTTTAATAAGCTATACCCCGCGTCTTAAGCCATGTCAGCTGTGTTGATACTGCTAAACGTGATAGCCTTTCTCAAAAATTGGTCTTTCCAATCCTACTAATATTATAAATGCCAAAGTTTGTATGTTTGTGAGTTTGGATGTTTGTTACACTTTCACGCAAAAACTACTGCATCGATTTTGATTAAATTTGGTACAGATGTTCCTTATAACTAGGAATAACACAAAGGATACTTTTTATCCCGAAATTCCCATGGGATTGTGTATAAGTAATCGTATATTTTATTGTAACTTTTTGTAGTCACAAATCCTACCAATAGATGGGGCTGTTAGTTAATTTTTTAACACACGATGGTGAATTGTGCCGAGATTGTATGATACTTCGAGCTACGTATTCTCACGGGAGCGGGTACTACGCGGGTAAAACCGCGGGGCGCTGCTAGTTGTAAAATAATCTTTCAAATCGAACCAGTAAGTAGTACCCGTCTCTACGAGTAGAACGTTCAATCAAATAAACAAACTCTTCATCTGCACGCCTCATATCGCGAAGAGGGTGAAATTGTCTCGTATTTATTTATTTTATTTGGGAGGCTTACAGCTATTAACTAAAAATGATTTATGATTATAAATCATTTTTAGTTAATAGCTGTAAGCCAAACAGCCAATAAGCCACCACAGTTATGAAAAGAGCTATGATAGTGTAAAATTGCTAATACTACAAGATAATATAAAATTATAGAAAACAATACCACAAATGTTTGTCTCGGTCTGGGTGTGTGTGTGTGAATGAGTGCGTGCGTAGTTTCTGATACCCTAGATACAAGCTCCAAGCTTAGTTAGGGGTCAGTTACTATATTGAGATGATGTAGTGAATGATTATGTTATGTTATGTTATGTTAATAATAAAAATAAAGATTTCTCTTCTCTGGACACGTCCAAATCAAGCAATGTTGCTCATATACTACCTCTATCACCACCAATTGACACTTTTACAATCATAAAAGTAGATTTAAGGCAAGAATGGTGAAGATTTTAAATTACATATCATCAATATCAACTGCATAACTTAATTACCGAAACACAATTGACAGCATAACACCCCCATTCTCTGTTGATTACAAGTATAGACCAGTCTCCAATACATCTTATTATACCCATCACCGGTATGTAAATAAGTTCAGACAATCAGGACATCGGTAAGGACACATTGTATGTTAAATTGACACTATTAGAGGCCACAAAGAACTGACAATCGGTAGGAAATTGGTCTGCTTACACCCATTATGAAGATAACTTATCATATTTTAAAGTTTTTTTTCGAAACGTTTTGGAAATTAGGTTCTTAGCTTGTATTGGTTTCGTTCGCGTAGTAAGTAGCTGTAGTTTAGTCTGATTTAAAAGAAGAAGGTTAAAAATTCTGTTGTGTTATTTAACGTAGCAAATTTTCATGGAAATTTGAACATACACAACTATATAATACAACGGGATGTTTGTACGTACTTATTAACTAGTCGAGGGAATCGACTAAAATAAGTACGTACAAACATCCCGTTGTATTATATAGTTATATATATTGACGTACGTTTCGTTTAATAATAAAAATACACTACACATATTGTCAAGGGTACAAAAAGCTACTATTTATTTCAAAATTCTTACGATTGCAAAATCTAATTACTAACGTGAATAAAACCTTGAGATATAGCGAATATGCTATACAATACAAATAACATAATCATTCTCTCCATCATCTCATTACAGTAACTGACCCCTAACTAAGTTAGAAATGAGCTAAAGAGCTTTCAAAAGTTTAACCAAAAAATGACAGCTCACACGAAAGACCCAAGTTAGAAGTTCTAACTGCAGCAAACTACACACAGGCTAAGCCGTCTGCAGAAGAGACAAAACAAATTTAAATAAAATACTTGACAATAATACATCCATTACCACTGGTACACAGTCGAATTGACCAACACCGTGACTCACTAACTATTAAAACTAGCTATAAAAATTTAACATCCTAATTCCAGATCCAATACGTTTTAAAACACAGTGATGATTGACTTCCTCTCGCGTGGGACGCCGCTAGTGATGTGCGCTGTTGTGTGGGATGTCGATAAAATACGTTTATCGATATCGATACTTGAACTTAGGAAGAAATCAATGAAATTAAATTAAATGGTCGATAAATTATAGATGTTTAGAGTTTACTATCATGGCTCATCTAATAATAATTTGTATTTTTCTATGCCATACATATTCTCGAGCTATTTATTTATCTATTGAATTAAAATTTGGTTACTATGAATGAGGATGCTCGTCTAAAAACAACTGCATAGATATGAAAAAAGTTTAATAAAATATAAAAATGTTATTTAACTTTCATAAAATGTGCTTTTTTTAACGTTATTAAATTAGAACCTGCAGATAATCTTGCGAGGTACTAGACCAATACCAAAAAAATATTTCCCTTCAAAGATCCCAAATTTTCGAACACAATTTTCACACCATCTCCCCTGTAACCTAACCATCAATACCCACAAAACCATCCCCATCACACCTTAACTCCACAACTCCATCGATACCAACCACCATTCACACAGCGACATCACTAGTTGTATCATAGGATTAAATTAACATGATTAGATTGGTCTTAATGCGTGTGAGACGAGAGGCGTCGCCCCTAATTACTGACTCACTATCGGCGCGGTATCACCTTACAGGCTATTGTTTGTTTACCTACACTGGGAACGAACCTGGGACTAGATATTTAACAAATTGTTTGGTGGAATAAAACCTTAACTTATTATCTTAGAATTATTCAGTATTTGAGGAGGAATGGAGGGATATTTAGGGGCATTCAATACTGGACCAATTTTGATGAATGGCACAGATATTTTTCAGCCAAATTTGTACACATGTTTTAATATTGAAATTACAACTGGATTAGCAAAATGGGGTTAGGCTTTAACAAAAAGAGAGGTTTTGATCAACCCCTATTGTTCAATCTTACTAAAGTGCTCAAAATAACAACCTCATATTTAACGTAGGTTAAAGACATATATAAATAGATTAATTAATCAAGTCTCTCAAAGAAATAACTAACGAAAGTTTGTCTCTACAAATCAAATAAAAAATTAGGTTACAATGGATCAAAAAATATATATTTTATACAATTAATCATTCGTTTTAACACTTATTCTTATTGTCATACGGTTGACATTCCTACCATTCATAAAGTGATAATAAATATTAATGTATTCATACATTTCATACAAATTAATTAATGTTTTGTATGAATAGTTTGATCAAAATTAACAAAGCGTGTTGTCACCGTGTGTTGAAGTGAGTAATGTCATTAATATTGTACAAAAAACTTTATTTGTATGGATTGAATGTATGAAAGTTTACATTTGATGTATTAATTGTAGGTACTCGTATGAGTGCGTTTGTTTAAGGATTGGTGTAGGATACTGGTTATTTGTAGACGGAGCATTATGCTTGGGAGTCAAGATGTAAATAAACATTTGGGTAAACTTACGAAAATCTACAATAATTTATACCTGAACCATAAAACCATAGTTTTGCTTAATACCCACATAAACAAACACGTTTTCCGAACGCTGTCCCTGTATGAAAGTTGCATATGAAACGCAACAGATTTGAAACCTTCATCAATAGATAGAGTAATTCAAGAGGATAAGGTTGTATGGTATAATGTCATTTAACGCAGGGCCCAGCCAGATATTTATAATGAATATATTTTAAAAACTAAATTTTACCACTATAGTAACTTTTCTTTATCATGTATCCCTTATGTATGACGTATGATATAATTCTACCCGTAGCGTTAGCTAATTTTACAAGCTTTTATTTAGTGTCACCTGTCCCGTTGTCTGTAATCAAATCTTGCAAGCCATTTTTTCACCACTTCTGGTTATCCGATTGAGCTGAAATTTGGCATACTTATGTAAGTCTCATGACAATGCAATAAAAGCTAAAAAACTTGTTTTTAAACAGGTATTATTTTGTTTATTCTAGTTAAAGTTATTCAAAAGGAAAGTCCTCGATGCCTCTGTAATTTTAGACTACTCTACAATCCAAGCATTACTTGTAAGAAAGAGGATTAGGAAGGAACTTGTCCACAACCGGTGTCACCATCAATTGATTTATGAACGCGAATACGGGATTATACGCCTCAATAGAGACGCGCATTGAATGGAACCACGGCTATTGATATCACTTTCATATCTACTGAGGTAGGATTATACTTTGATATTATATTTAGAGGCTTTGAGATGTTTGCTAAGCCACGTTTGTTCTGATGGTTTGTTAGAGATTTTGTGGTTGTTTTGGTTAAAGATCAAGAAGAAGTGTGAACAGAAAAGAAACCCTCTTATGGTTGCCCGATCGATTGGACTTTTTTGCCTTAATGAGCCTGTCTGCGATGACCAAGTGGAAAACAAAGGCACCTTCAATGATTGGTAGAAGGCAGCGCTGGCTTCTCCACTAAAAATACTTAATTTTAAAGAAATTTGTCTACCAATTTGAATTGATATATAGTTGGAAAGCCCCTTTATAATCATTCACTACATCATCTCATTATAGTGACTGACCCCTAACTAAGCTCGAAGCTTGTATCTAGGGTATTAGAAACTACGCACACACTCATTCACACACACACCCAGACCGAGACAAATATTTGTGGTTCACACAAATATTCACCCCGCACGGGAATCGAACCCGCAACCTTACGGATGGCAGTGACCATTCTACCATCGAGGTCGTCATATTTATCAAGGAAGGCTAATAGATAACCTATATAGCATCACGTTATGACCAACTAGCGGCGTCTCGCGGTTTCACCTGCGTGGTTCCCGTTCCTGTGGGAATACGGTGATAAAATAAATATAGCTTATGTTACTCAGGGTGAATGTAGCTTTCTAATGGTGAAAGATTTTTTGAAATCGGTTCAGTAGTTCGGATCCTATACGTTACAAACAAACGAACAAATCTTTCTAATAATAGTGTAGATAGGTGTGGATAGCTAACACGAGTTAAATCGCGGTTAAACCTACCCGCAGTTTACGCACTAGCAAAAATACAAAATTAAATAAGTAAACGTTAAAAATGATGAATAAAAACGCATAGATCCATAATGTAGTCATGTCAGTGTGTGGGTGCCCTCGGCTCATTGTTGCACTCCACAATAGGATGCTGAATCAAACTGCAGTGGACATTAAAAATATCACGAGGTGTGATTTACAAGATCGGGAGGCTCAGGGTTGCCATTTTGGAAAGGATGCTGGTTTCAAAAAGGTAAAAAAATATTTTGAAAACTACCAGATTTTGCCCGTATGAATCTGGTAGGAATTTTGAAACAAGAAGTATCCTATGTTAAATGGAATATCTGTAACAAATTCTATCGAAAATTACTGAAAAAGGGCCAAATTAATAGAGAGGTTTTCTGTGTTTTTCTGCATACTATCTTTCTCTCTAATTTAAGTTTTTCTAAGATATGTTTTAGTTTAACGTAAAATTCCAAATTATTTTTGCCTTTTATTATAATGTAGATAAGAGTATAATAGAGATGTTGTAAGTTATGACTTCAAACATGAATTGAATCCGCAACCAAAATCCCCTCAACCAATTTAATTTCAATGAGTATAGTTCCCCTAAAATAAAAGAAATCAATATTTATATTTAATTCTTAAAATGAAAGTATAATTTATCTGAGTACAATTTGAATTAAGAACTGCTGGTGACAATCCTGTCACCGTATGCGTGGGCGCACGCTCGGAGGTGGGAAGACGTACCTTTATATTGGAACCACAATTGGTTCAGTTATTAATTTAGATTTCATTGATAATTTTAATAATAATATTTTTGTGATAACCTACACTTTATATAAGAAGTAGAGAGCATAATATGTTTTCATTTATTACAATTTTAATAATTATACCAATATCCAACCTCCTAATAAGATCCAAAAAACAAACGACATATATTTTTCAATTACTTACTAAGAAAAACCTTAATTTCCAGTAGTTGTATTAACATCATCGATAAATCTTTAATAAGATAATTAGGGCCCTCAAAAATCTAACCAAAAATTAAAAGTCTAATTGCAGAAAATGTACATGCAATCTTATGATAGCGATCAATTATTGTTACTTATACATTTGCAGATGAAATTGGTTTCTTCGTAAAGACAAATAAAAGACAAACAGCATCAAACGAGACGATTATCGCTAAATATTTAATCAAACACTTATTAAGGGTATGACCACACTGCATTAATAGTGTCAATGACACCATATAGCGAGAACGGATGTCAAACATATTCAACAATTAACTAACCTTCATTTAACTGTCAGTTATTATAAACACCATACAAACTAACAAGCAAAAATCCCCTCTAAAACCAAAGCATTAAAGTGTAAATTTGAAAAGCATAATTAGAGATTTAAGCTGTTTTAAAAGTGTAGTAAGTATTGATGATCAGACTAATTTGTTCAAGTTTAGGGTACATAGTGACGATGATATATTATGATATAGATGTGCCATGGACCGAGTTCGCGGTTCTCAAAACAGCATATATGCTTATTTTACCTACTTGTGTAAAGAAAGTAAAAAACGCCACAAGCTGTCAATTGTTATGGAGATAAGAAAATAATTAGTTTAAAGTTGTATTTTTGACATTTTAAGCAAGACCAATGTTTGGGACACTACTGAGCAGAAGACAGTCCCGTGCACTGGATTATCTTCAAGCCATTGACGAAACATTTTGTGACTGACTAGCTTAGTTTTAGTCATTGGCATCATGGTAATAGTTATAAAACAATTTTACTAACAAAATTATTTTTAAGGAGAGCAGCGTTCGCGACTCTGGCTTTCGTGCATAACATGGCATAACCACAGTATAATAATGCCGTTATTATAATATAACTTTGTCGTAACACAGTTTATTTGTAACTACCACGGGAAGTAATGTCTCGATGACCACGTCAAATAATTTGTAACTACATTTGAAGATATAAATAAATTGATTGAATAATGAATACTAGCGTAGCATAACTAAGCAGCATGTTGGTTGGTAAATTACCTCCTTTTAATTGTCATTACGGAGTGCGAGTAACGTATCTACAGTTTATTTAACATCATTGGATACAGAAGTCAATTAGTATAACACGCTATATCGCCGGATTAATGACGGCCAAATGATAATTCAATGTGTTTTGTTTATTTCACGATGAGTAATATTTAGGTCATCGTCATTTAGGGATTGTAATAACATAATCATTCACTCCATCATCTCGTTCTAGTAACTGACTTTTAAGTTCGAAACTTGTATCTAGAGTATCGGAAAACACGCAATAATGATGAATAAGAATTGGTAGTGATCCTGCCTGCTGTCAAAAGTTCGATTCCTGGTCAAGTATCTTTTGAAAATTTGTGTCCAAGTATAAATATGTCTGTTTTTGTTGGGATCTCAATGGTCAGGGGTTCAATTCCCGCTATGAAACGAAGAAAATAAAACAAATTTCTTTTTAATTAGGTGCTGGACTACTGGTATCTAAATCTGATGCGACTGAAAATAGGTTTTGCCGACAATATACATACATACAATATACATACCAACATTGCAATTTGTAAGTTTATAACAAAAACTAGCTATGCCCCGCGGTTTCACACGCGTAGTTCCCGTTCCCGTTCCCGTGGGAATTTCGGGATGAAAAATAGATGTTGACCGATTCTCAGACCTACTGAATATGCTCACAAAATTTCATGAGAATCGGTCAAGCCGTTTCGGAGGAGTATGGCAACGAAAACTGTGACACGAGAATTTTATATTTTAGAAGATTGAACGATTCAATAAAATTCGCAGCAATTCCACATACACCCATCTCTTTCTCTTTCAATAATAATAAAATAAATAATGTGAAACAATAAAAGCGAAAAAACCAACTGAAATGGTATTAATCCAACCCGTTTACGTTTATGTCGCGACGGAAGTGTCGTTTCAGTATTTTTACGAGGTATCTGTCAGAAAGCAGACATCATTCGATGGCGGCCAATCTAACTTTGTTGTGGACTGACGGACGTTTTATATTGTATATTTGTCCATACATACTGGTATATTACCTTCCCACTGAATCACTCTATCTATTAAAACAAACCGCATCAAAATTCGTTGCGTAGTTTTAAATATCTAATCATACATAAGGACTTATAGACATAGGGACAGAGAAAGTGACTTTGTTTTATACTATGTAGTGAAGTATTCGATTTAGAAATAAGTACTTAGCGTAGTGTGAGATGCCATCAGGTGACCAGGTGGAGCGACAGTATACGCAAAGCGGCGGACAGTGGTTGGTAAACAGCTGAAGATAGAGCTTAGTGACGTTAGTATATTTATTTTGGAGGTATTGGGCCTAAGTCTAGCAGTGGACTGAATACAGTACAACAGTATGTGGCTAAAAGTTATATAAAATCACTCTACGGGTCGTTAGTTTATTAAAATTGTGACCAATCACGACTAGCTTTGAACACGATTTTTCAAGATTATTGCCATTCAGTTTCAAAACAAATTATGACCTGTTGATAACAAAAAACCTTCACAAACTTTGATTGGGACCAAACTTCTGATTGTATCTCGAACGTTCTCGAACAATTTCGAAAGAATATAAAGAAGGAGACAATTTGTTATTGGATTTGTGAAATTATGAAGGTTCGCGCGAAGTCGTGACAGAGTTGATAGGTGTTTGATCTATTGCAATACTTCTAATGGTTTTGTAATAACAATTTTAGATTATTATCGTATGCCGAGGAGAAAGTTTAGATTCAGTAGCATAAAACACAAAGATCTAGAGCTAAACCGTATTTCAACATTTTTGAGAGGCTTGCCTGCTGCGCCAGATCTATGGTTTTTATTCCTACTCAAAGCCAAAAATTTAGAGCATAAAATGTATCTTGAAAATCCAAACCAAAAACATGATTGTCTAGAATGTCTTGTAGGTATAGTACAAGTTTCGCTTAATTTTGAACAAGATGGCGATAAGTGTCCAGAAATTATTTATTTGAATCAAAGTCAAATACCAAGTTTCTAAGAATGATACCACTCCATAACAGTTCATAAAATTTTTCCCTAACAATTTATCGAATCAAAACATATTAAATAAATATTCAGGAACGGTAAATCCACAACGTATTGCCAATAAAAGGCATCGTTCTCGAGTTATGTGATTACATAAAATAACTTTTGTATGTGATTTTAAATAAATTGCAATATACAAATTAGCGAATACAACATCAATACTGTGTGCGAGCAATAATCGTCAGTTTTGTACTAAAATTACTTTTAAGAAGGTAGGTTTAAGGTACAAGCGATTAGCGGTTTCATACTACCATAGTTTGAAATGAGATTTGTGAGAATATTGATATTAAAGAGATTACTAATATTATAAAGAAGTATTATTTCCAAATTCTAATTGTCTACTGCATATCACAAAACAGATTGGTTCCTATATCATAATGCCCTGTATGGGCGCTGAAAGTTAAAAGGGGTTACAATATAATGTACACTATTCAAAATTAAAATAAAATATTGAGGTACTTAAAAATTACAAAATAAATACCTAATGAGTTATTTCAAAGCGGTGATCTTAGGAAAGCCCGTTTTGAGGTTATAGGATATTCAAACACATTACTACGGGTGAAACTATGGAGTACAGCTAGTTACATCTAAAACTACTGTTTAGAAAACAAAAACTAGAGTTCATTCCAAATGATTTTCTAAACATGGCTAGGGTCTCAAATCACCAACATGCATTGGGCAAGTGAATTGATTGCACCTGTCTCCTCATTGTATTTAAATCATCGGTAAGATACTGAAACCTTATTTAAATATCGTCATATCTTATAACTGCTCTACCCGCTACCTCCTGCACCTTAATCTACCAAACACAAGTAAGGTTCCACGTGAATTATCATTATTACGCGTTTAATGTATGTCTTCTTCAGTTAAACCACTGGGTGTCCCTATTTTTTGTTGTCAAGCCATACTCTGGGCAATGCGACCCGCTGCGATCCGCTATTGGAAAGATATATATTATTTTTTTGTAATATATTACTGGTGTTTTATGTTTTTAATTCTTTTTCAATTATTGTTAATGTTTCTCTTGGTAATTTTATCGTTTGGGTATTGAAAATGAACGTTTGGTCAAGTCGTTGTTTCACCTTGGTAGCTTCTACTAGTTGGTTTAACAGAATGGAGGTTGTTTTTTTTTTAAGTTTAAAACTGATAATCGTATTTCGAACATTTTGATTTGACCAGAAGTTTTCAAAATGGTGGATTCCCAAAGATGGCTGACCAATTCCTCCTAATAAGAAAACGATTTAAAAAACCTTGTCTTTAGATGTGGTTTTGCTTCACAAGCTTGAAAACGATTTTAAAATTAAAACAATTTATTTTTAACAAACAAAACAAAATTAACATCAAATTGACACGTATCATATTTGTTCGATTGACGCGTTTCTGGACACGGCTGAGCGGACAATGCGCGTTCAATCAGAAAAATATTTAAAAATACATCAAC
Source organism: Timandra comae (assembly GCA_958496195.1). Lineage (NCBI taxonomy): Eukaryota > Metazoa > Arthropoda > Insecta > Lepidoptera > Geometridae > Timandra > Timandra comae. Next base: position 956,915 of record OY292372.1, on the reverse strand, counting down.
ATGTTTTAATTCTATCATCAAAAAATATACTAGTCTTTATTCCTGAAGTCAAAAAGTTGATTTTAGTACTACATATTAAGATTTAGCAGCAAAATTAAAGTTGTCGATTACAATTGGGTTCAGTAGCAAAAGTTATCCGATTGGAAAGATCGGATCGGCTGAAGATAATGATATTCCGATGAAATACATATGAGTAATAAATTTTTGAGTGTGAAACAAAAGGGCAGATAAAACAATACATTCTTAACTTTAGGCAGCTTAAAAACATTAATTTAAACCTACATTACTACTAAACTACATTTTTTGTTTGTATCTAAAAACTCTGTTAGAAATACATACATTTTGCAATGCGCTCTGCTAATTCGTAACAAAACATATATGCCTTTTATAGATAGCTTCGAAGTCAGCATTAGCCGATTAAAGTTAATTAATTATTTTTTAAGACAACAAAGGAAATGTTTTGATTCATTAAGCGGCCAATCACCGCCGCACCATCCTCTTTACAGCACACTTTTAGAGTTTTTACTTTTATTATCACTCCATATGCCAAACAACAACTTCCTATCATTACTCGGTCCTCCAATTGTAATACTATTTCCTCGAAGACAATGCCCTAACCCCATGTTTTCTACGTAAGGTCAACCTTCTGAGAAGTGCATGAACCTGGTCTTCGATCGCTCAGACTGATACTACCATCTCGATGACAGCGTCACGTATGAACCGCACGATTCAGTTTATAATATTTTTATGGGAAATACACGTGATTCTGTGATTTTCTACTGTGAGCTGTTGGTTTTTTGTTTGGCTAGTGACTTGTAAGTAGGTATAGTGTTATTTGTTCTTAGAGATGATCTAATTCAAGTCCAAGATTCTTTGGTCCACGGCTACCTCGGAAGCTCAATTAGCTAGTGGTATTTAGAATTTATATTTAAAGACATTGGACGAATTATTGTTAATCCTAACTATATTATATTATTTAATATTATAAATGCGAAAGTAACTCTGTCTGTCTGTCTGTCTATCTGTCTGTTACCTTTTCACGGCTAAACTACCGAATCGTAAAATTTGGTACAGGAATAGCTTATGGTCCGGGAAAGACATAGGATACTTTTTATCCTAAAATTCCTACGGGAACGGGAACTACGCGGGCGAAACCGCGGGGCGCTGCTATCTCATAAATATTTCGAGCGAGAGATTTACTTATAGACCCTGATTTTATCCGTACCTATTGCATTTAGTGAGCATAGATGTGTTAACCACACACAGACACACTGACTAGACTACTGAACGGACTTTTACGATATTCCAAAAACTAAATGTTTTAATTGAAATTTGTAATCATAACTCCAAAAAGAATCAAAAAATCTTTTGAAAATTCATACATTTAAAACCTAAGATCTCCATACAAACAAAACAACACGCCTATCTGTTCTATGTCCAAGACGTACGTTATACGCGTCATAAGTTATTGCTAACCGCCCGACTTCGGTCGCGATTCTTAGGAACATGCCCACGCGTCGCGAGCGCATACAAACACATATTAATTTTGCTATTGATATAGAGATTATGGAAGCGGCTATACAAATAACCCAATCATAAAAAAGGACCTAAACGATCACTATTCAATTAACATTTTTGATTCCATAAACTTAAAACTGTCTTTTTAAAGTTCATCCGTAACCATGGTCGTTTGCCATTTTATATCACAAAATTATTTAAGACTAGTAGCTCCCCGCGGTTTCACCCGCGTAGTTCCCGTTCCCGTGGGATTATAGGGATAAAATATAGCCTATGTCACGCACTGATAAATTAGCTTTCCATTAGTGAAAGAATTTTTGAAATCGGTCCAGTAGTTTCGGAGCCTATTCATTACAAACAAACAAACAAATCTTTCCTCTTTATAATATTATAGTATAGATATTACTTTTAAATTTGTTCCATAGTTTTAAATTAAAGTCAAATATTTTTCTTCAAACTTAAACTTTTTTTTAAATGTATTTTAACTTTTTTACTTAGTACTTACAGTTTTCATAAATCTTAAGACTGAAAACGCGAGGACCTTTACAAGGCCACTGATAGAGTTCTGGTCCTCAAAAATATGAGTCGACACGCGAAGAAAAGGACAAAGAAGACTGAAAAAATATAACCCTAAGTTTTCTTGACTAAATCCTAGCTCTTTCCATCAGTTCTTACCCCATGCCGCTCTCCCAGCGTAGACCTCGCAGGTCCTCATCTATACCTTACTGCCCTGTACTATAGGGACGCGACTCGACCGACTCCATTGTAAAGGGCTTGCAAGTGATCGGTACTTGATAGCGAGCGACATATACTAGAGTATGTTTGTGTGGTCAAATCTTATAGTTAGGGACTATTTAACCATCTTCAAGTGAAATTCCGAGTCCCACAAGTTTTGTCTTTGTCACTTGATATAAAGTAAGAAAGAGACAAAACTAACTTGCGTTGGTGTGAGTAACTTTACTTGAAGGTCGTGAAATTGGGCCTTACAATAATAAAAATAGGAAAAGTCCATATTGCAAAAATGTAATATAATTTTTGCATGATTTAATGAGATAAGATGATTTTATATGACTGGCAGTGTGAACAGGCGATAAACTATAAATAAAAAGTTTTAGCATTTCTTTCGTTTACACGGAATGTATATTCACTGTCCTTTTCTTTCGTTTACACGGAATGTATATTCACTGTCCTTTTCTTGGACGAGAAACTCGCCGATAGTTCATCGCTCACTCGCCCGCGGTCGGACCACTGCATATAAGTAAATCTAGGATCATTTTGTCCTAAAATTTCTAATAAAACATATCGAGACACATACACACACAATTAATAAAATAACCAACTGTAAACTACTTATTTACTTGTAGAGTCACAACCATACTAGACTGCATGATTAATTGACTGAAAACCATTGTTCCAAATTAATTGCTTGTAAAATAAACTAAACAAAATTCTCCAAATAATATAACCTTTATCTAAATCACAATAAAGTACATTTTCTATCAATAAATTATTGAAATTAAGTAATAAAACAAAGTAGAGGCCATAAAAACTATTAACACTCCAACGGCGGTGGCTACGAATTCTACAGATTTTAATTTATTCCATTTTATTAGGAAACAAACTTATAACTTACCAACAATTCAAGCGAAAATCAACCATACCCACTTGCAATACAGAAAATCAAATAACTATCTGTAAATTTGTAATCGAAGTCGAATTGACAAATATTACTAGATTCCCATTTAGAGTAGGAATTTAAGTGCCATTTTGAACTGTATTGATAAAGCAATAAAAGTCAGGATATTTTAAATTATTTCATAATTTGTGGAGGGTCTGGTATAAATAAATATGTGACAAATGATGGTCCAATGCGGTGTTTAAGAACTAAAGTTATAACTTAGAAGTATTCCTTGTATTTACAATATTTCATTTAACTTGTCCTGTTAATTTGTGTGGGACAAATCTTACAACTGATTATAAAGCAGTTTTCCTCAAAGATTGAGATGAAATTTGCCTCATAAAGTAAGTTTGGTTGACAATAAATAGCTAAATGACGTCATTATAAATCCAATATGGCCAAATTTGGTTAAACTGAAAACCGACCCCAAATAGACATGGGATAAAGGTTCGGAAAAGAAGAAGAAGATAAATCCAATATGGCGGACTCATAAAGATGGCTGACCAGTTCTTCTAAATGGACTTTTAAGGCTAAATAAAACTTGTTTAAATAATATATCCTTTATTGTTGATTAATTGAAAATTCTCGTCCTAGACTCAATAGTAAGTTCAAAAACTAGTTAACCAGTTAGTCAGTCAGTCAGTTTGAACAAGTAAATAATACGTATAGATTACAAATAAACCTAGCCACAACCTCTTTAAATATAAAATTAATATGACATACCAAACCATCTGTTAACCGCGATAACATCACTATAATTGGACATTAAAATCCCAAAAACAGATCAGCCATACAAAAACAAATATTTTGTTACCCACAGACAGAATTCAAATTAGTACATTAATATTTTCTGAGAAGTTTTGAATGAGAGATAAATTTTACGTATCACGCGTCCATTATCGGTTCATCTTATGTAATGTTATTGTCTGAGTTCATGATAGGTCAACATATAAAACTAGACGTCACGTCTTAGAAACCTGTGAACGTGATGCATAGAAAGAATTTGCGAATTGATTTGTTTTGGGCAAAAAAAATGGGAGAGATTTGAGTCAGTTTTTTTCGGCGTATTGTGGTTTGACACTAACGGTATAGACTAGAAAAAGTTTATGGATATAAACATTAACCTTGCACGGGAATAAAACCCACAACCATTGGCCTAAAACAAACACATTAGACTCTATAAGGTAATCGAATCCAAACTCTTGGTTAGATCTGCTATGGTGACCACTCTGCCATTTGTGTCGTATTATTTCTCTAGCATACTAACGCAAGTAACACCACGGGCTACAGCTAGTTACAAAACAAAATTATTTTATGAATTATGATTTATTTTTTTGATTGAAACAACAATCAAAAGAATAGTGGTAGACGATTAGTGGATTGCATGAGATGGAAATAATGACAAACAGACCTCACCGCACACATTTCGATTACTAAGACTATCTAATTATATCCCGGGATGGAAACCGGAGGAAATTGCATCAAAAATAACACAGTAATCGGCTTCGCTACTGGTATTACCCAAGGAGACATAACTTTCTCTTTCACACTTACTAAAATATATACTTGCATCCCTTTTCAACACAGACTTGCAGTTTTTTAAAACAACTTAAAAAGGTTTATATGCAATTTTGATAAAGAGCAAATTTAAACTGTAAATTGTGGATGCTAAGGTGGGTTTTGGCTTGGCAATCGAAAGGAGATCAGTGGAAATATACATGTTTGCGCAGGATTGAGGTAATTTAGCAATAATTTGTAATGATGAAGTTTTAAAATCAATCAGTCATTGATTTAAAATGTATTTTTTCTTGTGCGTTTCTTGAGGGATTAATTTCGATGGATGAATGAGCTTTTATAAGATACTAGCTGTGCCCCGCGGTTTCACCCGCGTAGTTCCCGATCCCGTGGAAATTTCAAGATAAAACAGCTTATGTTCTTTCCCGGATCATAAGCTACCCCTGTACCAACTTTCAAGTCAATCGGTTCAGTAGTTTAGCCGTGAAAAGGTAACAGACAGACAGAGTTACTTTCGCATTTATAATATTAGTTAGGATTAGGATTGATTTTTAAAGCTTTTGAAACTGAACCACTGAACGTCTAAAGTCGGCTAAAATCGGTAGTTACGACTCAAGATAAATCTAGCAGACTCTAAATCTTTAAAATAATTGGTTGCTCTAAATGTCGTTTATGAGTTTAATTAAATTATGGTACTTTACTAAACTCTTTTTATTCCAAAATTCAGAACTTTAATATTGAGTTTTAGTATAAAAAGCAAAACATACACTGGATAAAAAGAACATAATATAGGGTACCTAATTTCAATTAAATCTGTCCAAATTGTTTGCGCACAAACCACCAATCACAAATGGTATTCCTAGCAAACATAACCCTCCTTTCAATGTCAAGTCGGTCAATCAGTCATGTGATCAAGTGTACGTTAACCTTCAGAACGGTAGCGACGTCAAAGGAGCCGCCATCGATTCCCGACTCGAGTCAATCGTAATTACATCGAAATGATTCGATTCATTCGATTTGCTTCAATCGATTTTGTTTTATTCGAATGTTTGTTTACGGTTGTTGGGATGTATGGTGTGATTGTATGATTATACTATAGCATTTAAATGAAAACTTAACATGCACTAAAAGTATGATCTAATTTACCTAAATCTGAATCCTAAATCTGTAGAGTCGAAGTTGAAAATATTTTTTTGTTCATCATCATAAGCTGATATTATATGTCCCCATTGAGGTGGGCTCGAGCCTACCCTGAATTAAGGTGATTAGGCCTTAGTCGGGTTGGTCGACTTTACACACTTAGAATTTCTTTGCCTGTGCAAGCTTCTTCACGATGTTTTCCATTACCATAAGAGTGTCATATAATCGTTCATACATAAATGATACATATTTGAAAATCGAAAAGAAATTGGTACGTTGTATGGTTCGATGCAGCACATTCCAAATACAATAGAATAAAAGGCTTTTTTTTTATTATTATTTTTGTTCATAATAAAACAAATAATTTTGAAAACACATTAAAATCCACAATAAAATGGTTATTGGTACAACCCGTGTACACAGTAGCAAATGGATCAAATAATCAGTAGCCTGCGCCCGCGCCGCCCTGCGCGCACGCAGCGGCGCAATTTACAAATTAAAGAGTGAACGAAAGTCGGCGCCGGCGCACCACACCGGGCCTATTCTGGGTAGGAATTGATACTTTATTAAATATATTGTTGTCTGGTTGTAAAGTTATTTAATTATTTCATTTAAAGCGACTGTCTGTCAGTCTCAAACACTTTATTAAAACATACTTGTTATGCAAAGGTAAAAACCACAGATCCGATTTAGAAGTTCGTTTGTTTCTCAGGACTACCCGGAATTCCCCAGAGGTTGAAATTGATCCGGGTAATAATAATTTATTGAGAATCGACGAAATTTGACCTGGCTGGGCTGGCAGCCTAAGCTGTGCTTAGCGGTTAGTGCCTTTGTGTTAAGTTCATAATCTTTTACATTATAATCATTTGACTTGTAGAGTCATTACCAACTTCTGCCACTGGGTTCATTGCTATCTTTAATTTCAATAAACCAACCAAATTTTACTTTTACAAAACATTTTCGAACGAAATTCCCACCAGAATAGGTGTACGATTCCGAAATTGATCTCGTATTACGACCGTGATTACATACGATTGCAAGCTATATTGATTTTACTCCGGACCGATAACACATTATAATGGACCCGTAATTTCATCGTAATAAACTTACTTGTTATTTGTTTTGTTAATTTATTAAATACTATAGCATTATGATCGTGGATTTGGCTGTAAAATATTTGATGACGCGTGTTGTTTTTGACTTGCTATTTCATCATTTAATGTTTTTTTTCATCACAAATTATCAGTCGGCAGTCCGGCATGGTGACCACTCTGCCATCGAGGTTGGTTCTTAGATGAATGACTATGGAGAAGTCAAAAAAAAATCATCCCCTGGGTTATTAGACATGCCCGTAAAACACATCTTTACTAATGCTAACTATCCTAACTAATATTATAAATGCTAAAGTAACTCTGTCTGTCTGTTACCTTTTCACGGCTAAACTTCTGAACCGATTGACTTAAAATTTGGTACAGGGGTAGCTTATGGTCCGAGAAAGAACATAGGCTACGTTATATCTCGAAATCCCCACGGGATCGAGAACTACGTGGGTGAAACCGCGGGGAACAGCTAGTTGTTGTATATTTTGTTCCAGTGGAGTACTGGAAAATATTGTTAATCTTAGAAAACTTAATACTACTAATAACTAAGTATAAAAGTTTAAACCACGTGGCACACTAAGTTACAGCAAAGTCATAGATTTACTACTATAATCATACTATAATCAGTGATACAACCACACACGCAGATAAACAAAATAAGAAACAAACATAAAATAAAATTCATCGAATATCATCAAAGGGACTTTCTCGTATTGCGTTCCGTTCCACGTACAGTCTACGTTAATTTATTACAATCATACACGTTAAACGTTGTTTATGTTCGATTATGATTCTTAAAATTTCTAAAAAATGGGAGTAATTATGTAATTTTATGTTATCTTAAGTTTGAGGTAAGGTATTGAAGAAATAATTTTATATTAGAAAGTATTTACTTAATGAAATGTTACTATACAATTCCTACTCATATTCAAAATGTGTATACTATTGATGAATGGATGGATTTGTCTGATTTATATGAAACTAGCTGTGCCCCGCGGTTTCACCCGCATAGTTCCTGATCCCATGGGAATTTCTATGCCTATATGTGAAAACCCATGTCCTTCCCCGGATCATAAGCTACCCCTGGTACCAAATTTCAAGTCAATCGGGCCAGTAGTTCACGCGTGATGCCGTGACTAAGAGAAATAGGGATTCATTTTTAAACATATACACCCCTATTTTGAAAATACGGGACTTATTAAAATCAGAATACCTGTAGCAGTAACTGAATCCATATATCCAATAAAAACATCAAAAATGATAGTCGATTACTTACCTTTAAAAATACTAAATAAATGCCGTAATAATGCCTTTGACTTGTCATAACTTTTTAAATAAAAGCAAAAGAAAAAAACTAACTTCACTATTATATTGTCACCCGTCGTTTACATTAGCCGTGTGATTAAGTATCTCGAATTCAAAATAGGGGTGTATAGAGATTTTGTACAGAGGTTTCATTAACTAGATAAGTATAAGTACAGCAAACTTTTTTTTTCAAAGCATTCACGGAGTTTTACGCGGGTCAAATCGAGAAAATATTAGATAAGTACTTACATTAAAACAGTTTTCCATTTTTACTTCCCCATCAAAATCAATCATAGAATCATCTTTCGTTCCTTTTAAAATCAATAACAAGATCCGCTACCAAAATCTAATCATAAAACTAAAGAAACACAATTTCACCAATTAATAGACAACATTACCTGCTTCTGACTCCCACGATATTTTTTCCCGATCAATGGCGGTGTCAACCGATTCAAAAAAACGTTGTATTGGTCCTTTCTTTTGTGTACGGATCTCGATTTAAGAGGATTAGTAAGGATACCACTATATTGGTGTTTATTTGACTAGAAATATATTATACCGTTGGTTTTGTGATGGCGAATTTTGTTAAAGGTTGGGTTCTGTACAATATTCCTTTTGAAATTATTGAACTTCTTCTAAACTATTACTGCCTTATTTGCGTTGTATTTTTAGTCTGGTTTAGCACTAAACCAGGCTTAACAATCAATTTTGAATACTGTCAAAGTGACAGATGACACCTTGTCAGTCAAACAAGGTGTCAAATGGTTACCAGGTTTTGTTAAACCGGACTAAAAATGCAACGCAAATAAGGCAGTTAAAGGGTTTGTCTTAATCTGTCGGATAAACGTACTTCTAGCCTAAACTGGTGACTGCTGATAGTAGAGACCAGACCAGATATACACCCTTATTTTGAAATTGCGATACCTTATCTCACAGCTAATGTAAACGACGGGTGACAATGTAATAGTGAAGTTAGTTTTTTTCTTTTGTTTTTATTTAAAAAGTTATGATAAGTCAAAGATTTTCAAAATCCCGCCGAATTTTATTGTTATTCTACACCGAACGCTGCGATACACAGCTGAGCGCGGTCATCGACCCGAGCCGTCACAGAATACTTGATAGCTAGTGTGCCGTCTGGTAATACGACATTTATTTGGTATTTTTTAAAGATAAGTAATCGACTATCATTTTTGATATTTTTATTGGATATATGGATTCAGTTACTGCTACAGATATTCTGATTTTAATAAGTCCCATATTTTCAAAATAGGGGTGTATAGTGTGTGTTTTTATATCACGTATTTGATAACGAACGATGTTTTTAAATGTAACCCCTTAAGTAATGGGTTAAAAGGGCTGGCAAAGTTTTGTATGGCATATGTTTTCTTCGTTTTACCAACTTAAAACTTTGCAAAAAAATATGAAAACCAAAGTCACTTCTAGTACAATATTTTGTAAATAAAACCAAATATATTAGCCAACTGACCCCAAATAAGATCCGAACCCGTCTACCTGAGTTCGATTACCAGCTTATTGGCACTGACATTGCGTGATTTTCAATCAAACAAAAAACTATTTTTATCTTTTTTATTTCGTTAAGCTTTTGTACTTGACTTGAATGTCAATAGTCGAATTATCCCTTGTCGAGTTTGTGATCTCAGATTGGTAATCGACACATTCTTAGTTTTTTATTTTATTCATATAATTTTATTCCTACAGACTAAAAATCGAGCTTTGGTTACCCATGACATTCGGCTTAGCACATACCACTAGACTACCAAGAATTTAATATAATTACCTATCAAATGCGTCGGTGGCGCAGGGGTCAAGGCCGTTGACTTCCAATCGGAAGGTGCCTTGTTCGAATCCCACCAGTCCCGCCACGTACCAATGTGTTTTCAATTTACGAATTCATATGTACGTTAATTTCGACGCTCTTACGGTGAAGGAAAACATCGTGAGGAAACCTGCACACACTTGGGAAGAAATTCTAAGGTTGTGTGTGAAGTCGACCAACCCGCACTTGGCCAGCGTGGTTGACTAAGGCCAAATCACCCTAATTCAGGGTACACTTGAACCCCTCGGTGGGGACATATATTCTCTGATGATGATGAACTATCAATACCAAACTAAAAACCAATCCACAGCAAGTTAATTAGCACTTAGCTTTCTATAGCATTTTGACCTCAAGTCCACCTTAAAACCAGTTCAACTAAACCCATTTAGACCGTCGACATCCATCAATCGGTCACCATCATTCCTTCAAGCACCAGTAATCTTGTCATCTGACGGGAATCGAACCCGCTATTGTTTAGCCAATGAAATATATCTCAATACGATGTATTGGAGTCAATCAGTATTGTCAGATTATGCTCTTGGTTGACTATTGTGTGGCTATAGTTTTGGGGAGGTAAGGGCTATAAGGGAATAAGGGAGGCCTATAATATATAGGCTAAGGGATATGTCCCACTTACTGTCGTGCCCGCTGTGCCCTTACACCTGCACTCAAGAAGACCTGATGAAGGCAACTAGCGCTGGTATAGGTGTAGCTGGATTTTGGTCCGGGAATATTTAGTTAAGTATAGATTTATCCTTTTTGTGGCCATTGACACGAAAGAAGAAGAAGAAGGGCTATGTGGTGTGTGTGTGTGTGTGTGTGTGTGTGTGTGTGTGTGTGTGTGTGTGTGTGTGTGTGTGTGTGTGTGTGTGTGTGTATCGGTAAAAATACAAAAAGGTCACGAAAGTTTTCTAAAAACATAAACTTAAAGTACTGATATCTTTGATTTACACGAACACTACACATTGAAATAAAACACTTAAACGGATTTTTGTCGTGGTTATATTTTGTTTTACATTTCTGACGTTTCGGATTCTTTACAGAACCCGTGATCACAGAAGACTAAGATGGAAGACGTCTGTACAAAGTAATGTAAAAAGATTACTACCTTCAATATTTTGAATATAATTTTAAATACATTGTGAATTTACCACAGATTCGGAAATACATCAGCCGAGAAGAATCTGCAAGAAACTCGGTCTGGAATTATTTTTTATATCATTTTTTAATTAAAATAAATTACAATGCACTTTAAAATCAATACAAAAATTTTTTCTTCAATTTGAAACGTTCCTATTCACGCATACAGAACTGACAGTATCTTGCGGTCTTGCAGTTGTTGGACGTGCTTTGGGTTTTAATTTGTTGATGATAGGATCCCAAGCAGGTGGTAGCTTCCAACCCTCTTCCCTATTGAAATTAGGATGTTTTTTAATTTCAATTGCCTCGCGTATCATCCTTGGTAGATATCTGTTTTCCTTAGCAAGGATTTGGGGTTCATCAAACCTTAGGTAATGGTTGGGTTTGTCCAGAGTGTGCTCGCAGACAGCAGACTTGTAGTCCCGTCTATTCTTGACATCAGCTATGTGTTCCTTGATCCGCGTTCCGATACTTCTTTTAGTTTGACCTATATAGGAGAGCCCGCAGTCACAATCAAGTTTGTAAACGCCTGCTTCTTGAAGGGGTATGTGGCACTTGACAGGTCTTAGAAATTGGTTTATCTTCCTTGGCGGTTTGAAGTAGGTCTTGATGGACGCTCGCCTCAGGATGTTCCCAATTTTGTCCGTGACTCCTTTCAGGTATGGTAAGACAGCAGGTTGTCGCTCGACTGTCGCTGGTTTGTTGCGGCATCTGTGACGGGGGCGTGGTACTGGTAGTTTGTTGTCCCTCAGTACTCTCTTGACATGTTGAAGTTCGTCAGGCAGATGTTCTTTGTCACAGATGCCGTGTGCTCTCTGAAACAGGGATTGGCCCACGGTAGCTAACTGTTTTGGATGGTGGACCATGATACGCGAGGCAATTGAAATTAAAAAACATCCTAATTTCAATAGGGAAGAGGGTTGGAAGCTACCACCTGCTTGGGATCCTATCATCAACAAATTAAAACCCAAAGCACGTCCAACAACTGCAAGACCGCAAGATACTGTCAGTTCTGTATGTGTGAATAGGAACGTTTCAAATTGAAGAAAAAAATTTTGTATTGATTTTAAAGTGCATTGTAATTTATTTTAATTAAAAAATGATATAAAAAATAATTCCAGACCGAGTTTCTTGCAGATTCTTCTCGGCTGATGTATTTCCGAATCTGTGGTAAATTCACAATGTATTTAAAATTATATTCAAAATATTGAAGGTAGTAATCTTTTTACATTACTTTGTACAGACGTCTTCCATCTTAGTCTTCTGTGATCACGGGTTCTGTAAAGAATCCGAAACGTCAGAAATGTAAAACAAAATATAACCACGACAAAAATCCGTTTAAGTGTTTTATTTCAACTTAAAGTACTTAAATATGTATATAGGTAACTGTAGTCACTTTAAATTATTCGTTTTACGTTTATGTCATGAAAAAATATTTAAAATTTCTTCGTACTTATATTCAATTTCATCAGGTAGTATCAGGTATTTAAATAAAAAATCGTAATTAATACGTTACTAAATACATAAGGTTTTCAAAACTGTGCAGTGTGCATTGTCAAAAATTGTGTAAAAAATTAAAATGAAACATAAGATTAACAACAATTTGTAGATACAGAACAAAAATATTCAGATTTTTTGCGTCTTTTAAAACATTTTACCACATAAAATTTGTTTAAAATGTCAAAATTCATTCAATTTTCATTCCCAATACACTTCGTCTATATTAGCCACTTTACCCAATCTCCCCAATCCGATACCGAACACTTCCCTCCTCACAGAGCACAAAGGAAGCGATATTTTATTGTCAATGTTAAATAAAGTCATTATTTTGATTGAACGACGTCTTTCGTGTATTTTTTGTCGCATCTCGCCTTCGAAACAAATCGATTGACTTGAACGGACACTGCGATTGAGACATAATATTTATGACAATAGATCTTTAATACAAGTACATAAAGTTCAATTTGCGATAGCATTAGAATGCACTAATAACGCAATAAGGTTTTAATATTGAAAAATTACCGATTAAAATCGCATAGAATCGATCCGGTTATGAATCGGCCGATATAAGTGTTGTTATTTTGTGATTTGACGTAAATTAATGTGTGGATTGTGTGCGGTTCAGATGTCTTATGCAACCTTTTTTTCTGGACTATTTCTTGCAGCTTTATTATAGATGTGAAATGTAGTTTTACACGTTAAATTTTGATTTAGCAAGAATTTTGAGATAGTAAATATTCTATAGAGCGTTGGTGGCGCAGGGGTTAAGGCCGTTGACTACCGATCGGAAGGTGTCTGGTTCGAACCCCTCCAGTCCCGCCACGTACCAATGTGTTTTCAATTTACGAATTAATTTCGACGCTCTTACGGTGAAGGAAAACATCGTGAGGAAACTTGCACACACCTGGGAAGAAATTCTAGGGTTGTGTGTGAAGTCGACCAACCCGCACTTGGCCAGCGTGGTTGACTAAGGCCTAATCACCCTAATTCAGGGTAGGCTCGAGCCTCTCGGTGGGGACGTTCTGATGATGAAGTATTCTATGCTAACGCATCAAGGTAATAAACTACTATGGACATGAACTGTATCTGTGCCTTCGTTAAAATCGGTTCAGCAAAATTAGCGTGAAAAGTAGTTACAAACTTACACGCGCCAAACATACAAACTATTGTCTCTAAGATTGAAATATTCTTATTAGAATATTATTGATACAATTTGCCTCGTTTTCTCAAATTCGCATTATCACTGCATAGTATAAAACAAAGTCGCTTTCTCTGTCCCTATGTCCCCATGTATGCTTAGATCTTTAAAACTACGCAACGGATTTTGATGCGGTTTGTTTTAGTAGATAGAGTGATTCAGTGGAAAAGTTTTTAGCATATTCTTATTCCCATATTCTTACGGGAACGGGAACTACGCGGGTGAAACTGCGGGGTGCCGCTAGTTTTAGTTAGAAAGTTATTTAGTTATTGATACAATTTATACAATCTTCTCAATTTTGCCTAAGACTATAGCTACGTGTAATAAAATAGGTACTTACGGTCATTTATCCACAAATATTGATATCTTTGATTTACACAAACACTACACATTCAAATAAAACTAACTTTAACGGAATTACATCGCGGTTATAATTTTGTTTTACATTTCTACGTTTTAGGTTCTTTACAGAATCAGTGATCACAAAAGACTGACGCGTTAGAAAGTCTATACAATGAATGCAAACAGTTTTAAATCTACCGTCAAAATGTATGAATTTTGAATTTTAAACTGACAAGCTAATGTTAAAAGTTTTAAAACTACCGTCAATGTTTTGAATTTAAAAATTGAACGTTCTTATTCACGTAAACGGAGCTGTCAACTTACAGTATCTTGAAGACTTTAATTTTGGCCGAAGATTAAAGCTAGTACGGGTTAAACCATAAATTAGGATAAACAAGAAAGATGTATTGAGTCACAATCTATTCTCTGCCGGCGGCCAAAATTGGAAGCTCCTATTGTCATTTTGTTTCTAATGTCATTTGGCTACATTTTCATTAAATTGACAACCAAAAGATGCGATTACAGCGACGCTGTCACCGGCACAGAAAAGATTGTGACTATAGTTCTTTCTTCCATGGGTTAAACCGCAGTGCAAAGATAGTACAAAATTGAACCATTTTTAATTGATTCTAAACTTTTTAACTACTTTAAGATTGATGTACAAATACTTCAGTATTCCTGGTTAATTGATCGATGTTCCTAATTATCGACGAGTGGCCGGTGTCGACATCGGACTATAGTTAGTATAGGACGTCCATCGGTGTCGATGCGGCCGCAGCCCGTCGATCGATCGACGCCGATGATATCTATCAATGTGACAGTATCGCGCGGATAAATCTCTATCGACCACACCGGGGTTTTATACAGGGTGATGCTGTTTGTTAATCCCAGCCAGTTAGAAAGGCAATTTAATAAGACAGGGGATAAATTTGCAGACTGGTTACTGGATGGTGCTAAAGTAACAACTGTCGCCAATGGATACATGCAACTCGGAAGAGAAACAAATGCATTGACAGCATATAAGGGAAAATATGAAGAAGGAGAAGGAGAATGGTAAGGGGTTTGGGAGACGGACCCATTTAGGTGACATTTGGTACAGATGTTTTTACTATCTAATAACACGTAGAATACTTTTAATACAAAAATTCGCACAGAACTGGAATTGACGCGAGTAAAATCACAGCGCATTGCCGGGTACATAAAATACGAAACAAATACCTATTTCATATTGTAAATAATATACTTAGTTAGAGTTTTTGGCTTTAATAAGCATTTAAGAATGTCAGACAATGACTCGATCACCGATTTATAAATTACAGTCTTTTATAAATTATTCGAGAAAAAACTGTTAGAAACTCAGCCCGAATTTCTTACTGATTCTTCTCTTTCTATCAAAAACTTGGTTCCTATTTTCCTTCCAAAACCCGAACACCCTATGTAGCAAGCCAGTGGCGACACAGATCGCGTCCTATCGTTTCCAATAGCCATTATCTCGATGTGGTAGCGATACTAATCATCTTATCTCGAGTCCCGCTTCGGAAGTACTACATTGATCGATTGATACCTTTAAACTATATTTGTCATTAAATAGAATTACGTAATCGGATGAGGCTTAAATACTTTATGAAGTGTATTGTTTTAGTGGTTTTATGCCGTGGTTTTGTCTGATTTTTTAATGACTTAAAAATAGAATTGTATATATTAATCCCACCAAAAACATTCTGTAAAAAAACTAGCCAAGTCTCGATGGAGCTGCTTGTTTAACTCTAAAAAGTAATGAAATCTAGACAGACTCGTGCCAAGTCTAAGGTTCCTTACTGCGATTTCTTTATTATTATAGTTAATGTTGTGTGACTTGGCCGTTGAACATTGTTTAAAAGGTTAGTAGTGGGTACATGTCAATTTTGTTTACACGTAATGTTATAACATTATTAAAATACGCAGCTTTATCAAGCCTACAATTGACTGGATATTGAATCAACATTTTTCAAGTGGCTATAATTAAGCAAATTTTCTATCGGATAGGTTCTGGATTTTTTAAGATTGGTGCAATAGTGTCATGGAGCACCTAGTTTTGTACCCTTGTGTACATACATGTGTACCCTTCAACGGCCAAGTCACACAACATTAACTATAATAATAAAGAAATCGCAGTAAGGAACCTTAGACTTGGCACGAGTCTGTCTAGATTTCATTACTTTTTAGAGTTAAACAAGCAGCTCCATCGAGACTTGGCTAGTTTTTTTACAGAATGTTTTTGGTGGGATTTCATTTCTTTTTGTTAAAACTTGTTTATATTGATTTATTTTATTAGATTTTCTTATTTGACACACTTATTTTTAGGAGTAGTATTATATTATTAAGCGCCCCACGGTTTCACCCGCGTAGTTCCCGTTCGCGTTTCCGTGGGAATTTCGGGATAAAAAGTATCTATACATAAATAGTTTTAAGCTACCTCCCCACAAATTGTCAGCCAAATCAGTTCAGCTGTTCTAGAATTATAATTCCCGTTCCCATTCCCGTGGGAATTTCGGGATTAAAAGTATTCTATGTGCTTCTCCTGGTTCTAAGCTACCTCCCCACCAATTTTCAGCCAAATCAATTCAGCCGTTCTTGAGTAATAAATTCCCGTTCCCAATCCCGTGGGAATTTCGGGATTAATGTATTCTATGTGCTTCTCCTGGTTCTAAGCTACCTCCCTACCAATTTTCAGCCAAATCAGTTCAGCCGTTCTTGAGTAATAAATTCCCGTTCCCATTCCCGTGGGATTAAAGTGTTCTATGTTCTTGTCCTGGTTCTAAGCTACCTCCCCACCAATTTTCAGCCAAATCAATTCAGCCGTTCTTGATTTTTAAATTCCCGTTCCCAATCCCGTGGGAATTTCGGGATTAAAAGTATCCTATGTCCTTTTCCTGGTTTTAAGCTACCTCCCCACCAATTTTCAGCGAAATCAATTCAGCCGTTCTTGATTTTTAAATTCCCGTTCCCAATCCCGTGGGAATTTCGGGATTAAAAGTATCCTATGTCCTTTTCCTGGTTTTAAGCTACCTCCCCACCAATTTTAAGCCAAATCAATTGAGGCGTACTTGATTTTTAAATTCCCGTTCCCAATCCCGTGGGAATTTCGGGATTAAAAGTATTGTATGTCCTTTTCCTGGTTTTAAGCTACCTCCCCACCAATTTTCAGCCAAATCAGTTCAGCCGTTCTTGAGTTACAATTCCTGTTCCCATTCCCGTATAATTCCCGTTCCCGTTCGATTATCCTAGTTTTTATAGTTTTCCCTTTATGTGGCCATTAAACCCTAACTCTGTACCAAATTTCAGCTCTCTAGGTTTATCGGAAGTACTAGTTCTATTTTGATGATCATGAGTGAGTGAGTGAGTGAGTGAGTGAGTGAGTGAGTGTCTGTCTTAAATACGAAACTTTGCTTTCGCTTAACTTGGGAACTAAATGACCTACAGACTTGAAATTTTATTTTAAGTATGTGATTGTATAGCTTACTGGATGACGAAAATTTCAGCGTTCTGGGCTTATCCAGAGGTTGTCAAATAGGGGCCTGAAAATGCGGCGAAAGGGTTCCTGTAAAGGATGGTACGGCAGTGTTTGCTTCGCGCTCGACTTGGCGGGGGGCACTGCCGTGCCCCCAGATTTAATTTTTGACGACCTAGATGGCAGAGTGGTCACCCGGACTGCCATCCGTAAGGTTGCAGATTCGATTCCCATGCGGGGTGAATATTTGTGTGAAAAATTTGTTTGTCTCGGTCTGGGTGTGTGTGTGAATGAGTGTGTGCGTAGTTTCTGATACCCTAGATACTAGCTTCGAGCTTGGTTAGGGGTCAGTTACTGTAATGAGATGATGTAGTGAATGCTTAATTATAGAGCTTGTATGATCCCCTGCCTACAAGAGCCCTGTAGTCAAAGACCTCTGACTCTCTGTCACTGATGATATTAGTTCAGCGAGAAAAAAATGTATAACACTTGTCTACTTAATATGTCGGGTTGGTGATCTTAAACCAGAGTGATTTCGATAACAGCAATCGCACAACGCAAAAATTGAACTTGAGATCTCCATATTAGCAGATTGCATGCTGATTGGTACTTGTGCGAAGCATAGTTTATAGCTAGTCTACACTAATATTATAAAGAGGAAAGATTAGTTTGTTTGTTTGTTTGTAATGAATAGGCTCCGAAACTACTGGACCGATTTCAAAAATTCTTTCACTAATGGAAAGCTTATTTATCAGTGCGTGACATAGGCTATATTTTATCCCCGTAATCCCACGGGAACGGGAACTACGCGGGTGAAACCGCGGGGAGCTACTAGTAACAAATAAAAATCTTTCTCTTAACAATATTAGTAAAGATACACATACATACCTTTTGAAAATAACAATAAAATAAAACACAAAAGAGCTCCACCTGTCAACATGAAACATTCTTTACGGATTATTCACCGTAAATCTCCGGTAGCAAAATAAAAGAATCGATACAAAATCCGATCATAATAATATCGATTTAAACTCGATTCGATCGAATAGAGGTTCATGATAAATGGATCTTTTTTAAACTGACTGGATGTTTGAAAAAAGAATTCTGGCTACTGTAGACCATAGAGGATAGAGGACTATTAATCAAAAAGTTCACTTTCAATGAGTCTAATATAGCTTTAATTCAAACTTTTTTTGACGATGATGATCTAATAAATACAAAAAAAAAACTATAAATAACCCAAAAAGGATTCTAACTTAGGTATGTATGACCTATAATATCGCCTTTTGAGTTGTGAAGGTCTTAAAACAAAAATCACAAATATTAAAACACAAATCACAAATATTAACCTCGCATAGGTATCGAACCGGCAACCTTTTAATTGGTTTGATATCGTAATCATTGTTTTATGTTTTTTATTAACCCCCGACGCAAAAAGAGGGGTGTTATAAGTTTGACGTGTCTGTGTGTGTGTATCTGTCTGTCTGTGGCATCATAGCTCCCGAACGGATGAACCGATTTCAATTTAGTTTTTTTTATTTTTAAGTATTAAAGGGGACTTACGTGCGAGTGTTCTTAGACATGTGTGATGAAAATCGGTTGACCCGTTTAAAAGTTATGACCCGTTTTTAAGTTATATTTAAAAGTTATATATTAGTTATGGATTTGAAAGTAATTGTGTTGGGGGTTTTTAAAATTTTTAATTTTTTAGCTATGTATTTTAAGTAGAAAAAAAAATACAATAAAATGGAGGCAGATCGTTTTCCCAACATTAGGAATATGAAGTCTTAAATCAAGATTTTGTCTGTAAAATTAATTTTCTCTTGACAATTTCTCATAATTTATAATAATAGTTTCAATGAATAATCTATTAATAAGATGTGACAAGTTTGTTGTAACTCTACTATAAGAAATATGAATGAATGTTTGTCTGTTAGAGTTTAATTAACAAGTTATAATTGTTATTTTACTTTATTAGTGTCACCTGTCCCGTTGTCTGTAATCAAATCTTGCAAGCCATTTTTCGACCACTTCTGGTTATCCGATTGAGCTGAAATTTGGTATACTTATGTAAGTCCTATGATAATGCAATTAAAGCTAAAAAGCTTGTATTTAAAAAGGTTTTTTTAATATATATATAATATTAATTATTTAGTTATCGAGTCCACGTTTATAGCTTAAGCGTTGCCATCGTTTGGTCTTGGGTTCCAATCCCAAAAATATTAAATGCATTTCGGTAATATAAGTATTTTAAGTATCATTTATTCGATGTACGCGAACACATTTAACTTATCTAAATTACTTCTAAGTAAGTACTTACTTTTTTACGAATATTCATCGCGTTTTCGTTGCAGAGCCTCAGAAATCTAAAACAAGAATTACAACTGCGACAAAAATCTGTCAAATAAGTTTAATATCAAGGAAACCCGCACACAAACCATAGTGCAAATATCGCCGCAATTAAATTTGACACAACATTCATCTATTGATTTATAAGCAACACAATAATTTATAGTGAGTTAATAATATTAACGCGACGCGACGCGCAAAACAACACAAGTAAATATATCTGAATTTCAAGAATCAATGTGTTTTGAATTGCATCAATTTATTTACGTTTTCAACTTGCTGATTTATTACGAGTAGCTGTCTGATTTAATTTTCGTGGAAATCCTTTAAATTATGCGTTTTAAGGAACATGTTGTATTTGTCAACGTGTCAGTAAAATGACGTGAATAAATTGTGAAATTGGTTATTTTTCCAACATCACTCGGATTTTGGATCACCAACATGTATTGGCTACATTTTTTCTCCTTACTTTTCTAATATTATCACTGAGAAACATCTTTTGTCGGCAATGAGATCCTTCAATATCACGCCAATGCTGCTAACTTTTTGTTTTTGACAATTTTTTAGTCTGCCGGGCTATTATCACTTCGAAAACGCGATAGATAAAGCAATTTATCAACACCCAACTGTCAAAATATGATGAAAATAGCCGCCATATTTAATTTTATCAAATCGTACCACGCCATAATTCATTTGGTCATGCTCGCGAAATCGATATCATTTCGTGGTGTCTATATATTTTATCACGCACATAGGTAGGCTGAACCCACTTGAAAAAAGTATTGTACTTATTAATCAAAATAGTATGTAGATAGAATTGAATACACGTAAGAAATATCAGAGAATTTTCGTAAAAACAGAAATTCCGTAATTATTTAATTTTAGACTTACCTTCTTACTCCAATAAATTAAAACAAATAATGTATCGAAGTCTGGTTGCGTCCCGCCGCCCATGAATCTGTCACCCGTCCGAGACCAACTCGATTACTCATTCACCTCAAAATAATTATAATATCGAATTTTGGCGATCTTTATTGGCGAGTTACTACTCATTATTATTTACTTTAAAAATTGGTATTTTTTCTGTTGTTAAAACTATTAATTTAACAGCATCATCAGTCATGACTTGAACCCGGAACCATGCTGAACCGTACCACCGCTCTTTTCAATTTCAATCCAATTTCTCATTTCGGGTTCAAGTACTGGCTGTGGCGAAAATATTGAATGCATTATTCAAAATCCTAAAAAATTGTGTGAATCCTAATCCTAACTATCCTAACTAATATCATAATTCTATGTTTTATCCCGAAATTCCCACGGGATCGGGAACTACGCGGGTAAAACTGCGGGGCGCTGCCATATACAAATTCATAAGACAAACACAATCAGGATTTTCTCGAGTAAACCTATAGATCACACCAAGTGGTTTGGTTAACCACGATGAAATATTAAGAAGTAAGAAATCAAATATTAAGAACTCATCCACACATATTTCAATAAATATTTACCTCGTTGAGGTGAGGTGAGGTATAATAAATCATAATTAGCGTTTGGCCTGTTTTCATCGGCTGCCGATCGGCTCTAATCCCGCGTCCATTCACAGGACCTCACGCCTTTAAAGAGAGACCATTTGTTATATTGATTGTTACGTTTGGCAGCTAAAATGCTGCATTTTTAAAACATTTTTGCTTAGAACAAGTTTGTATGAATATTTGAATTTACAAGTTTTATAACAACTAATTAGGATAGTGTAATTAGAAACGAATAACAGTGGAAAAATAGTGTATAAAAATTATTGTTCACGTTAAAATTGACCAGTTTCTTCGTCCCTTAAACAGTTTAATCGCATAACAAGTGGTTGAAAATGTATTTGCAAATATTAAAATACAGAGAACTTTATTACACGCTTTTTATTAGCTTCACCTGTATGTTTGTATGTTTGTTTGTAACCGACTTCTTTGGGCGCTATTTTGACCCACTTTAAACGGCCAGATTTCGTTCAAACTTTGTAGATTTATTGAGGACCGATAAAAACCGAACCGAATAAATCTACAAAGTTTGAACGAAATCTGGCCGTTTAAAGTGGGTCAAAATAGCGCCCAAAGAAGTCGGTTACAAACAAACATACAAACATACAGGTGAAGCTAATAAAAATAAATGTGGGGTGCATGGTGTCAATATTTTAAAAAGCACCCCACGCTTTTTTTTAAATAATTTTTTTTTTTTTTATTCACACTATTATTAATTTATATTCATTGAAATTTTTAACACTATTTTCTTAATTTAAATTCATTAAAATTTATTTTCAATTTTTTAGTTCGGTTTTCTATAAAAAGCGTGTTTTTTAGTTTTTTTAATTATCTACCTATGTCACAATATGTACCGTCCTACTTTTAGGTCATGCTGTGTCCAGCGGTTATGACCTAACTGTAGGAATTCCGAAATAAAAAGTATCCTATGTATTATTCCTAGTTATAAGGAACATATGTACCAAATTTAATCTAAATCAGATAAGTAGTTTTTACGTTAAGAGTAACAAATATCCTCCCATTGGTCCCGCAAACTTTCGCATTTATAATGTTAGTACCTTATCGTTAGTACCTAGTATTTACGTAAAATACTGACATTCCGCCAAATCTGGTTAAAACTCAAAACCAACCCCAAAAATTAGACATGGGATAAAGGTTCGGAAAAGAGAGAATGTTAGTAGTATTTAAAAGCGCCATTTTAGCGTCAATTTTGTTATAATTTTTATTCACATACACTTTCGCAAATGTCCGTGGGTGTCCATTGTCAAGCGACAATCGGCAACAATATTATAGATTTTGATTTAGATAATATGACGCGATCGTATCTCGTTATTAAAAAGTTATCACTTATTTGCATATGAATTTACAAACTGTTGATTTTGTGACATCTGCCGTTTAATATGCATTTTAAATTGTGATGTAATAGTAATTGTGGATAAATAGTCAGTCCCTTTTATTTGCGTCCATAATTGTTTAGGGTTATGTACCTTATGGGTAAAAACGGGACCCTATTAATGAGACTTCGCTGTCCGTCCGTCCGTCTGTCACCAGCATAGACAACACAAATAGGTTGTCTATGGTCACGTGTCTGTATCTCAAGAACGGTGATAGCTAGACAGTTGAAATTTTCACAGACGATGTATATCTATTGTCGCTATAACAACAAATACTAAAAACAAAATAAAATATTTAAAGGGGCTCCCATACAACAAACGTGTTTTTTGTCGTTTTGGTACGGAACCTTCCGTGCGCGAGTCCGACTCGTACTTTGCAGATTTTTTCTAATCATGTGTCAAAACTGTATGTCACAGACTCATCTGACACGATGATAGCGTCGCTGTAATCGCTTTTTTGTAGTCAGTCTATTAAAAAATTATACCAAATGACATTGACAGAATTAGTTCCAATTTTGGCCACCCGGCTCAGATATGTTTGTGGCACTACACTTAGGATTACGAGAGGGCAAATGCGCAGATAGGTTACCGCTGGTAAGTAAAGGAAGGTTCATATCTGACGGAACATGCGTCGCGTATCGGTCGCGTAACGCCAGAACAGACAAATGTATAGAAAAACACTTGACCGTTCACACTCAACCGATTATACGTTAGTGCGTTGAGTGTGAACGGTCGTTTTTCTATATTTATTTATTTATTTATTTAGACACTTCAACAATATCTTCACTTATAATACTAATAATAAAACTTCTATGTAACATTCCCATGTGAGATATCTATACATTTAATATAATCACAAATTACAGGTAAAGCCGTAGGAGACACAAGTTCAAAACATTTGTAGACAATTAGTATTAAGTTACATTATTCTGTACTAGCGGCGCCCCGCGGTTTCACCCGCGTAGTTCCCGTTCCCGTAAAAATATGAGGATAAAATTATGCTAGAAACCTTTTCACTGAATCACTTTATCTATTAAAATAAACTGTATTAAAATCCGTTGCGTAGTTTTAAAGATCTAAGCATAATATAGGGACAGAGAAAGCGACTTTGTTTTATACTATGTAGTGATGTTAGTCTTTAAGGTATTTATTATATGGGTATCTGTCTACAGTTATTTATATAAAACTGTAAATATTGCGTGAAATAAATAAATTAGATCATGTAAAAATAATGAATACAGCTACAAAATAATGTTTAAATCAGTAATACGCCTAAAGTAAACACTTTATGACTCACAGAAAGACTTTAAACAGAAGAAAATGGATGAACAAATTTGACTCATAAATAATATTAAATAGTATATTAGCATAATAATTAGAGACGACACTGGTGGCACAAGTAGTCAAGATCAAAGACAGACAGACATAAACACTGGTTGATACAGTTAACAAACAAACAACTTTACAAACTTGTATGTAATTATTGTTATGACAACGAATGTTTATTGACAATATTTAATATTGATATTAACATTGGAACTCGATAATTAATCGATTGTTTTTTGATCGAGTTTGAGGTGACTTCTGTTGTTGATGATTATTCGGATTTATAGCACATGTCAGTTGCCAACTATTGAGCCATAATGTTTCCTGTGCCGGTGGGCAAAATTGGAAGCTCCTATTGTAATTTTGATTCTACTGTCATTTGGATACATTTTCAATAAACTGACAACCAAAAGATGCGATTACAGCGACGCTGGCACCGGCACAAAAAAGATTGTGACTCAATAAACAATGCCTGAACTATGAGTAAATTATTAAGTACCTACTAGATAACGGATATTCATACTTGTTAATAAGTACATATATAGATTCAGAAAACACGCAGACCTGGACAAACGAACAAATATATTCAGCGATCTTGTAGAGAATCACTGTTGTGATTTTTACTGCAATATAGTTTAATTCAAAGTACAAACTTTGCTTAGTTTGAAACTACATATATGGCAATTTAAGATATGTGTCTAGATTTTTCTAATTAATAATAATAATATAGTCCCCATAGTTCCCCAATATCCAGTCCATTAAACATCCCATTCCCATAACCCAGTCGTAGTTTTCCATATATTTGCAATAGTCCCAGCAGAACCGGGGACTGTCCTTGGATGCATTTTATAGTGTTATACAGGGATAGTCGCCGGATTGTGCATCCTTTACACAAGATTAAATATGTCAAAGGGCTTCCGTGTGTTGGCTTTGGCCCCATACTAGCCTTCCAAAAGACCGGGACTCCTTAATAGTCCCGTGAATGGAAAAGACATAACAAATAATAAATAATAAAAATTTATTGCATCCCAAAGTTTACATTAAAATTCTATTCGAGTTTTCCTCAAATCGTGAACACTTAGTAGTACCGTTGGATGGTGTCCAACACCGCGATGTTCGTAAAGGGTACCCTAATAATAGTGTCTCAATGGGGATCCAAAAGGCTAATTAACTGAGCGTCGCGTCATGGACGCCGCGGTTTGACGCGCGTCCATAATGTGTACGTATTGCAATTCTGATTTGATGATTAGTTGGTTGTATTGGCGTTTATGTTTCTAAGCGCGGATTTAAAAAAAGATGGTATTAGGCTGCTAAATAGTGAGTTGTGGATTCGATTCTCGTTTGAGATAAATGCCTGTCAGATTTTGTGCTTGTAGGCTTATCTCAGTAACTATTAAGGGTATGACTAATAGAGACAAATTATTAATAAATAAGGTTAAGGGGTCATCCTTGATCATAAAAACTGAAGTGGGTTTTTACAGCTATCAATAAATAATAGAAAGATGAAATATCTAGAAAGATTTACTTTCGTAGAAACTAGTGAAACATTCTAGAATGCAAAAAGTTTCTTCTTAACCATACAAAGCTAACTACAAAAAAAAAAACTAAAACACAATAAAAATTATAAACAAAACACATAAAGCACAGCCAAAGGTCCCGCAACTAGTACGAGTCAAAAGGAGCTAAAAGTAACGTGATGTATTAATATTCATGTAGCGATTGCAATTCGATCTCGCGCGCTGCTTTACGATTTCGTTGTTGGTGTCAAAGCAACCGCTGCGAACATACTTATTTGAATTTATAAGCTTTGAGGTATTAGCCGACGGTTTTTTATATCTAAGTTTACTTTTTAATCGTGTTTAGTGTGGCTGTGGTTTGGACCCAGGGTCAGATTTAAAATTCCATGCAATGCCATTTAATAATCGAAAGTTTTTACATAAAACTCGCAACTTTTTCAAAACTGTTTTAAGGGACATTTTTAACCCCCGACGCAAAAAGAGGGGTGTTATAAGTTTGATGTGTCTGTGTGTATGTGTGTGTGTGTGTATCTGTCTGTCTGTGGCATCATAGCTCCCGAACGGATGAATCGATTTCAATTTAGTTTTTTGTATTAAAGGGGACTTACGTGCGAGTGTTCTTAGACATGTTTGATGAAAATCGGTTAACCCGTTTAAAAGTTATGGGCGTTTAAAAGTAATTGTGTTGGGGGTTTTTTAAATTTTTAATTTATTTACAGAAGCATTATATCCGTATATATAACCGTGAAGAAGCTTATAAAGGAGGTCTAATACATTAAAATTAAATCGAAAATTAACTATCATATACTGAAAGAAGTTTTTAACCACCACCCTAGACAATACTGAACCGATTTCGATGTCATTTAGTACAGAGACTCACTGCCATAAACATTAAAAACCCAAATCAATTTTAAAAACCCAAAACTAATGTAATCATCGACAATTCACTACAAACGTCAAAGTCATCACATCACATCACACATCAAAGTTACTCTCACAGTTCAAAGTTAGCCAACACTATACAATTAATACATACTTCACTATCACTACATAGTTTAAAACAAAGTCGCTTTCTCTGTCCCTATGTCCCTATGTGTGCTTAGATCTTTAAAACTACGCAACAGATTTTGATGCGGTTTATTTTAATAGATAGAGTGATTCAGTGGGAAGGTTTAAAGGAAAACTTTATCCCTATATTCTTACGGGAACGGGAACTACGCGGGTGAAACTGCGGGGCGACGCTAGTCTTTTATAAAAGTTACTTTGTAAATGAAACTACTAAACCGATTTCGATGTCATTTAGTACAGAGAGACACAGCTATAAAACCCAACTCAATATTTAACTCCAAATCATTGATATATTTACTACAAACGTATGTACAGTCACGGAATGAAAAAGTTCGTCACCTTAGATTCGGTTTTCTTGCACTAGTATTGCAAGAAACAATTATGCCAACTTACAAATGTAAGAAACAGTGATGCTAACATTTAAATAAATTATATGACGTTTGCTATCGAATAAGGTTTTGCTTGATTTTTATTTCCTTTTTTAAACACTGCCTTGTGCGCGCGGCATATAAAAACCTATTTGATATTTTGCAATGATGACATTGGCCGATTGACAATAGTTTAAAGAGAAATAATAATGGTAGTTTGAACCAAAAAGAAGGTTTTAGTTAATCAAAAATCTTGTTGACAAGATATTTATCCTGTCAAACAACACTGGTCTGAATAATTTTAAACTTTATTATCGAGCAGTAGAACATTATTTTCCCTAACCCGAGTCTATTCTGTACCATAGTTTCCAAAGGTTATATGTTTTCGCGACACATTATACGAATCAATTTGAAAATTGACGAACCTTTTCATTCCGAGACTGTACATTATACACATCGAAGTTACTCTCACAGTTCAAAGTTAGCCAACACTATACAATTAATACGTGTACGCGGCGCGCGCGCCTCAGAATACCAATCAGTTTGCGTTTAGAACCGATCATATATTTACAGATATGACAACTGAGATGACAACACAGATACTTGTGAGATATTTGTTTGCAAGTAAACGAGTGGATTAGAATTACACTATGAAAGTTTTAGGTCTGCGGTTTCTTTTGTAATGAAGACATCTTGGTATTTGTTAGGCTTTTTAAGCTATTGCATAGCTTCTATCGAGGGCCTTGAGCGCGGGGACCGAATCCAGAAATTCCGTAACGAAAAAAACCCTCACGTTTTTATTATTTTTTTATCGAAAACTTTTTTTTGTAAATTTTCCAAAAAGTTTTTATAGTAATGTAGACAAAGTTTTTATTGTATGAAGTCCCAAGTACGACATCAAAATTTCTAAGGTTAGGATTGCAATACAAAAATAAAAAAAACAATTAGTTGATAAAATTGCTATGCAATAGCTTAGCAGCAGCATGCTTTGATTGTATCCTCATTCAAATATATGGCGAGCGAGTTAACCAAACATAGCACAGCTCGACCCAGCGCAGCACAGCTCGATGTAGATTTGTCACCCTCACCGCGGCAGTCCCCGAGTGCCACTCGTTTTTTTTATTTATTTGTATTGATTCGGTTCAAAAATACTAGACCGATTTGGATGAAATTCAAAACAGATACGATACAGAAAACATAGCACACTTTTATCCCAAAATTCCCACAGAATTAGGACTTACGCTTACAGCAAAATAAAAAAAATTAAACACAAAAAATCCATAACCTTTAATAAATCAATAAAAATATCGATTTCTCCGTACGGCTATATGATATTTTAACACGTACAACAATAAAACAATACCGTTTGTCTGTCCGTCTGTCCGATCGTAACTCGTGTGTTTATGTCTTCATACCGCGGGCTTCTGGCGGGATCGGGTTGCGAGCGGGTCTTGATCACAAATATATCAATGTTTCAATTTGTTTGAGCTCCTATATTGTTGTGTTAATTTTAAGTTTATGATGGTTGAAAATGTTGTTTAATTTCATATTTTATTTATACAGTTTTTGGTTGTAAGTTAATACATGAAATTGCTAGGGACATTCTTGGGTCTCTTTTCAAGAGAATACTGCGTGCATGCAAAGAATAATGAGATTTGGTACACTTACTTAAAATTTTGATGTGCAATTATGACAGAAAATAGTAAATTTTCTTGTAATTTATAAAAAGTAAAGAATTATTTTAATGCCAGGCAGAGGCCTGTCTCTCCCGCGGTCTAGGTAGTGTGACGGGTTCGATTCCTAAAGGTATAAGTTGGTAGCCGACTGCAGACAGCAGCAGCAGACCACACGTCGCCGCGCCACTGCAGGTTTGTATGTATTTCTATGAAATTACATTCGAAGTGGGCGACATGAAGCTAGCTTCGCGTCACCGAGCAATAGACGGCGAAGTGTCATGATGACGTTAGGCGGCGACGTGTGGTTTGCTGCTGCTGTCTGCAGTCGGCTACCAACTTATACCTTAAATCAAGCAATGCAAATTTCTCCATCACCATCAGGCGTGACGATTACGGCTATATTCCTTCAGTACTAATATCACCAGGGAGAGAGGCCTTTGGTCTGTAGTCTAAGACACCGATGTTTTTCTCAAAAACTGACGCCTCTACACACGTTCTCGATAGAACCTCTATAAAAACATTAAAGGTTTTATGTTTTTCGTCACGGACCCATAAATAACTGCAGTTCGGGCTACCGTGCCTCAATATGACCCTATAAAATGACCATATATTCCATGAAGAGATAAACTTCGCCCAATTACCGCTCAAAAGCGGTGTTTCCAAAAAAATATCTATTATATTATGTGTTTTTATTTAATCTGCACTTACAATCATACTCGAAACGTGCTTGATTTTATCATTTTAATTTACAACATTATTTTTGTAGTTTAACCCTTTCATTTAAGGCCTTATTACGTAAAAATAAGGTTGGTTTTAAGCTGATTTTAAGTTCAAAAAGTGAACAAAATAAAGTGGTTATAGGTAAAATTTTAAGTCACGAATATAATGGTCAGTTTATAAATTTTTATGTTTACAAGTTAGTTCAATTGCTCGCAGTGTTCTTGGGAAATGATGTAATGTTCTGAAATTGTGGAAATTTAAAGTTTTATTATATTTTTTATTGCAAATATGTATTTATATAATTTTCTGTACAAAATAGATTGAAATTCTGATTCTACAAAGTTTGTCTAGACATCCAAGATTCGTTAATAATATGAGAATGTGGCTGTTTCTTTGTCTGTCTTTTGCGTTGATCAGAGAGACAGTTTGATGACTTTTATTGTATAAGCGGCGCCCCGCGGTTTCACCCGCGTAGTTCCCGTTCGCGTAGGAATATGGGGATAAAGTTATGCTAAAAACCTTTCCACTGAATTAGTCTATCTATTAAAACAAACCGCATCAAAATCCGTTGCGTAGTTTTAAAGATATAAGCATATATAGGGACAGAGAAAGCGACTTTGTTTTATACTATGTAGTGTTATGTACATGTTAATGATAGATGAATTTTAAATAATTTGGAAAATCTACAAGGAAATTGCAACTGTGCATAGCCGGAGTGGTATTAGTTACTTCTGTAATATTACTGAATTACACGTTATCAAACTATGTCTATCCGCTTTTATCTGTCCAGGTTGCAGGGCTATACAGCGTTGAAGATGGCCAATAAAATAAGCTAATAGAATGCAATAAAAATAATGTACAAACAGACCCGCAGGACAAAACCAGACCGCAAAAAAATACATAAAATATTAAATCAGAAAATTCGTAACAAAAAATATGAATTCAAATATTTTTACAATCAAAAGGGTGAAACTTTCGAATTATTCATTTGACCGTCTCGATCAAAGGCTAAATAATTACAAAACAACTGGAAAAAAAATTAAATAAAAATATGATAACGGCACAAACAAAATGGTGGCATTCTTCGTCAATTTCAGTCGTGTTTTTTTCTTGAGGGTGGCTCCAACCCTTCCTTTTTCAAGGGAAACCAACACCGAAACAATGCATGGATTTTTTTCACAGAGATTTAGTCTAAGAGCTTATGACTACAATTTATTCGGTCGTTTTGTAATGTTTGGACAATTTCAAAATATAACTTTGCCTTGTGTTATTTGAAGTTTATATCATTACATTCATGATTGATTAGTTATAAAAATTCATGGAATATTCCATCGGTATATTCACATTTTTTTAAAACTTTTAGACATTCATATGTGTTTTGTGCCTTAAATTTAATAAATGACTTGAATCTGGGGTAAATTTTAGAATGTTTTTAATGAATAATTCATTAGTCTTGATTGGCTATAATAAGGAGGAGGTTCTCAATTTGTCAGAATATAATTATTGTTACGTATATTTAATTCCTACATAAAGCTCTTATCTACGTACAATTCGCTACCATCACACCAGGTGAACTCGCCGCGGTCTCTCCGACTACTCCTGAGTTCGCCAGTCGGTCTTCCGTCGTGTGTTAATTGTTTGTTCTCCATTATTTTCGCCTTCAATTGCCCCTTTGTTTCGTCCATTCTCTCGCATTTTGCATTATTTTTAAGGCTTCCTTCTCACTGGGTTTCTGTTCATTTTTCTTTTCAATTCCCGAACGATGCTACGTCATCATTAACTCGAAAATTTTAACTTTTCGGAAACAATTTTCAGATATTTTGACGTTATTTTCGAGTGTTCCCTTTGTTTGAGAGTTAAAGACAATAGTATTGTTTTTTTTTTGTAGTTTGTTTCAGTTGACAGTGCGCCGGCTTTTGTTCGTTAATTAATTTCAAGTTATTAACCCTTATTTTATAAGTGCGTTCAGTTTTATCCGATTATTATAGTATTCTGGTGACATACCATCGATCTAGTGATATGTGGCTACCAACCCTGAAGTCCCGGGTTCAATCCTTCGGTCAACCTATGGATGTTTACCAAAATGGCTCGGGTTTATTTCACTAAAATGCATTGAGCTGAGAAGCTTATGCCCAACCATAGTCAAACTTTCGCATTCAAAATATTACCAAAAATGACCACCAATCCTCTCCCCGATAAGAAATAATTTCTCCTTAAATTAAAAGACATTTACAAAACCTCAAGTAGGAGACACAAATCGGGATTAAAAACAAAGGAAAATTTTCCAAAAAAACTGATTGAAAAGAAGGTATTTCACGGTATTAGGGTGATTGCTTCGTATTCGCTGACGAGTGCCTCCCCCGGGACCGGTTGGCATTTGGAAAAATGTTAAAAACATAATAAGAACCGCTCGTAATCTAAATTAGTTGGATACGTTTGAAATGTTACAATATTTTGTATTTGTTTTAATACTCGTCTGGTAGCTGTCTTTGGTGAATTTGATTTGATTTCGAGGAAATAGTGTATGTGAAAATGATGAGACGTTAACGACCTCGATGGCAGAGTGGTCACCATGCCGGACTGCCTTCCGTAAAGTTGCGGGTTCGATTCCCGTGCGGGTTGAATATTTGTGTGAACCACAAATGTTTGTCTCGGTCTGGGTGTGTGCGTAGTTTCTGATACCCTAGATACAAGCTCCAAGCTTAGTTAGGGGTCAGTTACTATAATGAGATGATGTAGTGAATGATTATGTTATGTTATGTTGCCTGCTGTGTCAAAGGTTACGCGGGTCGGATCCCTGTTCAATGTAAGCGTTTGTTTGGATGAAAATGTATGAGTTGTTTAGGTCTGGGTTTTTTTAAGTGACCCTGCTATCTTGATATGTCAAAGGTCTCTCAAAAAGGATCTTGTCTAAGACAAACATGACCATGTCTATTTGATTCAATTTTCTTCTAGGTATTTTCTATTCTATGTATGGTTTTACATAAAAAACATGCTTAAGTATAATATCTCATCTTCTATCTATGTATATACCTATATAAAACTCTTCCGTTACTGAGTGATGTACTGACTGACAGACAACGCACAGCCGAAACTACTGGTCGTAGACAGCTGAAATTTGGCACGTGTGTTTGTTGGGTTGAGTAGGCTACCACTAAGAGAGGATTTTCGGAAATTCCCCCCTAGAGCGAGAAAACGGGGGTAAATTGAAAACTACGCGGGTGAAACCGCGGGGCACTGCTAGTATTATCTAAAATATCTTCCTCATAAGTAAATATTTTATCCAAAGACAGACAAAACGAAAGATACTTTAAAATGTCCCAAAACAAATCTTGAAATCAATGTCGGTCTGTCAATCGGAAGGCATTCGAGAGTCGAGAGCCATCCAGAGAGTGAGGGTCCTCCTGTACAATCTCACGGAAAATTACTGAAAAACAATATTGTGACACGGGAGACAATCGAACGGGGGTATTACGTGTAATATTGGTTAAGTATTTCTATTTGTTATTGGTGATTGCTATTGCTATTAGGTTTTTCTGATTTAAAAATTGGAGGAGGGTGTACGTTCGTTTGTATCAATGATCATATCGTTGGTCTGTATGTTTTTTACGTACGACAGTTGAAATTTTCACATATGATGTATAAGTTCTATTGCCGCTATAACAACAAATACTAAAAACAAAATAAAATAAATATTAAAGGGGGCTCCCATACAACAAACGTGTATTTTTATCGTTTTTGGTACGGAACCCTCCGTGCGCGACTTTTTTGAAATTTCAAATCATTTAGTAAACATATTTATAGTCTCAAAATTTAAAATTTTCTGAAATCTTTTCAAAATTAGTCAAACAAAGCTTAATCGGAATTTTTATTTGCCTTTTCTTAATTCCCTTTTTAGTGACAGCCAGTTACTAATTAAGGACATCCACGTAATGAATCTCTTTTGGCAATTGGAAAATTCTATAAATCAACTGTTTGAAACCTCCGTGACTATAGTGAGCCAACCCTTTGGCGTCGAGGGCCCTAGGAGGCCGGGAGGGCCCTTAGACCCCGACGACTCGAGAGGCATTCCCTTGTTTTGATTGTTTTCTCCTACCAATTGATGTTATTATTTGTTTGACAAGCAAAGACGGGGTTTTAAAATATGTGACGCTTTGTAGAAAACGGGGGTTGCAGGTTTTAAAATATGTGAGGCCTAAGTCAATATTTCGGCTGAAATGTACTTGATAGGCAATCTTTTATAGTATTCTACAGGAATACATAAAGGGATATTGATTTCTTAGATTTACACGAACACTACACATTGAAATGAAACACTTAAACGGATTTTTGTCGTGGTTATATTGTGTTTTACATTTTCTGACGTTTCGGATTCTTTACAGAACCCGTGATTACAGTAGACTGATCTGTAAAGACTCCGAAACGTAAGAAAATGTAAAACTATGAACCAAATTTAATATACATAACTCAATTTTAGTTTTTGCGTGAAAGCGTAACAAACATCCAAACTCACAAACATACAAACTTTCGCATTTATAATAATTAAAAGGATGTTTCGGGTTAGTCGGTTTTGTATATCTTTGCTTCATTAAGAAAATACAAAGGATAAATATTGCTTACCTTGAGTTTACACATTTAACTATGAACTATAAAACATTTGCTTTTAAATATTCAGAAGTACAGTTTAACCCAAACTCAAAAGAAACGTCAACATTAGCACATATTGTTTTCTATATGAAAAAACTTATTGAAATAACTTATGTGAAAACGTTGACCGCGCGGCAAAATCAAAGGAGTTCCTTGCAAGATCATGTGTCTCTTTCTTTCTCATAGCATTTATGGAATAAAAAGAGATAGAAATATGTTGCTTAAGTTAAAAAATGCCTCTTCAAACAGTTGGAGAATGCAAGCTTAGTCCCGCGCAATTGAGCATTTAGAAAAGTAAAAATACTAATATATAAAATTGAAATGTCTGTCTGTAGTTTTGAAGTAAACTGCCATATTAGCCAGCTTAAAATAAGTAGGATAATTAAAGAAAAGTAAGTATGATGAACGTTATTCGTCTACAAAGTAAATTCGTTATAATATTGAGAGAGAGAGAGAGATTGTTTTCAATCGTTTGATAGTGTTTGTTGCTTTTAATTTTGGTCAAATTCTGTGCATATGTTTAGAAAATTATGAAGTACGAAAATATCGAAAAAAATATTTATGTTTTTTTGAATATTGTGTTGAAAGTTTTCAAAAGATTGATAATTTTTAGCATAACTAGAACCTACAAACAAATATTTCATGTTTAACAATCTGACAACATAGCCACCCAACACCAAAAAATGCACCAACAAATCACACAACTTTCTTCCACACATAAACCTCCACATCCTTCCCGGACATAAAAGCATAACTCTACAAATATAATCCAAGATAACCCTCAAATAACCCCTTCTTCCACCCCCAAAAGAAAAAAATCCTCAGCTGACCGTTAACGGTACAGGTGACTAACCAAAGATAATGGATGTTGCAAAAAAAACTTTTTCATATAATTCACCCCCATCACACCCCTAACGAAGGCCCCAGGAATTAATTAGGACCGAAGATCGTGATTTATGCTTTCATTTTTAAGCTCGATGTCTCCGAGCACTGGCCCTTAATACTGGAACTCGATTCGATAATACAAAGTTAGTTTTTTTGCGAGTTTAGTATAGAAAACTTCGTGGATCAGCAGAAAATCCTGATCCACAAAGTTACCTATCTTAGTATTTATCTCAGTATTAAATTGCTGGGTCGTGTGAAGCATGAAAATATTTACCTGGTCTTCTTCTTCTTAGTAGGTAATTTCATTGCTGAAGGTCGTGTCTAGTCTGACGTGTTGCTCACTCGATATGCCATGCTCTTCCAAACACTTCTGTCCTCGGTGGTCTTAATAGCCTCAAGGATTGGCAAGCCAGTGAGCGTCTTTATCTGGTCCGACCAACGGGTAGGTGAGCGACCTCGCGGTCTTTCCCGTTGACCTGACCAATTACCATTTGCTTCTCTAAGCAATCAGGGCCTC
This sequence comes from Timandra comae, assembly GCA_958496195.1. Lineage (NCBI taxonomy): Eukaryota > Metazoa > Arthropoda > Insecta > Lepidoptera > Geometridae > Timandra > Timandra comae. Next base: position 921,156 of record OY292372.1, on the reverse strand, counting down.
TACGAGCGACATGATCATCCTGGTCTTAATCCACTTGAAATCTTTGGTTTCACATTAACATTGATTGGACTCGGGCTTATAATGCTATCACCCCGTTTGCCTACCTGTTAAGTTGACTTTTGCTAATGAATCTATCAGGTCGAATCTTACTCGACGATATACGATCAAGTTAAAACAGTGATAGCATGGCTATAAAACTCTCGCAAAGTGATGGGTTCGATATTAATATAATGCCAATACGAAATTCGTCACCGCTGACGTCAAAGGCAAAAATAAAAATTTGTAATGTAAAAAGTGTTTTTTTTAATGGATGAATTCCCTCAACCTTATCACCTAAACCAACTATTTTACTGAATTGAAAGACTTAGGGCCTAATGCACGACCTTCAAGTAAAGTTACTCACCAAGTAAAGTTAGTTTTGTCTCTTTCTTACTTTATATCCAGTGACAAAGACAAAACATGTGAGTAGCGACTCGGAACTTTACTTGAAGATGGTATAATAGGCCCTTATTCAAATCATTCCACCTATCTACCCAGAAAAGGCTCAAGTAAAAACAAATCAAGTCACCATCGAGAACCAACAGTACCCTAGATGGACCCTTATTAAAAGTTTTCCTGTAAAACCTTTTTATATTCTAAAGGATAACTCGTGGAGGCATTCCCTTTACTTTGTCATTGATGTTCCGGCGCGCTCTTACACCACCGCTTTAGTTTTACAAGACTCTATTAAAATTACAAATTTAATATCAGACGAAGACATGACATTGTTTATTTGCATTTTATAAGCATTCCAGTACAGTGAAACCTGGTTAAGCGAGACTCCAAGGGACCTGCAATGTCGTTGCACTTATAGAGGCATTCCACTTACACAGTGTTTCAGATATCCAGGTATAAATTAATATCTGTCTCATTTACAGAGGGTTCCATTGATAGAAGTGATATACGATAAGTGATATAGTGGGTAGGATTAGAATGAGTAAACAAACAAAATGATATTATCTCAGTTACAGAGGATTATACGTATAAAATTCACTCGCTGTCTTAGTTATAGAGGTGTAACTATGATGATAAATCGAAAAAATAAATCCCAGATATAGAGGTTACCTCATCCCACTAACAGAGGTAATTTAGTGCAGAAGTGTTGGGACTTTAGCATGAGTTCCAGTTATGGAGCATTCTCACTTATCCAGGTACTACTTAACCAAGTTTCACTGTATATCAGTAGCTCTTACAATTCAATAACTACGGTTACATTCGCAGTAAGCACTTTTTTATGACACAGTCAACTGACAAACAGGAGCATACAGGTTACATGGGTAAGGTCATTTAAATCAGAGGCCCAAGTCTGCCCACTGCCCATTTCATCCATGAACAATTGTATAATTTGTATATCATCAACTCAAGAGTCCAAAATGCGTTAACTATGATGAGGAAGGGGGTTTGGGTTCCAGATCTCACTCACTAAAAAGCAGTACCTAATTAACTTAATTTAATACAGCACAGTGTGATTGATTCGCGATTGACGGTGTTTGAACTGGGATAGCCACATTTTGGCTCTCTATCACTCTAAAAATTTAACTCCAGGAATCCATCTTATTAAAAAACAATACATTATTCACAAATGATTCGCATGAGAAGTCAGTCTTTATTCAAATTTGTTTCTCGATACCAAGAAATACGCTAAAAATCATTGATAAATCATTAGAAACCACGTTCAAGGTTACTGTTGTTTATTTTCCTCATGACTCCGTGTTCCAAAGCTCCGAGAGGCGCCTCCGATTGTATCCACTTCTCATTGTTGACGATACACTTATTTAATTTCAACGATTCCAATTCGGATCATCGCACTTCATAAAAACTTAATCCGAATCACACTCGGGGACTATTTTTAAAGTATGGTAAGTAGTGAGAGCTGACACAACGAGATATGTTTTGGAGTAAACGTAAACATTAATTTAAACATCATCGATAACTCTTATGATCTTCTTACTTACAATTTTTTTACGGGGGTAAAATCGCATATTTTAATAAAGTAAGAAGTATGATTTCATTTTTTTTCTATAGCAAAGTTCCTTAGCTATTCAGAATCAGCTTTTCTGCCATTGATCATAATGCGCTAGGCCAAAAAAATCCTTAAAATGCAAAGTTTTTACCTTTGTCATTTTCGAAGCCCACAATATTCTCAATATTATAGCACACCACTACAAAACACACTTAAAAATCATCGATGGGAACCTTTCGGAACAAAACTACGATTCATCGAGCTTTTTGTTACAACTTTTAATAGAAAACCATCGACAAATTTATTCATTCACCCAACCTGACTACTGTTATGCAACACGCATCTTTAAGCCTATAGCCATAAAGTTACAAATCAGATAACTATTATAATGGAGCTACAGTTTGATATTGGTATTTCTTTTTACAGAATTGAAAAGCTTTTAAGCAACAATAAGCTTTTTTGCCTAGGAAGTAAGAACTGTATTTCTGTGGCTAGTTTTTTGTATAGTGCAGTGTATCGATAGTACAGTAGTGGAATTGATTCCAATCACTCGGACAGTAGGTGGCAACTGAATTACGATTGAGAATTATGTAATGATAATGCGTTCCAGTAATCACTTTTTTATACTTTTGCGTCATTTTACTTGTTTTTGGAGTTGATATTTAAATTTTGTGTTGAACTAGATGTGCCGGCCCCACAAGTCCCGCCACGTACCAATGTGTTTTCAATTTACGAATTCATAAGTACGTTAATTTCGACGCTCTTACGGTGAAGGAAAACATCGTGAGGAAACCTGCACACACCTGGGAAGAAATTCTAGGGTTGTGTGTGAAATCGACCAACCCGCAATTGGCTAGCGTGGTTGGCTAAGGCCTAATCACCCTAATTTAGGGTAGGCTCGTGCCCCTCGGTGGGAACATTATATGAGCTGATGATGATGATGATGATGACTAGATGTGCTCCACAACCTGTGCTTTGCAGTTTTACCCTCTCCAGATCTGTTCCTATTGGGTGTAGCGGGATGATACTAGCAGCGCCCGATTTCACTCGCGTACTTCCCATTCCCGGGGGAATACAGGGATTAACTATAGCCAAAGTCGCTCGCTGACAATATAGCTTCCCATTAGTGAAAGAATTTTTGAAATCGGTTCAGTAGATGCCGAGATTACCCCTTACAATTTAACAAATATACAAACTTTACTTCTTTATAATATTAGTATAGATAGTCTCCTCGATAAATTGGCTATTCAACACTGAAATAATATCTAAATTCGAGTCAGTAATTCTCAACATAAGCACAATGAAACTAGCTGTTAAACTTACTAATAATATAGGTACTTACTATAAAAGTTTTGACCATATTCGTCCGCTCACAGGTCAAAATTTTAAACAATTTCAGCACATTAATTAAATGTATAAATTGAAGACGTATTAAGATACATATACCTAGGATAGTTTCCACACATCCTGCCAAACATTTAAGCAACAGATGCGGTGGAAGCGAAAATCAATTAAATTGCAGGTGACCGGCGATCGCGGACATAACTACGTGGTTATAGCTCGGGAGGCACGCGACTTGCGAATACGCCCAATTGATAAATATTTCGATAATATAGAGTTCAAAAAGTTATAGACTTGCTTTAAACATAACATAATCATTCACTACATCATCTCATTACAGTAACTGACCCCTAACTAAGTTTGTTTCACTTGTATTGTATCTAGGGTATCGGAAACTACAGACACACCGAGATATATTTTGGGTTAATGTTTGTGAGTAGTTCGTTCTTCAAAACACGTGTTAAGTTAAACAGTTTCATCACAAAACAATTGGGCTTTAATTTTGAATGTCAGATTTCACCATCATCATAATCTTCATGAAGCACCTTTTGTTCAAGAAGTGCTTTGACGTTTTCTGAACTCTTCATAACTTAGGTTGGAGTATGCCAGATAAACTTTATCCTCAGTTCCTACTTTGAGTAATGTGTAGAGCTTGTGAAGTTAGTCTTTGTAGAGTTAGGGGGTGTAGAGTCGGCTCTACATGAGATCTGATTACTTATTGTCAATGCGAGTCATATGGCCACGTCTTGCCAACATTTTACATTCAATATTTTTGATAGGATATATCAAAAATCCAGTTCTATACCTCCTTGCACCTACACTGATCGAACTGCACATGACTAATTACATACCCAATTAGCCCACGTTAAAATATCACCAATGATGCACATCCGGGATGCGACGCTGCGACCACCTTCTCCGTACCACCACATTGCTGACCCAAATACCGGGGGCAGAGGAAACAGATCATAGGCCGCAGATGTTGGGTTGACGAGATTAAAATATGATAGTGTTATGTTGTAATGGCAAAATATTGTTTTTAACGAATGGTGTAATTAATTTAGATGTTTGTATAGATCCTTATAATAAAGAGTAGCATAGGATGCATTTATACTAACACTCGTGATTGGAAAATAGAGGTACTAAATCACGGGTAACCGCCTGTTTGCACTGAAAAATAAAACTAAAGAAAATACTTAGAAAGGACCTCCTTTTCACAAATAATATAAAAACAAGGAGGAGGAATAAATGATACTATTGTCTAATAAGTGTTGGTCTAAGTCATGTTAGTGAAATTACAAACACGCTACGGTCAACGGAAGAATAGAATCCTTGACTTTTTGGAAGCAAGAACTCTTTTACCTATTATACATTATCACTAAGTAACTTAGGCTGTGATTTGTCTTGAAATTGTATTGAGAACACGAGTAAATAACACGGCACAAAGCCACCAAGATACAAATCGAAATATTGATCAACCAATTATCAAAAAGGAAAACAATATTTACAAACTTGTTCCAAGACTTTGATAAATACTCTACTGAAGTATAAAATATAATTGTTGTCATAAGTAATTAACAGCACTCATTATAGCTACATTGGAATCACATTCACATCTCGATATTAAAGTTATTAATTAGCTTAAAGCAACGGAAATAATAAGATTTTGAACTCTGATAAGTTTTGATAAAGAATTTATTACAATTAATACGATTGATGTAATATTGTGTGCGATAGAGATTGTTAACGAAATAAATAGGGAAATCTTTATACTATGGGTTTTTTTTAGAAATTATCGAAATATATGACCCACTGAGACATCCTATTTGTAAATGCGTTTAAATCTGTGCAAAATGCAAATACGTTCAGCCGTTGAACTCAATTAAATATCATAGATCCATAAGCATTCATAGTCCAGTATTGTTTGCTCCTTTAACTTCTATGATCTATGAAATCTATGTTTATTTTTAACCCCCGACGCAAAAAGAGGGGTGTTATAAGTTTGACGTGTCTGTCTGTGGCATCATAGCTCCCGAACGGATGAACCGATTTCAATTTAGTTTTTTTGTATTAAAGGGGACTTACGTGCAAGTGTTCTTAGACATGCTTGATGAAAATCGGTTTACCCGTTTAAAAGTTATGGGGGTTTGAAAGTAATTGTGTTAGGTTAGGTTTTTAAACTTTTAATTTAATTGTCATAATAAACTACTCGTTTCATATCTAAACTGACTCACCGATGAAGTAAAGAATCTTGAAAAGGGTACTTAAATAGTTCAAAAATTATCAATTGGCAATACCAGTACAAAAAGAGTTGTAAAACCAAGAGCATTCATAACATTGTAATGGGCGGGTATGATTTAAGGCCTGCGCACACGTCGCATTGTGGCTGCGCGCGTCGCCCACGGTAGCGGCCCACGGCTCGCTAGATCGGCCCGCCGGGGTGGGACACCGCCGGGCTAGAATGGAGATGGACTGTTTATCTTTAGAAAATGTTTTGTAAAGAGGCATAGTTTATTTGTTTGGACTAATTTGATAATTTCTGGAATTGTTTGGATTCAAAAAAATATAATATCGGATTAGACGTGCACATTTATTGAGGCAGGCTATTTAGCGCAGGCGAAACCGTGGGACACAGCTAGTATCTGAAAGGAAATATGACACAAAAACTTTCTTTATAATTATACGTATTTAAAATTTATTATCCTCACGCAATTGCATTTTGAACATGGTTATGAGAAAAATGTGTGGAGGCAACTTTTTGTTATTTGCATCCACCAGTTGCTCTAAATGATGACATTCAAATAACATAACATAATCATTGACTCCATCATCTCATTATAGTAACTGACCCCTAACTAAGTTCGTGACTTGTATCTAGGGTATCAGAAACTACGCACACACTGAAAAATAAATGTAAATTTCAAAAGTAATGCAATATCAAGTCTAGCCTACAATTTTGATACAAACGCTGCAATAACAAAAGTCCATCTCCACAAAATCAAGCCACAAGACAAATATGAGCATAGAATAAGTGAAATAGAAATAACAAATACTGCGACATTCATTCATGCATTGTATGAAAACATTTTAAATAATAATTGAATCGATCTGTTGGTTTGCGCCGGCGACTGATTAATATGCGCGGTACTTATGATAAAACCCTCTTTGTGACCCCACAAGTAAGGCTAGGATGGAAACAGCGACTAGTTAATTGGGTTCCGTAGAAAATTGTTTTTTAGTTTTATTGTCTGCTAGCTTTTACCCGCGACTTCGTCCGCGTGGAATAATGACTTCCAGCAGAATTTGCCCCCCCCCCTTTTCAGGGCGGGGGGGATTTCCAAAAATCCTCTCTTAGTGGTAGCCTACTCCCCCCAACAAACACACAGTAGTAAATAATCAATTGTCATGGCACTTACATAGTATGCCAAATTTCAGCTTAATCCGATAATTACTAGAAGTAGTCGAAAAATGTTTTGCAAGATTTGATTACAGACAACGGGACAGGTGACACTAAATAATAGATTGTAATATATTTGTTTATTGCACGCGGATCCCTAATAAATGATGAGTTATAGCCGTCTCATTTGTAGCCGATATATATTTATTTGGTATCGGGTGGGTGTGACAACTGACCGCAGTACTTACACACAAACATTACGTTATTTATGTATTCAGATACTGGAGATTTTAAAGTTTTACGTTAGAAGTTGTATTCTGCTATTTTGAGGATTAATAGTTAGTATATATAAGGGCCTATTTCACCATCTTCAAGTAACGTTCCGAGTAACTACTCACATGTTTTGTCTTTGTCACTTCACATAGAGTAATAAAGAGACAAAACTAAGGTTACTTGGTGAGTAACTTTACTTGAAGATCGTGAAATAGGCCCTAAGTGTTATCCTTGGTTATAAGCATCTGTATAGTTTTATCAAATTCGGTTGAATGTTTTTGCGTCAATAGATACTTAAGATAAATCAATGTCTCTACCATATTCTTATAGCACAGCAGCAAGAACTCTTGAATTTTACACACACCTAGACTTTATAGAAACACAAAAATATTCACCTCAAACGGAAATCAAACCCACATCCCCTCAAAAAATACCAACATTTTAAGCTCTAACATCAAAGCTCAACCAATACAGAAATCTTTAAATGATCGTCAATCCGGATCGAATTAAATCGAAGTTTGTATTCAGCCCTGCGCCCGCGCAGACGGAGTAAGCAATAAATTATTGAATGCGACTCGAACTGTCAATGTGAATAATTATAAGAACCGTTTAGATTTATAACGTGACGTGTTTTAATGACTCCACGATTGCAGATAAGAAGGTGGCCATAGAGTATGTGAGGGGGTAGAAGGGATAATTAATATACTAAACTACAGCGAAGTATATTTTACTGACTGGTATTAAATGAGTACGTACATGTAAAATTATACAAACATCTTATGAACCCAACCGAATTGAAAAAATATTTTAGTGCTAAACAGCTCATTTATAGACGCAGGTTGTACACCCCAAGTGAAAACACGGGGCACAGCTAGTAATCCATAGTATAACGGGCATGCACAAAGATCCTAAATTACAGAATTGCGTAAAACTGCCCAGTGACGAGTAAAGAAAATGAAATTTTTTTTCGTCACATTTTAATTAGTATAGAGACTGACAAACTTGTGGTTTTAGGCAAAAACAATGTATCCACTCTGTATATATAATCTTTGTCAATAACATGGGCAGGTGCATTCCTTACGAGCGATTATGTTAATTCGATTAAATATCGATTATACCAGTGTATCGATTAATTTGTTTCTGACTGTTGCTTTGAGGGTACCTTGTAAACGAGTGATTTATTCACTTTCTTGTCCTAATATAGATAAACATTAGGATTAATGGTTATGTAGCGGTTAATGCGTCTGTTATAGATAGAAAAAATATGTAGGTCTACTTAAATTAGACATTGCTAAAGGGCAAAGGTCTTAGTCTCAGTGAGGAGATGCGTAATGACTACGGCAGCTAAAATATCACTAAAGGTACAATTCCAAATCGAGCCGCAGACCGCAAACTGCAACCGCAGACTGCAAGCGATAACACTTTTCTATCAACATCTATGAAAGAGCGCGTCGCGACTGCAGGCAGCAGTGTAGCCGCGCTCGGAATCAATTTCATAGACGTTCATAGAAACAAGTGTTGTCGCTTGCGGTCTGCGGTTGCAGCTTGCGGTTTGCGGCCCGACTTCGAATTGTACCTTTAGTGATATTTTAGCTACCGTAGTCATTACACATACATACTTAGGTGCTAATAAAGTTAATTTAAAAAAATAAGAAACCGACTTCAGCACTAAAAAGTAAGAAAATAATTTAAAATAAACGATATTATTAATACATATTTACAATTTATAATTAGTTACTTTTGGAGTCCAGGGGAACGACGAGGTATGTCGGACTCCACGCCGCAAAGATAAAGCGGCGACGCGCTTACCGACTAAAACCCCTTGGTGTGCCACCTCTGCGCTTATGGCCGAAACCGGAAGAAACGCGGCTGCACGCTACTACGATCCCGGACAGCGCTAGAATGTAGCTCTAGGCGACAGATGTTGAGTTATCCCCTTCCGAAAGTACCGCGCGCCACCTCGAGGCCTATATGGCGGCAGTGGATCTCTCCCCGGGGATCACTGCCGCAGGTCGGGCGTATGGCGGTTGCAGGACAAAGTGGTAGTCCCGCTTCCGTCTGCCCAACCTTCTGCTACGGATAGTATTAGTGGAGAAGGCTTCACGCTCTCTCTCGGCAGCTTTTTTTTGCGAGAGTACGACCTCACAAGAGGTGGACACTCCAATCCAAGACCTCTCCTCGCTCACCATAGCAGAGACTACATTTGGCAAGGAGAGGTCGTTTCCCACGATTGCCGCGAGAGTTGCGAGGGCAATAGCCTCTTGCAGGGATTTTTTCGCTGCTCTATATGTGTCGAGCAGTTCAACCTCAACGGGTACCGCTTGAATCCTGTCCCATGAGCTGATGTTACTCATGATTCATTATAATCTACCACAACCCTGCATTTTATTACTTCGTTTTAACTTCATCATCCCAATTAAACCATCATTTTATTACAAAACTTCTTTATAACCACAAAGGTATAAGAACTTTTTAGAATATTAACCAAAGTCAAAATAAAAACGAAAATAGAGGATGACGTTTATACTGTCTATTTATTAATTAAAATAAATATATACAATCTAATCTGGTGCAGTGTTTGTTTGTAATATCTAAAAATATTTTTTTACGAAAAGTTTTATGAAAACGCTTTGAAGATATATGTGTAATAGGTACCTATAATAGTATAAAAAACATTTTTTAAAAATGTTGTAGGTTCGGGTTTATTTCAGTGTGTGTTAACGAATTAAAAAACAGGACATTTTTATATCTAAAACCCATGAATTACGAACAGCATTTGATTTAAATACGAAAGAATACAGCCAAAAAAATTTCATCCAGAAATTCTTATGGTATCAAGAATATCGCGAGCAAAACCACGGGTCACAGGTAGTTTTACTTTTAATAATGTCAATCGACACCCCAGCCTACATTGTTGCAGGTTTTTCCTCGATTTTTCCTGGATCCCATCATCAGATCCTGATTTCCTTGATATGGGACCACTTCGCGAATATCCGCTTTCTAATGAAACAAGAATTTTAAAATGCTCCATTCATGATTACAAAGAAATCGCGTAACAAACACACAAAAAAAAAAAAAATATATATATACACGTCGAATAGAGAACCTCCTCCTGTTTTTTTGGAAGTCGGTTAAAAATAAGAAAGTTTATTTATTAGGCTTGAGAACAACTGGAAATTTTTAGATTACTGAGCAAATCTTGCCTTAGATCGACAACCGAAATTTATATTAATATACAAATCTATACATTAGCGAGTGAAGATAAATCTTTCTCCAATAAGCATTTAGCTATCGAAAGCTTCGTCCAAGTCCTATTTGTAGTTTAAAAAAAAAAAACCTACGTGCTAAAAATTTTACACATAACTTCCTATTTTGGAGTCGGTAATAATTTAGAAATTTCATACAATTCGAATTCACTTAAAAGTAAATATGTATATTTAATTACCATCACAAATAATTATTTTAATGTAACACATTAAACTCTAAAAGAATGTCTTTTACATTATTTGAAATGTTTTAAAGTGAGAGAATTGCTACCGTTTAATGACTTTAATTGGTCTACTTATGGGGAACATATTTTGAAATAAAATAAATTGTTGAGATTTTTTTTTTGGTCAGTTTCGTTGTCAAGCGGTAACCATCACCTTGGTTAAGTTTGATTGTGGTGAAAAAAATTGTGAAAAAAAAACATCATTTTTCATCCTAAGATTTTGAAGGTTGTTATGCAGTCTTGTCGAATTCTTTGGTGAAAAGTTAAATGTAGTTACATTAACTGTAAATAATAAGTAGTTCACGTTAGTTTTATGACTCCCAAAATAAGAGTTTATTAACTGATTTAAAAGATATTTAATAGATTAGAGAGCTACGCTAGATATTACTTTCAATTTAGAAAGATAAATAATATACTAGTTACATTGCTTTATAATTTAATTTGTAATCAAAAGATATTAAATTCAGACAACCCACCGTAAAATGGCAACGAAACCCGCGCGCACAACCAAAGCGGCCGCATCTAAAGCTCATATATCACGAGTCGCGAGATGCCTAATTTATCAGAACCGCATAAATTTATGCTCAGCAGTTCTCGCCTCGAATCGGACAACATTTAGAGTTTTATCGACTGTTTGATTTAGTGGCGAGGGACAAGCCAATCTCTCAACTTGATATGTGTTGGATGGGAGGGCGTATTCTGGGACGCTGGGCTCGTATTGGCATTGCCAATACTGAGAGTTACTTCTTAATTTTTTTACAGATCCGGCCTTAGATGTTGGCACAGATGCTGGCAGAGAAGCCGTTTTAAAATCGAATGATGGACGAGACTGTGGAATACCATGGAATTAGCAGAATATTGTTTATGCAGGTTGACGAGTAAACGGATAAACGGATTACAATTAATAACTTTTAACGGGATATTAACACGTACCTATAAGTCGAATCCCTCGACTAGTTTCGGCAGTGCAGAGCGAGACGCCGTCGCGGGCGCGTCGCACTCATCTTTCTGATGAAGGCTACCGAATTTGGCTGAAACTAGCCCGTAAAAAGATATTAATTGTAAACAATGACGTACGTTTTGTTTAATAAGGATAAACTGATGGTGACCCATGAATAACGAATAAAATTTAAGGGATAACATGATTATAAGGAAATAGATGAAGGAAGAAGTTATGATATGTTTCAATACGAAATTATTATGTACCCTAATAACACCAGAATAAGTCCGTAACCTCATCCACACTACGTAGGAGTAACAGAAAACACTAAAATTATAGTCCTTTATTGGAATGTCGTGTCGTGCGTTCGTTTATTTGTCTCTGTGTCCGTTGGCAGGTCGTATTGGCAATTAATCTTGTAGTACACCGATCTACTGAACACGACGAGCTCTGTACATACTTTCGTTATTGTTTTCAACAATATTTTGATTTGGTCATGTGTATGTTGCAGTGAATTTTTTGGTTTAACCAAAAATAATAATGTTGTTGTATCCCCTTCTGGGTTGTGGATGTCTGATAGAAGTCGATACAGGTGATATGCTGACATCCCGCAAAATCTGGTTAAACTAAAAACCGCCCTAATTAGACATGGGGCCAAAGTTTGGAAAAAGTTCCTGTTAATCTATCTAAATAAATTATTGATTTATGCGTGCGTTACATGAACACTTAAACATTGGAATAAAACTATTTGAACGATTTTTTTGTTTTAAATTCATACCCAAACATCTAAATCGGTTCAGTAGAACAGAAATCAAATATTTTCTCTTTATAAATGGACTAGCAGCGCCCCGCGGTTTCACCCGCGTAGTACCCATTCCCGTGGGAATTTCGGGATAAAAAGTATCCTATGTTCTTTCCCGGACCATAAGCTACCCCTGTACCAAATTTCAAGTCAATCGGTCCAGTAGTTTAGCCGTGAAAAGGTAACAGACAGACAGACAGACAGACAGACAGAGTTACTTTCGCATTTATAATATTAGTTAGGATTTTAATTTGAACCTGTAACATTCTTTGCAATCATCAGAACAATAAAGTTACTTTAGCCGTGAATCATACCCAATACCTAACGTGCAACATCCGCCTATTTGACCACTAAACCAATAATGCAGAAATAGTTTTAATATAGCACAGAACATAGAGAGTACAGAAGGTTAGCTCCATACAGTAGGTTAATGAAATGTTTCGTTTATGGACACGAAATGCTAGAATATGAAAAAGTTTGAGTAAGATCGATGGTATGTGACTAAAGGTGGCCATTGACGAGTCAGTTAAACTGATCAGTCCGGACATAAAATTATTGCGTCACTCCAAAAGTTTTAAGCCAACCTTAGTTCCCCACAGGAATCTGGACTCGCTCCGGTGATTGACGACCATTTTCAGATAGACGCCAGTTCAACTGATCAGAGTGGAATAGTTTCCACTCTAGACCAAGGACGCATCACAGTCTTAAGGTAGCCACTGACGACAGTTTAACTGATCGGTTGAAGTGGCGTCTATTTGAAAATGGTCATCATGTAGCGTCAGTTTATGTAGGTATACAAAACGAAATAACAAGAGTTTCCCTTCTGTGTTCCATGATTTAAAGCTAATGATCCATAATAGAGATGTTGTTTCAAAGAATACTAGTTCAGTTAGTCATCGTGGAGTGGAACAATTTGACACCAGACGTTATTACCTTGGAACTAAATTGTCGTATGTTTTGTGATTTGGACGTAGTGTAGTGATAGGTACACTTCGGGACAATTTAAGGGTACCACTACAAATTTATTTTTTGACTAGGCGAATGAATAGAAACACAGGGCACATTGGCGCGAGTTGGGAGAGGCCTATGTCCAGCAGTGGACTAATACAGGCTGGTGATGATGAATGAATATGGTTTTTAGATTTGTGGGTATTAGATTAGGTAGTTTTTATTCAGATTTGTACTGGAATTAAATATTTTTAGATGAAATCATAACAATGATTGCAAATTAGTTTGAGGTGAAAGATTTCATTTATTGAAATAAAAAAATAAAATATTTCAAGTTAAATAAGATTTTTTTGATACATTTACTGTACGAGATGGTTGCTATTTAAAATGTCAACATTCATTACAAATATTCTATTTAATTAAGCAATATTCAACCAAATCAAAGACAAAAAACCAGTGACATACAAACAATAGTCACCACAACGGTAAGATGAAGCGGCGAATACCAGTCGGCAATAAAATTGATTGCGAACAAGCAGAGCATCCTGCGCCTACGCCGGTCAAATTCGTCGCCCGATTGACGCAACTTTTATTCGATAATACCATCCACTTCCATCTGCCATCGCTCTCGTGTCACAATAATTTGCATCATGTGTTATGTGTTCTTCTTATTGAATGTTCGCGTTTATTGGTTCAAGGATAAGTAATTGTTTTAACATGGCGTTGTATTCTAGCTGTGTTCTGTGGCTTACCCCGGGTTCGCTCCACTGCGGTTGGTCAAAATTTTAAGTTCAAAATTCAAAAATTATTTATTCAATTAAGGCCTCAATGAGGCACTTATGAAGGTCACTGAATCTACCACCGATTCGGAATTACATCAGCCGAGAAGAATCGGCAAGAAACTCGGTCTAGTATTTTTTTTTAAATAAAATTAAATACATGTCGTAGCGTGATGCTATGTAGTCTTTACAGCCTTTCTTGGTAAATTGGCTATCGAACACATTTTTTTATTTGGTCCAGCAGGCCAACTAACTCTTCAGTTAAAGAGCCCAATTTTATTAATCATGACATGATGAAAAGCATTAAATACTAAACAGTAGCATAGTTAAAAAGATCTAGGTTTATAATGGAAAAGACTTTTTATACCATGTTATTGTAAACTAAGGAAGAAACAATATACGTTCTATTGAATTAAATATGAAAACAAATCAAGCCTGATTCTATTTCACACAAATTAAAATTAAAAACTAAAGACATGTGTTCTTAAGAAATGTATAGTATTGAAATTTGATCAATTTTTTTGTGTTTTCTTTTAAATTCCACTAATTTTGTAACAAAGTGTGACAGACGGACTCACAAACACCTCACAGGCTCAGTTATCAGTGATCAACAATAAACCGACATACTGGTGATTTATATGAGAAATTTACAGTTTTAGCCACAGAAATTTACACCTTAATACACCGACATACGGCCTATAATCCCTTGAAGTGGTAACTTATATGTCTTCCAAAAAATAAAGATCGATTTTGAGTTTTATAAACAAGGTATTAAAGTTGATTTTCGCTTGTAATACCAAAAGCTATAATACCACCAAAGACGAATGCGCCACTTTAAGGTGATTTATACCCGATACGGTGTATTAAATGTTTTGTTTAGTTTTTAAATGTAAAAATCTGTAATTTATGGACACAGAATCGAGAGGTCCGATTAAATAATGTCCGATACTATTCAGATTTATTGCGTTAAGTCTTGCCAGCTTCCTTTAAAGTTGATACAAATTGATTTTTATGTTAATTCAAGCTGTGCCCCGCGGTTTTATCCGCATTTTTTCATTCGTATCGGATTAATTCATAAATATCATAATAAAATAATCTATTATCTATCTGCCAAATTTCAACGCAATCCGTTCAGTGGTTTGAGCTATGTGTTGATAGATCAGGGAGCAAATTATCTGACAGGTCACCTAATGGTAAGTAACCACAATCACCCATAGACACCATGACACAGTAGACTCACAAATGAATCATACATAATATAAACATTGGGCTAACTCTCATCAAGCCTTCGAGATAAAAGGCGTTTGGTCTACAATACGTCTTATAGGTCTTTTACATTCAAACTAAGTATATTTCATACTAGTAGCTCCCCGCGGTTTCACCCGCGTAGTTCCCGTTCCCGTGGGATTACGGGGATAAAATATAGCCTATGTCACGCACTGATAAACTAGCTTTCCATTAGTGAAAGAATTTTTGAAATCGGTCCAGTAGTTTCGGAGTCTATTCATTACAAACAAACAAACAAACAAATCTTTCCTCTTTATAATATTAGTATAGATCAAACTCCGATACTTTACTTGATATGGGACAAAATTTACAGCCAGAATCCTGAGTCTGACTTTTTTATATCGTCTCACTGTTATCCAAACATTTGACAACTCCTATCCTTCGCAGTCTCTCAGAGTCTAACCATTCCATACAAAATTATTAAATAATAATAATCAATAATAATAATCAGAGACTGTTAAAATTACCAAGATTGGCAAAACACGTTAAGAGTATATCATATCAAACTCTGTATTGAATGGTGCATTGATACGTGCGTACGCGCAGACCTAACTACAAACAAACAAGTGTCGGCTGCGTGCTTGATTAAACACACATTCGGTGGCCGGTCGATGCCTTAATTAGAACATTCGGTAGGGATTGGACACGTGTATTGATTTCATCGATATCAATTTATCTGATTGTGTTGAAGGTGGGGTCGATAAAGTTTGAATGTGTGTGTACATATATGAAAGCTTCTGGATTTAAAATACAATCAAAGGCAAAGGATAAATATTTTGTTCTATAAACTGAAAGCTGAGCTTGCGGTTTGTTTTTTGATGTACCTATTGAAAATGGTCTCAAATTAAATAATTACCTATTGAACTACTCTATCTATTTATAAAAAAGTGCTTTGAAATCTGTGAAGTGTGTCTTTGTATTTAGATTTTTCTGTTTATACTGCTTAATAATATGTGAAGATTTGTAAACTTGCTTTCGATGAAAACAATTACAGATGCAATAAAAATATAAACCTACAATTATAAAACAAAGTTCCACTAAAAATTTCTAATCATCACAAAAATATTTTATTTCAATCATGTTATCGATATTCGTCCAATCGTTACCCCATCACTACCCGTTAATAGCAGCAACACCAGTGTCATTGAATATGGTCATAATCGTAATTATTTTTAATTAATAATCAACACGCCATTACTGCGTGTTCGTAATAAGGATGTGCCACGATGTCCCTTCACTACAATTGATTAGTGTTTTATTGGAGTCCATTTATAATTCTAAGTATTTGGGATTATGGGTTCTTTTAAGTCGTTTAAGTGAAAGTACATCACTATGTTTTTTATTGATGTTTGAAAGGTCATTTTTGGGGTATTGACCCAATATGATGGAGACAGTCAAATAGTATTTAATCAGATATAATATTGTAAACAAAAATATTTAACTTTGAATCATCATCATCATGGGTTATTAACGTCTACGTGAGATGATCTTATGTAACTTTGAATAGGTATCCTACATTCCCGTGAAGAGAATCGGCAAACATAGCGACGTGGGACCATCATTCGCAAGGCGGTAGGTTTTGAGTGGCAAAAGACCCAAAGATTGGGCTTGGTGGCGTATAGTGGCAGAAAGCAAGTCGTAGACTGAGGTTGGATGATGAGGATGATGATGATTATTCACGTGGTATAAATATAGACACAGTTAAAGTGGAGATTATGAATATTGAAATGAGAGAAGTTTTCCAAAGAGATGTAGTAAACAAACAATCCCTTCGTATAGTTTTCGATACAGCCAAAACGGGTACAGTTCCTAATATTACCAAACATATTAATACAATATTCTTATACATGTTACATTGTCAGCGCAGGTAGAAGCAATAAAAACGATTAATGTCTACATATAAGTCCGTTCGGTCGTTTGTAACGATATAACGGCCGATAATAACGATAAATATAACGACGTGTATCGATATAACGATAGTCTTAATGTGGGTATGGTACTCAGTTTTTTAATACATACTTATTTATATTTACATAGTATAAACAAAGTCGCTTCTGTCTATCTGTCTCTCTGATTGTACGCTTCGATGTTTTCAACTACTCAATGGTGTAGTCATTTAAAAATTACGACTTAGAAATAAATACTTATTTCTTTATCATAATACGATTGGTTACTTGTGACGGAGCAAAAAAAAATGGCTTTCTCATCTAAAATGTCAGTACAGTACTCAAACGCCTATGTGAGTTAATCATTTTGGGACTGCCCATCAAACTTATTTTCAGATGTCTTTTGGCTAGCCAAACTCTATGAAAGAATGCCTGAAACACAAGAATTTATATAAAACTGATCTCTAAATCAGAAAAAAAACGATGTAGCTTTGGAGCGAGCAAAGTCACAGGTCGATATAACATCTAATTAGAAACAAAATAAATTAAAATATTTGTAATATCTTCCACTTATCAAAGTAATATCAACTCTATAAAAACGATAACAAGATTAAAAATTAACTAAATATCAAAATTCCAATCATCTCATTACATAGCGTATCTAATTTCATTCACTTTCATCCACCGTCGGCCATTAAAGAAGTACTAAATAAGTCCTAAATCTTCCAAAACCCAATCTTCTAACCAACAATAACATTTAAATCGGTAATAATCGTAAAACAAATCGATAGGAGTTACAAAACAATAAGTTATTTGTGAAATCGAGACCCCGGTATCGATATAAAATTGTAAAATCTATATAAATATCGATTAAAAACGTTATTCGGTCGTAAAATTGGATTTATGTTAGCATTTATTGGTTGGAAGTGATGTTTTAGTGGTGCCGACGAGAGATGGGACAGTTTTTTATCGATATCTTTAGATTTAAGGCTGTATTAAGTATAAGTAGATTTGGAGTAGCGTGAATGTAATGCTACGATAGTTTATTTAGTAGTAAAATTATATCTTTCTATTACCGTGATATTTTGGAGGTAGTTTAAGATTACTTTTGAGAAAATTTTAATAAAAAGAAATTATTAAGGGCTGATTTTTCCATCGCCAGATAACTTTATTCGAGGAAAAAAATTGAAATTTTGACAGTTTAATACAAAAGCTGTCAAACGTCAATTTTATTCCTCGAATAAAAGTTATCTGGCGATGGAAAAATCCGCACTAAATCAACAAATTAAATTAACCAATTGATAATTAGCATCTACTATTACAATTCTCGTTTACAACAATCAAAAGGTAGCTTTCCTTGTCAAACATGAACATATTTTCCAACAGTACATATCATAATTTCACGATCCACTATTAGACAATAATCTGTACTAAATCTTATCCCAATAATTTACTTTGCATCATATTCTATCAATAAATATTCACATCATAATAACAATAAATCAATAGTTTATTTTAATACTTTTTCATCAACCTATCCAATGCGTTTGTATCTATTAAGGTAAGCGCTCAAACCGATCAGTTACAACTTTCTAGCTGAAACACTTCCCATCAATTTACTTGGTGTTATCAGACCTCTTTAGATAAGAGGCGTAAATCGAACTCCTTAGTAAACCCTTTAGACATTAATTAAGGGGTCTCACAAGGCATTGTCCTGGTGTCGATATTATTTAATGTATTTATCAAAGAGTTAAGGAAAACAAATGATCTATCAAAGTAAAATTTTATGCTTAAAGGATAGTTATGATTAAGGGGTTTCATGTTAAATTTAACAATTATTAAAAAAAGCTAAGTCTTTTATTTAATTAAGCAAAACCGCTAGTATATTATTAAGAAGATAAAACATTACATAATGATAATAAACATTAATAAATGTTATGCAAATTAATATGCCATGTAAACTAGCGTCGCCCTGCGGTTTCACCCGCGTAGTTCCCGTTTCCGTAGGAATATGGGGACAAAATTATGCTAAAAACCTTCCCACTGAACCACTCTATCTATTAAAACAAACCGCATCAAAATCCGTTGCGTAGTTTTAAAGATCTAAGCATACATAGGGACAGAGAAAGCGACTTTGTTTTATACTCGTACTATGTAGTGATGAAAACTATACATTCT
The DNA here is from genome assembly GCA_958496195.1 of Timandra comae. NCBI lineage: Eukaryota > Metazoa > Arthropoda > Insecta > Lepidoptera > Geometridae > Timandra > Timandra comae. Next base: position 901,833 of record OY292372.1, on the reverse strand, counting down.
AAATCGAAAATCAAAACGTATTCATATTCAAAAATCTCTTATTTTTCTCATAAAAGTATAATTTGTAAAGCAAACCAGAAACTCGTAAAATTAAACAGTAATAAACATGAAACCGATGACAAGAGAATTTATGAAATTAACGAGATTTTTTAAAATTATATGATTATTCCGATTATAAATTGGAATAATAAAACTGAATTATTGTTTAATAATATGCGGAGGTGTACATTTAATACTTTATTTTGATTGGAAAAAGATTTTTTTAAGGCATTGGATAACGAAAAGTTTATTTAGATAGACATTAGAAACGTTTTAAGATTTTTAATGTTTTAGACATTTCGGAATTTAAAACCTTAATGGAATTATAAGAAAAACCTAATCAAGGATCCTCACGAGCTATAGTGATTGATTAAATCATCACTTCATCGGGAGTCAACCCCTTGTATAAAATCAGTCAATCAGTTATCAAGTTGTATCAAATCACTTTATCTATATCATTATATAAAAGGCTTTGTCCTGAATGACTGATGGATCAACGCACAGCCTAAACCGCTGATCGTAGAGACCTGAAACTTGGAGGGTGTGTTATTTGTATTACGTAGGCGTCCGATAAGAAGGGATTTTTGAAAATTCCTCCTCTAAAGGGGTGAAAAGGGGTTGCAAAGTTTGTATGGGACAACGTGATTCCGTGGTCTGATTAAGTTCAAACTTGGCATAAATGTTCTTCAAAAAGATTAATTAAATATGTGATACTCATTTTTCTTTAAATCATCACCTAACTTGAATAAAAAGGGGTAAAAAGTTATTTTGGGGTTGATTTGCGTTGAAATTGATATCAATACTCCTTACTGCAATTGATAATTGACATGTGTTTCAATTTGTAATTTGACAGCTGAATGTCAAAATGGCGGACTAAAATAAAATGACGGAAAATGAGGCAGCGTAACAAAACTATAAGTAAATAAAAAAAATACCGTATTTTTACTTATTAATAGATATTTATCAATATTCTTCACCCCGCATTATAAATCTAGACATTATTTTAAATAACTATTTCAAATATCAAATCTGTAGGTAACTTCACCTTCACCAAAAACTACTTAGTTTTTTCATAAAATGTACCACCAAATTGTTGCGTTACAAGGGCTTCGTTTTGCTCGCCCTAATTAGATATTTTACTCATAATTTGATTTCTGCTTATCATATCTTCAGACATTTTTGATCTAAAATATTACTATACGATAATTATTATTCATGTGCGATTTATCGATTTTAGCTTTATGATATGAAATAAGTTAAGTCGAGCAGGGTTTTTTATAACTAAATCACCCACTTATTATAGATAAGTACATAGATTCACTAAATTACAATGCCAGTGTTAACTTGGCAGTTTAGTTTTTTGCAGAATCTAAAACACTTTCCAATAGTAGAACGCCGATTAACCGAATCGGTCCTAAGTTACTTTGTAATGTACCTCTATTAATTGTTGTGATTTATTATATTTTGTAAGTATTTTCGTTAAGGCCCGCTGGGATTGCAACTTAAATATAAATAAATATTTAAAAAACGGAACCATATTAACCAAAGGGTAAAAACGGAACCATATTACTGAGACTTCGCTGTCCGACCGTCCGTCTGTCACCAGACTATCTCAAGAACCATGGACATTGGACGTATGATATGAGAGAGTGATGCATATTCAAGGTCAAGAACGGTGATAACTAAAGCTACACTAGAAATTTTCTCAGATGATGTATTTCTATTCTATTGCCGCTATAGGAAAAAATACATAAAATAAAATAAATATTTAAGCGGGGCTTCTCAATACAACAAACGTGTTTTTTTGTCGTTTTTGGTACGGAACCCTTCGTGCGCGAGTCCAGCTATGTGCAGACTATGTGCGATAATCCGAATTTTCGATTATCCGAATCGACCCCGGTCCCAATTAATTCAGATAATCGGCGTTCTACTGAATATGTATTGTGTTATGAAACGCCGACTCTTCCGAAGAAAAGATGAAAAAATGGGATGGAATTGGTAGTGGGGTGGAAGGGGTAGTGGCGTGGAAGTGGAGTGGAAATGAGAGTGGTGTGGATGCGGGATAGGCGTTAAAGTGGTAGAGATGTGGAAATGGGATTAGTGTGGATGTAGGACGGTGTGATGTAGAGCGTCGGTGGCGTAGGGGTGGGTAAGGCCTTTGACTTTCGATCGGAAGGTGCCTGGTTGGAACCCCACCACGTACCAATGTGTTTTAAATCATCATTACCAGTTCATTGATCTCCTTACCGAGGGTACAAGACCAGAAATAAGTAATGATGAGTGATGTGGAAGTGGGAGCGGTGTGGAATATGTATTAGTGTGGAAGGGAAGTGGGTTGGAAAAGGTAGTGGCGTGGAAGTGATATTAGGGGGTCAGCATCAGCTACCTAAGGAGGGGGTAAGGCCTGTCCTGAATCATATCTAATAGGGGTATTTTAATTATGTAGGCACATAAAATATTAAAGTTTACCTAATTTATATGTCACTAGCGGCGCCCCGCGGTTTCACCCGCGTAGTTCCCGTTCCCGTAGGAATATGGGGATAAAATTGCTAAAAACCTTCTCACTGAATCACTCTATCTATTAAAACAAACCGCATCAAAATCCAATGCGTAGTTTTAAAGGTCTAAGCATACATAGGGAGGGACATAGGGACAGAGAAAGCGACTTTGTTTTATATGTACTACATATGTAGTGATAACGAATAATGTAGGCGTGTTTATTGTTTAATTTTAATCTCGACTGCCAGACCCACATATTGATTAAAGTTATTTTATTACATCGATATTTAGCGTTAGCCCAAAATAACTATTCTTCGCGTACGAAGTCGCGGGGCAGAAGCTAGTCTAATATATAAAATTCTCGTGTCACAGTTTTCGTTGCCATACTCCTCCGAAACGGCTTGACCGATTCTCATGAAATTTTGTGAGCATATTCAGTAGGTCTGAGAATCAGCCAACATCTATTTTTCATCCCGAAATTCCCACGGGAACGGGAACTACGCGTGTGAAACCGCGGCGCACAGCTAGTTATTTCATAAAATCATTGATTGCACGTCATATTACGAACACATTTCTATTAAACTCCTAAATTTTTATTACTCACTGCACTTCAAACAAAAATCAATGGAAAAAATTCCATATTAAATCCCCCACCCAAACAGACCAAGTGAAACAAAACCCCCAAATAGAGCCCATACCTCCAAACCTTTAAATAGAGAGAATCATTCGAAACTCGCATCTTTACGCCGTTACGGTGATAATTAACTGCCGAAAGGGTAACAATTTATGTTAGTTCGCCATTTTCGATCTCAAATATACAACAATTACTATTAAAATTAAACCGTTCTAATGGTTTATTGCAAATTGCTGGACGGAAATTGTTGGATTTATATGCTAGTAAGTTATTTGTGTAGGTTCTTTTGAAGGATCAGTTCAAAATATGTGTAATCTACCTACTACACCCCAACTCGGGGTGTAGTGGAACTTTAGCGTCTGACTATATTAGCCGACCTGTATAGGTGTTATAGTTCAGTTTTAAAACCGTTATTGCTCCACATTCTCTCTCCAGTGGCTCCAAGCAGCTGTTTCGCGTACAACGACAGCGGCCACACCCCGGAAAACCACGTCGGCTCGTGGGCTAAACCTGGTAGAGGGGCCCAGGATAACATCACCTGGGTTTGATCCAGCAACCCTCTGGTATAGTGTTTCGGCGATAATGCAGTCCACTTACAGTGGCGAAACACCTAGGCATATGTACTCAGGCCTCAAGGCAGCAATAAGGGTGTAATATTGTCTGTCAGCGTACTGCATCCGAGCCTTCTCCGGTCGTAACGGTTCTCCGCTCCACCGGGTTAAGAAGGTTCGGACGAGAGGGTGCTCGTGTGTTTGCGCGCATGCATGAGCACCTTAATATTTCCTGCGCATCAGACTGCTTCTGAATATCGGACTCCGAATCGACGAAAGTCTTGTGGCGATGGGCTGAGGTAGAGAGGCCTGGTTGGATGCAACCCAGACTTTGTCTTAAGCCTGCACACAAGCGGTTCCGGGGGTGTGGTAACATCGTGGTCGTTTTCGCTCTGCGTTCGGGTTGACAGAGAGATTTCGGCAGCACCCGGAATGACAAAGCAGCCCTATTCAGGGAGGCACTGCTTTCCTCGCTCAGCCGGGGAGGGGGCTAGAAAAGGTGCCCTAAACAAACGCTCAACCCATTCTCGAGGAAGGTAGCAACCGCGGCTGCCTCCGCATCTACTATATTCGCGGTCGACGCAAACAAAATAAAATTAAAATTTCCAATATGACATTCGGTGCGTGGAATGTACGCACACTCCTTGATCGTGACGTCAACACTTGTCCGGAAAGGAAAACCGCCATTGTAGCTCGAGAACTTCGTCGCTATAAGATAGATGTCGCAGCGCTTAGCGAAACACATCTCGCTGACGAAGGTGAGCTCGTTGAACACGGTGGTGGTTACACCTTTTTCTGGAAAGGGCTTCCAACATCAGAGCCAAGACGTTCAGGCGTAGGTTTCGCGATAAGGAATGAGCATATTAAACATCTACAGGAATTTCCTGTGCACATTTCGGATCGTGTTACTACCTTGCGCCTTCATATTGACCGCAGTAACTTCCTTAATATCATCAGTGTCTACGCCCCTACGCTAGACAAGTCTGATGAAATTAAGGAAAAGTTCTACGATGAGTTGTCAAGTGTTGTGGATAGCGTCAATTCAAGAGAGCAAATTCTGCTGTTGGGAGACTTTAACGCTAGAGTGGGTCGTGATCACGAAGCCTGGCCTAAAGTCCTCGGTCAACACGGAGTTGGCAATATGAACAACAACGGCCAATTGCTCCTAAGTTTTTGTGCCCAACAACATCTTGCGATTACGAACACCATGTTCCGACTTCCCGCCAAGCACAAAAATACCTGGATGCATCCTCGATCTAAACATTGGCATCTCATCGATTACGCCATTGTACGGCAAAAAGACGTTTCTCAAGTCCAAATCACTCGCGTTATGCGTGGAGCAGAGTGTTGGACAGATCATCGGCTCGTAATCACTAAACTGTGTTTACGCCTTCGTCGTCCCAAAAGATCACCAAAGTCAAAGTCGGCGTGCTTTAATTTAGAAAGACTTAAGGATCTGGACACAAGGAGTAAATACAGCGAAACCTTGGCTGCTTCTTCTCCGTCCGGTAGGTGTACGGGTAACGTCAATGCTGACTGGGAATCTCTATCTTCTCATATTTTGAATAGCGCTACGGCTGTCCTGGGTACGAAATCCCATAAGAATGAGGACTGGTTCGATGAGAATGATGGAGATCTCATAAAAGCAATCGACAAACACCGTCATCTTCTCCATCGACACACTACGGGCGGAGATACTGCAGAGATCAGGAAAAGTGAGCTCGAGCTACGTCGAATGACGCGGGAAACCAAAAACAGGTGGTGGAAGGACAAGGCTCGCTACACTCAGTGGCTTTACGACACAAACCAACTGGGAGAGTTCTACAGTGAGGTGCGTAAGATGATTGGTACTTCTTCTTATGCTAAAGTGCCCCTCAAGCCGGCCAATGGGCTGGGCCTTCTTAAAAGCAAAGAAGATGTACTCCAAAGATGGGCAGAACACTTCAACGAGCTGCTAAACGTGAATCGTACCACCAACCTCGATCACATCATCTCCAAAACTCAACTACCACTTGCCACTGAGCTGGATGAACCGCTATTATATAGTGAAGTAGAACTCGCTATTAAACAGCAGAAGAATAATAGCGCAGCAGGCATAGATACTATACCCGGAGAACTATTGAAGTGTGGCGGAGAGGAGTTGCATTCAGCTTTATGGAAGCTATTTGGTTCTATGTGGAATGAAGAGCAAGTCCCGCAATCTTTTAGAAACTCTCGCATTAGGGCCCTCTACAAGAACAAAGGCGACCGTTCTGACTGCAATTCCTACCGCGGCATTTCACTTCTGTCAGTTCCAGGGAAAGTATTTGCCCGAGTCTTGCTGAACCGTCTTACTAAATTATCGGAAAGAATACTACCGGAAACCCAATTCGGCTTCCGTCCAAATCGAGGAACCTGCGAAGCTATATTCTCCTTGCGCCAACTTCAGGAGAAATCAAGAGAACAGGGTCGACCTATGTATCTCTGTTTTGTCGATCTCGAAAAAGCTTTCGATAGCGTCCCTCGCGAAGCCCTATGGATAGTACTCGGTAAAGTCGGTTGCACGGAAAAGTTTGTAAAACTTTTGAGACTTCTCCATGATGACATGGAGTGCTGCGTAGCTGTCGATGGTGAACAGTCCAGTTTCTTTCCCGTTACCTGTGGGGTGAAACAAGGGTGTGTGTTGGCGCCTACACTGTTCGCTTTGTACTTCGCAGTCGTAGTTCAGGAAGTTTTACAAACATTTCCTAATGGTATCCGAGTTCGATATCGTACTGACGGTAGTATTTTTAATCTCTCCAGGTTTAGAGCTCGCTCTAAAGTCACTCTCTCCACGATCACTGAGATCTTGTACGCCGATGATTTGTGCTTTGTGACCGAATCTTCAGACAACCTGCAACAGCTTATGTCTAGTTTCCACGAGGCTTGCCAGAGTTTTGGCCTAAAGATTAGTGTCAAAAAGACGGAAGTAATGTCTTTGGACATTCAAGGTCGTGAGGCACTAACAATTAAACTCGGGGAGGACGTGCTGAAGCAGGTTGATAAGTTCCGCTACCTAGGAAGCACACTGACATCGAAGTGCGACCTCGATTCTGAAATAAACAACAGAATTGCAGCTGCAGCTGCAGCTTTTGGTAAGCTGAACTTAAAAGTATTCCGGTCACATGACTTAAAGCTAACCACCAAGATCTCGGTGTACATGGCAGTGGTGCTGCCAAGTCTCCTCTACTCTGCTGAAACGTGGACCCCATACCGACGTCATATCCATATGCTAGACCAATTCCATCTTAGGTGCTTACGGAAGATCCTGAACATCCATTGGTCCGACAGAGTACGGAACACCGAGGTGCTGCGGAGAGCTCAAGTAAATGGCGTGGAAGCTTACTTGATGCGGAGGCAGCTGCGGTGGAGCGGTCACGTTTCGCGCATGACGGAACAGCGAGTTGCTAAGCACATCTTTTACTCGGAACTTGAGGAAGGCAAGCGTAAGCATGGCGGTCAACTCTTGAGGTACAAGGATGTGCTGAAGCGACATTTCAAAAAGTGTTCTATAGATCCATCGCTGTGGGAGACAGAGGCAGCGGATAGAGCCGGTTGGAGAACCCTGGTTCACTCCATGGTCTCAAATTTTGAGACACAACGTCGCGCTGACCTCGATCGCAAGCGCGACGAATTGAAAGCCCGACCACCTGCGGCTATCAATTACAATTACGTTGACGGAGTGCTCACATGCCCTTCCTGTGAGAGGGTCTTCACCAATAAGATTGGCTATGTAAGCCACATGCGAGTGCATAAAAGTCGTGTGGAGTAGTCAAGCAGTCGCCAAGGCCGATAACGGTCGGGATATATATATAATCTACCTACAAGCGGCGCCCCGCGGTTTCACCCGCGTAGTTCCCGTTCCCGTAGAAATATGGGAATAAAATTGTGCTAGAAGCCTTCCCATTGAATCACTCTATCTATTAAAATAAACCGCATCAAAATCCGTTGCGTAGTTTTAAAGATCTAATCATACATACGGACAGAGAAAGCGACTTTGTTTTATGCTATGTAGTGAAGATACATTATGTTTACTAAACATAAGTGGTTTTATTTCATATTGACGAACTAAATTGCAGAGTAGTAACAATGCCAAACTATCAAAGAAAGAATAGCAGGTTCCATTCTCTTCCTCCTAAATTCATTTAATCATCATCAGTCAAACAAATTGGAGAGAACTCAAACTCTTGAGGACCTCATGTCCTGGCAGCCCAACGCCATTGAGGTGGCCTCACTGGAGCCCCATAATTGAGGTCTCGACACGAAGAAGGAGAATCAAACAAATCCATGAATCTAAATAACTAGCTACTAGCTGGCTAAACTTAGACGAAGAAATCTGATCCAAGAAAGATTACTGTCATACGCAATGATGATGATGACCCAGCCATCACTAAAAAAATACCAAAGCCCAAAACATAACACTTCACAGCAATCCGTTAAAAGACAATACACAAACAGTCGTTACTAAGAATTAACATAAGGTATTCGGAGTTTTAGTCTGTCTGCAGCCATATTTCACCACATCTTGACTCTTAATAGCCGATAGGATTTTCAACCCCTTGCCTTGTATAGGGGGTGAATTCGGGAACTCATTAGGGGTATAATTTTCGTAGTAATAAACACCGAGCGATAAATATCAACCCCCTTTATTTATGTTTTAAGACACCGTCTGGGCCGCGACGAGAGGACAAATTTATATTGGGGACATTATCGACTTTTAAAAGTATTTATATTAAAAATTAAACTTCTAATTGGTATAAAAAAATATAAAAAATCCATCTTTTTACAAGCTTTTATTTCGAGTCACCTGTCCCGTTGTCTGTAATCAAATCTTGCAAAGCATTTTTCGACCACTTATGGTTATCCGATTGAGTCCATACTTATGTAAGTCCCATGACAATGCAATAAAAGCTAAAATAGCTTGTTTTCAAAAAGGTTTTTCTTTAATTAATTCTTGTTTTATTAATAAAGGACCAGTCAAAAGTATAACCTGACGATTTCAATTACTTTGCTTCTGTTGTCGTAGCGTGATGTTCCTTGACGTGACAACATATTTTCTAAATAGTAGTAACCTAACTGTTGATCATTCTTTAGTACTTGCTGTGGCCCGCGGTTTCACCCGCGTAGTTCCCGATCCCGTGGGAATTTATGGATAAAACGTAGCTTATGTTCTTTCCCGGACCATAAGCTACCCCTGTAACAAATTTCAAGTCAATCGGTTCAGTAGTTTAGCCGTGAAAATGTAATAGACAAACAGACAGAGTTACTTTCACATTTATAATATTAAGTTAGGATAGAGAAATAAGTCTTCACTTACAGTTTAAAATACTTAAATGATGCGTTTAAAAATAAACTGTAGGTAATATTGATTTTGATCTCCGAAATAACCTCATTAATATGTATTCGGTGCAAATGCAATAACATAACAAAATTATTCTTTAAATTCGATTCGAACTTAACACAATATATTATTACTTAATTAAAAGTCTTAATTAAACTAAAATCTCCCAAAATCGGTTCAATAATGGCGATATTATAAATACATACTAAATACCGGTAAATTCCGATATGTTACGGTTTAAAGAAACAATCATTTTGATATTTTAATTTTTTTCGGTCTCAGTAATTGTAAATTTAAGTCCGTAATAATAAAACCGGAAGTAAGTCTTGTCTTGTCTGTTGCAAAATAATTATTTTTAGTCCCATAATTTCGGAATACCTTTATTATTTTTGTTTGCACTTTCACGCCTTAAATGGCTAAATGGATCTTAAGACCCTAAACTCGATAATTGACGGTTTTTGTACTTTTTGATCTAGTCATATTATATGAAAAGCGTATTTTATAAACATGCTTTTAGGTAATAATTAAAGGAAATATTGTCATCTAAAAAATACTCAGAGAAAAACAATATTATACAGAAAACTTAAAAAATATATCAAGAAAACTGAACATATGTTTTCTGAATTTCACTTTTAGCATTAACTTCCATGCCTTCGGATTCTAGTAATTCGACCAATTTAGCACTAAAAATTAAACAAACTTAAAGTCCAGATCCTTATTAAGGAAATACTCATAGGAAAATTTAATTGTTATTATAATTATTATTGAAATCGAAAAAAATATAAAGTTAGAATTTGTAAAAATCACACTCAAGAATATCGTAATTTACGTTGATAAATGATGCTCAAAACGTTATTAAAATTACCTCAAATAATAAAAGAATATTTTCTACAACAATTATACTAAAAAAAAATCTCTAAAACAAATTGTCTTTTTTTCTACAAATATTTTAAAATCATCATAAAACTACTATAAAATCGGACGCACGAAACAATTCAAATCAGTCTGCCGCGAGGCTTTTTAGAGAGAGGACGTATCGCTCCTACCGAGCGTTTGACCTTTGCGGCGCGTACGAATTTTATACGATAACTCATCAACATGTTTTGATACTCGATAATAATTTTTGTTTTATTCATTATTCCTTGTTGTGAATAATGGAATATCGAATCGAAAGTTATTACGTAAATTATATCTAATCATATACTACCTACTACGAATCGTAAAAAAAAATATACTCGTATTTTTACTTTTGTCAATAACTTTTACACAATTTATAATTTCCAATGGATCAAAACCATTCGGCCGGAGTATTCAGAGCGAGCGCGCCGTCACTACATAGACAGTGTGCATGCGAAAAACGCGTGCGCGTCTGTGTGAGTGAAAATTTGAGTTGTCGCGCGCCAGATCAACCCTCTTAATATATATTATAAGCAAATATATGGCGATGGAAAGCTATTTATAAATTTAAAAATCACTGCAATTCCACCTCGTCTATATCTATACTAATATTATAAAGAAGTAAAGTTTGTGTGTTTTGTTAAATTGTAAGGGGTAATCTCGGGATCTACTGAACCGATTACAAAAATTCTTTCACTAATGGAAAGCTAATTTATCAGTTTATTTTATACCTGTATTCACACGGAAACGGGAACTACGCTGGTGAAACCGCGGGGCGCTGCTAGTCTTAGATAAATCAAGTCTTTTGATATAAATACTGGAAAACAGGTAAAAACAAAAAATAAAGATATTAATAGACATATTTACAAACGTTATTGTAATTAATTGCATACTAAGTGCTGATAAAAAACTCATCACACATTATAAGCTTTGAATTGTCTTAAACAGAAATGTCTTGCCATGGAATCTCCTACATTTAACACCACCTGATTTCAAAGCCATTTTTTGCGTAGCCACATCAATTTCAAAAAGGTTGCTTACAACTGCAACCAACACGACCACATTAAAAAAAATATCAACCTATTCCGATACTACACCCAATGATAGAGACATAAAATTTTATTGTTCTAAGAAACATACTTTTTAAAGTTGAAATGTGAAGAAAAAACACGTTTTTGATATTTGATAAAAATCGTTTGATAACCGATCCACGTAACGCTTTCTTAGAATCATTTGTAAACACGGGAGCGGACAGGCTTGGATAGTGATGGGAGTCAGAATCTGGTGGAAGGAGTAAAAATCCTGCTAATCCTAAAAATATATAAAATTAATTATTGAATTGAATATTCTAAATGCCAAAAGTTTGTATGTTTGTGAGTTTGGATGATTATTTCCATTTACGCAAAAGCTATCGATTTAGATTAAATTTGGTACAAATGTTTCTTATAACTATTAATAACACATAGGATACTTTTTATCTTAATTTTAATTCCCATGGGATTGGGTATGACCTGTCACTACAACAACGTCATTCGCCACAACGTTCGGCGCTCCAGTGTCATTCGTCCTGGTGAAATTCGCTTCAACGTCCTTTCGCTCCAGCGTACCACGCAAAATTTTTTTCGCCACAACGACCATTCGCTACAACGTCATTCGACACAACGTACGGGACCCACAACAAACAGTTGCAACTAATCCCATCTCTAGTCCAACAGAAGCTACAGAAATTGATTCAGCGGCGATTGTCAGTTGAGTTACGCCGAGAGCCGAGATCGACAGCCGATTGTGATTCTACTGGTTTAATTACTAACTCAGTACGGACGTGTCTCCGATTTTATTGGTTTTGGGATATTTTGAGGAGATATCGATATGGTAAAGAATGTTTCGAATAAATATAGATGTTTGATGTTTTGATTTCTGTTTTGAGTTCGAAGAATAGATCAATCGAATCGGTTTAACGATTTCAAATATTTAGCTTTGCCCCGCGGTTTCACCTGCGTAGTTCCCGTATTTTAGGATACAAGACCATAAGCTACCTCTGTACCAAATTTCAAGTCAATCGGTTCAGTAGTTTAGCCGTGAAAAGGTAACAGACAGAGTTACTTTCGCATTTATAATATTAGTAATGATACTTTCTCTAAGGTCCAGTTAATCCTTAAAAGCCGGCAAATCACTTGTTACTATTCTAAAATGCAGGATATTGTCAACAATAGTGTTACCTATGGATATCAACTATCATTTGCCCAAGGATCTTCTGTACCAAAAACATAACTATAATGCTCTCTACACTTTTTAAACTTTCGCGATCGGAATTAATTGTTGCATAAGACTCCAGACTCCAGAGAGACTCCAGAGTGTCTTCCCGTGACCACGATCGGTGTAACCCGGTCGAAACGTCGAGGTAAATAATAATTATGTTACACGCGATTAAGACCTGTAAATTAAGCAACAATATAATGCTCTCTAAAAATCAGACAAGAATTGAGCCATTTGCTCCCTAAAAATCACCTTTAAAAAGGGAGCACAGACTTTTTTATGTTTTATCCCAAAATTCTTACTGAATCAATAAACAGTCATTTAATCGTGAAAGGTTCTTTAACATTCACGTCCACTGAGTCTCAATATAAAACGTTAATAATGTCACCGCGTGTCACAGTGATGGGTTCCGAGTATACACTTGTGTATGTATCGGCCGATATCTTAATTAGACTTGAATTAATTAACGCGAACACTTGTTTGTGTTACGAATCGGTCATAAAACAGATTATGTTACTGCTTACTACTTGTATTATTTTAATTATAATCATTTTTATGATTCTACTAGCTGTGCCCCGCGGTTTCACCCGCGTAGTTCCCGTTCCTGCGTGAATACAGGGATAAAATAGCCTATGTCACGCACTGATAACTTAGATTTCCATGAGTGAAAGAATTTTTGAAATCGGTTCAGTAGATCCCGAGATTACCCCTTACAATTTAACAAACACACAAACTTTACTTCTTTATAATATTAGTATAGACTAGCTGTGCTCCGCGGTTTTACCGCGCGGAACCTTATCTCGTGTGTGAATTTTGGTATAAAAAGTCAATTCTTTGGGCTATATCACTATCACTACTTAGTATAAAACAAAGTCGCTTGTTCTGTCCCTATGTATGCTTAGATCTTTAAAACTAAGGAACGGATTTTGATGCGGTTTGTTTTAATAGATAGAGTGATTCAGTGGGAAAGTTTTAAGCATAATTTTATCCCCATATTCCAACGGGAACGGGAACTACGCGGGTGAAACCGCGGGACACAGCTATCTAGTTTTAAAGAACGTCTGTATCAAATTTCGTCTAAATTCAGTATTTTGCGTAAATGAGTAACAAACGTCCAAACTCACAAACATACAAACTTTCGCATGTATTATATTAGTAGGATATACTCGTAATATTTATGATTTTATTCAATGTTGTGTATATTCTTTATAGTTTTCTTACGTCATACTCAAGTTGTTCAGGTACAATAGTACAATTGCCTGTGAAGCATGAGGTCCCAGATTCAATGCTTGGATCGAGCAATGCATGTTTATTTATTTCACTGAATGTCTATCTATCTATCTATCTATACTAATATTATAAAGAGGAAAGATTTGTTTGTTTGTAACGAATAGGCTCCGAAACTACTGAACCGATTTTAATATTTTATCCCCGTATTTCCACGGGAACGGGAACTACGCGGATGAAACCACAGGGCGCTGTTATTAGATTGATATAGCCTTAGAATTTAACGGTGCCAACTAAATAAAGGAAATCAAATAAAAAAATATATACTTACTTATTTCAAAACATATTTATCAATTTCCAAAATGTATTTCGAAATATTTGCACGATTCCTTACATTAAGATTGTATCAGAATTATTCGGAACTGTCAGACGTTGTGTCGCCAAACGGTCACCGTCACAGAGAGTTATCGACGGAGTACGGAATCATCAAAAACAATCAAGTATTTTGAAAATAAACCACATTTACTTAATTTTGTGATATAATTTATTTCCTTGGCTGAAATTAATAACTGATTCTTTGGCGTAGTGATAAAACCTTGACTTTCAGACTTGACTTTGGGTCAGTGACTTCCATTCGTAAAGATGCTAATTCGATTCTTGTCATTCTAAATGTTTTTGAATTCATTATCACTATTTAGACACTCTTACACTTCAAAACATTTAAAATATCATCCATGATTCATCTCAAAATATAAAAAAACATCAAAAAAATCTATCACCCACAGATTTGAACCCGCTACCAACTAATTATCTTGTAAAACATTAAAATTAAACAATTACACGCGTCAACGTTAGCTTAGTCACCTGTCATCATTCCAAGATGGCCGCCGTACGTGAAACGTCAAATGGTAATGTCAGTAGTATACCTTTAAGCGCGCCGGCACAAATAAATCACATAGATATTCATATTTGATACATAAAGTTGAGTTTTATAAAAAAATATAGTGTTTTCTCGGAAACTTGAGTTGTGACGAGTGACCGGGTATAAGTGGGCGCGAAAGTGTTAATGTGTACAATTTTTTTATTAATTTAGTTTTGATACCAAATATCATGTATTTAAAACAAACAACTTTGATTATAAACTTTTGGAGTTTTCTTTATCATTTAGGAAATAAATCACATCGTATCAAGAAACTACATCACCAAATCAATTTGTTTACTAAGTTAAACTCGCTAAGTTTTTATTAAATTATAGCTCAAACCTTCTAATTTGTATTTTTTTATTTCCATTTCATAATTTTGTGTATTTTTTTAATGAATTTATTTATAACTAGCAGCTCCCCGCGGTTTCACCCGCGTGGTTTCCGTCCCCGTGGGAATACGGGGATAAAATATAGCCTATGTTATTCAGGGTGAATGTAGCTTTCTAATGGTGAAAGAATTATTGAAATCGGAAAGTAGTTTCGGAGCCTATTCGTTACATACACACAAACAAACAAACAAATCTTTCCTCTTTATAATATTAGTATAGATAAATCTTTTTTTGTAAGCATGTATCTTTCAATCTATCACTATATAAGGCCGCCTTTGCCCATGTACCTTATGTTTTTATCATTTCTTATTTTCTGTATCCTTGTGTGTGTATTATGAGCAATAAAGTATTTTCTATCTATCTATAATATAGGTGCCTCTTTCTACAAAAAAAAGGATACAAAACAAATATACTCAAACACTTTCGCACACACCACTCCATCGTCCAAGCTACTCTTTAAGATGCCGCGGCCGATACACTCGCCGTCATGTGACACCGTATGAACTATACTGAGACACTTGTAATAGCTATACGATACACCTGGTGTTACTCGATTGGGAGGATCAAATAATTATGGTTTTTCGGGGGAAAATAAGGTTTGATTGGAGAAATGGTGATAGGGAGGAAGATAGGTTACTTTTTACAAGCTTTTATTTAGTGTCACCTGTCCCGTTGTCTGTAATCAAATATTGCAAGACATTTTTCGAACACTTCTGGTTATCCGATTGAGCTGAAATTTGGCATACTTATGTAAGTCCCATGACAATGCAATAAAAAAGGTTTTTTTTTTTAATTTATTCTTGTTTATGTAGAAGTAGAAGGAATATACATAATTTTTTTAATTAATTATTTTTCTACAGAATATTTGGAAATGATGACCATTTTCAGAAATGCTATATGAACGTATTTTTTTGCTGTTACACAAATAAATGTTTAATTTCATGATACATAACGAAAAAAACGCGGGTAAAACCGCAAATCTTAGCTAGTTACTCTATAAAAACAAACATATCTCTATATTATTTCCATTAGTAGTTTTATCATGAGTCACCGACATATATGGTGTTAGAATTGAGACATTTATTATCAAACTTGTTGTTTTGAAGATGTATATTCAAATGATTATCATATTTTAGTGGAATCGTAAAAGTCGCTTGATATTCACACCTAGAGTTATGTGGGAAAGTTGTAATATTTAAAAGCAAAATTAAATAATGGGTATGTTTTAAACTATTAACATTGTTTTTGCTATTTTTTGGGACTATGGATCATTAACTGATTCATATTTGTTTTTTATTTTATTAATTCAATAATAGCTAATCTAAGGACTTTATAACAAGTTTTTATTTAGTGTCACCTGTCCCGTTGTCTGTAATCAAATCTTGCCATTTTTCGACCACTTCTGGTTATCCAATTGAACCGAAATTTGGCTACTTGTGTAAGTCCCATGACGATACAATAAAGGCTAAAAAATGCTTGTTTTTAAAAAGGTTTTTTTCTGGTTTTACTCTTTGACATTCATAAGCGTTTCTTTAAGGCCAAAAATCTGAATATGTTTTAATTTTGAGGTATGTATTGTAGGCTTTAGCAAAAGTAACTTTTTTCAATCGTTCAAGCAAGCAAAACAACAGAACATAACTAGTTAAATAACAAAGAAAACCATTTAAAAACATTCTATTTCATTCGTTTCCTCATACAAACTAAATTCTATTCTAATAACATAAGCACTTAGTCCAATTTAGCAATGCTAAGGTATTATTGTCGTACATGGATTATTTAATATATAATTTTTATTAAAGAATGTTCACAGAGGCGCGTCTATCTCGAACAATCGTCGCCAGTAGTGATGGTACCTTTCCGTAATTATTTCGAGTGGCAATCTACTTATAATAGGGTTTAAAACTACTAGATGCGACAGTTTTCAAACAAATACTAGGAAAATACATGTTTTATTTTCTACTAGCTGTGCCCCGCGTAGTTCCCGATCCCGTGGGAATTTCGAGATAAAACGTTCCTATGTTCTTTCCCGGACCATAAGCTACCCCTGTACCAAATTTCAAGTCAATCGGTTCAGTAGTTTAGCCGTGAAAAGGTAACAGACAGACAGACAGAGTTACTTTCGCATTTATAATATTAGTTAGGATTAGGATTAGTTAGGACTAGCTAATCTAACCTAATCTTCGTTAATTCCATTCCTACTGGTGGTAGCATGATGATATTTTAAGTTCGAACCAACAATTTTTGAGATTAACACCAATCAACCCAACTCTTCAAATTTTCAATATTTTTACACTACATAGTGTAAAACAAAGTCGCTTTCTCTGTCCCTGTGTATGCTTAGATTTTTAAAACTACGCAACGGATTTTGATGCGGTTTGTTTTAATACATAGAGTGGTTGAGTGGGAAGGTGTTTAGCATAATTTTATCCCCATATTCCTACGGGAACTACGCGGGTGAAACCGCGGGGCGCCGCCATTTTCACATATAAAAAACAATAAATAATTATTAATACCGTAGTAATTCCAGAAGTTGTAACGAAGAAACAGTATTTCATTACGGTAATCGTAATTTTTACGTAATAACTCCGACTCTGCGTGATGTTATCAAAATGATTGCACCTCGACGAGTGATTGCTAAATGTTGTGGCATACAGTACCCACGGTGGATACCAGCATTACCAGATCTAATTATTAATTTTAATCAATTTTATAATAAGACTGCTGTGCGGAAATTTAGTGGAAATTTTACTGTTGCTGCAGCAGACTAGCTTATAAGTGTGTGCGTAGTTTCTGATACCCTAGATACAAGTTTGAACTTAGTTAGTGATCAGTTACTGTAATGAGATGATGTAGTGAATGATTATGTTATGTTATGTTTTTAACTTGTGGGTGTTTTGAGTGAAAAGTAACCTGTTTTATTTAATCCTAATTTGGTGGGAGTTTTGGCATAAAAATAAACAATGTTTTGTTTTTGGTTATAAGTAACTTCTGTGCCTTTTACTTAAAAATTGGATTAGTTGTTTTTGTGCCTATTAACTTTTATACAAATTTTGTTTGATCCATTAATGTTGACCTTTGCCCTTCAGTGAGACGACAATGGGTTTAAGAAAAAAGAAATGTACATCCCCATCATTGTTTATGCATCTAAATAAGTGTTCAAGTACGAAGAATTATTTGACCTACATCAAGGGCTTAAATGCTGGTAAAAAAAACAATTATGTTAATTTCAATAAAATCTCAATTAGTTCACAAAACTCACCAACAGATGGCGCTAGCAGTACCAACAATTACAATGCGTTTACGCACCAGTAATGGCGTCCGATCTAAATTTACACGAACCGAGGGTAGATACACATCTTAACGACTTCACGAATCGATGGTCGGCTAGGGCCGATTCCCGATCCGTAATTAAATATTTTAAATTCACGCGTCGATAGCTCCGTAGAACATTTTAAAACAAGTTATTTTTGGGAATATTTTTACCCACAAACCTGTTTTGTTATAATAAGGACATTAATTTAACAATTAATTTGGCAATTAAAATGGATTTTATTGTTTTTGTTGGATATATTTTATTATTTTTGAAATAGTTTTTTTTGTGTTATTTTAATAATTAAATATGATTTAATTTAGTTATTTATTCGCTGTTTTGTTTTTGTAGTCTAATGCTCAGACTGCTGCTGTTTATTTCTCCCGTGGAAATCTCGATCCCGTACATTTTATTATTTTATATCTGTTCATAATAAACATTTATGTACCAAATTTCATCTAAATCAGGTTTGTATTTCTTTCGTAAAAGAGCAACATACAACCACCACATTCTCCCATTCTCACCCAATTTTTTATTAAAAGTTGGATTACAAAAGAATGAATGTATCTATCACCAAAAATTCTTATCATTATAATAATAAGTCACTCTGTTTATGATACCATACTTACTACTTGTAACTCAAATAGTGTCATGCTACTAAAACGAAATTTCCTTAAAATTTTCGTGTCACCCTAATAGAACATAACAACCGATCGCAAGTCAAAATCATTCCGTCTCTAATTATGGCAGCCATTGTCAAATGTACAATAAAATTGAGTATCTTACGAAATACAAAGAAACACGGCATTGTATGCGCACGATTCGATTTGCCAACCGCCATTGTAATATGTCGGCAAAAATTGGGATCTGATATAAATTATGAATGTAATTGCGATATTAATTGTGTAATTTATATTATATCTATCGTAATGTTTTGCGTGTGTGTGTTTTCTATTGGAAGTCTGATTACTAGGCTTACAAAATATTTAAAAAATGAAAATCCTAACCTTAGAAATGTTGATGTCGTACTTGGGACTTCATACAATAAAAACTTTGTCTACATTACTATAAAAACTTTTTGGAATATTTACAAAAAAAAAGTTTTCGATAAAAAAATAATAAAAACGTGAGGTTTTTTTTCGTTACGGAATTTCTGGATTCGGTCCCCGCGCTCAAGGCCCTCAATAGAAGCTATGAAATAGCTTAAAAATATGGGCAATAGGATTTTGAAAATCTACAGAATGTATTTTTGATTGACTTGGAAAAACTTATTTTTGGTTAAAAATACGGACAACGCAATGATCTAATGTTTTACATTGTTTCCCACACAGAACTTTGAAGACTAAGGGCATATTCCACGATCTTCAAGTAAATTTACTCACCAAGTAAAGTGAGTCTTGTCTTCTTACTTTATGTCAAGTGACAAAGACAACATTTGTGAGTACTCGGAACATTACTTGAAGATCGTGAAATAGGCCCTAAATATCCATAACTTTACCCTGATTAAGGCCTCACTGTTTCGTTAAGTTGTCATGTAGTTGGTCCGTCACGGTCCGGTGTGCAATAATTGTCCGATTGACTGTTCTCATGTGTGGTGCTTGACGCCATCATTGATACATATGGACGAGAAATGTGGTCAACATGAAAAATAAATATAAAAAAACTATATAGCAGTGCCCCGCCGTTTCCCTTAAATACATACTAAACCTAAATCCTAACTAATATTATAAATGCGAAAGTAACTCTGTCTGTTTGTCTGTTACCTTTTCACGGCTAAACTACTGAACCGATTGACTTGAAATTTGGTACAGGGGTAGTTTATGGTCTAGGAACGGACATAGGCTATGTTTTATCCCAAAATTCCCACGGGATCGGGAACTACGCGGGGCGCTGCTAGTTTGAAATAAAAAGTTAAATCCCATGTGATACTCCTGACTTTAAGGCCTACCTCCAAATCAATAATGAGATGATGTAATGAATGATTATGTTATTGTTATGTTGCCCCCAAATCGGTTCAGTTTTACGTAACAGACTAGCAAACCACCATACACAGGATATAACACAGGAATTGAACCTAGGATATATACGCTTGGTATTATGCACAAATGTATATGCTACGAGTATTACGGCTACTTTACTTTAAAATCTACTAGCAGCGCCCCGCGGTTTCACCCGCGTAGTTCCCGTTCCCGTAAGAATATGGGGATAAAGTTATGCTAAAAACCTTCCCACTGAATCACTCTATCTATTAAAATAAACCGCATCAAAATCCGTTGCGTAATTTTAAAGATGTAAGCATACATAGGGACAGAGAAAGCGACTTTGTTTTATACAATGTAGTGATGGTGATAAACAATATGATTGTTCTTTTTGTCCGTCAGTATGTCAGCTCCGTGCGCCCTTGTCCCTTCATAACCACTGGTCTATGACCATCCTATAAAGCCTCATTTATACACCAGACCATACATTAGTATGCATATTACGTAACAATAGATCGAATTGTGTGCGTCTGCGCATGTTATATTGGATTCGATACCCGTTTACAGTTAAAATGTCCATTTGTATTTTAATCGTCATGTTGTAAGTGTGACGCGATTGTTTAATTTGAATAATTTCTTAGAAATGATGTATTGGTTTCGTTTCTTTAATTGTTTGTTTACAAATATAAACATTGACTGATTTATTTAATAGTTTTTGTTTTTAAGTGGCTTTAAACGAATTTTACTAAGAATTATAAAGTTACTAGTAGCGCCCCGCGGTTTCACCCGCGTAGTTCCCGTTCCCGTGGTTATTTCGGGATAAAAAGTATCATATGTGTTATATTGATGTATAAGCTAAATTATTGTTAGGTTTCATTAAAATCCATTCAGTAGTTTTTGCGTGAAAGAGGAACAAACATCCATACATCCACACTCACAAACATTCTCGTCTTTATAATATTAGTGGGATAGCTGGTTTTAAGGAATATTAGCTTATTAGCTACAATTTGAACTATGCCAAAAGTTCTGCTCTACATTTTCTGAGCTACCAACGCCATACCACTGCTTTGACTTTTTTAATAAAGATTTTTTGATAAATTACTCTAACAAAGACCAATTAATGAGTTTTTCTTCAATATCTATAATGTACAGACAGTCTGTTTCAATATAATCATAATTTTTACTATTTATCTCTAAATTCCTCCACCAAAAACGAGAACTACGCTCAAAACCACTGGACGCAACTAGTGCTAGTACAATAATGATTTTCTTTTTACAAACAAATCAATATTCTGTCCAATAACTCCAACCCGTTGACATGACATCTATTGTCACAATGTCACCGGCGTAATTTGACATTTGACATAATTTCCTCATTGTAATATGACAGCCCTTGTGTTACGCTATCCTGATCATTCTACACCCTTTATTACCAAGCTACAAGGTTCAAAATAGCGTGGCAAATACGAAATCATTCTGGGAAAAATATCAATGAAACGTATACATTTCTTATTTTATTATTATCGTGATATTTGATTTGTATTTTGTGTTATTTTTGATTCGGGATGTTTTGAATGTTGGTTCGTGTCTTTTGTATATATTTTAAGTTGCTAATGATAATCGATGGGAGGGTTAAAGGCTAAGAAATTGTGACCAAGAACCTGCCATCAACCTTTGGTAATCTTTTTTCAGTCTGTGAAGATCTGCAGCCAAACCTCTCCTTCTCATCTTCCCCTTTCACCAAACGTCAAAAGTTGAGATATCTCTACAAGTTCATGATGTATTTGTGACTTTTCCGAGATGCATGCATAGAGGTAAGTATTATAGATAGAGCAAGGGAGCCAGGTCTCCAGTTGTCCCTCGGTTAGAAAGAGAGAGACGATCGCGGTACCCTATAAGTGAGAAATTGAACGACTTGAAATATTGGATAAGAATGAAATATAACAAGTTAGTTATTTTTAGTGGTGAATAATGTTACAATGTTTTTATAAATTATTCGTTTAACAACTCAAATGTTAGTACAATAATAGGGTACAGCGATCTTCTCTCTCTTTCTAACCATCCGGTTTATATGAGGCGACCATAGCCAACGGTATTTTTACGTTTGATTTTAGAACATTCTAGAAAAGTGCATACCTCAAAGGCTTGGAACTCTTCAGCAGCTTTTTACTCATGATGACCTGTCTGCTTGCCCTACATATCATAAAGTACTGTTAAATCTACCATAATAAAGTCACAAATATCATTACACAACATATGTCTGGAGTACAAATCTAGGAAACCTACCAAATTGTCTAACCAACTTAAAAGAACCTTATTGATATTCAAAATTAGACCTTCACACCTTGATTTTAAGGGTTTTCTGAACTGCATTTAAATAATGAGTCATGGTTTAAATGATAAAACAGAGAGTTCCTTGTTTAATATCAATTTGTTTGCATGTCTGCGAGTCTGTGAGTAATGTGGTCTAGTGTTTCATGGTCTTTGGGACTGTCGGTGACTCAGAAGTTAAGTAGCACTTTTACCAAAAAAATAATATAAAGTAAAATCTCCCAGATAGTTTTTATAAATTGATTTTCTTCAAATGGAAACAACATCCTGTAAGACATACTTATATAAAATGTATATGCTTGTAAAAGTTAATTCCTATAAAATTCAAAGTAACTTTAAAGTGACTAAGTACGACTTATAGGTACCCAAAATAAATATCAAAATCTGGTCAACAGATTGCTCCTCTGTTTTAAGTGGGCTAAAAATATTGCAAAGAAAATTGGAGAGCAATATGTTAATTTGATTTAAAATGGCGAGCATATCTCAGAAATCCGGGAAAATTTTCGTCCATTTTCCCTTAAAAAAATCATCCCAAGTCGCTCTTCAGTCTATCCCACTATTAGGCTATTTATCCACTATTTCTATCCTATTAGGAAGTGTATCCTATCGTACGTTTCCCACGGTGTGGCGACCGCAGCCAGGCTACAAATTGCACCGGTCTGTAATGGAGATCAAATTAACGCAATTTACAGACGTGTCATCTTACGCATCTTACGTAAATGAGAATGGACGGTGTTGTATGCAATGTGTACACCGCCTTACTCTCTCCTCGGGAATAATTAGGTTCATTTTTTTACTAGCAGCACCGGCGTAGTTCCCGATCCCGAGGGAATTTCGTGAGAAAACGTAGCCTATGTTCTTTCCCGGACCATTAGCTACCCCTGTATCAAATTTCAAGTCAATCGGCTAAACTACTGATAACCATGAAAAGGTAGCAGACAGACAGACAGACAAACAGAGATATTTCGCATTTATATTATTAAGTAGGGACTAGCAGCGCCCCGCGGTTTCACCAGCGTAGTTTTCAATTTACCCCCGTTTTCTCCCCCTAGGGGGGGAATTTCCAAAAATCCTCTCTTAGTAGTCTAAGTCGCTCTGTCCCTATGTATGCTTAGATCTTTAAAACTACGTAACGGATTTTGATGCGGTTTGTTTTAATAGATAGAGTGATTCAGTGGAAAGGTTTTTAGCATAATTTTATCCCCATATTCCTACGGGAACGGGAACTACGCGAGTGAAACCGCGGGGCGCCGCTAGTATAATATATTTTTTGTTCCGTTGTTAGATTATATATTAATTTTGATGTTGCAGGAGTTTAGATATAAACGGGCATACTGATGAAATTAGTGTTTTGTATATTCGGGTATTTTTTAAAGTACACAAATATAGTTAAAGACAATTGCAAAACAAGAATAAATAAAACAAGGTAGCACTCCGGGAGTGCCGGCAGAAATGAAAACTTCAATATTAACGTTGTGTTTAATTATAAGTATAAAAGTACTATCATTTATGAGGTAGAATACAATGTTTGTTTCTTACTTCAGTTATCATAAACGTCACGTGATGCTGATCTTACGCTTTTTCGATCAGCATCACGTGACCCTGATGCGAGTTTGAAAGTTTTTACCCATACAAAAAAAAGTGCTCAGCGCCGCTAAAGAAGTTTTCACTTCAAAAAACCTTTTTAAAGACAAGCTCATTTTAGATTTTATTGCATTGTCATGGAACTTACATAAGTAGCCAAATTTCAGCTCAATCGGATAACCAGAAGTGGTCGAAAAATGGCTTGCAAGATTTGATTACAGACAACGGGACAGGTGAAACTAAATAAAAGCTTAGAAAAACACTTTTTTTGATATTTTTTGTGTCTTGTTTCCAAGTCAAAATAGCTTATACCAAAATAATATAAAAAGATATAAAGACATAATAGTTCTTTTATGAAAATGAAAACTAATTTAATATTTTATGTAGTACATTAAAATATATTAAAAAAGTTTAAACAATAATTTTGATATATAATAAATTTTAATAGCATTATTTGTACGTCATAATTTGAAAATAAAACCCAAATATTTTCAATTTTATGTATTTTTACTTGGAAACGAATTGATCGTGAGAACTATAGCATCGCATTATCTGAAGATTTTAAATTAGTATTTAATGTAACTAAAACCAGATATAAAACTAAACAAATTAGATAATTTAAACAACACATTGTCATTGAAAAGTGAACTCTATTATCTAAACAATAAGAAACAAGAAGTTACTTTCAAAGTTTGGCAAAACACAGATTTAACGCCATTAAAAGATTAAAACGCCGAGATAGAAGTGTGAGGTTCACGGAATATGGCGACATGATTTTTATCGTCAGATTAATTGAATATTAAATTACTTGATGATTCACAATTTGGACTAAATGATGTGTCGACAGGTGACTTAGATCTTACTAATATTATAAAGTAACTATACCCGCATTAGCTCTAGGCGCATTGGTCGCAGCGTGAAGTTTTGAAGTTGATTGAATGAAATCCCCCTGTATTTTGAAGTTCCAAAACGAAGTTGGGTTTTTGGTCGACTCGACCACTAGCAGTTCAGATGAGTAGTCGACTCGACCATCGGCCAAAAAACTGTGGCCGAGTGGTCGAGTTGACACCTACACTTTTTCAAAAGGTGGCTACTCGACCATGGGCCGAAAAACTGTGGCCGAGTGGTCGAGTTGACACCTACACTTTTTCAAAGGCTACTCGACCGTCGGTCGAGTTTTGTGTGGTCGAGTCTCCACCTAAGTAGAAGATTTCTATCCTATAACAAAAATAATCCTGGAAATAAATGTCTTTGTAAAAATGTGTGTGATTGAGCCTAAATCTGTTGTACTTTAAGAGGATTTGTTGATGACCATACAGGATTGACTCACACACAGGGAATAAACAAACTCTTGGAATATCAAGATTATTATGCAGAAGTAGTAAAAATTACTGCGTTTTACATGGTGCCCCTTCAGGCCCGGAGCTCAAATCTCTCGCCTCACCTCTTGCTCCTAATGTTCTTTAAAAACCTACAATACACTTAAAAGACTTGGCTTTTGTAACTTTTACGCGTCTACGTCAGTTGCCTTCCTATGATCTGTTCCTACATTCGCCACCTACATCATAAAACAACGACAAACAAACACAATACCAAACTCATTGTACCAGAACCAGTTAGAACCACAAAATTAATAAAATTTGATTCAAAGAGAGACTACAATCAATCATTCGAGGTACGTCCTTATACTAACGAATGTGGTATTATATATGAGTAACGCTGGACGCTTGGTTGGCCACGGTAACGACCAGTGATTGTTATGTGAAATCACGAGGAAATTCAGGGTCATGCACTTGTATGTGCTTGAGAACGTGTCGCGACTTGGCCTACATCTTTGAGTCATTATTTGACTGGTTTTAGTGATTACTTCCGTTCTTATACAGGGTAGCGTAGTTAATACATATAAAACTGCTCAAATGCTGGTTCATTGGAGTTGTCTAAGCTTACCTAAGAACTGTCAAACGTATCTTGAAAACGACTAACACTGTGTGAAACATAACATAACATAACATAATCATTCACTCCACCATCTCATCATAGTAACCGACCCCTAACTAAGTTCGAAGCTTGTATCTAGGGTATCAGAAACTACGCACACACTCATTCACACACACACCCAGACCGAGACAAACATTATTCCTTGTGATATTTCTTGACCTTCAAATCTTCAAGTAAAGAATGTACCTCGTAACTCAAATGCATGGTACTTATGCCTCCTGAGGTATCTATGGGGTCACTTACCTTCAGGAGATCCGTCTATGAGTTTGCCCCTTATGACATAAAAATACCTATGAAGAAAAAACCTTATGCAAAAATCCGGACTATATTTTTTTGGTCACACAAATATTTCTAAAATTCTCAGATGGATCAAACACACCATCAACCAATATATCCATGAACCATAACAAAAAATTCTAACTCCCAATAATTTTTAACCCTTCCAATCACCACCTCGTCCACACTCACCCAACACAATTCGCGCACACATTCCCCGCCGCCATCGCCAGTTCGGGTCGTCACGCGTGATGCGCCGGAGACGTCGCGATTCCTTCCTGTACTATTACACCACTCAACGCTAATGGCGTATTGATGTATTCCAACATTTTATTGCTGTTTTTAACTCGTGTTTTATTTCTATATTTTTATTTTATATCGTTTTGGTTTTGATTGGTGTTAGGTTGTTATTGTAAAAAATATATTCAATAACTTACATCGTACTCGTATAGAAATTTACATTAATAAAATACATTGACTTTAATTAAATAATGAAATATCAGAAATAAACTTGAATATTTCAATGTTAAAAATTAACATAATTTGTCCAAATTATTAGTAACGTTTATTAAGATTGACCATATGAGAATATTGAGATACAATAAAACTAACTCGTTACCCAGCTCTTAAAAAATATTCATGCAAAAATTTACGTTAATCTGCCACACCTTTTGAAGAATAAATCAATATAATCCAACACACGCCATCCCATCAACGAACTGCTACAAAATAACCGTGAAACCCATAAAACTCTTGTTAGCTATTCAAATTGATCCTTCGTCACGAGTTGACACGTTAAATAATGTTGGTTTTTCACCTTTCCGGATCATTAGAGTCCCTCCCGACCTTCGAAGTGATAGATTGATTGATTCCACCGTTTACGCGGTCAACCGGCCGTGGTCGTATAAAAGTGTATAAAAATAATACATGTGTCCATTGTACCCGTCGCGTATCGATAGGGTTAACTGTACCGGAACGCTGGACAATTCAATTATAGTTTAAAGGAAGTTTATTGTTTAAAATATATAGTTTGTTAGCTTTTTTGCTAGGTGTATCCTGTTTGGCTAGTTCGATGGCAATAATGAGCTATTTTTGTTCACTAATTTTAATTATGTTTCGGGTTGAAACAATTAGGCAAACGAAGTGATTGAATATATTGTTCGTCTTTGTATTAATGTCGTCAATGAAGAAGCATTCTTCCTGGAGTGGTTTTACAGAACGACAATTTGTATAGATGTCTATAAAAAGCTTTGCATTTGATACTTTAAACAAAGAGATTATTTAAATTCTATACATAACTGAAATGTATCCTCTATGAAATCTATACTCTATACTTGTTTGTACGCGCTAAACTCAGGAACTACTGGTCCGATTTGAAAAAATATTTCGGTGTAGATAATCCATTGATTGAGGAAGGCTATAGGCTATATTTTATCCCCGTATTCCCACGGGAAATACGGGCGCTGCTAGAAGAGTCTCGGAATGAATAGGTTTGTCACCTTAGAGTTGGTTTTGACTTGCACTAGTATTGCAAGAAACAATTATGCCAACATACAAGTGTAAGAAACAGTGATGCTAACATTTAAATAAATAGAATGACGTTTGCTATCGAATATGGTTTTGCTTGATTTTTCTATCATTTTTTAAACACTGCCTTGTGCGCGCGGCATATAAAAACCTCTTTGATATTTTCAAGATAAACATATACGAAATATCTACTCAAAGCCTTAAATCAAGAAAATTCAATCCAAAAAGCATTAATTACGTAAAAAATCTACGATTACGAAACCGTCTCGTCATGAAGACGCGCAATTAACCAGTAGTCGTGACAAACAAACATGACAATACGAAATTACTTCTATTATAGAAGTTATTAGGAATCAACTGACTATGATGACAGATGGACGGACAGATAAAAAGGTATTGTGTTTTAAAAAGGTGACTAAGTTTGGAAATAGAGGGATATGTGATGGTGGTGAAACGTAGTGTGGTATGAGTGTTGTTCACCGTTTAGAAAGAAAGAAAGAAAGAAAGAAACAGTTTATTTAAACATCACACACTATTTAGACAAAAAATACAGTAAAAATACAAAAGAAAATAATAATAAAAACTAAGGAAATACATAAAAAGACTTAATAAACAAATACAATAGAAACACACATAGTATAAATAGTGGGTGATGAATAAAAGGACCCAACTCAGCATAACGCTGTGATGCATGAAGCATCACAACACTGATTTTCAGTTGGGCCCTCAGAGTCATCACGGAATATAAAACAAATAATAAAAATATACATTGTCGGACATTTTTATGTCAAAATAAAAAATGACATTGACAGTTGACATTTATGGCCGGAAGGACTGCCAAGTGCCACGTACGCATTAAGCATGGCGCGAGCGTGGAGCGCTAAATCACAAGCAAACCAAACCAAACCAACCAACAACCAATACAATTGCGGCTGCTTGGTTGGTTGTTTACAAAATTGCGTTGCGGCTCCAGCCATCCTGGCCGGCCTATACCTAACCTGGACTACTACACCACCCAGATCCCTAACCTAAAAGCACGCAGTGAAACAAACATTAATTTTGAGGCTAAGTTAATAAGTTTTTGTCACAAAAAACTACCCTCCGTACTTCGCAATTGTAAAGCAAACTAAGCCAAGAGAGGCCGCGTTTAGATAACTATACTAATGTTTTGAGAAAAACAGAACTTTCTTTCGTTTTTTATTTGAATGCGATACATAAACTAAGGAACTACTGATGGAACATACCAGTTTTAAATATTCTACATTATTATTTTTGATAAAATTATTATAAATAGTGGATTTATCGTAAAGTTTTGTAATGGGTGCAAACTTTTGTAAAACGGTAAAACAGATTAAGATGAAAACTTCATAACACATGGCGTGTATTTTATGTTGAAACTTCCAAGGTATCTAGATCTTCGACGGCAAAACTGAGACACACAACTAAAAGACGCTTTTAGCTTGCTTACGCGTGTTATATAGCATACCACCTGATAAGTCACTCTATGTCACAAGTTATCATACCTCTAAGGTTCGAGATGTATGCACGAATGGCGGTCATTAAATAATTATAATTGTTAAGTTTTAATTGTTATAATATTATTTCTTTATTGGATTGTCTGAGAGATTGTTTTAGAAACTTTTATTGTTTGTAGTTGTCACGCGATCTCGATTGTTGGCTTCTGATAACTTCATAAAGGTTTTTGAATCAAGTTATTAATTAAATGCTTTAAGAGAAATAGTAGATTTCTGCTTGTGGTTTTGTTCGCTGTTATTGAGAATATCGCATTTCTATAGTACTTTTAAAAGCTTTAAAGTGAATGATAGATTTTTCCCAGGGCGTTACTAAAATAACAATAATTATTAATAAATATTATTTACATATTTTCCAGGAGGGTGCAGTAAATGTCATCATCATCATCAGCCCCCCTCAGTCCACTGCTGGACATAGCCCTCTCCCAATATACGCCGCTGACCCTGAACATCAACTCTTCTTTGCAAATCACTGCTGCAAATATCTTCAATCCCTAAAAAGGTCTCATACTATTTAAAATAATGTAATATCAGTCACTAGCGGCGCACCGCGGTTTCACCCGCGTAGTTCCCGTTTCCGTAAGAATATGGGGATAAAATTATGCTAAAAACCTTCCCACTGAATTACTCTATCTATTAAAACAAAACGCATCAAAATCAGATCTAAGCATACATAGGGACAGAGAAAGTGACTTTGTTTTATACTATGTAGTGATGATGAATCGCAAAATGTGTTGATAAGCGCATAACTCAACAACGCCTGGACCAATTTGGCCAATTCTTTTTTTGTTGTGTTTGTAATTGTCAGGAGAAGGTTCTTATGTAAAAAAGTCTGGAAAATCTAAGCCGGGCAGGGGCGCTAGTAGTAATAAAATACCATGCGTTATACTTCGCACTCTACCTTTGATTGTTCACACGCATTATACCTACATTAATGGCTGCCTACATTGTCACCTAATTGAACCTTAGACCATTGACTCAGACCAGACTATCACCGAGTGACACTCACAGATTAAAATCAACAGGAAATGAAAGTACAGCAAAGAAATGGCTATTTATTTGTGTATTGTGTTATGTCAACGTAATAATTATTAAGTTATGTAACTAGCTGTGCCCCGTGGTTTAACACGCGTTCTTTAGCAAGAAATTCAGAATTTTTGGATTCTCAAATATCTGCTGAAGAACGCGATCTAT
This sequence comes from Timandra comae, assembly GCA_958496195.1. Lineage (NCBI taxonomy): Eukaryota > Metazoa > Arthropoda > Insecta > Lepidoptera > Geometridae > Timandra > Timandra comae. Next base: position 871,328 of record OY292372.1, on the reverse strand, counting down.
CTCTGCCGTATTTGCGTTGCACATTTAGTTTGGTTTAGCTCTGTCAAAGTGGTTGTCTCTGTCAAAATTTTGAATACTGTCAAAGTGACAGATTTGACTGACAAGGTGTCAAATGCTTCCCAGGTTTTGTTAAACCGGACTAAAAATGCAACGCAAATAAGGCAGAGTCTATCTGTTCTGTCTTTCTGTCTAAATGAATAGGTATAGTTATATTTTGCGATATAAGCAAGAATTTTAAAATGTTTCTATTGTAATGTCCCTTGTTGTTTTATGTGTGAATAAGTAGCAAATATCCACTTTTAACTTTCTTGTATAACTTTTTCATATACTCAAACTTACCTATAATACTGTACTAACTCTTCCTAAATCAGGTTTCCGTCGAAATTTCGGGATAAAAAGTATCCCAAGTCTCAATCCTTGGAATAAACTACATTTATATCAAATTGTATCCTTATCCTGCCAACCATTTGAGCGTAAATCAGTAACAAACACACACACATACAAACTTTCGTCCTAATAATATTAGTGTTGAGTGTTGGTGATATAATAACAACAAAATAATGTTCTAATGCGATATGCATCATTGTCAAACAACAGGACATGTTAATCGTTACTTAAACATTTCTCACTCAAAATAGAATAGTAATTGGAGTTAGGGCGGGTTTAGACGAACGACAAGATGAGAGAGAATAAAAATAACTATTTTGACATTTATCTAAAACTAGCAGCGCCCCACGGTTTCACCCGCGTAGTTCCCGTTCCCGTAGGAATATGGGGATAAAATTATGCTAAAAACCTTCCCACTGAATCGCTCTATCTATTAAAACAATCAAAATCAGATCTAAGCATACATAGGGACAGAGAAAGTAACTTTGTTTTATACTAAGTATGTAGTGATTTTCATGTTTATAAGAATTGTTATATTCGTTAGAAATAATGCAAATATCTATTTTTAGCGCTTAAAGGACAGGGTAAATTAAAAATTGCTCAAAGAAGATTCTGATGTACTTAAGTGAAATTGAAAATTGTGCCATATTTCATCCGCAATTTGGGTTTTCTATTCTGAAACTTAAATAGTTAGATGTATGTATAAATGTTTGTGTAGCATGAGTTTCTGATAACCTAGATACAAGTTATGAACATAATGGTACGTTGTTATATGTGACTGTTTGATACTGATATTCCATACACCAATCTGTCGCAACCTCTTGCGACTAGTCGCACACCTAAAGCCGCCCTAACTAGTGATCCTAATTAAACGCGAGTGACTACTGCGCCCGCGCATGGCGCCAAATGATTTAGGGTTCCACAAAACTAAAGAATTATTGCTAACATTCGCACTAACTGATGTTACGTGCGGAACACCGGAGGTCATGTGTTATAGTCTAAATTATCTGATTTATATATTTTGACGCGTTTAATTGAGATATTAATCTTTACATATATCATCAATATGAAGTATACAATGTATTTCTATACATAGTATAAAACAATGTTGCTTCCCGCTGCCTGTACCTGTATGGACGCTTAAGTCATAAACGTCAACAGATTTTAGTAAGGTTTTTATCGATAGATAGAGTAATTTAAGAGGATAATATGAGGTTGGGCAAAACCGCGAAGCAAGCTATATGTATGAACTAAAACCACGGGACACAAACTGTAATTTACCAAAGTACCAAATGAGAAAATTGATTTTTTAGTGTTTTCATCCTCGAGATTTGTAAAGAAATATTTTAAAAATTCTTTAGTAAAATTGCACTCATGAGAAATGGGAGGCCATCACTAGTTTTAAATACATTTCGTCACTAAATCTCCAATTTGTCCATTAAATTAGCACCTGCTGATCCGCGGCTGTTTCCAATCCATCAGTATTTAGACCGACAACATGCTAATGTAAACATCACATCGAGAAGAGCACCGATTAGTCAAATCCTTGTCCAAACTTTAACGGTCATGTACGAAAACATTGCCAAAGGTATCATATCTTAATCATGTGTTGCTATTTGTGATAGTTCTAGACTTATTTGTAAATGTTTTTGAAATAACATTAAATTAAAAATTAAAAAAAACCAACACAATTACTTTCAAACCCCCATAGCTTTTAAATGGGTTAACTGATTTTCATTAAACATGTCTAAGAACACTCGCACGTAAGACCCCTTTAATACAAAAAAAACTAAACTGAAATCGGTTCATCCGTTCGGGAGCTATGATGTCACAGACAGACAGATAAACACACACACAAACACGTCAAACTTATAACACCCCTCTTTTGGCGTCGGGGGTTAAAAAAGTATCAAGTGAAAGAAGGGAGAAAGGTCTAGGACAGTAAAGACCTCAATGCTCAATTAAATGTAAAGAAAAATAAACAGTTTATCAAGTTCCAAAACTAGCCCATCATTGTTTTGAAACATACAATCAACTTTTGGATATTGCAAGGTAATATTTTCTTGCCCCGTGGGTCCTCCCAATATCGGTTCACGGTAGTATCCAGTTCTATGCATTTTCACTGCGTTAAAAAAAAGGTAATATTTTCTATTCATCATTAAAATCGTAATAAAAACGATACATTCACGTCATCATAATGGATGCCATATCTGAAATTTTCATTAGCATTACAGATCAAGAATTACATTAGCGTAACACAAAATTAATCCAACAAAATGTAATTTCGATACTAATTATAGAATTCCGGATTCCTGAATGGTTACAAATAGATACAAATTCATCGAATGTTTCGTGTTCATGAATCAAGTGACTGCCGGCATCACAGATTTATTTGCTCGCAAGATATCATCACACGACGTGGATTCAAATTGAACAAAATTTTGTAATCCAATTGTTTATCAAATCTAAGAATTCGGAAATGATTTGTGAATTTCTTGGAACGTAAGTTATTGACAATAACCACAATGAAATAAATAATGAAAAACTAATGATACAGTTTATAAATCATAATTTTGAAATAAGATCGTGACACCATTTGATTCAAAAGGAACTAAGCCAAAATCAAAGATCAAAAAGATGTCCAGTTTTTTAATTATCAATCGAAATACTTCCTGCGGCCTGTAAAGTCGATTATAAAGTGGAAAAGTATCACTACTTCACAGATAATATTGATATATTGAGGGAAAATACAAGTAGGTACGTCATTACGCTTGCATAAGACATGCTCAATCCTAACTAATATTATAAATGCGAAAGTAACTCTGCCTGTCTGTTTCCTTTTCACGGCTAAACTACTGAACCGATTGACTTGAAGCTTGGTACAGGGGTAGCTTATGGTCCGGGAAAGAACATAGGATACTTTTTTATCCCAAAATTCCCACGGGAACGGGAACTACGCGGGTGAAACTGCGGGGCGCTGCTAGTTCAAAATATCCTACTAATATTATAAAGGCGAAAGTTTGTATGTATGGATGTTTGTTACTCTTTCACGCAAAAACTACTGAATGGATTTTAATGAAACTTTACAATAATCTTGCTTATACATCAGAATAACACATAGGATACTTTTTATCCCAAAATTCCCACGGGAACGGGAACTACGCGGGTGAAGCCGCGGGGCGCTGCTAGTATAACATAATAATATATATTATCAACAAATAGTAACGACACTACATAACTAAATATCTGTAATACAAATCTAGATGGTAACTACTATGATAAGGGGTCCGATGGCGTCGATCGATGTAGGTGCGCGTACGCAGCGACGCGTAAGTTTCCGCGCATTGTCTTGCGAACCAATGCGAGAACAGCCGTATCGACATAATAATCTGTAGTCTAGCTTGCTATAGATTTGAGATAAGCGTTTAATCGAATGGTGGAAATTGTTCGGTGTTTCTACTAGGGCGTTTAGTTGGACCTGTGTTGTTTCGGGGATATATTCAAGATTATTATAAGCTTTGAATTTCGAATTAAGTGTATTTATAAAAGGTAATAATTTTAGCTGATGATTATGATAACGATTAAAGTAATCAAAGTTCATATATAGATATTAAAATTAAAAATTCGATTCTGTAAATGAAAATATTTCTGAGAAAATGCAAATTGAAACGAGATTCTTGATAAATAAACAGACACATGTCCAAGGATTGTTGTTACAAAAAACAGCTGATTGCCAAACTTTGTAAGACAAACAACGTTTAAAACCAATAGAAAGAATCATTATCATCTGACATAATATTATTTTTAAACGCATCACATAAAACAATATTAAACATAACAAGAACACATTATTGTCACAGTAAAGGGGAAATCAGGAATCGTTTAAAAAACCATTACACATTGATTTCACCATAAGCTACTCGAAACAAACGCTACATAAAAACAAACAAAATACTTATTGTCACCTATTCAGGAACAATCGAGCGATTTCTGTGATCAACAATTTTATATTTTGCGTCTACAACTCAAAATATTGCACGAAAAACAACTTTGTTAACATTGTTATAAAGAGTAGACTCTATTTAAAGAGAATCCACTCTTAATTTGTCTGTTTTCACAGTGTTAGATTTACCATTATCAACGTTATGTCCTTTGTTTAAACATTAAATTCCATTGACAGGTGTGAGAATTTCTTTGAAATTATGCATAACATAAGCTTCAGTTGGTTAAATAAATGCTGTTGCAAATTCTACTCTATTTCCAAGCTATTAAGATCTTTAGCTGTTTTTAACATCTTTAAATAGTTTGGCGTCAATGTAGGTGATAATGACGTCACGGTATGCAGATATGGACATATTAAAATGACATTAGTTTCGAAGTATGAAACAGTTATTATAATTTTCGCCTTAAAAGTTTAAATGTTTTGATTTTCTTGCATTGGCACATCTGTGGTTATTTAGATATTTTTATCTAGTTCATCTTAGGTAATCTTAATTTTATTGTAATTGTCATAAATGTTAATATTTGTGCAAGAGTTTGTTCATTTAGTATTTGACATTTAAACTGTTTAAGCGATAGTCATAATATTTTGTCTATACGATTTGACATTTACCATGTGACATGTCTTAAGATAGATTGTTAAAAATCTCCAAAAGCAAACCATTACCTTAAAGTACAAAAAGTAAAATATTTTAGTCAAGTTTTTTATTGTACTATAGGTAGCATAGGTTACTTTTCTTGTGTGAAAAGGCAAAGCTATAAATACATAAATGCAGATACAAAACGCATGAAACGAGCAACTTTTGTAGAGGTTGGTATAAATACAGTAAACGTTAACAAAACTTCAAAAAACGACGAAAACAGAATTAATTACACTAAAATTTCACCTTCGACACTAATAAATGTATTAAAAGTATCACAAATAGATGGACGCGTTAGTTACATGTGTCGAAATACTCATAACATAAATATAGAGCGTTCAATGGTGCGCGTGCGCCGGGCGATCGCCTCCAGTTCAAACGACGCGCGCCAACATGCCACATCTCATCTATAAATGTCTGTCATAAATAATTTATGGCAATACGTTCTTGGAGACGATTCTTTTTATTTGTAGCGATCGGTTCAGCAGATGATTTTCAAAGTTTGCTGTAATTATTGTTGGTTTTTCTTGGTTATCATCTATGCCAAACATGTCCACTACTAACCCATCCCCCATAGTCTTCCAGTTTTGGATGCAAAGACTTTTTACAATTAATATTTTTACGGGATATTTACACGTACCTCTAAGTCGAATCCCTCGACTAGTTTCAGCCACGTCCGGTGGCCATCATCAGGAGGATGAGTGCGATACGCCGACGGCGTCTCGCTCTGCAAAGACTTTTTGTTATTCAAAACGATTTAAAGCGTATTATGGTGCCAAACCGAAGGTTTCTAGAAACAAAATCTGAATCAATTCTAACTTGTTATTTGGACAATGAAAAAAATCATAAGAAGCTCTCGCTCGGCTAGCTCAAGAGAACACAGTCAGTGGTATAGGTCACAATACATTGCAAGCTTCCTGTCTGGTCCTAATGGGCATCTCCACCGATATCATGCCTCATTATCAGCTCTAAGCCTAGGAAGTCAATTAAAATTCTTCTATGACAGTTGACAAACTTGTTCTCCTTACATTGTATCAAGGCATAAACAATCCGATAGAGTATCGTTTGTCGATGATGCATGCGGGTCGCTGTGCGCGTGATTTGTACGTGGACAGGTGCGCAGACGCAAATATACGTTCGGTTTCGCCATCTCAATTGGCATTTGACAGGGGTTGTCAAAGTTTGGGCAGGATTTTGTGCAAAGTAAAGGTATTATTTGGACTTTTAGATGCTTTTTTCCTGTAGTGTTCTCTCTCGCTTTTTATTTGTTCTTATCCAGAAGGAATTTAGGGATTGAAAGTATTATATATATGAATTATAAGTATTATTTATATTTTTAATTCGTACGTACAGGAGTCATGGCCATTTTTGTTTACAATTTTTACTATTTAAGATCCTACTAATATTATAAAGGCGAAAGTTTGTATGTATGGATGTTTGTTACTCTTTCACGCAAAAACTACTGAATGGATTTTAATGAAACTTTACAATAATCTTGCTTATACATCAAAATAACACATAGGATACTTTTTATCCCAAAATTCCCACGGGAACGGGAACTACGCGGGTGAAGCCGCGGGGCGCTGCTAGTATGTCAATATATACAAAATTGAAACAATTTTAACTCAAAAACATTACAAGTTTCAGCATTAGACAACATTACAACAATTCAACATTACAAGACAACGTTTCAACATTACAAGTAGTAGCATTTTTCTTGTACTAAATACAGATTTATTATACGAAATGCTTTAATTTACAAAGTATATTCCAAAGGTTGACATTCGCAGTGCAATAAGTAAATTCCGTCAATAAATCTATGAAAATGTACACAAGTCTAATGCCGTTGGAATGCTTTCATGATCTGACCGGCGCAGGAGTGCATTCAGATACATTTTGTCATTGGTTTTAATACACTAGCCCCGCGGTATTCCCCGCGTTTCAAATATATTCCTTCTGAGCGGATCCCGAATCATTAAATGTTTGCGTGTGTCTTTTGTTTTTCAAAATCTACAATTTCAATTCATAAATAAGGATATTAACCAATATATTAATTCCTATAATTTATTTTTAGTCATATTTTGAACATTTTTCCTTATAGCTTAAAATTAATCTACTTAACATACACCTTGCCTAGCTAACTTGACTTTGTCCATCGCAATTTACTAAAATCTAAAATAATAATGCTAAAATTCCAGGCAAAGATATATACCAAGGGCCGATTTTTCCATCGCCAGATAACTTTTATTCGATGAATAAAATTGACGTTTGACAGTGTTTGTATGAAATATCTGTCAAAATTTTAAAGTTACTCCTCGAACAAAGTTATCTGGCGATGGAAAAATCAGGCCTAAGCAAATTATACTTTCACATAATAACATTAAATTTAAAATTTAAAAACCCCCAACACAATTACTTTCAAACCCCCATAACTTTTAAACGGGTCAACCGATTTTCATCAAACATGTCTAAGAACACTCGCACGTAAGTCCCCTTTAATACAAAAAAAACTAAATTGAAATCGGTTCATCCGTTCGGGAGCTATGATGCCACAGACAGACAGATACACACACACACACAGACACGTCAAACTTATAACACCCCTCTTTTTGCGTCGGGGGTTAAAAACTTATTCATAAAACACGATACAAAAATAAGTAATCACCAATTTAATCATATCTCTATACTTTTTTATCGTCCAAACACTATTTCAAAGATCATTAAGTCTAAATCCGCTCCACTGGTCATAATTAACCGATGGTCCGACATGCTGTATCGATGTAGTCCAAATATACTCGCGTGCAGCGGCCATCAATGTGAGACGAATTAATCGCAATTATTATTGAGCTTGTGTCGCTACTGTGCAATATTAGGACGTTCTTGGTTCTGGGTATTTTTGTGTTAGGATGGTACATACCCAGACCTACATAAACATTTGTGGTTCACACAAATATTCACCCCGCACGGGAATCGAACTTGCAAAAATGTTAAATGACTTTTTTTTATTGCTACAAAATCGAATAAAATATATTAATTTCTATAATAATTTTCACATTGTCATCAACACCAAATTGCCCCACTAGAAGATATTTTACTTTCGATCATACGGCATTCGCACAAATGGCCATTCGATCTTGTAGATTTCGCACATTCGGCCTTTCGATCAAATGGCCCTTCGGCCAAATGGCGTTTCGATCATATGGCACTTCGATCATTTGGCGTCGATCAAATGGCTTTCGATCTCGTATCATAAACCCGTGAATAAGAGGTATAGGTGGATTGTAAATAGCTTCATCAATCTCTCTATCATGGACCTGATCCTTAACTATGTGTACTATGCGAATAACGACAATATAGATTTTAATGTCAACCTTCATAAATGTAGCCGTTTTAGAAAGCTAACGACAAGTAAAGTCAATTTAAACCATGTGGAAATTGATTACCCAGGTGATTTGACAGCAGATGATTTCAATTCACAAAAATGTAGAATTTGATTTGGTGGAATAAAGTGGAATAAACCACGTTCTTATTTACTACTATTTAAAAAAAAAACAAATATTTGTGTAAGTATTAAGGAAACAAGCCAGTCTATTTATATCTTTAGAACTTATTTGGTTATGGATTTGCGTTTAAAGTAAAACTCTTCAATAATTTTACGATATGAACAACTGTCCATCATTTTCTCAATTTAAAAACTAACTTCATTACAAACAACTCGGCTCAGCCACCCTAATCTCTTAAAGACAATAAAACGCAACAATATCAAAGAAAAAACTACAAAAAGACCAGATAGAGAGTGCAGACGAAACCTATAAAACATCTAGTTCTTTCAAAGTGAAGTAAAATCGATGAAAATTTAACAGGGTCAGGAACATAGCTCTCCTCCCCAAGATATACGGGGAGGCCACCCCCCACCCCTTGTCGCCTCTGTATAGATTTTTCTTTTTACCCCCCTCCACCCACGGCGATCCAATATTAAGGACTGGTAGTTTTCTCAGAGCGAAGCACAGAATATATAGTTTGAAAAATTTAATTTTCTTTGTATGTACTTGGGTTGCAGTTTTTTGTGTATAATATTTAGGTTTTTTTACGATGATGTTAGTATTACTTATTATAAACTATAGTTTAGCATAAAGAAAATAACTTGCTTTGAAACCGAACCTTTTAAACACTTTGTAATTATTATTGTAACAAAATTCTGTAGAAGTTTGTCTCAAACAAGAATAAAAAAAAATATACTAGCTGTGCCCCGCAGTTTCACCCGCCTTAGTTCCCGATCCTGTGGGAATTTCGGGATAAAACGTAATAAAATGTAGTGATTACTTACGATGCGATAATCCTACTCATTCAAAGTCAAAGTCAAAAATCATTTATTCAGTTAAGGCCTCAATGAGGCACGTCAAAGAATCTATCACCGATTCGGAATTACATCAACCGAGAAGAACTTCACTCAATAAATCGCCATTAAAATCGTAAGGCAAGCTTCACTTTAACGTTAATGCAATTCAGATCTCATTTCTTTCTGTGAGCTAATAACTAGTGATACCACCCCGGTCCACCTCCGAGGAGACATCTCGCAATCTCTCTAATGGAATTCCAATTTTGATGCACTATTCACTGGATATCTTTGTACGAGATGATTTAGGTTGAAATTTTGAAAATATAGACAGTGTTTTGACAGAATTTGTAAAAATAGTAGTGTTTTGGAAGGAGTTAAGCTGTTTTTATAAACAAATTATATCGTCAGTTATTATAAGCTCTCAAAAATGGAACCATGAGAATTAATTGTCAAATTATTGTCACTCCATTTCTACCTTAAAAAAGGGTGAATAATTGACATAACAATGAGTGTACCAACTGGGAAGAAGCCGTATGGTTATGTGATCGTGTTTAAACACGCATTTTCTTTTTTTATCTAGGATACTTATAAAGAAAGAAAGGTGAAGGTCCTCTATTAATGAGGTCTCATTGCGAAACACTGTCCACTTACGAGAACATCCACACCTCTATTCTAAACATAAGTCTATTCCCTATACAATACCACACGTAAAAACTACAAGTACTAAACTACGTCACCCAGACACCAATCATTTACCGATACATAACGTGAACACTCCCATTCACCAGAGAAAAAACACGTAAAATCTACGTGACGTTACCGGGAACCTATCGTATTGAATGTTAGCCTTTTACCGGCCAATTTAAATAGAGCCCCCTCGCCTCTCTAATCGGGAAGGAAAAACGACCTTTCAAACGGAGTTGTTCGAGTAAGAGAGGTCTGTGTATTCTGGTTGGTGATCTGAACAACCGATGCAGCGATGTGATTGGTTGATTGATTCCGCGCTATTGGCCGTGCCTTCGATACTGGTCGGACGCCTTCCTAGGTATTGAGTATTGGTGACTCATGAATACCTATCGGTGGAGATAGTACGAAGTAATTGTCTTCAATGTATGTTAGTAGTATTTGTATACTAGCTGCGCCCCACAGTTTCACACGCGTAGTTCCCGTTCCCGTTCCCGTAGGAATTTCGGGATGAAAAATAGATGTTGGCCGATTCTCAGACCTACTGAATATGCTCACAAAATTTCATGAGAATCAGTCAAGCCGTTTCGGAGGAGTATGGCAACGAAAACTGTGACACGAGAATTTTATATATTAGATGTAAGTTGTGAGTAAAATTGATTAAAGAAAGTTGGCTTTGTTTGGCTATTTTAACCGAAAATCGATGTGAATCATACATCCGCACTCAGAGACGTTTAACGGATGACTGTGCCGGCGGCCAAAATTGGAAGCTCCTATTGTCATTTAGACTTTGATGTCATTTCGATACATCCTACTAATATTATAAATGCGAAAGTTTGTATGTTTGGATGTTTGTTCCACTTTCACGCAAAAACTACTGTATCGATTTTGATTAAATTTGGTACAGATGTTCCTTATAACTAGGAATAATACATTGGATACTTTTTATCCCGAAATTCCCAGGGGATTGTGTATGAGTAATCGTATGTTTTATTGTAACTTTTATAGTCACAAATCCCACCAATAGGTATATCGCTGTTACTTAATTTTTTAACACGATGGTGAATTGTGCCGAGATTGTATGATACTACGAGCTACGCATTCTCACGGGAGCGGGTACTACGCGGGTAAAACCGCGGGGCGCTAGTTTTCAATATAGTGACAACCAAAAGATGCGATTACAGCGACGCTGTCACCGGCACAGAAATATTTTGGCACATTAGTTTAAGTATTCTTTAAACGTCTCTGAGTGCGGCTGTAAGTCTATGACAACCTAAATAGCAGAATGGTGAACACATTAGACTAAATAAAAAAAATAATAATAAAAATGGTTTATTGATAATAATTACATAGCATAATTAATCACGAGTCTTCCCAGTAAGTATCATAGGCACTTGTGTTGGGAATGACCCGCAACTTCCCTGATGGCGTGGCTATTACATACAAAGATAATAAAACTACTAAAACTAAAATACTTGTTAGTTAGACTATAAATGGTTAAAGGTTCGATTCCCGTAAGGGTTAAATTTTTGTGACGTGTGACCGTAGTTTGTGATACCATTGATACAAGTAATGAACGTAGTTAACCACTGCTATAACTGACTAGCTTTTGCCGGCGACTTCGTCCGCGTGAAATAATGACTTCCGACAGATTTTTTCCCCTTTTTCCGCTTAGGGGGGGGGGGATTTCCAAAAATCCTCCTCTTAGAGGTAGCCTACTCCCTCTCTACGACCAGTAGTTTCGGCTGTGCGTTGTCTGTCAGTCCGTCAGTTTTTTTCAAGAGTTTTATATATATATATATAGATAGATAGATTGAAGTGAATGATTACTTACTAATATTTTATTTATAAGGTAAATACGAATACATATATTTTAAAAATACCAGACTACTAATTAATAAAAAATCTTCCATTTCAAATAATTAAAACGGAAAAAATCCGCCTGAATTCGTTCCATAGCTAAATAAAAATAAAAAAGTTTGCGTTGCGCGCCTGTTCATCATTTCCACTTCAGATATTAATAGTGGGAAAAAATGTGGATGCAATCCTTTTGATCCATCTCGTTAATAAGTACAGATATATTAACTAAAAAAAACGTGTGGCACTCGGGGACTGCCGCGGTAAAGCTATTGCATAGCAATTTTATCAACTAATTGTATTTTTTATTTTTGTATTGCAATCCTAACCTTAGAAATTTTGATGTCGTACTTGGGACTTCATACAATAAAAACGTTGTCTACATTACTATAAAAACTTTTTGGAAAATTTACAAAAAAAAGATCTATTCCGATCCAATACCAGCAACTAATACCGATGGTATTTGTTTTAAAACTTTATCATTTTCTATTCCGAACGGATACCACTCAAACCACTCAACAAATACCATTGGTATTAGTTGTTGGTATTGGATCGGAATAGATAAAAAAAAAAGTTTTCAATTAAAAAAAACGTGAGGTTTTTTTTCGTTACGGAATTTCTGGATTCGGTCCCCGCGCTCAAGGCCCTCGATAGAAGCTATGCAATAGCTTAATACCGCTGATATGTTTGTATGAGAAATTCTAGCTAAATAAAACGGTTGAAGTAACTTAGCAAGGGATTTTTATTCCGAGGCAAAATATATTTTACTAGCAGAGCCCCGCGGTTTCACTCGCGTAGTTCCCATGCCCGTGTGAATACAAAGATAAAATAGCCTATGTCACGCACTGATAAATTAGCTTTCCATGAGTAAAAGAATTTTTGAAATCGCTTCAGTAGATCCCGAGATTACCCCTTACAATTTAACAAACACACAAACTTTACTTCTTTATAATATTAGTATAGAAGTATAGATGTATGTTACGCACCCCGGCTCTCCTTAGGTGCATTAACCTGTAAATCCCAATTTTTGTTACATAAAAACCATTATAATTATAAACCTTGTCATTTTATCTCATTTGAAGTCATAGACCATACCAAAACAGTGTCTTCTGTTTAGCGGCGCCCGGGTTCTTCCCGTAGGAATATGAGAATAAAATTATGCTAAAAACCTTCCCACTGAATCACTCTATCTATTAAAACCGCATCAAAATCCGTTGTAGTTTTAAAGATCTAAGCGTACATAGGGACACAGAAAGCGACATTGTTTTATACTATGTAATGATTTCCATATTCTAAACAAATAAATAAATAAAACGAAAACCTTCTTTTAAATCCGATAGTAATATTTAACCAGCAGTAGATAACAGTAAATATATATTTCCCGTGAGTTTATTTAAAATGGAAAAATATTTTTCCTCCGTCCAGTTTTCTTTCCGCCTTAGATAGCTGTTTACCTACCGATCGCATTTTTTACTTTGCAACGTTTTAAATAGATGACCTGGATACCTTTGTCGGGTAAGTTATGGGAATGTGTGTTTGTTTATTATGTAGTTAGTCGTAGGGGTTGTAAAAAGTAGGTATATTAAGTTTTATATGAAAATATTTTAAGTACTATTTTTTTCAAGTTATCATATTCATCCGGCGGTAAATTCATGTATTTAAAATTACTTTCAAAATATTGAAGGTAGTAAACTTTTTACATTACTTTGTACAGACGTCTTCCATCTTAGTCTTCTGTGATCACGGGTTCTGTAAAGAATCCGAAACGTCAGAAAATGTAAAACAAAATACAACCACGACAAAAATCCGTTTAAGTGTTTTATTTCAATATCATATTCATCATTATATACGACATTTTCATAGTCATAAAAGTCTACGAAATATTTACTATGCAAATAATGTTATGGAAAATTCAATCGTATATACTTACTTATTCAATCATTATTTTTACTTTTTAAACCATCCTTGAATTTTTAATATTAAGTTGCATTGTTGCAATGTCCGTCTGTACCGGAGCTATTGGATCGAATATATTTAGTGCATATTCTCCGTACGGTCATAGAGGCACCGCACGTAGCACGAGCTAGAGACACAGTGGGTTAACATTTTGTTTTATTTCAAAAAGTTATATTCCCAAATATTGTCTACAGGACAAATCAGAAGTCTTAAGAGAAAAAGGCTGCAAAAAATTTAAGTATTTTCTAAGAATATTGTTTCAGAAAATCCATGTTCGATCTGTAGAAGCCTGTCCTTATGCAGTGTAGAATTTGTTTATAATCTTGCAGAACCATTCTTTACTCATTATGATAAGAAATAAACTGAGTCTGCTCCACTACATCGTAAATTTTTATATTATAACTTTTATTTAATATTTTTTTGTATTAGATGTGGAAATAAATGGTTTAAATGGTTTAAATAAAAAGGGGCCTTCGGTGTAGGGGTCTCCAGATCTCAGTAACCATAAATGATAGAAAAATGAGACCCAGATACGTCGATAGCGAAAATCCAGCGCTTTGCGTCAGTATATAAAACTCAAATTGATGATTATTATAAAAATTGTACTCGTATAACTCTGATCGGACCAAGATTTGGACCTTGGCTCCAAAGTAACTTTTGTTCTGCTCAACTATGGCTATTCAACGATATATTACTCATAGCTATTGGAGGGGGTACCAGAGTCCATACATTTTCTGGCATCATCCTTTGACCAAATATCACTTAGCTTTCGGCTTTCGGGTTTTTACTGACCAGACGGCAATTTAAACTGAGTTTGAGTATCTCTACTATGCCTTTAATAAAAAAATTAAGTAAAGATTTCATCCCTGGTCCATTGTAGAGCCACCTTAGCTGCTCATACGTAATATGACGTTCGGTGCTCTCGCAGTATGCCCGATATACTACCCGTCTCTTTCACTCGATCCTTGTGAAACATTGCACTGGATAGGGATGGGATGCAGTGAACTTGTCGATAAAATGTTTTGTGGCAGTAGACATGATTTTTTTTAATTGTTCCTTATAGGATGAAGTAAGGTAATATAACGACCTGTCACTACAACAACGTCATTCGCCATAACTTTCGTCACTCCAGTGTCATTCGCCCTGGTGAAATTCGCTTCAACGACTTTTCGCTCCAGCCGCACGCAAAAAAATTTTTTGCCACAACGACCATTCGCTACAATGTCATTCGACACAACGTACGGGATCCGACTACAACATATTCATCATCATCATCATCAGCTCATTACATTGTCCCCACCGAGGGGCACGAGCCTACCCTGAATTAGGGTGATTAGGCCTTAGTCAACCACGCTGGCCAAGTGCGGGTTGGTCGACTTCACACACAACCTTAGAATTTCTTTCCAGGAAACATATTAAGAAACAATTATTTTTAAATTTCAGATCCGGTTTAGGCTGTGCGTTGATCATCCGTCAGTCAGGACGAAGAGAACAAAGAACTTATTGACCAAACACAAGCCAATATTTAAAGTTAGATTTTACCATTTCATCCATCAACATTTTACAGCATATTTCAAACAAAACTATCGATACAAAAGACATACCTTAACAAATCTATCGACATCTGTCCCATCCCTACAGACCACTTCCGATATAATATTTCATATTTAATAGTGATACGCCACGAAAAATCCTCTCGGATACCTCCGGTTCACGTTAAATATTTTGATTTCGTTCCTCTATTCGTTACCATTTTAATGATGGCGGGATTCAGACTTTATTTTAATGAAAATTTTTAAAATATTTGGCAGGTATTCGCATTTTGAAGTACTTTAGTAATTGAGGAGAAATGCGGTTTTTGGATTAGTGATTTTTGAAAACGTATAAATGGTCTGTTAATTACTCAACTAAATAAAACCGTGGCAACACAAAACGTGTGGCACTCGGGGACTGCCGCGGTAAAGCTATTGCATAGCAATTTTATCAACTAATTGTTTTTTTTATTTTTGTATTGCAATCCTAACCTTAGAAATTATGATGTCGTACTTGGGACTTCATACAATAAAAACTTTGTCTACATTACTATAAAAACTTTTTGGGAAATTTAAAAAAAAAGTTTTCGATAAAAATATAATAAAAACGTGAGGTTTTTTTTCGTTACGGAATTTCTGGATTCGGTCCCCGCGCTCAAGGCCCTCGATAGAAGCTATGCAATAGCTTAAAAAAAAATTTTTTCTTGCTGTGGAGATCAAATCTACTATCTACCTTTGCATGTTGCATGCATTTGAAATGAAAATGAAGTGCTGAAATTATGATCTAAATTAAATTGATTTTGTCTATTAAAGAAGATCAGATACCTTTTCAAGGGACATAGTATCGGAAGAAAAACTAAAAAAATACTTAAAAAAACTAAAAACAAAACTCATAACACACCCTTCCGCAGTCGGTCACCAGAACTGTAAACATAAAAATGGAAATAATGAATTATGTTATTTTAATTTGTCCGTATGTTTGTCCCAACAAAAGTTTAATTGGTACACGGGAATTGTTCGAGGGACGTGTTTTGGACTAAATTGGTTTTCAGATTATAATGTTACAATATTTCATTCAATTTAATATTAATAAAAATATACAGGAAAAGTTTTTTGAGTTCTGTTTGTATGTTCCGCGGTTTTTCCAGAATTAGCTCAGTCATATCATAGCTCATCTTCATAATATTATTTTTACACTAGCGGCGTCTCGCGGTTTCACCCTCGTTCCCGTTGCCGTGGGAATACGGGGATAAAATATAGCCTATGATACTCAGGGTGAATGTAGCTTTCTAATGGTGAAAGAATTTTTGATGTCGGTTCTGTAGTTTCGAAGCCTATTTACAAACAAATCTTTCCTCTTTATAACATTAGTGTAGATTAGTCGTACTTATGCCGTAGACAATAACTGAAAGAATGTTTAAATTTGAACCTAGTTTTGAGATTAGCGCGTTCAACCTATATAAAATGCTAGTCCTATTTATAACGAAAATACCTAATTTTGCCTAAAGTCAAGTAGATTTTGCACACTAGCGTGAAAGTGTACATAATATACATATGTACAGACTGAAGACTCTTCTTTTCCGAACCTTTATCCCATATCTATGTGGGGTCGGTTTTCAGTTTAACCAGATTTGGCGGAATGTCAGTATTTTACGTGAAGCGACTGCCATCAGACCTTCACAACCCAGAGGGCTATACGACATTTTTTGGTTAAACCGAATGTTAGACTTTTGAGGGCTAACTACCCGTAACGACTGTCGAAGATGTTAGTACGACAACCGGGACCGACGGCTTTACGTGCCCTCCTAAGATTGACAAACATAATTTATCGAGAAAGACTATCGAAACAAAGCTAGTCGCTTAAGGATGAAATTCTGCAAGCAACTTTCCAAAACAAAGACAGAACTTTCCATCGATTGCAGACGACAAATATATATTAAAATGAATGTAATAAATTGTAATACCTTTGCCGAAACACAGCCAACACCCACAAAGCCGTGAACTGTAATACTCAGTTCAGAATACGTTGCATTTTAACAACTTTAAAATACTTTATGCATAGACATTACAGGCGCTTTCTCTATACAGGAGTTTCAACTGATGGTTGCCATGATCAAAGGATACTGGATAGGATATTGTTTTTACAGAGCAGTTGTAGCCTTAAAAAAGAAAGAAAAAGTATTTATTTTAACACACTCTAATTAAACCAAAATATGTAATTTTGTTAAAAAGAAATAATGTAATATCGTAGTAATTGTATTCGTAAAATATTTATTAGATTTGAAAATAAATTTTGTTAAAAAGAAATAATGTAATATCGTAGTAATTGTATTCGTAAAATATTTAGTCGGCCATCTTTAAAATACCACCATATTGGATTGAGACTGACGTCACATTAAACTTAAAATTGACAAATTATGAATTCATAGATTTGATTACCTTCAAAAGTAATCCACAAAATTTCAAATAAAATCTATACATGTGTGTGTATAAATGCTTTGTAAAATAAAATAAATGAATGATGATGATGTGTCTTTGTCCTGCTTTGGCAACTTACAGACCGATAAATTCACTGTACCTAATCCTACTAATATTATAAAGCCGAATGTTTGTGAGTGTGGATGTGTGGATGTTTGATCCTCTTTCACGCAAAAACTACTGAATGGATTTTAATGAAATTTGGTACAGATGTTCCTCATACCTAGGAATAACACATAGGATAAACGCGACGCTTATCCCAAAATTCCCACGGGATAAGGTTCCACGCAGGTAAAACCGCAGGCCACAGCTAGTTGATGATAATTCTACGAATTTTAAGCCACCAAAACAATAACAATACAATACCAATGTCGATTCCAAGAGACTACCAATCCGTGGATATAAAATACCACCGAGAGCAGCCAATAGCGTTGGCCAATTTGAATATAGAACGTCTGAGCGGAATTTATAACGGACACACCAACTTAAACGTTCAGTAACTGGTTACAGCCAGTTGGGACTGGTCGGAATCGGTTTGTATCGGAATTTATGAATTGTATTTGTTCTAGGACATTCTAGAACTTTCTAGGCCCTTCTAGAGCTTTTTAGAAAAAAATAGGTAAGAATTGTTTGGTAAAAAATGAGGGTGTAGTAAGTATTTCTTCTTCTTTCGAAACTTTAGCTAACAAAATATTGAAGTCGGTTTTTTTTTTAACCAGATTTGGTGGAAGATCAGAAACGTGGAACGATATAAAATTATGTTTTGTTCCTACAACCCTCAATAATCTACTGATCCATCTATTATGTAACAAGAATATGCTTTCTTCCTGTAAATAATTTGTGAAGTTACCTACTAACGCACCAATTCAGAAAAAAATCAGCAAGGACGCTTATTTCTTCTTTTGTGGCATAAATACAAAATGTATTTAAAATATAACCATGCTTTCAAAATAACCTAAAATAAAACTTGTAATTCCCCCCATAAACCAAGAAATTAATAACCCAACAACCTCGAAATCCTTTCGATAACAGTTTAAACTTAAACGCCACTAAAACTAACGTTTGCAGCGCTAAAACTAATATTGCAAATATAGACCGGATTGCACCAATACTGTGCACCTGGTCCGAGCTCTTGTCGCCCTGGGGGGGCGTGTGTACCCCCCCACGACCCCCTAAAGTAGGGGAGGGGGGGTAAAAGAGGGGGTCGAACGACGCCCGGGACGTGTCAACCGATTTTTTGTATATTTATTATGTGAGAGAGTTAAGACTTGGGAAAAATGTATTGTGGAATTAAAATTTGTATGTTGATTTAAAAGATTGTAAATATTTTATATATGAATGGAATAATTTTAATTTTAATAATGGAAATGCGAAAATTTTCAACATTTGTTTCTCCTTCACCGAACAACTCGACTGATTATGATGAATACTGTCTGAAAATCTTATTCATCTTTAAAATCTATAGAAAACACAGTAACACTCTACTTTTCAAAATGTATTTTCTTCTTTTACAAAGAAACAAAAGATTAATTTAAAGAAATCACCTTGGTTTTCACATTATAGGAAGACGGAAGTTTTGATAATAACATAGAATACAATTCCAAGGGATAATAAGTATAAATGCAGGTAAAACCACAGCTACAGCTAGTAACAATAGTGAAAAAATCTTCAAAACAAAATTCTTCACGTTATCCTGTTAACTTCGAAGCCATACCCCTTGTATAGAATCAGCTTGTGATTATCATTATGTTGTATTGTCACAGAACATACGAGAAACATCTCAATCGGATACCACATAGCATTAATTGATAAATCAATTTGCGAAATCGGTTAAGCAAATCCAAGATAACCCCTCTACAACCTTTTAAACTAAACATCTTTATATTTATTATTCGTAAATACTTAGATAAACTCACAAACTTACTTTTTCATAAGAAGTGTTAGTTAAAAACGTAATTTTTGTACCTATCTCAAAACCATTAATTACAAAACATAGTTCAGTATTTGCATCATCAGCGTTATAGTAAAGCAAGTCCTGAAACCTGCGATGCTGCCGCTTCATAAGGCATTTTTCCCTACACACACGTAGCGCACCCCCCCCCCCCTTTTACTCCCAGTGGGGGGGTGATTGTGGAGTGGCCGGGAGCAGATATATAACGATGTTAGTACCCGATCTCGGATGTATCGAGTTTTACAAAGATTTTGTTCTTTATGAATGTAGGATGTTGTGAGTTGTGTTTGCTAGAATATGGGTGTGTTTTGATGGAAATTGGAAGAGGTTTTATTGGGTTTCTAATTGGTTTATATTTTTAAATATATAAGAGATAGAATTTCTATAGTTTTTTATTAAAAAATGTGTTAAATACATTTGAAAATTACATAGATTTCTACAACTAAAACTGACAAACCAAAAATCTATCCAATTGTTAAAAAAATAGACCAAAAAATTTACAATTTCCAACCAAAAAAACTCGTAGCTCTCCACACCTTTCGTATTCCGCGTTCGCTCTTTGCTTCTTCCCGAAGCCGATAGCCGACGATGTATGCGGCTTCGGAGCGCTGAAAGACGCCCTGTGATGCTGGGGCCTCCCCCCCCCCCTCCCCACTCTACCAGCCTCTCACACACAGAAAAAACTACCGTTCAGACTTCGTAATCGACACTGGCGCTCGTGTATGCATACACACCAACAGATATCACTCTTATGTAGAGGCAATATATATTCCTGAAAGATTTCCCGTCTGTGTGTGACTCCGATGTGTGCGTTGGAGTATTGACATTTTTATATATGAAATTTTATGTGAGCTTGTATGTAGAATTGTAGAGTTTGTGTGTGTGTGTGTGTGTGTGTGTGTGTGAATTATTTTGCGGTCGGTTTCGATGTTCTTAGAATACTGAATGGGAGCAATTAATTCGTTTCAAATGAAACTGTTCGTTTCCTAAGGCGTTGGTACATTAGAGGTCGGGAAATCATTTTATGGCGTCTTTTTATGATCCGTAAGACCAAGATTAGAGGTTTAGGTGAGGTTAGGAGCGGGTTGTTAAGTTTACAAAGTTTTAAAACATGTCAAGGTTGTTGTTTTAATAGACTTTATTTACACAAATAGGTATTAAAATTAGTTATGACTTATAGAGAAGGATAATTTTATTTTGTGCAGTTTTAGGATTTCAGAACTAAAGATAGACATTAGATTAAAGAAGCTTTACCCCGTGGCTTTACCAGCATAATTTCGGGATAAAAAGTATCCTGTGTTTTTCCTGGCTGTAAGGAATATCTGCACCATATTTGACTAAAATATTCAGTAGTTTAAAAGAGTGACAAATCCAAACATTTTTTTTAAATTAATAATTTAAATAATGTAACACCACTTTACCACTCACTGAACCAAATAAAGTTTAAAAAACAGAATGAGAAGAACACCAAAAAACCTAAAAACGGCGAAAAACTCGGGCGGAAGAAAATTTGCATCGCTAATAAGAATCACACATGGAAAGTTTGATTACGGAGCGTTTCAGCACACATCCATAGCATGTTACATGCACTTTAAAATAATGTGCTGTTTAAAAACTAAGGCACTGACTGACTGATAATGTGGGCTATACTGGTGTGGCTGGAGGTATGATATGAGATATTGAAAAGCAGTTCGTTAGAGTGTGTTGAAGTATAGAGCAGGGATGTTGCGAACATTCGCATCTGCATCCGCAAATGCGGAACATCCGCATTGATTTGGACATCTGCATCTGCTTCCGCATCCGTATTAATCAATGCGAATATTCATACGGATGCGAATATTATACAAGTAGCAACAAGAATTAAATTGGGCGGGGCCGGTGATTGACGCGTGCCGGTCGCACGTGACAATAACCAATGGGAGCGAAGAAATTGGTGACAAGATTCGATACGTTTGTTTGTTCTAGCTAGCTTTGTTCTAATTTAAGGTATTATCGCCGATAGTACGAAGATTTTTATCTGCTCCACCGGGCAGTGTTCCTAGCGAACAACTATTTAGTAGCGCGGGATTAATTTACGAACCTCTGCGTAACAGACTTGAATCGGAAAAGGCGGCAATACTACTCTTCATCAAGTATAATGCTCCTATTTTTAAATTCAATTACTGATATAAAAAACAGTAGGTGAAGTTTAATAGTTATTTATGGTACAAGCGAGGTTAGTTGTTAGGTGATTACTTCCAAGGCGCTATTGAGGCCCGAGCCGTCAGCCGAGGGTCTGAAGATAGCCGAGGATAGTAATCATCAATACACGCGTGTACCATACAACGTTTTTCAACACATTGGCGAAGAAATTATAATTTTTCGCTAAAAATAATCAATTTTTCTATTCGCGCGCATTCAACACAACAATGGTGATCGGCCAAAGACTAAAAGAATAAAATTATTAAAAAAAAGTCAAATGAATGAATGAATGGAATCGACCATAGACCTACCAAAAGTAAGGCAGCATAGTTGAAGTTTGTTTTTAAAATGTATGGACACATTTTTTTTGGTATCGAAACTTTTTTAAAAACAAAGCAATTTAAAAAAACAATCTGTAACTCACTAGTGAATCAAGCGCGTCATTATTCAACGGCTTTTGCACAAATAAGAGCCCCTTTATTAGCAAGTGTGTTGAAAAAAATTTGTTACATTATACATTACTTATATTTAACATTTTTTTTTAATAATATCTTATACATCCGCATCCGCATCTGCATCCGCGGATGTGAGCCTGCTCAACTCCGCATCCGCATCCGCATCCGCGGATGTGAAAATATCGGCATCTGCAACATCCCTGGTATAGAGTACTGTGCCCCGCGGTTTCACCCGCGTAGTTCCCGTTCCCGTGGGAATTTCGGGATAAATAGTATTCTATGTTCTTCTCCGGACCATAAGCTACCCCTGTACCAAATTTCAAGTTAATCGGTTCAGTAGTTTAGCCGTGAAAAGGTAACAGACAGAGTTACTTTCGCATTTATAATATTAGTTAGGATTAGGATTGTACAAGAGTTCTTTGTATAACGTAGATGTAGTACTGAGGAAGGATTTAACACTGACTGACGGACAATATAGTCTAAACCTGTGTTGAGGAATATGATTCTTTGAGTGGGTTTGTATTCAATAGGCTCCGAGAGTATTGAACTAATTTTGATGAAACTCAACACAATTATTATACTTTTTATCCCAAAATTTCAACACAGTATCAGGATTTACGTAAATGAAACTAGTAAACAAACAGTTATAGGAAGGATGATAACATTAAATTTAAAATTTAATAAACCCCCAACACTTTTTCTTTCAAACCCCCATAACTTTTAAACGGGTCTACCGATTTCCATCAAACATGTCTAAAACACTCGCACGTAAGTCCACATTAAAACTAAATTAAAATCGGTTCATCCGTTCGGCAGCTATGATGCCGCAGACAGACAGATACACACACATAGACACGTCAATCTTATAACACCCCTCTTTTTGCGTCGGGGGTTAAAAAAGCAAAGAAAACTATATACATCATACAAACCAATTTAAAACAAAAATACATACAAAAAAACTGTCTCAAAACCTCTCTAGGTTCAAACCAACTGCACTTTTACGACATAAAATAAAAATTGAAAATATCTCAGGAAACATATTTCTAGAATATTCTCCGAAGTTTGCGAACAGTAAATATACATGTACGGGACTGTGTCTGTACTCGGCCGGTCTCTAGGGACGCGATCCGATCTCTTCTTTATATTTCAGTGGTACGTTTCTTTGTAAAACGCTGGTTATTTATTTAAGATACTGCGACGTGTTTGCCGTGTTATACATCGATTATAGAGTTATTATAGTTTATTAACACACAAGTTTTAATAATTACATAGTATTACAAAGTCGTAGCCGTTTGAACGCTTAGATTTTGCAAAGGATTTTAATGCAGTTTTCGGCAATAGACAGATTAATTCATCATCAGCTGGTCTATAAATTTAAAAAATGAATGAATGCATAAGGTATAAACCGAATTGCATAAATACTTATCCCTGTATTGGTAGTTATAATTACTGCCAGGATGAAGTTCGTTTTCAAGAAAATTTTGAAAAAAGAGCAGACTTTCGACACAAGTCTGTTAGAGCTTTTGACCTAAGATACCATCGATATATAAAGAGCTCTCCCTCTCAATGATGATTGGTAAATACAGTGAGAAGAAATATTCGTAATCACCACGCTTGACAAATGCGTGTTGGTGATCTCATACTCAAGTTATGCTTATAAAATATATCAATAGAAACAGTACACATCCTAGGAATTAAACAGTTAAGTACATAAAATGTTTTTACATAAACCAATGATAATAACGAACCAAAGCTACAACGAAAATCAATAGTATCTTTTACAATTTAATAAAATACGCCATTTTCTCTACATCATTCGTATAAATGGGTCGCGCCCTCCCCCCACCCCCTAGGGGGGGTGGATCATACATCTCGATTCCTGGTACTCCTTGATAATTGTGGATTCCTATGCTTTTTGCTTTGAACACGAGACGGAGCGATGTTTGAACCGATTATTTTATACATACTCGTATAGAGTAACTTTTACATGATTATACTTATTCTTTACTAATCTATACTAATATTATAAAGAGGAAAGATTTGTTTGTTTGTTTGTTTGTAACGAATAGGCTCCGAAACTACTGAACCGATTTCAATAATTCTTTCACCATTAGAAAGCTACATTCACCCTGAATAACATAGGCTATATTTTATCCCCGTATTCCCACGGGAACGGGAACCACGCGGGTGAAACCGCGAAGCGCAGCTAGTTTATTATATACCTAAGTTTAGTAACAGTTATAGAACTGTCTCACACTCGTTCGAGTGTATGTTTGTGTGAACGCTACAAACTATTCATTGCATTTAATAAACGATCCTCAGTTTGTCGTCTAGGGAGTTGTGTGTTGATGGACTCTTACAAACTTATGCATATCACAATTTCTGTATATTTGGAGGACAAACCGTTACTGACTGACTGACTGATCAACACATAGCTTCAACTGATTGTATTGTGCTGAAATATGGCACATACTTATAATGAAACTAGCAGCGCCCCGCGGTTTTACCCGCGTAGTACCCGCTCCCGTGAGAATGCATAGCTCGTAGTATCATCATACAATCTCGGCACAATTCACCATCGTGTGTTAAAAAATTAAGTAACAGTGCCATCTATTGGTAGGATTTGTGACTACTAAAAGTTACAATAAAACATACGATTACTTATACACAATCCCATGGGAATTTCGGGATAAAAAAGTATCCTATGTGTTATTCCTAGTTATAAGGAACATCTGTACCAAATTTAATCAAATTCGATACAGTAGTTTATGAGTGAAAGAAAAAAAATATAGTCCCACTGCTGGGCAAAGGTCTCCCCCAAACTATCCTTCGCAGTCTCCCACCAACTACTGTCGAAGGTAGCCAGATCGTCCCGCCAACGCTTCGAGTGAAGTCGGGCCCTGTCACTAGTTTATCTTTATCAGAGATAACCAATGGACAGTAGCAGAAGCGTAGACTCCGAAAAATGTTATCGTTTAGATGCAAACAACGATGTTTAATACAATATGAATATTTATGAATGTCGGATCATTTCGTTCATTCATCGGCACTAGGTCGTTATGGACTGCTTAGCCGACTGTGCTAAGGATGTTTCGTGTGTTTTGGTGTGATACATCGGAGGACTATTGGCATATACTATTATCTCTAGTGGTATAAGCTGATGGTAACGTGTTCGATTTTTTGGACGAGCATATAGGTTTTATATTACTACTATCAGCGCCCCGCGGTTTCAATCGCGTAGTTCCCGTTCCCATGGTAATTGCGGGATGAAAAATAGATGTTGGCCGATACTCAGACCTACTGAATATGCTCAGAAAATTTCATGAAAATCGGTCAAGCCGATTCGGAGGACGTATGGCAACGAAAACTGTGACACGAGAATTTTATATATTAGACTAGCAGCGCCCCGCGTAGTTTCCATTCCCGTGGGAGTACAGGGATAAACTATAGCCTATGTCACTCAACATAGCTTCCCATTAGTGAAAGATTTTTTGAAATCGGTTCAGTAGATCCCGAGATTACCCCTTACAATTTAATAAACACACAAACTTTACTTCTTTATAATATTAGTATAGATGATCACAAGATGATAAAGACCAACTCCTCCTCACTGTACTAATATCATTTGTAAGAGAACTGTAAAAAAACATACTTGTCCTTAGTCACTGACTAATTCATCAACGTAAAGGAAAATTGCTGTAAAAATTAGCACATGTGTGTTACAAAAATGATTGTAAAATATCCTTAAAGATGGAAAAGTGGAAATCATCATTTTTGAAATTATATGAAAACAGCGCCCCGTGGTTTCACCCGCGTAGTTCCTGTTCCAGTGGGAATTTCGGGATAAAACATAGCCTATGTTATTTCTCGGATCATAAGCTAACCCTGTTTCAAATTTCAAGTCAATCGGTTCAGTAGTTTTGCCGTGAAAAGGTAACAGACAGACAGAGGTACTATCGCATTTATAATATTAGTAAGGAGTAAGGATTGTTACCCACGGTAGTGTAATAAATATCTATAAACATAGGGAGTTGATCTCTAATACAATATTCATTACTAAAGTATATTTCTCTAAGCGACAACCTCGATGACAGAGTGGTCACCATGCCGGACTGCCATCCGTAAGTTTGCGGGCGCGATTCCCGTGCGGGGTGAATATTTGTGTGAACCACAAATGTTTGTCTCGGTCTGTGTGTGTGAATGAGTGTGTGCGTAGTTTCTGACACCTTAGATACAAGTCACGAGCTTAGTTAGGGGTCAGTTACTATAATGAGATGATGTAGTGAATGATTACGTTATGTTATACAGAACACTTATTATCAAACAACTATTATTAAAAAAGTAGATATGTAACAAGTTGTAAGCGAACATACATTTGATTCGGAACATTTTTCCCTCACATGAAGATATTTACTGCTCTATGTAGCTATGTGACATACCGTCTGTTTTCTGCCATATACCACGAAGAGTACAGAAGTGATGCTTCATAGGAAACATGCTCGAGCAAACCTACATTGCTTTATAAAGTGTTGATTAAACACGTTAGGACAGGCTTTACTTGGGCCATTGTGAGCCCCATTGATCTGGTGATGCCTTTTCAGGAAGGGCCCGCCTGAAAAGTGTGGACTACAAGACTGGGTGTCACTGGAGTTTCATTACCTGTTCATGCGGCGCCCGATTTGGAGGTGACGAGAGAAACCTGGATGTTTAGTGGGTATACCTCGCTTGTAGGACGGGGAGAACTGAAAAATTCTGTGATGAAAAGAGTTCTAAGACTACGGCGTTTGTTATTTAACGTATTGTCCCAGGAAAAAAATGAGTGATACCAATCTGAAGAAACTAAAAGTTATCTTATGTATCAAAACATAACTGAGCCCAATCTTCAGCTGTTCTCGGCCAATCACTGTCCACCGCCTTGCAAATGTCATCGCTCTACCTGGGGCCTAAGTCTGCAATTTGACATTATTGATCAGACAATACGTAGATATTGAGGCACCAAAACGAAAGTGTCAGAAATTTTGTATTCTGCTAAAATTTATTCATATGGCTATGGTGTCTCAGTGGTCTTTGTTGCATTTTTTTTTAAATAAACGTCAGAATACTGTTTCCATGACAACCATCTAAGTTTTATGGAGCCATTGAGTCAGCGGAATAGTTGTCACTAAGAGAATACCAAAATGACAACAAATGCCAAAAAACGGCCATAATGTTGATATTAAAACACATTTGAGTAGCATTATCACAGCTTAATAGTTTAGAGAATCAGGACCCTGGACACAGGGCGACCTATACTAATATGATCAAGAAATAGGACTAGTTATAAAGAACATTCCTTCTGTACTGTAGTTATTCTTTGACAAAGCTGAGCGCTCCTCTCCTAAAGTCGTATATATTGCATTTTTGCAACATAACGTAACCTTCCTCGGAAGAATACGTTTCAGTGTGTGCATACAGTTTTTAGATGCTTTATTGAATTTTTTTATTGTTTTCTGTTTGGTAAGTGTCTCTTTAATAAATGTTTTGTATGAGGAGTATTGTCAGCTGTAATTCTCCAATCTGTTTTTAATTGTGAATGCGAAACTTAAGATTTGTGTTACATGTTTATCTGACGACCTCGATAGCAGAGTGGTCACCATGCCGGACTGCCATCCGTAAGGTTGCGAGTTCAATTCCCGCACGGGGTGAATATTTGTGTGAACCACAAATGTTTATCTCGGTCTGCGTGTGTGAATGAGTGTGTGCGTAGTTTCTGATACCCTAGGGATATAAGTCACGAACTTAGTTAGGGGTCAGTTACTATAATGAGATGATGTAGTGAATGAATATGTTATGTTATGTTTATGACCAGACCCTTAAGTAAGGAGGTATAACTTCCATATCATTTCACAGCGTTCCTTAGGAATCGAGATAAATGGATACATCAAAAATCTGCGATACGTTCATACAGTTATAACATCATTCTTATAAAACTTTGCTAAAACATTAAACCCGAGTAAAATATAAGATTTTCTATATTTTTAATGATAGCTGAAACACTCCTATGTACCATCACTTAATCAATTACATTAAGAGCCTATTTCATCATCTTCAAGTAACGTTCCGAGTAGCGACTCACATGTTTTGTCTTTGTCACTTCCTATAAAGTAAGAAAGAGACTAAACTAACTTTACTTGGTAAATAACTCTACTTTAAGGTCGTGAAATTTGACATTATTGATCAAACAAATGTTGATATTGAGGCACCATAACGAGAGTGTCAGAAATTTGGTATTCTCCTAAAATTTATTCATATGGCTATGGTGTCTCAGTGGTCTTTGTTGCATAGCTTTATGGAGCCATTGAGTCAGCGGAGTATAATAGTTTTCAATAAGGGAATACCAAAATGACAACAAATGTCAAAAAAACGGCCATAATGTTGATATTAAAATACATCTGAGTAGCATTATCACAGTTTAATAGTCAAGAGAATCAGGACCTTATACTGCCATCTCTATGTATCACCTTGTAAGTATTTAGTACATAACAAGACCAACATAATGTACTATCCTTTTGAACCAGAGTAACATCATATACTAGTTAACAATACCTGCCGTATGAGTTGTATGTAACGTACCTGTTCCTAGCTCACCTCGATCCAGTCGTCGCCAATAGGAGAGTATATTTTATCAGAAACAATGGATGCAGCGCCTCTATCGCGAGCTGCACAAAACAACACCTAACAACCGACGCCCGTACGTGTCATGTACACAGTGCAAATATTACAGTAAGACAAGTTTGGTAACTAACCACTTGATAAATAAAAACTAACGTTTTACTATAAAATTGATGAGTTTGTTTGTTTGTTTCGTAATTTCACGCTAATCTGTACAATTGCTGGCATTTTCATTAGAGAAAGCGCCAGTTCGATCCTCGCCAAGTACCGGAATAATTATTGTTTATCTGGTTCTACGGTGAAGGAAAACAATTTGAAGAAACCTGCGAACAAATTCTAAGGTTGTGTGTGACGTCGATCAACCCACACTTGGCTGTAGCGTAGTTGACTGAAGTCTGGTCGACCTCATTCAGATAAATCAAATTTATAATGGTGATGAAATAACAATATACTTGCGAATAGTTGTATTTGTACAATCATCAAACTAAAAGAGACATAAAAACCTATAAATACCACTAAGCTAGTCCCTTAAAACCATAAATAAACCAATTTTGAAATAAAACTAACCAAATTCCTAATAAATTCCCAACAAAGGCGCTCCTACTACGTCCCTCCACTAGACCTCAGCTCTGACAAAACCTCGCTCGTTCTCAAAGCGTGCGAAAGTAGAGCCCTCTTTATCTAAGAGGCGTCGAGGAGGGGCCGGGGGGTGACGGGTAGCCGGGGGGAGGGGGGAGGACAAGTGCATCTCAAAGAAATGCAGATTTTACACGTCGCTACTCTTCGGGACCGGTGTATCGCGTTGTATGTAGACGTAGGTACGGTTCGCACAGACATTAGGTAGTATTTTTAATGGAGCTTTTGTTAGGTTAGGTGTGATATTAATTAAATGACTAAGTATTATTTGTTCAATCTCCTAAGAGAAGAAGAAGCGTGTTTATGGGTAAACCATTTATCTGTAAAGTAAAGGATAAAGAATTGCTGATATAATTATTCAGTTAATTAACTAAGGGCTGAAAAATCAGCAGTTTTGCTATCTTCATAACGTCAGTTGATCATTCCTACTCAATTTAAGAGAAAGAGAAACAAATACATGTCCACATTTATAAACTAGACATTCCTCCACACAACCACTATACTAACTCAGTGACTGATCTATCAAACACACAGTTGAAACCACTCAACGGATTTTGCTGAAATGCGACTCACAGATAGTTATTATAACGTAGTCATCGAAAAGTAAGGTGCTCTACAATAGCACTGTGTTACCCTTGATCTCCATGTATGGAGGTAGTCACTGCAAATCTGTTCATTCAGGTCCAAAATTTTCTACCAAAAAAAACGCGGGTGAAAACACGAAGCATAATTATTAAGTAATAAATATATTTTAATAAACAAATTAATAAACCTTCTTTCTCTGCGCCCAGTACCAACCGAATATGACACTCATTATAGTGAAGCGGGCGCAGATTTCTCTAAAATATGTCAAACATAAGAGTTAGCGCAGAATGATCCCGTGCTCTCGTCTCGGGAGCCCCGCGCCCCGCGCCCCGCGCCCCGCGCCCCGCGCCCCGCGCCCCGCGCCCCGCGCCCCGCGCCCCGCGCCCCGCGCCCCGCGCCCCGCGCCGCGCCTCCACGCTAATTGGATTTCAATTATTTACAACATACTTCAATAATTACTTTGTTTTTATATGGAAAGTGTAATTTTATGGGATCAACATAAACTATTTTCGGGAATTGATATGTGAAAAGCAACTACTGCGTTCCTAAAATATTAAGTAAACTAGCAGCACGGTTTCACCCGCGTAGTTTTCAATTTACCCCCCTTTTCTCCGCCTAGGGGTGGAATTTCCAAAAATCCTCTCTTAGTGGTAGCCTACTCCCCCCAACAAACACACGTGCCAAATTTCAGCTCTCTACGACCAGTAGTTTGGCTGTGCGTTGTCTGTCAGTCAGTCAGTACATCACTCAGTAACGGAAGAGTTTTATATAGGTATAGAGAAGATTAATTCCTTCCTAACGGTCGGTTCGGTGCAGTAGTTTTCCTAGATACAGATAATAAACATAGTAGATAGGGGTCTGTTCCTTGATTGATTATAAATAAATTGACATCAATCATCATCAGCAGCCTCAATACATCAATCCAATACTGGACATAGGGTTCTCCCAATATACGCTACTAAGCCCACTCCTCGGTTTTACTCTGCCAAAATAAAAGAAAATATACGAGAATAGACATACATACTTACAAGCTATTATTTAGTTTCACCTGTCCCGTTGTCTGTAATCAATTTTTGCCATTTTTCGACCACTTCTGGTTATCCGATTGACCTGAAATTTGGCATACTTATGCAAGTCCCATGACAATGCAATAAAAGCCGAAAAATAACTTTTTTATTTTTTTAAAATACTTATTACTTGTTTTTCACACTTACTTACCTAATCTGAAAAATTTAAAAACTTCTCAAACAATCGAAATCAATAATTCAATTAGTATAACTTAAAATCAAGACCACTTTGAACTCCCACCATCTTAAAGCGATTTAATTGAATGAAATGGTTCGTTCAATTCCTTCATTTCGTTCGATCAGTGAACAATTAGTGGAGATCCAATAACAATAACTGAACGAACTAAGAACATTACCGATTGTAATGTAGAACGATTAAAGTGAAACTTTTTCAAAAGACCACCCTTTACTTGACTTGGTATAGGAATTGAGGATTGTATAGAGATGATGTTACCTACCACGAAATAAGTAATTTTAGTATTAAACCTATTTAAAATTCAAATTATTATAGTATCTAAACCAGGTTTTATATTGATAACATTAAATTAAAAATTTAAAAAACCCCCAACACAATTACTTTCAAACCCCCATAACTTTTAAACGGGTCAACCGATTTTCATCAAACATGTCTAAGAACACTCGCTCGTAAGTCCCCTTTAATACAAAAAAAAAACTAAATTGAAATCGGTTCATCCGTTCGGGAGCTATGACGCCACAGACAGACAGATACACACACACACACATATACACACACACACAGACACGTCAAACTTATAATACCCCTCTTTTTGCGTCGGGGGTTAAAAAATAATTGTAACAATAATTTACAAAACCAACGAATATAAATTATGATTATTAGAAACCCAAATCGAAAACACCTCAAACTACTCGTTTTGTAGTTGAAACAACAAAACATGAACTAAACACATCCTTATCTAGGTCTTAAACTTATGTATCATTGCTAAGGCTGTACGCGCAAAGACCGACACTAAAGAGGACTACATTATTGTAAAAACTGCTCGCTTCAACTAATTATAATCTTGTTTTAACTAACCTCAAACATATTGTAACCAAACAATAAAAACTTCCAGGTTTAAGTAATTATCATTTTCTTTACATGTATCCCAATTATTTTGTCACACAGTTCCAAACAAACTTTGACGACCTCGATGGCAGAGTGGTCATCATGCCGGACTGCCATGCGTAAGGTTGCGGGTTTGATTCCCGTGCGGGGTGAACATTTGTATGAACCACAACTGTTTATCTCGGTGTAGATGTGTGTGTGAATGCGTATGTACGTAGTTTCTGATACCCTAGATACAAGTCGCGTATTTAGTTAGAGGTCAGTTACTATAATGAGATGATGTAGTGAATGATTATGTTATGTTATAATTATAATCTTTTTTACAATAGCCCTATTATTTTGTCACACAGCTTCAAACAGTGAGACAGCCCAAACCTCTCTGTAGAGATGTACAATTAGACAATCGGCGCATCGGTGGGCCATGAGCCATTAAGGTTTTAATTGAAAATAGCGTAAAAGCTGTAAATTGTACAAGTGCAACCCTCATCCTGCAATGTCCCACCCCCACCCCCATTATAAATGCTACTAACTAACTATTGAATTTCTAGAATGGTAAAAGTGGATCGTGGTCCGTGAGAAATTTATTTGCTACCCTTTTAAACGAGACATTTTGCGATATTTTTTTGGTCTAGAATCGTGACTGGTTTAATCAAGTAACTTGGTGTGTGGTCCAAATTTTTTGTTTTAGTCTCTTGAATAGTCAATTTCATTAGCACTAGAATTAAATACTTTAAAGGTAGCTTTTATCTTAGCTAAGAGTTCCTCCTCAATAACATAACATAATCATTGACTCCAACATCTCATTACAGTAACTGACTCCTAACTTCGTGACTTGTATCTAGGGTATCAGAAACTACGCACACACACATTCGCCAATATGATTAGCTAGAAAGAGGTTTTGGCCTAAAACTGCTAGGCTAGCATGACTTCGAAAACGCGATAGATACAGCGATTTATTGACATCCAACTGTCAAAATTTGATAAATATAGCCGCCATATTTAATTTTATCAAATCGTACTACGCCATATTTATTTGGTCATGCTCGCGAAATCGATATTATTTCGTGGTGACTATATCATTTATCACGCACAGTCATGCTAGGTAAGCTGGCCCTAATTAGATATAGGATAAATGGTTGGAAGAAGAAGAGAGAGATGAGATATCTCTAATGGTATCTTATAGGCCGATACTTACTAAAATAAACTGTTTTACTCAATTATGTTGAAGTAATATACTTCAACTTCAACACATTGGAGTAAAGAAATCGTCTTCTTTCTTTTTTATATCGGTTAAAAACCTCGTAAAACTTCACTCAAATAACGTGTACTTCATTTGAACCGAAACAATAGTGCGGTCAAAGAAAGCACACACACATACACACAAACACACATAAATTATGTTAAAAATATGTATGTTAAATACTCAACTGACTTTCTTATCGACAACGAAATGTATCGATACAACGCTCGCGTTGCGTTGATACTTGAAGCTTTATTTATTGAAACAATTTAAACCTTATTGGAATACTCGCTGCACATGCGATGTGCTTTTTTCCCTATTTATGATGTGTTTTGAGAGTTGCAAGTTAAATTATATTCTAAATCTTAATTTAGAAGGTTTTTTCGATTATAAAATATTGTAATTCTTTCTCTACATACTAATATCATTATTGAGTGCGTTTTGACCAGAAGTGTGTACTTACAGAAAGATACTTTACTCTCTGTATCTCTAAAAACGAATTTATCAAATATCGTAATTGGACGAAAGTGACACAAATAAACGCACGTTTTCATTTATAAACACAATTTAAGCAGCATTGAAAATTAACAATATTTTTTCCTTTTGTTTTTATGATTGGTAAGTTGTCAAAAAGAAATACTAAAAGCATCAAGTATCAAAACAAAACAACCCAACTAAATGACACGCAAATATCGCATGCGACTAACAATCTAATTACGGCCCCCGGGAATCGAACCCGCGATTGTCGGTCCGATATCACGACCCTTACGATTCGATAGCCACCGGGCGGCGCAAGCGCGGGGTCAACTTTTCACGATTACACGTCTCAACAACGCACCTGTCTTGTTCGAGACTTTAACAATAAGACAATAGTCTTGAAGCTGATTTTTCCATCGCCAGGTAACTTTTATTCGACGAATTTGACGGTTGACAGTTTTTGTATGAATTAACTGACTAAAACTACTCCTACTACTTTAACTCCTCGAATAAAGTTATCTGGCGATGGAAAAAGCCTTTAAATATATATTAGTCGTCAATATTGAAGATATTGTGAAGCAAAAATTTCGGAGTCTCTTTAAAGTGAAGCAAAAGTTTTGAAGAACTCTTTTAAGAATATTGTAAGGTATTGGAAAATTCAGGGCTTTTGTAAGGTAGTGCAAGTATGAGATTAGTTCATTTCTTCTTCCTCCAAAATTTGGAAACGAATATAGCCGAATTTTGTCCAATAAGACGATTACTAATTCTGACAATATGAATACATAATAATATGTTCACAAATTGATTTTTAGCTGGTCCTATGTTGGTCTTGGAACTATATTTTTATTTCCTGTATCAATAATTCTAATTTTAACCAATAAGACTACACGCTCCAATCTATATAACATAATATTACGTTACTCTGAACTCCTTTACCTAATTCTTAGATATTTTATTCAATTGCAACTATATGAAGAAACTCACATTTAAATCTAATAACTATATGACTGAGTATTTAAAGATACTGGACATTGAGAAATTTGGATCCTTTAAAAACTTTCACCATCCAAAATAAACAGTCTTATATCGTTCCGACTTCAGGTTCCTCAAGGATCTAGATCCCAATCTGGTGTTCCACCATCTGTCTCCGAGTCCTGGCGATAAGCGTGACGCATCGCCGACTCCCCTCGATCGAATCAATTAACCGCAACGTTATTTATTTCACTCAGATAACGTCTGATTTAGACGGACTAATTAAAGAACATGCGTTTTTATGACTGAAAGTTGTGGTATAGTAAATTTAATTTAAATAAAACAATATTTTAGATCGTTTGAGGTAGTTAAATGAAAGACGAAGCGTATTTGTAAATATCAGTTTAAGAAACATAAGATAAATATTTACTATTAGAATATTCTATTATTTTGATACAAAGATATAGTATCAAAAAAATTAATTTATTCTTGAGTGGAGCTAAAAATGACAGTAAAATCTTTCTATGTGAAAATAAAAATCTCTTTTAAATAAAATCTCCAGAAACAAAACAGGTGAAACAGAACATTTAACAGTAATCTTTTCTAATACAAATGAAAACAATCACACAAATGAAACACAAAGAATAATTAACAACAAAAACGTAGCAGACCATTCTATCTCCTCAAACCAAACAGTTGACATTAACAATGGCCATTAGATGCCAAACAATGATTCAATGGGAGCGCAGGGTTCCGTATCCACAGGACTTCCTCTGCCTGAACCGCAGCCTTCTTACATGTGTTGTGTGACTCTAATTACGATGGTATTGAAGACGAGACTCCACCGACCGAAACCAACGTCACTCAACCGAGACATACTCGAAAAATAGCAAAAATTAACCTTCTCTTTCAAGATATAGAGTTGATTTTTGATAAAAGTGACAGCAAAGATATAAAAACAATCGTAGATCAATAAATGACTTTTATTGATCACGATTTAAAGTCCAATATTGTGTGTACTTTCAAAAGTTTGAAAGAGGTCAATAACTCGGCGAATTTTGTTAATTACTGAATAATTTTGGTCAGTTTTTGTGTTTTAACAACGGTTTTAATACGATTTTGATGAGTTTTTGATAAAGAAGTTTTTTTTGGGAGTTATTTTGTAATAAATTACAAGTAATAATAACTATTTTGTACACGTTCCAACTAGATTTACCTAAATAGTAAACACCAATAAGAAACCCATTCAATTACATCTAACCATCTGCTAATGTCTTTAAAATTGAATCAACAATTGAACGAAAACTTACCTTAAAACAATTCCACTCACTCCTTCCGTGACCAACACCTGTAAATTAAGAAACAAAATATTAAAACTATAACAGTAAATTGTTGAAAAAAGACGAAAACATTACTACTTAGTAAAAAACAAAGTCGCTGTCGCTGTCTGTCCATATGTATGTTTAAATCTTTAAAACTACGCAACGGATTTTGAATATTCTTTAATAGATAGAGTAATTCAAGAGGAAGGTTTTTGGTATAATTTTGTTCCTGGAAGCAAGAACTACGCGGGTAAAACTGCGGTGCGCTGCTAGTCAACAATAAACATGTCTGACACTTTCTCCATACAAAAGGAACAATAAGGGACCCATAGTAACACCTTGTGGGCCTCGCGTGTCATATAAAATTACTCGCATTTATGTACATTAATGTCATAAATATTGTCATTTAGACGGTTTTTTATACCGTTTTAATTTTTAATAACTACTTAAAGCTAAATGCCAGTCTTGGTGGCCTAGTGTGAGTTGGTAAGGCTATCCGATGCATTTGATAAATCTAGTGACAAATTGAGTAATAGACATATAAGTAATAGATGATAATTATGTTATGTTTTGTATGGATTTTAAACATGTTTACCAAATACGATAAATTATTACAAGGTCTCGAGTAATTATTGTAAAAACTATAATTTCTTGAGCTAGAAATGAATTATTCTATACAATTTTGTAACTAGACAAATATGAATGTAGCCGTATGTTCATCACAAGGTAGGTATCTCGAAGTTTCTCATCATCATCAGCTCATATAATGTCCCCACCGAGGGGGCACGAGCCTACCCTGAATTGGGTGATTAGGCCTTAGTCAACCACGCGGGCCAAGTGCGGGTTGGTCTTCTTCACACACAACCCTAAAAGTTTCTCATACCCAAGTAAAAAACAGCACACTTACCTATGGGTCAATGGTTGGTTTTATTTATATTGATTATTCCATATTATTACCCATTGTCTACAGGGTAACAACCACTATCTTCCCACTAACCAAACATTAAGTAGTACCATTTACTATCGATACAATCGATATATCGTTAAAAATTGTAATTAAGTTCCCAACAGATGCCACATGTCATTCTAAACAAAAGCATCGTACATGAGAAACTAATTACTGAGCGGAGACAGAGCGAGACACACATATAGATAGACAACAAGAGAAAAAGAGATAGCATTAATACTTAGATCGGAAACGGATTGCAACGCGCCAATGCTCACTAGCCGAATATATTTTTTACTAATTAAAAATGCAGGCGGTTTGATGAATGTTTGGTGGTCAATTTATTTGGTTTTAGAACGTGCGCGGGCGCCGGTTTTATTACAAGGTGGGAATCAATTGGAGTGAGGTTATTAGGGTCAAGTTTTTTTGTGCGGACGGTTGGGGAGTCCGGTGTTGTGTTAATGTCATTAGTTAATTTAGGCTGTCATATATTTTTGACATATTCAGAATCGTATTTGAATAAAATGCGAATCTACTGTTGTATGTGTATTTGTTATGTTTCTTCGTCTTAACCATTCAACCTATAAGTACTTAGGATGCGTACGGGAGTATATAACATTATCTACAAAAACAGGTATCGAATCTGATAAAATGTTAACTAGTTCAATACATAAAGCTCTAATGTGAACCTGATCAATTCTCAAGAGACCATAGAGAATCAACCAAAGCTAACTGTCAATATAAATTAAACACATTCTAAACCAAACCATAAATCTAAACTTCATTCACAAATATAAATAGTAAATCAAAATAATGCAAATCTCTCGCATCGAAATTCAAATGAGGGCCATAAAATTGGTGATTTCACAATAACTAAAATATGCAAAAATCACTCTGACAATGTCTGCTAAAACCTACGGCACTTACGGCCCGGTACACATTCGAACCATTAATGAGCTATTGAAAAATGATATCAGAAATTACGGAATTATCATAAGTTGTAGGGTACAAAGTTCCCATACCAAATCTCTTAAACACAAATCAAAATCAACTCTAAATCTTCACACAATAGATGATAAAATCGCGTATCAATACACAAAAGAAACTTTGAAAAGAGCATCTGACAATCTGCATCATCCTTCATGTGTGAATGATGGTGTATCTTATTTCGAACCTTAGGATGCCAGGAATAGAGTTGATATTGTAACTGAAGAATATCTAAAGGAAGTAGATGATAATTTTTCTAGCCCTATAATGCGGTATGCAAATCTGGTATTGTCAATAGAGTGTGCTCAGGATTTGTGATGGGGTTAAAGCGACGTCTGCATCGCGTTGACAGATGCGAGAAACATTTCAAATAACAGATCAAATATCAATTTTGATGAAAATATGATATTTTTGTTTGTTATAAATTGTTTTTTTAGACATTATTCATATTTTTTTTATCAAAATCAGTGTTGATAACGTTTATGTCATGTATCAGAATTCTTTTATATTTCTTTAGTTGACTTTGTCCAAATAGACTGACTAGAAAAATAACATGTTTCCTTTTTTTTATGTTTTGAAAATAGAATCTATAGATATAGAAATGGCTATAATTTTTAGTCCGAGGTATGGATTTCTAACAAAAGTTAGATCAACTTTTTTCTTTCAACAATATACTTATTAGCTATAGATTAGATATATACTAGATACGATATCTAGTATATATTTATTATGATATCATGTCCGTTTTTACAGCACGCTACAGATTTACCAACTGTAAAAACTTAAGCACTATTTTATAGGGTTCGCGTCATAAATTCGAAATCAATATGCAAAAAGGTAGCTTATAAAACTGAGACAAAAAGACAAAAAGAGAGCTGAAAGAAATAAAATAGATGCAAATAATTTGTATAATAGTGAACATAAAAACGTTGCGGTCGTGGAACAGACGGACGATCGATAAGTATTAAGTATGTATCGGGTATCTTGGACCGCTCGCAATGAAAGAGCTATAATAATCGCCAATTATTAACGGACATTTACTTTCTACGTTTAACTGCTGGTTAGTGTGGAGGTGGACTCTTTGTGAAAGAGAATGATTGGTAATAAAGATGGGTTTGTTTTGTGAATTTAATGACCAATTTCGGTAGTCTTCTTCTTCTTCTATCGTGTCAATGGCCACAAAATAACATATACTGAATAATACTAAATTCTCCCGGACCAAAACTCAGCCACATCCACACCAGCGCCATTTGCCTCCATCAGGTCTTCTCAGGTCTTCTCAGGTGTGCAGGAAGACCTGATTTTGGTAGTGATAGATTAATTCGTTTTTTGGAGGTTTTAAAAGTTGATAGGTTAATTATTACTACTACTAAATCATGAAAACAAAAAGTATATAAAAACGCAGCAAGCATCCGACAGCAGTAGTTAAATCTATTAAAACTTTACTAAAAAAGAACTGCAGATTGAACCCTTTATTATACTTTTAGTTATCCATATTTGCTAATCTTATCAGACTTTCGTTTTTCAACACTACCAAACTACTTCAATCTTTTAAGATCAAACTTAAACCAATAGCTATTTTATTAACATTGCAAGACTTTTGAATCGTCCCCTAAAAAGCCGTCTCCACAGTACCGTCTGCACCCACAGTTGAGATTACCGGCAGGTGCCCGGCTCGCTTCATTACCCTCTCTCTGTGAAGTCGGTTAGCCATTCACGCACCGCGGCTCTCTTCACACATGTGCCGATATTAGTTATCGAACGTCGATTTTGATTCTGTCTATTCCAATTTTAGATTATAGCTGATTATGGGGTATTCTGATTAAAATTCAGTATTTAAAAAAAAATATTGACAGGTCAACTGTTAGACTATCCTGATCAAAATTCAATATTCTAAAAAAATATATGGACTGAAAATTTCAAATATCTAGTAATTTTAATTTAAATGTCTCTGCAACATTTCTTTTTTGTATGGATATAAATATATTTGTTCCTCTTTCACATAAATACTACTGGACAGTGGATTAACTTACAGATCTACAGATATTCCTTCGTCACTCAGCGATCTTTTTCTAACAAATTCTTTGACAATACATATTTCATCTGATAAATGATAAAAAATGTGTAACAACAAGACTAACGCAAAGAAACCTACAAAATCGATTATTCGCGCACCGATTTTAACTGAATTATCTTTTTAACAGCAAACGGGTTGAATAAATGTGGATTAATGATACAATCGTAATTGTAGAAATCGATTCGGAGAATCGATCATTAATCCGAATTACACGGAGCGATTGACAATGTAACATGCATCGCTAATGGTTAGGAACATATTTTTGGATTAATAACGAGGATGTTGCGCTTCTCTTTTTGATTTTTGATAACATCATCTATCAATGTAATATCAGGCAAATTAGTAGTAAGTTGTTAGTAGGATGACATTAAGAGGTATTGGGTTCAAATCCCAATAAAACAAAAAAATTAAAAACTAGCGGCGCCCCGCGAATTCACTCGCGTAGTTCCCGTTTCCGTAGGAATATGGGATAAAATTATGCTAAAAACCTTCCCACTGAATCACTGTATTTATTAAAACAAACCTCATCAAAATCCGTTGCGTAGTTTTAAAGATCTAAGCATATATAGGGACAGAGAAAGCTACTTTGTTTTATACTATGTAGTGATATATATATATATAGTTGGAATACATAGAAAACTCCTAGATCGAGACAGACATTTGCTCAATATTTATGCCCTAATTTTTTTTGCTTTGAACAGGAATCGACCCCTTAACCTATGCCATGGAAAGCTATATCACCAACTACACCACTTCGACGTTAGATAGTATCTCAAGATAACCATCCTATTACACCTAAATCCGGAAGTAATACATTTTTGTATCGACAAAAGAACTTATTAAAGAACTGTACAAAAAATCCTCCCCATCAATTTATGCCACCGATAGAATGTCACATTAATATGACGAGGTACGCTAATGGATTGTATTTGAATTGCAAATGGCCGGATGGGACCAGATCAGAGTTATTGATTGATATAAATTTTGGTTTAAGTATATTATTATTTGGTTTTACTTTCAATTATTACAAAGACGTTACTGTGTTTCTTGTCTGTTGTTTCAAGAGGGTGCGTTGTAAAATGGTCAAGGATTTGAAGATTACATACAAATCAATTAGGCTATCTATTTTTATATTTATAGCATCTGACCCCTAGCCAGGTTAATTATCTGCAGCTAGGGTATCAGATTTGAGCCATATTTCACAAAAACCTGCATCCAAATCGGTTCATCCATTTGAGAGCTAAATGCCACAGACAGGCACACACCAACACATACGTACCGGTCTAATTTATAACACCCTTCTTTTTGCGTCGGGTGTTAATAATAGCAAAAATGAATCACTCATTCTAGGTATTGAATTTGAGACCTCAGACAGGCAGGTGCCCATAACACCTACACCTATAAAAGCTCCCTTAAAGTTACATATTCTAGATAAATAACCAACTAACACCGGAAACGCACAGCAATAAATTAAATTATAATTAAGTGAAACCATAGTTAAACTCGACGCAACTTTTTGACCTCGCGCAGTAGAAATTCCTCTATAAACTGTATAAATCTATCTGTAACTATTTCCAATACGCTTTGATCATCCCGCGTGACGCCGATAGGTATTTTTTGCACCACTTAATTGGTACTATCATTATATAATTGGTATACATGTATGATGACTGATTGTAAGTGAAGGCAGCTATAATACAGATGAACAGGCGCGGCGTCGTTTGTTTTCTTACCACGATTACAACGCTTGG
Source organism: Timandra comae (assembly GCA_958496195.1). Lineage (NCBI taxonomy): Eukaryota > Metazoa > Arthropoda > Insecta > Lepidoptera > Geometridae > Timandra > Timandra comae. Next base: position 829,073 of record OY292372.1, on the reverse strand, counting down.
TTAGGTGTGATGGTCGATTTGTTCCTTTAAAAAGTGGTGTATCGCTGTGGATAGCGGGGCTTGTATGGATGTGTGTTAGTGGGTATATTTGTTTTGTGAAGTGGGCTTTTTGATGTGCTTATGTTTAGTTTTGATACCATTTTCTAATGTACTTAACTAACAACGCTCATAGACACCTGCTACCTGGCTGTTGCCTGCCTGCCTCAGAAGAGTCACAAGTTCAGTGCGGAATTTTGCAAATAACCGAAAATTAGGAGGAGGAGAAAGAAGGGAAGATGTTTGGGCTCAGAACCTCTCACTTACCGTCCCAAAGACATTGCTCTCCTTACTACTTAATGCCGATATTCTGAGAGTATAGTTCCCGGTCAAGACAGCTCATTTTCGAACTGTGAATCAGTTTTTCTCTACCAACCAATGCAAGTTTAGCTTAAGAACTGTCACAGTTTCTCTCTACCACCTATCTAAGCTTAACCTACCCTTAATCACATTCAAAGACCTATCACCCATCACGTGTATCTGCACCCCTTTCTTCAGATAACTGACAGTTAAGTAGGAGCACGCGGCGATGTCATTTGTCAATACTAATGATGACCCGCGCGGGATGATACCGGGAACAAATGACAGGCAATCGGATTGTGCAATGGGTAGTGAATGTGTTGTAACTGTTTGTGAAAACAAGAATAATTAAAAAAAAAACCTTTTTAAAAGCAAGCTTTTTTTTGCTTTAATTGCATTGTCATGGGACTTACAAAAGTATGCCAAATTTCAGCTCAATCGGATTACCAGAAGTGGTCGAAAATGGCTTGCAAGATTTGATTACAGACAACGGGACAGGTGACACTAAATAAAAGCTTGTAATAATGTCTTTAAACTGACTCAATTTGCAAACATTTGACGGTTATTCAAATGATTTTGTTGAAATTTTATCACATATCGGCCTCTAGATCCAACTGCAAACAAAAGGTATTTCCTTCTGTCTTTTTGATGATATTATTACAGAAATTAGGAGGAAGGAGAATAGGTTTCACTACATTTGCATGTTAGTGACATCAAAACGAAGTGATCTCTGGTGTGATTTCTCAAGTGTAATATATCTTTACTAAACCACAACAAACAAACACACAACGACATTTCAAAGCAACAAACCTCAATAAATTCCATTAACAAATAAATAAAACCACATGATTGCCAAACACTAAATTCGGTGCCATACAAATCAGTGTATCGCCTTTTAATAGCCGTGATGTCTTGAGATGATTACAGAGGGAGACAGATATATGATTTTATGTAAGTGTGAAGGAGATAAAGGTAATGATGGCTCACCGGAAACGAAATAATATATGGCGTATTGTTGGTAACGAGATCGGCTGTGCGTTCGTTCGTGGTGGGCGGACGTGCCATACAACGTACCCTTGAAAAAGTAACACAATTTTCAATTATATTTACTTATCTAAGTTGAGGTGAAGAAATCATGATTTCAATTCTTAATTGAATAAGTTTAAATATAGGTATTGTTTTGTTAACATAATCATTCACTACATCATCTCATTATCTTATCATCCGTAAGGTTGCGGGGTGAATATTTGGGTGAACCACAAATGTTTGTCTCGGTCTGGGTGTGTGTGAATGAGTGTGTGCGTAGTTTCTGATACCCTAGATACAAGTTTCGAACTAAGTTAGGGGTCAGTTACTATAATTAGATGATGGAGGGAATGATTATGTTATGTTATTATAGTAACTGACCCCTAAGTTTAGGGTAAGTTAGCCTACAACCTTCTTCGGTAAATAGGCTATTAAATACTCAAATATTTTGTCGATTCGAAACCGTAGTTCCTATAATGAGAGTGTCTAACAAATTATCTGTTCAATGTAGTTCAACAAGATCGAAATCTGTCGTAGATTTCTTAAAAAACCAAAGACCTTATTGATTGATCTAGTGTGAAAGGATAATCCTAATCTCAACCTACTCAACAAATATACAATTTAAAATCCTACTAATATTATAAAGCCGACTGTTTGTGAGTGTGGATGTATAAATGTTAGTTCCACATTCACGCAAATCTACTGAAAGGATTTTAATGAAATTTGGTACAGGTGTTCCTCATATCTAGGAATAACACATAGGATACTTTTTATCCCAAAATTCCCCCGGGATAACGTTCCACGCGGGGCACAGCTAGTAGTTAATAATTTCCGAAACTGTACACTCAGACAACCTCCAAAAATCACAATTTGGATCAAACCAAAAGTTAATGGTGTCTAAAAATCGCAACGCGCCGTCAGATATAATTTATTAACTATCAAACAATAATTGAAGTAATTACTTATGCACCGTTGGCCCCGTCTCCCCCTGGATTTTTATTCAAATCCACTAATGATTCCCGCTGTCGAAAGGGTTGTTTGCGAGTACCGCTGTCCTTTTGAGATCACTTTGTTTGTTTAAAAATACAAAATATGGATGATAGTCGTGCCTCGCGGGTTTAGTTTGATTCTTATTGCTTCGCGTCTATTTGTCCTACCCTGCCCTACTTGATAAATCCTTGAAAATGGACTGTGCAAGGTCTTCATTAGAGATCATCTTTGCTTCACCTATAAATATCTTGAGTCTTCTTCTGGCAAACTAGTGTTTTTCTGCCTTATTTGCGTTGCATTTTCAGTCTGGTTAAGCACTAAAACAGGTTTTACAATCAATTTTGAATACTGTCAAAGTGACAGATTTGACTGACAAACTGTCAAATGCTTACCAGGTTTTGTTAAACCAGACTAAATATGCAACGCAAATAAGGGAGCATATGTTTAATGGCCAGACTTAGTTCAGTGTCAGTATTTAAAGTGAAAAAACTGCTTTTAGACCTTCACAGCACAGAAGGCGATAAAATTATTAAATGTATAAAACAAACGCAATGCTTTTGATTTCCGATATACCTTTGAGGGCTCTAACTGCCCGTGACGAATACTCGTATAGCTATTGTTAGTACGACAACCGGGACCGATGGGCTTAACGTAGAAATGTTCAAAATTGGTCACCTATCTCTATTATGACAGTGTCCGACGTTGCTTAACTCAAGAAATCTGTAAAAAAGTAAGCATATAATTAAAGACTGGAAAAACGGCAATCTTTTAATTATAACTGTGATTACATACCATCTATTTTATTTTGCCCCGCGGTTTTACCCGCGTGAATCCCAATCTTATGGAAATTTCGGGATAAAAAGTATCCTATGTGTTATTCCTAGTTATGAGGAACATCTGTACCAAATTTCATTAAAATCCATTCAGTAGTTTTTGCGTGAAAGAGTAACAAACATCCAAACTCACAAACATACAAACTTTCACATTAGGATAACCCTTCCTACACAATCGGTTAAAAAAACAATATTGATTCTATAAAAAATCAAAATTCATCGGAACCATTGTTATATCTCTTTCAATAGATCTATTTTTATAATGAGATCCATCTTTTATGGTTGTGTCAAAAATTGTTGGTCCCAATTTGCATATGAAGGGCTGTATTGTTTGCGATAGAACTTTTAATACGGGATATTGTTAGACACGGTGGTCGGTGTCACTCAGTGTCATACTTATTATTAATATTGTTTAAATATTAAATGGTTTGTGAATATGTGATGTTTGCGGTTGTATGTTTTACAAAAGGCAATTGATTCATATTTCTCAGAACTTTTTTGGTGACTAGCTGTACCCTCCGGTATTACTCCTTTTTCTTTTTTTAATGATGCCTCTATCATAATAACTATCTTTGTGCTAAATTCCATCTTAATCCGTTCATGTGTTTGAGCTGTAATGTGCGCTTCGTAAAGATATATTCCTTGAACTTTAGCTTACTAAGAACTTCGTGCGTTTTGGAATGTTATTTCATCCAATTGTTCAAGTTTTTGGACTTATTTTCTACTAACTGTGAACCTTATCCCGTGGGAATTTCGGGATAAAAAGTATCCTATGTGTTATTCTTAAGTATGAAGAGCATCTGTACCAAATCTCATTAAAATCCATTCAGTAGTTTTTGCGTGAAAGAGGAACAAACATCCACACTCACAAACATTCGGGTTTATAATATGAGTAGGATAATGCAAGCAATAATAAATAATAAAAATGATATATACTCGTATATTGATACAACCCTTTACTTTCCCTTTTATCCGATCTAATGCAATCGTATAAAACCCTCAAGGTTTTTTAGCAGGAAGTTTATCGGTGGATGACAAATATTTGATAAGTATTATTCAAATGTGGAAATGTTACGAAATAGAAAGTACTTAATCTGTGCCATCTATAGGTACTAATATTATAAAGCTAACGAGATTTTTTTGTAGAACGCCATAATCTCAGAAACTAAGTTTGACGACCTCGATGGCAGAGTGGTCATCATGCCGGACTGCCATCCCTAAGGTTGCGGGTTCGATTCCCATGCGGGGTGAATATTTGTGTGAACCACAAATATTTGTCTCGGTCTGGGTGTGTGTGTGAATGAGTGTGTGCGTAGTTTCTGACATCCTAGATACAAGTCACGAACTTAGTTAGGGGTCAGTTACTGTAATGAGATGATGGAGTGAATGATTAAGTATTGGTACACATTGAAAAATAAGTTTTGGATTTTAATTTATTATCGATTGAAGATCGAAAACTAAGTATTTTTTATTCAAAACTAGCAGGTTTCACCCGCGTAGTTTTCGATTTACCCCCCCCCCCCTTTTCTCCCACTAGGGGGGGATTTTCAAAAATCCTCTCTTAGTGGCAGCCTACTCCCCCACAACAAACACACGTGCCAAATTTAAGCTCTCTACGACAGTAGATTCGGCTGTGCGTTGTCTGTCAGTCAGTCAGTACATCACTCGGTAACAGAAGAGTTTTATATATATAAATTTTAATTACGTACAAATCAACACTAACAAACAAAACTTGATTTTTAGTTTTTACATATAAAACGCGTTCTTATATGTAGTCACAATAACAGTCAAACTTTAAAAAATTCAAAAGACATCTCTAACAATAAAGCACCCGTATTTCTGAAGCTATCGGGACAGTGGCACTTTTTATAGGCAACAAAAAATGCTGATCTAAATATAATAAAATCATATTTGAATGTGAATGCTGACATCTGTGAGTTGGAAGGAAGTGACGAGTTGGAGAAAAAACGTTTCACGGGGGTGTTTGATTAATAATCACTCAATAGTGTCATTGGACTCTGAGACTCGATGAGAAAGTGATTTTAGAGGACAAAAAATTGGGTAAAAAGTTGTCGATGAATTTTTTTTTGGTGATATAGGTACTTACGTTTTTTGGTGTAGTTAGATTTTAGTATTTACAGCTGTACCCTGGATGACCTTATGTCATGCCAACCTAACGCCATCGAGGTGGCCACTCATTGGTGTTCTAATATATAACTTAATTGTAAAATAATGAATGATAATCAAGGAATCTTATTCAGACGAGAGATGTTGTGGGACGCACTCAGGATGGGGGCAACTAAAGTTTTAAGAGGGATATAATTTTATACTTGTTACTTATTTACAATAAAAGTAAAAAAAAAATTACAGTAAAAAAAGTCTTGTCAATCGACACGAAGAAGAAGAAGTAGTATTTACATACGCTATCTTCACTTTATTTATTTGCCTAGCGCCTAGACCAACTTAAATACCTATAGTTCAATTTTATCCTATACTAGATGTGCTCCGCGGTTTCACTCGCGTAGTTCCCGGTCCCGTGGGAATTTCGGGATAAAAAGTATCCTATGACCTTCTCCTGGTTCTAAACTACTTCCCCACCAATTTTCAGCCAAATCAGTTTCGCCGTTCTTGAGTTATAAATAGTGTAACTAACACGACTTTCTTTTATAAATATAAGAACTTACATTGTTGCTTAACCTAAGCAGGTACAAAATCTAAGATGCTAGGTATCAAATGGTACCAAATGAGTACTATATAGTGATAGTAAAGTATGTTTAAAACATAGTGTGATCCCGCCATCTTGACGTTTATGATTTATTCTAAGTTATACATCTATACCCCATTTCATCTAATTCGAGTCGGTAGTTTCGGAGCTTAATACTAACAAAAATCCAAACTTTTCTCTTATCACATTTAGTAAGTACCTATAGACCACCAGTCATACATATTTAAAAACAATAACCAATTATTAAAATTATCAAAAAGACTAAACTGATTTTAATTGTCCTCATGCATTTAGAATGCAATGCGCGTGAGTGCAGCAGAACAGAGAGCCCGCATCATCAAACTGTAATTATTGCATTGACGCCGTAGTTTCTGTAGACTTCATGATAAATAGAAATGAACTACTTATTTAAGAAGAATAAGAGCTAAATTTTCTATCGCTAGATAATATTTTTGAAGTGAAAACTTCTTTAGCGGCGCTGAGCACTTTTTTTTGTATGGGTAAAAACTTTCAAACTCGCGTCAGGGTCACGTGATGCTGATCGAAAAAGCGTAAGATCGAGGGGAAGGAAGTTGATTTTTCTGAGAGATAAAATTTAATGTAATATATAAATAACGATATAATATTATAAATAACAACATATAAATTGTCATATTTGTGTACGATAGCGCAATAAATAAACATTGTATTCTACCTCATAAATGATAGTACTTTTATACTTATAATTAAACACAACGTTAATATTGAAGTTTTCACTTCTGCCGGCACTCCCGGAGTGCTACCTTTTTTTCTACTTAAATTTTAAATTTTGACAATTGCTTCATACAAAAACTGTCAAACGTATTTTTTTTCCTCGAATAAAAGTTATCTGGCGATGGAAATATCAGACCTAAGAGAATAAAATATAAGAAATGAATTAGTTTTAGAAGAATAAGAGATGTTGGTTTATGATGAGTACTTTAAAAGTTATGAGGGAACAAACGAACATATGTAAGTACATAATAATACTGGCAAAAAGTATAAGAGTAGGCCTTCAGATCTTGATCCTTGATTCTCTTGATAGCAATATGATACTATCAGATAATTTGCGTGTTATGTATTTGGAAAGTTAGGTAACTGATTCCATTTCTAGCTAGGAATATTGAAATTCAAAAACACAAAGTTTTAGTTTTATGAAAATCTACTTCGAAGCATCAGCAATAAAATATAGCTACTTTTTTTGTAAATTCTATAACTTTCTGAACTCTACAGAAATACAAGTGTTTAAGTGAAAGAATATAATAAAGTAGATTAATTAATGATTGTGGATCGCTACGAGAGGCGCCATGAGGGTAGTCACAAACAAATGAGGGAGGTATTGTAATTTACGACATTTTGAAAAACATCTTTGTGAACTCTTGAAAGAGTAAAACATTTCGTCTATTGGTTGCATATGTCATAAAAATATATTATCGTCCCGTATGTTCATACTGCTGAATCTAAGTGGAGGTTTCTCTTAATATACAGGGTGTCCCGTTAGTAGTGGACCAACGGGATGTGGGTGATAGGGGAGACCGTTACCTACCAGAATCACCAAAATTTATTGTCCTAGGCCTCATAGTTTTGAAGTTATAACGTTTTTTAGTAAGTAGGTGAAATTATCGTACTGTGCACATTTTTCTTAATTCTACAAAATCTATTACTTATTTTGATGTTATTTTTATTCAAGGGCGTTAAGGATACATAGGTTTTTGTAATTTAAATCATTTTTTAGTGTAGTTATCATTAACATTAAAATTAATCAACGAAACAAGTGCAATTGTTAAATTTCAAAATACTCTAAGTGGTATTTGAGCTGAGGTGGTGTAAAAAAAATGTATTGTAGCCTTGTGGCACTTTATTTTAAAAACATCTACATATCATAAGGATTACAAAAACGTATAACACTGTGGTTTCAAATGAGTAGTTTTTTTATTTTAACTAATATCAACGTAAAAGGGAACTTTTGAGAGAAAACAAAAATTCATTGCTAACTATGGAAATTCGTTTATTACTCAATTTATTTTTACATTAAAGGTTCAAAATGCTTTTCATTAGCTCTTGTGCATTAAAACATCTTCGTATAAAGTCTTTTTGTAAACTTTTTTGGGCTCTTTGATGTTTTTTTATCAATTCAGCAACATGATTGAAATTTTGTGATAACTCTCTTTTTATCAGAAATATTTGTCTCATAAACTGCTTCTTTGAGGAAACCCCATAGAAAATAATCCAAAGGATTCAAGTCGGGAGATCGTGGCCTATTTCATGGCCGATCACTGGCCATGAAATAGTACCTTCGCGTCCAAACCATCGATTTGGGAACGTCTCATTCAAAAATTCAGTCACTTACCGTGAATAGTGGGCAGGTTCACCTTCGTACTGCAACATTCGTACGTGCTTCTTAATTTAACGAAGATGTTGGTTATGCACAAGGCCTGAAACTGCGCGGAACCACATACTCTCGCGTACTTCTTAACTTTATTCGAAGATGTTGGTTATGCATAAGGCCTGAAACTGCGCGGGAGAGAATGTGGTTGCAGTACGAAGGTGAACCTGCCCACTATTCACAGTAAGTGACTGAATTTTTGAATGAGACGTTTAAAAATCGATGGTTTGGACGCGAAGGTACTATTTCATGGCCAGCGATCGGCCATGAAATAGGCCACGATCTCCCGACTTGAATCCTTTGGATTATTTTCTATGGGGTTTCCTCAAAGAAGCAGTTTATGAGACAAATATTTCTGATAAAAAGAGAGTTATCACAAAATTTCAATCATGTTGCTGAATTGATAAAAATACATCAAAGAGCCCAAAAAATTTTACAAAAAGACTTTATACGAAGATGTTTTAATGCACAAGAGCTAAAGAAAAGCATTTTGAACCCTTAATGTAAAAATAAATTGAGTAATAAACGAATTTCCATAGTTAGCAATGAATTTTTGTTTTCTCTCAAAAGTTCCCTTTTACGTTGATATTAGTTAAAATAAAAAAACTACTCATTTGAAACCACAGTGTTATACGTTTTTGTAATCCTTATGATATGTAGATGTTTTTAAAATAAAGTGCCACAAGGCTACAATACATTTTTTTTTACACCAGCTCAGCTCAAATACCACTTAGAGTATTTTGAAATTTAACAATTGCACTTGCTTCGTTGATTAATTTTAATGTTAATGATAACTACACTAAAAAATTATTTAAATTACAAAAACCTATGTATTCTTAACGCCCTTGAATAAAAATAACATCAAAATAAGTAATAGATTTTGTAGAATTAAGAAAAATGTGCACATAGTACGACAATTTCACCTACTTACTAAAAAACGTTATAACTTCAAAACTATGAGGCCTAGGACAATAAATTTTGGTGATTCTGGTAGGTAACGGTCTCCCCTATCCCCCACATCCCGTTGGTCCACTACTTACGGGACACCCTGTATATAACTAGCTGTGCCCTGCGGTTTCACCCGCGTAGTTCCCGTTCCCGTGGGAATTTCGGGATAAAAAGTATCCTGTGTTCTTTCCCGGACCATAAGCTATCACTGTGGCAAATTTCAAGTTAATCGGTTCAGTAGTTTAGCCGTGAACAGGTAACAGACAGACAGAGATACTTTCGCAGTGGCCTATAAACGCGTTTGCGTATCTTAATGTTGTAAAATTCCACTAGAACCAGTAGCTTCTCACTCACCGGTGATATTATTTAGTCCTATGAAGCTTGCCTAATCGCAGTTTTTCCTCCTCATTAAACTTATCTGCAAGAGAAAGAGTTTTAGTAGATCTAGTTCTAATATGTACTACTTAAAGGTATTGCTTTTTAAATAATTGTCCCACTGGATTGTGTCTCCCTATCTCCATCTCACTCATCCATACGATCTATTATCGAAATGCACGTCGCGGTTTTCATAATGGTTGAATATTTTCTAAGTAAATACCAACTTAACTTTGCATTTGTCATTTCCTTAAATCTTTAATCATAAGGTTGAAAATCAAGTAAGAATAAGGTGTTGATATCATTTTAGATACCAACTTTACTTTTCGTTTATAATTTCCTTAAGCAGTAAGACATAAGGTTGAAAATCAAGTGATATTGAAGTGGGTATATTGTGGTTTATCTCCGATATTTACGAGTATTCAAGATTCGCGATACACATTACCAAAATTGTACTTTTGTTACGAATGTTGTACTTTTTGTGTCGAATGTGCGTTTTGAGTGATTTGTTTGTATTTGTAGCTATAATATACTAGATGTGTTCTCTGGCAATTTTTACCTGATTGAGGAGAGAGTGCCAAACACATAACCCATGTGTTTGGCATGTTTGTATGTAAGTATATTGGACTTTATAGTCATTTGACGACCTCGATGGCAGAGTGGTCACCATGCCGGACTGCCCTCCGTAAGGTTGCGGGTTCGATTCCCGTGCGAGGTAAATATTTGTGTGAACCACTAATGTTTGTCTCGGTCTGGGTGTGTGTGCGTAGTTTCTGATACCCTAATTACAAGTGACGAACTTAGTTATGGGTCAGTTACTGTAATGAGATGATGGAGTGAATGATTATGTTATGTTATTTATAATTGCTAAACGATTGTACCAAATTCGATTCATGATATTTATAAATTATTTGATTGGTTTTTTACTGCACGGGAATCGTTTGCATAAAACATTAAAAGCCAAAAAAAATACAACATAGTTTAAATTAGTCGATGACCTTGATAACCCGGATATAAACTACAAATTAAAATTTAGAACCATTTTTATCGCTTGGGGTGGTGATGAAAAAGATTTAAATAATTTTTCAACACACTTGCTCATAAAGGGGCTCTTATTTGTGCAAAAACAGTTGAATAATGACATGTTTTATTCACTAGTGAGTTATAGATTGTTTTTTTAAATTGCTTTCATTTTAAAAAAGTTTCGATACCAAAAAAATTGTGTCCATACATTTTAAAAACAAACTTCAACTATGTTTCCTTACTTTTGGTAGGTCTATGGTCGATTCCATTCATTCATTCATTCGTTTTTTTTTAATAAGTATATTCTTTTAGTCTTTGGCTGATCACCATTGTTGTGTTGGATGCGCGCGAATAGAAAAACTGTTTATTTATTAGCGAAAAATGATAATTTCTTCGCAAGTGTGTTGAAAAACGTTGTATGGTACACGCGTGTATTGATGATTACTATCCTCGGCTATCTTCGGACCCTCGCCTGACGGATCGGGCCTCAATAGCGCCTCGGAAGTAATCACCAACTTACCTCGCTTGTACCATAAATAACTATTATATCGATCGCATGAAAATGAAGTTCTAACAAATGTCTAAGTCTATATATATTTCTAGTCTATATTTAAGTCCAAAACTACATAAAACAATAATGATTAAGAAATAAATTAAATAATAGTAGCGGGGACGCGTCACTGGGTGTTCATAAATAATTAATGAATGCAAAACTCGATTCTTGGCTCAGTCGGTAGCCTCTTTGATCGGAACGCGACGCAGAACAGAGGAATTAGCGATTTAAACGGCGATAATTAGGGTCCTGACTCAGGCCCCTTAGTAACGGCAAGTGTAGTGTCGGTTCCTAGTTAGTGCTCCTTATTGGCGATTGATGATCTTGATTTCTTTTGATCAATCAATCCGCCATATTCGGAAGACAGCCATATTAGTTTTAAAAAACGTCACTTAGCCATAACTAACCATAGATTGTGGTTGAAACTAGATGTCATCTCAATTAGTTGAGGTCAACTGATACAAAAACAAGAATAAATTAAAAAACACCTCTTTAAAACAAGCTTGTTTTTAGCTTCTATTGCATTGTCATGGGACTTACATAAGTATGCCAAATTTCAGCTCAATCGGATAACCAGAAGTGGTCGAAAAATGGCTTGCAAGATTTGATTACAGACAACGGGACAGGTGACACTAAATAAAAGCTTGTAGTAAGTTCAAACCTTGTACCATTCACTACAAATTATTCAAATATGATGTCTCGCGGCAGTGGGTGACTGTCTGTCCGTCCGTCTGTCTCGCACGTGGACTATTGTCTAGTTTTTGTGTCTGTGGCTTATTGGAGAGGGGTGATCGCTCTTACAGACCGGTTTGGAATGGATTTTATTGAATTACTATTATTTTGAGAATAATTTTTCATTTTTGAGCGTTAGTTGTTGAAGTTTGAGAGTAATGAATAATGGTTAATTTGCTTTCAAAGTATTCGCTCACGAAATTCTCATCAAAATTGATTTAGTAGTATTTGTATTACACGCTATGCAAAGTAGTTAATTAACAAAATTAAATATTTTTCTACCATTTCAGATAACATACCTACCAGTCCGCCATCTTTAGGTGTCAGCCATATTAGATTTAAAATGACGTCACTCATCGAATCTTTCATCGGTGACGTATCGAAAATGAAAGCAAAAATAAACCGTTTAATTTAGGAGCCATGCATTGTCGTCCAATTGTACAAAGTTTCACCTCAAGCAATCCAAGATAAATGCTATAAAAAACACATTCATCCCACATTCATACACACTAACAGAACAATTTAAAGCACAAAACTTATTTAAATACACACCAAACATTTATAAACCTAAACAATCAAATGATTTCAACAAAGATATTGTCGATAAAAGTGTCCGTACACTGGTACAATGAGTAAACAGAAAGTATTGTGCTGTAGGGGTGTCTTAGACGCTTGGATATTACTAACATCTGTCCGCAGTGCCTTCGATATCCGCTCGCAAAGGGTTGGAGCGGAATAGTGTGGATGGGCTTTTAATGTTATTTAAAAATAAAAACCGGCATTGATTTGGGTAAATATAGTGTATTGTTTAATAAAAAAATGTGTATTTGAATTAGAATTGAATCAATAATAATCCTTATTGCATAGTATGCAGGCTACTATTTATTAACTACGCTAACTTAATGGTCTGTGTTTATATTTCTGGAATTAATAGATATAATTCTTAGTCCCTAAATGTTCTAAAAATTCCTGTCCGTAACTCCTTAACTATTAAGCTCCTTTAATAACTATTAATTGATTAAACCATTATGTGATTCAAAAGAGCATTTATGAATGTCATAGAGTTTAAAGACATCTTGAAATTTCCTTTAAATAACACAAAACTAACATTAAAAAGATTAACTAAGTAAGTAAAATTATTAACAAAAAATAATATATATTAAAATAAATTCAAACTGGGAATATCCACACTAAGAGTCACCCCAAAAATCGAAAGTGAATTACGAAAGAAAAAGGCATTAAAAGAAATCCCTTCTTATGCAAATAGCTTTGAGAGTTTCGATTTTCACGCTTCGTTATTAATTATTAATCAAAAAATGATTTATTAGCTTTCAGACGCGGACTTATGAAAAATTCTAAGTTTATTATTTGAATAAAAACTTGGCATTCAAAGGGTTGTGCCTCAATAGGAGGCAATCAAGGGGAAAAAATACAGCTTACTGACGAATTGTTAATTAAAAAGATTTTTTTTCAGGACTTTTTTGTTACAAATCAAAGGAAAAGTAAAATACTTAGAATACATACAGTTATTTTTCCAATTAATAGGCTTGCACTTGACTGTAACTCGCCTGATGGAAAGCGATGATACAGCCTAAGATGGAGCGTGCTCGCCTAGAAGGTACCTATTGACTCGCGACTTAAAAAGACCCAGATTGTATATTTCAGGAAACAGAGAAGCTGGCAGGGAGTTGCACACTCGCGCTGTTCGCATGATGACCAGACTAGGTTTAGCCCGAGCAGAGTTTAAAGCGTGAAAAATCGCCAGTGTGCAACACCCCTAATAGTTTGAACTACTTTTACTACTAAAAGAAATTATCTTGTTTTTTTTCAGACACCTATAAAATACAAAATTATTTATTCAATTTATCTCACTAAAAGCAGTTGTGAACATTAAATATTCTAAAAATTGTGAACTTATAGTTTAAAGAAACTCTTTTGTTCTAACAATGAAATTAAAAATTTAAAAACCCCCAACACAATTACTTTCAAACCCCCATAACTTTTAAACGGGTTAACCGATTTTCATCAAACATGTCTAAGAACACTCGCACGTAAGTCCACTCGCACGTAAATTGAAATCGGTTCATCCGTTCGGGAGCTATGATGCCACAGACAGACAGATAGACACACACACACACACACACAGACACGTCAAACTTATAACACCCCTCTTTTTGCGTCGGGGGTTAAAAATAAAAGTATGTAATAAAAAACTTACTGTCATCATCATCACCAGCTCATATATGTCCCTACTGAGGGGTTCAAGTCTACCCTGAATTAGGGTGATTAGGCCTTAGTCAACCACGCTGGCCAAGTGCAGGTTGGTCGACTTCACACACAACCTTAGAATTTCTTCGTAGGTGTGCAGGTTTCCTCACGATGTTTTCCTTCACCGTAAGATCAAACTATATATCTATCTATATATCTAAAAATCAATTGCTGTTCGTTAGTCTCGCTAAAACTCGAGAACGGCTGAACGGATTGATCTTATCTTGGTCTTGAAATGTTCGTGGAGGTCTAGGGAAGGTTTAAAAGGTGAGAAAAAATCGAATAATTGCCGGGAACATGGGAATGGGTACTACGCGTGTGAAACCTCGGGGCACAGCTAGTTTGTATACAGGGTGTCCCGTTAGTAGTGGACCAACGGGATGTGGGGGATAGGGGAGACCGTTACCTACCAGAATCACCAAAATTTATTGTCCTAGGGCTCATAGTTTTGAAGTTATAACGTTTTTTAGTAAGTAGGTGAAAGTATCGGACTATGTGCACATTTTTCTTAATTCTACAAAATCTATTACTTATTTTGATGTTATTTTTATTCAAGGGCGTTAAGAATACATAGGTTTTTCTAATTTAAATAATTTTTTAGTGTAGTTATCATTAACATTAAAATTAATCAACAAAACAAGTGCAATTGTTAAATTTCAAAATACTCTAAGTGGTATTTGAGCTGAGCTGGTGTAAAAAAAATGTATTGTAGCCTTGTGGCACTTTATTTTAAAAACATCTACATATCATAAGGATTACAAAAACGTATAACACTGTGGTTTCAAATGAGTAGTTTTTTATTTTAACTAATATCAACGTAAAAGGGAACATTTGAGAAAAAAAAAATTCATTGCTAATTATGGAAATTCGTTTATTACTCAATTTATTTTTACATTAAGGGTTCAAAATGCTTTTCTTTAGCTCTTGTGCATCAAAACATCTTCGTATAAAGTCTTTTTGTGAACTTTTTTGGGCTCTTTGATGTTTTTTTATCAATTCAGCAACATGATTGAAATTTTGTGATAACTCTCTTTTTATCAGAAATATTTGTCTCATAAACTGCTTCTTTGAGGAAACCCCATAGAAAATAATCCAAAAGATTCAAGTCGGGAGATCGTGGCCCATTTCATGGCCGATCGCTGGCCATGAAATAGTACCTTCGCGTCCAAACCATCGATTTGGGAACGTCTCATTCAAAAATTCAGTCACTTACCGTGAATAGTGGGCAGGTTCACCTTCGTACTGCAACATTCGTACGTGCTTCTTAACTTAACGAAGATGTTGGTTATGCACAAGGCCTGAAACTGCGCGGAACCACATACTCTCGCGTACTTCATAACTTTATTCGAAGATGTTGGTTATGCATAAGGCCTGAAACTGCGCGGGAGAGAATGTGGTTGCAGTACGAAGGTGAACCTGCCCACTATTCACAGTAAGTGACTGAATTTTTGAATGAGACGTTCCCAAATCGATGGTTTGGACGCGAAGGTACTATTTCATGGCCAGTGATCGGCCATGAAATAGGCGACGATCTCCCGACTTGAATCCTTTGGATTATTTTCGATGGGGTTTCCTCAAAGAAGCTGTTAATGAGACAAATATTTCTGATAAAAAGAGAGTTATCACAAAATTTCAATCATGTTGCTGAATTGATAAAAAAACATCAAAGAGCCCAAAAAAGTTTACAAAAAGATTTTATACGAAGATGTTTTAATGCACAAGAGCTAAAGAAAAGCATTTTGAACCCTTAATGTAAAAATAAATTGAGTAATAAACGAATTTCCATAATAAGCAATGAATTTTTGTTTTCTCTCAAAAGTTCCCTTTTACGTTGATATTAGTTAAAATAAAAAACTACTCATTTGAAACCACAGTGTTATACGTTTTTGTAATCCTTATGATATGTAGATGTTTTTAAAATAAAGTGCCACAAGGCTACAATACATTTTTTTTACACCAGCTCAGCTCAAATACCACTTAGAGTATTTTGAAATTTAACAATTGCACTTGTTTTGTTGATTAATTTTAATGTTAATGATAACTACACTAAAAAATGATTTAAATTAGAAAAACCTATGTATTCTTAACGCCCTTGAATAAAAATAACATCAAAATAAGTAATAGATTTTGTAGAATTAAGAAAAATGTGCACATAGTACGATAATTTCACCTACTTACTAAAAAACGTTATAACTTCAAAACTATGAGGCCTAGGACAATAAATTTTGGTGATTCTGGTAGGTAACGGTCTCCCCTATCCCCCACATCCCGTTGGTCCACTACTTACGGGACACCCTGTATATAAATAAAAACTAGTATTTTTTTTATATTACAAAAAAAAACTAAATTTGTTTTTGTTATTAACCGGTCTTAAAATTCTATTTGTTTTATCCATCATCACTTATTACCGTGAGAAAAACCACAGTATAAACTCATACTCAGTTAGCTAAATATTTCTGTATGAGTCAGATTACTCTATTTGTGTCACAATTAATAGATACTGTGTCAAGTGTCTGTGGTTATAGACCAAGTGTTAATTGCTGTTGTCTATTTCGAAATTTCACGTCAATTTTGAGGTATTTTTAGATCAAACATTTGTTGTACAAATAGTATAATTAATTATCATTATCACTGATAGTTATAAGGCGCCGCTTAAACCGCAATATAAAAATTTGGGATAGAAAGTATCCTAAGTATATTATAAACTATTAGTTATATCAAACTAGCTGTGCCCTGCGGTTTCATCCGCGTAGTTCCCGATCCCGTGAGAATTTCGGGATAAAACATAGCCTATTTTCTTTCCAGGACCATAAGCTACTCCTGTACCAAATTTCAAGTCAATCGGTTCAGTAGTTTAGCCGTGAAAAGGTAACAGACAGACAGACAGAGTTACTTTCGCATTTATAATATTAAGTAGTTAGGATATCTCTACATTTCACAAAAATCGGTTCAATAGTTTTTTTTTTTTGTTGACTAAGGTATTTTCGAACTTTTATCTTTTCCGTACCCCACACCTCTCTTAAAGTATTTTTCCCCTTACCCCGTCTGAATTTCAATATAAAAAGTACTCTATATTCTTTTCCTAGCAAAATAAACCTCCAAATGTTATTTTATTTTTCGAAATTTAATAACATACAATCAGAAAACTTTCCTTAAAGACTTGAAAACAATAATTACACCTACGTACTAATAAATTATTTAAACGAAATTATGAAAACTATTTTTTTTATCTACATACTCAAAAAAGATTTTCAATTGTAGTTAAAACTCAATCTAGTGACTAAAAACCTGTTAAATACCTTATTCTACACTCTAACACATAAATAAACCTTCGCTCAAACAAGAACCTTTCGTAAAATGGGTTCACATTTCACTCGCGAACTCAAACTCGACAAAGCTGATGGAAAATGTACGGGGAAATTAGGAAAAGCTACACCTAGCGCCATCTAGTAGCGAGCGGACGGGAACTACAGTAATTAACAAGATAGTGAACTTTTTGTGGGATTGTCCGACTAAATGATGTTTTTGTAACTATTGTTGTTGTTTATTTATTTGTTTTAGTTTTTTTAATTTGTTATTTTTATAGTTTTTAGTGTTTTTAGTAGTCTTTTTTTTTTTAATTTTTGTAGGTATTTTACTTTTAGATAAGTAGATTTGGAAGGAAAATATCAGCGAAAGTAATTACGAAAAGCCCGAATATAAATCAGTCAAAACGCTGAAACAAAACGAAAAAAACGTAATAAGGTAAACGTCATTGTTAATAATCGGCTAATAAAATATTAATTTGTGTAGCGAAACACGAAAATACCTAGTAACCGAATTTCGGCGGCGCGCAACAAAAACTGACCTACATCTGCGCCCTACCGAGTTCGCCCACCCCTGGCGGCTCATCACCCTCAGACTTGCCCTTACACCGTGCACTTACGATACCTCAAGGTGACGCAGTGCATTTCGTATCGATACTTTATTAATTCAAGATTTGCAATAAGTTTTTGATATAGAAATCGCTAATTTAAGTAAAAGAGTTATACATAAAGGGGTGTTAAGACGCATTTTCTATTTGAATAAAGATATTACAGGTGCAGAAATACTCATAACTCGTAAAGGTTTGAAAAGTTCAAGGAATTTTCCAAGTTAAGGTAAGCGCACCGTATTCCGGTCATAGCCAAACACCGCCCACAGCGTAAACAAACACAAGCAAACAGTTGCAGTGTCCAAGGCATTCGATCGTGCAAAAAAAGCGCATCCTATTATCGACTACAACAAAAGGACTTGTGCAGTGATACCTAAGTACACATCTCGATTCATCGTCTCGACTCGATCCGCCGAACCGATGCTATTGGCGCGCCCCACTGTCGCCGCGGGGGAGAGGGATAGCGAGACAGACAAGTTACAGGAGCGAAAGGGAGGGAGACGGTCATCTTAGCTACCGTGTAGCGTCCCACTGGGCGGGGCCGCGCCAAGGAGTGAGCCTCAGATGCGCGCAGTGCTGGTGGGGCCGCGAGCGAAGGATCGCACTGCAGTCGAGAGTCGGCGCCGCCACGCGCGCTCGCCGCTAGCCTCCCACGTCGCCTTACGTAACAACAACTGATCGGAACCACGCATCCGATCATCGATTGTTAATCGCGACAATCAACACAACAAATACGCGATCATCATTATTGTTATTAATTAAAATTCAATAATTAATTACAAATAAACTGTCAGTGAACTCGAGTTTTGTGTATGTGTCATTGTTTTGTATTGTTTTCGTATTGAAACATTTTCTTGGGCGGTTAAAGACAGTGATTTTTTTGTGAAGGATTGTTGTAGTGCGTGTTTATGACGATATTTTTGAGAAACAATTTTGAGTTTGTGACATTTTGAACTCTGTCGGTCGAAGTGTTTGTGGACA
Organism: Timandra comae; assembly: GCA_958496195.1. Lineage (NCBI taxonomy): Eukaryota > Metazoa > Arthropoda > Insecta > Lepidoptera > Geometridae > Timandra > Timandra comae. Next base: position 809,966 of record OY292372.1, on the reverse strand, counting down.
TGCAATGCAAGTTGTAATAATGTGATTGGTCTGCTGCTTGCGAAGATACAAGTAAGTGATACCTGTCAACTGGTTAGGGAACAACTGATTAGGAATGTTTGCAAGTGTGGTTTTTCTGAGATCTCTTTTCGAGATTTATTCAAAGAAAAAAATATTTGTTTGAAATTCTCAACCAAGGTTAAAGTCTTATAAGAATTTAATAAGACTTAAGTTTGATTTATTCCTCTAAAAAACTAAATAAATATGTAACAAAATTTAAATTTAAAATGTATTTTTCTTCAAACAAAAAAAGTTAACAGACTTGTGATTACAAAGTCTGATTCGCACAAAAAATAACCACACAACCGCAGTAGGAAACTATCACCAAACAAAACATAAAATAAAAACAAAACATAAATAAAAAATGTAATAAATTAAAACACAAAACTAAATTCAATAAATAAAAGTTAAAAAATAAATGTATAAAATAAAAAGTGAAAATAAAATTCACACGCGCGGTATTTTTGCCGTCGCATTCGACTCGAGTTGATGTTGCTCGATTATTTTGTGTATTTTCACCCCAATACCGATTTTGACAGTGCGTACGATCTTTTCATTGACAGGGTCAGTTAACGGGTATCGGGACACGTACCTTGCAATTTGAATCGAGTTCTGGTGAATTTTTTTCGACACTTTCGTGTTTAATTTTGAAGTTCTTGATGATAATTTTTTTTGAGAACTTGTAAATGTTTTTTTTAATGTTATTGAATATAAAAAATATTTGATTTTTTATTAAAATTGGTATGATAGTAGGAGTTAAGGTCGACGTAAGTTTTGTTAAAAAATAATTTTAAAAGAAACCATGTTTAGTTTGGTTGTAAGATTGTGTTGTTACTGTTAGCAAAATTAAAATACAATCATTTATTTGGGAATACAGAAACTTTACTAAAACGAAAATAAAATATTTTCTTAGATAGAGTACCTAACTACTTACGTTTTACAAAAAAACTTATGTCCAAAAAAATTAATAAATAGGTACAGAAAAAATAAGTTGTAATAGAAATCTTGTTAGAAAAATCAATCTTGTTAATGAAATAAGAATCTTAAAAAATATCTAATAAAGTAGCTATTCTAATATTAGAAAAATAAATAAAAAAATAAAAAAAATACTAAGTGTTGACAAACAAAAAAGTTTAAAATATAAACAAATAACTTTAAACAAGTAATTTGTTACCGAAATTCTTCCTCTATTAGTTCCGGGAATTTCGTCCAGATGGCGTGACTGGAAGGGTCAACGACCGAACATTCGAAGACAATCAGGTTTAAGGGATAATTTATTAAATTATAAATAAAAACTATGGAAAAATAGAAATATTTTGATTTAAAAAAATATTGAAAAAAAAATCTTATAAGAAATTTAAATCTTAGTTAAGTACTTTCTGTATTTTGAATAAAAACTTTTTACGCTAAAATTCGGGCGGTTTTCCGTTTTAAAAAAAAATATTTTTTTATAAATATTTAAATACCTAGAATAGATAACATTTGTCTATTTAAAAAAAATAGATACTCAGAGTAAAATTTCGTCCGATTAAATCTGTCTTTTTTTTCTTATAAAAATTTATACAGGTGAGGACGAAGTTCATAAACTTTTTTTTGCTCTAAGTAACCAAAAGTTTTCCATAATGTTTAGGCGTAAAAGCTTAGCCAACGGACTACGAATTTATATCATAAGTTACGAATTTTCTTATACAATACTTAGTACCTAATTTGTACCTAGTTATCTAGGTATTTAATTTGTGATACCTATACTTAATTGTTTATTTTAATTACATAGGTACTGTGTTATATCTAGAGCTTTTTGTATTTCGTTAGTAAATAAATTAGTTTACGTGTTTTCATCCTACTAATATTATTAATGCGAAAGTTTGTATGTTTGTTACTCTTTCACGCAAAAACTACTGAATTGATTTACATTAAATTTGGTACAGATGTTCCTTATAACTAGGAATAACACATAGGATACTTTTAATCCCGAATTTCCCATGATATTGAAATTCACGTGGGTAAAACCGCACGGCGCAGCCAGTATTGAATTATGATTTATTTGATTTTTTAAATCAAAACTTTGTTCCCGTTTTAAAAGATTTATTTTTACCGTAAAGAATAATCCAGCTTCTTACTTAAAGGATTATAATAATTTAAGAAATAATTTTTGAAAATAATAAAAATGTCTTATGAAAAGATAACGCTCCTCACTGTTCTAAAGTTTATAGTTTTTGCCTTTATTCCTAACTAGCTGGGCCGCGGTTTCGCCCGCGTGAATCCTAATCCCATGGGAATTTCGGGATAAAAAGTAGTTATTCCTAGTTATAGGGAACATCTATACCAAATTTAATCTAAATCGATACAGTAGTTTTGGCGTGAAAGAGTAACAATAACACACTCACATACATACAAACATTTGCGTTTATAATATTAGTAGGTTAACAAACAATCTAATTCACAAAAATATTTTATCAAATCCGTTTTGTACATCTCCTAGTTTTTAATATTAGCGCGATCAATCAAACAAACAAAACTTTCCTCTATAATATTAGTTAATTTATACTTACCTATGCTAAGAGGTGTAGAAATAAATAACGCTAAACACTACATTGTATGTATTATTAATTGTACATAAGAAACAGCGCTAATTAAAAGAAAAAACTGTAATCGATCACAATAAGTGCATCCAATAACTGTGAATCGAGTTAGTAATGTGAGAACCGGGACTTTTGTTACTAATAATCGATTATGTACGATTATTATAAAAAAAGTTGTTTTATAAATGACTAATAGCTCCCCGCGGTTTCACCCGCGTAGTTCCCGTTCCCGTGGGATTACGGGGATAAAATATAGCCTATGTCACGCACTGATAAATTAGCTTTCCATTAGTGAAAGAATTTTTGAAATCGGTCCAGTAGTTTAGGATTACAAACAAACAAATCTTTCCTCTTTATAATATTAGTATAGATGTACATATTAGAAATGCGTTTATTTTCTTTAAAACAATTTTAGCGCAAGTTTCTCATAATGTGGATTAATCTTGACTAGCGGCGCCCCGCGGTTTCACCCGCGAAGTTCCCGTTCCCGTAGGAATATGGGGATAATATGGGCACTCTATCTATTAAAACAAACCGCATCAAAATCCGTTGCGTAGTTTTAAAGAACTAAGCATACCTACATAGGGACAGAGAAAGCGACTTTGTTTTATACTATGTAGTGATGAGTATTTTCATCAAAATCGGTAGAGCCGTTTTTGAGACTACGAATATTTGCTGACCAAATAATAAATAAAAATTCGCCGGTAATTTGTACGCTTACATCTTTTAAACTACGCAACAGATTTTAATGAAATTTTCAACAATAGATAGAGTGATTCAAGTGGAAGGTTTATAAGATTTAAATTTTTTTTTATAATGCGGTAGAAACCTTGGGCTACAGCTAGTATGTACACTTTGTTGCTTAATTCACTTCGGCCACTTAATCTTAAATGAAAACAAATATTTAATTCTTCTTGAGGAAAACCACACTTATAAACATTTATTTTTTGACAAATGCCAATTTTTAGTCCTAAGTACTAAGTTTTATAATATTTAGTTCAACATTTTTGGACCGTTTAGTTTTAAAATTAAATCCTTACTGTCTGTTACCTTTTCACGGCTAAACTACTGAACCGATTGACTTGAAATTTGGTACAGGGGTAGCTTATGTGCCGGGGGAGGACGTTTTATTCCAAAATTCCCACGGGATCGAAATTTTTGAAATCGGTTCAGTAGATCCCGAGATTACCCCTTACAATTTAACAAACACACAAACTTTACTTCTTTATAATATTAGTATAGATTTAATAAAGACATAGATACCTTGCTTTAGTTAACGAGAAATCTCATAACAAAGGATTATTATTCAAGATGTTTCAAAGTCCCATATGATAACAAATAATTAAAATAATCATCTTCCATAGATAATAATTGAGCAATAAATATGTCACAAACTAAATTTTTATATTTTTTTAACCATCTGCTAAACATATTATGTACTTGACAACCGATTTTAAATGAAGGGTTTAAATCTATTAGTATTTTTATAAGTTTTAATTTGACTAGCAGTGGCAGAGTGGTCACTATGCCAGATTAAAGTGAGGATAGCGGGTTCGATTCCCGTACGAGGTCAACGTTTGGCACAGTGGGTTGTGGTAGACTGTCAAACAAATTGTTGCGGGTTCGATTCCCGTACGAAATTTATTGTGATCCGCAAATGTTTGTCTCGGTCTGGGTGTGTATGCGTAGTTTCTGATACCCTAGATACAGGTAATGAACATAGTTAGGGGTCAAGATGATAGAGTGATTGATTGATTATAAAAATTTACTTTATGCACAATTTTAAAAATGAGGTTTCTCTCGCTTATAATGTTAATACAGAGGAGAAGAATACGCGTAATCAACACGCTTCTCTATCGCATGTTGGTGATTTCAAACTCCAACAATGTTTGCCACAACGCCACAGAAGCGTCATTTAAGAAACAAAAGGACTTATTACATAAAATAATCGATTAAATTAATCAAAGAAGCTTCGCAAATCGATACCCGTCATCCTAATAATCATTCGATTCTTAAAAAACCAAATAAAAAACAATACCCATTGATACAGGCGGGAAACACATGTGGCGGTAGAAAGAGACAACGCTATACGACAGAGGGAGAAGGATGGATAGTTTTTTCTTTTTGAAACAACGAGACAGCAAAGATTTTGCCACATGTTCGGTTACGGTTCAATAACTACTGGGTTTATTATAAACAAATAATTATTATTTTAAGATTATTTCAAGGGCTTTTTAATTACTTATTGGTATTTGATCGAAAAAGGTTTAAATCCTTATCACTACATAGTATAAAACAAAGTCGCTTTCTCTGTCCCTATGTATGCTTAAATCTTTAAAACTACGCAACGGATTTTGATGCGGATTTCAGTAATAGATAGAATAATTCAAGAGGAAGGTATAATTTTATCCCCACATTCCCACGGGGTCGGGAACTACACGGGTAAAACCACGGGGCACAGCTAGTTGTGAATAAACTAGTTATAGTCTAAGATACCAATGTCTCACAGATAATATTAGTACAGTGAGAAGGGCGTGGTAATACTTCGGCAGTATAGAAGCAAGCACCTACCTTCAGCTGTGAAACTTGAGTTCCCAGATTCAATAACAGTATCAAAAAGTATTGACATTAGATTTAATGTCATTAATTTGTGTGTGTGAATGAGTGTGTGCGTAGTTTCTGATACCCTAGCCTAGATACAAGGTGCGAACTTAGTTAGGGGTCAGTTAATGAGATGATGTAGCGAATGATTATTTTAATTAAACAAATTTAACACTAAAATCTGAAATAAATGGTTCGGGCAGTTCTCTTTTTGAAATATTCTTGTTTATTTGTTGCAACTCGCTACTAGATGGCGTTGTAATACATTGAAGAACGGATTCTGTCCGTCAAGTCAACTGTCTGTTAGTACATACTTAAGATACGAAGCAAATTTAAATTTAGTTGAATTTTCGGGATAAATACGTTTTATTCCTGATCATTACAAGAATATTTGGTACCTAATTTAAGTGAAATTACAAACATCTTTAATAGGATATGATAAGTAGGATTATTAGGTATTCAACCATTCCGTCTCGCGGTTTTACCCGCGTAGTTCCCATTCCCGTGGGAATACAGGGATAAAATATACTTAGCCTATGTCACGCACTGATAAATTAGCTTTCCATGAGTGAAAGAATTTTTGAAATCGGTTCAGTAGATCCCGCGATTACCCCTTACAATTTAACAAACACACAAACTTTACTTCTTAATATTAGTATAGATATATTAGTATAGACAATCCATACAAACTTGTGTGTTTATAATAACGAGTACAAGTAAGATATAACTATTATTAGTTAGTAAGAATCTAAACAAAACGAAATTCACATGAACGCGAAATACTAAACAAAAGAGTCCTACATCATGAATTAAATTTATCAATTACCCGTCAATTTTATCACGTGTTCCACACAGACGAAATTGAACTCTTTTATAAACATAATTAGTGTTAAAATCGAGTGTCAACATTATTAGCCTGTATCATATATCATCGATTGACGTAGTATCATTGAGTCTTAAATTGAGAAGAATCGACATATTTTCTCACGGTGCTAACAAGGTGAAATAGCTTTTATTTTAAAGGGGATTAGTGCTAAAATTGCGTGTGGATAGTTTTGAGTATGATTTGTGTGGTAAAAAGCATGAGCGGTAGCGGTTTTGATGTAAAATATGTTAGTTTGATGTTTGTTACTTTATTACGTATAATATACTGGACTGTTTTAGATTAAACACAGGTAAAACCGCGTGGCGACCGGACTGTATTTAAGTTGATAGTGTCTCTGACTACAATACGTTTTATTCTGACTCAAGTCGAAAATTTGTTCATAAGAACAAGTTTGTTTTTCTTTGTCTGCGTGTTTTCTCTATGTCATTCTCGCCGTACTAAGTATCAATATCGGTCTAGTAGTTTTGGAGAATTTTGTTAACTTGATTAATGAAGATGTAATAAAAAAAGGTAGCACTCCGGGAGTGCCGGCAGAAGTGAAAACTTCAATATTAACGTTGTGTTTAATTATAAGTATAAAAGTACTATCATTTATGAGGTAGAATACAATGTTTGTTTCTTACTTCAGTTATCATAAACGTCACGTGATGCTGATCTTACGCTTTTTCGATCAGCATCACGTGACCCTGACGCGAGTTTGAAAGTTTTTACCCATACAAAAAATGTGCTCAGCGCCGCTAAAGAAGTTTTCACTTCAAAAATGAGTATTGAGTATTAAGCCTATTCAATACAAACGAAAAGTCAACTATGTAACTCTACCTTATAATATTAATTAACTTTTCTTCTAATCTTTTCTCGTCCAACATTTTTTACGAGTTTTAGATTTAACACAATTCCTTTTTCAAAACAAAATCAACATATCGGTATAGCCATGTGAAATTTGTTTTAATAAATATAACCACATACAAATCGCCAACCTCTTTTCACTTACACCACACTCCAACGCGTAAAGTAAACAACCATCGGAGTAGCGGTATCAATTAGCGGTGTTCAGTTACGGCCCTCAATGGTCACCGGCGATTCAACGGAACCATCAGCCACTGATCTCGTTGTAATACTAACGAACACCTAGTGGGAATATATGGGAAATATTGAGATTCATTATGTATGTGTCTTAAGTTGGCGATAGTTCAAAATATCTTAGAATTCGGACGTTCGATTTCTGACTAAGAGATTATTCAAAACTGAACAGTTTTAAGCGATATTTGGTAGAAGTGTTTCTAACTAAATATGGTATAGTTTTAATCCCAAAATTGAGATTTATAATGCAAAAACCACGACACAATTACCAAGCCATAATTCTAAGATTTATATAACCAAAACCTACTTATTTATAAAATTCCCGTAGGATATACAAGCAAAGCCGGGAGTCACAGTTACTAGCAATCAATAAATCTAATGAAACTCGACGACAAAGATCGATTGTGCGATGTAATCCCACTTGACATTTGAGTTTGGCAAGAAATCAAATATTGGCAGGTCGGGGCATCTGGCCGATTAGCGGGGCCGGGGTGATCTAACTAATATGTCTAATAAATAATGAATATCTACACATATACATATACTAGCTGTGCCCCGCGATTTAAACCTTATCCTGTGGGAATTTTGGGATATAAAGTATCCTATGTGTTATTCCTAGGTATGAGGAACATCTGTACCAAATTTCATTAAAATCCATTCAGTAGTTTTTGCGTGAATGAGGAACAAACATCCGCACATCCACACTCACAAACATTCGGCTTTATAATAAGCAACAATGTCTGACTCTTACGGTGAAGGAAAACATCGTGAGGAAACCTGCACACCTACGAAGAAATTCTAAGGTTGTGTGTGAAGTCGACCAACCAGCACTTGGCCAGCGTGGTTGACTAAGGCCTAATTACCCTAATTCAGGGTAGGCTCGAGCCCCTCGGTGGGGACATTATATGAGCTGATGATGATGAGTTTCTCACTGACTGATCTATAAACACACGTTCGATTCCCGTGCGGGGTGAATATTTGTGTGAACCACAAATGATTGTCTCGGTCTGGGTGTGTGTGAATGAGTGTGTGCGTAGTTTCTGATACCCTAGATACAAGCTTCGAGCTTAGTTAGGGGTCAGTTACTATAATGAAGTGAATGAATATTATATTTCTTCAGATTGTACGTATGTCAAACCACAGGATATAGCTAGTAAATAATATAATTTGGTCGACAAACACATCATAATATTAAATATAGATATTTGATTGAAGATCCCAGCAGGTGTCACACAATGAATAATGCTCGACTATTTATAGTTGAATTTATTTTCAGACGACATTTTAATGTTCGGTGTATGCTTTTGGAAATTTTGAGTTTATTATTTAGTAGCTGCGTCTCGTGGTTTCACCTGTATAAATCCCCATTCTGGGATAAGAAATAAAATACTGTTATTCCTGATTTTTAGACATATCTCTCTTTTCTCGGTCTGGGTGTATGTGTGAATGAGTGTGTGCGTAATTTCTGATACAAGTTTCGAACTTAGTGAGGGGTCAGTTACTGTAATGAATTTCATCTACATCGGTGTAGTAATTTAAGCATGTTCTGTTTTGGGATTCATTTTATACATGTCTCGCGTTTTAAGATCACCAACATGCAAGCATTACATGTATCTTGTCACTGTATTAAAGTAAATTATTGAGAATGTCTTATTGATATCTTTGATTTACACGAACACTACACATTGAAATGAAACACTTAAACGGATTTTTGTCGTGGTTGTATTTTGTTTTACATTTTCTGACGTTTCGGATTCTTTACAGAACCCGTGATCACAGAAGACAAAGTCTTACTTGAATGAAATCAAATAACTCTAAAACTATTACCATTTGAGTCTATTAAAAAACTGTATTGAATCTTGTTCCACTATTTTTCATTCGTATTGACAGCTACCGAAATATTTCGTCCCACGCGAGGGTGTAATGACATACAGTCATGGGTTCGAATCCTGGGGTGACCATGTTTTTGGATATTGAAGACGGGTTATTTGGATCATTTTTAACTTTTGGTTCGATTGATTTGGTTAAAGCAGAAATAATGCATAGGAGCCTTTTCTTATTTTGAAAATGTTACACATCAAATAAAGGGAATTAGCCCAGTAACACCGTAGGACAAAACTTTCAAATAGAAAAACTGCATCCAAATAGGTTCAGCCTTTTAAAAACGCATAACTAAGTACTTTCATACACACATAAACACATAGCAGTCAAGCTTAAAAATCGTCTCTTTTTGTATTGCGGCTTTAAATCTACATTTGATTCAAAAATTCCCATACTTTTGAATGTACCCAGGCAAAACCACGACACAAACCTAGTACCTATCCTTTAAAATACCAAAACTATGGCCACCCTACCTAATAGTAGCACAAAAAACATCCAACTGTCATATCGGTGTGTACTAATATCTTTTTTTGGCTCCCCTTGACAGAGGAAACGTCTATAGCAATATATTGATGTATCATCACTACATAGTATAAAACAAAGTCGCTTTCTCTGTCCCTATGTATGCTTAGATCTTTAAAACTACGCAACGGATTTTGATGCGGTTTATTTCAATAGATAGAGTGATTCAGTGGGAAGGTTTTAGCATAATTTTATCCCCATAATCCATCCCATATACAGTAACTTTTCATTTATGAAAACTTCAGGACGACATTATTAACTGTTAAATTCAATAATTTTATTAAAAGTTATTACAATAATTTTATTTAAAGTGACAAATACAAAGAAAAAGGGCCCATTTTAAAAGACTACTATTACGAAAGTAAATTAATATCGAACAAAGAACATAAAGTCATCAAAAAAATTACCAAACACACCTGCCTCCATAAATAAACGCACGCGATGTCTCGATTGAATCGTATCGATAATCGGACGTTTAATATCTAGTGACATCACTATCGTGATAACCCCGCGTTAACCTGAACAATCGAATTAATTTAAATCGATTCGATCGCTCCTTTATCGAGTAAAATGTCAAGTTAAAAGTTTGAAAGGGTATTTCGAAAAATGTAGTTAATAAAAATGACGATTTAAATACTGAGTTATAACATAAATTGATCGATTTTATACCAAAATAATGAAATAAAACAGTATTTTGAAATAAAACACTTAAACGGATTTTTGTCGTGGTTGTATTTTGTTTTACATTTTCTGACGTTTCGGATTCTTTACAGAACCCGTGATCCCAGAAGACTAAGATGGAAGACGTCTGTACAAAGTAATAATAAAACAACACAAATAAATACAACCACGACAAAAATCCGTTTAAGTGTTTTATTTCAATGTGTAGTGTTCGTGTAAATCAAAGATATCAATATAAACAGTATTTTTTTAGAGTTTCTTGGGATTTCCTCATCAGATCCTGACTTGGTGACAATAAGTCCACTTAAAACAAAAAAAAATTGAAAATATATTCACATTCAACACAAATATCGTAAACACAAAAATTCATACATTCAAACAGAACTTCTTTTTTGAAAATCGAAAAAGTCCAATTTTTTATTGAAAAAGTAAAGGCACTTAGCGTTCGAAAGCCACTCGATGCACACACAAATGAAAAAAATCCATCAATCAAAGAACAGAGAAATGTAATAATCGAATTTCGAGGGTAGTTCAAAGGGTACAAATACAAACGAAGATTTGCGAACAAAAATAGAAAAATGTGACGTCACTAATAACTGACACAAAGTTTCGAAAATCGAAACAAAAGGAGTAAGGAAGGGGAACGATTACAATCGGAAACATTTTGAATCGATTCGAACGTTTCGGTTTGAGTCAAGCATGAGGTCTAGATTGAAAGGAAAGCTTGTTGTTTTTGAAACTTGGTTTGCGTTTCAGATTACCAACACGCTTTCAAACATGGCTTTGGTTTTGGATTACCAACACGTAGTTTAAGCGTGGTTATTTAGTCTATTCCTTCTCATTGAGAATCTTTGGTCTAAAGTAAAATTCCATAGAATGACTAAACACGCTGTTTTTTTTCTTTGTTACGTCATAATAACCATCTCCGAGCCAAATTTCAGTGCAATCAGAGATTTGAGTTGTGTTGTTAGATCAGTCAGTCAGTCAGTGACGTTTGCCTTTTATATCGAATCGATTCGAATAGCAAAAAAAATCGAGTTGTCGAAACTATCGATTGTTTACCAAAGTTTATATCACGAAACGTTTTAGGCCAGGATTTTAGTGACTATTGTTTTACTATTAACTGTTTATCAACGGATTTTGAACCTTAATCGGTTAACTTAAGGTGTCTCTATAATCTTAGTTTCGTAATATTTATGGCCGTGATAAAAATGTTTGCGGCGATGTCGGAACGAATATTTTGAAGCACCTGCCTCTTTTTGTAACTATAGTCGTTAATGTTTATAGGTAAAACTCTCTTTTATATTTTAGCGGTTATTTAAATCATTATAATGACACGCGAATAGTTTAATTTAATGTTTCCTCTTGATCGCGGTTTAATTGTGAACCAATGACGGAACGGCGGATTTAGAAATGGAGGGAAATTAAGTACTAAAAAAAGGTAGCACTCCGGGAGTGCCGGCAGAAGTGAAAACTTCAATATTAACGTTGTGTTTAATTATAAGAATAAAAGTACTATCATTTATGAGGTAGAATACAATGTTTGTTTCTTACTTCAGTTATCATAAACGTCACGTGATGCTGATCTTACGCTTTTTCGATCAGCATCACGTGACCCTGGCGCGAGTTTGAAAGTTTTTACCCATCCAAAAAAAGTGCTCAGCGCCGCTAAAGAAGTTTTCACTTCAAAAACAAAACTATTATATCGTCTCTATAAACCGTAACTGACTGACTGACTGACTAAACAATACGCTTCTCAAACTACGAAACTAAGGGCCTATTTCACGACGTTCAAGTAAAATTACTCACCAAGTAAAGTTAGTTTTGTCTCTTTCTTACTTTATGTCAAGTGATTAAGACAAAACATGTGAGTTGTTACTCGGAACGTTACTTGAAGATGGTGAAATAGGCCCTTAGGCTAAGAGACTAAAAAGAAAATAACCCTCCTCTAGCGCAGTCGGGTAAAATCTTGGGGCAAAACTACTTAGTAGTATCACATAATTAACAATTCAAATTTTCTATAAAGATATTTAACTATTTATTTATTGTAATTGTAAGCTGGAGACATTTTATATTAGACGAAAAATAAAGTTGTTATAGAACGCGTTTGTAAGGGTCGAATGGCGACCGACACGCGACCAACTAGATCTCTATCGGATACCAACTTCACAATAACATTGTCAAATACTATATCACACAAATCGATACCTTATTACCTTAAACATAAAGTTTATAATTAAACGCCTTAGCTGGCAGGACCGCAAATAAAAACATAGTTTCGAACCCCGATACAAAATTCAAACTAGCTTCGAAAATTTAGTTCGATTTTCAACTTTTGTGTCGTTCGTTATTGCCATTTAAAATAATATGTTTTATTAATTAAACATGGTGTAAGTTGCCATGGTAAAAAGTATAACTGTTTAACGTTTAACTTTTATATTTTTAAAAGTCATTGGGTATAATTTATTTCTTTAATAAATGGCAAGTTAAATGCAAAATTCTTTACTTTTATTAGCAGTAAAAGGTTACAACTTATAAATTATTATTTTTTTATTAAAAAGTTAGAAGCGCCCTGTTAAATCCAAAATTTCTCTTTCATTCATCATAATTAGTAATCATCAATTAATAAAAAAAAAAAGGTAGCACTCCGGGAGTGCCGGCAGAAGTGAAAACTTCAATATTAACGTTGTGTTTAATTATAAGTATAAAAGTACTATCATTTATGAGGTAGAATACAATGTTTGTTTCTTACTTCAGTTATCATAAACGTCACGTGATGCTGATCTTACGCTTTTTCGATCAGCATCACGTGACCCTGACGCGAGTTTGAAAGTTTTTACCCATACAAAAAAAAGTGCTCAGCGCCGCTAAAGAAGTTTTCACATCAAAAACCTTAATAAAGTCTTTGAAAAAAAATGATCTACATGTTAATACAAAAAAATAATGTACACAAATATGCACCATATTATCGACCCGATAAGGTATGATATCCCATTCAATATGTCATAGAGTCCCGTGGGCTTGCTATCTTTGATCTACCACCCCTAACTAATGAATATTAAGCAATAGTTAATACCAATTATTTAAGTTTATCACCAATGACTCATGGGATTATTGATAATTATATATTTTCCTTTTTACGGGGGAAACGGAACGTTTTTATTTAATAATGGAACGGTTTTTGGATTGGTTCTTTAAAAGTCTTTATTTTCATGAACATTTCCGGGTTTCGAAGGTCTCTTATAGGCGGTTGTCGTACTAACATTCTGCATTGTGAAGGTCTGATAGCAGACGCTTCACGTGAAATAATTACAACACTTTGATTAAAACTTCAAACTCAATCAAACATAGAATAAACGTCCGAAAGAAACGTTTTTCAATTATTTAAAAGTAGCATTGTTTTAAAGCGTTTGATTTTGGAACGACTATCAATAATGTACGACTGACGTCATCTTGTAACGTTCTCTAGTAACTTTTTTTTTCAACCAGCCAGGTCAATATCGATGATTCGAGTTATCGATATCTACAATCGAGTGGGCGGTAGCGTGACGTGTACTGTGTTTGCATATCGGCCCGAGTCGGCACGAACTCCACACTTATCATGTTTATTGATTGACACACCACTAATTCAGTGCCGCGACCCCGCACTACTTGGGGATGGGGGTTAAGGGGTGAGAGGGCGCGGAAAGTATTGGTCAGTAAGAAGTAAGAATTCATCGAAAACTAAAGGTCTCTATATCACTGAAATCTCTACAAGTGCAGTGGGGAGGAATTTGGCATAAGCATTATGTAAAGCCGAAATATTTTCCAAAAATTTCACTGAGTTCAATCAAATACATACATTTCTAAAATCATGTTCCTTCTTACTTCAAAACTAACTTAAGACTTTAAATTTATTTCTGTTTAAAAACAGCACTAAACATATTAATTTATAACCTCACCTACCATCATTAACATCGTTCCCTAAAAAGCTGACGTATTCCCACCAAACATATACTTTGCTATCTAAATCAGCTGTAACCTAAGGCCTGTAGACCTCTTAAATCCGTTACCTTGTACACCCGCCTCCAGTCTATGTATTAACGCTGTGTACGAAATTTACAACCCCACAATGAAGGAGCTTTGTTTTAGGCGGCAATACGTTAGTTTTTACATGTTTTTGTTTAACTATATTAACTCCGTTTTATTGTGAAATGTATTACAGCACTCCGCAATAATTATTACAGCTTGTGTTAGTAAATTTTCAAGCCAAGCACAAAAAGGTTTAGTCGAGAATGAACGAAAATAAGTGATAAAACTTATCGATTTGACGGGACCGAACGAACGTTCCATTTCTTGCAATAATTTAAACAGTAACAACAAACTGTCGGCTATCATTCGACTTCTTTTTCGCATCGCTATCGCAGTTACATCGAACCCAAATTAGTTTCGACACGAAAATTCGAAACAACAATAGAATCGATATTCAACACCGCCTTTTTCTGTTCCAGGTAATGTAAGAAACGGCACGCGATTCGTTTCGAATGAACAAATATATAAATCGAATAGAAAGAACAATCGAATGCTAATTGCAGTTTGTGAACTGGCCGAAAACAATTCCGGTAAAAGAATAGAGTTTGAATAAGAGTTCCGAATTCGAAATGTGTGCGGTATATAAAGGCGTGTCGCGGTGGTGATCGGTCAGTATGCGCCGTGTGTGAGCGCCGGCCGGATGCACCCGACGGGCACCAGCCTGCCCCCCGCGCCCGAAGCGGTGGAGGTACGAACTATGCACTCGATGGACTGGCTCTTCAAGAAGGAGAGAATATATCTGCTTGCACAGTTCTGGCAACAGGTAAGGGCGAATGAAAACGAAACGTATGCTTACCTAATGCTACTAAACTCCTTTAAATATAGAGAGTTTATCTAAATACTATTTTGAAATAGATATCCAGCCAAACTAAGACAAATATACATAATCACACACTACAATGTATATCTTAAGCTGGAAACAAAACCGTACCATTAGCATAGCAGGCAGGATCTACCAACCTCGAAACTCCATCAAATAATATGAAAGAAAAAACACCCTATTAACCAATAATTTAAAACATCAAAATACTTAAAACACTCAAAAACAAACGTTATCTTTCCAATAAACTATCACACCCAAATGAGAGTTACGAAATCAATTAATAGTTCACCATTATAGCGCCCATTAACCTGCGAGTCGGGTCGAGGGGACCGATTGTATCGGGGCCCAATTACATCGCATTGTCTGTACAATGTTACATACAATAGACAAACAGTAATAGATTGATATTGAAAACAACAGTTTCAATAATTAGGGGGTACAGACACGGTTTAATAGAGGTCTTAGAAGTAAGGCATCTCTCTCACTGACATTTTACAAAATTATTAATGCCAACGAAATTATCAATGGCTGACAACAGTGATATCTCGTGGTTTTGTTCGCGATAATCCCAATATCGTCGGAATTTTAGGACAAAAAGTTCCTATTTTTTATTGAATCTCCATACTCTACACTTTCTAAAACTACTAAACCATTTTCAAGAAGATACAACACCCCTTTACGTGATAGGCTATGTTATATCCAAAATTGCCAACAAAATAAATACAAAAGCAAGCAAAATCGAAGGCAATACTACTGTTAGCATAAAAACAATTATTGGCAAAGCATTTACAAAGATAATAATTGTGATAGGACGAGTTAATCGCAGGATATCAAATGTTAATCATTACGTGTGCATTGTTCTAAGGTGCAGAGCAGATATCTATCTGAAGGTCAGAGGATGTTGCAAAGCGGCACAGCCGAGCAGGAAGTTTCAGTTAGAGGATTGTTTATGTAATTGTTTTATATTTCTTTCAATAAATTGATTTGTACGGAAATTCGTAATCGACTAAAATGGAATCGATTTTTAAATTTGAAGTTTGTTGAAAATCGACTAAATTTTTAAGATAGAAAGATAGAGATAATAGGAGACAGCACGGTAATAACCAAAACCATTTTGTTCATTTATGGGAATTCGTAATCGACTAAAATGGAATCGATTTTAAAATTTGAAGTTTGTTGAAAATCGACTAAATTTTTAAGATAGACAGAGAGAAAGATAGACATAGTAGGAGACAGCACGGTAACCTCAAACCCAAACCATTTTGTTCAATTACCAATAAAAGAGATTGCCCGTCCACGGTACTCCTCCAAAATGGGTTGTGCCTCAAAAAGTTAAACATAATAAAATATCTAAATTAAAAATATATTTTTTAAATAACACATAATCATTTTTTACAGTGGGGATTTATTTTTGAAAAATAATTAGTAATTTCATGTTTCCGGCGATATAGTACGCCATTTGTTCTATGCCTGTCAGTACTAGGGATGTCTATTTTCTTATTACGTGTGATACACGCCTACGTAAAATATAATAATATTGATTGTATTATTTATTCGATATATTATTATTAAAACACGTTTGAAGTTAAATAAGTTTATTGAGTTTATTTAATAAAATAGGTGGACTTACATTACATTATATTTTTAAAATGTAGTTTCTATAATTCCACAGAACTTGACATTATTTAAGAGGTACAACATATTTATTATTTTCATTGTAAATGTGACGAAACACTAGTGCGCGATGAGGTATATTTGGTTGGTATAAATAAGTAGTTATTTTACTTTATTTTATTTGTTATTTTTTAACAGCCCTATTTTACATTGATTGTCACCTGTCATATTTTTCAAATTAACGGCTAGTATGTTTTTCTACTGATATTGTATGTTGTGCGTTGAGTTTGAGCTCTTAGTTCCTCCGCTACTGCTGCAAATATTTTGGAAATACACATACTTCCAGCGTTACCGCGCTACTGTTGTGATTGATATTCATCATGGACAGTGTGACTGTGGAGCAATGTCTCAACTGTTCTTTGAGGCTGGTTAGCCTCAAAGAACAGTTGTGTTGAACAGTGGGGTTCCACTTATTCGCAGCCTCATGTTGTCGGAGTTGCCGAATAACATCATTAACATTTTACGATCCTGGATCTCGCCAACGCCGGTAAAAATGAACATTGTATTTTAAGTGTGCTTCTATCTTAGTGTACCTAGAAAATCTAAAGGACAATAAGTACCATGTGTATATATCTGTTGCTCCTCATCGCATTAGTTCGGTTACCGGATCTGTATATTAGTAACTTAAGTAGGTAGGTATCTACTATCTGTAACAACTTGTAAAGATGGTTTAATTCGATAAGTTAAATATATTCTGAGATATAGCTTCTTCTCAATCAATCAAATGTAGTTTTGTATGTCGTATGAGATGAGAGCAGTACAGAATTATAAATACTTATGTTTTTTTAGCTGTTCAAAATCGAAATAATTTCTTGTTGAAACCGTTTCAATACACCGACTGATTTGGTAAAATCGATTATAAATCGAATGTATTCGATTTTTTTCATTACGGGCTCAACCCTATTTCACATTTATTGCCCGCCTGTCATAACACAATATCAAATGGCGGCCAGTATGTTTTTTCCAAAGAGGTTGTAGGTTTTGAGTATGTATGTTAATGCGTAGAGTTTAGATTCTGAAGTACAATAAGAAGATGCTCTAAGTCTCAGTAATTTCTTGGTTTTATGGACCACCAGACAGATTAAATGCTACATTAATGTACGTCAAATGCAGTGAGCCCGTCCAGTCCCTTTCTAGCTTATTTGTATTGATTTTGTGTTCAAACATAACCTCGAAATAGTAATTACATTTTTGTAAATATCTCGGAAACCCCATTGTAGATTTTCCTGATATTTAAAAAATAGTATTTAGACATATTTCCGATTATTTTAAAGTTGATTCCATGACCGCACAACAATGTTGAATTCAGTACATTTGTCCATAGCCGCGTGGGCATTGTCTTTTTTAGGCGGCTAAAATATAAATAGTTTACTAAACTTTGGCCAATAATGAGACACAAAGACTAAAACTATTAAATAAAGATACTGCACAAATTAACATCAATTATCGTTATACCTATTTAACTAAAGACCGTCATAAATACGCCAACCTATAATAATCGGTGTACGTAATAATTACACTCTGCTAAACCTCCGATCTATGACATTAGGTTCAGCTGTCAGTGTCAAAAGACAACACTCGATTATCAAACGATTATACGTGTAATATCGACTAATCGCATCGATTTCATATGTCATACACGTGCCCTGGAATTAGCATTTGGTAATGGCGTCTACGTGATCATAAATGTCACCTTGACAGACGTGTAATGTGAAGTTATAATGTGTTTTATACAAATTGTAGATCTTTAATGAATTATTTAATTATTTTTCTTATCTATATCAATGTAGACTTATCTTTGCTGTATAATAAGGTGTTTGTTCTTGACTGATTCATCAATGCGGTGCCAAAATTACTGAGGTTTGAGCTGTCAAAATTTGAAGAATTAACAAGATTGTTTAGGTATTTTAACCCAATAGGGGTTGAACGTTTGCAAAAGACAAAAACTATCAAAATTTCTATTTATCAAAGGACGCAAGAAAATCGTGAACAAAGCACTAGAGTTGTAATAAAACGTAATGAAACTAGAAACAGACATTGTACATCACTGGCTGAATAGAAAATAATCGACTAAAACAATAAATCGACTAAAAATATAAAATTGAACGACGTTCTAAATTTAAACCGGGAGCGTTACACTGGGATTCGAATAAGGAACATAAACGACAAATTATGAACAATAATCGTATCGTTTTTGTACTGAATAAATATTCATTCGTTCGAGGAACGCGCGGTCCGTCCGATCCGTCTCCCAGATACTCGCTACATTTGAATGCTGGACTCCGATAGTATTGTTAGTGAACTTGCAAAGCGCCCACTGAGCCTTAACATTGATTAAAAACCATATTTACATAACAACATTTACATATGCCGTGCCTAGAATTGCATTTATCGATTAGAAGTACCAACTCGTATACTAATTTTATAATACTTTACGATACACTGTTGCATGTTCCGATGAGCGATTGTTTACCGATACTTTTGTTTTATTATATTTGGAATGACGTCTAGATCGCGACTGTAAGGGGACATCGCTCTGTGCTCGTTAATTTTTAATACGAATCTAACTTGAGATTGTTCGCAATAAAGATTTCAAATTACAATATTCTATCGCGTGTATCCGCTGCCGATCTTGTAATCAATCGTCATTTGCGGTGCAATAAAACGTGGTATCAAACTAATAAACAAATGCACCATTAGCCACCCATCTCGAGACTGTTTAAGAACTATATTTAGCGTAGTGAGGAGCCGCTGCCGGTGGAGCCTCTGCAATAAAACTAACAATTAACATCTATAAAATCCTTCGGTCGATAGGTTCTGAATCGAGTTCATTTATTGTTGGTATAATTGAATGAGACCACGTCCACATCGATTCGTTATAGTGTCATTACGTAATAACACACCGTCATTTTAATTAATTTTGCATAACTAAAGTTTATTGTGGAAAATAATCACGTTTTAATCCGACTGTATCGTGTTTAATTTGTCGTTGAGTGACCGCCGACCCCGAGGTGTTAAAAATATCATCAACTCTTAAATTGCGCCATTTTTTCAACAGCTAAACGGTTTTGACGTTGACATTGACACATACGAAACTAAATTCGAAAAATAAAATACAAGTCTCGGCTTCCGAATGTGAACGTTAATTAGGGTTGACCGCGGGCGCGTCACCGGCGACGTCCGAACTTCAACCGATAATTAATCGACTCGATTCATCGGCGATCGTATCGGATCGGATCGTAAAAAGAGCATTTCCCTACAGATCACGGGAGGAATGCGATCGGTTCCCACCGCCTTGATGTCCCGAAGAATGTGCCCGGGGACGACAAAAAATCGCGAGCTTTCCCATGCCCTGTCACCAGGCGAAGGACGAAATAGTGACATTCTCCGGTAGGTTTAGAGGGAATCGGTTCACGTACGCATCGTGTACCTAATTATTTAAGAACACGAGCGTGATTTTCGCCCAAACCTTGGTATTTCTGACAAACGGCGCCGACTAAACCTTAACCTGTATTTAAAAATCGATTGCAACCAAAAAATTGTCACTGACAAATGATTCGAACGCGTTGCGGTTCAAATTACGAATTCAAATCTTTGAATTTTAAACAAAAACCGCCATTAACCGTCGTTTGTTACTTTTTTCTCGTGTCGATGATTTTCGGAGCTAATCGTGTTTTTTGTCGATACGTTCGAGGTTAATCGATGTATCGGCCTAATTCGATTTGCGCCCCTCCCACTGCAACTAAAGTGGGCGTGCGCTATCGATCGTCTAGCTTCATCATCCAGTTTTACGCCGAATTACATTCAATGGTGACCTGAATTGTGTTACAATCGGTGGCGCGAACTGCGGCAGAGGCCGCGGACCGTGAACGAGTGGCCCACACGACATCATCTCTCGATAATTTAATAATAAAACGCTAAAAAAAATAAAGAATCGATTGTGGTTAATGGCCGGCCTCACGAATCATCTGTGGTACACTCAAATCATCAAGCGCTGATGGTTTTTTAATGATATTTTTCACAATCGGCCCGATCACTGATGGTTATTAGGTATAGACGACTGCCTCAAGACATGAATGCTAACCGTTCGACAACTCACTCGCGCCTGTACGCTAATCTCGTCCTTATTTCAATTGTTCAATAAAGATTACATTCCGGTAATATCAATTCGTTATTATTAGTTGTTACTCAGTCGTCATCTGTAATGTAGCCTGTTTTATATTGTGGGAACAATTTTAGTGTAAATCAACCGTACATTAAGTTTTTTTTGACATGTTTGTTACAATACAAGCTAAAGCAATTGTAAAAAATAACGTGAATATGACGCATTGTCAATGGAAACTATTATCTATGATTTGACATAACAACTGGCCAGTTATAGAAACAAAATTCCAATTTTAAATTTGTTTTCAGTCACGTGAATAAAATGAGGAACTTAGTCGATTAAATTTTATTATCGATTAAAACGATAATGAACTATTAAAAATGAAAACACACGTTCTCGTAGCGTCTGAGCTCGTATTATGAAGGCACTATTTAGCTCCCAGCGGACGGCTGCGGGACCAGAGTTAACTCATTAGCATAATCTTAACAGTTTTCAAGTGGTTTCAACGATTCGACTAATTTTCTATTCGCTCGCATCGCGTGTTTAGTCGAGTCGGGGCGGCCAATCGACTAAATGACTACGTTTGTAAACACTGGTGGCTTCAATGACCCTTGTGAATCGATTCGATTTGTTTCGATTTGAATAAAATTTTAATTCGATTAATTTGGTTACTTTGAACAAGATGTTTGTTTTTTGTCGATTACTTACTTGGACTTTATGGTTTTTGTTAATTGATTTGTTTTTGATTGAGTGGTTTACTGATACAATTATATTTATGGCTGTATTAATAAAATTTCAGTAAATATCTACACTTCTATTTTAAATATACAGTTTGGCAATCCAATATTTATGAGACCACAAACAAACAGACAGATTATTAATGAACCTTCAACCTAACCTTCAACTAATTGATGTTTTTGCAAAAAAACTAAAATAAAAGATTAATTATTGTCACCGCGATAAACAAATCTGTTGAGCTAATGATAGTTTTTGTGGAATCGCAATATTTAGAATTTAAATCCTTGACCTGAATACCTTGGAAAAAATAAAATACCTCCATGTTATTCATTTCATTGATTTAACGAATATTGAAATAAATATGGCACTTTAAACCTATTAAATTCTTAGTTTACAATTTTGTTTTCAATTCAAAATACTTCTGGAACGTAACTTCTGTTATTATTAATCCCGTAAGAATTCTTGGATGATTTAAATTTTAAGTTCTTTCAAATAATATTTGCACTTTTCATCTCAAAATACAGTAATTTCAGCTAATGAGAACAAACATACCTAAATCAATAAGTCACTAAAAACCCGTTAGTTCAAATATAATTACCATAAATAAATATAATCGACTAATTAACAATAAAATCGATTATCAACCAAATCGATTATACGGTGTGATTTACTGCCTCTAAGTACTGGCACGACACTAATGTTCAATTTGGAACATCTTTCGAATTTCGAATATACCTATTCGATCGTAAAATTTTATGGAAAATGCCGTTCGGATATCGTGGATAAATAAAAATATGTCTGACAATAAAATAAATACTTAAAAATTTCATTAGATAGTAACGTTGAATGGCTTAATAATGTACCTATTAGAATTATGGTTTTTGGACTAGTGTAATGGTAACTAATCATCCCTCTTAGGGGTTTACCTAAAAGAATCTTTACATCAGATACTTATGTGCCACAAAAACACTTTTTTAAGTTAAATAAATATGAAATCGGAGATAACCCAGACCTACAAACGAAAAATAATTTGAGAAAATCCATTTAAAGAAATCAATTCTTACAAAATAGATACCTCCTTAACAAAAGTCGGTTATTAATTGGCAAACAGTGATAGAATGTGTGTCTAATACAATGTTGAATCACGATCCACACTCAGAGAATATTCGACCCTATAATCGTCTATATAAGGGTTATTATCCCGCAAATATTATGCACAAACAGTTAAAATGTCATCCGTGCTGAGTGATTGCTATCGAAATGACAGTTGTGTAACGTCAGCAGATACATGCACCTGTCAATGTCATTAATATGTACTGTCATTTTTATTATTTATCGGTGATGTGATTACATTATATTTATGTCTTATTTACGTACTAATTACCCGACTACAGCAACAAAAATGAGGGTTATGATTTTTTGTTAGCTCTATTTAATTTCAAACATACGTTTATGAAAAACCTTTTGTTTAAAATAATAATCTTTTTTTTTTTTCTTGGATCGTTTCACAAATTGAATTAAACAATACACAATCTAAACTAATAGCAGTAGAACAAAAAGAGTCACAAAATCGCCAGTACGTTGAAATGACATTTGACAGTTTGACATTAACAAGTTTCTTTATTTGCCGTCAGTACCAATATTCTCCGACTATTGTTGTGGCGATAACATCTTTGTAAGACTCACACGCTTACCTATATAATCCTACTAGCGGCGCCCCGCGTCTTCACCCGCGTAGTTCCCGTTCCCGTGGGAATTTTGGGATAAAAAGTGTCCTATGTGTTATTCTGATGTATAAGCAAGATTATTGTAAAGTTTCATTAAAATCCATTCAGTAGTTTTTGCGTGAAAGAGTAACAAACATCCATACTTACAAACTTTCGCCTTTATAATATTAGTAGGATATACCAAGGTATATAAAATACTAGCAGCGCCTCACAGTTTCACCCGTATATTTCCCGCTCCCGTGAGAATGCGGGGACAAAATTATGCTAAAAACCTTCCTCTTGAATCACTCTATCTATTAAAACAAACCGCTCTAAAATCCGTTGCGTAGTTTTAAAGATTTAAGCATACATAGACAGACAAACAGCGACTTTGTTTCATACTATGTAGTGATATACCTTAGTATATAACTTCTACATACTTGAATTGCCCTATAGGTTAGAATTTCACGTTGGCAATATCAAATTATCATCTCCTTTTAACCCTTTAAAATCCCTTTTAAAGAGGTCCCCTACGTCATATATTAAGACTGGATTTGCATCGTGTAATTTACGGTAAATTTATCCTATAAGTTAGTCTTTGCTATAAGGATTTCACCGAAATTAGTCCAGTAGATTTGGCTTGATGCGTTTACTAGCCTTTAAAGCTTAAAACAGTTGTTTTATTATAGAAACTAGTACTTATCTAGAATAGATATAGTCTAGACCTTCTGAATAAGGGTGAAAAACTACGTCTAACCTACAAAATAACTTTCAATTAAAAGGCACAGGTAAAAAACCCAATAAAAATGTCAATTTGATTGAATCACCAGTGTATTCTCGTGAATTTAGACAATTTGTAACCACAATACGTGACTTGGCGGTCGAACAACAGATTTATAAAATAAAACAATTCAATTAAAACAATAACTTTTATACCATTGTAGTGTGACGTCCAGACATGTCTATGTTAATCTTGCAATCCTTTTCTCAATACTTTAAAAGTTAACAAAAGTTCCAGTTATCGGCAAGAAACTTTTTGGACAAAACTTTTGGAAGCCTCTAAAAGTTGAGCGTGAAATTCTCCTGTCCCAAAAGTGAATGAACACACTTTTAATACCATATTTCGATTACGTTTCGTAACATTAAAACAAACCTCGTAAACTATAAAAGAAATGGAACGCATTCTATTCTAATTCAAAATAAAACCGAACGCGCGACATATTTTTAAAATTCGAACGAACGACACTTAAAACTAATCGGTGTTTTCGATTTCGAATGTATTCTCAAAAGAGTTCGATTTTCATTTAAATTCCTTTAGTCGTATAATCAATCCCACCAAAAACATTCTGTAAAAAACTAGCCAAGTCTCGATGGAGCTGCTTGTTTATCTCTAAAAAGTAATGAAATCTAGACAAACTCGTGCCAAGTCTAAGGTCCCTTACTGCGATTTCTTTATTATTATAGTTAATGTTGTGAGACCTGGCCGTTGAAGGGTACACATGTATACAAAGGTACAAAACTAGGTGCTCCATGACACCATTGCACCAATCTGTCGCCAGAACCGCTACCCATTGACGATAGAAAATTACCACTTGAAAAACGTTGATTCAATATCCAGTCAATTGTAGGCTTGATGAAGCTGCGTATTTTAATAATGTAATAACATTACGTGTAAACAAAATTGACTTGTACCCACTACTAACGTTTTAAACAATGTTCAACGGCCAAGTCACACAACATTAACTATAATAATAAAGAATATCGCAGTAAGGGACCTTAGACTTGGCACGAGTTTGTCTAGATTTCATTACTTTTTAGAGATAAACAAGCAGCTCCATCGAGACTTGGCTAGTTTTTTACAGAATGTTTTTGGTGGGATTTCATTTATTTTTGTTGAAACGTATAACATATTGATTTATTTTATTAGATTTTCTTATTTGACACATTTTTTTTCTTTTTAGGAGTAGTATTTTATTATTAAACGCCCCGCGGTTTCAACCGCGTAGTTCCCGTTCGCGTTTCCGTGGGAATTTCGGGATGAAAAGTATTCTATGTGCTTCTCCTGGTTCTAAGCTACCTCTCCACCAATTTTCAGCCAAATCAATTCAGCCGTTCTTGAGTTATAAATTCCCGTTCCCAATCCCGTGGGAATTTCGGGATTAAAAGTATTCTATGTTCTTTTCCTGGTTTTAAGCTACCTCTTCACCAATTTTCAGCCAAATCAGTTCAGCCGTTCTTGAGTTATAAATTCCCGTTCCCATTCCCGTGGGAATTTCGGGATTAAAAGTATTCTATGTTCTTCTAATAGTTTTAAGCTACCTCCCCACCAATTTTCAGCCAAATCAATTCAGCCGTTCTTGATTTTAAAATTCCCGATTCCAATCCCGTGGGAATTTCGGGATCAAAGGTATCCTATGTCCTTTTCCTGGTTCTAAACTACGTCTTCACCAATTTTCAGCCAAATCAGTTCAGCCGTTCTTGAGTTACAATTCCCACTCCCGTTCCCGTATAATTCCCGTTCCCGTTCGATTATCCTAGTTTTTATAGTTTTCCCTTTATGTGGCCATTAAACCCTAACTCTGTACCAAATTTCAGCTCTCTAGGTTTATGGGAAGTACTAGTTCTATTTTGATGATCATGAGTGAGTGAGTGAGTGAGTGAGTGAGTGAGTGAGTGAGTGAGTGTCTGTCTAAAATGCGAAACTTTGCTTTCGCTTAACTTCGGAACTAAATGACCTACAGACTTGAAATTTTATTTTAAGTATGTGATTGTATAGCTTACTGGATGACGAAAATTTCAGCGTTCTGGGCTTATCCAGAGGTTGTCAAATAGGGGCCTGAAAATGCGGCGAAAGGGTTCCTGTAAAGGATGGTACGGCAGTGTTTGCTTCGCGCTCGACTTGGCGGGGGGCACTGCCGTGCCCCCAGATCTTGAGTTCGAAACGAAAACAATCGTTAATTTTAAATTTATTTTCGATTTCTTACCAATAATACAATTGCGCAAACAATTTTAAATTTAGAATCTAAGGAATGGAACAATTTTAAAGTTTGAATAAAATAAAAAATACAGCTGTTTATTAATGATTAGTTTTAAAAATTGAATGAAAACGTTCGATTTTCAAACACCTGTCAGTATTCGTCAATGGCTGCCCGTTTGTAAATGGCGGTCGGCTTGTGATGTTCAATGTTTGTTGTTTATTCATCTCAAAACTATTGTTTTCTCCATCATGTCACATTTGTGTTAATAAAAATTCTTTCATGCCAAAATAGTTATGGTGGAGATTGATTGGGTTCCATTCGACGAAACAGAAAAGAAATTATGATGTTTTTAATAAAAATTCTTGCAGATAACTACGTTTTATTTATGAAGATCAACAATTTAAGCTTACAGATCATAGACGATTTTTTTTTTCTAAACGAATTAAACAACGTTGAGTTTTGTCTCTGCAATGTGTGATACCACAACCAATTAACATATTTTTTCCTTTTAATTTTGAATATAAAAATGTCATCTGTAGTTAATATATAAATTATAATTTATTGCGTTCATTAATAACAATGGAACCGAAAAACAATATGGTTTCCAAACACATGTAGTTTGACTATAAATATATTATTTATTCGAATTCCGAACTCGCGCGTTTCGGTGTTGCGCAAGAGTCCCACTTTTCGTCATTAATATAAATTGTTTTTTAAATATTATTGTGGTTCGGGATAACAAGGAAAAATGTAGATGTTGCCATTTTGAAATACTTAACTTGTTATTTTATTTAATGAATAAAAAGCTTTAAAATATTATCTTTGAATATTCGCTAATTTAATAGAATTTTGTTTTAGTTTAGATGTTTTGAAGCAAATGTAAATATTTTACTATTTGGAACGACATGAGACTAGTTATATTTATCGGTTTTACTTGCATTTATCACTCAGCAAAAATCACATTATATGCTTGTTATTGAAGAATAATGTTAGAAAAATACAGGAGTTAAATAAAAAATAATAAAGTATTGACATTTATCTGTCAAAATTATAAAACTTTTGTGACGTAAGTAGACGAAATTGGCTTAAAAAATGGCTTATGCCACTCAACCCCAAAAATATTTCCACTACTACCCCAAGACGTTTTTAGAAAGGCTTTAAAATCGTAATATTGTATCCACTTACACCCCAAGAGGAAGAAGTAGTGTCAACAAAACAAACACATTTTAAGCGATAAAAGAATTACCAGACCACGACACGATTACTACAATGCAATCGCGCTGTAAAGACAAGCATATTTTCAAGAGTGATTGTAAGCTAAGGAGTTTTCCACCAAAATTATGTCAGATGTTGTGATTTTATATTCTAATCTGAAGCTGTGATTTCATATTTTTATAAATTTAGTTTACTGTAAATAATTCTAATCTGAAGCTGTGGTTTTATATTGTTGTAGTTAAGTTAAGTTTACTGTAGATAAATTCTGAGATATTTGAGTATTGTAATATTTGCAAAAACTATCATCATTCTAGTTTGAAGTTGTAATTTGATCCACTTCATTTAACCGACTTCCAAAAAACAGGAGGAGGTTCTCTATTCGCCCTGTAGGTACTTATGTTTTTTTATTTTCTAATGTGTTTGTTACGCGATTTCTTTGATTGTAATCATGAACGTTTGTTAGAAAGCGGATATTCGTGAGGTGGTCCCATGTCAAGGATCTGAATATTGTAGGCGACAGGTGTCGATTGACTTTATTAAAAGTAAAACTAGCCGTGACCCACGGTTTTGCTTGCGATATTCTTGGTAAAATTTAGCGTTATCCCAAAGTTCTTAATTATTCCACGCGAACGAAGCCGCAGGCAAAAGCTTGTTATAATTATATACGTGTTTTATTTAATTTTTCTGTTGACTCTACCAGTTTTTTTTGGGGTGTAAGTGGAATTGAAGTATGGAAATATTTGTTTATTCAATTTTGGTCCTTATGAACACTTTGGGGTAATAGTGGAATGAATGTATGGATAAAAATAATGCGAAATCAATTGTTTTGGGGTTGAGTGGCATAAGCCTAAAAAATATTGTTTTTTTCACACTGACATTCACCCAGTTGGCAAAATGTTTGACAATTGATAAATTCCATTGTCTTTATACAATCACGTTATGTATTACACTAGTTGTAACACACGGTTTTACATATCTTTGTTTATTAGTATTCCTAGACTCCCGGCTTCACTCGTGTTAGTTGTTACTCTACTGTTTATAGATCTTAGCGTGATGTTATATATACCTAATACCTGTAACGATTGTCAATGATATTAATATGACAACTGAGAATTACTCAAATTGTCTTCTAAAGCAGGAAATACAAATTAAAACAATCCACTCTGGCAACGGTCACCCATCACTATAATGACGTTGGTAGACGTTGCTTAACCGTAATCCGCGGTTACTAAGCTATAAACGCGAATATAAGACGAAGTGTATCTGTGAATATCTTCAAAGCGAGTCGCCCACCGAACGCTACTTTATTTCTCAAACGAAACCCTAAAAAGAATATGAAATGTGTGAGCACAGTACGAGAGCCCGCGTCATTAAAACCCTCCCCATTGACCGGGTGGCTCTTTGACTAGGAAACATTGCACCATCGGCCAAACGTCAAACATACTTTAATAAGAACGGGATGAACACGAAAAAGAAAATGCATAGAACGATCTAATTTTAGTATCGAGTCCCCTCAGTCGATGCGAGTTCGATTTTCGTTCGGAAATAACTTTTGAACAGCTGAGAGGCGACGTCTTTTTTATTGCCCGCACTCTGTTTATGAGCACTTTATGAGTTTTTATAGATTTTATACTCTAATCCGATGAGTGGGATCGACTGGGATCCGATCCGTCACTCACTGCGTTTAATGTCCGCGACCATGTGTATTTACGACTCGATTACGACATTGTAACAAACAATATCCATTCGATAGTGTTCCAAACGATCTCCAATCACGCCATTTAATCGGCGGAATGCCTTCATTCAACTCGCACAATGGACTAACTACTCTCGATTGATTCATTAATCGATAAATAAGCGATATCCGATTAAAAGAGGTCACTTAACGAATGAATCTATAATCGAAATTTGAATCTCGTTCGGTATTCAAATTACCGATCGAGTTCCGCACTCGGCTCGTATTCAAAGTTCGTATTGTGAAGATGAAAAAAGTATTTAAAAGAAACGGAAGCGAACCGGCCGCGGACGATTGTTCCAAGTGTGAATCGATTCCAATGAAAGGGTTGTTTTTTCAATCGTTTATCGACACGTTGTTTTATTTTTAAATCGCTTTTCATTTAGTGATCGTTTCCCAGCTGCCGTGCGTTCTATTGCTCCTAATAATCCGACTTAAATTCAAATAAAATTCCGTTCTATACCACAAAATGTCATAATCGACATTCAAATTTCGAACAGTGAATCGAACCGGCCAGTAATTTATGTCGACCCGTGACATTCGAATACAAAGTAATATTCGATTATGATTCTAATCGATACAAAGTTTTCGATTATAAAATTATATTTTATTGTTTATAAATGTATTTGATCGAGTAATTGTAAATTTTCGGCTTCCCATCGGCATGTTATAAGATGGTTGTAAAACTGTTAATATCGATCGCGGTCGAGTATAACTATTTTATGTGGTTTTTATTGTTATTTATTGGGGAATAAAATATATTTTTATGTATGTCATCGGCTTGAGGTAGGCGGTAGGTTGCATTGGTCATTATGGTCGAAATAGTCTGTTTATTGTCAAGATATAGAAACTTAAATGATGAGGCTGTATAGCTTAATTCTCGGTCAATTTGGGCTCACTTTGAGCACAGGAATTCTAGGAACTTAACTTTCAAAAATCTTTTTTCAAAAATGTACTTTGCTATTTTTTCCAGTTCTTCTAAATAATCCAAAAATATTTCAAACTACCAAGCCTTGAAAAAGATTTTGTTTATTTACGGCTCCTACGTTTTAATATATAATCGAGTTTCGATTAAAACACGTTTCGTTCAATTTATGTATTTATTTGAGAAAACCAACAGCAATTACATTAAGTACTTAAAAATTAAGTTATAATGAAAAAGTCCTCGAAAACATTGAAAAGTCTCTGACTTTCTTTGCTAACTCTACCAACCCATAATTTTCCGAATCAAACTAAGTAGATCTCTATTCAGATGCGGGCATTATAAAATAAAAACTAATACCGAAATACATTAATTTTGGTTTACGGCCGTTCAATTATTTTATAACATAATAAAAGTTCAATTGTATTAAAAATTATATTATTATGTCTACGTCTCATCACAGACAGTCCACTTGTTTATTTTATGATATTTTTTATATCGCAGTCGTATTTATTGACGAAAGTATTCTTGAGATTTAAAAATGCGATGGATCTTGGACTATAATTGTTATTTTGTTTGATTAAGGGCCTATATCATCATCTTCAAGTAACTTTCCGAGTAAGTACTTACATGTTTTGTCTTTGTCACTTGATATAAAGTAACACAGAGACAAAACTAACTTTACTTGGTGAGTAAATTACTTGACGGTCGTGAAAAATGTCTTACCAAGCAAAATATATGAAACACTAGTAGCGCCTTGCAGTTTTTCCCGCGTAAAGCAGAATAAAACAACTAAAAAAAAGCAGATACGTACGTTCATACTTTCAAATATTTACTCAATACGAGAATCAAACCCGAAACATTACCAAAAAAAACAACATTGCTATTTGC
This sequence comes from Timandra comae, assembly GCA_958496195.1. NCBI lineage: Eukaryota > Metazoa > Arthropoda > Insecta > Lepidoptera > Geometridae > Timandra > Timandra comae. The sequence continues at coordinate 778,836 of OY292372.1, read as the reverse complement.
TTGACAAATATTATAATGCTGTTCCGAGCGACGAACCTCAGTCCCCCAATATTGCAAAATTAATAATTAATTAACATGTAAAGGAGACTGCTTTTTATTTTATTTCAATTTTTAACGCTTCGCCACTTTGTGAGTAATTTGTATCAATTTTTGTATTTTTCGACTTGACATCCATATTGGGGTGACCGACGATTTTCAATTAATTTGTCTTTGAATAGATATCGGGTATTTCAAGTAAAATGGTGTAAATATCTTTTTGCTTTTCCTTGGTTGGTTGTTCTTGAATTTTAAATAATGTTTTTTTTTTTCTTATTAACCCCCGACGCAAAAAAGGGGCGTTATAAGTTTGACGTGTCTGTGTGTGTGTGTGTGTATCTGTCTGTTTGTGGGATCATAGCTCTCGAACGGATGAACCGATTTTAATTTAGTCTTTTTTTTGTATTAAAGAGGACTTACGTGCGAGTGTTCTTAGACATGTTTGATGAAAATCGGTTGACCCGTTTAAAAGTTATGGGGGTTTGAAAGAAATTGTGTTGGGGGTTTTTTAAATTTAATGTTTTTCTTTTTATTACCCCACGAAATTCTTCTGTTTTCATTTATTCCTGTAAAAAATCTGGGATAAAAAGTATCCTGCACCCTTTTCTGTATTCTTATAACCGCGTTTTTCAAAATTGCGACATTTTGAGTCGCGAAAGCGTTACAAACAAACTCACTTTCATACATATTTTATAAGTTATATTTTTAGCCCTAACTATAAACAATACATTCAAATTAAAAAACATAGATATTCATAAGTTTTATAATCTATGGTTCTAATATTATCGAACGTCATAAAAAAAGTTTTAAACTTTATGATTGTTGACATGTCGCGATGTGGGAGGTGCAAATGGAACAAAGGGACCGCGGGATCGATACCCGATTTGAGCAATTTGAGAGTGCTAATCAAATTTAGTGCGGACCTTTTTTTGTAAAGTTTTTAACTAACAAAAGTCATATTTCGTATCCTTTGGATATAATAACTTTTAAATAAATAAATATGAACTTCGTAATGCGAGGTTTGAATTTCGAGTTATTTCACATTTATAAATACACTGAACCGATTTACCAGATATTTCTTCTATCCAGAAATATCGAAGAATACTTTTTATCCCAAAATTGACACGTGATCAAGATTAATTTTTAGGATATATGTACATAGATTCGCAAACATGACACACATACAATCTAAATCCAGAATTACAGGATACATTATATCCTGAAATTCTACTACACAAGAGACAAAAGCACCCAAAAAAAGTTGGTGCAAAACGTACCAAAAATCAGTACAGCTAAGTAGACACATCAAAGAGTGGAGTAATATCGTTAAGTCAAGTGAATTCGAGTTTTTTTGTAATCGTGTGTGATCCCTCTTAGTAGGGGTGTCGGCCATTAAAAATTAACGGAGAATATTGAATTGGAGTCACTGATAGAGGGAGAAGATGGGTGAAGGCAAGGTGTGAGCTTTTAAAATTTGAGGTTGTGGTAGTTTTAGTTCATAAGTACCAGTAAGTTAGTTGTTAGGAGTGTGTGAAGATTGATAGCTATAACTGTGGAAAAGTAGTTAGTTTGTCAGTCAGTGTGTTATATCCTTAGGGCCTATTTCACGAACTTCAAGTAAAGCTACTCACCAAGTAAAGTTAGTTTTGTCTCTTTCTTACTTTATATCACGTGACAAAGACAAAACATGCGAGTAGGTACTCGGAACGTTACTTGAAGATGGTGAAATAGGCCTTTAGAGTAATGTCTTAATTATAACACCATTCCAATAGCAAAAAGAACATCATTTTAACTGTAAAAAAAATCGACGATCAAAAAGCAAACCATCACAACTCTAAAATTAAAAAAATCGCGTCCAAAACAACAAACGTCACGCCACAAACTCAATTTGTTTAAAAGTGAAACAAATAAAGGCGATCGAAGTTCGGAAACCGTCTTATCCTTTGTTTACAAGTAAGGTCGCAGGTTCGAGGGTGCTTAAAGACATTTTGTAGGGTTCCGTACCCAAAGGGTAAAAATGGGACCCTATTACTGAGACTTCGCTGTCCGTCTGTCACCAGGCTGTATCTCAAGAACGGTGATAGCTAGACAGTTTTCACAGATGATGTATTTCTATTGCCGCTATAACAACAAATTCTAATTAAAAAATTAAAAAACCCCCAACACAATTACTTTCAAATCCCCATAACTTTTAAACGGGTCAACCGATTTTCATCAAACATGTCTAAGAACACTCGCACGTAAGTTCCCTTTAATACAAAAAAAAACTAAATTGAAATCGGTTCATCCGTTCGGGAGCTATGATGCCACAGACAGACAGATACACACACACACAGACACGTCAAACTTATAACACCCCTCTTTTTGCGTTGGGGGTTAAAAATAAAATATTTAAGGGGGGCTCCCATACAACGCGTTTTTTTTCCTATTTTTGGTACGGAACCCTTAATCCAACTCGCACATAGCCGATTTTATTACTTTTTTGTAAAAAGATCACGTGCCCTTAAGTGAGTCGTCTTGGGGAACTCCCTCTGGAGGTTTGCGCGGGAAATATTGTAAAACGGCGTTTTATTGATTCGTGACGGATGCGTTTGAAATTGGAACGAGATTTAAATGGGTTGATGTGGAATGTGTTTTTTTAACGGCTTTAATATTTGTGACATTATATTTTTTGAAATTTATCTTCTAATATATAAAATTCTCGTGTCACAGTTTTCGTTGCCATACTCCTCCGAAACGGCTTGACCGATTCTCATGAAATTTTGTGAGCATATTCAGTAGGTCTGAGAATTGGCCAACATCTATTTTTCATCCCGAAATTCCTACGGGAACGGGAACGGGAACTACGCGTGTGAATCCGCGGGGCACAGCTAGTAATTCATATAATCATACACTACATCATCTCATTACAGTAACTGACCCCTAACTAAGTTCGTAACTTGTATCAACGGTATCACAAACTACGCACACACTCATTCACACACACACCCAGACCGAGACAAACATTTGTGGTTCACACAAATATTCATCCCGACTATTGAATTGTCATTTATGTAATTGGAGATCGAAAACTCAATCAAAACACACCTAGCTTTGTTGTTAGTAACTAATACTTGTGTACGAAAAATTTAGTCAGATAAACCTAACTAAATGCGTTTAACCTAATTTGCTAGTTAGTTCGTATATATGTGACCTCATTTGTATATTAAGTCAACAGAAAAACAAGACCTGTAGCTTCTATATCGTAGCTTAGCTAAGAAAATTACCATGGTTCGCTGGAATTTCGGGATAAAAAGTATCCTACATGTAATTCCTAGTTATAAGGAACATCTGTACCAAATTTAATCTAAATCGATACAGTAGTTTTTGCGTGAAAGAGTAACAAACATCCAAACATACAAACTTTCGCATTTATAATATAGTAGGACCTCATGCAAGTCTCTGTCTATACTAATATTATAAAGAGGAAAGATTTTTTTGTTTGTAATGAATAGGCTCCGAAACTACTGGACCGATTTCAAAAATTCTTTCACTAATGGAAAGCTAATTTATCGGTGCGTGACATAGGCTATATTTTATCCCCGTAATCCCACGGGAACGGGAACTATGCGGGTGAAACCGCGGGGAGCTACTAGTATAATATAAGTAGGACTACATCATGCAAGTTTCTGTATTCAATAAAACACACACTGATCCTTTAAAAAATCGAACCTCGAACCCAATTCTCCTACCACTTCACAATACTGTCATATTTTCACACAGTGCACATGCAGTGACCTCGTGCTCTCCATTCTCCCATTGTCGACTATTATTTGATAACGTCTATCAATCCCCACTGATTGAATAATCAATCGTTAACCAATTGACTCGTTTAGCATTCGATGCCACTCGACTTGTTTACTGGCGAATGTGGCTGAGTTTTGATAGTTCTTGTCGATGGTGAAAATATACTAAGATAATTGTGTTTTTAGACAATGATGCGGTCTTGATTATAATTTATGTTTCACTAGCGGTGCCCCGCGGTTTCACCCGCGTAGTTCCCGTTCCTGTAGGAATATGGGGATAAAATTATGCTAAAACCTTCCTACTGAATCACTCTATCTATTAAAATAAACCGCATCAAAATCCGTTGCGTAGTTTTAAAGATCTAAGGATACATAAGGACATAGGGACATAGGGACAGAGAAAGCGACTTTTTTATACTATGTAGTGATGTTTCAAGGCACAATTATTTAGATTTTTCTACACAATAGAAGACAAAATTGCCTAAATGCACTATAGGTTCGAATTTAAAACTCTTGCATTCAATTTCAAGGAATTTTGTTCTTTTAAAGAAACAAATAGACTACTACATGTTATTATCCCATGAAAATACGCATTTACAATTGAAAAAAAATCTTAAAAACCTGACAAAAACAATTACAGCAAATGTCCCAAAAAAATTAATCAAAAACAATCAAACCAATTGGAGTCATTAATAAAAATATTTCCCCTTTACTTTTTCTGTAAACTTCGATCGAAAATCGAACTCAACTCTTGGAATCCCGACTGTTTCCGAGAGCGCTCGGCATCGCTCGGGCGGCGAACATCAAAGGCTGCCGTCGTCCAATTTTGACAATTAAAATTATTAAAAGTGCACACATTGCGCGCTCAGTGTCCTTGCCAAGAATCCCAAACGCATTACCTGTCTTTTTTCATAAAAACTTGTCCGATTTGTCCACATACAACTTTACGCTTGTTAATATTTAAAATTTTATATGTTCTCTTTGTTTTATACGTCTATCTCTTTCTATTTTAAAGGTTACTCTTTGTTTTATGTGTCTATCTCTTTCTTTAATTAGAGTAAGACAGAGAAGGAAATCTCTTTTTTTAATTAGAAAGAGAAGGGTATATTATTGGTTGAAATAAAGTTTTTAAATACACTTTTCCAATGGTATTCATAGAGTTTGATTTTATTCACTTTTTACGATCGCGCGTGTTTTCATCGAAATGTATGAAGATTAATAAATTTATTTTTCTTTTATACGGCGTGTGAGAAAATTGTAGGAATAGTAGTGGCAGCTCAAGGAAGAAAATTAAACTATTGATAAAAAAATAACTATAAATTACTTAAAAATAATAAAAGCAAAATATATAGAACAAATGGCTTCTGGAATAGGTATAAAAACCTCGATAATGTTCATAAAAAATATGTAATTTAAAGTAGAAAGGATAACGATCCATGCCATTTCTAAAAGACAAACTCGAAATAGAAATTTAGTCATTCACCCTCTTTGGAGTAATGCCATAGACATAAAAAACCTTAGTCCCAACATCCCGTATAAAGTCATAAAACCCATCAATTCGCTGTATCTATAATATTAAAAAAAAAACTTACTATCGTTTAGTTTTAAAACATCGTAAATTAAATTTTTAGTTGGTATTATCGAATTTTAATGTGATTTTTGTGTGCGACCAAAGCCGGGCGACAAATAAGTCAACGTTTTATTACTCATAAAAATTTAGGTGGATTTCTATGTGCCCTATGGATTGTGGGCTCTATTCAAGCAGTATTAGAGAAAAAAGGTTTTAATTAAAAGATTATAATCTTCACCGTAAATTTTTGAGGCCATAAAAGATAAATATTCCGATATTGATTGGATATAAAGGTTTTATTAACTAAATAATACTTAGGGTTTTACATAGATATTGTATCAATAAATATATGTTTATCGCTATATTAAATACTGTGTAGATATGTCGATAATTAGATGTATAAATAATATTAATTTTTATATTTATCAACAGATTATCATGGCTATTAATTATTTAACACTGTGTTGTTTTTAGATTGTTTATTTGTAAATCAATACCTGCCTTTATATTTCTAGGAAAAGGCCTATCTCAATAACGATATAATTATACAATCCAATATTTATTCAATACCTAATCATAATGATCTAACTCAAAGTTGAATCGATGTTGTAAGTATTTGTTTTCTATAAAATATTGGACACTTACTTTAGTTCAAACCACTGAACAAATTGCGCTGATATCCAAACTAATCCTAATCCTAACTAATATTATAAATGCGAAAGTATCTCTGTCTGTCTGTTACCTTTTCACGGCTAAACTACTGAACCGATTGACTTGAAATTTGGTACAGGGGTAGCTTATGTTCCGGGGAAGAACATAGGATGTTTGTTATCCCGAAATTCCTACAGGAACGGGAACTACGCGGGTGAAACCGCGGGGCACGGCTAGTATGTTATGACGTAGACATCCGATAAGGAAGAAAAAACGCAGGGGACATCCATTTTAAAATGAAACTTTTTCCCATCTAAAAGTCTATCTGTATATGAACAAATGTACATACAAACGTATATATCAGGGTCATCTCAGTAACGGATGACGAGGTCCGAGCGTAATGGCAGGTTGGCGCGGTCTGAACATCCTCGGGTCACGGCCGAATGTGTGCGCCCGCGCATGTGATGACGTATGGTGTGTGTCGCTGTTTGGGAATGTAAGTTCATGATCGGTTTGTTGGTAAAAGTGTTCAGGTTTTTGAGTTTGGGATTATGGAAAATAGATATGGTAAATATTAGTTTTTTTTTTTTAACTTTTTAAAATGTTTTTTTTTTTAATTAATTTAGTTTTTGGGAGTGTAAAAGTGAAATGGTGTAAGTAATATTACCTCTTTTTGGTGCCAACAATTTTGGTATATTTTTTTTTTGTATATTTTTAAATGAATAATTAATAATAGGTCATAATTGGGTTATAATTATCACAATCCAATAAATAATTTAACAATTACCAATATTGTATTACAACAAAAAAAAACACAAACCCAAGAAAAATCATCGCACAAGTTGAACTCGAAACATCACGATCACAAAAGTCAAATATCAAAAGTCAGAATATAAAATAATTCTCTGTTACATCCCGGACAGGGTTCAGAATTAAATGTCAATCATGGCAACGAAGTAAGCAATTACAAAAACTTGGAACAGAAACTCCTTGGAGTACTTTGTGAAGATGCCAATATCGGACGTGATTTTCCCACCGACGGCCTGGAACATTCCATTTAGGAATTAGAGAGTCACCTGTCTAATTACTGAGGATTCCGAGTTTTTAAAGACGTTTCGTGTACTGCCCAGTAAGTGGTTTGATTTGATTGGGAAGGTTTGTTTTAGCGAGAATGTTAGTTGTGAATAGATGGATTAGTTAAACTTTGTTAGTAATTGCGGAAGATAGTACTATAATCTTTTAAACAAAGGTTTTATTTTTAAGAGGCTAAGTAATGCGGAGAAATATTTCACTTTCTCGTTTTTTTTACGTGTTTTAAAGTCAATATTTCAGAAAAGCCTAAATAAGCTTTAAACTCAAAGATCAAGAATACAAATAAAGAAAAACCATTCAAAATAACAGCCAACATATAATAAACCAATCGGCGGGCCGACACCAAATCGACTCAAGCCATAAACCCGCGAAAATACACCGAGAAACCACCGAAACATTAACATAACAAAAGTGGCGAAGTGACGTGTTTGTTGTGAATTGTCAATCTGACAAATTTACAACCGATCGGTGAGTAAAATACACAAAAGTGCCCTTTCGTATGCAAATTTTCAGAGGGTATTCTTTTCTGGATTTTTTCGCCGGGGCGTGAGAAACTTCCGCCTATTTTCCCGCTCAACGCACATCCGGTAGGGGCGCCGGTTCCGGTATCGGCGCGTTCGGAAATCGGATGAGTTACAAAGATACGTCTACTTCCAACCCTCGCCCCATTGAGTTTTTATTTCCTTACATTTTCTGTAATTTTTATTGACGGCCAATAACCGACACTTGAATATATTAAATTGAAATTGGGCTTTGGATTGTGAACATTTTTATTAGGGAATATCTTTTTTAACCAATTTCAAAAAGGTACTGTTATCATGTTTTCGTATTATTATTAATTTTCACTGATATCTCAGTCAATTGTGAACAGATTTTAGAAATGCTTTCTTAATTTGAAAGTGTTAGTATTCTCAAGATAGTCCTATTGTCACTAATTTAGAGTAAAACCCTTGAAAATCTGGGAGACTTTCATACCAAGTTTGACAGATTTTTAAAGAAAATCTTTTCTTCTTTTAATCGATAGATTCAAAGACAAACCTCAACTCTACCATCTGAACTAATATCTACCCATCTTCCTGACCACACAAATCTACAGAACCAATCTTAAATACCGTTCAACCCGTCAGATTCCTGACTAATTACGGATAGGGCACTGCTCCGCACCGCCGTCGATATTAGCTAAACGTGTAACCGCGTCCCGATATCCCCACTGACCGCAAATCGACGATTGGCAGTTAATGGGCGAACTAACATCACTACTGCTGTCTTTGGTTTGGTTTGTTGTTCAATTTGCGAGGTAATATCTTATTAATAGCTAGTATATTAATAATAGCATACTAATATTATAAACCCGAATGTTTGTGAGTGTGCATGTTTAGATGTGTGGATGTTTGTTCCTCTTTCACGCAAAAACTACTGAATGGATTTTAATGGAATTTGGTACAGATGTTCCTCATACCTAGGAATAACACTTATTTATCCCAAAATTCCCACGGGATAAGGTTCCAGGTGGGGCACAGCTAGTAAACAATACTTTCGTATTATTGTTGTAAAAATGAAAGTTTGTATGGAAGTAAGAGACTACTTTTTCGTGGAAAATTCATAGCTCTATCTTTAATGATAGATTTCCAAACAATTTATGCTTTCTTTAGGGGTTGAATTTTCAAAAAGAATTTTCTTAATGTTCTAATATTAAAATGTGATAAAAGAAATATGAAAATACATAATTTGCAATCAAATTGAGCAACCTTAGCTCCAGTACTTTATAACATTGATAAGTCAGTAAAAACAAATCTAATATATAAAATTCTCGTGTCACAGTTTTCGTTGCCATACTCCTCCGAAACGGCTTGACCGATTCTCATGAAATTTTGTGAGCATATTCAGTAGGTCTGAGAATCGGCCAACATCTATTTTTCATCCCGAAATTCCCACGGGAATGGGAACGGGAACTACGCGTGTGAAACCGCGGGGCGCAGCTAGTAATCCTATAATTAGAGACAGCTTAATAATTAAATTCCAAGACCAATACGCCGAACGTCTCTCGCTGAAGGTGTCACAAACGTAATTCACTTTAAAAAAGCTTTCAGCGAGTCTCATACAGAAATAGCGATGTATCGGCTATAACCGAACAGTTGCCTCGCGTTACTGTCGCCGGTTTGATTCCCGACACCTGTTGTTTTGAAAATCTTCGATTACGACCCATTAGCGACTCGATATTTAATACTATCGACTTTTATTGCTTTCTTAATAATTTATTTTGAACGCATGCCCCAGAGGTGGGACGCCATTATTTTTAGTTTCCCCCCTCCGTGTTACAACGACACTTTAAAAATATAACACTAGTCTATGTTTTTATTAATATTTTTATAGTCTGTTACCGTTATTTCGTAACTGTTTATACAATTTTATGACAGCCGTCACTTTTTTAACAACATTCTTAATTGTTATGTTTTCTCAAATCAAACTTATGGTGCGACAATAATAATTAAATTTAGTGCTTGTGACTCTACACCGCGGAGTGTGCGATAAAAATGACATTGACAGGTGACAGCGCGCCAGCTGTCATTACTAATCAAAATGGCCGCGGGTCTTTAACAAAGAATGAACATAAACATTCGAATACTATAAATTAACTTATTTAACCCGCAAAAGTAACAACGAAACTCCAATTAATACGAAAGTAACACCTTTCTACAGCTGGCTTTAGTTTTACTCATTATAATTTTCAACCATACACTTCTTGAATTACGGTTGAAAATTCAATGTTTTGATATCGACGTCGGGTCCGCAAAAGGGTACAAGTGAACAATAAATACTTTTGGTGAGCCGCAACTCAATAAATACTTCATAGTATCGGTGTGGGGCGCCTTGACCGGACGTCCGGGTTATGCCGCCCCCTCGATCTCTCGCCCTTGGGGTCGGCTCTTACATGTGTTGCCACTGTCCCGCACTCACTTATAGTTGGATCAGACTTTCTGGATTAATGATTAATTTGTAATTACTATTGTTTTAGTTTGTTATAATAATTGGTGTTCTTTAAGATTTTCTCAATTTTTTTTGGTTTTTAGTGATTTTATCGATCTTCACTATCACTACATAGTATAAAACAAAGTCGCTTTCTCTGTCCCTATGTATGCTTAGATCTTTAAAACTACGCAACGGATTTTGATGCGGTTTGTTTTAGTAGATAGAGTGATTCAGTGGGAAGGTTTTTGGCATAATTTTATCCCCATATTCCTACGGGAACGGGAACTACGCGAATGAAACCGCGGGGTGCCGCTAGTTCCTAATCATACAAAGCTTGAATCTAAGGCTGAATGTCAGTAATCTCAAATAGAACTAAACTCGGCTGGGCTAATATGAGCCACGAACACTACGTTAAATCCTAGAGACACTTATTCTTGCAAATGTATTTATATCATAGGTTAAACATACGGCTGTATGATTACTACAACTAAGTAACTTAACTTAATTATTAACTACTAAACGAACGACAACCAATCAATAAACAAATCTGACACCTGAACTAATTTAATTACGAACAGACAGAACAACTGATAGTTTATAGGGATCGAAACAGTTTGATAGATTGCTCCGAAGAAGATGTTAGCAACGGTCAAGAGGTGTTTTATTGGGATAATCCCGGGATTATGGGAGTATCCCGTCACGGACCATCGCTTTAATGAGGGTCAATAGTTTCCCAGTTAACTTTGGGAGCCACCAGTTAACTGGTATTGTTTATTTATGATCTTTGAGGACCTTTTTGGGGTCAGTTCGGATCAAAGAGGTGTTCGACTGTGTAATCTGGTTTGGATATCGATGGTGCAGATGTGTGGTTACGTAAGTGGGATATTTTAGTTTTTGGGGATTTTTATTGGTATTTGCATTTATTGATTTCTTTGATTACTATTGTAATTTATTATTAGTTCATGTGTGTTTTAGATATTATGTGGGTAAGAATTTTGTGAGACTTTTAGTTCTTATTATCAAGGGACAAATATCAATGCCTTTTTTAATTTTTCTAAAGTAACAATACTAAGGGCCTATTTCACGACCTCCAAGTAAGTTTACTCACCAAGTACAGTTAATTCTGTCTCTTTCTTACTTTATATCAAGTGACAAAGACAAAACTTGTGAGTAATTACTCGGAACTTTACTTGAAGATCGTGAAATAGGCCCGTGTAGCGTTCTAATGAAGACAATAACAGGTAACTGTAGTTTGTTTACTAAAGATAAGAGGACAAATCTAGATCATAATGTAGAGCATGACCTTCAAGAAGAATCAGATTCTGAAATAATAATATGTTGGTTTGATATAGAACTAATTACAGACTGATTAAATTAACAAAATACGATCTAAAAATACTTAGGATTTCTATATAAACTGTTTAATTACTAACTCTCATTTTTCTATCATTTTAATGAAAGAAAAAACGGGTTACACGCAGTTCACCCCGTACGCAGTTCACCCCGTCGCACTTCACCCCGTTTTAACTTTAATGAAAAAAAAAACAAAGTGAGGATCTTGGGTTCGAATCTTGGCTAAAGCAAAATTAAATTAGCACATTTTCGACTAGTTTTTGCCCGCAACTTCGTCCGCGTGGAATAATGTCTTCCGGCAGAATTTGGGGCTTTCCCCCTTTTCTCCGCCTAGGGGGGGAATTTCCAAAAATCATCTCTTAGTGGTAGCCTACTCCACCAACAAACACACGTGAGAAATTTCAGCTCTCTACGACCAGTAGTTTCGGCTGTGCGTTGTCTGTCAGTCAGTCAGTACATCACTCAGTAACGGAAGAGTTTTATATATATAAAGATAGATAGATAAATAACTCATATTAATATGGCTAACACAGCATCCAAAACTCGTTGCCAACTTCAAGCGATCGATATCAAAACCAATTTTTCTAATCTGTCATCGCTCAAACAAAATAACATAAATAAATATTAAAAAGGGAAGTCGTTACCATTAATATTATCTTAAATTAAATAACAAACAAATTAATGCCTATTGACTATATTAAAATCCTGACTTAGAACTATTGAACATCGATCGAGATATCGCGCGCTTCGACGTAAAATGTCGTAAGTCATAAAATTTCAATAATCAAATTCCGACTTTAAGCTACCATAGATAGAGGTGAAATTAAGTATATATGTGTAAACACACGTGCAATGCATGATAAAGGTTAGCGGATATCGCTTATTAATGTTATGTCTTGAGTATTGGCTATTTATCAAGGTATTAGATGACCGACAACTACTTCTGACCGTGAGAATGCTTTGTTGAACTCGGCCTTGACTGATTTTGATGAGACTATAGTTACTTTTAATAAGTTTCCTTTGAGTTTTTGAAGTTACTAGCTATACTACGTGGTTTGTCTTAAACCTTATTTTTTTTTCTTAGAGGTACGTCATATTAACTGTGTACTTATATGCGCGCCAAATAAGCACGAAGTGACAAAAAAACAGAGCTTAACCTAAGCTGTGTTTTGATATTTTTATACACACAACTTTCTTCTTGAATTACTAATGCTATTGATGAAAACCGCATTAAAATCCGTTGCAAAGTTTAAAAGATCTAAGGATCTGATATCTTCAATAAGGTAATGTTATTCCATTTTTGGCAGAACTGTGGGAATTTCAAAACAAAACCATATTTTTTCCTGTTTCCTTGTACGTATTTATACATATACTTACGTGTCATTCAAGCATCACTGTGCCTAATATCATCACAGTTGGATATTTAGGACGACCTCGATGACAAAGTGGTCACCATGCCGGACTGCCATCCGTAAGGTTGCGGGTTCGATTCCCGTGCGGGTGTGAGTATTTGTGTGAACTACAAATGTTTGTCTCGGTCTGTGTGTGTGTGTGAATGAGTGTGTGCGTAGTTTCTGATACCCTAGATACAAGCTCCGAGCTTAGGGGTCAGTTACTGTAATGAGACGATGTAGTGAATGATATGTAATTTTTAGTTATAAAGAAAATCTATATCTACTAAATTTCGTGATAATCGGCTCAGTAGTTTTTGTCCGAATGAGTAACAAATATTGAAACGTCTTTGTAATGACTGAGTTTATTATAGTTTAAATTCAGTTATGTGACACTCCCTGAGGATCGCGTCTTAGATTCCGGGATGAAAGTTCCTGTCATTTCTTGTGTCTGGCTATTTCATTTACACAATTTTGATGCAATTTGAATACGTGGTATGGTGGCAAGACAGTCAGATATGAGTTACTTATATTCTTATTTAAGTAATGCGACTGTTAGATTACATACCTGTTGATGTTTTCTAGAATAACATTAGATAGATCACCAAAATCAAGATAAATAATATATTTATGCACACAAATAATTGATTTATTCTAGAATTGAACCCAAAACCTTTGATATAGCTTGCTATATCAAAGGTTTTCACTACTAACTACGACACTTAAGGATTACTAAGGATAACTTACTAAGGATTCACTACCAACTACGACACTTTATTATTCAAATAGTAGGACTAAGTTTCCCACACTAAAACCTATAAATACTTCGAACCAACAAAAACGAAATTTATGAACACAATATGTTTCTGTAACAGTAACAAATAATATAATAAACAGCGTTTAAATAAACAAAGGGGTCCACTAATACCGATGTAACTAATTACCTTCACTATTTCATAAAACTAAATCATAATATAAATAAATCACCATAAAATATCAAACAGAACGAGATTGAGACGCCACATGCATCATATTTACGTTTAGAGGAGTTATTTCTAGACAAATCTAAATATCGGCGGGCTTACACAAATATAATAAAATAACATAATAAAATTGAATCCGTCAGATGAAAAATGGTATTTATGAGTTATGGCGTTGTGCTTCTATGCAGGCGGAATTATACTTATTAATGACATTGACAGCGGCGGCAACTTGACAGATTTGTTTTGACGTTAATTAAAATTTAAAATTATAAAAATTTTTGATGAAAATATTACGTAAATAGTTAATGTTATTTGTCTCGTAAGATAGAAAACTTGATAATAAAACAGAGATTACAGACAACCAATAATGTTAAAGAATAAGTTACTACACTGCAACCATAGACACACAATTAACAGTAACCATAAAGCAAAGATAAAATACTTTTAATATTATTTCAATTTATTTCTAGTTACAATTAAATGAGTATATAATTCATCTGTTATGATGTACACAATGTAAATGGCTGCGTTCAATTACATAAAGTACCAGGGCATCATAAACGTGTAGCAATTTTAATACACTTTATTTACACATTATTGCTAGCTTGATAAGAAAGAATGCGCAGACATTCTGTGCAGAGCCGGTCTTCTCAGGACCTGCGCCGGCGAGAGAGACGCACATACGTGGAAAACGTGCGAAAGAAAGGGACGGAACGAACCCAATAACACGTCAATACATTCCTTGCAACTCACACATGGGAACTCCGTCTCTATCGGCGGGCGGTAAGGTCGGTATTCCCGTGCGCATTTTAATGGAAAACCGATATGGCATCAATATGTTTTACGAGGCGATCTCACGAGTGAAACTAAGTTTTAACGGGCACAGAATAAGGTCGTGATTGTGTTACTGTGGAATCTATAAGAAGGCGGTCTCGATATCTTGTGAGATAGTGAGGGCGTTCGGAATCGATCGAACGCCGATATAACAGTTATTGGAAAAACACCTCTATTTATTGTGAACGAAGGTTCGAGATCATGAGGCGTGCCCGGCGGGGACACGCCCATGTCTTATGTGGAAAAATGAGGAGTGACGGGTTTTTTTATTTGTGTGAATCGGCCGCACTCCCAGTAGATAAGGACTCTTGATATTAAATTCTTTATTGTAATACCCGCGGCTCGATATCTCGTACTCTACACTCACTATAACCATGTTTGTTTCGTTCCAGGTACGCTAAGATGCTGTGTATCTTTCAGGTAAATTATATTTATAAGTACCTATTGTCGTTGTGTGCCATCGATTTCACTGTTCATCTCGCTCGCAACAGATTTGTAATCATTCCAATGTCACAGTTCATTCTATAAGCTTTTATCTGCTTTTACGCACTTTTCATTTGTAATTACGATCAAAACAGTCTCATATTTTCTAAATGTCAACTTATATTCGTGTGACGTTCATTCCTTAGCTCATTCACTCGTTCCCGATTGAGGAATCAATTAAAAAACAATTTTAAAAAGCGAATTCGTTCCGTTAATTCGTATTGAATTACCGTCAAACAATTCCAATTTCAAAACACAATAATCGAATAAGCCTCAATGCGATCCAGTTGGAATCACAATGCGATTTAAATTTAAAAATAATCGAAACAAAAAAATTAAGCGAGAAAAATAGACGAAACAAATGAAGTGAGAGGTCGATTATAATGATTTTAAAACAATAAGGCCATACAGCCAGCACCACTGGTATACCAGTATTTGAATGTGGAATGGAACGTGATGGACAGTTTCGGAGGGCGCGCTCCGTTTACGTTCAGATCCGACAGATTTTATTTTGGAACATTTCGATCTTTCCACAAATTGATTGACGTTTGACTTTGACACAGATTGCCGCCAAAATGTCTGTCACTGTCACAGTTGTTACCTGCTCATGGCGGTTTTTTTTTACTTTTAAACGTGATTCGATTTACGAATTTATAATTAATGTTGGTTTACTTTAATCTATTCACACAACTTATTCGTAAGTAGTACTTAAAAGAATATATTTGGTTAAATGCTCTCTTTTAGTGTTGTATAGCCCATTTATCGTCGAAAGCTATGGTATCGAGCCATTTGGTGGTCGAGTTCCGATCCGATAGGCCGGCCGCGCCACAAAGGGCAATTTAGGGCCAACAGTGATTGATTCCAACGATACATCACTAAAGGCGTTTTTCTATGAAAAATTGCTATAATCGACTTAAAAACTCATTAGGGCCGAAGACAAAGAAATCTCCCGACCGCCATTCGTCTAATTTGAGTTTCTCGATCGAGACGAATTTACCTCGTGATTACTTCTCCCATTTTTTGTAACAACTTTTGGAATTTTGATATCTACGCGGCCATTTTGTACGACCAACTATGATTCACGTCTATTACAAATATTGAAACGCATCAATAATCAGTCTTTGTATTCAATTAAAATAATATGGTAATAATAAAACATGAACACCACAAAGGAGGCCACACTTACAAAGCGAGTCAAACCACATGTCCTACGTCACTGGCAACACATTCATCAGTGTTGACAGCACAGGAAATAGTAATAAAGCAACGTAAAACATAAACAAAAATTAATAATTAAAAAAAGTCCAACTTGAATGGCCGCGTCTCATTGACATACAGTGGGGCGCCGTTCGATTTATTTATAGTACAAAAGAATATGTCGTCATTGAAATCAAACGAGATAATTTCTGAATATGGATCGCGGTATATTTGAATAAGTGTTGCATTAATATTCTTTTGTGATAATGCGTGTCGCGACGCCCACGGACGCCATTGTCTCGCGAGTTATTGGCTCATTAGGCGACGAGCTTTGTCTCGGTGCATTTCAATAACATATACACGGATCGATCGATTTATAAATAGAACGTTCGATTTTTAATACCAATAGAAACTTTAAATTTAATGTTTGGAATATCAAATTGTTTAAAAACAGTTCAATTTAAATTGCATGTACTCAAATGTTTAAATATCGAAATCGAATTTTAAAACTCAAATTGCGCTATTCCAAAAGACTTCAAATATCGAATTAGATTTTCAACAATATTACGCGTATTTCCTTGTGTTACTGTTCTCTACTATCTATGATCGAAACAGACGCGGGGACAAAAGGCGCGAATATATTTGAACAATAAGAAGGTGGAACGCCCACGTGGGACAGATGTTCACAAATTACGTATGCTAATGTGTCTTGTAATCCTTCCGTTGGACCTACAGCGCCGTCTTGTCTCGGCATAATCGATCGATTATACTTAAATGCGAGCAATGACTCGATTGTCACGTCACTAGTTGACGTGTTTTATTTTGTATCGATTGTCGATGACAATATATTATGGTGATTTCCTTTTGTTCTTAGTGTCCCTAATTTGACTATTCAAATTAGTCTACAATAGCAGATAATTTTACGCGCGTAAAATCCCGTTGGAATTTTGGGATAAAAAGTATCCTATGTTTTCTAACTTCTTCTTAAATCTTTCCTCTCTATAATACTGGTCATAATATATTTTAATTACATTCCAAAAAAACTGACATTTCCAAATTGACAAATGTCATTTCATATTCTTTATATTAAACGTCACAGTTGACATTTGACGTAACCGCCGAACCAATATGAGCGTTGCCGGTAATCATGTTTTATGAGCTCTCTGCAATCCCCCGCCATAACACATAAACTTGTAAAAAAGTTAAATTGTGATATATTCGGTTAACGGTATAACAAGATATCGTTATTTGAAAACACGATTACAAAGTATCAAAATTTAGACGATACATTTTCAAATTGTGTTCTAAAAATGACAGCCGTTTGAAACTTTGTAGAACGCAGTTTGATATGTTGTTCCAATCAGTAAGTAGGTACTATAGGTACTTAGTTTGTGGCCAATATCTACTCCCCGCGCACGTAATAACATATTCGGAGCCGCTCTATCGGAACAAAGTGCTCTATTATTAGTTATTACTATCGCTTATATATTTCCTGTCAATACAACTATCCGTTTGTCCGTCACTCTGTCACACATTTTTATCAATACCAACTCGCGATATTTCGTTTGAAATTAGAATCAGTGCAGTATCCGCTTCCGTTCGATTATTGACGCATTCGAATTAGGAACGTTATGATAACGGCCAGTGTTGTTTCGCAACATCAATAGAATTACTGTTCTTGTTTCAATTTGTTTTTGGAACTTATTTATTGTCCATTAAAAGAGGCCGTTTGTCTTGTAAGAATGTCTATGGGATGGAGATGTGTAAGAGAACGTTTTTAATAAATTAATAGCTGGAAAAAATCTGCGCATAAACTACAAAATTACCTCATAGCTACCCTATTTAATCCCCAAAATGTAAGAAGCAGGAGAAATCTGATTAGCTTCGATGATATATCGCCGCGAATGCCCCGCTTTAGTGCCTCTAATTTGAATATTAGACGTGTTATTGAAAAGAAAACTTTCTGAACGGCCCTTCGCAGGCTTTTAATGGTTATTGCCTCTTCCCTTGCTATCTGTTTCCGAACGAAATATTTTGACTCAGGTGTTTCTTATGAAATTATTACTTTTTATTATTAAAATTCTAACCGACTTGCATCATATTTTATTACAATAATTAAATCAAATTAAATTAAATTCCATTTCCAAAAAAGCATAAAATTCCAAATTGAAAATGGAACACGCGGAACATTATTTAAACTAAACTTGATTCCAAATTCAAAAAGCGGCATCGCAATCGATCGAGTTGTTTAAATTGCGAACGTTGCGGTTCATTCAATATTAAGGCGGCAAAGATGGTTGTTATGGCAATTCCGATGTTCCCGGCAATCCCGCGACGCGTTACTTGGCGAACTCTCAATACACTGGAGCGCCATAAAAAATAATTTAAATTGCTCCACACTGTCTCGGTATCGCACCGAACATTTGCATACTAAAATAATGCAAAAATCTATGCGCGGAACGCAACGGGTACGGTTCCATTGTCGCTATCCGATTTATGGGGGCCGTTACTAGATTGTGTACGGCAACGTCTTGGCAGCCGGCTATCGGGGGCTGGACTTTTATATTGGGAATTGCTATTGTTATAATGTTTATATTATTGGTAATAAAAGTGGAATTAGTTATTGAGAAATTCACTGAGTGCGTATATGACTAGATTGTTTATTGGCACTTACAAGCCAGAATGATGGATTCCAGAATCTATTTCTAAGTTGAGAGATGTATGTTTGACATTATGTGGTGCTTTTCCTCCTTACTGTTCTGTTTCCATTACCCATATTCGATTGTTGTGTATGTTATTCTCAAAGAAAGACTAAGCAGTGATGTTTCAGAAAACTTCTACTAAATAATTATAAGTAAGACCTCAAACCTTGAAAAAGAAACAAAACTCTTTGAAACTATCATGCACTAAATCGTGTCACAATGACAACCAAACACCAATCAATGGAAACGCACAAAAACATTAGACGCGTGGGGCAAAGAAAATTTTTATGTGTATTTTTTTTCTTGTTTTGAAATATGTGCGCCGTTACGTTATTTATTGCCTCCATAGAGGTTATATTTCGGGAAGTAATGAGGTTTCGTTCGGAAAGGGCAATTTAAATGCGCGTAGATTGAGTCGTTGTAGGGTGAACTCATTGGTTACACTTTGAACATTTTTCCGTTCCTTCCCCTTCGGGAAATTTTTCCAAACGTTTTCTTCGTTCAATCACGCGTGTTGCGATTAAACTGCGGTTTCGGAAATATGCGTGAAACGAAACTCGCGGTTGTAAATCGGGAGCGAGCGTGACGTGGCCTTTAGTAGAGTTTATGGCTCAATTGTAACAACAGACAAAGGAAACGAACACACAGAAACAACACTTGTTAACTAACACTCTTTGAACATGATATTCGCGTCATATTTTAAAGGTTACACACTTTTAGACCAAGACTACGCACTAGCAAGCTTTGTCTAATTAGGGTCGGATTTTGTCTAGCCAGATTTTACGTGAAATAGACTTTCACAACACAGAGGACGGTATATTATCAACATTGTGTATATAAGAATATTAATACGAAAGGTAAATACCATCAAGAAAAAGTACCTGTTTATCAAAATATTCCTCAATTAATTGATCTCACCACAATATTCTTTATGACCGAATGCTAACGCACGCCAAACGGAGCGTTGAGAATTTATCATTTTATGTGTTCAAATATAAATGGATACGGTAGATAAAATATAAAATTCAGCATTCGGCCACAGACCAGCGGGCAAACCGCTAGATTTCAAATCTGATAATGAGTAATAAAACGCGTTATTCATAATTTTTATTTATATTAATTAAACGCGGTGATAAGTGTACCGTGACCGGGTCAACGCACGTTTTCGTCGCGGAAAACAAACCGAATATCGAACCGAGATCGCGTTCTTTATTCAAACAATATTCCATTCCGAAAACAAAAGACACAAATTTAAAACAATAACAGTTCTATAAACTTTAAAAATGAGTGAAACGACCGAAAAGAATAAAGAAAATTTTTAAATTCCAAATTCGAATTCAAATTTCGTTAATCCGGACAATGATCGCGCGCTCATTCATTGACCAAAACAATATAATTTCTCATAAAATGTAGCGCATTAGATATTAATACACAAATTCGATTCTATGGCAGAGAAAATAAGGTATATTATTGCTCCACACATCCGCTAGTGATTGTAATAATGATAATTAATTAAAAAATATGTATTCACTAAAACATTTCCAAATTGTTCGGGAGTCAACGAAACGTGCACTAATCGTGAGATAGAGCGCCTCTTTAACGGCTATTGTTTAATTTTGTTTTACAGTTATTTTATAATCATTTATTATCATTAATTTCTACTTTTATTAATCACTTAATCATATTCATACTCAGATACTCTTGTACAATTAAAAAAATCAAACCGTTTTCAAATTTAAATTCAGAATTCGAAACTTAAACAACTTTAAAATCAATAAACGAAACCGATCTATTTAATTAACAATCCCAAATTGCATTTTAATTAAAAGAAAACTAAATAAAAACTGTTTATTTATTTCAATTTATTGGAACGGAAAAACTTTATTCCTATTTTCCTGTATAAAATTAACGTGCGTTGTAAAAAGTTTTTATTTTAGTGTTATTTAAATAGTTATATCTGATTCTGATTATAGATTTATTATTTTCGTTCTTTTGAAAGTGTTTTTGATGTTTTTTATTCGCGTTGTTACTGCGACGAGTGACGTCCAACTATTTAATGACACGTATTGAATTGTGTCACAAAAAATATATACTTTAATAACAAATCTGTTTTTAGACGCACGAATAGGTACTTTTCGTCAACTCATTAAATATTATTAGCAAAATAATGTGAAATTATGTTTTTAACTAAAGAGTAAGCTGATAACCTCTAATTATCGCTCTCTGTGTTGTGAAGGTCTGATGGCAGTTGCTCCACGTACAATACTGATCGTCGGCTATATCTGGTTTAACTAAAAACCGACCCCAAATAGACACCGTACATAGATTTGGGAAAATATGAAGTCAATTAATAAGTTACTTGCATAGAAATGCATCGGTTAAAATTTGACCAAAAATCAATAATGAATATTTATAATGTAACCGTCCTTTAACCCTTGACAGTTCAAAGTTGACGCCACCTTAATCCCGGGTTCAAGAACAAGTTTAACCTCTAAACTAATTAATTCACTCGCCATGGGAAATCAAACATTAAACCGAACGAGAAAGCATTCGATCATCCGTAAAAATAATAAAATCAATCGCCCTTTGACACAGTTTCTCACAAAAACCAGTCTTACGGATGTTAATATGCAAATAATGGTGTCCTTCCGATAATATAAATTAAAAGTCCCTACAAAAAAACGAGTTTCCTTCGATCCCTTCCGTTTGTTCTATGATTTACGCCGATATATCGGTCCGTATGCTAATGTATGGGCGTATAAAAATAATTATTAATAAACCAGGGACGCGAACACACTTAATATGCGAATAATTAAAGTTACAGTATTTTCTTGAGCCGTATTCACACGAAAGGGGTGATTGATTGAAACGAATTCGCTAACTAACCTACTTACGTTACCGCCGTATTTATTGTGTCGGTACGAATATGTGCATTGTAATTAGTTCATTAATGTCTACCCGAGCCTTGGGTGTATTTTAATACGAGGTCTTATTAAAATCTATTTATTTTTCCTTCTAACTGCGACATAAGTCTTCATTTACTAAGTTTTTTTCTCAAGTAACTTTGATAATAATAACGTATACATATGCATGCGAAAGTACACAAAATATTTCTATCAAATCTGTTTTCAATACAAACAATTTATCTCAACTAAAAAGCGTCTTACGATTCATAAAAATCATTTTTCTTCACCGATTATGTCAAGCCAACAATGAATTTATCGATAATATATTCACTCGTATGCGATTAAAAATACCCATTTCCGAGGTTTTAATGTAGCACAATGAACTAAATATCAATTCTTGGGATGCAACATTGACATCTGTTGGGCTGAGGGTGAATCTTAACCCTAATCCATTGAACTCGCGACAAAGGCGCATCGCATCCTCAAACCTGTTCCGTCGATTGATAGACGATACATCGAACAAAAGCGTAAGATCTGAGCGTCGTATTTGCATATATTTTCTTTGCGTATGCAAATGATTTGATACGATTTTTATAAGTATGGGAAACTATCGCATTCGAGCACCGGGTGTATGCTAATGAGCAGATAACGCGATGAGATGCGAGCGTTTATCTGACTCACTCAGTTGCTCGCGCGCTTCTGATGTGTCAACGTCACTATACGCGCCAAACGAACACATAGACAACAACAACACAATCCGAGTTTGAAAATCGAACCATTCAAAATTCGATCGTTAATTTATTTTGAATATATATTTTTTAATTAACGATCGAATTTTAAAATTTTACTCAATATTGTTTTTGGAAAATGTTTTCCAATTTAAACAATTGAGTAACGATTTTCATATTGTTGTTTATTCTTTTTTCAGGAAGTTCGGATTGTGAATATTTTGAACGTAAATTATAAGTTTTGTTTTAGTTTAGTTTTAATTAAAAACAGTGCATATGAATGAACAATTTTGTGATAAACTGAACTTTCTTTATGTTGAAATTATGAAAATAAGGAACTATTATCATGAGGTATGTGTTTTAGAGCTTCACTGTTTTATACTTTAACAGCTTATTATTAAAACTATTTTTAAATTTATTCATACTTTTTCAAATTGCTCTGCTATTTTTGACGAATTAATTTCACGTTTTTTTAACTTATTTTTCATACCAAAAATATAATGATATCTAAGTTACTTTTTAAACAATTAACAATTTTAGAAAGAATAAATTCGCGAGTTTAATATTTGTTTTACATTCTCTTTTTCGTATCTTTTATATGTAGTAGTTGTTTATATCAATCTCTGGTTTAATAGCGTGTTTGTTTTAACCATGTACCTAATAGAAAA
Source organism: Timandra comae (assembly GCA_958496195.1). Taxonomy (NCBI): domain Eukaryota; kingdom Metazoa; phylum Arthropoda; class Insecta; order Lepidoptera; family Geometridae; genus Timandra; species Timandra comae. The sequence goes on along the minus strand of OY292372.1, from coordinate 755,487 downwards.
TGGCGGATATAAATCAAAATATCGTAAACAAAGTAAGATTTTCATTTTTGTTTTAAATCAACAAATTCAAAACTACAAATCCGATTCACAAAATTCTTTATCCAATGGAAAGTTACAACCACATAAAGTAACATATACTCGACTATGATTTATCTTGATATTTCTACGAGAACGCATGTAAAATTCCTGTATACCGCTACTCATTTAAAAACATTTGAAATAAGTTCAATTGAATTGAGTAAATATAAGATAGGATACTTTGATTTTCTTAATATTTATCTACGGGAACCAAACCAAATTCCAAAATTAAACTTACTCACATAAAGCGTTAAACAGTAACTCAGTTTAGAATATATAAAATACTTAAAGAGCAGTGTATTCCGATCACAAAGTTGAGATTTAACCCTGTTCGCAACTTTGGCATCGCGTTTAATGAAAAGAGAATCTATAATGGAGGACAACAAGCGACGCGACACGGGATGCGGCACTCGCGGACAATCGCGATTGAGTGCAACTGTTTGTTAGCTCAATACGTGTCGATATGTAGTTGAGTATTCGTTTTTTAAATGTTTTCTATTTGAGTATTCGTTTTCAAATGTTTTCTATTTGAGTATTCGTTTTTTAAGTTTTGAAGAATTGTGTTTCTTTGTAACTTAATGTTCTTTATTTGAAATATTCCAATTCCAAAATGGTTGGAGTTAAAACTTTTTTCTTTATTCAAAATTTGAAAATACCAATCCGAAAACATTTTTTATAGATTTTGAAATTAGAACGTAAACAATTTTCAAATAAACTATTCCATTTGTGTATTTATAATGCAATAAATAACTCATTTTAGACTATTATTTATTACTTTTAGTTTACAAAAAAGGACAGTATTTATATTAATTGAAACACATTATTTTTATTTGTTATTTTAAACTATAATTTGTCGCGGCATATCGCTGCGATCGCTTTAAATGTCACGAGTGTACAGTTTCAGGGCAATTATAATAATTCAATTATGTCTGAAATGCTATATTTGTTTTTAAATAATGTGAATATGTTATTTATTAAGTTTATTAATAAAACTTTAAAAAGGTTTAGTTCGTATTCTGATAAACAGTCATTTTTTAATTAGTCTCAAATAAAAGGTTATTAAAATTTACTCAATCTGACAATGTTTTCTCAAAAGTTCTGTTTATATGAGACATGACACTCTCAAGAGATTCGGTTAAAGACCGTTCATGAAAGTCACATTGAAATCCAAAAGTTATTTTTTATATGTGCTTTTATTGGGCTACATATCTGTGATTTGACACTCAAGACTTATCCCAGGCCGTTAATGAGATAATAATGTGCCATATTGATGTAACGTTACACGACCATTACCAGTAATACCACATCCTGTGCTCCTACTCCGTGTAACACACCTTCAGTAATTAAGAGAGCACAAATTAGCGACACAGAGTAAGACAGGCCGTGTTTTTATTTCATCAGAGGCATGCGGGCGAATGTAGTGCTTATTTTTATTGGGTAAGAACTGTTTTTGGGTGTTACTAAGTAAGTTTTTTGGATGTGTTTTTGGTTTGGGATAGTTGGGATGATAGTTCTTTTACTGGAGTCAGTTTTAAGGAAATTAGTACAGTAGTTTCGCTTGTGTAAGGAAGGATTTTCTTATAAGTACGTAGTTAGAAGGTACATGGATTCATAAAAATAGAGATGTCATTCTTTATGAAACTTAAAGGTAAGCATTTTTATACACATATTCTTATTGGATCACTTTTACAGTTCCAGTTAGAAATGTTTCTAAAAGCCAATCACTGTCATTTATAGTAAATCCCTATTTAATACATCTTGTAGTCACAAAAATCCCTTTCAAAATAAAATGTTGTCCAAGACGAAACCCCTTTTTCTGCTGACGCTCCACGCATTAAAATTGATCAACACATAACGACGTTATCCACATAATGCGGACCCTCCTCAGCGGTCACTTCGACAGCGGCCGCCAACCTTTTCCAAATTTCCACCCCGCCTAATTTTCAACCCACTTTTTACGTCAATGTTTTTCTATAGAAACACCCCCTAAGTGAATGATGGGGGATATCAAAACATCGCCCTTATCAAACGTACCCGTGTAGGGGTCCAAGTTTTTAGGAAAAAGGATTAGATACGACGGTTTTGGACCTTTTAAAACGGCACTGATGTGGTGTGAGTGACTCCGGGCTCAGATGAGGGTAGTGAAGAACTATTGACGCTTGAACTGAGAGGACGTCACACGCATAAAGAAACGGGTCAAACTTGGCATCTACGTTTAGCTGACAGATATGACGTGGTTAACAAAATGGCGTCTTGTGTGAATGACAAATCTAAATTGAACGCGAAATGTTAAAAGTTCTGAGACAAAATTGTTCCAAAAGTCATTTTATGGACGTTAAATAATCAAAAATGAAAACAATAACACAAACCACAAACTCGCACAAAACACAACATATAATATAATACAACGGACCCCATAATCGCATCCTAATTATTCACTCCTTTCGTTCGTAAGTAAAAACCCGTAATGACCGCTCCGAAATTTTCACCACTCATATTAATTCCTTAATATTGATGTACACATAGGGGGTGGCGGACCCCCATCACCCCCCAAAGGGTGGAGATAACGCGGGAGACATAAAACGTAGGAGATCGCTAATTCATCATAAGTTAAAGGGGTTTTTATGTATGGAACCTCGGCTGTAGCGTGCGCAAAAAAGGCGATGTCTGATATCGTTAGAAAAAAACATCAAAGGTCGAACGGGGATGAGATATTAATTAACTTTAAAGGTTTAACACACCTGTCTATGTTTGATCAAGTCTTAAATTCTCTTTTCTCTTATTGACGTTCGCATTACCCCTTTAATTCAGGCTTCATTTCGAAGGTCTGATTTCATTTTTCTTCTTTCAAATATTAAGTCGATTCGCATTAAATATCTGTGGGAGTACGGGGAACATCCGCGCGGCGGCAGAGTTCAAAAGTTTCACGTTTCAGTGACGTACCTAATTGTATTAAAACAAAGTCTTTAACAGAATCAATACACATTAATGGAATTATTATTTTGTTTACCCCTCAAGGGCGGGATCGATCGGATTAAAAGTTTAACAACGAAACAAATTCATTTTCAAATCTGTTTATTGAATTTCACTTCGAACAGATACTTTACAGAGTCCCATATTATTCAAACGATTGAATTCTATATTCGAAAATTTATGGAAAATCATTTTCGTTTGTTTATTTTCCAATTTGAAAACTTGTTTGCGAATTTGGAATGTTCGGGTTTCAAATAAAGAACTTATTTGAAATTGAAGACGCGCTTCGTATTACTTATTACCTTCCAATTTTAAAATTCCTAGCTAAATTGATAAAAATAAATAGATTTTTAATCGAATTTCGAACTCAATTTTAAATGACGTGTTACTCTCGTATTTTTGTTGATTTAAAAATCTTTTTTATACAACTTTTCCTAACAAACAGAGACATCACGCCTATTGGATTATGCATTATATAACCGTATATGTGAGTATATGAGAAACGGCATCCCTTAAAGTTAAATCAATTAGTACCCGCACAGAATGGTCCTTTGGCGGAGGGCGTAGAAAAACTTCTAACGAATGTCCACTGAACCCTTTTTAATCAATTAATTACACCAACACATTGTTCCGATTCATTGTGTGTCTGTATTTAGGATATACTTTAAATGTACTCTAAAATTAACTCGATCACGATAAAAACTCTTTTTTTAACTTAATTTCAAGACAAGGTTTTATCATTTGTTTTAGAACTCATTTTAAAATCTTCTCGTTTTGAGATTCGAATTTTAAAATTAAATAAATTGGAATTGAAAATTGATGTTCTTTTTCGCGTGTTTTTTTACGTACTCGAAATTTAAACATTTAAAAATTGCAATTATTTTAAATTGAAATCAAACTTCTTTTCTTTTTAGATTTTGAACGATTCAAATTCATTTGTAAAATAGAATCTTTGCACTAAGACTGAGATACAACACGTCTCAACGAATTACTTTAAAACTTCCAATTCTAAATTCAAACTTCACACTTACAGCTACAAATATAAACATTTCAAATAACATTATTATTTAAACAATAATTGACATGAAAGTAACTCGATATGAATGTATAATGTCGCGTTGTCTGTCGTGTGAGGGAGTGCCGTGTCTATTCCTGTCACCGACGAATGCATCGGTTCAAGCATTCGATCCCAATTAGAATCGAATCGCACACTAAATGAGATGCGAATCGATGACAACATTGTTTTAGTTTTAATTAGTGATGTGGTAAAGCGAGTGTAGATGTTTGTTTTAGTGATTTGAATTTGGAATTTTGTGAAATTGCATAGATTAACAGATATTTTTTTCTAGATTCCTGAGGCAATCCTAATTTGTATTTTCTATTAAATAAGTAAGTAGAAAGAAAAACAAAAAAGTGTAATACAAAATCTAGTCACCCCCTAAAGGCTTACGAGAAAATCCCATAAGTAATACCAATTAACAATTTATAAATTAACAATAATTATTAATTAACGAGTCGTCCCGTTGCCCTAAAAGTCGTGCCCAAACATCGTCGCAGACAGACAAGTTCCCGAACTTGTGTCCCGAAGTTTGTCGTTTCGACTCGAGTACCAGAATTAAGTTTCCATCGGTTTTCTGCGGGCCTTTTAATTATTTCTTCTGTAACCCTTCAGGTGGGGCTTTGATCGGCCTCTTACAGTCTCCTACTCACAAAATTCCGACTGATAGCCACTTATAAGTTGTAATTAAGTTTTAGCATCGACTTATTGGAAATGTTGCCGCTTCTATTGATTCGTTTCAAATATTCTTGTTCTATATTTGAAAAAGGAATCGTATTTCCAAATTCAAATACCAAATCAAAAGTTTAAATTAAATAGTTCTAAATTTAAACCAGAAAACCACACCAACAAAATTCCAATTTAAAAATTCAAATTTAGAATCACAAAAAAGTATCACCATTTGAAAACGCCACGTTATTCCCGCCCAACATCTTTACAAACATTTGATTGACGCGAACCGAAGCAATCACTTCAGTTCATGTATTCCCACTAAAGATAGACACATGTCCAAAACAAGACCACCTGAATCCATGGCACTGGTCCAACACTCGTCTGAATGGACCGTCTATTCGCGTCGCATCACTAATGCCGCCATCGATACGGATCATCGATTCCATCTCTCGATACTTCAACGGAATTTAACCTCATTCGATTCACAATAAATCAGCCAGTTGCCTTCCTAGTGTGTTTATAATAGATTTAAATGGCTATTAGAATGTGTGAAAAATTCAAAGACGAAAGATATTACTGTGTCTAGATGTCATAATACGGTTGTTAGATAAATAACCCGCGGTAAGCAGACAGCGAAAGAGCTCAATCGAATAGTTCTGTTGCGACATTATTCGAATAAGAATCGAATCGCTTTCATTCTAATTTTAAAAATATACAATTTATTATGCTCAATTTAAATTTGAAATAGGAATTCGAATTTTAAACATAAACAAGCAACCGTAACCTAATTCGTCCAAACAGACAATTAACATTGAAAACTAGAAAAAAAATGGCTCCGTAAAATAAAATGGTGAACATTTAACGAGACAATGCGTTAATCGTCTTCATATCAAGTGATCTTGGTATAACAGTACTAGAACAATGCGAACAGAGCCAGATGTTTATCTAAATTAGTTGATTCAAATATTTTTAAATGTAAACTTTGGTAATAATACCCCTCGCGCCGCCATTAGTGTACTCCTTTCTAATGAGTAGTTATGGTCACTTCTTGGTTTATTGTCTATGGTGGTTATAGACAATTACGTTATGGACATATTAAGAGCCATAGATAAGTTAAATAGGCACGTTTTAGAAAGATTTAAATAAAATAGATATAAAACTTTATTACGTTGTTTCATTAAAACAGACAACTCACCTCTCCGTAGCTCTTCATAAAAACCTGTAAAAGAAAAAATAAATCAAAATGGCTTCCAAAATTAAATTAAATTTGACACAATATCCAAAATGTCGTACGTAGAACGTATCAATAATAAGAGAGAATTTAATGAAAGCATTAATTAATAACACGTATTATTAAATTTCCGGATGAATCGGTATGTTCCGGTAATTTCCGGAAATTTCCGATTCAATAACACCTTTATTAGGTCTTTTAAGATGTGTTTGTGAGTAATTAAATAAGGGAAGATGTGACGCTTCGGTTGGTGGAAAATAAAACACATTTTTTACTGATCAGTTTTGATTTTTGGGATAAAAAGTATCATATATAAAGAAAAAACGCTAATTTGAAGCTTTATTTTGACAAACTTAACACACAATTACATAAAACCCATACAATTTAACATACTAAATAAAACCGTTACTTTTCCGCAATTATACGATTCAAAAATCGTAAAATACCACAAAATCTCCAGACTAAACAATGTCTGATATATTACAATAATAAAGATAGAGCCGCACTATTGACACTCGCGTCTAACTCAATATTTGCGTATTACCGAAACGTGAAACTTTCAAATTTAGTTTCGGTTTATTCACAGGTTTGAGTCCCGGGGCGGGACTACTTTTACAACTTACCTTTTCAAATATTGCCTTTTGGTGATTAGTATTGGTTTGACTATTTTACTCGGATTAGTGGACTTGGGCAACGATTTGTTGGTCAACTAATCGAAGTTTAAGTCGCTAGTTATCATATATTTATGTTTTTAGTTCCCTTATATGTAACCATGTCCTTCTTGTATTGGATATGTTTTATTCTATAATCTAATTAGCTATGTTTTTTAAGTGGAAATTGGTTTTCACTAAAATGGTATTTTTTAACCAAACTCGTGTTAGGAAGTAATGAATAAGTTACTACAATTATCAAATTGATTTGTAAAGTATCTAAGATTTGATGATATTTTTTGGAATCACATATGTATGAACAATACATAAAACAAACTCAATAATTGATCAATACTAACGAACTTTACCACAATTTCCAAACTTTTTAACGCCATTACGTTGATTATAAAACGCAAACCAATCTAATTCCATGTCATATAAGATGTCATTACGGCGCCCGACGTCCCCCGAACGTATCCGACCTCACACGAATCGAATGTAGAACAACCAGTCGCCAATCGGATTATCGCTACATGTATAAAAGACGAAATATCGTGTTCTTACCCCTTTTTACCACCCCTATAGGGGGGGAGGGTGCGAGGGGTGGCAGTACCACCTTGGATTCATTAGTAAATTAGGACCGGATGAGTCCAAAAGTTTGGAAAATTCAATATCTAATAATGATCGAGTGTTGTACCTGGAGATTGACTGTTTGTCTGTGTGTACAGCGGGGCTAAAATGGTATTGGAATATCATAGAATGACTCTTAATTTAATAATTTTTAAATGTCATTTTACAGTTTTCTATGAATTGAAACCGATTTTCTTGAAAATGACTTTTGAAATTTATTGTAAACTTACTTCAATTCTGTTATTAAATATGTACTTAATTACATAATCAAAAGCTGGAATGCCAAATGTTACCTTTTAGTCCCTTAGTACGTACATATTTGTTTATCCTATTGACTTTACCGGTTGTCGACTACCTGATTTCTGTTTGTAATATATCGATACCGAACTTTATTTGTTGACCGTTTAGTGTGGTTCGACCATTAAGTTGTGTTGATTTTATAAATAGAACCTCTTTGGTTTATGAATGAGGTTTTACTTTTTGTGATAACTTTTTTCTTTGGTTTGAAAATAGAACATAATGTTTTGTGTTTTGTGAATTAAGTTTTTATTCGATTTTTAAAAACAAAATTCGAGTTTTAATTTGTTGTAAACTTAAAAATAGAACGATAGAACGAAAATAGTAATAATTATTACTATAAATTTAAATTTGAATTTGATGTTCAACTTTTAAAAGTTAAACTTTTTAAACACATAAAAAATTACTACACACGGGACTCAAACCTTAACTAAGCTAATTCTTAATGGCAATCAAGATTATTTCTTTACTTACCTCATCAATTATTAACTAAAGAATAATTATATCGAAATACGCTTTCAACGAAACGAAAGTCTAAAAATTGAGAAAATAATTTGATGAGAAGCAAATTAACTCTGACATTGAAATATTAGAAGTCTGTTTGTATGGACAAGAAGGGACTCGTTATAATTATAAAACCCTGCTACACCAAAGGTTATGGGTTCGACTCCCGCTCAAGAACATTTGTGTGTTTAAATATGTCTGTTTGTCTTGGTCTAGATGTGAATGTGCAAAGATGTCAGTGAAAGAATCACTAAAATCGGTTCAGTAATTTTAAAAAATGAATAGTCGTATCAACCAATAAGAACGTCTAAGCATTCTTTTTTCAAATTCATAATTCGACAGACTCAACTGATTCTCTTTTTTTTCAAATTAAGAACACCACAAAAACAACTGTTCGTTATTCAAAATCCGAATCATAAACAAACGGTATTACATTGACATGTCGACTTTAAAAAACAAAAGCCGCCCCCGAGGAAGACCTTTATCATATTTATTTTATTTCAATTCCAAATTTAATCCTTTTCCATTAATTAGTGGCCGGTCGTAATGTGGGGATGCAACCCTTAGCGTTAATTTTTCTTCGACCGAATCAGGGGTTCGGATTGTAGGTACATTTTAATTATTAAAAATGTACCCTTAATAAGTAAGTGCGATTGGAGGACGTTGTTTTTTGGAGAAAATTTTGGAAATAACAAGCCAAATTAGGCCCATTTTACAGGCCCGAGATACAGAGATATTTGTATTCTTGTTTGAGACGGATTATCTCTAAAACTACTGATCCGATTTTCAAAATTCTTTCACCAATAGAAAGGTGCTGAATCATTTAGTAATATACATATAGGATTTATCTTGTTTATTGTAATTTTCAGACTAAATAACGGTAATTAAAATGCAATGAACTCAAGCGACAGATTATTCGTTAAATCAAAACTATACCGTTACAATTTTAGTTGAAAAGTACCGCAAACGTTCTAAAACAATACCTAAACAATAATTACCACACAATAACAGTATTCACAAAAATAATCGTAAAACACGAAATTTTTTAATTAGAAATAATGAAACGACCAATTAATATGAATCGCGGACGATCTGATTAACTGAATCTCAATGAAAGATATGTTGAAGATGATGAATTCGGTACCAACAAAATAAAAATGGTTTTTGAAACAATAATTTTAGAAATTTTGTGAGAGTTTCACGCACACGAGCCTCTAATATTATTAGTAGTATATGTTTTTGGAAAGTAATTGTTAATTATAACAGAATTGTACTTTTCACGGTGTAAACATTGCTTTTTATTGCTTCCATGTTTTAAATCGGACCCTTTCATAATCAACATATTTTATTATTATGATAATCATCTCGTTAACTGCTATAAACTTTGTTATTCTTTAATAACTAGCTTTGTTAAAGATTAGCTATCTGTTTGATATATAATTTCAATTTTCTACATTCGAGAAATTTCTGCGAAAGTATTCATGCTTATTGGCCGATCATAAATTTTGTCTGTATGTGGATTTACCTGTAAAACGATAACCACTTCGATATCTAGATTGCTATTTTCCAAACATAGATTGGATTGGACATCTTCAACACTCATTAGACAGCGTTTTTTCTTCCTCACTGTAATAATATTTAGAAAAATGCATTCAAAATTTTCGGCTCAGCCAGTACTTGAACCCGGAACCATACTGAAACGTAGCACCGCTCTTCCAATTGAGCTCTTCAAATAATATTATCAGTAATTCCGCCTTCAGTGGAATCTTCCAAACACTTTCCTATTTTTCCATTAACTTGCGATCATTATCTACATTCGTAGGAAAAACAAACCAATAAATAAACGCGCATTTATATTATTAGTGTTATTTAAAATTGTTTTGCGATTGCTTCGAAAAAATGTCATTATATTTTTATAATGGCCGACTGTAATACCGTGTATTACGTATCTTGAATTAGGTAGGTATGTTTAACTTTTTGTCCACCTTATCTGTGAGTCATCGCCTCTCTAGAACTGTGCCAATTTTCATAATGTCTGCGTTACCGATCATTACATGTGTTCGCATTTTGCGTCCCATCAAACGATTTTTCGCGGTAATATTTTTGAAACTTATGACAGGTGAATAAATTTGTGACATTGACGTTTGGACTTGCAGGTATCTTAGAAAGTTTATTTTTGGCGTTTTCTTTTTATATCTTTGGATGTTTATTAAGAACTAGCAACGCCATCGTGAATACCAATCATGTGTGTGGATTAAAAACTATCCTATATATGTATTCCTGGTTTATAAAGAACATCTGCACCGAATGCCATATAAATCAAGTCCAATACTAAATCAAGTATTTCTTCTTTACAATAATACTATAGATGTTTGATTTATTTTCTTTCAAATGTTAAATATCTTAATAGGAAACCCGATTGATCTATTAATTCGTATAAAAAGCAACAAATACCTATTCGTGGTTGTGTTCTGGTCTCCATTGTCCGAGGTCTGTCTATTGTCTCTCAAATCGATTTCTATTTGTTTGTCCTTTCTTTGATCCGATCCATCCGAGTTTGAACAATGCAACAAATTTGTATTGATTTTACGAGAAATTTTGGGGTGTGGATGGACAGTGTTTGAAAGGATTTGGTTGTGTTTGGGAAGTTATTAGTGTATATTATTGTTTGAATAACTGTAGATATGATATTAATAAAAGTCTTTAGCTACAAGCAAAGCTTATCTTAGAAAAAATCTGCTCAATCGGTAGATTCCACTCGAAAAAACACAGTTGCATAAGTAAATAACATGAAATAAAAACTTACAATAACAAACACACTAGTTAAAGAACCATCACATATCGTGTCAAAAACAACCGTGATTGCTGCAAACACACTTTCTAAATTTAAAGCAATTTATTAGAAAGCAAACAAAACTGTCTTTTTAAAAACAAAAAAGCTTCACTTCCGTCCAATTCCGAGCCGATCCGCCGTGATCATGATCATTCAATGAATCATTACCCTGGCGCACCGTTATTCTAATTGCTAACTACGTGAGACCAGAAATAAGTAGCAATTACTCAGATTACCCAAAACTTAATCTATTGCTCAAACACACAATTTGATGGCTCCGATAGATAACGCTTTGTTCTTTGAAAATTGGTTTGTCTAATGTTTTAATTGTGCTTCGAGTGTGTGCTTTGTAACGTTTGTGAATGTGGCAAACAAAAGATCGAATGGCGCTAATGTGGCATTAATTGGTGCAGTAGAAACTACTTCTTTATCTAGCTTGGTAGTTTTGTTTGCTTTATCGTTTGTCGTTTTAATATCATCTGCCTTTTCTCCAGTCAATAGGTTTTAGTTTATACTCGTGACATTTTCTAGAATCAAAAGCCTTTATTGTCAAGTAATATCATAAATTTTCTCACGATAACAAACGTCGCCCACTTTCCCGCATACAATAACTATACCAAATCATAATAATTACAAAAAATATTTTACAGTTTAAATGGCTATTATCAAAAATTATATTTTATGTTACGATTCACACGTCCAAATAATTCGTCTATTTAATTGAATGGGTAGCGGTTTAATTAGACCTCGTAATGTTACTTTCGAATTAACCGAGGCTTTCTAGTGATAAACACGAAATTATTCAAATTTATAATATTTTTTAATAAGTTTTTTACAAACATTAATTTTATTTAACACGTAAAGTAGTTATAAAAACTTGTAGCGCACATAGATATGCTTATTACCATGTGCGCATAAATTAACGATTTTTCATTGTGGGGTTCTGCAAGGGCGTGCTTTGGGACCCATTCTTTAAAACGGTTATATTAATGATACAATACATTGATAAAATAACAGTTCCAAACACGACAAATAATAATATGAAACCTAACAGTTGCTTTTTTATTAGCGAACAGATTTATAATAGAATTCGTGCTAATGCAATCAAACTTATTATAACACGAACTGGAGACATTACAACCAGATTACATCCTTTGTAAATAAACCGTACCTATAAAGGTCGACTGTAAGTGGTCTAAAGATTTGTCATCTCCTGGTTACGTAATACGTGATTGCCATAGACAATTGGAGTTGATTGATCACTCTCCTTATTGTCTATGAGTCAGAAACGTCAGATTTAAGAATAAACGCCCTTGGTTTATGGTTCTGTTTTCAATTTGTCGCTGGTCACTTTTTTACAAAGGGCTTGGTAGTTAATTATTATTGCTACATTATTGAGCGACAATTTCTTGAGTATAATCGAAAGAAAAGCTAAGTTTCTAGTGTAAAAGCCACCGAGAATTTGTTGTACCTACTTACATGTTTCTTATTCTTATAGCTTCATTTTCAAATTACAATTCTCATTAGTCTACTCAACTATTTCTTCTTTCCTACAATGTGAACAAGCCCTTGCTTTCCCTGTGACTTTCCACCATGAATCGAATGCAAACAATATAATTAGAAAACAACAATTAATCCAGATCTAAGATTGTCATCTCGAAACTAAGTAACTATTGTAACGTGCGTTAGCGCAGTGCGTTTAATGGCGAGCACACATGAGTTAAAATTATCTGATTTGATTTCAAGTTTATTTCTTTATTAGTTTTATCAACTAAATTGTTCATCACGTATTTGTAGGTATCATCTTTAAGATTACACTGCGGGTAATTAAGATAAGTATAAGATCACGTCACTCGGCTAGCGTGTTGGTGATTTGAAATCCGAATCATGTTACAGACCCAAAAATCGAACACCGAGTATATAACAAATATTTGACCAATATACTTCTTACTATGGACTGTTCATAATAAATAGATGTAACGGCTAATGACGAAGATGATTAACAAATATTGGACAAACATCAACCAATAGCACAAGACAAAAACATTGGATACGAAACAATAGCCGAATTAAATGCAAATATTTGTACAAACCATAAAATTAACAAGTGTTACTAAGAAAGTTAGTCATGTCTATTTGTATAGGCAGTACGTCGCTACATAGTAATGTACATTCACCTGATCATATCTGGGCTTGAAACGCACACGCAGCGACGCAGTACACAGCTAATGACTCATTAGTAGCCGTAGTGGCTTTGGTGGACTCTAATCTCAAAGATTATCTTATACGCTTCGACTATTGACAATAATTGAGGGTAATTTAAGACAAAAATGCTGTATCCAAAATTTTTCTTGCGTGCATATTAGATTTGTTCTTGATAATAGTTTTAATCGTTGTTTTCGATACTGATTTCTTTCTGACTATGACTTAGAAAAAGGCGGTTTGTTCGAAATATTCTGTTTGAATGTTACGTCAATATTACTACAATATTAACGTCTTGATAAATGCAAACCAATAAAGGTTAAAACAAAAAAGTTTGCAATAACTTGAACCAAATAAAAACCTAATTCGTGTCAATAGCAATCACCGTTTCCGCTCGTACGATGGTATCTCTGATTACCCCAGGTGACCGAGCCGAGTGAATACCACAGGAAACAACAACAAAGCCAGCGCTATGGGAACTGATAATTAGATTAAAACTATAGAATATGAACCGTTTGTGGTGCAGAATCAATGGATGAAACATCCTCATGCGATTGTTTTTGAAAATTGGTTAATTAACATTTCAATTCTTTAGTGCAATCATGCCAGTATCGACAGTTATAAGTATACCTATTTGACTTCATTTTCCAATACTGTAGTATTAAAATTCCTTTTCTCATTGTTCCAGAGAGCCACATTGGCTGAAAAAGAAGTGACGACACTAAAAGAACAGCTGGCCTCGACCAGTCCCACACCGCTACAGGCCAACGTGCCGCCAAAGACAAATGGCACACTCGTAGATTCCAGGGACCAAGCGACAGAGACCAGAATAGACTCCTACAGTCCCGACATTAAGGAGGAAAAGAGAGAGGACATTGATGAAGACAGAATGGAGATGGCTGCCACCGGTAGGAGTAATAGCAACTCTTCGAGAAGCAGCCCAGTGCAGAGTGGCGGTCTGGAGAATGAGCTCGCAGCCAAAGAGAAAGAGGTAAGACATGCAACAATAACCCTTATTACTAAAGCAATAGATGCTATCATTGATCAGTGTATTTCACCTTGGTATCCGCTCCCCCACACCGATGGAGGTCATTCGGTTAAATGGTCAGAAAGTAAAGGATGCAACAGCGTTGCGCTCGCGCATCTCGTATCGAATGTAACGTACGATCAATAAATCAATTACAATTGCCCCCGCACCGTTCAATTGGATTTGACAAGCTAGATCTAGTGATGGGGTCGGGCCGGTAATTGTTGTCGATTTGTACGTAGTTTTTTATGATAAAAATATTTTTGATGCTAAAAAAATTCACAAACACTAATAATTACTTTACTCATTAATAAATCTTTGATAGATAATAATTAAAGAAATGTGTCCCAAACAGTTTACCTTTAGTTTACTTACTCGTATGTGAATGATAGAAAACTGACAATAACAAACCTAAAATCGATATCGATAAATCGTAATTGAATACAAAAATCTATCGACTATCGATAGTAATAACCCCATCACTAGTGAAGGGAAACAGGATACATTCAATGGAATGATTGATCGGTACCGAACTAACAATAATCCTCGCACTAAATAAATACAGTTTTATGACCAATATCTTAGATATACCGCGCGTTCACTCGCTCTTTATTAGTTATTCATTGAACGGCCATTACAACGAGAAATAATACCGTTTCGGACGATAAAATTGAATTGACGATGCGATTTGGATAGGTCAGATATTTACATGGAAATGTTAATAAACCATGAGTCCTTGACGTTAATTGGAGATATCAATATAATTAGGTATTGTTTTAATGTGTGTGTAGTTTTGATACCCTAGATACAGGTGTTGTTAGGAAGTTAGTATAGATGATATATGGTTGACTAATATAAAGAGCTGTCTTTAAAATAAGTTCCATTAACTAAAACATTGATACTGAGGGAAACATGGACTTTATTTTTGAATCAATTTGTCAAATGGCCTAGTTCTTGTCTGCTATAACAAAATTGTTGCGGATTCGATTTCTGCTCAAAGCAAATATTTTCGTAATTTGTTATAGTAAAGATGTCATCAAACACAAATAAAATATCTAAAAAATCTGAAAACTATATCAAACTCATCACAAAGCTAACCGATCAAGAACAAAAACAATGAATTTTATTAGCCAAATGTTTTCGTTCAATTAGTGTTGTGCCAAAATGCATGTCGACATGTGACCGACACCGCACTGTTCGCTAATTGACTTCTAATGTTTGACACGACGCTTTGTAGCTTTTACTGACATTACGTCATCGTGTTAAGGAATGTTTAGAGTTTTACATAGTCTATGAGGTGTGTTTTTGGTGATGCATTTGGTAATTGCAACATTATGTATCTGTGGCCCGCGGTTGAGATAAAACTTAGCTTATGTCCTCCCCCGGACTAAAACGCCTGTACCAAACTAAATTTCAAGTCAATCAGCCGTGAACAGACAGACAGAGTTACTTTTGCATTTATTTTATTTATAATTGTACACAGAAACATAATTAAAAAAATAAAAGATGACATCTGATGAGTCAGACGGTTTTTGTCAGTTCAATTTCAGGTAGATTATACAAGTATTTGAAAGATTACTCTAAAAGTACGTATCAGAACTTATAATAAACTAAAAAGTAAACCTAATAATCCCTCGGCCGACCACTTAAAACCAATCAATAAAAGATTTGAACCAATAACAGCTATCTTAACACTTTAATGCGGCCCAATTGACGCGCACCAATCGATCAATCAATATTATCGATATTTTCAATTAAGCGTGGCACATCACTAATTGTAAACAATGGATCGAAGGGCGGTGACGTAGCCCCGGTCTGTCTGTGCGTCTGTTTGAGCCACAGTAATGTATCGACGCCTACATGCGTCCTGTAGTGACGGACATCTTTTGATGTCATCTTAAACGGTCCAGATTGGTTGTATTCGTGTTTTCATTATGATCTAGGATCGTTTATAGACGAGCCAGAGAGATAGGGTTTATTGAAGCATGACTAATGTTTTAAGAGTAACACACAGCTTCTACTCAAGGGAAAAGTTACAAGGAATTTACGAAAAATCTATTTTTTCAAGAGCATCTTCATTTTTTTTAAATCATCCTCTATCTAGAATATTATCAACAGTTTTCTTCATCAAATTATATTACGAATCAAACAAACAATCCAACACACCTCCCCGATACAGCTAAAAATTACATATAGCAACAAAATTACAAAGAAAAAGCAACATTGTAGAACATCAAGTACAGTGAAAACGTGAAAGAAAACGCATACCTTTTGAAATTCACACAAAAAGAGCAAAATGAAGTCTAGATAAGGTATTCAGGTGCACCCATTCAGACCGAATCATTAGGGCATTGAATCGCCGAATTTTGAGAGGAGAGTTCCACTCCATTCATCCTTTGTCCGAGTTACAAGTACTTAGTACTATCAATGCAGTATAATTATTAAATTGAATACTGCAGGCGAATAGTGGAATGTAGCGAGGGAAGCAGTGGTAGGAGATATGAGTGATGAGGTTGTAGGTTCTTATCCTGGTGTAGGATTATCAAATAGTTTGGCTTTTTAAGCTTGCAATAAAGTGGTGATAATACAGAGACTATCAGAGAAAGATGGTTTCAGAAAAATGAAATTTTATGAAAAGTGGTTTTAATAAAGTCCTTAAGGATAATGTAATGGTGACAATGCTGGACTGCCTAATAAAGGGGTTCGAGTTAAAATGTGATGACAAAAAATATGTTGACGTGCGCGTAGTTTCTGATACCCTAAATTTAGGCGATCACCCTAGTCAGGGTTCGTTTCAAAAATACAAATTTATTTCACGAAAAAGTCAAAATAAATCGCATTGTTAATAAACAATATCAACAAACACTATAACAATAACTCCTTAAACAAACAATAGTTGTACAAACGTGAGGAGCTCAAAACGAACGAAAGATGTCGAAACTTAATTTCGTCTATAAAAGCTGTTATTTCCCGTAACGAACTCCTTTGTGGAATTCCACGGCGCTTCGATATACAATGCTGGTTTAACTCCAATTGGTGAAACTGTAAACTGTTCTGGGGTAGCAATGGAGTCTATACAATGAGATGGAGTCGTTCTAGAATGTGTTGGAAGTTTCGGAAGTTCTTTTTTATGCAAATTCTTTATTGGGAACATTCGATTGGTTGGTATTTGGATTTTGTTGACGTTCGTTTTAGTAGGAATAATTCTAGTGATGATATTTCTATAAAGTTTCTATTACTTATTGGACTCTATCAGTAATATGTAATTTGATTTGAAAAGAGTTTTGCATTAGAGAGCAAATAAAATTAAATAAATACAAATCCTAAATAGGTTAAAAGTCGGGTCTATATTTCATCGAATCAGTCAAAGAACTCCACACCCCACTTTAATTATCGAACAAAAAGGTCCCAAAGGCAGATGAAAAGACAAAAAGTTTTTATTAAAAAATTACTTTCAAATCAAAAACCAATCTCTGGAAGCCGTAACCGAAAAAGTTTTCTCAAAACCGATTCGTTTATCGGCTGTCATCAAAAAGGAGTAACAAGTTGACCCCTTTCGTTAACTTAATTAACATAAAAGAAGAGAAAAAATCGCGAGGGTTGAATGCCATTGAGAAACTTCCCCGACCCAATACGGTTAATAAGTTTCCGAAGAAAAAACAATGTGTTTCTTTATAAGAATTCGGCGGACAATCATGGAAAAATACGATTTGCTACTTGTTAAATACACCTTTGTGCAAAGTTTGTGTGTACTTCCATTCATTGCGAAATAATGGATGACTGGATTTTTGCAGGTTTCTTTTGTATTACTTTTTCTTATTTACTTCAAACATTGGCTTTTTTATGGAGACGAAATTTTGACGACAAACTTTTGTACTCAAAGGTATTCCTAGTTTTGTTGGAAGTACGAGAGTGTACTCGTATCATCAGTCGGTAACATGAGGTGTAATATTTATAAACCCGCGCACCTGACTCTATAAACTAAACATCACATAAATCCAGTGAGTCGTAATAAAAGCACCGAAACATTCATTTTGTATCGAAACTGTTGTTACTATTTAACGTAACGCAATAATAGTCGGACGTAAATCATAAAAGGATTTCTTCTCGTGCACCACTTTCATCTGCGGATCATAGATGGCGCTGTACTAAAGCCCAACTGTAAATTATACTTTATTGTCACTCCGGCGCATACATGAAAGAGTGATGACGCTATTTTTGTTTAAACCAAAATGAAAACATTCGAAATTAGTTTATGACGTGTGTCTGTCGTTCGATTTATTTTAAATTTGTTATTTCGGGGGGACGCGCCGCCATGTTAGTCTTAATAAGACTCGCGGACGTCGTAAAGTTTCAGTTCGACAGTGAATTATATTCGGACCGAGTTGACTAATGATTAAAGGAACGAATATAGTCCAATTTAGAGCGTATTGACATTAATCGATGATAATGGCCCTCCGGGAACTAGACGAGAGCTCCTAACGGCGGCTGAACCTTTTTATTTTAGAGCTAACGACTGGCTGCAGGTTAATAATTTATCGGCGCGTTACGATGCCAGAACGCATTAGTGTGACACCCTAAACTACTCCCGACCCATCGATTGATTTACAATACAATATTTTGTTGTCCGTGACGCGGTTAATTCGGTCTAAATGTCAGGCGGGCCGCATCGCAAACTTCGCACTCCCGATAACTGGCCAGCCTTAATGATTGCAATTGGATTAGTGGGAGATGGTTAACGATCGACCGAAGACGAATGTTTGTACCGCAGCGGCCGGACGGGAGGAGCCGTCACGACCTTTACACACACGGGCATCCACACACCACACACTCGTCAATCAAAGAGAAAGCATCAAATAAGAAATGTCGACAAGAGAAGCAATCAGTTGCCCCATCAGACGAACCTATCATCTTGTCAGAAATCGGCACGCACGATAATTTAATAACAAAAAAAATGTTATGATGCTCTAGCTTCGGGTGGAATGACGGAAATAGACTCTATGCGGACGGGAGAAGGCGTCGAGTGCGGCCGGCAATTACGGCCAAAACACGCGAACCAACATGAAAGCAAATGTCAAACTCACATATTTATTTCCAAGTATTGAATGCTGGGGCGCAGTTCTCGGAACGCACCACGTAAACATCACCGTGTCGATGATGAAAGCGATCTGCGTCTTTGTACTCGATGCTGATTAGTCTAATTTGGTACACAAAAAAATAATAAATATGTAATTTGTTGGTAGTTTGTTGGGACGTGACAACGCAATGGCGTGATTGTGTGACGCAACGAGACGAGGAGGAAGCGACGAGACGCGATGCGCGGGGCGGCGCGTCGCGCGTGAGAGTACCGCGCGGGTGTCGCGAGCGGGGCTCGAAATGTTTCTTTAATAACCTCATAATTAAGTAAAACGAAGACCCGCTCGCGCCATTCGTCCCGGGTTATTTATACGCCACGCCGCGCGTCGATATTCGGGAGCCGACTCGATAGATTCATAGCAGTCGACATCAAAGACGAAGCATTAATCATAACACACATCAATCGCCGGTGAAACAGTTATGTTTTTATTGTAAATCAGTATTAAAAAGCGACAACACGAGCGCGTGAATCAAACGCGCGCCTAGAGACGTCGTTCGGCGTGTGCGATAAATTCGTGAAATGTAAATAAAAAATAGCGTGTGTCCGATGCGACCGCCCTGCGGTACACCTGTTGACTCCATTACCGAGTGCCGACACACGTCCTCGCCGCTCCTCGGCCCACCGCGGAAACACGATACAAATCGTAACAGTACGCGAGTTTCGTTAAAAAATCACATGTCATATATCAACTTCTGCGATGCGTATAGAAAAATCGCGGGTACACATGAGCGGAGGCCGGCGGCGGGTCGAGATAGCGATCAAACGAACTCCGCGGTGCAAATTGCGCGTGGAATACATTTTTAAATGACCGCCGGTGAAGTGAGTCTCCGCTCGATACTCTATTAATAAAACTAATAACTTCAACAAATGATATTCCCAACAAATGATATTCGCGTACGCGTCCGCCGTCCGTCGGTTTACAACCGCCATCGCCAGTTACATATTTAACGGAGTCTGTTTATCAACATTTCTTTCTTATGCAGGTTTAGTGGAGCGATAAATTATAATTCATCAAAGACATTGCTTACTTTCAATGTTTCATGTGTATTTCTCGGGTTTACTACTTACGTCACGGCCGTTGTTGAGACAACCTTTTTTTTATCTGCACCAGTAATAATTGAAGTCTCCAAGTTAATGTTTGACAATGCGTTGATAACGATACGAAATACGTTAATGATATCACGAACGTTACTCATTTGATTTGCTCAAATGATTCACTGTAAATCTCTGAATGACATACTAACAAAACAATTTCAGTGTTTATTTAAGTGTTTGGAAATACCTTTTGAGCAGTCAATAACGTATTTCATATAACTCACATTTGATTTGAACGCACCGATGAAAATTTAATAACAAATTTAACGAAATGTGTTTATAATGTTGGAGTGAAGATGTTCGCTTTGAAAGCTCTTTGTTCTCTTTTAATGCGTATCACATGTTCGGTTCCAGATTTGAGACTTTAAATGTCTTTTTGAAACTGTTATTTGGGTTTATTGATATTGCTTTTTGGTTTACTTTTACTTTGCTAAAGTATTTTGAAAGGATCGATTCGCAATTTTATTTATGTTTTACATTTGTGACGTTTCATATCCTGGACACAAAAGACGGAGGTTTAAGACATCAACCCATACAAACTGACTTTCATATTTATAATATTACTAATATTATTAAAAATTTGTCAACATTACACAAGTAAATAGAGTAATAAAATTGACTCAAAAATGCGCCATCTTGAATCTTATCTAAAAGGTTATAAAAAATCACTTAAATTATTACTTAAACAAACTATTTCATTGACGAGTATTTTCCATAACTATGTTTCCTTATTGTCCAATAAACGTAGTTTGTCTATTGTTTTAATATAATCTACAATTCCAATTAATTAAAATCACACGCTAGACTAAAAAAAATATTAATAATTTAATTTCCATGTTCTCGTTCAATGTTATCATCACTATAACACTTTATGCTTTATCTAATTGAGAACGGTTTTTAGTTTAACCAGATTTTATTGTTAAATATATCTTTTTATATATAACTAGCTGCGCCCCGCGGTTCCACACGCATAGTTCCCGTTCCCGTTGGAATTTCGGGATGAAAAATAAATGTTGGCCGATTCTCAGACCTACTGAATATGGTCACAAAATTTCATGAGAATCGGTCAAGCCGTTTCGGAGGAGTACGGGAACGAAAACTGTGACACGAGAATTTTATATATTAGATTTTACGTCAAACGACTGTCATCAGACCTTTAAGGCCATAGACGAGTCAGTTGAACTGATCAGTCCAGACATAAAACTGTGGCGTCACTCCAAAAGTTTTAAGCCAACTAGATTTCCCCACTGGAATTTGGAATCTCTCCGAAATTGACAACCATTTCTGGATGGACGCCAGTTCAACTGATCAGTTAAACAATGGCTACCTTTACAACACAAAGGACGATACGACATTTAAAACTACTACTTTAAAACTTAAAAAAGTGTGTTAATTATAAACCTCCTTACTTATTACGCTGATTAAAAGATAATAATATTCATTACATAGGTGTCTTAACAAAACACAACTCCGCCCTTTCAGCCGTGTCGGGTAATTAGTAAATCGAAAATTAACACGCGAATGTATTTATCCATATTAATAATATAAATTAGATTGTAATTCTGTCTGTTTTTACGTAGCTACTGAACTCATTTCGATTAAACTTTTAATTGATATAGTCGGACGAGAGAGGCAATTGTAAAGTAATATTTTAACGTTTGTTTTTATCAATACTTTGTGAATTACAAACAAAACTACATTTTTTATTAACACACTAGTAGTTCCCCACGGTTTTAGCTGCGTAATATTAAAATCCCGTAGAAATGTACTGCGTATAAATAAACCTTCCTCTTGAATCACTCTATCTATTCCAAAAACGGCATTAAAATCTATTTCGTAGTTTTAAACTATGTATTTATTGATTTGCTATAGATAACATAAAATAACATAGTCTATGCCCTTTGTTACCATAGAGAGCACAATCAACAACACAACTCCACAGATAAACTAAGCTTGTCACAGGAATCAAACGGAAACCATTAAAGTAGATACATCAATTACTTAGAACTACAATGTTCTATAACCGCATATATTCCAATAATATGTCACAAATCATCACACAAAGTTCATAATGGATTGACATTCACCACACGTGTCCCAAACTAAACGCTAACATGTGGCCCTTGGGGTGGTAACCGAATTTGGACCTTATTGAACCGGCTTGTAATCCAAAGTGCTTCGGCTATGTAATGATAAATTGACGTTATTGGAAATTAATTCTAATTGGTATGCAAATACGGTTCGAAGTTTAATGGCGATAAGTTTGGCTTGATTGGATGTACTGTTGCTTTAATTTATGTGTTATCTTCGGTTTAATTAGTAACGTGCTGTGACTTCGGTCGATTTGTACGGGATTAAGGATCTACGGTTGTAAGGAATTTTGCATCCATGGATAGTTTTCCAAAAAACATTGATGATGTCACTTTTTCGTCTATAAAAATGATATTTGTTCATTGATACCATTCCTTTACTCGACTCCAAGTACTTTTTCGACTAAATATCTACATCATTTCCTATTTTCGTCAAGTAATAGAAATACTAAGAAAATATTATTACAAGAAATAAGAAAAAAAAACAAAATGGCGATAGAATTTACCGAGTCGCATCCCTAACTAAAACAAAATGCAATTACAAAATGTCCGAACCAGCCACGACTATTGTCTTCATTGAAATTAAGGCACGAATCAATCAATTTAAACTTTTCATCCCCCTCAACCCCCCTACGCCCCCGTCTCACCCCCGAGACAATGGAAAAATGGATATTAATATTCGTAAAAAACAACTCGAGAAACAATAGGTATTGTTAATTTGCTCATTATGAATTCATGGGGGTGAAAAATAGGGGATGAAGATTAATAATGTTACATTTTTCAGTATTAATATTGATAGTGTTAATTTTGATCTGCTTTTTGTAAGAATTTTCTTAAATAAGTGGCAGCCATTTTGATTTTAGCGTGAGGTCTTGAGCTAAAGCTTAACATTATTATTCCTCAGAATATTTATTTAAAAAAATACTACAATTGATGAAATATATCACTTTTTATTCAAGGTTCCGATATAACAAAGGAAGCGATAATTTTAATTCGCCCTACGACAAAAACTGACCACGTGTCTAACCGGTCCGAACCGGTTCATAATAAATACACCATTCAATCGAATTTCGTACAGTTCACCGATAAATCACAGATATATGTTAAATGAACTCATTCTAATCTCGACTTAATGCGTGAATTGATAAAGTTGTTATTACTTTGCATTAAGCATGTGAATATTAATGAGCATGTTTGAATAGTTGTCCATTGAGCGATTCGAATTTCAAATGACCAGCTGCCGGTGATCGAACTAGATCTATTGATAAACTTTTTTTTATTGGACCTCTTTTTTAAAGACTCTTTATTGAGTCTGGAGCGTGACCATGGATGTTAAAACTTCGTAATTTCATTATTTTCATTCAAAATAAGTTGTAAAACTATGTTTTTCAATTAATAAATTCAAATTATTCCATAATTAATACCCTTCGACGCGTACTCTCGCTTCGTGAAACAAAAAAAAAACGCCTTCAAAGAAATATTTGGAATAAATTATTTTTTTGGTGTTCATTGTGTTAAGATATCGTTAATATTAATTTTTTGGCGCGAAACAAACGGTTCGTTTTATTGTCCGGGCCTTTGTTATTGTAATGGTTCCCGATATTTTTTGCCCCTTGAGTGGTGCGAGGTGTTTGAGCCGAGGGGGGTCGGATTACTTGCACTTACAACACTGATCGTTGTTACACAGAGTTTTAACATTCGGGACAAACTATAGACTATAATGAAAGGAAAAACATGGAAATTCGAAATATGGGTTCGAAATTCGAAACACCTACGGACTTTTGAAATATGGCTTCGAATTTTGAACGTACAGATTTGAAAATTGAAGTGTGGTTTTGAATTTTGAAATAAATGTTTTATGATTAAAAATGTATGCATTTGAAAGTTTTCGTCTACTTTTAATCAATATTTATCTCAAAAATCAATGAACAGATTTTGATCAAACTTTTACTAATGAGTAGAGATTTTCACAATGCGTAATATAGAAGCAATATTTTTTGAAATATTCTTGTTGAATCATAAAATATAGTGAAAAATATAATAAGAAAAATATTTTTTAACACCTTCTAAACCCAAATTAGTTTGTAAAAATGAACGATGATGAAATAGGTGATGAATGAATGTCCGGATTAACGGAAAGTGTCGACACAAGCATCTATCAAGATTTTTAGTATTAGTTAATCAACAAATGATTTAATATCGCTAAAATTATGAATATTGTGACCAAGAGACTACAAGACCTATTTAGATAAATTTTAGTACCGATGGCCATTACCAGGAATAAAAAAGTAAGAAAAAAGTCAATATCTTGTCAAGATTTTCGATATCGTAGCAAAACTTATAAATGTCGTAGCGAAAAGTTTTGAAGCCGTAGCAATGTTTTTATTTCGTAGCAAGAAAACCTCTAACGTGTCGTATTTATTGTTGAAACCATAGAAAGCAATACAAAATCGGCTAAAAGATTCTTGATTATATTAACAAGCTTTTATTTAGTTTCACCTGTCCCGTTGTCTGTAATCAAATCTTGCAGCCATTTTTCGACCACTTCTGGTTATCCGATTGAGCTGAAATTTGGCATACATATGTAAGTCCCATGACAATGCAATAAAAGCTAAAAAAGCTTGTTTTTAAAGGTTTTATTTATTCTTGTTTTATTTTGTCGACCTGTGGTGTAGTTCTGCTTTCTTTGGCTACGTATTCGATTCCGGTCCAAAACAAACACGACTTTCTTGGTTTTTTAAAAACCATTATCATATTTTCTAAGTATATGTATGTATATAGAAAATCAAGTTATATTTATCCATAGTACAAGCATAACTCTAAATGGCCAAGTGATATATATATCCTGATATTACAATATTAATAACTGTACCTAAAAAAATAAATGTATCAATGTACCTACCTAGTTACACAAAACTACCTACAATAACAAATGTTTGTCAAACTTTTTAAACCTAAATGTTTTTTTCTGACGCAACAAAATCCCGGCACGTGGAAGCGTTTGGCGATGAATGTAAACAATCGATAATAAATATAATATTTATCCGAATTGTTAAGTCATTGGCCGAGTTATCTCGGGTCAGCGGCGGGTGTTCCTTCGAACGTGCTCCATGGCAGAGGTTGTCAAACTTTTAGTTGTTTTTGAAGTGAAAACTTCTTTAGCGGCACTGAGCACTTTTTTGTATGGATAAAAACTTTCAAACTCGCGTCAGGGTCACGTGATGCTGATCGAAAAAGCGTAAGATCGAGGGAAGGGAGAGGAACTAGTATCTCCCACTCTTTCTACCGTGCCTGAGTGTGCTGCAGCGGTATCCTCGTAACAAATGTCATTGTGACATTGCGTAAAACTAATCGTGAGCCGCGGTTTTGCTCGCGATATTCTTGATACCATAAGAATTTCTGGATGAAAATTTTTGGCTGTATACTTTCAAACATTGTATTCTACCTCATAAATGATAGTACTTTTATACTTATAATTAAACACAACGTTAATATTGAAGTTTTCACTTCTGCCGGCACTCCCGGAGTGCTACCTTTTTTTTTATATTTTTGGACGATTTTGGAAGTTTTGCAGATATACTTCTTGTTATATATTTTGACATAGTTTGAGTCAAAAGCTAGACTCTACATGAGATCTGATAACTTATGTGTGCTGAGTCATATGGTCTCAGCTTGGCAACAATTTACATGAAAACTATTTGGTTGAGATAGGTTCAATTGTTTTATCATGAAAAATAAACAATTAAATATAATTAATTACGCATTTTCAATATTCCTAAGTACAGCTATAGACCAAATAAAAAAAACATATCTTTCAGACACCCAAATTAATCTAAAATTTTCAACATAAAAATAATTAAATATGAAAAGTTTGAGCACCGCTGCCGGGTGATCAATTGATACCTAACATTATGAATAGATAATAATATAGTTATACAATCGGCTGTACGGTTTTCGGTAATATTTGTACATTAGTGAAGCGACAGTAGCCGAGATAACGTGTGTGTGGCTTAGGAGATAACGAGTGAATCCGGACGCTGTAGCAGGTATTTAAGATATGGTTATTTAAAAACTGTAATACATAATTTCGCATATATTTTTTTCGATTTTTTTTCTAAAATTATAAAGAGTATCATAGTGTCTCTGGATCGGAATTTGGGACACCCAAAGTTCTTTAAATCCCGAAATTTTCACAAGATATTTCAAGGACAAAATCGCGGGACTGGGCTATCTAGAAAACGGCTTTAACGATTTTAATGAAACTTATACGATGGATGACTTACAAGGGAGAAAGGTCGATCTAGATATGTCTTAGTTATCTGGGAAAATATATTTTAATTTATTGACGGCCTCGATGGCAGAGTGATCACCATGCCGGACTACCATCCATAAGGTTGCGGGTTCGATTCCCGTGCGGGGTGAATATTTGTGTGAACCACAAATGTTTGTCTCGGTCTGGGTGTGTGCGAATGAGTGTGTGCGTAGTTTCTGATACCCTAGATACAAGTTACGGACTTAGTTAAGGATCAGTTATTGTAATGAGATGATGTAGTGAATGATTATGTTATATTTTGTTTTAAGAGGATGGCTACATTATGTTCCATAGTTTCCGGTCCAGTAGTGAAATTACAATTTATATTGCACATTATCGTAAAAGCGAATTCGTTCTACCGAAACGATCAAAGAAAAAATCGTCGAGAAAATTGCTGTGAGCGGAATCGAATCCACTTATCTACGGCACGTTGTTGAATTGTATAAAAATCAAATGTCAATTGACCGAGACGCCATGTTTTCAGTTGTCATGATTTGATATATGTATGACACGCGGGTTCACTCGCGTTCATATGTGACATTCTTCAATAAATAAGCTGTCTAATGAGAAAATAATGTTAAATGTTTTTTTGCGTAATAAGAGCAAAACTATCTCCCAATCAAAGTTTTATCAAAAACAGTTTAGTAATTTAATTTTATTAGAATATTTTTCGTATATCTCAACTCGTACATTTTCATTTAAATAATAGAAACTTGACAAACAGTAAATTTGACAATCGAGGGTATCCCAAAATAATATTATAGATAGCTGATAATTGCTAAGCCAAAACGTTCCCTATTCCATAATGCAATAAGCGTCAAAATTCTTTGAAAACAATGTCAAATCTTCGCAACTTGTAACTTAAAACTATGGTATTGAAATTTGTGACCTATTTTGCGGTAAATAAGATTTATTTTCGCTTGTATTTGAACGGCGTTTATCTCGTTTTCGGGACGGGATATTGCGGATATATGAATAGTTCAGGATATATGTTTAATGGATGTCGTTATTTAAATTTATGATAAGGAATTAGAGGATCTATTGATTAATGGACGACTATTTGTGAAGATACTCGTTTGGTTGATTGTATTTGAAGTTTAAATATAATATTAGATTTCAAGTAATTTTGAATATGAAAACCAAATTATATTCGTTTTCGGGTATTTTTGGTTGGGGTATATATTTACTTGTAATTAGATCGTAGATATATTTTTCAGGTTGAGTTTTGAATCAAGACAAACTAAAAAATTTCATAAAAAATTACAAGGAAGTTTTTCCAATCGTTTAAGAAGAATTTCTGTAACATTACAAAAGAAAATAATGAATTTAAACCTTAATTATAACCAAAAATATACAAATTATTTTTTTTATAATCATTCGCTACTAGATGATGTAGTGAATACATCATCTCATTATAGTAACTGACCCCTAACTAAGTCTTAATCTCGTAACTTGTATCTTGTATCAGAAACTACGCACACACTCATTCACACACACATCCAGACCGAGACAATTTAAATTTCCTTTTAAAATCAATTACAATATCAATAAAATCAAATTAAAAAATCGGTACAAAACACCTCGATTCCGCGAGTAAATCGGGGCTAAGGCGACCAACAAAAGGGCCACAGATAAAAAAGAAAAAAAAACACCCTAAAAGAAAATCACTGCCTAATCGGTTCAAACCACAATGTATCTTTTAAAATTTGCAATTTATACTTTATTTGCAAGTGTGAAGGTCGATTTTGGGTTGAAAATTGTGGTGTTTGAAATAATTAAGCGATTTTTTTCTTGAACCTGAGTGGCTCAGGTGGCGAAAGTCTTAAATAAATAAATGGAAGGTTATTAAAGGATTCCTCTCTCTCAATTATCGGGGGGATGACAATACCCGCCATCCAAATTAAATGTTTTACAATATTTTTTAAATCAATTGCTGTTTGACACTGTTTTGTCTTGTAATTATTGAAACATCGGCTTTGTTTTTGATGTTAAAATGTTTCTTTCTTTGTAAATTTGGCACAACAGATATTTGTCATAGACAAGAATAAAAAAGAACTATACTTAGTGTTGAAATCAGGGTTTTAAGAAACACTAATATCGTCAGACTTACTGACTTAGATAACTAAAACTTTAATTTAATATTATTTCAAATAGATTTTTATTCCAGTAGTTTCACACATAACAGACTAATTAATAAAAACTAGCCACAGATCACACATAAACCGCCATTTTAAACCTATCGCCTCCCAAACCGATCCAAAAGACGTTCATCTTTGAGAGTGAGATCGCCTCGTTTGTTCCCATAACCGAGCGAGGGGAGGTCGGGCTAAACCGATACACAATTAAAGAGCAAAACAAGAAGCCTCCTACTAATGCTAAGACGAATGTTGCGGAAAATCGAACCCCCTACTCCCCCCAGTCTGCAGGGACGTCTGATTTACGATTTGTACAACAGAACGGGGTATTTTTTTTTAATTTTTCTTTTTTTTAATGCCCACGCAAGTTTGTTGCTTTTGATAAGTATTTTGTTTTAAGTATGAGATTTATTGAGGGTAGTTTGGTATTTTAATAATGGCTTTAAAAAACTTTATACTCTTTTTAGTGGTTTTAGTATATCAAAGGCTCTCACTGATGATATTTGCACAGTTAACAATACGCGTAATAGGAGTAGATGATCTGTAATTGAACTTAGAATCTCAGGTTCGGCATTTAGAACCAATGTCATTTTTAAGCCTACACTTTTAGCAAACAAAGCTTTACACTTTTCTAACACACACATATCAATCAACATAAACCACCCCCCACCCCCCACCCCCACACGTGACTAATCCGATTAATCAGACACATTAAACACGAACAACCCCATTCGACATTTTCTTTCTCTAATTGATAATTCTTCCGCGATCCCTCATCGGTCCTGCATGGAATAATACAATTAATTCCCTTATGGCGGGACCTACTTATAAATTTCTTGACGCCCCCCTTCCAGAAGGGGGAAACATCACTTGCCTCTGGTTTCGATACTCGGATTTTGTATCACTGTACTTGATTGGTGAATTTGTTTTAGTGATGGTTAAAAGGAAAATAAATATAAAGAATAATCGATTGTTTTCGTTTTATTCGATTTTTTTATGAAATTATTCGATTAAAACTTATTGCAAAAATTAGTAACATAAACTTTGTCTTTATTCGATACATATTTCTTTGATATTGTAACAAAAAGAAAATTCCTTTGCAATATACCATTTCAAAATAATCGATTGTTTTGTTTATTCGATTTTTCCAACTACAAACTGTCACTATCTGATTTTAAAAACACAACTTTACGTAATATATTCATTAAAACAATCCATACCACAGACGTAACCCGCCGTGTGTCGTGTTCCCCTTCGATACCGGAGATTTCAGTAATTGCTTCCCCGATTTCGTATCTCTTGTTAAATATATGTTCGGAGAAACAAAAACATATTCCAAGACGCCATTGTGGTTGTTTGTAGCACTTGAAGTGATTGAAAGTAAGAAATACGATGAGATTTGACGTGGAAAGTTTACAAGTCTTGTTTTGGTGTGATTTCATGTCACTAGCTTTTCTGCGTGGAATAATGACTTCCGGCAGATTTTTTTTCCCCTTTTTCTCCCCCTTTTCTGGGAACTTCCAAAAATCCTCTCTAAGTAGTAGCCTATTCCTTAACAAACACACGTGCCAAATTTCAGCTCTCTACGACCAGTAGTTTTGGCTGTGCGTTGTCTGTCAGTCAGTACATCACTCAGTAACGGAATAGTTTTGTAGATATAGATAAAAAGATTTCTACGAAAAAAACATTATTTTTGTTTTTTTTTTTTAATTTTTGGTAAATTCCAAATAATACTTTTTAAAACACTTCATTTGTTCTACTTTTCTAAGTTCAAACAAAATTAGTTATGACGTAACAATGTCCAATGATTGCAATTTTAAAACAACCAAATAAATAGTTAAATATCTTCTTAATAATATTTGCCTAAAAATATTATGTTTTGTCCGTTAAAACCACTTTCCTGATAAACTAAAGGTTACAAACTCGCGATTAGTATTAAAAACAAATAAATTAATGAATGATCGTTTCTTTAAAAATCATTTGACATCGTGACCCACCATTATCGCCACAGATAACAATTTAATTATTGTCAATCTTTCTCGTTCAAATGTTTTTAATCAGTAACGGGAAAAAAATAAGTATGTATTTGAAATTTTTATGTTTTTGCAACTTTTTAAATGAATAGTATATGAAATTCATGATAAACAATTTCAAGTATCGTCAAGAATTAAAAAACACTTTTCATGAAAACTACCATAACGATATTTTGACCCGGTGTAAAAATTATCTCTACAAAAAAATGCTTCAAAATCCATTCGGCCATTTTAATAAATCATTTTTCTTAATAATTATCAAATAAAATTAACTAAACATCCGCCAAAATAATTCAAAGACACAATCGAATCGTAACAAATCGATTTATCGGATAATTCTGTTTTATAAATGGTGTCTCGATGCCGCGGGCGCCCCTTACAGTTTACAGATGGCTTCATTCGCCTCCGCCGTTAAACATGGACTCTTACTCCTTAATTGTATTTAAATATACAATTCATTTGCTATTGTTTCATGTATTTAGTATAATCAATCAAGCTATCTAATATATAAAATTCTCGTGTCACAGTTTTCGTTGCCATACTCCTCCGAAACGGCTTGACCGATTCTCATGAAATTTTCTGAGCATATTCAGTAGATCTGAGAATCGGCCAACATCTATTTTTCATCCCGAAATTCCTACGGGAACGGGAACGGGAACTACGCGTGTGAAACCGCGGGGCGCAGCTAGTCAATTTATAGATACTTATCATTTAATATTATCAATCACTCTATTACCTTAAAGAGATCGGCCTAAAAAAGTTTCGTTAACTGTGTCTAATCTAGAGTATATTTAAATATAGACATACACTATCACACCACAAAATATTTTCATGTAAAATGTTGACAAGATAAGGCCGTATGTACGACTGGAACTGTCAATAAGCTACCAGATCTCATGAAGAGTCAAGCTTCTGACTCTACATGCCCTAACTCTACAAGGCATCACTTCCATAGAGGTATTATAGATAGAGCAGGGGAGCCAGGTCTCCAGTTGTCCCTCGGTTAGAAAGAGAGAGGCGATCGCGGTTATGCGTTTATCGACTTAAATGTTTGTACAATTCTCTGGTACCGCGATCTTCTCTCTCTTTCTAACCATCGGACGTTTCTGCTTACAGGCAGCCGTGTATGCCTTCTCTGCTCTATGTGTATTAACTCTATGATCACTTCACAAAATGTTCTTTAAAAAAATCTTTAAATCCCAAAAAACAAAACTCAAAAGACTAGTAGTTATAACCCGTTAAACGTTGTGTTCTAATTTCTCTTTTTTCTTTTCCAGGTAAGCGTCCAAACGAGATGACAGCGCCCATAAACCGTGAGAATGTCCAATATCGAAACCATTAGCGTTTGACAAGTGAACAATTGTCACATTAACTGTATATCGAAGGTATTAATGGACGATATTTGTCAATACCGATTCCAATTGTTTTAAATACGAGCCATTAATCCGACCGGATTATCTGTTACGTCAAACGATTAGAACAAATCGCGTGACTCCGAGTAGGAACCATTTTTAAAGAGGTTTTATCGAATTTACTGATAGTGAACGTTGGCGTGATGTAGATTAAACTGCTCAAAAGACTCGAATTCAGACTTGGTTTCTTTTTTTCTTTAATGTAATTACTATTCAACCTTCATAAAAATGACATTTAAATGACAGCACAGATAACATAAAATCAATAACGGAGCGAGCAACGGGTTATTAATTTTCGTTTTCGTATTCGCATTGTTTGTTGTAATTATTTTTCTTCTACTTTTAACTGCTGGAATATGGTAATGGGGCATTACTGTTTTCTTTATTTGACAATTTTATCGTTTGGAAACTGAGAATGACTTGAGATACGATTCGATTCTGGCTGGTAATGATGGCTGCCTTCGCGCCATTAAATGCTAACAAAAAAACAAAATGGCGATTTTTATTGTTTACCGCTAGTTATTTATTTTTACTTTCCCTTTTATTATTCTAATGATGAATTGATACAAAATAGATTGTTTTTATCATAATCTTATCAGTATATTTCAACCTAATTTATATCTTGAAACAAACTTCCGAAACTTCTCGCCTCACATACTAACAACACATACCCTCATTCCGCAAACATCCTTAAATTATTTGCACAAAAATACCAATTTTCTTAACAAATAGGTTACATTAAAATTCATACAAAATGATTAATTATCTACATTAATTATTAGTGTATTGCGTTTCGTATTTCTATAGCGAGGGGATGAAGGGGTTGACTGGCACCCGCCGCGTGTGTGTGTGTGTGTGTGTACATCATTAATATTTATTTCGCATAACTTTACCATCGAATGTTTAGAATTAAAGCTTATTGTGACGCACCTTTGATATTTTAGAGGAATCTTTTAATATTATTTCATCAGATTTATAATACAGTGAAGAGGAATAGGTGACGAGTTTAAATTAAATTAAAAGAAAAGAATATAGAACAAATATTTTCAATTTTGCTTGTTACCTTATATGACAAATTATTGTTTTAATAAGAAATAATAAAGTCTGGAAGAAACACCTTTCTGCGTTAAAAACTTTTATGTAACTTTCAAGTCGTTATAGCTATATTGGAACGAACAACAAATCATACAGATAAATACTTAAATACAGACCCAAACCCTATTTATTTTAAAGTGGTTAAACCATTAACTATAACTATCTGGTAACTAGATAACAATCATTAATAGTACACCAGAATGCGAGAGTTTACTGCGGGACGCGAAAATTTGAGTGTGAAAACTAAGACCGCGTCAAACAGTACAAGTGTTAGTCACGCGATCGGATTTCGGTGTTTTTCAACTAGCTACAGTGTGTCTGACACACTAGTGGGCAATATTAATTATTATACGATGTTTTTTGGTGTGTCGTTTTTTTATGTCGATGAGATTGCAATTTTTTTTCGATCAATATTATTAAATGTTTATGTTAGTTTGATTACAAACACGTTTGCTATCAACTAAAAGAAATATTTTATGTAGTTGGGACGCATTGTCCCTAACATCCTTTCTAAATGGCTTGAAATCGAAATTGTGTCTTATTTAATTTTTATTGAGTCTATTCCGTCTATCTGCGCCTAGGGTATCGGAAACTGCGCACTATATATACAGACACCCAGACCAAAATGAAATATACATATATAATTAAAATTAGATTATTCCTAATAATAATACGTATTATAAAGCACATCCCTGTGTCTGTTGTTTAGTTCAAAAACTAAACGAATGTTATCGCGATCCGCCATTTTGGAATCCGCCAAATAATCGCATGTCCTCCGATAATAAAATTGCATTTATCTGTACTCTGTTTAAATTTAACGAATTTTCGGTAATTTATTGAGTTTTAACTAACTAACACATACAGTTTGGTGTTTTTAATAAGTAATTAACACGAAGTTTTCTGCACTAATAATACAAAGATAGTTTGTTTGTTAGTTTGTCTTGAATAGGCTATGTAACTACTGCATCGATTAACGTGAAATTTGGCACAGATGTTCCTAATATCCCGGAGTTCCCACGGAATTACTTCCATACTTCTAGACATCCATTTAGACTATATTGTTCGTCAGTCAGTGTTAAATCCTTCCTCAGTACTACACCTACGTTATACAAGGAACTCCTGTACAATATTCCACATATTTAGAACTCAGACTAGACATAATTTAGACCAATCAAGTCCGTTTTATCAGTCAGTCAGTCAGTTTATTTAACAGTTGCATTTCAAAACTGCAATTTTGAGATCACTGTGCCACCCTTCGCGAAGTATCCAAGATTATATACATGTGACAATTGCACCCCTTCGATGTTTTAATGCTACCCTTTATATCGGCAACCCCTTGAGCCGCCGATCAATCGATAGGGGATGACCGGTATTATTTACGAATGTTTATGTAGCTATGTAAGTTTTTGATGATAATGTAGAAATTTTGGTGGAAATCATAATGAGAGAAACGGCTTTTCTGAGTCGTATATCCTAACTAATATTATAAATGCGAAGCGATGTAAACTCTGTCTGTTACCTTTTCACGGCTAAACTACTGAACCGATTGACTTGAAATTTGGTACAGGGGTAGCTTATGGTCCGGGAAAGAACATAGGCGTTTTATCCCCAAATTCCCACGGGAACGGGAACTACGCGGGTGAAACCGCGGGGCGCTGCTAGTTTGTTATATTTTTCAAATATGAGTCGAAAAAGGTAGCACTCCGGGAGTGCCGGCAGAAGTGAAAACTTCAATATTAACGTTGTGTTTAATTATAAGTATAAAAGTACTATCATTTATGAGGTAGAATACAATGTTTATTTATTGCGCTATCGTACACAAATATGACAATCTTACGCTTTTTCGATCAGCATCACGTGACCCTGACGCGAGTTTGAAAGTTTTTACCCATACAAAAAAAGTGCTCAGCGCCGCTAAAGAAGTTTTCACTTCAAAAAATACAAACGAATTGAGAACCATAGAGGGAGAAAAGTTGTAGTTTTACTCACATTTTGGCGATAGAAAACCACAGATAACAATAATTATTTTCTCAAGTATTAGATATTTTTTTTATATCAAACCTTAGCTAATTAAGAAGCCATGTTGTCCTACCCCTGGGTAAGGCCCCATCCCCCCTGGGCGCCATTCTAATACATAATAACTAATGTATTTAACTATTTCATGTGTTGTTTAGGGTGAAATCACTTGGGACTAAAATTTTGAGAAGTGGGGTTCAAAAATCAGACGCGATCGACCCCTATTGATGTTCTTAGCGAGGGTTAAACGAGGGGATGTTTTTAATCCATCGGCTAGTATTGATTGGGAATTTATCGGGATTATTATGTGTTTGTTTATGTGAGACTTGTGTGTTGAAAAACCCTTTGAGATTTGGTTCGGTCTTATGTATTGTGTATTTATACATATAGGGTGATGACGAATAAATAATCTAATTCAAATTCACAATATCTATACTAATATTATAAAGAGGAAAGATTTGTTTGTTTGTTTGTTTGTTTGTAACGAATAGGCTCCGAAACTACTGAACCGATTTCAATAATTCTTTCACCATTAGAAAGCTACATTCACCCTGAATAACATAGGCTATATTTTATCCCCGTATTCCCACGGGAACGGGAACCACGCGGGTGAAACCGCGGGGCACAGCTAGTTTGAAATAAAACAACTTAAACGGATTTTTGTCGTGGTTGTATTTTGTTTTACATTTTCTGACGTTTCGGATTCTAAAACAAAATACAATCACGATAAAAATCCGTTTAAGTGTTTTATTTCAATGTGTAGTGTTCGTGTAAATCAAAGATCACTATGTAATTCACAATAATTATTGTATGTTTACAGAGATGGTTAAATGTATATAAAAATATCAATTAATTTTTTTTTGTTAGCACAAGAACAGCAAATCTTGATGAACCGGCCTTATTAAGCGTCAACAAAAAAAATTAAACAAAATTGTACAATAGTACAGCCACATCTTAAAACCAATTATTTGACTAACAAATTCTTATTTTTTCCTCAGACAAAATACCAAAACAAACCTCGACACAATAAAACAAATACAAAATCCAATAAAGTATCTCTTACGTCACAATTAGACGCATTCGAACCCTGAAATATGAAAAAGATAACGTTTCGTTCAAACGGCCGGTTAATATATAATATCTATATGTAATGATCGCCCGTCTGAACCCGAGTTAACCCTTTAGGAGCCGCTTGGCGAAGGGACTCCTTTGATGCAAAGAAATTATACATTTTGATAGACGATACTAAATGAAACAGAAAAAAAATTGAGTAGACAGTTGTTTTTTTTTAAATGTGTGGTTTCTTTTTTTAATTTTGAAAAGGTTTATTAATATAAAAAAATTGTGCTTAAATTTTTGCTTATAAAAACCGTGTTGAAAATCATATAAGATTCAACTAGAGATCTGAGGTTCTCCCTCTCTTTCTCTGATGATATTAGGCAAGGTACAGCGAGAATTTAATACTTCAAAAATAATAAAATATCCAAATGACATATTGGATTTTCATCGTTATCTGGAGCGACTAATTGTTCGAGCAATAAACGAGATAAAGAACATCCATACCGAATACATTTTGTGCAAAAAATCCGCTCATTTAGAATATTCTGGACTCGATCCAAAATGGCCACCAGCTAACTTATATTAGACATGACAAAGAGCTCTTTTAATTAAAAACTTTATACGACAATTTAATTTAGTATTTACACATTTATTAGCAAAAAAACCATCGGAGCAAAACCACATTTTCAATATTAAATTCCAAATAAATCACTGCTGAAAATCTCCGCTGAAATATGCGATCTATTGAAGATTCTCTTTGATAATTATTAGTCGATCTGTCATTCGGTTGACGTCCGATGGCGGGCTGAGATGACAGTGACATTGACAACTTATTAATGAAATCTGACGTTTCTTGGCGCCCTCCGCCCTTACGAAATCCGGCACGCCAATCTAATAAATCCTTTAACGATATTAAAATACCTTCTGTATTTATTTATAGTGAGTGAATGTAAACGTTCATTCCAATCTGTGTCGGAGACACACGTCTTCAAACCACACAAAATATTCGCCATTAATTTCCGTATTGTCTTACGAAACGAGAAATCATTAAATATGTCTGTGACGGACGGATGGGAATTAATTCACAAAATTTTGTCTTGCGAAAAAAAATTTCAATAGCGAACAATGCTAAAGTTATGGAAACCTTACTTGACGGTAATTTATTTGATATCCCTAATTGGTTTGAATACGATCTGCTTATTAATTCAATCTGTCAAATACAACTTGTCAAATTTAACACTAGATAAGCTAAAACCAAAGTTATACTGCCTCAAATATTCAAAATTTTAGAACGGCAAATACCGTGTGCGAACCCACAGACATCGGCTAGTTACATCAATAAAATATTATAAAACAACGAGTGACTAGGGGAGATGCATCACGCAAAGATATCGGTCCGAAAGGGGTTGATTTTGATTGAATATCTGTTATTAAGACCCTCCCTTACTCACACACACAAATATTAAATAATATACACGGTTACTTTATAAATATGCATGAGTTTCGTTAAAATTTATGTGCAATACGAATTTGTGATTGTCTTTGTGTGTTTGTAGGGGACGTTTGATCGATACCGGCTCCTTGGGAGATAATGTGCACGCTCTGACATGGAATCACTAGTTTTTTTAATGAACCCAACCTTATTTCGCGGCATTAGTCACAATGATAACTGGCTGTATGTGTACAATTACGCATTGCAACCTTGGAGGATTTATGCAGTATGAACTAGACATTGTTAGGTGCCAGCTACAATTATCGGTGGTAACTAACCGTTCAGTGCGGCCTGGTGGTTCAAAGGAGACAGACGTGTGACGTCACTCGGCCTCCCTTACACCGAACTCATTACGATATATATCATAAAGGGACCACAATTAAACCCCCGGACACGGGCCGAGCCAAAACAAAAGGCGAGCGCAGACAAAATAAAAAATAATAAAAAAACGATAATGCATCAGTGAATCGTAGAATTTAAACCATATCATATATGATAATTTGTGTATAAATCTTGCGGTCGGCGGTGTGAGACGTCCAGACGGTGCCGCCTGTTTATCTATAGATATTTAAAATTATTCCCTTTGATACGAATGATAATTTTGTTCTGTACACGATGCGGGCAAAGTTTTGCACCGTCAGCATAATCGGTTTAATTAAAAACGGACTTTATTTCAATTTATTGTTAAGTGCCCTGTAAACGATCAAATTGTTTGTCAAATTTTACGTGTTTGTCAAATTATTTGATAGTGTACTGCTGTGTTTGAGGCGTTTGTCAAACAATCTACGTGTTTGTCGTGTTTGATGAAAAGCTGGATTGATGTCGAGTTTGGCAAACGTGTTTGAACGTGAACGGCGGTGTTTGTCAAACAAGATCTCACTCGTTGTATTGACATCATGGAGGACGCTACGCTCAATGACGATATGCTAAGTGGCAATATTACGGACAAAGAATTTACGTTACATTTCATATCTGTTTATCGTGATATGCCGATGTTATGGAAAATAAAATCAAAAGATTATATGGACAAGAACAAGAGAAGCACAGCAATAAAAAAAATGACAAATTTACTGAAGATGTGTCGCCGGAACATTACGGAGGAAGACGTGAAGAAAAAAATTAACATTCTACGTACGAGTTTCAAGCGCGAAAACAACAAAGTGAAAAAGTCGATGCTTTCTGGTTCTGGTACAGATGATCTGTATGTACCATCATTATGGTACTACAAAGATTTAGAATTTCTGCAAGATCAAATGGAGGGAGAAGCAGGAATTAGCACAATAATAGCACAGGAGGTAAATAGTAGTACTGTTTATTGTATTGTATTTTTACACGTACACACGGCTACACATCAAGCTATACTTACCAGTATAAGCAGACTTCCGATTGTACGAAAAACATATACAATGCGAGGTCAGCTAAAACTGGTTTTGTATAGCTTGATGTGTAGCACACGGCTATATAACATATAAAATATATACGGTACAACATAAAAAAATACCTACTCTAAACATTTGTTTTGCCATGGAACAGCGCCCGTTGTATTAAAATATTCACAAAAGTCATCTCTTACTTGTTTTGCTAGAGAAGCACTATTTCCAGCTCGAGTATGCTCAATACCTAACAACATTGACTCATTTCTCCAAGTACCTGGAATAACAGCCCCCGTAACAAAATCTTCCACATCTATTTCTCCATGTCGAACGTAATTTTTTTGTTTCATAAGTAAATTGTGTAGATGGCAACACGCCATTACTACTATTTTTGCTTTTCTTGGAGATAATTTAATAGGTTTTTGGAAAATCTTAAAACGACTTGCAAGAATGCCAAATACATTTTCAATTATTCGTCGAGCACGAGATAATCTATAATTAAAGATCCTTCTGTTATCATTTAACACTTGTTTATTGTAAGGTTTCATAAAGTTTGGAAGTAGTTGGAAAGCTTCATCGCCTACAAACACAAAAGGCATTTTTTTATTAGTGTTTGGCAATTCTTCTGGCTCTGGAATATGTAATTGATTATTCTCAAAGCAATGCCAAAATTTTGTGTTTTTAATTACCCCTCCATCTGACACTCTGCCATTTGTACCGACATCAACCATAATGAATTCATAATTTGCATTGACTATACCCATAAGTACTATGCTGTATGATCCTTTATAGTTATAATAGTAGGAACCAGAATTTTCGGGTTTTTGCAAAGTGATATGTTTTCCATCTACAGCTCCAATACAATTATCAAAGTTCCATGCATTT
Source organism: Timandra comae (assembly GCA_958496195.1). Lineage (NCBI taxonomy): Eukaryota > Metazoa > Arthropoda > Insecta > Lepidoptera > Geometridae > Timandra > Timandra comae. The sequence goes on along the minus strand of OY292372.1, from coordinate 715,199 downwards.
CCAAATCGTCGCGCCAATATCTTCCAATTTTCTTTTGTTCTGGGTACCTGAAATAGAAAAATGTTTATTATAATGTTGTTTTTATTTCCAGGAATCATCATCATCACAATCTTTAACCTCAACAGCTTCGCAACCTTTGGCATCTACAAATCCAGTGCAATCAAAAAAGAAGAAAAGGGAGGACTTGCAGCATGACTTATTGACATTAGCCAGGGATCATTTCAAAAAACCTGAAAATGAATATCAAGCAATGGCAAGAAACTGGGCCTTTAAACTGGAGAGGATGTCTGCAGAACAAAGACGACTGGCAGAAAAGTTCATCAACGATATACTCTTTGAAGGTGAAGAAGGAAATCTTCGTAGACATTCAGTAATAATAAATCCGAGCAATCAATATTCCATTTCCTCATCTCCATCTCCCGTTCCGTACATTCAATCTCCTATCTCTCACACTCAATCTACTGTTCCGCAATCTCCATCTCCCGTTCCGTACATTCAATCTCCTATCTCTCACACTCAATCTACTGTTCCGCAATCTCCATCTCCCGTTCCGTACATTCAATCTTCTATCTCTCACACTCAATCTATTGTTCCGCAATCTCCATCTCCCGTTCCGTTAATTCACATTCCAGACTTGCAAAATAACGAAACTGAAGCTGAGACAGCAGCAAAATACTTGAAACATTTTTATTCATTTTAATTAGTATGATTTAAATAAAACCTTACCTGAATATTGTTGCATAGTGTTTCATTTATTGCTTCACAAGTTTCAATGATAATGTTGCTCAATGTTCGAGGTGCAACGCAGGCTTGAAATTTTAAGTCTTCGAAATCGGCGCCGCTAGCCAGGTACCTCAAAGTTATTGATAACCTTTGAGAAGCTGGTATAGATTTGCGCATAACTGTGTCCTTTTTTTCAATACGAGGACGAAGTATAGTCAGTAAATCTTCAAAAGTTTTATGGTCCATGCGCAGGAAGTTTGCGTAGTCTTCAGGTTCTGTGCGCAATATTTCCCGTAGCAAATTCTCGTGGGTATATTTATCTCTTAATTTCAACCATTCTCGACTCCATCGTCTTCTTTTTTTTGTCTTGATACATAGTGCTAGAGTCAATGCCAAAAATGCGTCATTTGAATTACTCATTGTAATTGTAAGAGCGCTCGGCACGGCGACGTCCCGTCACGAAAGGAGAAACCCGAATCTACTAGAAAGTTAACAAATTTGTTTGATATTTGGTTTGATCGTTTAAGCTATTGTTTGATGAAAACGTGAAGTTTGACAAACAAATTTGCCAAGCAAATTTGATCGTTTACAGGGCACTTTAGAATTCTCATTTTGAAATCGACATTTATGAGGCAGATATTTGATTGAAAATGGACTGCAAACAGTTTGTATTTCGAAATTTTCGAATTGAAGAAAGTTCGAAATTCAAATCAAAGTATGCCAATAACGCGATGACGTTCCAAACATGACACAGACGGCACCATAGACAAACTTTTTCCGGACGAACCGAGTGCGTTCGGAAAGTTGCCGGTTGCTTTGTTCCGAGCAATCATACGCGATATTGTAAGGATGCGATGCGACGAACCGCGATCTACACTCATCCTTTTGCAGACTCTACTTTGATTTTCGAACCGCTTTGAATCAAACTTTTAAACAGAAATTTGACGTCGAATATTGCATCGCCGTGTGTGTGTGTTTATTTTAATATTTGTTCGAGTCTAGTTTTCGTGTTTGATTGAAACTACAACTTTACGACGGCGAATGTTGAACGTAATATTATGAGGCCAATAACACTCTGGTTATTTCTATTGTACATTCTCACCCTTACTCACCCCTCGGTTTTGTAAAAATAATAAATTATTTTAGTTAGTATGCAAATGAGAACGTACCGATATTTTGAGTTACACCCTTGCTGTTTTTTGTGTGTATCTGATCTTTATGGTTCGGAGTGATGTTCTTGAAGCGTGTGTGACGTCATGGAGGATAGATCGGACGTCTATACTTTGACCCTTCTTGGCGCGGCGGTCGCGATGCGAGGGCACCGATATTTAATTCGTAGGGTAGAACAAACTCATCGATTTTAATTTTATGCGCGCATCCCGTCACTACGTGTTATTTGTTTTTTATGTAAATATCTCTCGATCTCTCCAGACGAGTGGCTTCCATTTTGCGGACTTTTTCCCTTTTCACATATTTAGACGTTCACATATTATTATAAGTAATGGGTTTTCCGATGTTGAATATTCATTTGTTTTGTTTCAATTTCTTTGATTTATGCAAACATTGAAATAAAACTACTTTGACAGATTTTTGTCGCGGTTACAATTTATGATTTACATTTTTGACGTTTCGTATTTTTTACAGAATACCGTCAATATTTATGATTATAAATTTTTCATAAAAACTTTCCTACGGAGTTGACAGTATCTTGTATGGTGTATAGAATCCGATATTGAAAACAAAAATTAACACAAAAATCCGTTAAAGTAGTGTTAATTCAATATTTTTGTTTATTTAAAAATCGAATTAGTATTACCTCGGTGATCTGGCGCGCGGCCAGACTTGAACTCGCGAATATGAATTATCGTTACAATATTTAACTTATTCAAAGTTTTATGTGAATCATTGTGTATCTTTTTATCTTTAGCTGTAAATCTTTGCATCTGATTGCAGTTTATTTTCGGTGGAGATGTAAAAATAGTTAATTTACGAGTTGTAATGAAGGTCGTCGGTAGAAGCCGGGTCGCGGAGGTATGAACTTAATTGTATCGTCCGCGGCGATACCTGTCGATGGGCCGCGTTCACCCTCTACAACCTACACTCCGTCAAAATCATTATATTTTATAGCGAGCCGAAAATAAATGACGCATACAGGCATCCCTCTGAAAGTTTATATTCAAATTTCACTCAGACCGTCGGTCCGGCATCTCTAAGGATCAATTTACATATTTTCACAGGTTTCATGATTATATTTTAATGTTTGATGTGTGGAAACGTTGGCTTTTGAGCCATTATTTTTAGGTCCTCTATTTGAAATCAAACCTCTTTAGAATGTCTATGGCGCAATGTTCGAATTACGAAAATGGAAGTTAGTTTTTCAATTTAAAATAAGAATTGTTCTATTGAACACGAGTTGGGGAAACAATTGTTTTGTTATACAACTTATACAAACGTTGACGTCATTACATAATAATGCTTGACATAAAAGTACGCGTCGCGTCACCGACTTGACGTTTTCTAATTACACGTGTGTTCAACAACAATGAAAATTCCAATTAATTCTCATTCGGATACTAAATAATCAAAAGCTTTCGCGTGTAACATTTGTAAATATACCGCGAAAACCAACAAAATGGCTTCTTAGAACTGTGCCATGACAAAAATAATAACGAACAACTCAATTAAGATAATTACATGGAAACACATATATTAGCGTTGTTTTTATTATATACGCTCTTATTTGATCTAGCAACACTCCACAAAAACAAATTCCAATTAACCTGGCAATATTTTATCATAGACAATTTATGTATCTAATGAACTGGAGCATAGACAAAATCTCATTAGCGTGTAACCTCCATGGCGCGCAGCGCGAACTCTACGAGGCACAACTCGATCCGACATCGGCGAAATCAATTCCCAGATGCGAATTAAGCGCATTAATAATACAAAATTTGATTATCCCATAAAAGATTCGGCCCATAAAATTCTCATAGTTGTGTAGTGTGCGTTGCCGAATGTACGAATTAGGAACCCTTTTGATCGTCTACTGCGCCCCCCGGCTCCCCCCGTGCGCCTTCTTTCCCACCCCGTTTGGCTGCCATTCATTTTCATAATAAAATCGGTAACAAACGGTAAAGGTAACAAAATATGGAGTGAGAATCATGATTTATGTGAGCGTCGCTCGCTTTATTTGCACGGTAACTTGAGATTTGGCGAATGTACCGCGATCGACGACTACCCACTACTTATTATTATTTAGTAGTCGGTGTGGACCGCCTTTTATTACCCACCTATGATTAGGATTAGGGTTTCAAAACAAAATGTTAATTTTATTTTATTTGTCTTGCGCCCCGGTCCGTGTCCATACTTTTCCAATGGAATAGTTAGAAATAAGTTGTGTGTGCGAGGCGAGGCGAGGCGGCCCCAATCAATCTGTCTGTGCGAGATACAGCCTCTAAAATCTAAACTATTGTTCACGAATTGGGAAATTTCCATTTTGATTTATTCATTTGTCTAACCATTGTCAGAGCGCCTCCTGTTTCGTTCAATAATAATTGTTTTAACCTCAAATATTTGTTATGTTTATTAAGTTTCGAAATTATAACGAACTAACCTTTTTTGTGTCGTAATAAAAATAATCATTAGACCATAGACAATTAACTTTATAATTAATTACTCATCTATTCTAATTTCGAATGTGTATTTCGGAATTCGAACCTGGCCGTTGCTCGCCGGTTCGGTAAGTTCGTAATTATTTTAAACATTCGAATTGAGAATGTAATCGGAACGCTTCAATAATCGCGTTTCGTTTCACGCACAAACCGAAAGCTGCTATTGAAATAATAAATTTAACGACAAATTCCGATAAGAATCGGGAACGGAGAACGCAATTTTCATAGATATAGCTCAATTAACAATTGGTTTCAATCGTGAAGACATTCTGGATAATAAAGTGCCACCCCCACGCACCCCGGGGGTGGCTCGAGGCAATCTTATTTCTGTTTGTAATATTGTGGTGTCAATTTCGCATATTGAAGTGTGAGCACGAATATGGAAGCCATTGTTAGAATCTATATTGTCTATGAATTTGAATTGTTCCGTTCTTATCCGTTAAATTGGATGTTTTGAATTCAAATCTTGTATTTTGCGCATCTTCCTGCGTTTTGATTACTTTTATGTTTTATTTTATTGTTATTTTGCAGGATTCTGTTGTATCAACACGTCCGTCAATAAATAACAACACAAATACACGTTCAATCATAAAAGGTGACAAACAAACTCAATGAACAAACACGCGAATAATGGCAATAAAAAATCAATGTGTTGCCATTGTGTAAAGAGGAATTACACAATATCCAATTGTGGTTCCGTCAACGAGCGTTATTATGAAAAAACGTTCACCCCACGGAATGGCGCGCGTTTATATCAATTCATCAATACTTAGGCGTGATCAATGATCAATAAAAAAATAGGGTATCTATGGTTCCCCTCCGGTAATAGATTATAGACGATAGCCACCATAATGTTGTGATTGGAACGAGTTTATAAACTTGTCTATTCAATTATCGAATTACATTTGAATTTATAATTCGTATTTCGAATCGATTTGTGGCGTCACGCTCTCGACTCGATAATGTCATTGTTAATAAATATTTTATTCGATTATTTTGTGTGATTGATTTTTATTGCTCAATTTAGATAACTTTTGAACACTTTTTAGACTTTTGTGAACTGAATTCATAGACTATTTCATAACATTGACCGTGGTCACGAGAGGACTCAAAAATGAAAATTGTTTCGTAATAAATTATTTTTATTCGCAATTAATATTTAATACACGTAACTCTAATGATCGATTAAAACATTACACTCCACTGATAACTCATTACAGAACTCGGTATATCTCGATAAATTAATATCGAATAATAAAGTAAGTCATTCGATTCTCGTCGCGAGTTCTCGGAACTTTAAACTCATTTCGTAATCTCGATCCATATGTACTTAATTACAGACGACAAATACAATGTAACAGTACGTCTGTCTGTGTATATCGACTGAGGGGGAGATAGGAATCGTATGTTTTCGGATTAATTCGTTCGTAAAATCGTCTCCACTCCTATAAGAATCGTAACTGTACTAATTGAATCTACAATTGCCGGGATGTCTGATTTCATTATGGGTATGTTCGTTTGTGTGTGTAAGGGGTAGGATCGAGTGCCACTCGAAAACTTTTACCGAAAAATTTCGCCGAAAAATCGGTTCGTATAGACAACACTAGAGGTTTCTATCATGCATGCGGTTATAAAATGAGGACGTATGGAAAAGGTTGCGCATTAAAAAAATATAGTTCCATTTTTAAATATAAATTAAGAATCGACGTCAATAAGTAAGAGAACAATTTTGAAACTGGAAAGTGTCAATGCAGTATTCCTTTTTTAAATTTGAATGTTCAAACTTGGAAACTTTCAATAACAACACAAGTTTTAACATCAAAAATCTCCGCAGAACATAATTTATGATTAATTTTCAATAAATGTCTTCAAGAAACACCCCTCTATAGAGATACAAGGAAACTAAACATCAAACATTCATACTTAATAGTTCGTCCTTAAGGCAATCTTTGGAAACTGTGCTACACATCGATGGTATACCAAATTGAATCTTAAGACAACAGAATTAAAGCACAGTTTAGAATGTATTACAAAAATGATTCGTGAATATTGGTATTCGAAGTTTGAATGTGGGTGAGGAAATTGAAAATATTCTAAATCTTAATTTAAATTTTGAATTTAGTTTGTAATGCTTCTATTGTTTTTCTTTGTTTGAATTCAGAATTTGAATATCGCGTTCGTATTTAGGGAAAATAAAAAAATATTAACAAAAGTTATAAAAGTTACTGAAATGACATTATCATTGTTATATTGAAGAATATTTTGTTATTATTTTCCGTACTTGAACCACTAGATGGTATAATCAAAGGACAATAAATAAAAAACAACCCCAAAACATTTAAAATCCCCACAAAAATAATGAAACACACCACTCGTGAAAAAAAAAACATAAAAGGGCAACAAAGAGGTCGGACTCATTTCAGTCTCATGTCCCGATACCATAATCGATGGCTCTTGAAAAAAAAAGCTCAAAAGAAAATTGGTAGCGTATGATCTTTGCGGAGATAACTACCCTTGGGGGTGAGAGGAAGGAAGGGGTAATGGGGGCTAAGATGCGCACCGTCACACACACGGCCTAATCACCCTCCCCTTTGCCTATTGCCCAAATTGGCCGCTCGGCTGCCGTTTCATATCGACATGTTTTAGACGTGCTCTCATCATACTTATGAATGCATTTTTGAACTTAATATTTGTGTTTTGAAGAGGTTAAGGTTGTCTGTTTTTTGTAAAAGGCAATTTTAGATGTTAAGGAAATTATTTCAATAACTTAATTGTGATATTTTCTTAAAAATAAATTATGGCTTGTTTTTAAAAGAAAATAGAAGAAAGTGTACCACAATTAATTCATTTTTCAAATTAATTGTAATTAAAAAAAAACTGAATTTCAAATTCGAAACAAGAAGAATAATATTACCATTAAGATGTATTCTATTATTCAAATAGTTTTTAAAAACACATTTGAAAATCGAACATCTCCCTCGAAAATATAATAAAATCGTTCCTTAATTCACGTAATGTATTCACTTGAAAACTCAATCTTACGTTCTTTACAATAAGAGCTACACAATTTTAATATAGTTCAGTGAATATTGAACTGTATGTGTATTGAAATAAGGGTCATGAATGTTTTTTGTTTAGCAAAAAGGGTGACATCTTTGAGGGATGCTAAGTATTGCTAATTATTGTGAACGTGTATTGATTCTTTAATTTCTGGGAGACGAAGTAATTATGTAGAGTTACAATAGACTTTAAATAGAACACAATTTACTTTAAAAAGTTAATTTTAGAGCAAACATTTGAAAACGTTCTTTATTCAAGTAAATTCTTTATTTGAAAAGTTGAATCTGACGCGCGAATAGTTTTTTATTCTTAATTCAAAATTTTACTTTTAAAAGTTTTTATCGATTATAATTTTGTTATTATTTGTTTTTTCAATGTTGCCAGGATTTAAAACAAAAAAAGCAACATTCACACAAGTCAAGTAAACACTATAAGGATAGTTGAATTACTATTTATAAACGGTCGGCGATTAATTCTTAAAGCTCATAATTATACGACAATATACATTAAAGGTGCCGCTTCTTACTAGAAAACAACTTACAAAGAATAAATAAATAGTAGTAATACCATGTAAAAATAATTTATTGGACATGGAATTAAAAACCAAAATGATTTGATATTTTTATTTTGAGTGATGGAAATCACATATTACGAGACTAGATAAATTAACAATCATGAAATTATGTTTAAAAGTTCTTTAGTATAGCATAAGAGTCTACAAAAATATATTGTTCAAGGGTATTAAAAAAAATAAAAAATTGACATATGCAAAAGATCTCATCGGGCACACATCAAGTTAATTTGTATGCAAAATTAACCAAATAACAATTTACAAATAGGTAATAAACAAATATAACGCCGAGACGCTAACCATCTGTTACAAAACGAGCCGCCATTTTGTAATTACTCTTAAATACCAGTGTCATTGCACACCTCATAAACGGAATTATTTCTAGAACTTACTATACTTAACCTACTTCATAAAAAACGTTAATTAATAACAATTTTGTTTATAATTGCTTAAGAAAACATTATAAAAGTATTTTAATGTGCAGAGTTGATCTCGTGTCGAGTATCTGATGTTGTTGATCTTTGGAGCGTTCTTTGTCCTGTATGTACTCAGAAATGAAATAAAATGACAAACAGTTGATGGACGAATGTAACTATTTTTGTTCTGCTTGAATAAATCGACTACATTTTAATATAATCGATTAAAGAACATGTCTTCTAATAAACAAGGCTTTTGTTTAAAAAGAAACGATTGCACTAGTTTTATTGAAATGAAATGCACAAATAATCGACTAAAAATACAAATCAACTATAAAACGATCTCTTAACATTCCTAACAAACAGACGTTCATTACAAACTCGACTAAATTACAGTTACAGTCGACTAAACACATAGGGAAGTCGACTAAATAATGTAAATAATCGACTAAGTAGTGCAAATAATCGACTAAACGATGGTCACAATCGATTCACTCTACAATTACTGGTTGTTTGAGCTAATAGCGAGCCATTGTGGTGGTGTCTATGATTGCTGTAGTTTTGACATTATGACACCAAGGAGGATTCAAATTAATTTTAGTATTTACAACTACAATGGTATGTAAGCCAACAGTTTATTAAAAACAAGTAATTCGATTTTTAAATGAGAAATTTACTTATAAAAATAAAATGAGTTATTGCTGGATTTTATAGTTTTTTTGGCGGATTATAAAAACATTTTCATCTCATATTATCGATGAAATTAAATTTATTAAGTTAATCTTTAAAAAACAGTAAATATATTCCCATTAAAAACTAACAAACAACAAGAAAAACTAACTAAGAAAAACCCATTTGAGTGTAAGCATTTGAAATAATAAAAACAATTTTAAAATAAATAAATATTCTACTCTATTCAAGTATTAATTCCATTTGACATAACCCACAGATAATGCAATAGTTGGACCAAAGAGTTGTGTATCGTTTTCTATTCTCTTTATTCTGTCATATTATTTGCGTACCAACTCTTTGCATACGGGCTTTTCGAGAATTAGATTCATGCTGGATATGACAACAGTGTTTAAAATTTTATTATAATAAAAAATGTTCTCCTTTCTCTCTTTTTAAACTTATAATTATAATAGGTAATTATTTTGTTAATTTTTCGTAGTCTACCATTTTTTTTTTATTTTAGATATTTAAAAAAAAACAATTATCTCTATGCACAATTCTTTAGCAATAAACGTCACATTATACGAAAATAAATAAGTACCTTAAACAAAAAAAACATAATGAATGGAAGTGATACACAAAAAGTCTATACAACTTACAACAAACCAACAACCTAAATTAACCAGAAAAACGTTTTTCCATTACATTTTCTCATTCTGACCAAATAGTAATTGATCGGTGGTGAATAAATAACGGACGAAGCAGCCAATTCTCATGTGTCAGTAATCAGTAGAGGTAGAGGCCCCTAATCACGAGTCACATCCAGTAAAACTACGTCCGCGTCCAATCCCCCTTCCTCCATTGTATTTGCACAAGTCTTAAATGCTTTATTTCGTCTATTTGTACAGTCTAATTAGAAAACTCTGTATCTATAATGGCTAATGTTGAATTGTCGCTTTCTGTTCAACTTTACATCTGTGTAACAGTTTTTTTATTTGAATATCGAATGCTTTTAAAGTTTGAAATGGAGACTATGTTACTTTTTAATTACATTTAAAAATGGAATATTGTCTAAAGTAGTTCATTCAAATATCGAACATATTTTAATATGTTTTTGACATTATTGAGTTTAAAATCGAATATTCAACTTTGATATAGCTATAAAGAGTTAATTAAATGAGTAAATCAACTATAAATGGGTGTTTTCCGCAACAAATAACTGTCTCATTTAACATCAGTAGGCGCCATCTTAATTTCGTCAATCTCCGGCGTTTGACGAATGACATCGGCAGATTTCCCGCGCATACCCTCTCGCTTCGGGAAGTCATCGGTTTACGCGCGAATAGTCGTTTTACGACTTATTTTATTTCGTCTATACAATTTCCCGTCATTTTCATCGTGGATTTGTAGTAAAAAATAATTAATTAAAGAAACAACACACACATACGAAAACGGCTAATCTCATAAAACGCCCTAATGTGATAAATTAACAAAAACAGTTAATAAAACGAGCGGTACTAACGGCAACCTGAAAACAAAGCATTTTGCATTGAGCTCGAAAAAATTAACGTGCAAATTGCGTCCTTCGTTTTCTTTTTAGCGCACGACCAATCCGCACGAACCGCTGCATAGACAACGACTTTTAATTGCAACACCGAAACAATATTTTATTGTCTATGGTTTGCGCTTTTTTTTTCCGCCCCCACATCGCGGGCCGTTACTCAAAATTATCTAGCTTAGATATCAACCGGCGCGGCCATGATGTATGCCCTCTAACAACACGAAAAAAAATATATATTATTTTGTCAGATATTTTTCTTTTAATACGGAATGACGTCTGCATTGTAATTGGATGTATTCGCGTGCAGGTTGCGACGCTGGCGGGCGCGGGTGGTGTGAAAAAATTTGTATTCGGAATTTGTATTTTGGCCATAATTAATAGTCATTTCCTTTTAAATTTTACACTTTATAAATAGAACTTACTGTTCTTTTTTTAAGTGAATCTACTTAATTCGAAACAAATATTGGAATCGTTTCAAAAAGTGAATCGATACTAAGACAATCGAACATGCAACTAATTATCGTTACAAGGAAAATGCTGGCCGCATTTCCGACGAAAGGCAAATCGGAATACGAAATACGGTTGTCAATAGGACAGCGCGGCACCGCAACGATACAACTTTCATTTGGTCGGGTATAGACAGGTAATAAATGAGCTCCCAACTTATAATTGCTTTATTCCATGACTGAAACGGGGATCCATGCGAGGTTTATTGACGTTAACTTTGTTTTGTCTCTGGTCACGGTCAGTTGTCAAAGAGGTTTTACTTTGAACTTTGACACTTATTTTCTTATTTTTGTCTTGTGTGGTCATTGGAACTGACTGACTAATTGCAATTGAAGGATTTTACTAAATTTTAGCACACATATAGTCATCATGACGTAGGCTAATAAAGAAAATTTACAGGTCACAGCTAGTAATTACACAAATAATGATACTTAAATGTGTAATATCAAGCTATTTCAGTGCACCATTTGAACGAAATGCATTCAGTTTTCAGTTGAAATCAATTAAAATTTCAAAAAGCCGTGTGTCAACTCTTAAAAGCAATAATCAAAACGATGAGCCGCGATCGTCTCGTCACACAGACTGACACTCCACATCAAAAGTGCATAGACAAGTTTTCCCGCCACTTTTTGCCCGCCATTTGTTGACGTCACAAATTTTCCACTCAATTTGGACCTTAACCCGTCGACATAACGCGATCGAATTAATTTTTACCGTTTTCATAGCGTGTTTTCAATAAATTTGATTGATGATAGCGGGTTGGATGTCAATCATGGCCGTGTCCTGTAAATGCGTCTGGTCGTGTGAATATTTATGATTCGGCCACATGACGAGTCGCGCCCGTGCAAATGTTATTTTAATTGACGCGTATTATTAGGTTTAATATCAAGTATATTTTTGGTACATCAAACCGGGATTCGGTACAAAAGAGCCGGTGTAAACTTGCCTTAAAAGAACTAAACGAGTGCGCGGAAACTTTTGTTCTCATTGTCTATGGCCGGGCAGTTTGTCACTTATCATTTCCGAACGAAGCTCGTCGCATCAAACTAGCCGTATAGACGGACGCAAAAAGGATGAATCAGAAAGTTTCCGTGGCTGCGGAGGGCGTCTTTTTATTGTGCCGGTCAAATTGTGTCCGGTAATAGCGGGTGGGCCGGCTCGCCTCATGTTTGACCAGTTTGACAGATCGCCAACATGAATCCTACGTTTCGACGTCAAAATGGCGTATTATGCATTTTTCATTCGGCCACTTGTCTTTCACCACTTCTTTTGTGAGTGAACTCGTACAAATGCCGATCCATTGTCAAACAGGGAATTGGAACGTTCCTTTATTTTGAGTTTTAAAATGCAATTGATTGCTTTCCTCTTGTATTGTGTTCGGTTTTCGTTTTCATAACCTCCGAAACGGTTGGAAGTTAATTTTTCTCAGTTGTCAGCGACGTTATTGTCTATGGCCGGATTTCCGGACAATAACGAGTGTTTGAATTAAAAAGGGTTTTTATTAAAGTTTTGTTTTTAAAGCATTCTTTTTTCAAATCATAAAATAATAATTCGAATGATCAGTGTTATTTCGTAGCGTAACATTTTCGTAGCACGTCGTAGCAACTACGCGCTACGGAATGGGTCCTATATATTTTAAAACTTATTTATTGAGTCAGCTCATATTATTATGGAAGATACATAAGTAAGATCAATTATATAACCACACTCGAAAATAGGATACACATACACAATGAAATAAACGTATGAAAGTTACATACAAACATCACTACATAATAATGTAGCTTGATAAAAGCCAAAAATAAACAAAAGTTACGCGTAGTTGTAGTCAAAATGGCGACTAACATCATCACCAAGTGACATTATTAAGTAAATCTCATTAGAACTTGTTGCAAAGAGGTTTTATTTTAAAAAGGGTATTTGGGTAATAGGCGTCACGGAGTGAAACACACAGACGGACTAAAAAGGTTGTAATTAAAGTAAAAATGTGGTGAGCGTTCAATAAAAACCTGGGGATGACAATTTGGTAGTGTTTAATTGTGGGACCCTTTGACCTGCACGGCCCTTACACACGTAAGGGATGAACAGTAGAGACATTTTCTTGATTGCAAAATTGTGTAGTTTCATTATAACTTATACTTATATTATGAAAGAGTTTTATTTATTGAACTCGCTTATATCAGGAACTTTCTGAAAATATTTCTAGTAACTAATATTATAAATGTGAAAGTAACTCTGTCTGTCTGTCTGTTACCTTTTCACGGGTAAACTACTGAACCGTTTGACTTGAAATTTGGTACAGGGGTGCTTATGGTCCGGGAAAGAACATAGGATACTTTTTATTCCGAAATTCCCACGGGAACGGGAACTACGTGGGTGAAACCGCGGGGCGATGCTAGTTCTTGTATAAGTGTAAGAATATTCAAAGCATAAGTATTTTTTGTACTCCTATTAGCTGAATAGCCGTTTTCCCGCTTCCGCTTGACACTTAAACGTGTATTTTAATGGCGGTCAAGCGGAGACTGAATTGAGACAATAATTACTAGTGGTCCCGTGAATTCGGTCCCTCCATGGTGGTACCGGACCGTTACGGGGCATGGACAGGACTCGTGTTCACAGACAACACATTTTGTTTTTAATGTTGTTTTAGTATGGAGTGAACTGACTTTAAAAATGGCGGATTTTTAACTGTTAAGTAATTTTGTTGTGTCTTTTTGAACGATTTTGGTTGGATAATACATAAAGATATGTAGGTATGTATTGTAGTATACGCTCTACCTATTTATAAGCCCTATTCTTAAACCTACGTATCTCAGAAGACCATGAAAAGAAATCCAGTTAAACCTATATAATTGCTATTTTAAACCTTGTAGTAACCTACATAAGTTACATTTTTCCTTAACACCCATCAAGAAAAAGGTTATCAGTGAAGAAAATTTCGAATTTAAATATTGTGGGGCCACGAATGTGTCACTTGGCGGGGGCCGTCGCTAGATTTATGGCCACACACGTATCAGTGACTTTGCATACCGGGAAAGAATGCAAACATACATACAGCACTATAAAGTGTTATATAACTTACTAGTGAATAATATTAGGTATATCCTACTAATATAATGAATGCGAAAGTTTGTGGTGATATATGGATAGTTGCTTTTTACTCTTTCACGTGGTCACCATGTCGGACAGCCATCCGTAAATTGGCGGGTTCGATTTCCATGCAGGGTGATTATTTGTGTGAACCACAAATGTTTGTCTCGGACTGAGTGTGTGCGTAGTTTCTGATACCCTAGATACAAGTTACGAACTTAGTTATTGGTCAGTTACTATAATAAGATGATGATATTAAAACAAACCGCATCAAAACCCGATGCGTAGTTTTAAAGACCTAAGCATACATGGGGACATAAGGACAGAGAAAGCGACTTTGTTTTGTACTATGTAGTGATGACAGTCTGTGTATTACATATAGACAACAAAACATTGTTTATAACACATAAATATAAACTCAGGTATGTAAGTAAACAATAATATTTTTGTAAATATAAAATATCATATTGTAATTAAGTATAACTTTATATTATAGTAATTATTATATAATACGTATTGTTATAATACAATTCGTATTTATTAAATAACTAGCTTTTGTACGCAGCTTTATACATTCTTTAACTTTTGCAATACAAGATAAACAGCAGAATCATAGCTAAGAATATATTTTTTTTTAACTACAATAAAATGAAAATCGGTCCATCCGTTTGCAAGATAAGATGCCATAGACAAAAACACATTGAAATATATTAACACTTATATTTGCTTATGGTCAAATAATATCAATGACCACTTAATTTACTTTGTAATTACAAACATACAATTAAACTTTATTTATTACTATATACATAACTAAATATTATTATAAATATTAAACAAAAAATCTAAATTAATATTATTCAAATCAGTTGGTAATAAAATTAATAACTCGTGAAATAATTACTTGGAGATTGCGCAATGGATTATAATTGAGGTTCAGAATTTATAATATTGATTCGTCTACAGTTTCTAATTATATTAGACTAGCAGCGACCCGCGGTCTCACCCGCGTAGTTCCCGTTCCCGTGGGAATTTCGGGATAAAAAGTATCCTATGTTCTTTCCCGGACCATAAGCTACCCCTGTACCAAATTTCAAGTTAATCGGTTCAGTAGTTTAGCCGTGAAAAGGTAACAAACAGACAGACAGAGTTACTTTCGCATTTATAATATTAGTTAGGATAGTTAGGATTTATAACATGTATAATATGTACTTAAAGTTATTCTTTTAATAACTCCATTTTCCAATTTAATTGTGTTTGTCTCGGTCTGGGTGTGTGTATGAATGAGTGTGTGCGTAGTCTCTGATACCCTAGATACAAGTTACGAGCTTAGTTAGGGATCAGTTAATGTAATGAGATGATGGAGTAAATGATTATGTTATGTTATGTTAATTACACACTAAAACTATTTTTACTAATAATATAACTACAAAAGTTTCTAATAGATGGAAATTATAAAAGCTTGTAATAAAAATATCTAATTATAAAAGTAAATACAATCGTGACGTCAACATGTTTTTTTTTTCTTTTTTTATTCACAATAGTCTCAACACGTGATACTTCCGTGGCATCAATCTTTTCGATTCATATCTCCATGGTCGAGCGCTCACACCAATTGATACCTTTCGAAGGTCAGAAAATAACTCTTACACCACAAGCAGACTTAGTACTTATTGTTACTGAAATAAAGGTTATTTCTGCATGAAAATAAATGGAAATATTCGCTGATATAATGAAAATATCTTCAATATTACGCTACAAAGGAAATTATGAGTTGTAAATTTTTATTGCGTTTGTTTTTCGGTTTGTTCTTTTCACGTAATGATTGATATGAGGTTTTGATAAATAAATAGTAAGTCGAAATTTTTGTAAGAATCCTTTTTATAACGAATCGACAATACGAAAAGCCAATCCAAAACTATATACCTAACTAGTATCGCCCCGCGGTTTCACTCGCGTAGTTCCCGTTACCGTGGGAATACGGGGATAAAATATATCACGCACTGATAAATAAGCTTTGCATTAGTGAAAGAATTTTTTAAATAGGTTCAGTAGTTTCGGAGCCTATTCGTTACAAACAAACAAACAATCAAATCTTTCCTCTTTATAATATTAGTGTAAATAATTATCCCACCAAAAACATTCTGTAAAAAACTAGCCAAGTCTCGATGGAGCTGCTTGTTTAACTCTAAAAAGTAATGAAATCTAGACAGACTCGTGCCAAGTCTAAGGTTCCTTACTGCGATTTCTTTATTATTATAGTTAATGTTGTGTGACTTGGCCGTTGAACATTGTTTAAAAGGTTAGTAGTGGGTACATGTCAATTTTGTTTACACGTAATGTTATAACATTATTGAAATACGCAGCTTTATCAAGCCTACAATTGACTGGATATTGAATCAACATTTTTCAAGTGGCTATAATTAAGCAAATTTTCTATCGTCAATGGATAGGTTCTGGATTTTTTAAGATTGGTACAATAGCGTCATGGAGCACCTAGTTTTGTACCCTTGTGTACATACATGTGTACCCTTCAACGGCCAAGTCACACAACATTAACTATAATAATAAAGAAATCGCAGTAAGGAACCTTAGACTTGGCACGAGTCTGTCTAGATTTCATTACTTTTTAGAGTTAAACAAGCAGCTCCATCGAGACTTGGCTAGTTTTTTACAGAATGTTTTTGGTGGGATTTCATTTCTTTTTGTTAAAACTTGTTTATATTGATTTATTTTATTAGATTTTCTTATTTTATTTTTTAGGAGTAGTATTATATTATTAAGCGCCCCGCGGTTTCACCCGCGTAGTTCCCGTTCGCGTTTCCGTGGGAATTTCGGGATAAAAAGTATCTATACATAAATAGTTTTAAGCTACCTCCCCACAAATTGTCAGCCAAATCAGTTCAGCTGTTCTAGAATTATAATTCCCGTTCCCATTCCCGTGGGAATTTCGGGATTAAAAGTATTCTATGTGCTTCTCCTGGTTCTAAGCTACCTCCCCACAAATTTTCAGCCAAATCAGTTCAGCCGTTCTTGAGTTATAAATTCCCGTTCCCATTCCCGTGGGAATTTCGGGATTAAAAGTATTCTATGTGCTTCTCCTGGTTCTAAGCTACCTCCCCACCAATTTTCAGCCAAATCAATTCAGCCGTTCTTGAGTAATAAATTCCCGTTCCCAATCCCGTGGGAATTTCGGGATTAAAAGTATTCTATGTGCTTCTCCTGGTTCTAAGCTACCTCCCCACCAATTTTCAGCCAAATCAGTTCAGCCGTTCTTGAGTAATAAATTCCCGTTCCCATTCCCGTGGGATTTTCGGGATTAAAGTGTTCTATGTTCTTGTCCTGGTTCTAAGCTACCTCCCCACCAATTTTCAGCCAAATCAATTCAGCCGTTCTTGATTTTTAAATTCCCGTTCCCAATCCCGTGGGAATTTCGGGATTAAAAGTATCCTATGTCCTTTTCCTGGTTTTAAGCTACCTCCCCACCAATTTTCATCCAAATCAGTTCAGCCGTTCTTGAGTTACAATTCCCGTTCCCATTCCCGTATAATTCCCGTTCCCGTTCGATTATCCTAGTTTTTATAGTTTTCCCTTTATGTGGCCATTAAACCCTAACTCTGTACCAAATTTCAGCTCTCTAGGTTCATGGGAAGTACTAGTTCTATTTTGATGATCATGAGTGAGTGAGTGAGTGAGTGAGTGAGTGAGTGAGTGAGTGTCTAAAATGCGAAACTTTGCATTCGCTTAACTTGGGAACTAAATGACCTACAGACTTGAAATTTTATTTTAAGTATGTGATTGTATAGCTTACTGGATGACGAAAATTTCAGCGTTCTGGGCTTATCCAAAGGTTGTCAAATAGGGGTCTGAAAATGCGGCGAAAGGGTTCCTGTAAAGGATGGTACGGCAGTGTTTGCTTCGCGCTCGACTTGGCGGGGGGCACTGCCGTGCCCCCAGATTTATGGAAAAAGTTATAACCTTTTTAAAAAGTATAAAACCTCCTATAATTTTCGACGTTCAATAAAACCTACAATTGATTTAACCTTCTTCGTAATAACGACATCATCTTTTAAAAACAAATATTTGTAAATCAGTCTTCGAGATTCGTAATTAACATAATAATTCTAAAACAAACTGTGTCATATTATCATTTTTTTTATTAGACTTTTATTACTCTATTCAGGTTTTCCGGTTATATTTAATTTTCATGTTTTTAATGATAAATTGTAAGATAAAGTTAGTACAATTGAGATCGTGTAATGAGTCCTGAAAAATATTGATTCTGAACTTAGTTTTGAAGTTAGTCAATGGACTGGGCCATTTGGGTTCACTTGTTTTTATTTTTAGGCGTTTTGTATAACATAACGTAATCATTCACTACATCATCTCATTATAGTAACTGACCCCTAACTAAGTTCGAAACTTGTATCTAGGATATCAGAAACTACGCACACACTCATTCACGCACACACCCAGACCGAGATAAACATTTGTGGTTCACACAAATATTCACCCCGCACGGGAATCGAACCCGCAACCTTACGGATGGCAGTTCGGCATGGTGACCACTCTAAATGTAGTAGTCTAAGAAGTATGTAATCTAAGAATGTATTTCAAGAAAGTAAATTATATTTGTAAACTACTTACTAATAAATATTAAACTAACTTCTAGCATCTATTAAAAGCCCAAACAATCAATATCGAGACGATACAACCATAAAAGATCAAAAAGAAAATCTTAAGCGCGGGTATCTGTTATTGGCTTTTGTTTGCTTTATAATGTTTCTAATTTCTTAGTTTTACCAAGCTGTTGATACCCCTAATAAATAAATAAATAAATAAATAAATAAATAAAAAGTATAAATAAACTTTAAAAACCTCCTTAGAAACCTTCAAAAAGTCCTTAGAAACCTTTAAAAATCCTTAGAAACCTATAAAAAATCCTTGGAAACCTTTAAAAACCTCCTTGGAAACCTTTAAAAAATCCACTAACACAAATTTTATCTCCCGCAGATAGCACAGCTAGTTGAAGACGTGCGCCGACTCCAATCGTCGCTTGCAGCGCTGCAGGAAGCGCACGCACAGCAGCTGCAGCGGCTGGAGGAGCGGCTGGACGAGAAGAAGCAGCACATCGCACGGCTTGAGGCACGGCTCGACAACCAGCGGGACTATGATGACTTGAAGAGGGAGATTAAGTGAGTTGAACAAGATATTTACGAAGCCTTAGTATTGACTTTTGTATCGAAGATTTGGGAAATATACGATAGTTTTTAGGACATGTGTAGATTATTTAGAGGCTGAAAAATATGATATCTTTCGAATGGCGAAAAGTTTTTGCAAGTGCGTAAGTCTGGGTTTAACTTCAGAAACAGTTTCCTCTCCATAATAAATTGATAATATCTTAGCAGCTACTCCTAAAATTACATTTTCCATACTTGACCGACCAATTAATTACATCAGTCAAGCAGTATTTAATTGCCTTCTAGACCTACTAGTTTGGGGAGAGCGTTATTACCATTTCATTCTTAATTTATTAGGAACTAGCAGCGCCCCGCGGCTTCACCCGCGTAGTTCCCGTTCCCGTGGGAATTTTGGGATAAAAAGTATCCTATGTGTTATTCTGATGTATAAGCAAGATTATTGTAAAGTTTCATTAAAATCCATTCAGTAGTTTTTGCGTGAAAAAAAAAAAAAAATACATCCATACTTACAAACTTTCGCCTTTATAATATTAGTAGGATATTATTAAGACGATCGTTCGTATTCTCATAAAAAACCTTGCACTTCCCTCACGCCGGAGATAACGCTCAGTTCGTTCACCTGTTCTCTTTGATAACCGTGTTTGTTCTGTGGGGCAACTGCCACAGACCTGCTCGAAGGCTGCCACAACCTACTGATAACACTGCGTTATATTGCACCTAGGATGGCTGGTCTGTTTACCTATTATTTTCTGTTGTATGTGAGTAGGAATGTAGGAATTGTGAGTTATATATGTACTAGAACGGTGCCTTGCAGTTTCACCCGCGTAGCTCCCGTTCCCGTAGGAATATTAGGATAAAATTATGCTAAAAACCTTCCCACTGAATCACTCTATCTATTAAAATAAACCGCTTCAAAATCCGTTGCGTAGTTTTAAAGATCTAAGCATACATAGGGACAGAGAAAGCGACTTTGGTTTATACTATGTAGTGATGGTATCGAATTGAATGATATTAAAAAGAAGTATTTATCAAACCTAAGATTTGAGCTAGAAAAAACCTAAGTGTTTCTGAGATTGGCGCGTTCAAACAATCTAACTGTAACTCTTTATAATATTAGTATAGATTTCGGTAAATAAAACACTAATATAGGTATTGAAGCTTACAATATATCCGTACGTAACTTAACAAGGAAAAACTCTTTCAAAGATAAACTTATCTTTGTAAATACGAAAACAAGAATTGCAAGTTCTATAAAACAACACATTTCGCAATGCAGATTGAATCACAAATAAAGCTTATATACCTTCCTTATATACTATAAACATTACATGCATCTGTTTATATACTGCGCCTAACAATAAGGTGTTAGTAAATAAATATTAATGTAATCTATGTGTTTGCTTAGTGTACCTTTGACTGATAACGCAACGCGGCGCCTGCTCTGTCATAACGTATGTACAAACAAACAAACACACTTTCAATGTTTGTCAAGCTTGGAGTGAAAGAAATGTGATTATTTTTTTATTTGTGAAAGCGACCGCAATTAAAAATGGAATAAAGGTTTAGAAGATGTTGTAACATATTGTAGAGACTGCAATTTACTTTTAAATATGGCTGTGCCCCTCGGTTATCCCGTGGGAATTTCGGGATAAAACATAGCCTATGTCCTTGCCCGGACGATAAGCTACCCCTGTACCAAATTTCAAGTCAATCGGTTCAGTAGTTTAGTCGTGAAAAGGTAACAGACAGACAGACAGAGTTACTTTCGCATTTATAATATTAGTAAGGATATTCGTTATTCATTCCTTCTAATGAAAACCTTATCATATAAGTTAATAACTTAAACTAATCAAGTAACTAAACACTCTTTAAACAAACCGTCTTATATTCATCAAAAAACCCAACTAAGTACATACATACAGACATCTCAATACCAAAGCATTGTACTTAAACCAAACATTTCAAGACAACTTAGGATGTGGTGAAGTCACAATAAGACGTTTATGACCGAACCCGGCTGACATAACATAGTTCAAAGCGGACATATGATATGGCCACCCTAATTTACGAACTCATTTAGAAGAACTCACTTATTTTGGTATTTTCGACCGAGTGTACTTAGTTGGTGACATGCCTGCTATGTCGAAGGTTACGGGTTTTATTCCCGTTCGAGATAAATATATGCACATGACATAAACGATGAATGACATAATATTATTACGTGGGAAAATGGTTCGGAAGAAAAACGGCGCTAAAAAAAAGTATAATACACTAGCGGCGCCCCGCGGTTTCAGCAGCGTGTTTCCCGTTCCCGTAGGAATATGGAGATAAAATTATGCTAAAAACCTTCCCACTGAATCACTCTATCTATTAAAACAAACCGCATTAAAATCCGTTGCGTAGTTTTAGAGATCTAAGCATACATAGGGACGTGGGGACAGAGAAAGCGACTTTGTTTTATAAAAGGTTTTATACTATGTAGTGATACTTGTATAGATGTATAGCTATATAGCTTCTATCGTTGTTCTTCTTTATAATATTAGTATAGATACATATACTTACCTATATTTAACAAGAAATTATCGTTGAGAGATATAAGGTGTCTACGAGGCAGGCTCCATTATAAGCCAGCGATTAGGTAAACTTTGATAAATTGATTAAACTCTAATCACTGGTTATCTCGCGGTCTTGATTGATCTCTTCCGTGACATCAAAATGGCTGCTGTGATGACAATGCATTCTTTGAATTAGGTTAAATTGAAGGACATTGAACCTATTAAAATAATGTTTTAATTTAAAGATGGTAAGCGTAGGTTTTGGAACTTAAAGAAGTAATTTTGTTGGTATTTTTTTTTTCTTGGGCTTAGTGATGCATTTTCGGTATTCAAATTGAGTTGAGTTTGAGATCACCAACATGCTTTAGGCAAACGTGGTGACTACACCCTTTCTTCCTATCATTAGTTAGAGAGAGAGCTTTGCAATAAGATTTTGCAGGCACGAAATAAAATAACTAACATAAAGAATCAACAACTACGCATAAAATCATTCATACAACATTTAATAACTTCAAATGCACAATCAGAACGACCCTAGAACATACTTTGACAGATAAAGCAACTGTCACAAACGTCAAAGTCAAACTTTTTTTTTTCACAAAAAACGAAACAACGACGGAGGTCTCCCAGCCAAGGAGTATCTAATCATCCACTTGTGACACAATCCCACATCGGAGTCACATATAACTGCTAAACGATTTCAGATAAGGAATTTAGCATCCCACCGCTATTTGAACTATTTATTAAAGCAATCGCTCCTGAGAACTTCCAGTGGGAAACATAAATATCGACTGTTAAAAATAATATCCCAAAAAAACTATTTTGTATCCCAAAAAGGAAGTTTACACAATTTTATACGAGTTTTAATCTTGTTTTTCTTGTGTATCAAGTGTCTTAATGATGTCGTATTTGTTGAAACGTATTTTTTATTCTAGATTTTTTCAGTGATTTTTGATATGTTATCTTTTAATGTCAACTAATTATATTGAGTTGTGATAAAGTTTTTACGTGTTCTTCATAAGTCGGTTCGATAAAAGAATAAATTTAAAAAAAACCTTTTTAAAAACAAGTTTTTTTTAGCTTTTATTGCATTGTCATGGGACTTACAAAAGTATGCCAAATTTCAGCTCAATCGGATAGCCAGAAGTGGTCGAAAAATGGCTTGCAAGATTTGATTACAGACAACGGGACAGGTGACACTAAATAAAAGCTTGTAATATACTCAATCGATACAAAATATCTGTTTAAACGATAGTAATTAAATAACACGTTAAATTCTCATAAAACAATAGAACATTTTAACTTGTATGTTGTTTTTACCAATATGGCGGACGGTCGGCTCCTTTGATCTCTCCTCAAAGGAGCCGACAAAGGCGCCGACACGCGACAAACGCATAAAGCTTACTGCACACTTAACACTTATTTCGGTAATAGTTTAACTATCATTCGATTGATTTTATTACGGGAAGACAGTGTGTATGACACTTTATGATCAGTGAGTTTAAAGTTGTATGCAAATTAGATCTTATTGCTTGGGTATTATGGTTGAAATTTGCTTGAATTGAATAGATTTATGTGTATGAAGTTATACTCAAAGGAAGCTATATTTATATGTGTAATTACTTGCTAACTGACTGACTGATAAATCAAGTCAGAGTCTAAACTAAACTACTAAATTAAACTCTTTGAAATTTCTTTGAGAAAACTTGATGGAATTTAATTTTTGAAGCAAGCTATGAAAATTGTTATAACCGCGATATATCTATTCGAAAACTATTTTTCATTCAATAGTTTTATTCAAACTTATTCCGTGAACCAATTTAAACAATTATCCACCCCCAAAAACAAAAACACAATCAAAAATCAATTTACCCAAAAATACCCAAAGAAATACCGATATTCCTCCATAACTCATAGGGGGGGGCAACAAACAGTAAGATTGTCAAACGGTAACACATTATCTAATAACACGACACGGTCTGTCTGTTTGTTATTGTGTAGCACGCGAGTTCGATTCCCATCTGTGGTATTCACATCATCTCTTAAAACTATATATACTTATCAAGAACTGATGTACAGAATATTGTTCTGACTGTTCATAGTATAAAATAAAGTCGCTTTCTCTGTCACTATGTCCCTATGTATGCTTAGATCTTTAAAACTACGCAACGGATTTTGATGCGATTTGTTTTAATAGATAGAGTGATTCAGTGGGAAGGTTTTTAGCATAATTTTATCCTCATATTCCTACGGGAACGGGAACTACGCAGGTGAAACTGAAGGGCACCGCTAGTTCTGTATATAATAACTTTACTGACTGACTGATGTATAAAAGGCAACGCTGATCTAATCTGTAATTACTGAACAAATTGAGCTGAAATTCGGCACGCAAATAAATCATAACTGTGAGTGAAACTATGGAGCACTGCTATAAAAATCTTTAAAACTACGCAACAGATTTTAATGCGGTTAAAATAAAGAGGTTTGCAAATATAATAAAAAATCCACAGATGTCAAATCTGTAGCTTATAAAGATCGAATCAAAAAACTAACCACAAATCAGCTACCTAACTCATTAATACCCAGTTAAATACCAGTAATAACTCCTATAATACACAGTTTAAACTGCAGGATATACCTCGGGCAGTTTATTGCTTATTTATCCGAAGGGAGAACGGAGGATTAAGTTATAGCCTGCCTCCGAAATTAAGGCTTAACGGCGTTCGGTAATGGATTGATTTTCCACCGGTTTCTTGGCTTAACATCTGACGCTGTACCTGTTTAATGTAATCTACAGATTTCGATTTTCAATCTGCATAATTTTCGATTTTAAATTTTAATTAGATTTGTTATTGGATGTTTATTTAGGGGGATAATATTATAAGAAAGAAGTTTGAACGTGCTAATCCTAGGAAAAATATGTTGTCCGATCAAATCTATACTAATATTATAAAGAAGTAAAGTTTGTGTGTTTGTTAAATTGTAAGGGGTAATCTCGGGATCTACTGAACCGATTTCAAAAATTCTTTCACTAATGGAAAGCTAACATAGGCTATATTTTATCCCGGTATTCCCACGGGAACGGGAACCACGCGGGTGAAACCGCGAGACGCCGCTAGTCATTAATAAAATAAGTACCAAGAATTATCATGAATCTATTTATTGTATTTTTTACTAAAATTATCCAATATTTTATTACCATATAGTTTCGTTATTTTCATAATTCCGTTATGAAACTTCCGATTATATCATCCTACAAATATTATAAAGCCGAATGTTTGTGAGTGTGGATGTATGGATGGATGTGTTGAGGTGTGGATGTTTGTCACACTTTCACGCAAAAACTACTGAATGGATTTTAATGAAACTTCACAATAATTTAGCTTATACATCAAAATAACACATAGGATACTTTTATCCCGAAATTCCTACAGGAACGGGAACTACGTGGGTGAAACCGCGGGGCGCTGCTAGTTGATCTATATTCCTACGACAGATTGATTAGAAACATTACTGACGACAATACAATAGCTCATACTGTACATTCTCACGGGACCCTAATGAACGCTTGTTATAGTATAATTTACTTGAATTATCGACTCTGGAGTTCTGTATCTTACTTATAATACGACATGAGTTTTGCAATACTCATATTTTCGTAGTGGATATAAGTTTTGAGCTAAAAATGTTACTATTAAGTACTGCTTTTAATCCCAATCCCATGGGAATTTCAGGATAAAATATCCCATGTTTTAGTCCCAGTTATAAGGAACATCTGTACCAAATTTAATCTAAATCAATACAGTAGTTTTTGCGTGAAAGAGTAACAAACATTCAAACTCATAAACATATAAACTTTCGCATTTATAATAGTAGTAAAATTGTATTATTCATACTTATAAACCTTCATCTTGAATCACTCTATCTATTGCTAGAAACTGTAATAATATCCACTACTTAGTTTAAAAGATCTAAGAGAAAATACAGAGGGACATACGACAGAAATTAACTTAGTTATATACTACGTAAAAATCGCCACTAAACTTACATAAAAGTGATTGCTTATTAACAAGCATTTTCCAATATTTTTATAAATTTTGCAATACAAGAAGTGTTTTAAAAATAAAGTCGATAACCTGCAGTTGAATGTCCTAACCAGCCATAATTACATAAAAACGGAACATAATCTCACATCACCACCTACAAACAAGAGATTAAACTATCGAGACATTAAAAAAACTATTCCTAATCAAATATAATTATGGAAATAACACCCAAATGAAAAAGCGTTTGTTTGAACATACCTCCATCTTGGAACAGATAAAGCCCAAAAATGTCGTGTTTACGAAGAAAACAAATAGAAAACTCGTCTAAACTGAGTTAATTAGCGTTTAAACATACCGTGATTTACATAAGATGCATTATGTTGTCTCCAACGAATGGCTGGTCATAGACACACCTGTTCTCATTTGCTTAGGCGATGTTTGCGTTCATAAATTACTTACTAAAATTCTAAGTTTTTTCGATGTTTGCTCGGAATGTGTGTGAGAGATGTAGTTTTGGACAACATGAGGTGTATTGTCGATGAGGCGAGGCCCGATTGACCGATTGGTCGCGATTGGCCGGCGGTGTGGGGGCGTGGCCTGCGTTATCGGCTCTCGATCGGTCACTGATAACCAGGCGATCGTGACGTCACTCCATTGTCTTGTATGTACCCGCCAATACATTGATTGTACATAATATTATTATTGGGATTCTGTGTGGCGTTGCTAACTAACGATAAAGATATTCTGTTAATAGTTATCATGGTAATTAGCACTTATTCATCCGTGATCATGGCGCTTGCAACAGCGTCGTAATATCGGAAACTCGAAATAAATAATATATATGGTAAATATCCCGTTAATCATAATAATTTGCAAGACATTCTTATTACAATTTATGTAGAAAAAAAGAGCAAGTTTTTTGCTTTGTGTATTATTTTAATTTGAAAATCACTATGTCAAAAAAGAAAAAGACACCTAATGAGAATAGAATCTGCTACTCGATTCCTACACATCATTCCTTTCTCTTCTACACATTATCTCTAATTTCACCCAAAAATTCGTCAAACAAGAAATCAAAAAGACACTCACCAAGACTCGAACCCGGCACATTAAGACATTCCTATCATATTCTGATTGATGTAATTCCACCGAGGGGGCTGTAACAACCCTTTTGAAGACATATTTCTTAATGTCTGAGGGAAGTATTGATTGACAAATTATGAATTCCGAACGCGAAATTTGACGGAACTAATGACAAATATTACATCAAAAGAGTTGGTAAGATAGGGTTGTTATTTGGATTTACTTGCGGTAGTATTTCTTGAGAGAAGAGTTTTAAAGGAAACAATCAGACTTCGATTTCGAAATATTATGGGATCAATCGGAAGGAATATGCTAAAATAGGTGAAGAATAAATAAATTGCTGATATAAAAAAATATACTTAACCGAAATGAGAACTCCTTTGTTTAGGTAATAAATTCGGTTGATAAATGAAACTAAAATTGCTTATTCTTACGAGTGCTTATCACAAAAAAACAATTAAATTTAAAATTTAAAAACCCCCACCACAATTATTTTCAAACCCCCATAACTTTTAAACGGGTCAACCGGTTTTCAAACTTATCTAAGAACACTCGCACGTCAGTCACCTTTAATACAAAAAAAACTAAATTGAAATCGCTTCATCCGTTCGGGAGCTATGATGCCACAGACAGACAGATAGACACACACACACAGACACGTCAAACTTATAACTTATATCTTTTTGCGTCGGGGGCTAAAAATCTATGAACTACATTTTAACGTAATATCGTCACCAAACTTTATAAATGTATCTATCTATAAACTCTATAGATACAGGTAACCGAAGACCGCCCTACATCTGGAAACTTTAAAATATAAACTTTGTAAACGACACATATTTCGTCTTAAAGCTAATAAACGTTTAGTAATTAATTCAAAAACAAGCATTAGGGGGGGTGCACATCGGTTACACAGTTTGGTTAATAAAATATTCAGTGTGTAACATGCTTTAAACTGAAGGCTTTTGGCCGAAGACAAAGATGCTTTTAAGCCTTCGTTTGGGACAGAGGAATGGAGACGCTCTCGTATAAGAATATTTTTAGAAGAACTCTAGTTTGGTTTTATTCCTACTAGCTTTTGCCCGCGTGGAATAATGACTTCTGGCAGAATTTGGCTTTTCCCCCTTTTCTCTTCCTAGGGGGGAACTTCTAAAAATCCTCTCTTAGTGGTAGCCTACTCCCCCCAATAAACACTCGTGCCAAATTTCAGCTGTCTACCAGTAGTTTCGGCTGTGCGTTGTCTGTCAGTCAGTCAGTAACGGAAGAGTTTTATATTTACAGATTTATTGCGATGAAAATACAGTCTAAATTACGATAAAAATCATTTGCTTTTGAGCTATATCTCTGCAATGAAGTACTTAAATCTTTTGCTAACTAGATTCGGCACCTTTACAAATATTTCAAATAAATACAACTTTAAAAAAACTACGATTTAAAAGCCCTTCGTCTCTCACTAAAAAGTACGATTTCAAAACCTCTTATCTCACTTAAACGTTTTTCAAAAACTATTGCCCCATTTCCAAAATATGACCAAGGCGTCTCCATGTCCCTATATCCGTCGTATCCTATTAAAAGTGTTCCCTCCTCACCCACTTTCGCGAGTACCTTCACCATGTCACCAAGTTAAAGTGGTACCCACTCTCTTCATAATGTATTACTTTTTAAAGCATTCCCAAACTGGCCACTTTATAATGCTGGGCATAAACAATGTAGTTTTCTTCTTCAAAATCTAAGTTTTAAATTAGAGATGGCGTTTTTTTTGTATCAGGGAAGTAGCTTAACTTTTCATCCCCTATTATGGTGGGATAGCTTTCGTCAATAAATGGGCTATCTAACGCAAAAAGAATTGTTCAAATCAATTTAGTAATTCCTGAGATAGCGTATTCAAACTCTATCTCTTTATTATTACCCAAAAATATTTAGGAATCGGTAATTTCCGAAAATTTCGGAAAAATCCGCAAAAAAAATACAACTATCTAAACCAGTCAATTAATTATCAACTACAAAACGTTAAGTTACATCTCCAGCAGTATATTGTTACCTGAATCAGTTCCGAAGTTCACCTTGCTCCCCCCATGGGAGGCGCTGAACAATAGCTAATATTGTGCACGATTATTGCCGGATGCATACTCGCTTTGGGAGGGTAGGTTAAGTGGACTTAAACTATTGCACTAATCATTTTATGTTATTTTATACTCCTATGTTCAGGTGAAGTAGGGCTGTGTTGTAGTGCAATTTTACGGTTTTTGTTACCGATTCGGAAATATTTCGGAATTTATCGATTCGTAAATATGTACTGGATTCTTGTCAATAAATTTATATTTATGTTATAACATAAAACAAGATCTTCGTTTTCTGTTTGTTATAAAATCAAAGATAAAGATAAGATTTTGCTATTTAAGTTTTTCAATACAAAAACCAAGTTCCATCGTTCAGTCACACTCACAAAACAACAAAATCAAACCGTTCAACTCCAACAACGTCATGTAAAACCTAATAAAACACAATTAACGTACAACAAACAATATTAGTATATTCATTGAATCGTAACATCAGGTACAATAAACCTCCCGTCTTCATGCAGTATTCACACCAGCACAACCCTGCCGATTAATTCTCTATATATTAAATCGTAATTAAGCAACCCTATTGTGTAGAGGTGTTAAAATCTTCCCGTCGAATCGATACATTGCCGAACAAATCGCCCGACCGATCGGCCGACTAGTCGAATCGGCAATTACCGCTATATTGTATTCAATTCACATGTGTATTATTATCGAATCGTAATTTGTATTTACTAGTTTGTGTGCTATACCTGTGATTAAGTTATTAGGTAGAGGACATTTAATTTGAATTTACTGGCAAGCTGTTTACTTTTGAGGGTTAATTGGGTTGGTGTATTGTTATAGAAATTGCTTTCGATATACTAGTTGATACAGTTTTCAATATTGATAAGTATGGAATATGGTACCTTAATACATAAATAGAAGGCTCTGAGGTTTTTCCTAAAAGCTCATCAAATTGAGTGTAAAAGTATGTTGCCCATAGGTTAATAGATGACTTTAAATAAGAGAATGTATGTGATAATATAATAGAATAATGCGAACACAAATGAAGAGTGAGGGTGGTTATTATCAGCGGGGCGTTATCTGGCGGAGTGAGGTGCGTCCGAGGGACCCGATCTCAATAAATTTATGAAAGGAATATTGCCAATAAGGGCACCGGCATATCCTATTAATTAGAATACTTAATTAATTTACCTGAAATTGTTTTAATCAATTCGCTTCTGCTCAATTTATTAAGGTGTATTGGAAGGTCGCCCTTGGGCTAATTAAAGGTTTTCTTTGGGGCTTATCGAACGAGTTATAATACGGCACATTCGTGAAATATTAGGGTGTTTATTAACGTATTAGGATTATGTTTTAATCTTTGCGGTTTTGTTGTTGCAGCATGCTCCGCTCGCTCGAGTTGGGACCCAGCGAGCGAATCGAGCGGAAGTTGGAGCGCTCGCCGAGCGGACCGCCGGCGCGCGACGAGCGAAGCTCAGTGGAGCGCGAGCGAAGTGCCGAGCGCCGGGACCAAGGTACGTCCCTAGTGGTCACCTATAACTTGACTAAACTCATTAACCGAGTGTCGTACGCCGCGCCGGCCGGGCGAGGCCGCCGGCGGCAGGTAGGTCACACGTCACACTCGATACCTCCGCCGCGATAACGCACCATCGAGATTAAATACTATCATAATTCTGTTTTAATCGACGATAAATTGTGATCATTCTTGGAAATGCAACGGCAATAAAAGTGTCCATTTTAGGGAGACGCGAGGAAGACACATTAGCGTGGAGGTAATGTCCCGTCAGGAAGCGCGGCCGCGGCGGGCGCTTATAGATCACCCGCGCAGATAGCCCACACAGATTTATGGCGACACAAATATTAAGAATTCACCATAATGCAAAACGAGCGGAGTGATAGCGGCGCGCGGCGGTTCATGTCGTTAGTCAAGTTATAGCGTGGCGTGTCACGTCCGCGGCTAGTCGTGTTCGCTTCACTTTTCTGTGTCGAGAGGAGCCTGCCTCCGTCCACACCACAGCCCGCACCTCGGCCATGCCGCTCACGGACGCGCGTAATCGTTCCAACACTTAGGTATTCTCTGCATGCGAACATCAAACGCGCCGCGACCTCAGACTCGGTGTACGTGGTGCGAGCGTGCCCCCGCCCCCCGTCCTGGTGACCCCCGCGCCCCCCTCCCCCATCCCCCGCCCGCGGTGTCCGTAACCGTGCTGTGTCCGCAGGAGGCGAGGAGTGGGCGAGCACGCCGCCGCTGAACAACAACACGACGCACCACAACAACAACGGGCCGGCGTCGCTGCCGCTGCCGCCGCCGAGTCCGTTCCGGTTCGAGGAGCACCGGCCGTATCGGTTCGCGGAGGACATGGGCCCGCTGCCGCCGGGCGCGCTCGTCGGCCGGCTCGGCGACTCGCTCATCCCCAAGGGCGACCCGATGGAGGCACGTCTCCAGGAGATGCTGCGCTACAACATGGACAAGTACGCCAACTCGAACCTGGACACGCTGCACATCAGCCGGCGCGTGCGCGAGCTGCTCTCCGTGCACAACATCGGCCAGCGGCTGTTCGCCAAGTACGTGCTGGGCCTGTCCCAGGGCACCGTCTCCGAGCTGCTCTCCAAGCCCAAGCCCTGGGACAAGCTCACGGAGAAGGGCCGCGACTCCTACCGCAAGATGCACGCGTGGGCCTGCGACGAGGCCGCCGTCATGCTCCTCAAGTCGCTCATCCCCAAAAAAGGTACCCACTTACACTTCATTACTTTCACTTTACGACTCGAGCCCGTCACACTGTCGATCATGCACACGAGGCGGCGTCACCTGACATGCCTCTCATCAATCACCCGACATCGGCCCTCTAACTGATCGACGTCGCGTCTCAGTCGATCGCTCGCTGACTCCGCACTTTATATTTTATTTTAACACATGTTTATTTTTGTTTGTTCCCGCCCGACCTTGTCCCGTTCCCCGTCCCGGACCGTCCCCTTCCTGTCGCGTGCGGAATCCCCATTTGGACTCGTCTTCGGAGGACGGACCACCCTCTTGACCGCGACCAATGTTATTTTAAAAAGACCATGTTATTGCGTCAATTCGCGTTATCTTTTGTTCGAATGTTCTGAATTTTGATCGAGTTTGTGCGATTATGTCGCGTGATGCATCCTTGATGCGACAATTCTGTGTCGTCGCCGCGAGATAGCGCAACACGGACAATAGAAAAGTAAGCGGACACTCTACCGTCGGCGCAGACACTGCACACTATGTTTTGTACCAACTAACGTGCTGTCGGCAATACAGTAACAATACAATAATACTGCAAATGTTGCTACATTCAAATACCTGTGAATTCGGCATTATAACGTAGCAAATAGTAGTAAAATAAGTGCAATACTTTAGGCGAACTGTTTAAAACAAACAACGAGTGTATCGAGACCCGGCTGCGCTCGGGAAATTCGGTAAAATTAAAAAGAGCGTTGTCATTGTAAGGCTGTGCACACATTACCGACAATGCACGGCCCGGTGTATAAATCTGCGGAAGACAATGCCGCCGTGAGTATTAGCCTTTGTCCCATCGATGTGGATGAGCTCAAATAGATTGAATTTCAGATAATGCTGGATCCGCGCTGCCTTTCTTGTATTTTCCTCTGTACTGCGATATTTTGTCGTTGTAATACCGTGTTATTGTTCCGTTCTCCGGATTTGCTGCATTTCCGAGATTGCCTTTTTGGAAAATAACAATTTTGGCAGATAATTCGAACGTTTTCGATTGTTCGAAATTAAAAACGTGAGCAACACGATATAATCTGTGCTGTCAATGTCAAATTGACGTTGACAATCGCGCCATTTACTGGATGCGTTCCGTTACACGTAACAAGGTGTAATGAGTGTGCTGTAACCACCGGTCATGCTACCGTTCTGCCATTCGTGGGAAATTATTCGCTCACTATCGGTTTCATTTGCAACTATTATTAAATTATAGAGTTTGTTGACGTTGGCGTATTTATCGAGACATTTCATTATCAGAAGTACTTTCGTTAATTAGCAAACAAAAGAAAATGCTGTGCTCTATGATTGATGAAGGAACTTTTTTTTAAAACAATTTTCCTTATTGCTAAATTCGCTAATATGTTTCTTTGTCCTATACAGATGACTGTCAGTCGAACCCACATTTTGCTATAATTTATTGGTTTTCGTTTTCCTATAGTTAATAACCTCTCTTTCTAACAGTTTTTCTCTGTTTTTTTATCTCTTTTATGCGTAATACTGACAAAAAAGCTTTAATATAGTTATTAATAAACTAAGATACGGCTAACCCATGTTATTTTACAGTCATGATTAAAACTACCCTATTTTTTATATTTGAAAGATTATTTATTACATATTTATTAGTAAAATCACTCCCTTACAAATCCATAACACACTACCTCCACAAACTATTACGTATCATTTTCTAACGGGCAACAATAAGTCAAGCTCCTTACCAGTCCGCCATTACAAGTATTTACCTTTCAATAATTTGCATGTTGGTCTATATGTCACGTGAGAAAACCTATATGTAACAATATGTTTCGCAACGACGGACAGACGGACCGTGGGAACTGGGAAATAGTGGAAATCGAAATAACACGTCTCTGTGCAATGTAATGATGCGTGTTTTGACGCACAAGTGGGTAACAAATTGTTTTATTGTATGGTTAGGTAAGATGTCGCAGTAAATAGGTGTACTTAATGGATTTTGTAATAACTAGTAAGATGGAAACATTTGATTGGTTAAATACATACAAGGACAATAAAAAATACAGACTAATTCCTAAAAAACATGTTTCAAATTAAAAATCGAACAATATTCTGTAAATACCGTAATTAACTTTTTGTATTTCAACCTCATTTCGAAGCGATTAAAAAAATTGTAATAACAAACCTCTTTTAAAAACGTGTTAGTTCCCAGTAATAATAATCTAACACTATAACAATAATTATCTAATTACAATTACTGGAACGTGTTGAAAAACAATAGAATCAATTACTAATAAGTAAACGCCCCGTCACAAATTGTTCGCAACTACACCGCGGAGGGAAAAACAGCAAAAAATGGCGATCATTACACAACCAACCAACAACTAGGAGTTATTTAATAGTTTTTATAATTTTAATAATAACTTGGCATTTAATCATGAACGCAATTCATTAATTTTGCGAAGTTTTTAAACAAACAATTTTAAATTGTTCTTATTTTGTTTTTAATTAAAGTGATGTGACAAAAACAAATAAACGTCGAATTCGAATCAAGTAAATATTCGATAAAATATCTCGATTTTTCTTTACTTAACCAATATAATTAAAAACTGTAGATAATGGGTATCTTATCTTTGAGTTTCGACTAAATCTCTGATAATAATATCTATTACTTTATGAACATTACGGCGACGCCATTTTGCTTTTTAATAGTACGTAGGTACATTTATTAATCACTAAAGGACACATCAAAAGAAATATTAACATTGATTGATACGTTGTCTGTCTGTGAAAATATTTCAAATTTCCAACGTAAAATAGAGATGACAGAGAGTCCTCTATCCCACAACCGGCAAAAGGAACAAAACACGCCGACACAAAAAGGGGTACATTCATTGAGTGCGTTCGAAAACCTCGGAATTTGGAGTGGCCACCAATATTTGGACAAAGTTGGCCTCTCAAAGCGTTTGAACCGTAGCGTGAAAATCTATTTTCAATGGCCCACTATCGCGCAGGACACTCGGCAAGGGTTTACGTCCGAAGTTACCCGGACTCCCGACTCCGCACAGCCTCTTAGTTTAGCGTTAAGCAAATTTTAATATTCAATTGTCCTTTTGCATGCTCCGTATAGTTAACGCGTGGTGCAAGGAATGTTTACGAGTCGAGTCGCGAAACTTTTGTTGCCCATAAATATATTGATAAAAACAGTGTTTCGGAATTAACATGCGAATGTTTGTTGTTAGTTTTCGTTCATATTTATTTGTACATTGTACTTTGATAAGTATTATTAATTATTTTATACACTCTACATTAAAAAAGGAATGAACACGATAACCGTTTCAGAAATAATCGATACAAAGAACGAATAATTCGCAACAACTATTAAAACAAAGCACATCACTATTATATCGATGGCGGGTCACGTTTGGAAACTCTGGGGAGTGTCACAATCGTTTTAAACTAAACTAGAGTTGGCAACAGTATTAAGTGGTATGCAGCCAACGGCCGGTCGCAAATGGAAGAGTTATACTCTATGTCTTAACGTCGTTATTATTCCGTGGTCTCCACATCATCTAAAGTTTTACTTTTTTTATTGACAAAGGACTTTGCCAATCTTATTTTATTAAACGTATTTTTGTGACATAAAAAGTAACACGCACGTCTATTGCACCAGATAATGAATACAAATAGTATTTTTTATTGTATCTACGTGATGGAGATAAATAATGTTGATAAAAAGTGATAAATCAAATAGGTTTTTTGTAGAGTCAATGCCATCTATCGGCGGGTAGTGCGAACAAAAAGTTTTCCACGTTAATCGAAAAATATGAATTATGATACCGGCGTGTAGTAATTCTCCAAATGCCACAATAAATGATCTCGCCTCGTAAACCACATTCGGAATTACACAGAAACCTCTTTACAATTTACTGAGAAATTATTGCTCGAGCATTATCGCGAAGGACGTTGAGAAGCAAAAACGCACCCGACTACCATTTAGAAAGTTTGAAAAACTAAATAGCCGTTTAAAATGGTATTTAAGTGGGGATAACTCGAAAATGTGATGGAAAAAAGTGGAATTATGCGAGCAACAATGTACGAGTAACGCCATCTGTTGGCGAGTAGCGTAACTACGGGCCGAGCTGGAAGGAATTCCGGTCGGCCGCTTTGTAGGGGCAATCAGCCCTATTTACTCGAATATTTACGATTATAATACCATGTCTTATTATATAGTTTATGATTTTATACCTCGAGCGAGCGGCTGGCGGTAATGAGCGCGTAATTGCTCACGGACGACTCGAGCGAGTTTAGCAAAACGATGTCTTTACGTTTTTCAACAACTTATGATCATTTTGAAACGTTTACACAGTGAAATGTTTGAATATTAACCAGTTTGAGATCTGTAATGAGTTGTTATTGAAATAACTGTTTATAAACAAACAAATTAAATCAAGCAAAGCGCTAAAATATTTAATGAATTCATTAAAACGTTATTACGCCATGTTGTTTTTTTGACAATTGATTTATTTGTCATCTAGAAGGACATGGATTGCGTGTCACATAATGTCACTGAATTCCAAATTTAAATATAATTAAATGAACATGTCCCAATAATAGAACATTGGAGGCCAGCGAATGAAATTGTAACGTTCATCTCGTTCTAGAAATGTAGAAGATTATTATTTCCACGTTGACAACTATTTGTCGGAATATATTTGAACGCAACGCAATAAAACGCAACAAAATTATTGCATCGTCCGCGAACAAGGGCTCTTGATTGCTATAATTTAGTGTCTTATTTTAGGTCGCTATTAAGAGCTAATTGTGTTAAGGACTATTAAGAACTCGTTCACACTACGCGATCCGTTTACCGCCCCGGTGACGGCCAGTGTAGACAGCGCAGATTACTCTTCCTAAAAAAAGGTTTCAAATGCTTTCCGTTTCTCGTTCTCTATTCAAAATATTACCTCATTCGCAATAAGCAATAACAATTGTCAAGTGAACGCGGACTTTCAAAAAGAGAACAACTAAAATGCACGTCACTCGCATCTCGGACTTAATTTACACTAATTACGTACAAGATTAAAGTTGGTAACGATCGCAAATTAACTGAAAGTTACACGTTCTAATCATAAGGTCGTTGCGGCGGCGGCCATCGACATTATTCGTCAGGAATGAACGAAAAAAGACGGTGTACGTCCGTCTGTCCGAACGTCAACCGGTGGCCGATTCGAGTAATTATTTTAATGAACCACCGGCCGGGAGCTCGTAAACACATCGAGTCGCATCAACGCCCACACCGATTCGAATATCTCGATTTCGATTGATATATTGCACCAAACTTGACGTTTGGCGCGCAAAACAACTTTTGTCCGTTAAGTTTTGACAAGTGCGCGTCACTTTATGAATCTTTGTTTGAAATTGGAATGCTCGCGGTTTGATTCTGTTGGACGCGTTCCATGTTTGAAAGTTATAGTGGTGTGTCTATTCGATTGTGCTTATTCGAATGAAACGCAAGCACAATCGTTTCGCAATTATGAAACTGTAGCGATCTAAATATAAAGCTATTAATACATTCGCGGTTTCCACATGAATCTACTTCCCACAATAACCAGTCGCTCATAGCGTCGCATTAATCCTTACTAATTATGCAAGACAAGGAGCAAAGATGTAAAATGCCCGGTCACAAATCGCGGCCCGAGTGACAGGTTAAACAAGCCATCCTGTGGGACAGATCTGTGATATATACACGGACGGGCTCGCGGGCGAACACACATGTAATTAATTACACACAATAATAAGTCAGGGTGCATTTAAATCGAGTATAAAATTTACTTCTGTGCACTAAACTTTGTTACTGTCAAAGTCATTACAAAAAAGTTTTGACATTAATATCAATACGTCAATTTTCCCGCTCATTTTTTTTTTTTCTTTTTTATGCATTTAACTAGCAACCGTTGGAGCTGAATCGCGTGCCTGCAGACTATCAATCGGTTTTATAATCAATAAAGCAGCCGTGCACAAATCAATGCATTAATAACCGGCCGTAACGCGGTGCTAGTGAAAAATTGCCGCTTTTGACACGAGCCCGACATGCTACCGCGCTTGTATTTACACGATAACGAATCGATCCGCCATTTATTGTTACTTTTTTAAACCTTTCCACACTGTTTGTCTAATCCGTCGTTAGCTCGCTAATCTGATTACACTGTTCGTGTAAACACGTACAATCAAAATGGCGACACGGCGGATGATCGAACGCTAACAAATTTAAACAGTAACAGTTAACGAATTCGGTTATTTCGTTAAAAAACTTTTGCCGTTGGTATCGTTAAAAGTTTCCAGATAAGCTCCCGTGGGCACGCCGGGAGCCCCCTCCCCCGTAGGTGGCTACACCGGTACCGCAACACACAATAAATCAATACAGTTTTTATAACACCACAGCGATTCTTAACTCGTCTAGACCATATCATAATTCTTAATTGGTACTTACCACTGCAACAAACAATATTGACTCAAAGAAAAGTGCAAAAAATTAATCCTATACCATATTTCATACTCGGTGATGGAAACTATAACTTATTTTTTTATGTGTGTGGTACGATTGCTTATCTGTCAATTAGTTGTTTCAAATCAACATTCCATGGATTACCAGTATTAAATTCAAACGAATTATTCGAACGAGTCCACTCGTAATCGAATCGAAACTAATTGTACTTTTTTGAATTCAAAATTTTAGTGGAAATTGGGGCGGTTCGTTCTCAGCGGACTCGCAAAATTGATTATTGAATCTAGTTACAAACTACCGACGTCGCGCGCCAACGTTTTTACC
Source organism: Timandra comae (assembly GCA_958496195.1). Taxonomy (NCBI): domain Eukaryota; kingdom Metazoa; phylum Arthropoda; class Insecta; order Lepidoptera; family Geometridae; genus Timandra; species Timandra comae. The sequence continues at coordinate 676,417 of OY292372.1, read as the reverse complement.
TGAAATTAAGGGGAGTTTTTGACAACGAATTCACTTGTGACTTGTGTATTACGAGTACGACTTGTTAGCGATATCCCTGACGTCAGTGCAACGATACCAAATAATAAAAAACCAGACATATAATCCGAAACTCAAAAATAGAACGTTTAAAACTGTCATTTTTATGACGAACGTCATTAAACTATAAACACTTGATTTAAAATAAAATAAATAATTTGTAAATTCTCAAAAAAGTTTGTAATATAATAAAATCATAATCGTTTCCTGAACTAATAAAGGTTGTTTGATAACTCTACTTCGGTTTGTAAATCATGTTTTATTGGGACAGTCGCGTTAACTTTTCACGTCGTAAATACTAAAAGTGTTTGTATTTCAAAGAGCTGTAAACACGTACACATGTCGCAACGTGTAAGTAGCTGTGAGTCGCCGTAGGAGCAGCGGCGCGCGGTCTCCTCTCTCGCACGGAATCAATTGTGGTCGGTGCCCGGCGCGAGATTGCCATCAGGCACGCGATCCCGATCGCAGGCCCTACGCACGCAACCACCAACAAAAGAAACTTTACCGATCGAAAAAATGTATCATTACACCGCGCCACGTCTTCATTCCTAAGAAATACGGCCGAGGGTAACGCGAGCCCTCTCCCTGCCTTCCCACTGCTGCTTCCCTCGGCACGTCACCTCGCTGGACGCTCCGAGGCAGTTGGCGCCCAATCCGCATCGGTTGCCACTTGTATGCAACTATTTCTTTAGTGCGAATTAACAATTCAAATGCGGTTCTATTTTTTGGGTGGAATGCAACACTTTCGAGGTGCGCCGCCGTCGTCAGCTCCGATGCAAATGAGCATCGATCGCGCGCGGTGACGTGTGCTGCGCGCACTTCTCACCCCTTTCTTGCGACTACCCGCAACTTGATTTACCGTCCAGGATACGCATTCCCCGTTCGAATCCGACCTATACGCTTAAATTACCACTAGTTTTTACTGTGTCACAGTGACACCATAATTCAGGGCGCCGCCCCTTTACTTTCCAAAGCCTTTGAATATTCATACGACTACAGCAATCAATAATGGCCACAAAGAAAATAGTTTGAGCGTGCGTGCACGCGATCTAATGTCGCATAAACAAATAATTTCTTCGGTTTTTATTGTTATCCTTGAATTATGTTATTGCCACTCGAATTTACACGTTTTCCCCGGCCGGTCAGTCAGAAGCGATCAAACCGACTCCGATAAATTTAAAACTTCCGTGACCGGACGACGTTAATTGAGCGCCGCGTTTTTTAAAAATATCCATCAAAAATGCACATCGTAATGGCCACAATAAAAACTGATATCGTTATATAGTTTATAGAGGAGCAGATACGATAAGATACTGCCACTAGATCAATAAAATATTAAATTTGGAGTGTCGCGCGGCGCGGCCATGTTGTTTTGTCCTCTCGTCACAAGATGGCGATGGCGGGGCGGCGGCGGTTGCGTCACGCGTAAGTGGAAATAAACTGTGCGTTTTTGAGGATATTTCGAATCACGTCGCGGTAATTGCGCGCGTGGCGCTCACTGAATAACAAAAGGCCCAAAACAAGATCAAAGGCTCAATAGACGTGTGTAGAAATTTATCGACGTTCCGTCTCACCAAAGATGAATCTATACATACAAATTGCCGGCGCGCCTTGCGACGATATCAATAAACATGTTTTTTTGCAAGTCGGCATCCTTTGATAGATTAAACATAGATAATATTAAGTCCGTGTCGACACGCTTGTAATATTAAGAGGGATTAGTTTTTTTTTCTATCGTTACACATGAGACCTCCGCCGACTCTATTAGTCTATGGATAAAAATAAACTTATTAATTGGTCATCTACAGTCTAATTGCGCAGCGACACTTTAAAAATTACGTAAACTGTAGTTTTTTTTTTAATTACTTGCCTGAAGCAAAACAGAAACCTGATTATAAAAAAATAATAAACAATTCGTGACTCAAATTGACTCCAACAATTGTAATTAAACATAAACAAAAACAATAGCAGTAAAATGTACAATAAAAAATTAAAAAATATGAATTATTAAACAAATCACGTCGCTCGTATTGTCGTATAATGTTATTAGAGGTTAAATTATGGAACCTCTCAGATTATATCTTAGACATTTTAATATTTATTTGTGCCACGTTTCTTTGTCATAAACTCATTAAACTTGAACGAGTGTTTCGTAAAATTGTCTATGGTACACGCGAATAACAGTTTTTATTCGAATTTCGGAACGTGAGAACGCGGGAAATTGGCGAAAGTACAATGCGATGATTTCGACATCAAAACGTCAGTTCAACAATCAATATTGGTCAGTAAATATTTTGTTAGATGATCACTCAACCTACTTTCGCTAAAATACACGCCAAAGTTGACGAGAGCGTATAAATCGCGCGCGGTGCGATCGCACATCCCTTGCCAAAACACTTACCCAAATATTATCTGAAACAGTTAATTCATTTTTAATTCCCAATAAATAAAACTCGGTTTACGCGCCGATATAAAGCCGGCCGTGAGAGTTTTCGAAGAAAAACAACTGTAACGAGATGCATTATGGTTTTATTGTTCATTAATCAAGATTTAAACATCGACCGATTGCAGCCAAATCTAAAATACTCTAAGGAATCCGACGGCGGAAATTAGCGATACATATTATACTCGGTTTTAAAATAAAATTTAAGGACGCCATTAACCTTTGTGATCCTTTGAATTAATACGTTAACTCGACGGCGATCCGCATTCAGGGTCGTTAAAATGCCACAAAAACAAATGCCTCAACTTTTTCCCCTTTACTTGCGATGACCGATTTTCGTTCGCATCACGTACATACGAGTACACCTCCGCGTCTAAACACGCTCATCAGAGGGCGGAGCAGTGTCGCCTTACAAATTATAACGATAATATTTCATATGAGAAAATAAACGCGCACACACCCGTTTTACTTGAATTTAATACCAAAATTTCTTTGAACTCGAAATAATACTGCAGCAATTATTACGTGCCAGAGAACTGAGGATCGGGACATTAAAACCGTAGGTACCTACGATATACAAGCGTCTCGGGGCGAACGTCTAAAACTAATTATGCGTGTTAATTAAACTAAATCCGAGCGTATATCACCATTTATATAGTGTCGTTTCATTGTGCGGTCAAAGACAATATGTTGACAGGATGAATGGCCACAGTATGGCGGGCGGGTTTGCGCGTAACTTCACTTGTTTATGGGTGCGCGGGCGCCGTTTTAGGATTACAAGCTTAGGCGATGAGTGCACGCTCCCATTCAACCGATTATCTTTAAAGTGGTATTCATTGCAACGCATCGCGTTAATGAGTCGCCTAATTTCAATTGTACGAATATAACTTGTGTATTTATTTGTTGGCAAGAGGCGGCGCGGCACACACCCGCACGCGTCCCTGTGTGCGTAACAATTTAGCGGCAATTAAAATATCTTGTGCGTAGGTACACACACACAATTATGTTGCGAAACTATAGGAATCATAAAACTGTGCTAACTTTCCAGGAAATTAATGGCGGCACGGTTATAATCTCGTTTGAGTTGCCAGAATTATACTACTTATAAGATACACGAGTTAAATATTTTATAATAACTTGATGTTTTAATTGATACTAAACGCGCGTTACTGTATTGCCGTGACGACTTCAATGAGACCTGATTTCAAAGTCTAAATATATGAGGAAATATTATTAGTTATAGATGTAAACAGATACAAAGTTTATGAGGGTTTGAGCAATGTTTCTTATCTTTGCAGTTGGAACGAAAGACGGCACAATAGGGCCAGGGTTCGGAAGGTCGGAAGGTGAAGGCGACGAGCGCCTCGCGCACATCCTCAATGAAGCCTCGCACATGATGAAGACTCCCACGGGACAGCCCAACAATGACGACTCTAGAAGCAACGAAGACTCGAGCTCCCCGCGAACTCAATGCAACTCGCCTTTCTCCAATAAGGTAAGTATTATCGACGACCAAATTCATATCAAAATAACCAACATTACACAAGAGAAACATTCCTAAACAATCTTTTTACATTATTACAGGAGTCGAGTCAAAACAGGCGAATAAAGAAATATGAAAACGATGACATTCCCCAAGAGAAAGTGGTCCGCATATACCAGGAGGAGCTCGCCAAGATCATGAACAGACGAGTCGAGGACATGCGCCACAGTCGCGACGGATTTCCTGGGTAAGGGACCTTTGAAGAACTCACATTATTGTAATTTAATAGATGTAGTGTAATATTTTGGTGCCTATCAAATATTGACCAGTACGGATGTCGAGAACAGCAAATCTAAAACTAACAAATAGCATGTTTCCTCCTTTTTTCAGCGGTGGCATGGCACCGCACATGGAGCGGCCGCCCGAGGACATCCGCATGGCGTTGGAGGCGTACCATCGAGAGCTCGCCAAGATCCAGCCCGGCGGGAACATTCCGAACCTGCACAACCTGCCCGCCATGCCGCCCTTTCCCAACCTGATCGCGTTGCAGCAGCAAGCGATGCAACAGGCCCAGAACCAGCACATGAACGGCTCCGGAGCGGTCCAAGACCTCTCGCTGCCGAAAGACAAAAACGCCAAATTGAATGGAATGACTGATAGTGATAAGGATAGATCGATGGATGCCGAAGAGGCTATAAGGCATGCGGGGAGCGCGTTCTCGCTGGTCAGGCCCAAGTTGGAACCGGGGCAACAATCGACTGGCTCGTCGGCTTCGAGCCCTTTGGGAAATGCTATTTTGCCGCCAGCAATCACTCCCAATGATGACTTCAACACCGCGGCAGCGGCGAGTCCGCTACAGAGGATGGCTTCCATCACCAACAGCCTGATTTCCCAGCCCAACAACCCGCCGCATCATCCACCACCTCAGAGGTCAATGAAAGCAGTGCTTCCACCGATCACGCAGCAGCAATTCGATTTGTTCAACAACCTCAACACTGAGGACATCGTGAGGCGAGTGAAAGAGGCTTTGAGCCAGTACTCGATCAGCCAGAGGTTGTTCGGCGAGTCTGTCCTGGGACTGTCCCAAGGGTCAGTGAGTGACCTCCTCGCGCGACCGAAGCCCTGGCACATGCTCACACAGAAGGGCAGAGAACCATTCATCAGAATGAAAATGTTCTTGGAAGACGATAACGCGGTTCACAAGTTGGTCGCGTCACAGTACAAAATTGCACCTGAAAAGTTGATGAGGACAGGAAACTACAGCGGAGCACCTAGTGAGTATTCAACTTCTTACAACATAACAAAATTTTACCTACGAGACTTTACCTAAGAGAGAACTAACCTAAATTTTGTTTGTCTTTCCAGCCTGTCCGCCTAACATGACCAAGCCAATGCCTCCAACGCAGAAAATGATCTCAGACGCCACGTCCCTGCTCAGCAAGATGCAGCAGGAGCAGTTGCTAGGGCCGGGTCACCTGGGGCACATGGGCCAGCCCACGCCCCTGCTGCTGACCCCGCCCGGGTTCCCGCCGCACCACGCCGTCACGCTGCCCCCGCAGCACCACGACAACAACAACAAGGAGCGGAAGCCCCCGCCGCCGCCCCAGCCGCACCACCAGCCCCCCGTTATGCGCAGCCTCCACCAACATATATCACCGAGCGTATACGAAATGGCGGCGCTCACCCAGGATCTCGACACGCAAACTATCACCACCAAAATCAAGGAGGCGCTTCTGGCAAACAACATCGGCCAGAAAATCTTCGGTGAAGCCGTCCTGGGTCTGTCTCAGGGATCCGTTAGCGAGCTGCTGTCCAAACCGAAGCCGTGGCACATGCTCAGCATCAAGGGGCGGGAGCCATTCATCCGCATGCAACTGTGGCTGAGCGACGCGCACAATATTGACCGCTTGCAAGCGCTGAAAAACGAGCGACGAGAGGCGAACAAGCGGCGGCGATCCAGCGGGCCCGGGCAGGACAACTCGTCGGACACCTCCTCCAACGACACCTCCGAGTTCTACCACTCGAGCTCGCCGGGGCCCGCCACCGGCGCGCCCTGCGCCAAGAAGCAGCGCGTGCTCTTCTCCGAGGAGCAGAAGGAGGCGTTGCGGCTGGCGTTCGCGCTCGACCCCTACCCTAACATGCCCACGATAGAGTTCCTGGCGGCGGAGCTGGGCCTGTCGACGCGCACCATCACCAACTGGTTCCACAACCACCGCATGCGGCTGAAGCAGCAGGCGCCGCACGGGCTGCCCGCGGAGCCACCCGCGCGCGACCAGTCCGCCGCGCCCTTCGACCCCGTGCAGTTCCGCCTGCTGCTCAACCAGCGGCTGCTGGAGCTGCAGAAGGAGCGCATGGGGCTGGCGGGCGTGCCGCTGCCATACCCGCCGTACTTCGCCGCCAACTCGAACCTGGCGGCGCTGATCGGGCGCGGGCTGCTGCCGCCCGACGAGCGCGTCAAGGACCAGAGCGGCGGGCTCGACCTCTCGATGCCGCTGAAGCGGGAGCCGGACGCGGATGACTTCGAGGACGACGACGTCGAGAGCAACCTCGGCTCCGAGGACTCGATGGACGAGGAGTCAAAGACTGAGCCGAAGACGGCGTCCACGCCCGCCGGCCGCTCTAGCAGGCGGAAGCCGGCGGCGCCGCAGTGGGTGAACCCCGACTGGCAGGACGAGAAGCCGCGCAACCCCGACGAGGTGATCATCAACGGCGTGTGCGTGATGCGCAGCGATGACTTCCGGCGCGAGGCGGAGGAGACGGTGCGCATCGAGCCCTCGCCCGTGCCGCGCGACCACTCGCCCGCGCCGCCCCGCACGCCCCTCACCCCCCACACCCCCCACACGCCCCTCACGCCGCACACGCCGCACACGCCGCGCGCGCCACACACGCCCGATGACGTCATCCCCGAGGACAAGATCAAGTCGGAGGCGGACGACGACCGGTGGGAGTACTAGTGAGTGACAGTGACAGGACACTAGGAGTGATGTGGTGAGGGCCGAGTGAGGTCCTCGTGAGACCAGTGAACACTATACCAGTATCATATCAGTGAGAAGTGTCGCTGCGGGCGTCGGTCAGTGCAAATATTGTAATAGTTAATTGTGTTGTTGTATTGTCGATTGTAAGGCCAAAGACTTTGTACATAGGAGCGCGAGGGTCGAGCCCCGCGACATGCCAGGCATGGGGGGCCCGGGGGGGGGGGCACGGGCCGCGGGGCTCGCATTACAAACGTATGCATTTTGCTTTAATTTTAAAGTTAGACCGGTACCCTGAACAGGTACAAATATCTGAGTATTGTTTAAGTTATTGCTTTTCATTTTAAATGTAAATAAATATACCAAATACGTGTCGAATGTCGCCCGCCGGGCTCTGTATATATGTAGGGTAGTCCAATAAAATTGTAAGATAATAATCGTCGGCGATTATTTAGGGGTAGATTCATTTTATTGTTATTGAAAAACAAAACACGAGTGCAATCAGATGTAAATTTAAGGTATTACGACCCCAGTTGAAAAGTATTATTATGTTTATATGAACCGGACCGGTTTAAAATATTATATAATTGGGTTATAAGTTTTATATTTAAATTATTTTTATATGTATGTTTTATATTTGCATTATTTTATACGAGGTAGGCGCGTGCGCGTGACAGGCAGGAGTGACAGGCGAGGCGGGAGTGAGCGTGATTGTCAATTCGAACATTATTTTATATCATACATCCATAGACAATCTCTCCGTTTTTTTAATTCCAATATTTTTATATATTGTAGCAAACGTACAAATTAAAAAAATACATCTACGAGTAAATGTATTGCTTGTGGTTATAGTTTTTATTTTAATTTTAGCAATAAATTTGCTTTTAATCTATTTTTGGTTGATTTTTATTTCTTTTTTATTTCCTTTCTACTTTCCTTATCTAGAAATAATGGTGTATATTAAAAAGGAACCATACTCCTTGCATCGTTGTACATAATTAAATAAAAACATTTATAAATCTCAATGTACATAGACGAAGTTAAAAAATGGCTAAGAGTATTTGATTAAACTTTATAATACCTAGATAAATAGTAAAATAGCCAAGGTATACTTGATTAAAGAGAAAATAAATACATTATAATCAAAATTATTGCGTATTCGGTATTAACCAAGTGGAAAAAATAGGTTTAGGCAAACAATAAAAAAAATTTTGATGACAGTTTGATAATTTTCAATTTTACGACGAAAAAAAAAATTCTTTCTCTACGAAATCCAGTTTTAGATGTACCAAACATACATATCGATGTTAAATAATATTATATTATATACTAAATAAGATATTACATAAGTAAATAGTACGTAATAGTGAATATTTAAAGTTTTTAGGCTGTTTGACAGTAAACGGTTAATTTGAACGATCTCTTTTAAATCATATTATTTTTCTTAAAAAAAACATGGCTTCTATTTATTTCCAATTTCATATTGCTCTTTGCTTTAATGTAAATTGTATTAATTGTGTATCTAGCGACGTTGTTGTTCGGTGAAGATGTCTTAAATATTTTTTTTAATAATACAAACATTAAAAAGTTTAAATTTTTGTAACACATGGGATTTTTTGCAATTAGCTATTATGTTATTTAAAAAATGAAATTGCATTTAAATGTGTGTATGTAGGTTAATTTAAATTTACAAAAAAAAAAATCTTCTTTCGACCTAATTTTCGTAACTCATATGTGAAATGGGTATACCATAAACAATTATTTTTCTTGCCAAGTTTTAAGTGTTTAGAAAAATATTTTACTAAAATGTAATTGTGTATGGTATTTTAAAATATATCTAAGTATTTATATAATCGTATTATCATTAATTCTTCCATGTAACAATAAAAAAACTTCTTTAATCGAATGTCTTCCACGTCCTATTTGAATTTAACGATAATTCCGACTCAGTGTTGCTATTTAGAAAAAATATTTGAGACATCTTTTAAATTACCAACTTTGTATTGTATTGTTGAGTTGAATGTGGTTAGATTACTGTAAATATGATTAATTGTAGAGAATAGTCAAAATACGTTATCTCTATGATATAATATTAGTAATAAATGTTAGTTATAGTTAAGTATTATTGTTCATATCATAATATTAACTAACGAATGCTGAAACCATTGTCTTCTTTCGAACAATTTCTAAAGTTATTGAAATTAAAAATAAAGAAATTGCTAATCAATTTATTTGTTTTATTTTAATTAAGAATGTCATTCTTAAAGACACTACAAGTAGTCTATGGCACTACACAAATTTAAAATTTTAAGTTTGCATTGACATTCCTCATGTTGGTGAGACTTTCTTTTAATTCTACAAAGAGCTCAAATCAGACAAATCTGCGAGTATATCTATATTTATACTAATAAAGCTGAAGAGTTTGTTTGTTTGTTCGTTTGGTTGAACGCGCTAATCTCAGGAACTACTGGTCCGATTTGAAAAAATCTATATTCCCCCGGGAACGGGAACTACCGGGGTAAAACCGCAGGATGCTGCTAGTATTGGTATATTTTATCTACATCCGCAGATATATTTATCCAAGGGTAGAGGACCGTACGGCGGGGTTAAAATCCCTGCTCTATGATATGATCTTAATCAAAGATTAGGATATATTTGAGGAATTCCTGAAGGGCCACTTATTGTTGGAATCAAATAAATCAATTTCCTTCTACATTTCAATACCATGTTGCGTGCAGAAAGTCATGGTTGTGCTGTGTTGGCATCTTATCCTTAGGACTATTCCAACATTACCTACATTGCACTTATACATAAGTAATCAAAACGCCTGGACGATACCAAATTTTGATAAGTAGTAAAATTTAGAGAACATACGACATTCCTATACAAGGAGCTAATATATAAAGTAGGTAGTCGTAGAAAAATCAAAACTAATGCAATTAAGGTAAACAACAAGAATTTATTGAAAAAGAAACAAACTATATAGCCTAGACAAATCAATCAACTTCTTCAATGACGGGTCCGTCGCTCCCTCCGTGAGGTTTACCACCATGCAGTTTGGTCATCAGGGGAGTACACTCTCTGGACAACTCCTTCATTTTGTGCTCGTATTCCGCTTTGTCAGCCTGGTAGTTGCCTTCCAACCAGCGCAGAACCTCCTCACACTTGCGCCTGCCTTTAGTGCATTCCGCGTCGCTCAGTTTCTTACCAGCTTCGTCCAAAGCCTGCTTGACTGCGTAAGCGTAAGTTTCCAGTTTATTGCGAGCCCCAACCTTCTCTCTCTGTCTATCATCTTCCTCCTTATACTTATCAGCCTCAGAGAGCATGCGATCAATCTCAGCCTGAGACAATCGTCCCTTATCATTCTTTATGACGATGTTCTTATTCTTGCCGGTGCTGTTTTCCTTCGCCGAAACGTTGAGGATTCCATTGGCGTCTAAGTCGAAGGCTACATCTATTTGGGGGACCCCGCGAGGAGCCGGCGGTATACCTGTCAGATCGAAAGTTCCCAACAAATTGTTGTCCTTGGTCATAGCTCTTTCTCCCTCGTACACTTGAATAGTCACTGCTGGCTGGTTATCTGAAAACGTGGTGAATGTTTGCGAGTGCTTGCACGGGATTTTAGCGTTACGTTCCACGATTTTCGTCATCACTCCTCCTGCGGTTTCGATGCCGAGAGACAGCGGAGCGACGTCGACTAGCAAAACGTCTTGTATCTTCGAGTGACGTTCACCTCCCAAAATGGCAGCTTGTACAGCCGCTCCATAAGCTACCGCTTCATCGGGATTAATGGACAGATTCAATTTCTTGCCATTGAAGAAGTTCTGCAGTAAGCTCTGGATTTTAGGAATGCGAGTTGAACCACCAACCAAAACGATATCGTGGATAGAACTCTTGTCCATTTTAGCATCTTTGAGCGCTTTTTCTACTGGATCTAACGTCGTACGGAACAAATCAGCATTGATTTCTTCGAACCGTGCACGTGATACTCGAGAAAAGAAATCAATCCCCTCATACAACGCGTCAATTTCAATAGTTGCCTCAGTGCTTGATGAAAGAGTTCTCTTAACTCTCTCTGCTGCAGTTCGGAGACGCCGCAATGACTTGGGATTGCTTTGGAGGTTCTTCTTATGCTTTCTCTGGAACTCATCGGCCAAGAAGTTTACTAGACGACTATCAAAATCTTCGCCACCCAAATGTGTGTCTCCAGCGGTAGCCTTAACTTCGAACAACGATCCCTCATCTATTGTAAGTATGGATACATCGAAAGTGCCTCCTCCGAGATCGAAGATCAAAACATTTCTTTCACCTTTCAAGTCCTTATCGAGGCCATAAGCTAGAGCAGCCGCTGTAGGTTCGTTAATGATTCTCAGTACATTCAGCCCTGCGATAGCGCCTGCGTCTTTTGTTGCCTGCCTCTGAGAGTCATTGAAATACGCTGGAACAGTAATAACGGCTTGGGAAACAGAACTGCCAAGGTAACCTTCGGCTATTTCCTTCATTTTTGACAGCACCATACTGCTGATCTCTTCCGGGGCGAACTTTTTACTTTTCCCTTTGTACTCCACCTGTATCTTTGGCTTTCCGCCATCGTTGACTATTTTAAACGGCCAGTGTTTCAAATCTTGCTGGATCTTGGGGTCGTCGAATTTGCGTCCTATGAGCCGTTTGGCATCGAATATGGTGTTTCTAGGGTTCAAAGCCACTTGGTTCTTGGCTGCGTCGCCTATGAGCCTCTCTGTGTCTGTGAAGGCGACATAGGACGGTGTAGTTCTATTTCCTTGCTCGTTGGCAATTATATCCACATTCCCATGTTGCCATACTCCCACACACGAATACGTAGTGCCCAAATCGATTCCAATTGCCTTCATAGTCGTTTAGTATGGCTATTTGATAAATTACGCAGATAAATAATGATTGCTTGCGTTTACTATGTTTTTGATTTTTTTTCAATCTTTCACCATTTGTTTGTTGTCAAAATTAATTAATCAAAACTTAAGCCAGCTGTTCAAAATTAGTTCCAAAGAGTTATTGATCAAAAAGACTTCAAAAAGGACAAAATAGAAGTGAAAAAAAGCCCTCATTAACCCAGACTGACTGACTAACCCAGCTGAATAAATGCCTAAGTACAATAAAATGGCAAGAATCTTACACCGCCCCGTTGCGTACCAAGAGTTGATAGGTACATTACATTAATAAAATTATCTGGGGGCACGGCAGTGCCCCCCGCCAAGTCGAGCGCGAAGCAAACACTGCCGTACCATCCTTTACAGGAACCATTTCGCCGCATTTTCAGGCCCCTATTTGACAACCTCTGGATAAGACTAGAACGTTGAAATTTTCGTCATCCAGTAAGCTATACAATCACATACTTAAAATAAAATTTCAAGTCTGTAGGTCATTTAGTGCCCAAGTTAAGCGAAAGCAAAGTTTCGCATTTTAGACACTCACTCACTCACTCACTCACTCACTCACTCACTCACTCATGATCATCAAAATAGAACTAGTACTTCCCATAAACCTAGAGAGCTGAAATTTGGTACAGAGTTAGGGTTTAATGGCCACATAAAGGGAAAACTATAAAAACTAGGATAATCGAACGGGAACGGGAATTATACGGGAATGGGAACGGGAATTGTAACTCAAGAACGGCTGAACTGATTTGGCTGAAAATTGGTGGGGAGGTAGCTTAGAACCAGGAAAAGGACATAGGATACTTTTAATCCCGAAATTCCCACGGGATTGGGAACGGGAATTTAAAAATCAAGAACGGCTGAATTGATTTGGCTGAAAATTGGTGGGGAGGTAGCTTAGAACCAGGAAAAGGATATAGGATACTTTTAATTCCGAAATTCCCACGGGATTGGGAACGGGAATTTAAAAATCAAGAACGGCTGAACTGATTTGGCTGAAAATTGATGGGGAGGTAGCTTAAAACCAGGAAAAGGACATAGGATACTTTTAATCCCGAAATTCCCACGGGATTGGGAACGGGAATTTAAAAATCAAGAACGGCTGAATTGATTTGGCTGAAAATTGGTGGGGAGGTAGCTTAGAACCAGGAAAAGGACATAGGATACTTTTAATCCCGAAATTCCCACGGGATTGGGGACGGGAATTTAAAAATCAAGAACGGCTGAATTGATTTGGCTGAAAATTGGTGGGGATGTAGCTTAGAACCAGGACAAGAACATAGAACACTTTAATCCCGTAAATCCCACGGGAATGGGAACGGGAATTTATTACTCAAGAACGGCTGAACTGATTTGGCTGAAAATTGGTGGGGAGGTAGCTTAGAACCAGGAGAAGCACATAGAATACTTTTAATCCCGAAATTCCCACGGGATTGGGAACGGGAATTTATTACTCAAGAACGGCTGAATTGATTTGGCTGAAAATTGGTGGAGAGGTAGCTTAGAACCAGGAGAAGCACATAGAAAACTTTTAATCCCGAAATTCCCACGGGAATGGGAACGGGAATTATAATTCTAGAACAGCTGAACTGATTTGGCTGACAATTTGTGGGGAGGTAGCTTAAAAACTATTTATGTATAGATACTTTTTATCCCGAAATTCCCACGGAAACGCGAACGGGAACTACGCGGGTGAAACCGCGGGGCGCTTAATAATATAATACTACTCCTAAAAAATAAGTGTGTCAAATAAGAAAATCTAATAAAATAAATCAATATAAACAAGTTTTAACAAAAAGAAATGAAATCCCACCAAAAACATTCTGTAAAAAACTAGCCAAGTCTCGATGGAGCTGCTTGTTTAACTCTAAAAAGTAATGAAATCTAGACAGACTCGTGCCAAGTCTAAGGTTCCTTACTGCGATTTCTTTATTATTATAGTTAATGTTGTGTGACTTGGCCGTTGAAGGGTACACATGTATGTACACAAGGGTACAAAACTAGGTGCTCCATGACGCTATTGCACCAATCTTAAAAAATCCAGAACCTATCCATTGACGATAGAAAATTTGCTTAATTATAGCCACTTGAAAAATGTTGATTCAATATCCAGTCAATTGTAGGCTTGATAAAGCTGCGTATTTTAATAATGTTATAACATTACGTGTAAACAAAATTGACATGTACCCACTACTAACCTTTTAAACAATGTTCAACGGCCAAGTCACACAACATTAACTATAATAATAAAGAAATCGCAGTAAGGAACCTTAGACTTGGCACGAGTCTGTCTAGATTTCATTACTTTTTAGAGTTAAACAAGCAGCTCCATCGAGACTTGGCTAGTTTTTTACAGAATGTTTTTGGTGGGATAATAATTACAAGACAATGCCGGGCGATGGCGATTTACTCCCCGACCGCTTGACGCGTGAAACAACGGGGACCGCCACCATTCGTTTCCATGAAACAGAGAACTAGGCATCTCTTTCTCATGTATTGCCATTACATTTTAACTTGCTTTAATATAGGCAAAAAATAATCGTTAAATTTGACTAACACAATCTATTGAATATTCAATGCTTTATTATATCGTAAGAAACCTAATTATATTGTTTCAAAATATTACACACAAACAAAGATAGACTATAGTGCTCTCAGTACCATACTTATGTATATAAATAAAAACACAAAAATGGTATTTATAAATTTATTAATAAATACATATAGTGAAATAAATAAGTCATAGATTTGGATAGTGCACACGCAGTATTATTTCGGTCCAGACTGTACACCCTTTGCTAACCCGTCTCACTACACCGTCTAACTTGTATTTCATTTAAATCTGCTTGCTCGTCTGTCAATTAAAAATAATCTGAAAAAAAAAGAAGTTATGTTTACTTATGTAAAGTTTGACAAGCTGTAGGTTTTTCTCCCAGATTAATCTTTTTATGTTAATCAAATATAAGTAAATGTTTCTCTTGGGCGGGAATCGAACTCGTAACCTTCGGCATAACAGGCAGGGTCACCACCAAATACACCACTGTAGTCTTTGACTCGGTCGTCAATCAAGAATTGTTATTGGGTATTTCACGAACTTCGATAAGTTATGTAAATTCACCTTTACCTTTTGTCAAAAATTATTATTTTAAGCTGCTGTGTGTTGTTTTTTTATTTTGTGTTTTTGACAATAAAAGTATTTATATTTATTTAAATCATTACAAACGGTATTAATTTTTATTATTAACTTACTTACCTAATTTACTGTATTGAAAAATATGTCGAGAATTCAACTAAGAACTGACAACACAAACCTGTAACAGTCGAAATCCATATGCGTATTTAGTTTTAAGGAAATAAAGTGACCAGCTGCTTACTTTTTTCTATAATCCATTAGTCATCCTTTAGAATAGTATGTGGGGCATCACTTTTACATGCTTTTAGATTATTTAATATTTTAAATTTATTAATAAAGATTTAAAACACGGATCACTTGATACTAAAGACACTGACAATAAATAAATGCCATTTTGACATTGTCACCGAGTTTCCAATTTCTGCCGTTTCACGGGTGAAGCGGTCGAGCGGTACTCATGATTTACTTGCATGGATGCCTCAGGGGCAGGCAGGACCCGTAATTAACGTCAACCTGCATGAAGCTGTCATGTCAAGTAGATGGCTGTCAATCAGAATCAAAACAAATAAACGTCAAAAAATGCGCATTGAAATCAAAACATTGGAGTGTCTGTGATTTTTTAACTCTATAATTTTATTAAAACAAGAATTAAAAATTAAGACAAGAATTTCGTATAAGGCCATATTCGAAGTCTGTGATAAGTTACTAAATATTTTAGAATTTCAATAGTTTGCTAAGTTATATCGGTTTGAAGAAACATAACCTATAAGTGAAACTTATTTACTTTCAAAGTTTGTTATTATTGTAAAAATGAGGTACGCACAACTGGTAGTCGGCCCGGCAGGATGTGGAAAGGTAAATTTTAATCTTAGAAATCTAGAAAAGATGAGCAAAGTCGTAACACTATTTACTGCGCATTTTATTTTATTTACGTACATAGGTTACTGGTAACTAATTTCGTATTTTGAGAATTGAGAGTACATATCCTAAATTATACCTAATACAATTATCTATTAGATCATTGGTTCCCATTTTTATTAATTCTATTAACCAAATGTTATAAATATTGTGTAAAAGACAGTTGAAGATATTTAGACTTTCAGAGCAATCTCTACTAACAATGACGACGAAAAATGAATAATTAAAAAATAAAGAATAATTAATTTGCTATTTCCAGTCAACATACTGCTCTACGATCGTCAAACACGCAGGCGACGCTAAGCGCATCGTAGAGGTGGTGAACTTGGACCCCGCGGCCGAGCACTTTGACTACGAGCCGCTGGTGGACATCCGAGAGCTGATACATCTAGATGATGCTATGGAGGACGAGGAACTACAGTTTGGGCCCAATGGCGGGCTTGTTTTTTGTATTGAGTTAGTATGTTTAAAGAATTTAATTAAATTTTAATTTAAATCTAGCAATTATTTCATTTCTAACATAATTCCAACAGTATTAGGATCTCTTTATTCATATTGTGTGACATAAATCATTTGATTTGAAACTGCAAGGACTAACAGTTGCTTTTAGTGGGTAGGCCCAGCCCTTCTGGCTGGGAGAGCCCTACATGCCCCGGGGGCCCTCCCAATATCGGCTCACGGTGGTATGCAGTTCTATGCATTTTAACCGCGTAAAAAAAAGAGTACTAAGTGTTGCAATAATAAAGTGTTAGTCATTATGTTATAATAACAATCCATTTGGTACCATTAAGGTACTCTCAAAATTCATCAAAAAAGTAAAAAGCAAAAAATAGTGAATAAAGATTTTTATATTCTATTCTCAAACACCTTATATAACCTTCCAGAACCCTCCTAGAAAACAGCGACTGGTTGGAAGAGCAGCTCGGAGACGTGGACGATGACTACCTCCTATTCGACTGCCCCGGGCAGATCGAGCTCTACACGCACCTGCCCGTCATGAGGAAGCTGGTTGAGCAGCTCGACCGCTGGGGGTTCAGGGTCTGTGTCGTGTTTATAGTGGACTCGCAGTTCATGATTGATGGGGCGAAGTTTTTGTCAGGTTGGTGTTGTATTTGTTTATCTTATGAACTCTTTGAAACGGGAAAATGTATTAAAACTCTGCTGCTTAGTAGTTTATTTATAAGAATAGTATAATGTGCTTTTGATTTTCATTTATAAGTATTGTACAGTCACAGAATGAAAAGGTTCGTCACCTTAGAGTTGGTTTTCACTTGCACTAGTACTGCAAGAAACAATTATACCAACATACCAGTTGGAGTAAGAGCCCGCGAGTGCCTGACCTTCGTTATTTTATAACAGCTGAAAGTTTGTCTACGTGTGTCCCTAGTACAGGTAAGAATGATCCCCACCCATGAAGCTGAGGCAGCGGTGGCTTTGGCAGATAACAGGTAACAAAGGTGTATGAAATTCCATCTCAATTTCGTCATAGTATAAAACTCTATTTTTTTATATTTGATGCATAATAATATCAAAACTCACGTTGATCATTGCCGGACAGCTAGAATGGTTCCAACCCTCTGCCGGACACCCTTAAACTATTATGGATGGTGCCAGAAAATGTTTGGACTCTGGTACCCCTTCCAATAACTATGTGTAATATATCGTTAGATAGCTGTAGTTGAGCGGATCAAAAGTTACTAAGGAGTCAAGGTCCATATTTTAGTCCTATCAGAGTTATGCAGTACCAAATATATCAGTTTATCATAATATCATCCACGTAGATTGTTAAAACAAAACAGTGTAATGGTATAAGGTTATTTTAGGTTGTTTATTATTATGAAAATAATGGAGTGGGATGGTATTTGATTTACAGCCTACTTTGCTGGCGAAATGTTCTATTCCATTACATACTAAAAAAAATTCGTGAATGATTTGTTTATTTGACGATTTTAAATCATTCTGCAGCAAGGGGGTCTGTAAATGAAATGGCATCCCACTAAGCGCGTGTGCCACAACTCTGGATGTATTTTAATCGCGTAAAGCGGTTGCCAGAGACGGGAAATCTTGATTAGGAAGCAATATCTTCCTGTAATTGAGATAGTCCATTTTACTTATTTTAAGACTAATTACTTTCTAATAAAGTCACTACAGCAGCGTTTCTCAAAGTGTGCTCCGCGGAACCCTAGGGTTCCGCGACACTCCTGTAAGGGTTCCGCAAGAATTTAGAAAAAAAAACAAAGCATACGTATAAAAAATTAAATAAACTACACACACCGGCAAAATTAGAGGATCGTTAGTTCATTTGTGACACTTTCGGATTTTTTGTTATAATGTTGTTTTATTTTTATGATTAAATATTTTATGAATGGATTTTTTTAATAATAAACTTGTTTCATAGAAAAAAATAAGATTGATATTTTAAGTATGTAATTTTACAAAACTAAAGATGATTTAAGGTCAAAAGTGTAGACTCATGTCTGATGATCTCGCTGGCCAGTCGATTTGCGTGATTTCCACTTTTAGGTACTTATGTACCACTTTAGCTGAATCCGTGCGTTATCAATTATCATGGATAAAACAAAATCGTCGCCTATAAATGGGGCAAAAGGCATTTCAAGGGGTTCCAAGATATCTGTTATGTATCGCTGGGCAGTCAGGGATCTGAGATTTAAGATCACGACTAACTCCATATGTGCTCCTGAACATATGTCACCCCATACGGTCCATACCAGACCAGAACCTCCACTATAAGCGGCAGTTTCGGAGAATTTTGTCTGGTTATCTCCAATATTATATATTCTCCATAGAATTTTGTCTCCTCGAAATCTGTGCACCTTTTCTCATCTTTTCTTTTTCATCTACGAAATTAACACAAAACCAACATTCAAACCTCGCCTCCACACTTCAATCCAGTATTGATGTTAATTTTTTTGCTAATCTGTAATGTCCCACTGCTGGGCAAAGGTCTCCCCCAAACATCTCCAACTACTGTCGACCCGCCCATTCCCACTTTAGCCTCGCAGTTTTGTTACTGACATCGGTGATACCGGTAAGAGAACGCAGCATGGGGTTACGCACTATCGATTCGTTTGAATTGAAGTATGCTGCGTTCCATTGCCCTTTGGCAAATCTTGTGCCTGGACTTCTGGGTCTCGGTCAGAGACCATGTCTGTGCACCGTAGGTTAGGACGAGCAGGATGCACATGTCGATTAGTCACCGTTTTAAGGTTATCGGTTAATCACCTTTCATATGCTCTTTCATGGACCAGTAGCTCTTTCAGGCGATATCGATGCGGCGATCGGTTTCTTAGTACTGGCCCAAGTAGATGTATTCATAACGTGACCATACGTCCCGCTTTGGGCGGGACAGTCCCGCTTTCAGGCAGTCTGTCCCGGTGTCCCCCGCGAGGCTGAAATTGTCCCGCTTTTGTAACCACCCGAAACAATAATTTAAAATGTATTTTTCTCGCTCGAAATGATATTTTAAAAGAAATTTGTTCAGCCGATAAATATAAAAATACAAACTAGAATTCACGTCACTACTTATTTGCTTTGATTATTTTGAGTTATTCTATGTTCTATATTAAAAAAACTTGTACAACACTAATACCTAACTTGTTTTATTACTTAATTACGCAGATGTCCCGCTCTGACAAAAAAAATAAATGGTCACGTTATGTATTCATCGACATACTGTATTTCCTGCCCATCTACCACAACCCTACGATTCGTGCCATTAGACATGACTTGTGTCTTTGGTCCATTCATTTGAAGTCCAACCTCAAGACTTGCAGTGTTCAGTTCTTGGAGCATTCCTTGCAGTTCATGTGCTGTTGGGACAAAAAGGTCGATGTCATCCGCAAAACGTAAATTTGTCAGGCGTTTACTTCCGACGACGATGCTCCTTGAAGTAAACGAGCAAATTCTAATCGAGCTACTCAGTGGCTCACTTCGAGTTTCGGGGCTTTGGCGGGAATGTACGACCTTAAACCGAATTCATTTTCTCACTGTTCGTTCACACACACTGCGCACTTTACCAGGCGATTTCGGGTTTGAACAGCAATTTGACGACGATTTTTCAGTGTTTGTATTATGAAACGGTCATCTATGGCGCTGGTTGCCCGATTTCTGCCTTGTCCTCGCCTCCGCACGTAAAAACCCGTCTAACATTGACCTTATTGGAAGATACGATTATTCTGTAATGTTTCCGAATTGAAATTGACTTTGATTGAGGAGTGGCCTAGAATTTACCCC
This sequence comes from Timandra comae, assembly GCA_958496195.1. NCBI lineage: Eukaryota > Metazoa > Arthropoda > Insecta > Lepidoptera > Geometridae > Timandra > Timandra comae. The sequence goes on along the minus strand of OY292372.1, from coordinate 656,244 downwards.
ATGGGACCATACATGGCATCATTGGAAGCATGAATAAGCGTAAACAGACACCGCAATTATGTAAATTCGTTAATTTTGTAAAATTCACTAAAAAAGTAAAATATCAAAAACTTCTTAAAATAAAATCATAATAAAGTTAATTTAAAAAAATAAGAAACCGACTTCAGCACTAAAAAGTAAGAAAATAATTTAAAATAAACGATATTATGAATACATATCTACAATTTATAATTAGTAACTTTTGGAGTCAGTGCCAGCCCAGGATAGTTTTTTTTTCCTTATAAGATAGCACGAGACGCGCCTATAATATTAATGAAGGCTTTGGCTGTCACCGACTTCAAAAGTAACTAATTATAAATTGTAAATATGTATTAATAATATCGTTTATTTTAAATTATTTTCTTACTTTTTAGTGCTGAAGTCGGTTTCTTATTTTTTTAAATTAACTTTATTTTAAATTTTTTAGTGGGAAGCAAGTCTCCTTCTACAAAATACGCTTAAATTTTCCTCCAGAAGAGATTTTGACTCGTGGATCACTTGAATCCTTTTTTTGTGGGAGGAAGACTTTACGTCTTTCCTCTGTCCAGGGGAACGACGGGGTATGTCGGACTCCGCGCCGCAAAGATAGAGCGGCGACGCGCTTACCGACTAAAACCCCTTGGTGTGCCACCTCTGCGCTTATGGCCGAAACCGGAAGAAACGCGGCTGCACGCTACTACGATCCCGGACAGCGCCTCTACCCTGTTAAGGGTTTCTCCTCCGACCTAGAATGTAGCTCTAGGCGACAGATGTTGAGTTACCCCCTTCCGAAAGTTTTACTTTAATAATGTTAGTTTTACTTTTAATAATGTCAATCGACACCCCAGCCTACATTGTTGCGGGTTTTTCCTCGATTTATCCTGGATCCCATCATCAGATCCTGATGTCCGGCATTGAGCAACGTGAGTTTTGATATCATTATGCATCAAATATCAAAAAATAGAGTTTTATACTATGACGAAATTGAGATGAGAGAATTTCATACACCTTGGTTACCTGTTATCTGCCAAAGCCACCGCTGCCTCAGCTTCATGGGTGGGGATCATTCTTACCTGTACTAGGGACACACGTAGACAAACTTTCAGCTTTTATAAAATAACGAAGGTCAGGCACTTGCGGGCTCTTGGTCCAAGTGGAAGAAACAGTGATGCTAACATTTAAATAAATAATTTGACGTTTGCTATCGAAGACTATGTATGCTGTGATATTTTTGAGTCAAAGCAATTTACTTCTAATAGCTCTTACTACCTGTACTGTAATGACTATTGATGATGTAAATTTTGGTTCAGTAAATGCTAACCATATGGCAAAATATTATCCAAAATTAAAGTATTATAATATCTTAAGTATTATAATTCCTATTATGTTGAAGTTCATTAATATTACAATATGCTAACTCCCCCTATTAACCATTCCAGGTACAATGGCCGCCCTAAGTGTGATGGTGAACCTGGAACTGCCGCACGTCAACATACTGTCCAAGATGGACCTGCTCAGCAAGACGGCGCGGAAACAACTTGATAAGTTAGTACTATACATCTATCCCACTAATATTATAAACACGAATGTTTGTAAGCATGTATTTATGTATGATACTCTTACATAAAAACTACTGAACCAATTTAGGTGAAATTTGGTACAGATGTTCCTTATAACCAGGAATAAAACATCAGATACTTTTTCTCCCAAAATACGCACGAGATCCGAATTTATAATAAACCGCGGCGCGGGGCACAGCTAGTTCTGTTTATAATTAGCTTATTAAAGCTACATTAATCTCCGTTTACTAGAATTTTAAACCAAAGATAAACAACACGAGCAGCGCCCCGCGGTTTCACTAGCGTAGTTCCCCGTGAGAATATAGGGATAAAATACAGCCAATGTCACTCTGATAATATAGCTTTCCATTTTTGAAATCGGTTCAGTAGTTTCGGAGCCTATTCGTTACAAACAAACAAACAAATCTTGCCTCTGTATAATATTAGTATAGAATTTTCAATATCCAATAATTAAAGTAACATTTCTATATATTTTCCAGTTACCTAGACCCAGATCCACACGTCCTACTATCAGACATGAGAAACGCGAAATCAAAATGGCACCAGAAATATGCAAAACTTACTGAAGCAATTGGTGAAGTGGTTGAAAACTTCAGCCTGGTGCGGTTCTACCCCCTAAATATAAGGGATGAAGAGAGCATAGAGAACATACTGCTGACCATAGACAATATAATACAATATGGCGAGGATGCTGATGTCAAAGTGAAAGACTTTGATGAGGCCGACCCGGAAGACTGTAACGGAGATGATTAAATTGATTTTGTTAAGGTATCAAATGTTTTTTATTTTATTACTAGTGTCCCACCCTGGATTCGCATGGGTATTGTGGATTGTGAAAATAACGGGAAGTGCGTGGTTCTTTCCAAAACCGTTGTCTATACTAATATTATAAAGAGGAAAGATTTGTTTGTTTGTAATGAATAGGGTCCGAAACTACTGGACCGATTTCAAAAAATCTTTCACTAATGGAAAGGTAATTTATCAGTGCGTGACATAGGCTATATTTTATCCCCGTAATCCCACGGAAACGGGAACTACGCGGGTGAAACCGCGGGGAGCTACTAGTATTGACTAAAACTAGTAGATATGATAGGAACAGGAAATAGGTATTTATGCCCTCCATGTGATAGCGCCATCTTACGGGAGGCGAGATACAACATAAACGATAAGTATATCATAGTTATTTATTCTGACTACAAAATGAACGATATGTATAATGTATAGCAGCGCCCCGCAGTTTCACACGCGTAGTTTTCTTTCCCGTGGGCATACCGGGATAAAATATTACAGGCTATATTTTATCCCGGTATGCCCACGGGAAAGAAAACTACAGGCCAGGCCCCAGTGACGTAGATGATATATTTGTTTACATATTACACATAAAATTTGTAGCAAAATGTTTATAATAAGGTACTTACCTATTTATATCTCCAGCCGCCAATTCTCGCGCCTCGACCACATAATTGGTGTTTCCCGCGGTTTCACTTACGATAAAATCGTCTTTTCGGTAGTAGCATTAATGTTTTATAAAGAAAGCAATAAGTAATTAATATTATAATAGGAAGACGATTTTAGAAATTACACCACTTAAACAAAACATTAGGTACATTTTTTAACAAGTACACACGCTAAACGAAATTATACAAATATTCTACGATTACTATTAAATTATTAGAATATATATCCTAAAATTACTAATTAATTAAAACTAACACATAATTACCAAATAAACACTAATAATAACACTTTAAACACTAAAATTGTCGAGTATTATAATTCGTTCCGCGCGCGGCTCGTTTAACTCAATGGCGGCAGACTGACCGGCGCCGGCGATGCGCCGCGCCGCTAACAGTCAATATACTGTTTAATTAATGACAATATTAAAATTATTTTTAATATAAACTTGTCATTTATTGGTAATTCTAATTACTTACACAAATATTATAATTTTACTGTCGTTTATATTCCCATCTTTTTCTAGTTTTTTGTAATTAGGAAGTGTTTTCGCATGGGGTTATGACGTAAGTAATTAATTTAGACGAACAAATACCTCTAATATTAGGCTCCCAGATACAGTACCATAGACTTTTTAGGTTCTGTATCTATACTAATATTATAAAGAGGAAAGATTTGTTTGTTTGTTGTAATGAATAGGCTCCGAAACTACTGGACCGATTTAAAAAATTCTTTCACTAATGGAAAGCTAATTTATCAGTGCGTGACATAGGCTATATTTTATCCCCGTAATCCTACGGGAACGGGAACTACGCGGGTGAAACCGCGGGGAGCTACTAGTTAGGTATATAAATACTAGAATTAAGCAAATTAAAGATACAATTCTCAAAGATAAGTCCATACTTATTCGGGAAGTCTGTTTTCCACTCAATAATGTTAATGATATCAGTGAGAACTGAAGAATATGCGTCACTACGCTTGTCTACTGCGTGCCGTAGGCACACAGATCACCAAACCCAATAATTTGTAAAGAAAAATAACATAAGTACATCGGTCGATCCAGGAATCGAAATCGAGATATTCGGCTTGGCAGGCTGTGCTGGTACACATACAAGCTTTTCTTAGTTTGAGCCTAGATGGCGATGTGTGAATTATATTTATTAGTTTCGAAAAGGTAATAAAAATCTCATATTTTCTAAAATATATGTTTTATTACATCATAAAGACATTACAGTAATTAAAAATAAAGAATAACAGAGATTTTTTTTAACTTAAATACTAAAAAACTAAAATTAATCATAATTAAATCATTACTAACTATAGTCCCATCGCAGACATGGAAGATTTTTTACTAATGACGTAACTCAGTCTGTCCTTGTCACACGCGAACATTTATATAGCTATCCCATTCTTGCACGACGTCATTAAATGTTCTTCTTTTCCGAACCTTTATCCCATGTCTATTTGGGGTCGGTTTTCAGTTTAACCAGATTTGGCGGAATGTCAGTATTTTACGTGAAGCGACTGCCATCAGACCTTCACAACCCAGAGGGCTATACGACATATTTTGGTTAAACCAAATTTTAGACTTTTGAGGGCTCTAACTACCCGTAACGACTGTCGTTTAGGAAAAAAAATGTTTCACACATAAATATTTACTCCACACGGGAATCGAACCCGCAACCTTGCGGATGGCACCCCAGCATGGTAACCACTCTGCCTATTAATTACACCGATATCCTGTTGGAGTGTGGTACTTCCTAGGTGTACTAGGATAATCGCCCTACATCTGTGAAGAAACTATAGCAAGTACAAAGAGGTATGTAGTAATTAAATGATAGAATTATTTATTACCTTAAGAAAACTTAATACTAGACTCTCGACACAAAGTATAAGATAAAAACATATCTTATATTTAAAATTAAAATGTACTTATACAGGGTGATGACGGCAATTTGACAATAAATGAAACCGTTGGAAGTGGTAATGTTGTGTGCGTGGTGTCTTCAAATATGTACTCAGTTTAAGTAGGATTTTCAAAAGGAAAAGGTTCTTACGTCTATTATTATTTTAAAGTTTCTTCACTCATAGTTTCTCCATCTATGAATTTTACTTTTGGATTAATTACTCCACTGTTAAGTCAAGTTTAATTGACTTAACATTGAGGTTCTCATTTGACAATTTGTGTATATTTTTTCATATTATCACATTGCCATCACCACCCTACTTATCACCCCCCTCCCCTCAAAAAGCCGGCGGCTGTTCTTCCCCCGCGACAGGCACGACACTGAAGACAAATTCCTGACACCCGAACTGCAGCAACGCTCCGTGCGGGACCAGCGCGGCGCCCTCCCACGCGCCCGCCCGCCCCGCGCGCGCCGCGCACGAACACGGGGCGGAGGCCGCGTCTCCGCCCTGCGTCACGTCGCCCGACACTCTGGAATTAACAGTAACACGATGATGTGGGTTAAAGAAATACACTACATATTAATAATGTTTTGTATCCATTGACAAACAAAAACGACCGTACTAGGCATGCCTTTTAAGTTCTGTCGTTTCCATATTTCCCGGCAATTTTGAATTTGAAACTGTTCTATATTCGAATGTGTTTAAATTTTGAATCTTAAAACAGTTGAAAGTATTAGGATTCATGCTTTTGTTTAGTCACAGCGTCCATTGGAATCTGTCAAGATACGTACGAAAATGAATCTTTCTAAGGAAAATGTTCGTGCAATAATTTTCTATAACTTTAGAAGAGACCTGACACGGCTTGAGTGTTTGAAGAGCAAATATCTGTATTCAGTGATGAAGCCCCATGTCTGCGGACTGTCGAACGCTAGTATTTAGAATTCCAGCGTGGACATACTAGTGTTAGTGACAAATCTCGCGAAGGACGCCCAAAATCCGCCTTCACTGAAGATAACGTCATCGCTGTGAGACAACTAATTCTCGAAGATCGTCATGTGACATATCGGGAGATAGAGGCTCTATTAAGCATCTCAGGGACAACCATTCAGAAGATCTTGCATGAAGCGCTTGGTGTGAGAAAGCTAGTTTGCCGTTGGATACCGCATCTGCTTTCCGACGAGCACAAGGTGGCCCGCGTCAGATGGTGTAAGAAAACTCTGCAAAAGTTCAACCGAGGAGAGTCAAATCACGTTTATGACATCATCAGTGGTGACGAATCTTGGATCTATGCCTATGATCCTGATTCCAAACAACAATCGACAATCTGGGTCTTTCAAGACGAGCCAAAGCCGACTAAAGTTTTTCGTTCTCGAAGCACATCAAAGAAGATGAAGGCCACGTTCGTTGGAAAAGCCGACCATGTTGCGACTATCGCACTTGAAGATCGTAGAATGGTTAACGCAGAGTGGTATACCACAGTTTGTTTACCACAAGTCATCGCCGAACTTCGAAAATCTAACTCAAAGCGGCGCATCATCCTGCACCACGACAATGCAAGCTCACACACCGCCCGTCAAACGATTGAGTATTTGAAGCAGGAAAAAGTAGAAATTCTTGACCATCCGCCATACAGTCCTGACCTAAGCCCTAACGATTTCTTTACATTTCCTAAAATTAAGAAAAGTCTTCATGGTCAAAGGTTCCAGTCCGGTGAAGATGCAGTCGACGCTTTCAAGTCAGTCATTTTGAACACCCCCACTTTAGAGTGGAATAAATGTTATAATAACTGGTATGAGCGAATGGAAAAGTGTATTAAGCTACGTGGTGAATACTTTGGTAAACAATAAAAAGTACTATAAGGTTCTAGTTGTGTTTATTTCTTGAAACGACAAAACTTAAAAGGCATGCCTCGTAAGATAGCACATTCAGACAAACTTTTCAGCTGACCGAGCGAAGGAAACGTCAACATATCAAGAAGACAGACCGTTTTAACATGAAATTCCGTTAAGTATAAATTTTTGTCTTTTTGCCGAAAGCTTTTTTCGATTGGCAAAAATGGAGAATGGGGGACGACAAATTGAAAATTAAGTATATGTATTACAGTTTACAAAGTCTACAAAACAACTAGTAATATTGGTATGTGTGTGTGTGTGTGTGTATGTATGTACGTACTTATAGTGCGCGGGCATCCTCCTGCGCACGAGTTCCCGGAGCGCGGTCTCTGCGGGGTGCGCGGGCGCGGCGCGCGGCACGCGCGCGTCGCTGGCGAACACCACGCCGTTCACGGCCGAGCCCCACTCCGAGTAGTTCAGCAGCTCGAACTCACCGCTCACCTGGTGTGAGCATGGGGGTCAGCGAACATTGGCATACACAATTCACTGACAAGCAGGCCTTGAAATACCGGTATTTTTTAAAATCGATACCATTACCGTCGGTGTGATACCGCAGTTTAATAAATATGGTTATTATACCGGTACCGAAAAAAGGAAAAGGAGATTTTTTTTTAATAAAAAGTATAAGTAGTTTATGTAACTAATTTCACTTATCCTTAGTATGTGTCCTTGAGTGTGTTTGTGCAATAGTTTCTATCTATCGATCTCAAATGAAACGTACCTCATCCAAGTATATGACGGCGTGTAGCGGCGACACGTTGCGGCACTTGCGCGAGTCGAGTCGCAGGTTCGCGTCCCGGCCGCAGCCCACGCGCAGCGAGCTGCCGCGCATGCCCACCGTCTCGCCCGCCACAGGACTGACGGACGGGCATACACGTCATGATGGTTGGTATAGGTAAGAAATGTGTGGTTATGTGGATGTGGAAGCAATGGTGTTGGAAATAATCATAACATAATATAATCACTCACTACATCATCTCATTACAGTAACTGACCCCTAACTAGGTTCAAAACTTGTATCTAGCTAGAGTATCAGAAACTACCCACACATTCACACACACCCAGACCGAGACTAACATTTGTGGTTCACACAAATATTCACCTCACGCGGAAATCGAACCCGCAAATAGATTATGTGATAAAAAAATAAGTTTGTAAAAAGGGTAAATAAGAAGAAATTCTATAACTACATATGTACGTTAACGGATTTTCGTCGTGATTATTATGTTGTTAATTGTTGTTTTATATTTTCTGACGTTTGTGTGTAGTGTTCGTGTAAATCTAAGAAATCAATGAGAATGATTGGTTGACTACCCTATTGAATGTGTGTCGTTGTGTGTATGTGTATGACTCACCCAGTGGGTATCAGCACTGCTCTGAGCTGCAAGTCTAAGGCAGGTGTATGCGGCGGGGGGCTCGCGGGGGGTGAGGGCGGAGCACCCCACACCGCCGCGCAGATACGGGCGCGGTCCGCGCTATATACATACAGAAATACGTACAGATTTGATGGTGGTAGTAGAGATCTTGTATTGATGAACAAATATGTTGAGAAAGAGAGTATAAAACGAAATCGCCATCTTTGAGAATCCGCCATATTGAATTTAGAATGACGTCAATTGCATTAACTTGATAACGCAACTAACGCCAGCAATTCTATATTGTTATCCAAACTAAATATTTGTACAAAATATCATTTCAATCGGTTGAGGATAACTAAACTTCTACCAAATTCAGTTGTAAGTTTTGACAAATATTGCAAGTTTTCTAATATTTTATTTAATTCAAAATTTAATAACGGTATTTGATACACAATTACTTAAAAACTATTCAACCAAACTGCTTAAAATTAAGTACACATCTCCCCTACAATACTACAAAGGCTACAGGATACTATGTATCCCATATATCCCTATATCTCACCGTGAGAGCAGGTCTGACGGCAGTGCGGCGTGCAGCGCGCGGGGTAATGCCGCGCGCATCGCTCGCTCTATTTCCGGAGGGACTTGACCGCACCAAGCGCGCTCGCCCGCACATATCTACATAAATACATATATGTACACCGTCAGACAGATCCTCGATATTGTCAGTATATTTTTTTAGAATTCAGAGATGTATTCCGGCTACTTCTTCAAATCCTATACAAAATAAATCATATTGCCACACCCTCCCCGTCATCCCCACCTTTCATTCAGATTCATTAACACATTATTAAGTCACAAACTAAATTAACAGAACCTACATCCTTCTTTCGAAAACTGCTAGAGGGGCTCTCATCAAATATATACCCCCCTCCTTCCGTATTTCACTCCCTTCCCCATCTCACCTGCTGCAGCCTCTGAAACGCCAACAACTTGATCAGCCTCTGGTCCACATCCCTGAGCTCCGTGTCGACGGCGGCCAGCAGGTCGTCGAGCCCCGCGGCCAGCTCCAGCGGCGCGCCGCGCGCCGCCCGCGCCGCCGCCGCGCGGGCCGGCCGCGCCTCCAATTCGTAGTCCGACGAACTGTCAGAGTCCGTGTGCTTTGATAGCTGGGGGTAGGGTGGTCAGTTGGTCAGTTTTATTGGTGGACAAAGTTGGAAAAATTAGCTGGAAAAAACATGCATTGTGTACTGTATTGGACTTCATAATCTGTAATTCTGCGGTTGTAAAGCATCTATATCATATCTGAACCAGAGATCTAGACTTCTAATATTATATTACATTCAAACCTTCCTCATGCCTCCTAGCCCCCTACGTTTCATTCTCCTCCTCCCCTCACCTTACAAGTGGGTCCGTCCGCCTCCCCCCTCTCGGTGCACAGTCCGTCCTGCTCGCACGCGCTGTTGACGCACACGCGCGTCACCTCGCCATCCTCTTCCTCCTCACACGGGTCGTATTCACCGGACTGTTTTAGGCGTTTTAATGCTGTAGGATAAGATATTAGATGTCAGCTGCGTGCAATACTGCAAGAGTGCGTTTCCTCTGACGCCGTGTTGAGTATAATGGTCTTTGATTTGACCAATCACAGTGCTCGTTTCCGAGCTCGAAACCTCCTGAGATTGGTCAACTCACGGTCCACATAAAGGTATGGGGAAAATTGTTGCTTGGATAGAAACAATTCGGGTAGTATGTTACCGTACCATTAACACAGCGCACGTGTTCCCTGCGCGTGGGCAGCAGCGGCGGCGGGCGCCGGTAGTGGTTGCGCACCATGCGCGGGACGCACACGCGCGGACGGCCGCTCACCAGCCTTTCTCTGAACACATGTCAAATTAGTCAGTAGCACGTACCTTATTGATGAAGCTGTAGTCCTGTTGGAAGTGCTAGTTGTTGTATTTGGAAACCTCAGTTAATTTGTTATGGAAGTAGAGCATATGCATCAGTCCGCGTTTAAGACGGGACTTACGGCTTGGTAGAGGTAGAAGCTGCTAGAAAACTTGTTTAGAGCGAGGCCCTAATTAGTGCGTTGCGTAGTCATTGCGTCGTTTCCCATATATTTTCAACACAGCGCAACGCAATAACGGGGCCTCGCTCCTACCGAGTGTATAGCGTATAGTGTCTCACTTGAGCGGTTCATGTCGCCGGGCGCGGCGCAGGAAGTCGATCTTGACGGTGTGCTGGTCCACGGGGCCCGCGAACCGCTCCCACAGCGCCACGCGCTCCGTCAAAGAGATCGAGTTCACCAGCTTCCAGTCCTACAACCACACGCCACACATTGACATAGTGATGGGGCAACAAGTGTGATGTACGGTCAGCGTCAGAGATATGGAAGTAGAATTATACGGGACTAGCGGCGTCTCGCAGTTTCACCCGCGTGGTTCCCGTTCCCGTGGGAATACGGGGATAAAATATTCTATGTTACTCAAGGTGAATGTAGCTTTCTAACGGTGAAAGAATTTTTTAAATCGATTTAGTAGTTTTGAAGCCTATTCGTTACAAACAAATAAACAAATCTTTCCTATTTATGATATTAGTGTAGATCAATACCGAGCTCGGCATTTTTACAGAGCATTTTGACACTACGAACTTACAGAAAAGCTGGACCGGAGTGAAAGTGGACAAGCCCTGACTTGGATAAACGCTAAAATTATTGCGGTTTCCAGTATAATATGAACACCACTGTGTCAGTTTCCTGCAAATCTACTGGTCTAACGTAGGAACCAAGTCTTAGCCCCTCCACCTCCCAACTACCTATTATCCCTTAAAAATAGTAAGCAACACACTAATGACTCTTCCGAAATGTATGTGTTCAATGGCGACAGTGTTCACTTTCTATCAGGTGACAATACATTATGTTTATGCACTATTCCATACTCACAATGACATTTTCCGCGTGGTTGGGACACATCCAGCGTCCCGTGGGCAAGGCAGTCAGCGGCGGGTCCAAGCAGTCCTGTATAATACGCTATATAAGTTTGAAACAGCAACATGGATGATATAATTATGTATGCACTTGTAACTGGACAGCTTTCCGGAAATAGAACCACTCTCTAATTAGGAATCCTGCGATATTTGACGACCTCGATGGCAGAGTGGTCGCCATGCCGGCCGGCCTACCACCCCTAAGGTTGTAGTTCGATTCCGGGTGAATATTTGTGAGAACCACAAATTTTTATCTCTGTCTGGGTGTGTGCGTAGTTTCTGTTTCTAGAACTTAGATAGGGGTCAGTTACTATAAAGAGATGATGTAGTGAATGATTATGTTATTTGGTTAGATTTTAATACCCGTGACGACTGCCGATAGTGCATTAAGTAGGATTGTTACTGCGTGTATTTGGGTGATATTCACGAGAGTTTTTTAAAGACCCAAGCCGAATAAAGTAAAGTAGAATATCGTCCAGTAAGACCCTACAGTAGGACAAAGAGCTCTCTCACTGTTTCTTACTAATTTCATTGTATGTGTGTGTGTGTGTGTATGTGACCTGGTGGTAGTAGAGCGGGCAGTAGTCGCACTTGACGAGCGGCGCGAGGCGGCAGGAGGCGGCGCACGCGTGGCACGCCGCGCCCCACGCGCCCTCCGTCACCACCTCCGGCCCCGGGCACTTGCCCGCTGCAACAACATATCACCACTAATACCATGTTTAGACTATGCCCCTGCCACTGGTCCTCACGCTGCCGGAAATATTTCCTAAAATACTTCCGCGGCAGTATTCCATTTAGACTATGCTTCTATGGGCATGGACGTAGTCACTCGCGCTGCCACACGCACGTCATGCCGCTGCAGTCCCTTGGTCTTGGTACGTGAGGACTGAGTGAAATAGCGCATATGTTCTCTCTCGCTCGCTCTCTTTTGACTTCCGCACGAAAACCGACGCTCGCGGGAGCGTCGGTCAGGAGCAGCGGCATGACGAGACATAGGCTATGTTTTATCCCGAAATTTCCACGGAACCAGGAACTACGCGGGTGAAACCGCGGGGCACAGCTATATGTATAAAACTCTTCCGTTGACTGACAAAAAATGCACAGCCGAAAATACTGGTCGTAGAGAGCTGAAATTTGGCATGTGTGTGTTTGTTGGGGGGAGTTGGCTACCACTAAGAGAGGATTTTTGGAAATTTTAATTCTGTAAAAGGGGGGTCAATTTAAAACTACGCGGTATAATCAACTAGCCACTAAGACTCACGTTTCTCCGTCCCCGGAAACAGCACGGGCACTTTCATCTCGTTGGGGAGTTGAAACTGTGTGGGATTCATGATCTTGGCAGCCCGGACGAGGACCTCCATCGGAGACAGGTCCACTTCCTCCTTCTTCTCCTCCTCTTTGGGGGATTCGTCCGTCTCATCGCTGTCCTTGCTGCGCTTCTTAGAGCTGGAGCGGATGTTGCGACTTCTGGAATTAACGTATGCAATTGAACTTCTTAGGTTTTGATGATGTAATGATAATTGTAAATTAAATAGTTGCGTTCCATTGGCAGAGCGAGTGAAGTGTCTTTTGACAGGATAGGATGATTTTTACTATGTATTTGTCTATGTCAATGTATGTTTATCAGTTGTGGGCTAGAATAGAGGCACATAATGTTCCTTGATTTTTTTGTCAAGGACTTTATTTAATTTAATTTAATCAATCAATCAAAATTGGGGTAGTGTCTCATAGTAATAGGCTATTAGAAGATATTTTTGATGTTAACAAATACTCATGAGTGAAGAAATTATCATGTGTCTATGTCTCTGATGTACCTCGTCTTCCTCTCTGTATCGGACTTGTCAGCGGGCGACTGCGCGCGGCTGCCGCGGCTGCTGGCGGGCTTGTCGGCGTCGGACGCGCGGCACTCGCGGCACAGCCACAGCCCCGCCGGGATGTCGTTCTCGTCCAGGGGCGGGTCACTGGCACAAGGTTATCAGACTTAAGGACTTCATGTATATATTTGGTATTGATTTTGTAAGCTTTTGGAGAGACAATTTTAGAAGGTTTGAGAAAGGATGGTGGGAAATTGTCAAAACTTTAAAGAGAGAGAAGCTGTTCTGCAGTTATGGGACATAAGTAATAAAGTGCTTTACATACTAGACTTCTATAAAAATATAGATTGGCTTAAATTTTTAAGATTATTGGAATTTGAACCTAACTTTGTGATTTTAAGTCTACCTATTTGTGAAAATAGGTAGACTACAAATTTTGGTGAAACCTGTTAGGAAGCAAGACCAAACTGTTGTGGCCTCTTATGCTTTGATTACACCTGCCTGTATTTTGTCATGGCAGGAAGCTTTGAAGCATAACAATATGGAGTACAAACGAGTCATTTAACTTGTCTGTAGTCAAGTAAAATCGGACTATCTGTTCAATATGTTAGCATAAAATTTTAATGTTATTTAAAAAGTCTAATACTCACTAGCACCCAAGGTGGAAGCTAGCGGGACACCGGTCACAGCATATCAGGTCGCCTCCCTCGCCGCACGCATCACAAGAATCATGATTGTGGCCCTTGCCAGGTCTCTTGTAGTACGGGTGCTGTGACTTCTTCGGCTTGGTGGCGTTCACATCCTCATCGGGGGGCTTTATCAGCGCTCTTATCAACTGAAAATAACAAACATTTCAGTAACACTGTAGCTTGTACTATGTCTCATTCTTAGTACCAAAGGACAACATATCTTAATAAAATGTATTAGTTTTTTAAGGGCGCAACTTACCGGCATAAGCCCGCCCGACGTATCCAAATCATAGCTCACGTTAGACATTATAAATGCTCCAATTAATTGAGTAAATTGGAACTTAACGATGGAAATGGCAGTAAGTTTCTCTTGCCTAAATATAACCAAACCACCCAAGCCCAGCTTCAACCTCAAGTATATGACTGAAAAGAACTGGAAAGAAACGGCTTGGCGAACAAAACTAATAAATAATATCAATTACAAATTAACGAACACTTCGATTCAAGTAAATAATTTATATATTTTATAAGATTTTGAAACAAAGTTGGAATATTTTTTGTTTGGTTCAATTCTTTAACTGTCAAGTCGTCTGACAGACAGATTATAAATTTTATTAGGTAACATTTAAAAAGAGATAGCGAATAGAAACTTGTTGTTGAAAGACAGAGATCAAAACTAATTCATGCTTAAAATATACCAATTGAATGCTATGAACGCAACACAAGAAGTAAACAAAACAATTTAACGTTCGCTGTCTCTTCTCGTGACAACTGACAGACAAATAATAAATGACAATAGAACTTTTAAGCCCCACATTTAATTATGAGACAAGTGCTGAATACGTCCTTACCCCATGTATTCATTACCCTCCATTATTTCGTTGAACAAAAAATATTGATCTGTTTCATTTAAATAAATAGTTATTGTATCTTTGAGTTGATAGTGATGACCTCGATGGCAGAGGGGTCACCATGCCATCCGTAAGGTTACGGGTTCGATTCCCGTGCGGGATGAATGTTTGTGAACCACAAATGTTTGTCTCGGTCTGGGTGTGTGTGTGAATGAGTGCGTAGTTTCTGATACCCTAGCTAGATACAAGTTTCGAACTGTAGTAGCCCTCCGATTGCAAGCACCGTTACGGGGTGTCACATGTTCATGTATTATATTAATTATTGTCATGTGACATGCATAAATAAATAATAAATAAACTTAGTTATGGGTCAGTTACTTTAATAAGATGATGTAGTGAATGATTGTATTAAGATAAGTTATAGTTTTCTGTAAAACTAACAAGTAATAACAGCTACTTCTATGCTATAACAAATGAAGATGAACTTTCGCTACGATCGAGTTATTATCTTTGCCATGTGATGTGTCGATGTGACCCATAAAATAACATTAAAAACCAATATAAGTAATTGGCCTGGTCGCTTACTTTACAATATTATTGAGTAGAATTAAGTCAATCAAACTTTTGTACCGGACTGTATTTTTTATTATTGAACGTTGTTAAGTTAACAGAAGTGTACTTTGGCTAAAGAAGTGTATTTGGCACCCTGTCACAGCCAGCAGCAAGTGCCAGTATGTGTGAAATATAATGTTCTACAACGCTACACAAAATCACTATAATATTCAATACTCGTAGTAGCACAAATATAAATATTGGTTACGCTGTCTGTGCTCGCACAAAAATTAAATCCCAAGTATCCTACAACCACTGCCTTCCCAACTGTTTAGTTTTTAAATCTTCATTCATATTTTGTAAGAGTTTATGCTTTTCCGTTCTTTTATAACCAACTATAATAAAAATAATGTTTGGTATTTTGTCTATGGTTTAAATTTGGATCAAAAGACTCTGCGTTATATTTTGAAGAATAACAGACTATAGACAATAAAAAAGTATGCTGCCATTCTATGACGTCATGGGCGGAGTTTAGTTGAAGATCGAATTTGGATTCGGTTGGCGGGCGCGGCCATCTTGGTGAATTAGTGACCTGGCGATTCGGTTTTAGTTAGTGAAAAATCATTTGTCATCCACAATGTCCGAAAGGGAAGATAATGTGTATAAAGCGAAGCTTGCCGAGCAGGCAGAGCGGTATGATGGTGAGTACATATTTTTGGTTTATCTTTTATCACAATGACGAAAATTCCGTAATATTTTCGCCGACAGTTGAAAGACGATTTGGTGATAGTTTTGGAATTTTCTAGATAAAAATGTTAGGAAACCTCGCGTAATGACCATTGGATCTAAATATGCGCCTTCTTACATTCATTTTCAATTAATTTATTGCGGTACTTACAAATCAATGGCATTCGTTAGGCTTGGTCAGCGATCGATGCGTCATCCGCCGGTGGGATGTCCTTTCAGTTTTTTCAATAAAGTCTGATTAATGTAGCACATAAAGATAATGCGCACTAGAACTCCGGGAAATAATCTTTATTATTGATTCATTTGCTGTAATTATCGCTACGTACGTCTTATCCTTTCACCTGTGAAAAGGATTTTTTTATCCCCATTCCAGAGAAGCAAGCGATCGATGTTAGGATCGGTCATGCATATCTTACCTTGGATAAATAGCTCGTTTATAGCCAATAGAACATTCTGGGTGTGTTTTAAAGCGTAGTAGTTGGAGTAAAGCTTCAGATTTCACCTATTGTTCGCATTTTAGCACCACGGGGGGAAAACTCGTACGCTCTTTACCTTGTATCGAGATATCATTTGGGAGCAATGCGGTCATTGTAAAGGTTATCTCGTAATTCCCATAGTTTGTGTGAACTTTCATTGTCTAATGAGTTAATGAAACAGATTAGTCAGTCTGAGAGGTGGAGTCCATTGACCTTTGTTAGATTTATTAAATAAATGAGTATGTATAGGTAGTAAGTACTACTGTACAATCTTATCGCGAATATTAGCTGGTGGAAAGTGGGTTGACCTACTTAATGGTATAATGTGTCCAGTGTCACTGAATCATGGTCAAAGTTACAATAAATAGTTGACTATTCATTGGAGCACTCATCAAAACAATGAGCTGTTAAAAATCAATATAGCATGTCAATGGTGGATATGTAATGTAATGACAGGCTACTGTCTGCAATCATGCTGCAATACTTAGTGGTTAGCATGGCAAATATGTATGTTTTATTCCAAAACCTTTTTAGGTAAGCCACTGGAATAAAAATGGGACATTTTTACACATTTTAGGTACTACATTTTCAGCAGCCTTTGTTGAGAAGCTAAATTGATAAAGAATTGGAATAAATGTACAAATAATTGTTATAATCCTAAACTAAATACTTCTTAGTTATATTTATGTAACATGAAGGTTATTTAATCAGTGTCAATGACATCTCTATCTCAGTTGTAGATATTCGTAGATATTATGAATGAGACAATGAAATAAAACTAACATAATTTGCTTTTATCTCATAAAAACACATTTAACAAAGAAAACATGTTTTTTCTGTTTACAAGATTTTTGCAAAATAGTAGAAATATAATGCTAAACATGTGATGAAACATTATTTTAATCAAAAATTACTTGACCAATTTTGATGAAATTGGATATTTCAATTATTAAATCTTTATTTTCCAGTTCCATGAGAAAACTTACATAACCATACAATACAGGTTGACAATATTGATTTTAACATTGCAAAGACTTGCAGTAGTAATGTCCAGTGCAGTATATATACTGCATCAGTTATAAAAATGATGATGGATGTCAATTTGAAGATTCACTTTCTTTATGCTATTATGACAAGGTTTTAGCTGCAGGGAAATTGATTTAGGTATTTAAAAATATGATTCATTTATTCATTAAATCAATTTAAAAAGAAGGGAAGAAAAATGATTTGGATCCTCTGATGTGATGTTTCTTGGTGCCGACCCCACTTTAGATGATGATGTTTCTTGGTTAATGGAGAGTGCCTTCTTTATCCAGGATTAGGCGATAAAGTTGTCAATTTGTTTGCTACAAACACATAATATAAGTATTTTGGCATATAAATTGACTCTGGGGTCAAACACCATACCTACATTTAACTTTACCAGCACTATTTTTCCAATTATCCAAAAACTAAAACAATATTACAATATACTCACAAAACAAAGGAATGTATATTGATCCACCTATTTAAATATTAATGATTGACCCTCTTGTGAATGAGGTCAAAGTCTCGCTCGCCGGAAGTGCAAGGCTGATGGACGGTAAACAGGTGTTGGGGAAATGTATTGTAATGGCATGGATTTATTTATCAATTTTAACTGACAAAGGAACTATCTGTATTGTAATACGATGTTAATAAATAACATAACATAATCATTCACTACATCATCTCATTTTAGTAACTGACCTCTAAGTTTGAAACTAAATACATACATTGATTTCAATAGTAAAATAAAGTATGTCTGTCTGTTTGTTATATTTTTATGAATAAGTGGCTGAATGGATTTTGAAAATTATTGCTAAGGAGATGGATTGTTTTGAGAAGAGAGTCTACAAAATATTAACTTGAAATTTTTGAAAGTGAAGTAGAGAAAAATAAATTAGGTATATGCATCCAAGAATTCTTCAAGATTTTTAGGTGTTTGATTAAAAATTAACATCATTATTACAAGTGGATAATAATCATGTTTTGTTATTCATCCACTAACTGATATGAGCATGATTAACCAACTTCTTTTATAATCAATATGAAATGCCAGTCATAATTTTTATCAAAGTCAGTTCAGTTATAATTACTATTTGGAAAAAAAATATTTCTCTTATTTGTATGTGTTTTGTGCTGAAATTGTTTTTGCAGAAAAGATAACTGGGTTTTTTTTTAGTCGCGAGTGAATCGGTTTGCATGCTCCATCCATAGGCTGTACCAACGCTTTCCATCAGGCGAGTTACAGTGAAGTGCAAGACTATTTTGAGTTAAAAAAAAAGATGCCTATCGGTTCATTACCCATTTTGGGGTGAAAAAAATCAATAACTAACCCAGTAAAGAGACTACACCATACACACATTTCAATATAAGGAATTGAAGTTCCAATTTTAAGTAATAGAGTAGTATTAAACCATAAATAAAATATTCAAAATTGATAAAAATAGTAGGTAGTTGTCACTATCAATTCCCTTATGGGCTAGTCTGACATGAAACATCAAAACATCCATTAACTGTTTTAATTAATTTGTACCTATGTTACTGAATTAGCAATAATTAATATGGCACATTTTTTAATGTAATTGAGTCACTCACTGTACAGGGAAAAAATATTTTTTGAATGAATAATTAATTTAGAATGATCATCATTGATGTTTGTGCTCTAAGGCAGGTCATGATGCGTGCAAGATGAACTAAAAGCAACTGGTTACTTACTGGTCCTGCTCTAGGAGTAGCTAGTTTATAGACAAGGAAATTCTAGATTGAAAGTTCTGATTGTGTCCTCTGAAATATTGACTTAAGATTAGAAGTTCTATTTTAAAATAGCTGCATCTAAAGTGATCTATGTTATGTAGAGAATATAGCTCATTATCAGTATTTTGAAATTGAAATTAAGGACACTCATAGATTCAGTCAGAGGATACTCCAACCAAAGATTCCCCAAGTTCCTTATTTGTAAGACTCGCTAGATAACATTACCACTTAATCTTCTTCTCTCACTACATACCACCTCACCAAATCTTCTCTAGTAACTTGACCACATGAATCCAATGTATTCCAGAAATGGTGGAGGCGATGAAGAACGTGGCTTCGCGCAACGTGTCGGACAACGAGCTGACGGTGGAGGAGCGGAACCTGCTCTCGGTCGCGTACAAGAACGTGATAGGCGCGCGCCGCGCCTCCTGGCGGATCATCTCCTCCATCGAACAGAAGGAGGAGACCAAAGTAAGTGATCATTAGTCGTAGTAGAGTTAACCAGGCCGCACACCGAAACAACAAATGTGTCCCAAGCAACAATAAAATTTTTCCCATACATTAGTCATGAAGCAAATGTGTCTTCGGCGTTCGGCACATGTAGGTAAATGTATGGCGCCAATAATTGTTTCCCGCCACATTTGTTGCCTGGAAACAATTTGCTTCGGTGTGCGGCCTGGGTAATAGTACAGGTAGCAGGGATGGTGACTGGCTGGATAGACTTAACCTGGAGTAACTAATAGGAATCGTCGAAAAGCAGAGGGAGTGAAGTGACTGCTCTACTTTAGTTTGACAGTCCCTTACAAGACCAGTAATTACTGTAACCAGGTTATCTTCAGATTAAGGATAAAGGAAGGGACTCTTCTACCATTATTTTTAAGTCCTGTTAGGTTCTCAAGACCAGCTGAAGCTTTTGATTTGATATCTAACTAAACTGATATGATAAAACTGGTTTGGATGAGCGTGCTAATCTTAAGAGCTACTGTATGAATTTAAAAAATGTCTCGGTGTTGTGTATAACCGATTTATCGAGGAGGCAATTGGATTTACTGTAGAAAATCAGAGCTATTTATTAATATTACGTGGATACACACACATTTTTCCACCCCTCAAAAACAAAACTTCTGAATAGGAACTATGTTAATGATGTTAATACGAGTCCTTGTTCGTCCTAAATCAAGGCTTTTAGCAACTGACCCCTGGATCTTACTAACTAGACGAGAACTTGTCAATAAGCTATCCGGTCGCTTTGACGATGAACTTATGTAACGGAGTTGGTCGTCTCCTTGTTACAAGTTGGCAGACGGACTTGCGATAAGCACAACTTTTTCTATGGGTTACGGTTCACTAAACTTGGTATTGTTACTAGTTTTATGAAGAAATCGAGTTTGTGACAAAGAATTAAGAACAATGTTGTTGGACTAAAATATTTTCTATTAGTCAGCAGATGTCATATTTGATGGAAATCCCAATACTATTTTACTTCAACAAATGTTTTGAAAATTCAAATAAAGTTTCAAAAGCATTAATAAAACAATCAATCGTTACAATAATACAAACTTAGTTATAATTACAATAAAAAAAATAACATTAATTATCCTCCATAGTGGATATAAGCTCCATAATAAGCTATCTCAATCCTGTAGAATCTAACTTAGACAGTGTAGTAATACCTCAAGTATGGCCGCATGAATCATTACACGTGACTCATCTAAAGTGCTCTCTCTGTGTTGCTTAATGCAGACAGACGTACCCATGTGACACACCGCATGTCTTATAACTTTCTTACACACACCTACCTAATATATCAGTTACTTGTCTAGTCGGAATGCTGGTAAATAGAAGTTACAAAAGACCGAGTTACTTTCGCATGTATATTAGAAGAGACTAGCGGCGCCCCGCGGTTTCATGGGTTTAATTTCAGGGATTAAATTATGCTAAAAACCTTCCCACTGAATCACGCTACCTATTAAAACAAACCGCATCAAAATCCGTTGCGTAATTTTAAAGATCTAAGCATACATAGGGACTTAGGGACAGAGAAAGCGACGTTGTTTTATACTATGTAGTGATGGGTAAAATTTGACGCGGGTAAACATTATTATCATTGTTTAATTTCAACAAATAAAAGCTTAGCAAAATTAAAACAGTTTCAAAAGCTTACTAATTACAGAATGCTAATAAGTAAATATAATTTTAATTAAAATTTAATTAACTATTTTATTAAACGGTACAGTCAACAGATCTCCCAGCCCAGACGTATAGATAAAATCTCGTGTACACAACCCTCCCCGTGCCTAGACACGAATCGATAAATATTGTGCAAAGTTCTTTGACATGGCGTTGGATATCTAATAGAAAACGTGGACTAAATTCAATGTTCGGTATTACAATGTCATTTGTACGACGGCAAGCGGAAGAGCGGTGGAACCTTCAGTCGTGATTGATTTTGATTATTTTAACCCCCAACGAAGAGGGGTGTTAGTTTGACATGTCTATGTAGCTGTCAGTTGTGTGTCTGTGGTACAGTATCGATTTTTATGCGGTTTGTCGTTTGAAAGGTTGACGCGGTTTAGTGTCATGTAGAGATGAACACCTGTTTTCCACGCCAGAAGTTCTCAGGTTCGAATCCCAGGTTGATTATGTTTCTTTTTTGATGAAGTAACTCTGATTATCAACTCGCGTTAGACAAGTGTGGTATTTAAGCAAAATCCTCCTTACGTACTAAGACAGACCTTTGGTCTGCTGTGGGAACTGAGGCTAATAAATTGCAAGTCAAGAAAAAGATTTTTGAACTCAACAAAAATCTTTTACTGAAAAATTTTCATTCCGTATTCCATGTTAGACTAGTCAAATTAGTGCAATTTTTCGCATACCCCTATAGCCACATAGTGTGTGACGGGCGTCAACCCCCACGTTTTTGCTAGACTTCCAGCGAGCGAAACATTTTGTGGCGCTCGATATTCCCGTACACTCCCTCATATTACGCAATCAACATTATTCAACTACCAGCGTTCGTACTGTTTTTAAATATACATCTTATTTCATAAATCCGAATGTTTGTGAGGAATGGATGATTCTTGTTAGTCTTTCACGTCAAAACTATTGATCTAGACGAAATTTGGTACAGATGCTCCTTATGGTCAGGAATTTACTTCACTTCATTTATAATCACGAAATTCCCACGTGAATGTGATTTACCCATGTAAAACCGCGGAGCACACCTAGTAAGCCTATATTTTATTGCGCCGTTAGATTTGGTTGTAAAATTCCAAAATTTGCTTAAAACTTAAGGCGTAAACACCGCGATCCATATCTACAGTTCTGAACTAATATTCTAAAGAAATAAGATTAGTATCTTTGTTTGTTATGAATAAACTTAAAAACACCTGGCTGGTCCTATTTAAATAATACAAACTAATATAAAGAAAAATAGATTTGGTATGTTTGTAGTGAATAAACACTCAAATTATTGGATTGATTATGCAAATTCTTTTACCAATAAAATGCTGTATTATCTCTAAACAACATAAGCCTTATTTAAACCTAATTTTGATGCAAAATCGCGGATAAAACCGCGATACACAAACTAGTATTTCAATAAAGAAGATGAATTTATAATCTGTATCATATAAAAGTGTCGGTCGTTCAGACACGACCGCTTATCAGCTATTTACGATTAAATTGTTTGTTTATGACGCAGTTGATTTTAGTTACGACGTATTGTATTGTTGTTCCGAAATACATACGATAATTTAAACTGTTTACACTTTAAACTGCGTGTTATATAAGTTAGTAGTTGTGGTTTTGTCTTATCTCTTGGGAATTTCGGAATAAAAAGTATTCTGTATGTTATTCCTGACTAGGAACATATTTACCAAATTTCATATAAATCACTTCAGTAGTTTTTACGTGAAACAGAAACAAATATCCATCCATCCAACAAACTTTTCCATTTCTAATATTAGTAGAACAACTACGCCTTTTAAGGCAGAAAATGTAGTTTTTACAACCTATATTGTTTGAAAGACAGCTGCGACCGGCTGCCCTAGCTGTGCCGAAGCCCGCCGGGTATCGTAGTAATAAAGACTGCTTGCTTCGTGCCGTTTTAAATATTCACCAGCATGTACTGCGTCAGACATTACCCTACTGCTTGGCGGAGCAGAGTTTATGCTAACCCACCAAATGTGATGAATAAACAATAATCCCCTTGTAATATTCACTATAAATGGAAATGCGCAGGTCTTTTGCATGGGTCAAGGATAGAAATTGATGACGACTCGCCGGTCGAGTGGTCGCCATATCGGACTTTTCCAATCTAATGGTTTTGCGGGTTTATTCCCATGTGAGCTAATTATTTTGTGGTCCACTAATGTTTTTCTTGTATATTAGAGAGATATTTTCCTACAAATAGCAACTTCGTCGTAAATAAATTTTCAATGAATCTGTTGAGAGTTATTTTAGCAGGAAAAATCAACTCGTAACGTCTTCCTTTTACCTAAACACTTTATCACTTTATCTTTATAAAATTACAAAAAAAACTCGTCAAAAGTCCAAACTGTCGCGAAATATTAAGTAAGTCGTATTGAACATCTGTGTAAGTGCGTAGGCCGGGAGCGGACGGAGGCGCGAGCCGCCCTCGCCCCGTCCACAATACAATATGTATCGCGACGAGCCCGCCCATCTGCGCCCTCAATACGGCCCTGTTCTATCTCCACATTGATTTTTATAAGCCCCAACCATTTCTCGGCGTACATATTTGATTTTTGTGTCGTTAGGTTTATGAAGAAGAAAAAACCTTTTTCGGCATTTATATAAAGTAGGTACTTTACTTTGGTGCTTATTTGTAACTAGCTGTGTCGCGTTGTTTTACTCTCTTAAATAAGTCCGTGAGAATTTTAGATAAAAAAAGTATCTTGTATGTTATTCTCCATCTCAATTAGCATTTATAATGTTGGTAGAATATTTTATATCACATTCAAACCCTAAGTGATGTCTAAAAGGGTTAAAGTCACCTTTCACGGCCTCTAACAACTTCTCAAGAAGTTAGAAATTCACGTTAAAAAACTCATTAGATGACCGTTTGAGGCGCTCGTATTTGGAGCACGTTAATTACCGCTTAACTGTTATCAGATAGTCGTTAAGCCGGGGTGTTTTACTTTGAACATTTGTTAACCATTAGAATACACATTAACGTAGTTGCGGAATTAGCGGTGTTTGTACAATGTCCACGCTCAATGATGCATCCACATGACTCATCCTCCATCCTCATTATGAGAAAACGCTTCCAAAGTTCGTACGACGTAATTCACAGCACATCTAATCGAGGCCCAGCTTTATTACGAAGCGAAAGAGCTAAATATTAAAAGGGCGACGATGTTATTAATACGTTATACCGCTAACGGGCGCTTGTTGAATATTTATTAGCCAATCGGAAGGCGATGAATGAATATGAAGCGCGAGCCGGGCACGTGGCGTCATTACGTTTAGTTACTAGACGGTTAATGGCAAGAAATGTTGGTAAAGATTCCAGGATAATTAAGTAATTAATCAACTGATTGATTAGTCGAAATTATTGTGGTCAAATTTTTTTATATCGATTTCAATATTTTAATTCGTACTTCCTCAACGAAATTCGTCTGACCCGACTACAAAAAATATGGCTAGGTATTTGTGTAGTTACCATTTAAGTGTAGTTTAACGGGTGGAAAGTGCGTAGTAATAGGGGTCTTTGGGCGTGGACGGTTGTAGGTCGTATGACGTCACCGGGTTCGCGTCATTGCGAAAGTCTTGGTCTAGAGTTGTTGATGTAGGCTGTACTCGCGAAAATATTTGAAGGTCGACACGAGCGTAGTGTAACCACGCTTTAGAAGGTTACCTGAATTAGTTTGCGATACAAAAAATGCAAAAAATTGGTAGAACCGACATCCACCCGCCAATAAAATAATAAAATGACTCATACTTTTAGGTCTAGGTCAGTCAGTAGTTTAACATGTTGTTAAAAATGTAAATATCCCACGGTCCATCGTCGTTTTATGAGGAAAATAAAGACCATTCCCATGAATACATTTCAATTTGCATAACATTTCAAAATAGTATAAAAACATGCCCAATAGAGCAAGCTTGCAATACTTAAAAATCAATAATCTAACTTTTATCAATAAAGAACACTATTTATTACTTTAAAACGTTAATGAAGTCATAATATCCACTTTATAGTCATCCATAAGAAAAATAGATTCCAATAGAAACCAGTCACCTCTGACAATACCTCCTAATATAACAAAAACTTAGCTAATATGGCAGCTATATCCGTGCCCATATATGATATCGACCGAATGTAAGTTTGTCTAACAAGACGACACTGGAGAGCTGATAGATTGTTACAGTTATAACTAGGGATACATCCCGTAACTTGAGATTAGTTGGGAATGTCAGGTGTACGGGGAAGTTTAGTGTCGAGTGTCGTCCCATGTAAATAATGATCTAATATCGCTTGTCGGGGCTGTTAATTGAATGTGGGTGGATATGTAATGTATTGTCTTACAATTACTTAGATATTGTAGTCGATTTCTCTAGAAAAAATTGCATTGGCTAGAATGTTCAAAACGTGTGATACTTGTCAAGTTTTATTCGACTCTAGTTCAATCCCGCATAGCAACAAGAAGCCTTTATTTTATTACTTACGTAAAGGGTGTAAATATATCTCGTTTAAATGTATTAAAACTGCCTGTGCCCTGCAAAATTTACCCACGTCATTCTGGTCATCAACAAGTGATGCGTGTACAAATATCCAATCTTACAAACTAAAAACTGTTGCTTGGATTACTGTTCTTTTAGCTAAAGATTTTATTGTACTCTGTCACGCAAAAACTACTAAACCTACTTAGAAAAAAAAAATGGCGCAGACGTTTCTTATAAACAAGAATAACATACAGTAAATTCCAAAATTTCCATAAAATCTACGCAGATAAAATCGCCAAACCCACCTACTACAATATCCAATTTCTCACCACTTACATCGTAATTAAAATCAATCGGCAGACAATAGTAACTCACGGGGTAATAGAACATCGTGATGAACAGAAGGTCGCCTCTGTCGATCTGCATAGTATCGATCGGGAACACGCCCGCGGACCCGCGCCGGGCGCCTACTTAGCGATATACAATATAGTTATACATTCAGTATTAACTCTTACGTGCCTCTCGTAGTCATTATACGGGTTATTTGTGCGTAATTTAGGTAGTGGGAATTAGGTTTGGGGATGTACTGATTATACTGATGTCAATAATGTAAAGAAATTATGTTGAAACTTTTGTATGTGGATTTCTGTATAGAGTTTGATGAAGAAGTATGTTTGTATGATGATTTTACAGTAAAGTATTTTAGTTATTGTTCTCAAAATGATAATGCTATCTTTCTGCATGTATTTTAAATTTTAACAATATTGAAATAAAAACTAAAAACAATAGCTATTTTTGGTTAATATCCTAAACCGAAAATATTAAATGAACAAATCCTAAATTAAACTTACGTAGACATAAAAAGTAGCTATTAATTCACATTGCTACTACGCAAATTGCAAACTCATCTTCAAAGTAATCATGAATACGAAGGGATTCATTTAAAATCCTCGAAAAGGTTAAGTGCCGTAAGGATTGAGGCGCTTATGCACGTCATTATCGACCGCGGGTAATGCTGAATGGAAGGTAATGCCGGCTGAAACACTGGCTCTTATCGAATGTGAACACGTTACCTTTGTTATGTTAACGGCCGAGAAACGGGTAGAAATGGGCCGTTAGCAGGTAACACGCGCATGAGAAACGAGTTAATTTGCGTGTTGTGAGATAATCCGAATGATTGATGAATGTTGAAAGGTTTTGTAGAAAGAAATACGTACAAGAAACAAATATTTATCCATACTTATAAAGAGGGATATTAATATGTAGGTCACTGTTGTCGTACTAACATCGTCGATAATCGTTTGGGGTATTTAAAGCACTCAAGTCTAATTAAAAACATGCAGCGCGCACAACGGACCCACATTAGAGAGGTTTAGCAAGAAAATACCCACTTCCGAGTCTTTAATAATGAAATAGCTACATTACCTGTGTGTGAGTAGTACCAAAAATGTATGATAATTTAATCATTTATCATGTCTAGACTAGGCTAGTCAATCATAGTTATTAAATAGGTAAATACGACCGAAAAATAAATATATTTCTACGAAAAAAATAGTTATCATCACACATCTGAGCACAGTCCAAATGTACGCGTAGACGTTTTCCCCAATGCCTTATAAATATTTAAGTGACGTGATGTTCTTAGCTTCTGACCTTTTCTATTTCACACAGACAGACATTTCGATTTTTACGCGCCCGCCGGAGACTTCCTCTAAATTGTGACATCCGTCCGCTGACAGGCCCCTGTTTGATGCCCATTTAATCACGCTCCCAAGAAACTGGTAAAATTACGACAAAATAATTGGATTTTTAGTGAGATAATTGGATTTCGGATGATGATCAAATTTGGTTTAGTAGTATATTTTTAATTGAAAGGTGACAGACAGCTTCCCGCGGGCTATTTTGCGTTAAGTCTAACAAACATGCTCTCTCAACAAGACATAATAAAAGAACTTACCTACCTATATCAAAATAATATCGAGATAACCCAAGTCCGCCAGGATACCTAACGTAATAATCGATAACCTAACGTAGTAACACTTGGCAGGCATTTAACACAAGTGTTATTCCTCGCTCCTCACCGCCTGTGTATTGAATGGAGTGTCCACTGTGTGACGTCACGTGCGACCCACCCACGCGCTATTTGCGCACTTAATGAATTGTTATAACACTGAAAAAGTGGCACTGCCCTGCAAATTGGGCGTGGCTTTGTGTAGCAATAGGATGGGTACCACTTGGAATAACTAGGTTGTAATAATGTAAGTGCTCAGTTCGGGGATGTGCCAAAATATTGGATAAGTATAGAAATATAGTTTCTCGACACGTAGTAACTGTATGGTTGGGCTTTGAAAAGATCAAACCCGATTTTCACGAATATGAAATTAAACATTGTGTGATTGAAAATATCGATATTCAAATTGAGATACAATCTGTGCCTTTGCAGATTTACACATCATTTTCTATTGAAACTAGTTATATTTGGATAAACGGTATACTTTTATATAGGTTTGACTAATAGGGGTAAATTAGAGTTGCAATGCCAATATTATCCTACAATGAAACTAGTACTTTATGCAACTCCTATTGTTATTCTATTCAGTTTATGAAATCTGTATAAAATTCCATATTTTATTAGCCATAGTTCATTGACTTGAAGATGGCCGCGATTTGATAAGGGTTATTCTGCATTCCACAACGAAAAGGGTATTTTATATAATTATACTGAACTACCCCAGAAAGAGGGTAATGTTCTTTTTACAATTCGATAGTTTGATATGAAATTGTGTTTTATTTGTTGCAGTTATTATTTGTTACAAAAGTTATCCCATAAAGTAATGTAGGTCATTACAGTGGCGCTCGATACGATCTGCAACTTATGACTAACGCCGTTACAAAGTTAGTTTGTTTTCCTTTTATGTGGTGATTTAATCTTTCCTAGAAGTCAGGACCGATAAGTGTCCTTGCATGTTAGAGTTGGGGGAAATTGCGATTGACCACCCCCACACCCCGCTAACTACCCCCTACCCTGCCGCCCTATCGGTGACATTGAATAACGAGTCCTCAAATATAGATTAGGATATTTTTTGTTGACTTTGAGTTCCGTAGAAGAGACGTTTTGAGTGATTTTCTAAGTTATTTGTTACGGTTCTTGCGAGTTTTAAATCCTCAGTTTCACGACTGCGTTATGGAATTTTAATTAAGTTTTCAATACTGGCTATGCCTCTTCTGTAGTTTACTAGTTCATCTGATAATCGACTCTCTAGTATGACACTGTACTTGTAGGATTTTGATTCATTTCAAAGATAATTCTAACAACACCTAGATCAGGCTAATGAACTTTAAAGCAGGTACCTTGGCCGTAACAAATAGTTTTACAAAAAAAACCGTATCCACCCATTGTATGCTATGCCCAATACCAGTAACCGGACGCCTCATCCGCTAACAGTGTATGGTCCAAAGAGATGTCCATAATGAGGCGTTGGTTTCTCCGGCGCGCGCCGCTCATTGTGTGTGACACTGTATACGACACGAGTATTAGGAGGTGACGCTCCACGGCCCGGTGATCACACGGCCAGCTTCGGATGGGGGGGTCGCACTTTGGTAGCGGTTTTGAGCTCTTTTGTAGACTTTTTTACTTATTAAAGTACTAGATGCGGTGTATGGTTTTACTCTGTGGGAAGCAAAGTAAATCTTGTTGTTTAACATTTGATATTTCTTCAATTCGAACCAGTAGTTCTTGAGAACGCGTATAACAATCAAACAAAACTTTATAACACAAGTATAGATTAAGCTATAGCTTTTTATTTTATTTTTATATTTTTAAAATGCATTTTCAATATACTCGTGGTCTTGTGAACGTCATTTAGGTTAGGTGTCGCCCTCGAGCTTTGTTATCTAGGAAACCTAAATCATTAACTGGCACAATCTCGAATCAAAACTAATGTGGTGTGTGGTGTGTGTTTGCAGGGCGCGGAGGACAAGCTGAACATGATCCGGGCGTACCGCAGCCAGGTGGAGAAGGAGCTGCGCGACATCTGCTCCGACATCCTCAGCGTGCTCGACAAACATCTCATACCCAGCTCACAGACCGGCGAGTCCAAGGTCTTCTACTACAAAATGAAGGTACGGGAAGGGCGTGCTCACTTAAATGTTACTCCACCGGTGTGACTATCACTAGTTATGATCTAATGGAAGTTTTTGGATGAAAATTATAATTTTTTTCCTGGTTATAAGGAACATCTGGTGAATTTCATCTAAATTTTACGTGAAAGAGTAACAAACATCCATACTTCCTTCCTTTCATTTTATTAACATTTGTGTCTCCGTTTTCAGGGTGACTACCACCGGTACCTGGCTGAGTTCGCGACCGGCAACGACCGCAAGGAGGCCGCCGAGAACTCCCTGGTCGCGTACAAGGCCGCCTCCGACATCGCCATGACCGAGCTCCCGCCCACACACCCCATACGGCTCGGCCTAGCGCTCAACTTCTCAGTACGTATCACTTGTATACACGCACGCACCACACACACGCACACGCCGACCATTTACTATCCATGGGCTAGGAGCCTCGAATTCTCCTCATATCACCATACACTCTATCACCTTCACACTTCGGTATTCTGGATCACAAACTGCACACACATTATATAAAATACCAGTTGTGTTATATATCAAAGGATTTATACAATTCAGATCTTTCATGGCGGAATTTTAAAGAGCCTCTCACAGCAACAAAATTGCAAA
Organism: Timandra comae; assembly: GCA_958496195.1. Lineage (NCBI taxonomy): Eukaryota > Metazoa > Arthropoda > Insecta > Lepidoptera > Geometridae > Timandra > Timandra comae. Next base: position 625,717 of record OY292372.1, on the reverse strand, counting down.
TGTCTATTTTAAAATTTGCTACAAAACAAGATAATAGTATGTTAATAACGCGCGTTCCACGAACGTGTGACGTAATGTTTGAATATTATATTTGAAAACAAAATCTATATATAGTGTGTGGTGTGTTTGTGTTCGTCACGAGGTGACTCAGGGCAATAGTTGTAACGACACACGGCGTCACTGTTTGAACAACACATACACTCAGTGACATTGGAAACTGCGCGTGTTGGGATAGGGTGCAACATTACAATGTAACAGTACGAGATATACATATTTTATGACACTTGTCTGCCAAAGCCAGACGGTCACTAAACTAGAGATGAAGTGTTGTTTCTCAGTAGACAAATGAATGTCTGTCTCTTGATGTCGCATTATTTGTAATGTATGTGTGATGTGTTTGATATCAATTGTATAATTCTCCATTATTCCATTAATAAAGTTTCTAAACAAGTATGTCTTTCGTTACAGGTATTCTACTACGAAATCCTAAACAGTCCGGACCGCGCGTGCCGGCTGGCGAAGGCGGCGTTCGACGACGCGATCGCCGAGCTGGACACGCTCTCGGAGGAGAGCTACAAGGACTCCACCCTCATCATGCAGCTGCTGCGGGACAACCTCACGCTGTGGACGTCCGACATGCAGGGCGACGGCGAGTCCGCCGACGCCGAGCAGAAGGACCAGCCGCAGGACGTCGAGGACCAGGACGTGTCGTAATGCCGCCCCGCCGCGCACCCTCCTCACAACGTAACACAATACAACATACTTTAATTATATAAAAATAACTATAGTACGACGGTGAGAGCCAGCCCTCAATGACAACCGGACGAGGCGACCGCGCGCGGTGCGCCGCCCACACGCACACACACCCCTCACCCACCACACCACAACCACAACCAACAACCACCTCCAACAACAACAAACGTGTATCAACTGTACTGTGTCTACTTACTCTACCCTCTTTTGATATATTGTTTTGAAATACGGTATATAAAAATAATAATGTTTAAGATAACGTACTTTGGTATTGAATTTTATCTGAATGTTGGTTCGCCTCGATGAGCCGTGTATCTGTATTGATTGTACTGTTTGTTTGTTTGTAGTACCACTATTGTATTGATTGATTGATCTCTGCCTGATGGTAGTGTGCGCCCGCGCCCGCGCTTGCTTGGCCGGTGGCGGGGACTCCCCCCCCCACTGACAACTGTAAATTTTCTATGTATTTTATATATAATGATACGCGCGGTGTGTGGCCGCGACGCCGCACCCAGTCTTCCGCGCGCCATCCCGCATTTGTATACATTGAATCATTATTATATTAATTATTACATTATGGCATATTTTAATGGATTACATTACATTATTACATTAGGGTGGTATTATGTATGATTGTAGTTACTTGCAATATTTAGCTAAGTGATAGTGGCGTCACCCCTTCGTCGTCGGTTTTATGTATCTGTCGTATTTATTGCAATATATTAATTAATTAATATTATATAATATGATGAATAAATAATGTGTATTATGTGGCGCCCCGTAGAGACGCGGCCGACGAGCGATGCGACGCGCGCGCATTGCGTGTGACGCGCCTCGTCGGCTCGTCGTGTATCGCAACATTTGGAGTATTCACACTTGAATTGCTTTAATTACTTACGAGTATTGTGATAGAGATTTTGTATATTTTAATTTATTTGTTTTATTTTTTGTAATAATTTGGCAAGTAGTCGATTGTGTCGTAGCGCTACATCTCTTACGCCGGATCGGATCAGGCCGGCAGTGTGTGGTAGTATATTGTAAGGTATTGCACTCGTCTCGAACATTCCATCTGCAGCCGCGCGCCGCCGCTAGTGCGTGCCCCAGTAAGATATTAGCGTTATTTTGAAATATAATGTAATATTGCATATATTTTGTTAATTTATCCCCAAAAATACTGATGCAATTAGCCTTAGTGTTATGCAATATTGATTTATGTCCTACGAACAGCATAAAATTTATTGTAAATGACAGTGTAAATCTAATAATAAAATTCAAAAGTCCACATTGTTGTTTTATTGCGACATCACCCCGCACCGCACACACGCCCCGTCCACTTCATACTCCTACTCCATACTCCATCACAACCACATAACTATACAATAGAAGTGTAAGGTGACTAAACTACATCATCATGAATTTAGATAGGTCTGGGGGCACGGCAGTGCCCCCCGCCAAGTCGAGCGCGAAGCAAACACTGCCGTACCATCCTTTACAGGAACCATTTCGCCGCATTTTCAGGCCCCTATTTGACTACCTCTGGATAAGACTAGAACGCTGAAATTTTCGTCATCCAGTAATCTATACAATCACATACTTAAAATAAAATTTCAAGTCTGTAGGTCATTTAGTTCCCAAGTTAAGCGAAAGCAAAGTTTCGCATTTTAGACACTCACTCACTCACTCACTCACTCACTCACTCATGATCATCAAAATAGAACTAGTACTTCCCATAAACCTAGTGAGCTGAAATTTGGTACAGAGTTAGGGTTTAATGGCCACATAAAGGGAAAACTATAAAAACTAGGATAATCGAACGGGAACGGGAATTATACGGGAATGGGAACGGGAATTGTAACTCAAGAACGGCTGAACTGATTTGGCTGAAAATTGGTGGGGAGGTAGCTTAGAACCAGGAAAAGGACATAGGATACTTTTAATCCCGAAATTCCCACGGGATTGGGAACGGGAATTTAAAATCAAGAACGGCTGAATTGATTTGGCTGAAAATTGGTGGGGCGGTAGCTTAGAACCAGGAAAAGGACATAGGATACTTTTAATCCCGAAATTCCCACGGGATTGGGAACGGGAATTTAAAAATCAAGAACGGCTGAACTGATTTGGCTGAAAATTGGTGGGGAGGTAGCTTAAAACCAGGAAAAGGACATAGGATACTTTTAATCCCGAAATTCCCACGGGATTGGGAACGGGAATTTAAAAATCAAGAACGGCTGAATTGATTTGGCTGAAAATTGGTAGGGAGGTAGCTTAGAACCAGGAAAAGGACATAGGATACTTTTAATCCCGAAATTCCCACGGGATTGGGAACGGGAATTTAAAAATCAAGAACGGCTGAATTGATTTGGCTGAAAATTGGTGGGGAGGTAGCTTAGAACCAGGAAAAGGACATAGGATACTTTTAATCCCGAAATTCCCACGGGATTGGGAACGGGAATTTAAAAATCAAGAACGGCTGAATTGATTTGGCTGAAAATTGGTGGGGAGGTAGCTTAGAACCAGGACAAGAACATAGAACACTTTAATCCCGAAAATCCCACGGGATTGGGAACGGGAATTTATTACTCAAGAACGGCTGAATTGATTTGGCTGAAAATTGGTGGGGAGGTAGCTTAGAACCAGGAGTAGCACATAGAAAACTTTTAATCCCGAAATTCCCACGGGAATGGGAACGAGAATTATAATTCTAGAACAGCTGAACTGATTTGGCTGACAATTTGTGGGGAGGTAGCTTAAAAACTATTTATGTATAGATACTTTTTATCCCGAAATTCCCACGGAAACGCGAACAGGAATTACGCGGGTGAAACCGCGGGGCGCTTAATAATATAATACTACTCCTAAAAAATAAGTGTGTCAAATAAGAAAATCTAATAAAATAAATCAATATAAACAAGTTTTAACAAAAAGAAATGAAATCCCACCAAAAACATTCTGTAAAAAACTAGCCAAGTCTCGATGGAGCTGCTTGTTTAACTCTAAAAAGTAATGAAATCTAGACAGACTCGTGCCAAGTCTACGGTTCCTTACTGCGATTTCTTTATTATTATAGTTAATGTTGTGTGACTTGGCCGTTGAAGGGTACACATGTATGTACACAAGGGTACAAAACTAGGTGCTCCATGACGCTATTGCACCAATCTTAAAAAATCCAGAACCTATCCATTGACGATAGAAAATTTGCTTAATTATAGCCACTTGAAAAATGTTGATTCAATATCCAGTCAATTGTAGGCTTGATAAAGCTGCGTATTTTAATAATGTTATAACATTACGTGTAAACAAAATTGACATGTACCCACTACTAACCTTTTAAACAATGTTCAACGGCCAAGTCACACAACATTAACTATAATAATAAAGAAATCGCAGTAAGGAACCGTAGACTTGGCACGAGTCTGTCTAGATTTCATTACTTTTTAGAGTTAAACAAGCAGCTCCATCGAGACTTGGCTAGTTTTTTACAGAATGTTTTTGGTGGGATTAGTTTTTACACTGAAGATAATCAAATTACAGTTAGCCACCTAAAAAATAAGACCAAACATGGCCTGTCCTGTCCATAGACTAACATCAACTGCGCCCCGCAGGAACACCTCAATTTTGGGATAAAGAAACCTGTTATACCGGGTTTTATGGAACATTGTACCAATTTTCATCTAAAATCGGTTCAGTAGAGTAACAAACATCCATCCATCCCATCCTATTGGCCTAAATAACCAACGAGTGCGCGATTATCGATCAGTGTCATTCAAGGAGGTTAGCTTCCCTCCATTGTGAAATTTGCGAAGAAATTAATTTGTACATATCTTTGCATCTTCATATCGTGCAATGTTTTTCTTCTAGACTACAATGGAAGCAATAGGGAAGCATGAGCATTAATTCAACGTTAAATATACCTAGTGACCGCTCACGAGAACACGAATTATTAAACCTGTTACGAATATAACAATTCGTCGATAAATACTGAGGCGTGGTAGGTAATCGGGTTTAGTGCTTTTCTTAATTCCACTAGGTAAGTACTAGCTATACATAAATAAAACAACCAAATTCACATACAAAATTATTTATATTGCACAGGGATATTCAAAAATACTTAACATTTTGATGCGAGCGACTTATCGCTTATATTACCTATGTATTATGGCAATCATCACTAGACCATCGGCGGAGTCCCACCGATGGGACACACTAGGCACTGACGGCCCACAATGGCCTCAAATGGGCCCACGACGCATATACAAAACATATCGATACTATACATAATATCAAACTACTAATATACAATACATGGTACATCACTTACATTATAATATCATAAAGTTTATTGGAATAATATATTGACATTCTTGAAATATGGTGCCATGCGTTCGGAACAAGATTTTAAATACATTCAAAGTGAAAAGAGTGTTCTTTCTTCGTTATACATTTGAAAACTTAAGCTGAGGCTGTAACATACACACTCATGTTTACCTGTGCAATTGAAATGTAAAATGTACAGGCAAATCTATTTACACAGTACACATTTCGACTAACAAATCAATTAATTTTTATTAATTAATTTGAGTAGATGCATAGTTGTTACTCGACTGCACATAATAAATGAAAGTTATGTATTTTGACAATAATATTGTTGAACATTGCACCAATTCAGATACATAATAAATAGACCAGAAAGATCTCACTATTAAATAAATCCAAGCATTTTTATTGTGCCCTAAGCATATATTTTGCATTGAGCCCATTTTTTACACCATAATATTATAATACACAAGCTCAAATAATATGATAAATACTTTTATGAGTTCCAATATTATATTTATACAAAATTATCAATCGTAGTATCACCATATAAACCTTTATTAGGATAATACCTGTTTCTAGGGATTTAGATTCTAAATACCCAGACCAAAAATATTTACCTCATACGGAAATCGAACCTGCAATTTTCTGTAGCAGACTACCACGCGTTAAAACAATAATTACTTACATATTACAATTCATATATTAAATTTAAATATTTGTCCAAAATTAAAAACACAAGCATAACAACTGGCAACATCTAGTATGTAACGAATAAATTCAACAATATCTTTTTGCGAATATATTAATTATGTTTTAAATTAAAAAGCCTAATAATTACAATAATTTAAGAAACGAAATTCTTCTAATAGTTTTAAAGTAACTCTTTTTATAAAACTTTTTTATTTATGATGTTTTCAAAATATTTTACTATCATTACTAATAACCTATGTTCAATCAATACATTTAGACAAGGTAGCGACGTTAATATACATACCTTGTATGTACCTTGTCAATAATACAATACTTATATAATTCATAGCACTCAGAACTTATTCAGTCCATGTTTAAGGAAATATTATAATTTTAACATATTAACTAGCGATTTTCCTTGACGCACGGAGTTTTCATTGACATAAACTAGTTTTGACAGTTACATATATAAAAAACGCGCATTAAGAGTAGCCTATTAGCATGATATATGACCTCTGCTGCCTTATTTGCGTTGCATTTTTAGTCTGGTTTAACAAAACCTGGTAAGCATTCAAATGCTTCTTGTCAATCAAATCTGTCACTTTGACAGTATTCAAAATTGATTGTAAAACCTGGTTTAGTGTTAACCCAGACTAAAAATGCAACGTAAACAAGGCAGTTTAAGATAAATACATACATGGCGTTTTGTGTTAAGAAAAATATTTTTGTGGTGCGGAGAAATAATTATAATCTCAATGATTAAAGTTTCAAAATTAAGTTAAAGCATACATATGTGTACAAGAACAAAATTGAGCAATTTTTTAAATAAAAATTACCAATTATATGTATATTATACAATTTTAGTAGATTTATGCAAGAAATCTGTAGAGTTACTGGATCATTTTTGATAATGTTAAAATTCGTTGTTGAAATATAAAAAAATAAAAAACAATTTTAATGTGGAATGTGAAACAAACCTTAATTTGAGAATTATTTAATACAAATGTGCCTCAATCGGATTTGAACTCACTACCGTCACTATATCAAATGTAATACCGTAACTAAGACTTTTTGGAATGTAAACTTCCTAACAATAGAAAGAAACTAATTAAATTTCTCCATAATATTATCAGAATTTAAAACAACAATATAAGTAGTCATAATTTTGATGTCACATAAATTAATATTTTTAAGGAAAAAAAAGTTTATCTTTTATTTAGAAGAAAGAGACAGAATTATCATCACTTCAATAACATTAAAACATCAAATTTATGACTTGAGTCTCCAAGTAATAAATAGATAAAATGTATTCTTTTTCACATAAATTATATACAAATCATAATACTTAATTTAAAAAAATTATATACAAAATTTATTCATACGTAACAAAATTTATTTTAATTTGAAACAAATAACACCGAGCGAATCTCACTATGAGATTTAAATAGGTAGTCGACTTTTTGACGAACTTCTAACAAATTGCTCATGTAAGTGACCGAATATGGATGAAATATGTCGACCAAATCCATTAACTAGATAGATAAGTCTGTAATCTTTATTTACTCTACTTTACTCTTGGTAAAAATAATTAAAATAACGATATCTCTTACAAAAATAAAACTAAACTTAAAACGAAAATTGGACTCGAATATTATTATCGTTTGGTAGAATCGCTGTAGGTAGAACAATGTGATCAATTTTTTTTTCAAAGTTGTTAACAATAAGGTTTACTTTACCTAAAATCTTGTTGTGGACTACATCACATTGATTCGTGCGCTCATCTCTCGACTGGCCGCTGTCCCGTGGTGTGGTAGTCAGGTGAGCGCGCAGACGTTCCTTAGGTCGTCGTCCGAGTGGGCGGAGTCCGGCGGCGGCGGCGGGGGCCCCGCCACTTGCGGCATGTAGCGGTCGGCGGCGAGCCCCTCGCGCTCGTAGAACAGGAGGTAGGCGGCCGAGCGGTCGATGGCGGCGGGCGCCACGCGCCGGCACGCGCTGTCGTTGTAGCACACCCACGACTCGCCCGCGCCCCCCTCGCCCCCCTCCTCGCCCTCCGCCCCCTCGCCCTCGCTCGCGCCCTCCGCCCGCGCGTACGCCACGTAGTGACCGCCGCTCATCTGGCCCGTGTGAGACTACAGAACAAAATGATGACTGTAATTTACGTTGTGATTTTTGTATAAGAAGCTATTGCAATGTTATCCTTGATTTCTAGTAATATAATTGGACAGGTGATTAAATCGCCAATGTAATGCAATATATCGATAGCACTGTGGATAGCAATCTCGACTTTTCTTGTGTTGAAATATGAAACGCTTCACCACAATCTGTAATGGAAAACCCCTAATGCATGGCACATGATACTGACCACGATGGCGTAGAGGCGGTACTTGAGGTCGAAGGGGTCCCGGTGCGGCTGCAGGCGGTGCTCGTGGTAGTCCTGCAGGCGGCCGTCCACCACGGGCGTGGTCAGCAGGCTGGTGGACTCCAGCCGCGCGCGCCGCTTGTCCTCGATGGACTTCCGCCGCCTGTTGATTCTGCTGCGCCGCTCCTCGACGTGCGTCTCCTTCTCCCCCTCCCCCTCGCCCTCCCCTTCGCTGTCGCTCTCCGTGATGGCGTCCGCTAACGTCGACGGCCGCCGCAGCAGGTCCTGACTGATCTCCTTGTGCCTCAGGATGGTCTCCTGAGGCACGGTCGCTAAGAACTCGGTCGGATCGAAATCCTCGAACGGGAAATTGACTACTTTCTGCGATTTGATCCACTTGTTGTTCACGAATTGGAACCGCTTTAGGTGTATTATCTGTGGGTGGAAATGAGGTTATTAGCATAGGGCAACACCAGCAACTTTAAGTTGCTGGCTTTACAACAAATTATATGATTCAAGGGCAGTCGTGACTGTGTGCGTGCATGTGAATGTGTGTATGAGAGAGTGAGTGCGTGTGTGTACTGTAGGTACCAGGAGAGGCGGCAGTCTCCAGAGCTGCAGGCTCTTGGTGGCGGGTTGGTGCGCGTCGCAGGCGGCGCAGCTGTAGCGCTGCTCGAGGCGCTCGGGCGCGGTGAAGGCGCGCAGACACTGCACCAGCTCCACGCCCGCGCCCGCCTCGCGCCGCACCACGCCCACCGACCGGTGCTCCACCACCGCCTGCGGACACACGGACTGCTGTACCCCCCGGACACACGCCCCCTGGACTGCTGTACCCCCCGGACACACGCCCCCTGTACTGCTGTACCCCCCGGACACACGCCCCCTGTACTGCTGTACCCCCCGGACACACGCCCCCTGTACTGCTGTACCCCCCGGACACACGCCCCTTGTACCACTGTCCCCCCGTACCTTCTCGCGCGTGGCCTGGTACCGCAGGTGCAGCGCGGTGGGGTCCCAGTCCACCGCCAGCATCACGCCATTCAGCGAGCGGAGGTCCAGCCGCCGCACCACGCCCGTGCACTTGCCGCACTGACGGAACAAACGATGATGGTTAACTCACAGTAACGACACTTTAGCTCAATTGACTTCAAATGTAGTATACCCACGTCGGTATCCGTCACGTCGTGTCCGTCGTCGTGGTGCGTTATCCCGTCCACCACCGGCTCGGCGATCTCGCCCTCCGACCAGCACTCGTCCGAGCAATCCGATGCATCGTCCGGCTCTGCAGATAGACCACAACGTATTCATCATCACCATACTTTCAGCCGCTATTTACCCTCGACAGCTGACCGCTAGTGACACATACCGTCGGAGTCGAGGAGTAGCGGCGCGGTGGTGTCGGGCAGCAGGCACCCGCGGCACAGCGCCGCCCAGGGGCACACGCCGCACCACTCGCCGCCCGCGCCCACCACGCGCAGCCGGAACGGGAACGAGTAGCCCAGCGAGTCGTCGCTGCAACACGACCGTCGTAGGTGTACTGCCAACCGCCTACTGACAACCTAACTACAATCCGCCTGTCACCCCGGATAAGAACCCCCCATCTGACAATTGGCTACGAACCCCCATCTAACACCCGGCTACGAACCCCCAACAGAAACCCGTCTGACTTCTGGCTACGAACACCTCCCCCATCTGACACCCGGCTGACACCGAACCTGACACCCAGCTACGAACCCCCCATCTGATACCCGGCTACGAAACCCCCCATCTGACACCCGGCTACGAACACCCCCATCTGACACCCGGCTACGAACCCCCTCATCTGACACCCGGCTACGAAACCCCTCACGTGACACCCGGCTACGAAACCCCTTACATGACACCCGGCTACGTAACCCCTTACATGACACCCAGCTACGAAACCCCCCACCTGACACCCGGCTACGAACCCCCTCATCTGACACCCGGCTACGAACCCCCTCACATGACACCCGGCTAAGAATCCCCATCTGACACCCGGCTACGAACCCCCTCATCTGACACCCGGCTACGAAACCCCCCATCTGACACCCGGCTACGAACCCCCTCATCTGACACCCGGCTACGAACCCCCTCATCTGACACCCGGCTACGAAACCCCCCATCTGACACCCGGCTACGAACACCCTCATCTGACACCCGGCTACGAAACCCCGCATCTGACACCCGGCTACGAACACCCTCATCTGACACCCGGCTACGAAACCCCTCACGTGACATGCGGCTACTAACCCCCATCTGACACCCGGCTACGAAACCCCTTACATGACACCCGGCTACGAACCCCCCCACCTGACACCCGGCTACGAACCCCCCTCATTTGACACCCGGCTACGAAACCCCTCACATGACACGCGGCTACTAACCCCCATCTGACACTCGGCTACGAACCCCCCCCCCCCATCTGAAACCCGGCTACGAACCCCCCATCTGACATCCGGCTACGAAACCCTCATTTGAGATCCGCCTACGAACCCCCCCACCTGACACCCGGCTACGAACCCCCCCCATTTGACAGCCGGCTACGAAACCCCTCACATGACACGCGGCTACTAACCCCCATCTGACACTGCTACGAACCCCCCATCTGACATCCGGCTACGAAACCCTCATTTGAGACCCGCCTACGAACCCCCCCACCTGACACCCGGCTACGAACCCCCCCCCCCATTTGACACCCGGCTACGAAACCCCTCACATGACACGCGGCTACTAACCCCCATCTGACACTCGGCTACGAACCACCCCCCCATCTGACACCCGGCTACGAACGCCCCATCTGACATCCGGCTACGAAACCCTCATTTGAGATCCACCTACGAACCCGCCTACGAACCCCCCCACCTGACACCCGGCTACGAACCCCCCCCCCATTTGACACCCGGCTACGAAACCCCTCACATGACACGCGGCTACTAACCCCCATCTGACACTCGGCTACGAACCCCCCTCCCCCCATCTGACACCCGGCTACGTACCCCCCATCTGACATCCGGCTACGAAACCCCCATTTGAGATCCGCCTACGAATCCTGCACACTGCCCCCCGTGTGCTCCCCCCCCGTACCAGTCGGCGGCGTGGTTGGTGGTGGCGGGCTGCGGGCGCGCGGACAGCAGGCGGGCCACGTGGTCCCACACGCGCGCGTGCAGCTCGCGGCCGCTGGCGCCGCGCCGCGCGCGCACCACCAGCGGCGCGCCGAACAGCGCCGGCCGCACGCGCTGCCAGCACAGGAAGTACGACTCCAGCCGGACCTGCTTCCTGCCACACGCACAACGCACAACACGACACAATCAAAACACCATTTCAGTTTCGTCTCGGCAGATGTCATTTCTGAATAGGTGGTGAGTTGATTGGAGGTAGAATTTACACACATCAAAAGTGTCTAGGGATCAAGCATTTTTATGCGGATTTCTTGAGATTGAGATGTGGCTTTGTAATAAATTTATGATTTTATAAATTTATATGGATCCTTTTTGGTGCATTTCATAATTTGAATCAGGAACTTTGAATCAAATTCGAGTAAAAGATGAAAATCAGCTGTCAATATTTTCCCTATAAAAACATACAACGCATTGAAGACATTATTAGTGCTACTGTTTCCCTACTACTGATTAAAACCAACGTTATTATGGAGCGGCGACGTCATTTAAGCAGGGAAGAAATGCTCAGAGCCGTGGGAATGATAGAAGCTGGTTCCCGGCAACGTACTGTGGCTTTAGCTCTGAATACAAGTCAGAGTGTTATCAGTCGACTTTGGACACGTTACCGAAGCACTGGTACCGTGGCTGAGCGCCATGGAGGACGGTATCGCTGCACCACACGGAGACAAGACCGATACATTCAAATCTTAACTCGAAGAGCTCCAACAATAACCGCCATGATGTTAGCCGTGCGGCTTCATCACTCTTCAGGGAACTTAATTAGCGACCAAACAGTCAGAAACCGCTTGCATGAAGTGAACCTTCATTCCCGAAGACCGCTACGGGTACCACCTATAGCAATGCACAATCGTAGGATTCGATATCAATGGGCTCTTGAACACAGAAATTGGGCAGAAGAACAATGGCGTTTCGTGTGCTTTTCTGATGAGTCTCGTTTTGGTATGAGACCGGATACAAGACGTATACGACACTGGAGAACCCCTGGACGCCAACAGCGATTAAAATCCTGCCAGGAAGTCCATCCTTATAGTGGTGGAACCATCATGGTATGGGCGGGTATTTGGATCGGCGGAAGAACTGAGTTGATTTGGATCAGAGGCAACCTCAACGCTCAAATTTATGCTGAGACGATTGTATCAGACGTCATCGTTCCTCTACAAGTGCAAATCGGTCCCTTATTTCAGTTAATGCATGATAATGCACGACCGCACACCGCAAGAGTTGTAAGACAGACTCTCGCCGCAGCTAACATCAATGTCCTGCCCTGGCCTGCTCAGTCGCCAGACTTGAACCCGATTGAGCATGCATGGGATATGCTACAGAGAAGAGCTCTGCCGAATATGGAGGGTATCCAGTCGCAAGAAGACCTTTTTTTGTTGTTGCAACGAACATGGGCGGCCATTCCACAGCGTGATTTGGATGAACTCATTTTGAGTATGCCAAACCGATGTTCTTGTGTTGTTAGTGTTCGCGGTAGAAACACGGATTATTAATTGTTTAAGTTACCCAATAAAATTTTAAAGAAAACTGTTATTTCAGTCTTTTTTTCGAACTTTAATGTTAGTGGTTCAAATGTCAAAAATCCCTTTATTAGGAAAATGGCAAATTTCTTTATTAATGCAAAGGTGACTTGGTTTATCGTTACTGTGACAAACGAAAACACTTTATTTGATGAATCCTTAAAGAAAATTTTAATTAATATCAATCAGGAGAAAAGTTATTGCAAAAATATATGTTGATCCCTAGACACTTTTGATGTGTGTATTTGAAATTTTCTTTTGTAATTTTGAATGCTAGGTATGCCAAAATATGGCGAAAGGAAACATCTTTGAATGAGTTTGTGTGTGCACACAAATTCATTGAAACATGTTTCCTATATCACAATCTGTATCCCCACACCCAGTTTTCCCTTTACCTGTGCACGGCGATGAGGTACTTGGGCGGGTGGGGGCGCGCGGCGCGCGGCGCGCGCGCCGGCAGCGAGCGCACGCTCGGGGACGGGGAGCCGCCACTGCTTTCACGCCGGGCTTCCATGGGGAGGGTGTTGCTCCTAAGAACGGTAGGAAACAATCAATGTAACGGCACCTTAAAACGCCTTCAGCAACTTGGCAAGTCTGTAAACTTAATTTACACAAGCATCAACGCTACAGTGAACTCAGTGATTCAGTTAACACACGTCACTCAGTTCACGGAGTTTCATGCCTGTATCGTCACTGACATCGACATAAGGAGACACGTAGCTTCACTGATTCTGAATCGAACTTTAAATAGATTGCTCAAGTATGCCGAAGCAAGGAGAACAAAACCAGAAGAAACCTTCAACATCTTAAACGTAGATAACTGACCTGTAGTCGTCCCCGTGGCGCAGGAAGGTGGCGGGCGGGCTGTGCGACATCACCAGCTCGGAGCGCGACCGCTGGAACACCGCACGACACGCGCGCTCACGTATACATTAGATATTGGACATGATTGAGATACGGCGAATCGATCGACCAGATTCGATCAGACGTATGAAGAGGGGCAAGGAAATATTATTAAATAGACAAATGGTTGAGATATGTAGAATGTCTCGACCAGATTCGATCAAAAAATATTAAGGGAGATGATGTAATGTTTAGGCAAATATTGGACATTATTTACATTAGATTGACTGTGATTCGTCGAATGTCTCGACCAGATTCGATCAAAAATATGAAGCGGTACAATAACTTTTTATTGAATTAACTCTTTACATGGATATTTCGTAAAATTAAATCTGGCCAAGTTTGGTAGAGGTATTCGAGCAATTTCAGTATGCGTACACTGTTTAAAACATGAATTTTAAAATTGAAATGTTTTTGATTCTAAAGTAGCTTAATCAATGGCATGAATGGACAATTGATGGATGAAAAAACTTGTATGTCTTGACAAGGACTTTCTGTCTGTCTGTCATGTAAAGAATTTAGGAAATAATTAAAAACTGTACACTATCTACAAATTTCATAAAAACACTATTATATTACAATCATATACTACATAATTTACAAAATAAAAAAAGTGTAGTTTAAGTGACAACATTTCATGAAATTATATGCTCTGATCTGACAATCAATTATCCTTGACAGATGTCAGTGTCGATGTCAAATGTTAGATAATAGCTATTGAGATATACAAAAAAATATTTTTATTTTTACTTACTATTATTGATACTGAATAAAAACGCAAAATTAACAAAAGCCATACCTTAAAAAACAAAATCAATCATAATATTTTAACTGACAAAAATTTGAAAGAAATGAAATTAATTAACTATTTCTTTCAAAATTATGGAAGCTTTATTTTATCTTAAACATAGAAATGTTGTCAAATTGTTAAGAAAAATATTTACAAAAGTATTAGTGCATTCAGCGCGAGTAGAAAGTCAACGTTAGCTCTGTGTGTGTGTGTGTTTACTAATATACACAATCGAAAACGTTACAGCATTATTTATAAAAGCAAAAACTTCTAAAATGTCCACAATTTAGTTGTTTGTGAACTAAACTAAGTTTTGTGAAAGATTTTTAATTATTTAGCTTTTGTTGAATAGAAAATAATCACGTTAAAATGTAAAAACTTGAATTAAAATTGCTATTAAAGAGGCAGACAGATTCCTTCATTATTTTTACGACAACCGGAACCGACGGCTTAACTTGTCATATAAAGCACACAGTAGGTTTCTTAATAGCTATTAAAACGTTCGTCTCTTTCATAGTCATAATGAGTGTAAGAGACAGACAACAAAACCAAAACTCAGTTTAGTTCAAAACGCAAATTGTGGACAGTGTAATGTGTGATATGTGTAAACGATTACCGTCTTCATCCATATAGATTTAAGACCTATATTAGCATACCTTTAGTATTTTCTGTTCAAGTTTTGGCGCGACCTGTGCAGCTCAACTAGTACACGGATATTTTTAAAAATGCAATTTGTGTGTATTAATTAAAGTTTTTTTTGATGTAGAATTATATGAATTGACAGTATTTTGCACATTTAAAAAGTGTGATAGTTAAATATAGAAAGTTAAACAAACAAATGGATCCATTTTGTTTGAATAGAAACATTTTCTTGGCTTGAGTATAATTAGCAATAATTTAAAAATTTTAAAATATTTTTCTTTGTATCGAAATTTTTAAATTGAATAATTATGTTTCTGTGATGATACTGCCAACGCGGCATGGATTTGAGTTAAGTAATTGTCACTAGATCATCAATGATTATATTTAATTTGCACGAAACATGCTACTAATGTAGTATATCTGTGTATGTGTGTGTGCGTGCGTGCGTGCGTGTTCTAACCTTGAAGCAGAAGAGTGCTGGCATGCAGAGTGAGGAAGTGTGCCCGCCGCCCACACTCACCTCGCCCGCCGCCCGCGCCGCGCGCGACGCCGGCTCGCCTGCGGGCGGAACGCACACTGACACCACTGATTGCAATCACTCGATGTGACCATTCACTGACAAATGGCCGTGTTTACCGAGTTCACTGGTTATTTTTACTAATCATATTGGTTGTGATCACCGCTTATTACCATTAATTGTGTACACTGGTCGTTACCACTAGCTATGGCCACTGGCTATGTCTACTGACTATCTCCACTGGTAATATCTATTGATCACGTCCTCGGGTTGTGTCCACTGACTATGATCACTGGTAGTGTCCACTGGCTGTATCCACTGGCTACATCCACTGGCCGTCTACAGCCGTGACATCCTAATCCTAACTAATATTATAAATGCGAAAGTAACTCTGTAATGTCCGTCTGTCTGTTACCTTTTCACGGCTAAACCGATTGACTTGAAATTTGGTACAGGGGTAGTTTATGGACCGGGAAAGGACACAGGCTATGTTTTATCTCGAAATTCCCACAGGATTGGGAACTATGCGGGTGAAACCGCGGGGCACAGCTAGTTAGTTATAATTATAAGTGACTTTTGTATTTCATTTAAAAAAAATACCGGCCTGAGTTTCTTGCCGATTTTTCTCGGCTGATTTAATTTCGAATCGGTGGTAGATTCATTGACTTTCAAAAGTGCCTCATTGAGGCCTTAATTGAATAAACTATTTTTTATTTAGCCCACTGTGTACGTACCGTGCGTGTGGTGGTGCCTGGTGGCGGGCGTCTCGTAGGCCGTCAGTTCGTGCGCGGTGGTGAGGCGCGCGGAGTCCGCCCACACCCTGCTCACAGTGTGCCCGCTCAGCTCCACCACGATCATACTGGAACGATGCACGTAAGGTCATCATCAGCTCATATAATTTCCCCACCGAGGATCTCGAGCGAATTAGACTGATAACACGTAAGGTCATTCAACCGAATTTATCTGTGTCTAAATATAGCTGGGTCCACCCTGGACGATCCCCCGCGCTGGGATCGCGAATCCTGCTGCGCCTGATCCATACCTTGTCGGCTTGGACGATCCACGATCCGTGATCTGGATTGCGAGTTCGCTGACCCAAAATTAGTCCGGTGTGAGTCCAGCTAATGAATTTAGAATGCTACACTCTTAGACAGATCTTAGTAAGATCTATTTTGATAACTTACCGTTCCGGCGGCACGTGGCACAGCTCGGCGAGTTTGACCTTGAGATCGAGATAAGTGCCGTCGGCCGGCACCCGGACCCCGTACCGCACCGGCACGGAGCCGTCCAGCAGGATCACTGCGCATACGGAGGAATGACAGCTGTCACATACTGTCATAGTCCAATGACAGTACCTGACAGATACTGTCATTGTCAAAGTGTGTGGGTGTCATTATGGGTGTAAGAAGTTTTGGGTTAGATCTCCGATAAGACATAAAATGTTTTTTTGGGTCTTAGAATTAAGTTAAGTTTGTATAAATATGAAACATATCTATCATTATTCACGTTAACATGGCAGTTTCTATAATACAAAAGTTCTGGCGTCGTCCCTCTTCCCTCCCTCCCCTCGTTACCTTTGACGGTGAGGCGCACGTCGGCGTCCATGGGCAGCGGCAGCGAGAGCATGTTGAAGAGCTCGAACTTGACGCTCTCCTTGCGGCAGTGGTCGCAGCGCACGCGCGACTTCAGCAGCCCGCAGAACAGCTCCGACACCAGCGACCAGTCGCGCGCCAGGTGCGCCGACCACGCGGCTGCTGCGCCCGCCACGTCGCCCTTCGGTTCTTCCGCTTTAGCCTCTCCTTTGTCATCTTCTGGTTTCGCTTCTCCACCTGCTTCTACTGCTGGTCGCGCTCTGGACAAGTGACCACATTATTCAACCTGCACCTTATTTATTCCCCACCTATAGGCAGTCGCATCTGAATATATGGATACCAGCTGTACCCCATTTCCCCGTGCTGTACCTGTTGAGGTCCTCGTGCAGCGCGTCCAGCAGCCAGGCGAGCAGCTCCTGCGCGTCGTGCTGTCCGCCGGCGCGCAGCGCGCGCGCCCACACCGACACGCACCAGCGCACGCGCAGCGGCGCCACCACGCGCGAGCGGCACGACCACACCTGGCATAACCACACGGCATTGGTCATCTGCCACTCAACAGTCTCAGTTATCCCCTCCAATCCCACGGACCTCCTTGCACAGCTCCCCGTACCGCAGCGCGAGCGCCCCCCTGGTTCCGAGCGGGTTGGTGGTGTTGAGCTCGTACAGGTGCAGGCCGCGCGTGAAGTACTCGCGGATGGCGCTGCTGCTCCACACCTGGAACGGCACCCAATATTTTTAACGGATTCCGGGTATGTTATGTGGGGAGAGTGGGGTTTGTGACTCACGGCCTGCAGCGCGGCGTTCATGTAGCAGGTGTTGGAGGGGGAGGGGGGTACTCACGGCCTGCAGCGCGGCGTTCATGTAGCAGGTGTTGGAGGGGGAGGGGGGTACTCACGGCCTGCAGCGCGGCGTTCATGTAGCAGGTGTTGCCGAGGTTGTGCAGCCCGGTGTGGCCCGGCAGGTCGTGCGGGCGGCGGGTGGCGGCGCGTCCGCCCGCGTCCTCGGGCCAGGTGCGGTCGGGCGCGCGGCGCTCGAGCAGGACGCGCGCGCCGGACGCGAGCCCGAGCGCGTGCAGCGCGGCGTCCTCGGCCGACAGCAGCTCGCCCGCGTCCAGCGCCCACAGACGGACCGAGTCGCGCGCCAAGCCCAGGCACTGGCACACGAACTCGCACACCTACAGCGCGGAAACTTGTTGACAACGACATCGCCCTTTTCCAAAAGGCGTCGCAAAAGATGTCACTCAGAAATCGTTTGTGTATATCGAAAAGTGTAGTGGACCGAAACCCGTAACCGCCTTGGGGAACGCTTATTTTTGTTCAACTCTACTTGTTACTATGATTATTATTGATAAATTCAACGATAATTTGAATAATTATCCTACAAGACGACACAAAAGTTTTTCCTGTTACAAAATGCATTAAACTGCATCTTTCCAGAGTCAAAAACACAAAAGTATCATTGATGTAACTTAACAAGAATGTCGGACCTAAAGTTGATACCTTGAGGAACCCATCTGTATATTGAACTTGCTACATATTTACTAAAATTACAATTGATGAATTCGACTGTAATTTGAAAAAATGTATCAGTTATTCACTTCATTTCTTTTGAAAATATCCTATTTTACTACTTTTAATAAAAAAATAACACGCGATTCTATCTAAAGCCTTAGAAAGATCACAAAAAATGTTATGAAATTCTTCACCACACAATAATTTATTTACTAAAACCTGTGTAATATTTTATATTCCTGTGTTTTTTTATTAGCGTCTTATTTTAAATTACAAAACAGAAACATTTTAGTATTACCTAAAATGATCCCGCAACATTCTCCTTACAACATACCTGCCTGACGGTAGCCAGCCTGGAGAAGGCGGCGGTGTAAGCCAGTTGTTTCTCCGGCGGCGCGGGGACGCCCACGTACCCGCCCACTCCTCCTATGCCTGTTTCTAATGCAACACAAAACATAGGGTGCTCACATAGAGAAACAGGTTTCCGGTACCGACAAATATGTACAGGTCGGTATCGATATTTCTTTGTTACCCTATACGTTCCCATACAAACAAACAGGTAGAAATCGGTTTATACGTCTATGCAAGTTATCGTTCCGCACAAGTTGTCCGTACCGGAAACCTGTTTTCCTACGTAAGCATCCGTACGCGAAGTAAATTTAAATTCAACGACAATATTTGTTGTTTTAAAAGTTGTTTGGCGAAATCGTTTTCACTGATAAAGTCTTACTCGGTGTAAAAGCCTTTTCGTTTTTGTTCCTGTTGGTTTACATAATACGTAATGAAAATTAAGTTTATAGGATACACTCACTTTGGGGGCTGGGCACGTGTCGGTATAACATCAGTTGGAGCGGATACAGTTCCAACTCCACATCTGAGTTAGGAGGTCTGATCACCTGCAACGGAAATGAATGATGTCGTCGATTAGAGGTAATTCTTTGTAGTTATTTTTTGGTCCTATCTCGTGAGTAGGCGGTGGTGCGTACCTGTCGTGGCAGCGGGTGCAGCGCGCCGTGCCAGGCGGCGAGCGCGGCCCACAGCGGCGCGGGCAGCAGCTGGAAGTCCGCGTGCTGCACCAGCGGCCGGTCGGCGCGCAGCGCTCCGCCCTCGCCCGTCAGCGAGCGCGCGGCGGGCGGAGCGCCCGGCACGCCGCCCGGCGCTAGCAGCGGCGAGTTGTCCACGGGGCCGGGCGGCGGCGGGCGCGCGGCCGCGCTGCTCACGCCGCTGGAGCTGGCGGACGCGAGCGAGGCGCTGTCGGCGCGCCACGCCAGCGACGCGCTGCAGTCGGAGCACGAGGTGGCGGCGAGGCTGTCGTCGTCGGCGGCGGGCGGCGCGCGACACCCGCACGCGCCGCCGGCCCACGCCACCCACGCGCCCCACCACTCGCTCGACACCAGGTACCAGAACTGGCCCACGGCGAACCCGCGGCAGTTGGCGCGCCGCAGCCACCCCGACACTGGACACCGACGGACCGGTCAGCGACCCACAAACGACACTCGATCTCCTCCACATGTTGCTGGAGGTGTGTGTGTGCCTCACCGATGTCCCGCTGGTGGTGCGCGCAGTGCGGGCGCAGGCCGAGCGCCACGTGGCACACCTCGAACACGAGCGCCAGCAGCGGGGCCAGCGCCGCCTCCGCGCGCTCCACCGCCCAGATCAGGAACTCGCCCTGCGCCAGCACCAGCTGCACACACCGCCACATTACCCAGGGAATTAACTACCATTAACTCCCGTTTGAAGGAGACTACGTTGGTCAGAAGCAGATAATGAGAGTTACCTGTTACACCGACAAGAATATACTCTCTATTTGGTGACAATCAAGATCAAAGATAGAACGATTATTAGGAATAGCCGTAATCACTACCTATCCCTCCTACCACCCACCTCCTCGACCTCGACGATCTCGCCCCCGTCGCCCCCCTGCACCCTCCGCCCCGACACCAGTTTGTCCCTCAAGCTGTCCATGAGCGTGTGCGGGTTGAAGCTGGAGTCGCTCCCTTGCGGCAGGTCGGGGGTCGAAGCCCGGGAGCTCTGATTCCGAGCGTGTTCATTACCCACTTCACACAGTACGTCTACCATGGTGTTGAGTTCAGAGCTGTTCAGGACCCCATCGCCGTCCTGGTCGAAGATTTTGAAGCAGACTGGAATGGGATGGTGAAATTAGAACAGATACATACGTACTTCCATGGGTCAAAACATTTGGTTTAGCAGTTTTTGTTGAATGGCACGGGTCAATTAAAACAATTCTCCACGTTTAATTTTGGCAACTGCCTTGTATATAGTTTCATTTTGATCCCTTTTAGCTTTTTATCGAAAACAACTTAATGATGCCTGGCTTTGGTTTTTCAAAAAACTAATGTATCAATTTTAGCTTTGATCAAAATCGATCGAGCCCGGTATCGAATCGAGCATTCGGCGTTTTCAATGTTTTTCTCAAAAATTCACCCTGTCTGGTATAATATCATGCTGTCAATGAAAGCGACGCATTTAACGCGAGTAAAACCACGGGGCACAGCCAAAAGTAACAACAGTAGTTACTTAATAAACAAAACAGACCTACGGCTAAACAACATACAAATACAATCGTAGGAAGGAAACAAACTGACACAGATTAACAAATATTGACTATTACAAGGTCAGAGTGAACATCGCACAATACCTATTGTGTAGTACCCGCGTGTATTGAAACAAAGGACCACAGGTTAATCAATAGTTACTACGTCACTAGTCACAGAATGATTAGCAGTTACTATGAAGGTTACACTAATGTTAGTTCGTTAGATAATATGTCTTACAGTAGTAATGGAAATCTAGAAATATTTAAGAATTTTAAAATATTATTTTCTGAAAAATCAATTATATGGACGATTTTGAAGCACTCTGTAACCTACCGAAATAAAAGGTTGCGGATTCGATTCCTGTGCGGTGTAAATACTTAAACATTCCTCTCTCTTTTGAAATCGGTCAATAAAGGACAATATAACTACGCTGACCTAGTAAACAACAATATGATTGTTTGTTTGTCCTTCGGTAAGTGCGCCGTAATACCTATGAACTATGAGTCAGAACGACCGGTTCCGATCGATTGGTTGTTAGACTATTATAGAGGATAGATTAAAGATAAACAATGGTCATGTGGCCGATTAAACTGTCCGAAATTATTATGTACTAGCTGTGTTCCGTGGTATTACCCGGGTTTTTTGGGTTGAAAAAGAAAAGACGAAATTCTTATAGGATCATTTTGTACTAAGTACTTCCATCCTTAGGTATCAGGACTGTCAGGTTGCGGGTTCGATTCCCGTACGGGGTGAACATTTGTTTGAACCACAAACGTTTATCTCGGTCTGAGTGTATGTATGTATGTATGTTACGTAGTTTCGGATACCCTAGTCACAAGTGACAAACTTAGTGAGGAGTCAGTTACTAAGTTACTATAATGATTAATGATTATTATTACTTTTTTTTAATTCAAAATAGGCTTGCACTTGACTGTAACTCGTCTGATGGAAAGCCTGATACAGCCTAAGATGGAGCGTGCTCGCCTAGAAGGATTGTTCGATAAAGTTGTATACCCATTCTCAATAGATGGCGTTAGTAGACAAATTAGAACACGCTATCGTTTTATTCCAGTGATTGACCAGGTCACTTATGTTTTTTAGCAATAAATGTCTTTTGTTTACAAATGGATGGTAGTTGTTTTTGTTTACTCATTACACCTATCCTTTGTGATATTTTTGGGACTTGTACATGGTCCTTCGATAAAGCCTATTAAGGTGGCATCGGACACGAAGATCACTGTCGGTCCATTCTCCAACATTTCGTCGGTTCGCGAGTGATCTCAAACCGTGAGAGCTGGCCCATAGTAGGGGCTCTCTTTGAGAAGATTTTTTTCTACGGGGAACCTCTCGTACCCCCACCACCGCGCGTCAAGGAGCGAATTCCAGCGGGGGGAGCACCCCCTCGACTTGTGATACTGCAGACGAGGAGCGTGTCGTCACCAGAGTGGAAATTTACTAGTGTGGGCAACAAACTGGACTTTGCCCACGCGTGGGCAAACTGGAAAAACGAGTGGTTCCTGCACTACGTCATCCCTACGGGTCTGTGACGTCATTGAGGCGTCTCTTCGGGTGCTGTTACGTCACTACAGTCGTCACATCGCAGTGTTGGTGTCGTCATAACAGTGAGTGATCAAATGAAATTGTGAGTACTATTTTCAACCTTATTATCAAGAAAGTTAAAACTTGTGCATGTGAAGTGATCAATATTAACTTAGAAAATTTTAATGAACTTTAGTTAGTAGATTTAGGACTTAGAATAATTTCGTAAAAAGTGTTCCGACGGGGAATCCATGCCCAAATTTTGCAAAGTGTAATTTAAATTTAAAACACTTAGAATATTTCGGTAAATTTTATTAGTAACTTAGAGAAAATATAGTGAATTCTGTTTGGTTTATCTGTGTACATTGCTAATATTGAGTTCAATTGATTGTTCAGAGATAATATTTTTAGTTTAATACTTTCTAAATTATAGTTTCAAAATGGCTTCCAATTATTTTAAGTTACAAGAGAATATTTCTTTACAAATTAATAAGTCAAAAGTAAATTTTAAAAAGGCACCTAAGGAAAGGGTTACGTTTTCATATCTTGCCACTAGATTAGAATCTTTGGAACAACAATGGAAAGACTTCACTAACAACCATCGTAAAATTGTCTATGAAATCAAGAAAGAGGAACTTGATGCCTCTTCTTATTCTACCAACGATGTGTATGAACAAACTGAGGAATGTTACATAGATTATAAGTCGATGCTTAAGGATAATTTGTTAAGAATAAGGCCTGAATCTAGTACTTCTAGTAAACCAACGGAATCTACGGAACAGTTTTCTGTTAAACTACCGCAAATTGAAATCCCAAAGTTTTCGGGAAAATATTCTGAGTGGGCAAGCTTTCGCGATTTATTTACGTCCCTCATTCATAAAAACACTCACATTGATAGTGTACAAAAGCTACACTATTTAAAAGGTTCTCTCACTGGCGAAGCCGAGCAATTGCTGCGCCACATTCCAGTCACATCCGACAATTATAAAGTTTGTTGGTCACAATTAGAGAACAGATACAATAACAAAAAATATTTAGCGAATTGTATATTAAAGAGACTAACTAATCAAAAATGTTTAGTATCTGAATCTTCTACATCAATCAAACTTTTACTGGATACAACCAAGGAATGTCTTTTCGCGTTGGAAAATCTTGGAATTGACATAAGCTCGTGGGATATAATTATTATATTTTTGGTAGGTCAAAAGCTCGACTCAGAATCTCGAAAACTTTGGGAGCAAAAGGTAACGGAATCCTCTAACGATTTACCAACTCTCAATATGTTCGAGGAATTCTTAGAAACTAGGTTTCGGTCGCTTGAATACCTTGATCCTAAAATACAAAAGCAGGATAAGATCAATTGCAATTATGTTTCTTCTGAATCATCACATGTTGTTAATTCCTGTTCCTTTTGTAATGATCACCATAAATTAGCCAATTGTAAAGCCTTTGCAAAACAAACTATCGACGATAGACGCGGCTTTGCCCAATCTCATCACTTATGTTTTAATTGTTTGAGTACAGATCACTCGGTATATCAATGTAAAGTGTCTACAAGATGCCGCCTATGCAAGAAAAAGCATCACTCTCTTCTTCATCCTAAGAATATCAAATCAGCTGTAGAGTCTGTTGCAGCTGGTCAGTACGTGAACAAAAGCATAGTTAATACAATCACAACTTCTTTACCGACTTCAGGCGATTCCTTGACCACACCAGATGTCCCAACAGTGACTTCTTGTTTGTTAAACACAACAAATCAGGTTCTTTTGGCTACTGCTTTAGTTAATGCAAAGTCTCAAAAAGATAAGTCCACTGTAGTTTTAAGATCCTTGTTAGACCAGGGCTCTCAGGCGTCTTTTGTCACTGAATCCGCGGTACAGATGTTGGGTCTCAGAAGGTTTGCTGAGACCAATTTTATTTCAGGTTTAGGCGGTGACCGGGACTCCACCATTGCGTCGAAGTCTGCTGTCATGTTGAACCTTCAGTCCCGCTTAGATCCTCGTTTTAACATAACTGTTAAAGCTCACATTTTAAGTAAACTTACTTGCTTTCTTCCCAGTAAGAAAGTAGCGATTTTGCCCGTTGTTTCAGCTTTGGAACTAGCAGATCCATCTTTCGGTGTTCCAAATAAGATAGATCTGCTATTGGGGGCCGAGGTGTATAGTCAAATTTTGTTGGAAGGTTTAATAAAAGATCCTCAAGGTCCAATGGTCGCGCAAAATACGACTTTCGGTTGGATTCTCTCGGGCTGTACACCCGCGCTCAACAACTACAACCAAAGTGATAACGGAGATTGCATTGTTAGCATGCATTTGATGGATTCAGGCAACAATGAACTTTTGAAGAAGTTCTGGGAGTTGGAGTCGGAGCCATCTCAGGGAAAACATTTAACTCCGGAGGAGCTAGAATGTGAAGAGATATTTTCTCATACCACTTGCCGAGATGATGATGGACGGTACGTAGTAAAGCTTCCATTTAGAACCGTCAACCCTATTTGCAAAAGTGGCAACTCTCGTGAAATAGCTCGCAGACGATTTTTATTGCTCGAAAAACGATTTGCTAAAGATCCTAAACTGAAGACAGAATATTCCAAAGTCATTAATGAATATTTATCCTACGGGCACATGGAAATTGTCACTGATCCTTCCACTGATGGGCTATATCTTCCACATCATGCCGTAATTCGTGAGGATAAAACTACAAGCAAAGTTCGGATTGTGTTTGACGCGTCATGTAGGGATTCCAATGGAGTATCCTTAAACAGCGAATTGCTCACAGGACCTACTTTACAGCCGGAATTGAGACACCTAATAATGCGTTGGCGTCGCTATCCTATATCTGTGGTGGCTGACATTGTAAAGATGTATCGCCAAGTCAAGGTATACCCAGAAGACGCGGACTACCAACGTATTTATTGGCGTGACAATCCAGCTGAGGTACTGAAGCACTACCGTCTTCCGCGAGTGACATTCGGAACGTCATCGGCACCATATTTAGCCGTTAGATCACTCCAGCAACTAGCTCGAGATGAAGGCGATAAGTTTCCTCATGCAAGATCTCGAGTGTTAGAAGATTTCTATATGGACGATCTTATGACAGGATGTTACTCTATTGAAGAAGGTCTCCGTATTCACACAGAGCTTGAGGAACTTCTCCGTAAAGGCGGATTTCCACTTCAAAAATGGGCGAGTAACAATCAGGAGTTGATGTGTCACATGAATAAGGAAATGGATTCTGTATCAGAGATCAATATTAAGATTGATGGAGTCATGAGAATCTTGGGTTTGACGTGGAATAGAGAAGCAGATACGTTCCAGTGTACCGTAAATCTCCCTCCAGTTGAACTTCCAATAACAAAACGGCGAGTCATTTCCGATATAGCTCGACTATTCGACCCGTTAGGTTGGCTTGCTCCGGCTATCACCACAGCCAAGGTTTTTATTCAACGTCTTTGGCTCTCTGGGATCGAATGGGATAGCGAACTACCATCACTCTTGTTAGAAGATTGGTTACGATTTCGGAATGATCTCCCCAAACTTGCAGAAATCAGCATACCACGATGGTACAGCACTCATATAGATGATCAGCATATTGAGTTGCATGGATTTTCAGATGCGTCTAACGTGGCATACGCAGCAGTGGTGTACGTTCGTATAATAGATAGAGATGGTAACATTCGCGTTAGTCTAGTTACATCAAAGACCAAGGTGGCCCCCATCAAGCAAGTTTCAATTCCGCGCCTAGAGCTTTGTGGTGCTGTCTTGTTGGCGAGGTTGTTGAATGAAGTAGCAGAAACACTCAACATACCTAAAAATCACCTTCATGCTTGGACAGATTCGTCGATTGTTCTTGCCTGGCTCAGCGATCATCCCAGTCGTTGGAAGACTTTTGTGGCCAACAGAGTATCAGAGATACTTACCATAACTGATGGGGATCAGTGGTCACATGTAGTTTCCAAAGATAATCCTGCCGATTGCGCGTCACGTGGCGTACAACCCTCGGAGTGTATTGACCTAGAACTCTGGAATCGCGGTCCTAGTTGGCTGCATCTGGAAAGGTTAAATTATAGTAAAGGTAATAACTTAATTACCACCCTGGAAGAGAAAAAACCAAAGGTAATAAGTCATACTGTTACCTGTTCTGACGGTGTTGATACTTTCTTCACAAGATTCTCGTCGTTACGACGCCTGGTTCGTGTATTGTCTTGGTGCAGGAGAGTACACTTACCTCGAGGTGTAATCAAACCTATTTGGCTGACTGCTAAAGAATTGCAAGACGTTTTGAAAATGGTTATCAAGAATAGTCAATCCCAATACTTTACCGACAATCTGGTAGACAAAAAAGGTAAATTTGGTTCCCTTAATCCTTTCAAAGATAGTGATGGAATTTGGCGAGTTGGTGGTCGACTGCAAAGAGCTGATGTACATGAAGATCGAAAACATCCCATTCTTATACCCCGACAATCACATCTAGCTAAATTAATTATTAAGGAAGCACACGAAAAAACCTTGCATGGAGGTCCGCAACTGACAATAAACTACATTCAATCCAAATATTGGATAGTCAGCCTTCGCAATTTGGTAAAATCATACATTCACAAATGTGTAACTTGTATACGCTATTCTGCTCAAGTGAAACCGCCGTTAATGGGCCAATTGCCTCCAGCGAGAGTTACACCCGGTAGACCATTTCGTCAAAGTGGCTTAGATTATGCTGGACCTATAGCGGTCAGAACAACTAAGGGTCGAGGTCATCGCTCTACAAAAGGTTATATCTGCCTGTTTGTTTGCATGGTAACTAGAGCGATCCACCTTGAGGTTGTGAGCGATCTCACTTCAGACGCATTTCTAGCCGCTTTCAAGCGTTTTGTCGCTAGGAGAGGACATTGTGTAGAGTTGTGGAGCGACAATGCCACTACTTTTGTTGGTGCCGATCGAGAGCTCAGAGCTTTATTCGCAGCAGAACATTTAAAGGTTGCTTCGGATATAGCTGATTGGCTAGCTACTAATGGAACTACTTGGCACCGAATACCACCCTATAGTCCTAATTTTGGAGGACTATGGGAGGCTGGTATAAAGTCAACGAAGGGTCACCTCAAGAAAATACTAGGTAATTCTACATTGACCTATGAAGAACTCACAACCGTATTGGCTCAAATTGAATCTTGCCTCAATTCGAGACCAGTAACGAGATATAGTGATAGTTCTGTAGATGATCCTTACCCGTTGACTCCAGGTCATTTCTTAGTGGGCGAACCATTGCTTCTCCCTCCCGAACACAATTATGAAACGTCAAATATGAATATTTTAAAGCGCTGGCAATTGACTCAACGAATGGTGCAGGCCTTCTGGAGAAGATGGTCTCGCGAATACCTCAGCCAATTTCTTCAACGTCATAAGTGGAAACAAGGTGTTTCCGAACCTGTTATAGGAGACGTGGTGTTGGTCAAGGAAGATGATCTTCCACCGGCAAGATGGCTTTACGGTGTTGTAGTAGATAAACACACTGGTTTGGACAAGGTTACTCGCGTCGTTAGTTTGCGTTGCAAAGGTACTGTTATTAAGCGACCGGTATCAAAAATTGTAAAACTACCCGCAGAGGATACGTAGTTATTCAATTAATGCCGTGTAATTATAGATTTATATTTTGTGTAGATACTAAACTAATTATATTTTACTATACTCGTTTTAAAAAAAGGTTTTTATGTTTTTTATTGTTTTAAGAGTTTTCTTGTTTTTTATTTGTTTTTAGTAAAACATTATTTTATTTACTTTTGTAACCCAAATCAAATTTAAAATTTTATTGTTTACTATGTACTATTATGTTATAAACATTTTTGCCCAATTTTTGTTAAGGCTGAGATGGACAATGTTGTCCATGCCGGGCGGAATGTTCGATAAAGTTGTATACCCATTCTCAATAGATGGCGTTAGTAGACAAATTAGAACACGCTATCGTTTTATTCCAGTGATTGACCAGGTCACTTATGTTTTTTAGCAATAAATGTCTTTTGTTTACAAATGGATGGTAGTTGTTTTTGTTTACTCATTACACCTATCCTTTGTGATATTTTTGGGACTTGTACAAGGATTCACTCGCGACTTGAAAATACCTAGATTATATGTATCTGTTACTTACACTTAAGCCTCTCAGTGGTCGGCCCCCTGCAAGCGGCGCTGAGTCCACAACAAAGCTCCTTGAAGTCCACATGTCCGTCCCTGTTCTCGTCAAAAGCTAGAAACAGGCCGAGCGCGGCCGCGGGCGGCAGCGGAGGCGCCACTAGCGACTTGACGCTGTCACTGTCAAGCTCGCCTGTAGCGGACGAGTTGCGCAGAGACCAGAAACATTTCTCTAGTTCTATTATATCCTGGGAAAGAGAAAAAGTAACGGTATAATAGTCTTCGTTTCATCTCTTTTAGACCCAAAATCAATCACAATGCCTCGCGCTCAAACGTCTGATAAGATTTGAATGAATTATTATACACTAGTAGCTCCCCGCGGTTTCACCAGCGTAGTTCCCGTTCCCGTGAGATTACGGGGATAAAATATAGCCTATGTCACGCACTGATAAATTAGCTTTCCATTAGTTAAATAATTTTTGAAATCGGTCCAGTAGTTTCGGAGCCTATTCATTACAAACAAACAAATCTTTCCTCTTTATAATATTAGTATAGAAGTATAGATTTCCTTTCTTCTTCCATACATGTGTAATTCTTTAAATGTAAGAGGAAACATATACTATTTCATTCTGGCTTATAAAGATAACAATGATGCATGGTCAATTTATTTTTTAACTACGCCTATCAAATAGGTCTATAGAAATAACTAGACCTCCATCTTTGGGCGTCCACCATATTGAATTGGGAATGTCGTCACTTAACATTTTTTTTTAATTTAGTTTAAGTTTTGACGATTATAAGTGATTGTATCAATCCTTGATAATAAAGATAATTTGAGTTTGAGTTTGAGTTTAACCATGCATTGTCATCGAAACTAAATGGTTAAACTCAAATCATAGACTCCTACAGTGACCCTGAAACCAAGGTACTTTGACCGCGTGTATTTCTAGATGCCTACTTTCGTTTTATCTCACTTTGCATTACTCCGCTTATCTTTATCGCCAACGTAACACGATAATTAACTATGACCTCATCAACTATACAAATTACATTACTTGTTGTAATTTAAACTCGGTCGTATTGTATGTCTGTTTATCATAGTATTGAGTCTAATCTATACTTATAACTAGCGGCGCCCTGCGGTTTCACCCGCGTAGTTCCCGTTCCCGTAGGAATATGGGGATAAAATTATGCTAAAAACCTTCCCACTGGATCACTCGTATTAAAACAAACCTCATCAAAATCCGTTGCGTAGTTTTAAAGATCTAAGCATACATAGAGACAGAGAAAGCGACTTTGTTTTATACTATGTACAGTCACGGAATGAAAAGGTTCGTCACCTTAGAGTCGGTTTTCATTTGCACTAAGTAAAACAAGAAACAATTATACCAACATACCAGCGTAAGAAACAGTGATGCTAACATTTAAATAAATAATATGACGTTTGCTATCGAATAAGGATTTGCTTGATCTTTCTATCCTTTTTTTTTTAGCTTTTTATTAGCTTCACCTGTATGTTTGTGTTTGTTTGTAACCGACTTCTTTGGGCGCTATTTTGACCCACTTTAAACGGCCAGATTTCGTTCAAACTTTGTAGATTTATTGAGGACCGATGACAATACACTAATTTGATAAAATTATTCCATTTTTCAATTTGCAAAATATGATTTTTGTTAATTTATATAATTTTCATCTATAGTAATAATCCACACTAAAAAGTAGAAAATAAATTATAGTTTAAAAAAACTAAAAAACACGCTTTTTATAGAAAACCGAACTAAAAAATAGAAAATAAATTTTAATGAATTTAAATTAAGAAAATAGTGTTAAAAATTTCAATGAATATAAATTAATAATAGTGTGAATAAAAAAAAAATATTTTATTTTCAAAAAAGCGTGGGGTGCATGGTGTTAATAGTTATAAATATTTTATTGACAGATATGAGTAGAGTGATTATCATTTCGATAATATTTTAAAAAGCACCCCACGCTTTTTTTAAAATAAAATAATTTTTTTTTATTCACACTATTATTAATTTATATTCGTTGAAATTTTTAACACTATTTTCTTAATTTAAATTCATTAAAATTTATTTTCTATTTTTTAGTTCGGTTTTCTATAAAAAGCGTGTTTTTTAGTTTTTTTAAACTATAATTTTTTAAACACTGCCTTGTGCGCGCGGCATATAAAAACCTCTTTGATATTTTGCAATGATGACATTGACCGATTGACAATAGTTTTAACAGAGATGATAATGACAGGTTGAACCAACAAGAAGGTTTTAGTTTATAAAACATAAACATCTTGTTGACAAGATAAATCCCACCAAAAACATTCTGTAAAAAACTAGCCAAGTCTCGATGGAGCTGCTTGTTTAACTCTAAAAAGTAATGAAATCTAGACAGACTCGTGCCAAGTCTAAGGTTCCTTACTGCGATTTCTTTATTATTATAGTTAATGTTGTGTGACTTGGCCGTTGAACATTGTTTAAAAGGTTAGTAGTGGGTACATGTCAATTTTGTTTACACGTAATGTTATAACATTATTAAAATACGCAGCTTTATCAAGCCTACAATTGACTGGATATTGAATCAACATTTTTCAAGTGGCTATAATTAAGCAAATTTTCTATCGTCAATGGATAGGTTCTGGATTTTTTAAGATTGGTGCAATAGCGTCATGGAGCACCTAGTTTTGTACCCTTGTGTACATACATGTGTACCCTTCAACGGCCAAGTCACACAACATTAACTATAATAATAAAGAAATCGCAGTAAGGAACCTTAGACTTGGCACGAGTCTGTCTAGATTTCATTACTTTTTAGAGTTAAACAAGCAGCTCCATCGAGACTTGGCTAGTTTTTTACAGAATGTTTTTGGTGGGATTTCATTTCTTTTTGTTAAAACTTGTTTATATTGATTTATTTTATTAGACACTTATTTTTTAGGAGTAGTATTATATTATTAAGCGCCCCGCGGTTTCACCCGCGTAGTTCCCGTTCGCGTTTCCGTGGGAATTTCGGGATAAAAAGTATCTATACATAAATAGTTTTTAAGCTACCTCCCCACAAATTGTCAGCCAAATCAGTTCAGCTGTTCTAGAATTATAATTCCCGTTCCCATTCCCGTGGGAATTTCGGGATTAAAAGTTTTCTATGTGCTTCTCCTGGTTCTAAGCTACCTCCCACCAATTTTCAGCCAAATCAATTCAGCCGTTCTTGATTTTTAAATTCCCGTTCCCAATCCCGTGGGAATTTCGGGATTAAAAGTATCCTATGTCCTTTTCCTGGTTCTAAGCTACCTCCCCACCAATTTTCAGCCAAATCAATTCAGCCGTTCTTGATTTTTAAATTCCCGTTCCCAATCCCGTGGGAATTTCGGGATTAAAAGTATCCTATGTCCTTTTCCTGGTTTTAAGCTACCTCCCCACCAATTTTCAGCCAAATCAGTTCAGCCGTTCTTGATTTTTAAATTCCCGTTCCCAATCCCGTGGGAATTTCGGGATTAAAAGTATCCTATGTCCTTTTCCTGGTTCTAAGCTACCTCCCCACCAATTTTCAGCCAAATCAATTCAGCCGTTCTTGATTTTTAAATTCCCGTTCCCAATCCCGTGGGAATTTCGGGATTAAAAGTATCCTATGTCCTTTTCCTGGTTCTAAGCTACCTCCCCACCAATTTTCAGCCAAATCAGTTCAGCCGTTCTTGAGTTACAATTCCCGTTCCCATTCCCGTATAATTCCCGTTCCCGTTCGATTATCCTAGTTTTTATAGTTTTCCCTTTATGTGGCCATTAAACCCTAACTCTGTACCAAATTTCAGCTCTCTAGGTTTATGGGAAGTACTAGTTCTATTTTGATGATCATGAGTGAGTGAGTGAGTGAGTGAGTGAGTGAGTGAGTGAGTGTCTAAAATGCGAAACTTTGCTTTCGCTTAACTTGGGAACTAAATGACCTACAGACTTGAAATTTTATTTTAAGTATGTGATTGTATAGATTACTGGATGACGAAAATTTCAGCGTTCTAGTCTTATCCAGAGGTAGTCAAATAGGGGCCTGAAAATGCGGCGAAATGGTTCCTGTAAAGGATGGTACGGCAGTGTTTGCTTCGCGCTCGACTTGGCGGGGGGCACTGCCGTGCCCCCAGATAGTCAAACAACACTGATCGGAATAATTTTGAACTTTATCAACGAACAGTAGAACATAATTTTCCCTAATTCGAGTCTATTTTGTAACATAGTTTCAAAAGGTAATATGTCATCGCGACACATTAATCGAATCAATTTGAAAATTGACGAACCTTTTCGTTCCGAGACTGTACTTAGTGATAGTGAAGCTGAAAAGTTTATTTGTTTGGTTGAAAGCGATAATCTCAGGAACTACTGGTCCGATTTCAAAAATGGTTTCAGTGTTAGATAGCTCATTAATTGAGGAAGGCTAATAGGCTATACAACATTACGCTATGACCAAAAGGAAAGAATCTAACAGTCTATCGTAGCTTTCGTTTTTTCTTTTCTTTGCCTCATTCTTTCTCATATTTATTAAGGTAAACCAACAGCTACAGAAAGACATTAAGTACTTATACCAAAAGTGTCGGTGACTAATTTTCCGTCAAGAAAACACTTGACAAAGAACATATTCTTTTCTTTCTTCAAAGACATTAACAAAGAACTTAGTTACGTTTCTTTTTCTTAAACAATAAGCTCCTATTCGGGCCAAAGTCCTCTGTGCTATACTGACTGAAAGGCGATTAAAAAGTACCGCGATGAGATCGTTATCTCGACATCAGTCATGTGTACATCGCAAATAGAACACCGGCGCGTCTAACTGATAACGGATTCGTACCCCGGCGATAACACAAACAGATATTAATACGTTGTTTGTGTTTTTTTTGCGATTTTCAAACAATTATATCAACTTACAATGTACGTATAAGTTTGATACAATGTTATTTGTATTCAAAACATATTTTTCTACTTGTTGACAACTTGGTATCTGATCGAGATAAAATCTGACATATCGAAGAAAGTTGATGAACTTTAATGTCATTTTTTTAAGGACTACTCTGATTGTGAATCAATAGAACGAACGAATACTTAAGTACATATAAGTACATAAGCATCTAGTTTTAATACCTATGTATGTACAGTCTCGGAATGAAAAGGTTCGTCAATTTTCAAATTGATTCGTATAATATGTCGCGAAAACGTATTACCTTTTGAAACTATGGTACAGAAAAGACTCGGGTTAGGGAAAATAATGTTCTACTGCTCGATAATAAAGTTCAAAATTATTCAGATCAGTGTTGTTTGACAGGATAAATATCTTGTCAACAAGATTTTTGATAAACTAAAACCTTCTTGTTGGTTCAACCTGCCATTATTATTTCTGTTAAAACTATTGTCAATCGGTCAATGTCATCATTGCAAAATATCAAAGAGGTTTTTATAAGCCGCGCGCACAAGGCAGTGTTTAAAAATAAGGATAGAAAAATGAAGCAAAGCCTTATTCGATAGCAAACGTCATTCTATTTATATAAATGTTAGCATCACTGTTTTTTATACTTGTATGTTGGCATAATTGTTTCTTGCAATACAAGTGCAAGTGAAAACCGACTCTAAGGTGACGAACCTTTTCATTCCGAGACTGTACATTCAGCGTCAGATAAAACGTAATGCTCACTTTTTGGTATGACAACCAATGGAGGTAGCTTTTATCTGATACTGACCGTACATACATACATACTTATACAAATAACATTAAATTAAAATCGGTTTATCCGTTCGGGAGCTATGATGCCACAGACAGACAGATACACACACACACACACACACACACACACACAAAAATGTCAAACTTATAACACCCCTCTTTTTGCGTCGGGGATTAAAAAATAAATGATTACCTGCCACTACAAGCTGGCTAAATAACCAGCACGTAGAAATCTGATCCACGCAGGATTAATGCCATACACAATGATGATGATGAATGATTATGTTTAAAAATGCACTCACCCTCTCTTCCAAATGTGTAACTCCGGCCAGACTCTGATAGAACGTCGGCGTTTCCAGATCCTGTATAGAGTTCACATCAGACATGAGCCACTTGGACAGTACTGTGGCATCTTTATGGATCAGCAGCCAGGACCTGAACTGGTCGTAAGTCACCCGGTCTCCCATACCGAACAGCCCCAAGAGGATCTCGGTAGACCGCTGGTTGTAGTTGGGAGGGAGAGAACTGTTCTCCATGTGGAGGGTGCATGTGAAGTCGCGCTTGTATATGTACGCGCCATTCTCTGTCTGGTTGTTCGTGTACAGGATCCATAGGAATCTGGAAATATTGTGGTCGTTTAATGATGTTAAAATGTTGTAGGGAGGAAATTCTAGGTAAAAATACATACAATAGCGAGAGAAGACGAATTTTATAGATGAATTTTGCGCGTCAGATATCTCGATTACTACTTATATTACAACACAAATCGATTAAAATCTATAAAGACGTTTTCGAAAACTTTATTATAAACTAGCTCGCCCGCGGTTTTACCCGCGTTGTTGCCGATCGCGTGGGAATATGGGGATAAAATTATGCTAAAAACCTTCCCACTGAATCACTCTAATACGATAATCGGGACCACCCAGCTTTACGTGACCTCCAAAACCGAAAAAAAACTGCTGTCGTATTATATTTCCGAAATCGTATTTTAGTGACATCCTGTGCGCGTTGATTTAGGAGCAATGTTTTATTTACATTATTTAGCCGTTATCAGTTCACATATGAAATTGCAAAGCAGAGATAACGAGATTACCTTATGTACCTACTCATGTAATTATTATGTACAAGTTAGCAAATTGAATACATAATTTGTAAAGATAAATATATTGGTGTGTCTGTTTGTTACATAATTAATTTTTCTCATTTAATCTATTGAACCGAGAAAGCGTTGGCGGGATGATCTCGTCGCCTTCGACAGCAGCTGGTGGGACACTGCGAGGGATCGGGAGAGTTGGAGATGTCTGGGGGAGACCTTTGCCCAGCGGTGGGACGATGTGGGTTGAAAAAAAATTCTGTTGAACTAGGCTTCATTCATTGACTGCATATCATATCAAAATATTCATGAGGTACTAATATAGCACTTATATCAATACTTACTAATAAATACTTTTATGTCTATCTTTTAATTCTTACTAATCTTGGCTTTGAAAAAGCTAGTTTGATTTTAGCAATATTTTTAGGCAAAGCATTTGTGTCAAATTACTAATTGTAATGAAACGAAATTTTAATAGGATTTTA
The DNA here is from genome assembly GCA_958496195.1 of Timandra comae. Classification (NCBI taxonomy): domain Eukaryota; kingdom Metazoa; phylum Arthropoda; class Insecta; order Lepidoptera; family Geometridae; genus Timandra; species Timandra comae. The sequence goes on along the minus strand of OY292372.1, from coordinate 589,420 downwards.
TCACGAAATTCTTACAAGAAATTACAAGCTGTCAGAATCGAGAATATCATGTAAAACCGCGGAGCACAGCTAGTTATTGCAATATTTATTCCAATTATTTATCATTGTTGGAGTGATCTAGATTACATCAGTCACTTGAACAATGTTATCGTAAACTTGTTAATTATAATACAGACTTCCCTTGGCGAGAAACATTATCTATTCATACATTTAGTTATGAAAATTAAGTAGCAAAAATGTTATAGTTGTTGAATCTGAACCAATTTCCAAAATTTATTTTGCTAATTGAAAGCTAAGCTACACAATCATAATCATTGTCTCACATAAGGAGTTTTTGTTACATAAGGATAATTAAGGAGAGTATTGATTTTTTCAGTTCTAAATGTATTAATATTAGCGGGATGATCTTGTCGCCTTCGACAGTAGCTGGTGGGAGGCTGAGAAGGATCGGGAGAGTTGGAGATGTCTGGGGGAGACCTTTGCCCAACAGTGGGACAATGTGGGTTGAAAATAAAATAATATTAAAATTCCCCTCAATCTGATTAAATGAAAATGTCTTCTCTAGTTAGATAAAGAGAGAAAGTGCGGCGCGAGACGCCGTCGGCGTGGGCGTATCGCACTCATCCTCCTGATGATGGCCACCGGACGTGGCTGAAACTAGTCGAGGGTTTCGACATAGGTACGTGTAAATGTCCCGTAAAAGATATTAAATATAAACAATGCCGTATGTTTCGTTTAATAATAAAAAAGAGAGAAAGGTTTTAAACTTTAAAAGAAAAAGTATAGTACAGTTGTTTATATTTTTCACAAAGACAGTTTTTGGTTGTTGTAAGCATTTATCTCCGGAACTACATACTATTTTAAAGGGATTTTATTGTCTACTGTTTGAAAATAATGAAAAAAATATGGATGATATTGCATGGCACATCTAGTAATTACCACCAACAAAATTGCAATAATATTGTATTTCAAGGAAGTAGACATGTTTTGTTCATGTTTTTTTATTAATATTGGATTGATAGGTAATAGGTATTACTAAATTGTTACATAATTGTAACAGAATAATATAAAAATAATTTAACTACATGTTTATCTGCCAATCAAAACATAACATTTAAGTGTGTGCCACTTAAGGAATGAGGAAAATCAACTTATTTGTACGAGATTACAAAATGTAAAAGTTTCTAGGATTTTCCAACGTGAAATAATTTGTAAAGCATACAATCTGAGTGTGTGAGTAGGTATATCTCATTCTATTGTTAATTAGTCACATTTCAAGTGTAGGTATTGTTATATTATGTGCAGGACGAAGGTATTATGTACTTGAAGGTAACAGGTAGGTATTAGTTTGTTTACAAGTAAAGTACAAGATGTAATGAGGTACTAACTTGATTTTCTCCTCAATGGTGCCCTTGGTGAGGACGACGATCCCGCAGAGCAGGTCCCTGAGGGCGATGCCGCGCTTGGTGCCGCCGCACGCCTGGTACAGCCACTCGGCCACCTCGCACGGCACCCCGTCGCACAGCACCTCGTGCACGAACGCCTCCAGGCTCAGCGTCGCCCCGCTCGCGCCCGCACATCGCTTGAAAGCTTCCCGAATACGTCTCAACTCACTATCAGACACTGTAAATAATACATCACCGATTATTTCCTTCCAATCGTTAAAGACGCACTTTACACAACACAGCTCCCGACGTACCCCGCTTAACTGCATCCTCGTACGTTATAAAACTAGGTTTTGAGTCTTTCGCACCCATATTAACTAAAAGGAATCTATTTTAACATTTTTATTGTATTATCAAATATACACAAAGCAACAAAAAAATATTACAGCTGACAGCTCACGTCGTATGATCAGAGGCCATATTGAATTGATTGAATTGAATGAAATGGAAATTCTGTCCCTTATTATTTGACAATTGACATTCGAAGAATGTGATTTCGATTTAGAGCACTGTCCAATTCCGTTAATGTACAGTAGCATAGAAAGAATGCAAAGGGCTAGAAGCAATGGACAAAAAATAATTAAAAAAAGTTTTATGGAATTTTCATCTTGTCAAATGTCAAAAATAATCAGCTGTAATATAATAGTCCAATAGGAGTGACAGAATGAACTGTAAGTTATTAAATCGACGAATCAGGTTTTAGTTCAATGACTTTTCTCAAAGTTGATTGGTCAGAGTAATAATTTACTTGTTGACTATTGAGTTTGACTGAGAAGATTGATAATTTAATACAGACAAATAGAGATGTCTCTTTAAATTCAAAGGTTATTTCTTGCTATTGGAATAAATACTTTGAAAATGATATTGTTGTCTCATTGTGATCGATAACAGTTCTTACAATTCGCACATAGCCGTTCTTTCTTTGTTCTTTTTCTTGATGTTGGCACTTGGTGGTTGGTGGCATTGACAAATTGATCTGGCTTTGCTTTGACATACTGACTGAGCAGAGTGGTTGTTTTTATTTCTTTCACCAATAACAAGTAATGATTGTCCAAATTTCACCATATTTTCGTTCGTAATTTACTTGTTATTGCTTTGATTCACACTCATATTTTTGTGGCTTTATAAATTGTCTAGTTGTGATGTGATGTTTCGTGTTAATTGTTCGTTTATTTGTTCACAAACGATCGATACAAAATTGTAAATGTCTGTTTCATTGTGTGTTTTGCGTATTGAAATTGACGAAGATCTACCCGAAATGGGCGACAATCCAGCTGAAATTGGTAAGTAAACTTAGAAAGTAGTTTTCCTGACATTTCTTGCACAAAAATAACATCGATAGTCACACAGTAGTTTGTGAAAACACGCAACAACATACGTTCTTTGTTTTCAAGGAAAATCAATTCTCCACATTTAATTGCTATTTGTAATGTTACACAAGCATTTAATGACGACTCAATGACTGTTAACTTTCAAGTTCAAATGCAATTCCGGGGGTAATTCTATAATTTAAAGGCAAACAAATAGATACAATGCAGCTACATTATAAATGGTTACAATATGGAATGATAATCTACTAAAATAACAGCAATATAGCCATTTTGTAATGCAAAACGGGTAGGGATTATACTAATGTATAAACTGGAACTACACTAACATTTATCAAAAAGTTGATCATCCTCAATCTTATTGATGACAACAGAAGCAGCCAAAGAGCAGAAGAAAAGAGACCGCGGCGCGCGCGAGAGCCGCACCATCACCGTGGAGACATACGCGAGTGTGCTCTCGGGCCCCAACGCGGTGAGCGGCGTCCTGCCCACCAGCTCCCGCAGGACCCCGCCCAAGACCAGTACCTCCGAGGAGAGCAACACCATCACATTCTTCTGCGGCAACCCGTTGGTAGAGGTTACGAAGGGAGTCTTGCATTTGTATAAGGAGAAGTGAGTTTCTGCCATTGGACCTTATTCATATATGGATCCTTTTTGCGTGTTTTAAATTTTTGTTATAAATAATGAAATGTTGTTCGATTCGATTGTAGTGAGCTGAAGGAAGCTGAGGCGAAGACACTGTGCCTGCTGCGCGTGCCGTCGGCGCTGAGCGCGTGCGACCTGCTGGCTTTCGCGGCCGCGTGCCAGGAGGACATCGCGCATGTGCGCGTGCTGCGCGACGGCTCGCCCGACCACTACATGGCGCTCGTCACGTGAGTACCCGGCGGTGTACGGGGCGGGGAGTGAGTGTGGGAGGCTGACGGGACGCGCGTGTGGCAGGTTCCGCGCGGCGGAGTCGGCGCGCGCGTTCCACGCGGAGCTGGAGGGCGCGGCGTACAGCTCGCTGGAGCCGGGCGCGGCGTGCCACATGGCGTGGGTGGCGCGCGTGGAGTGGGCGCGCGCCGGCGCCGCGCCGCCGCGCCACACGGAGCTGCCCACGTGCGCCGTGTGCCTGGAGCGCATGGACGAGAGCGTGGCGGGCGTGCTGTCGGTGCAGTGCGCGCACTCGTTCCACGCGCAGTGCCTGGCGCGCTGGCGCGACGCGCGCTGCCCCGTGTGCCGCTGCGAGCAGGTGCCCGACCCGCCCGCGCCGCCCGTCTGCGCGCACTGCCAGCTTGACCGCCAGACAGGTGAGTGAGCTGTGCTGCCAGATCAGTAGGTCGCGCTGCCAGTCGACCGTTCACCAGGGGAGTAGGTCACGCTGCCAATCTACAGTCTGTCATATCAGTAGGTCGTGCTGCCAGTCGACCGTCTGCCATATCAATAGGTTGCGCTTCCAGTTCACCAGGTTAATAAGCTGCGCTGCTGGTCGACTGCCAGTCAGGTCAGTAGATCGCGCTGCCAGTCCACTTTCTACCAGATTAGTAGGTTACGCTATCAATCGACCTTTCGCCAAGGCACTAGTTCACGCTGGCAGCCGACTGACTTCTACCTCATTAGGTCGCACTGCCAATCACAATTCACCAGATTAGTAGGCTACACTGCCAGTCTACCGTTCACCGAGTGAGTAGCTACACTGTCAGTCGATCGTCCGAAGATTTGTAGATCGCGCTATCATAACCGCTTACCGGGTGAATAGACTGCCAGTCGACCGCATGCTAGGTGAGTAGGCTGCGCTGCCAGTTGACCGTTGTTGATTGGTGTGGTGTGGTTGCAGAGTCGGAGGAGGAGCGCGGGCCGGTGACGGACGTGGCGGAGGGCCAGCTGGACGTGGACGCCGGCACGCTCTGGATCTGCCTCATCTGCGGACACGTTGGCTGCGGGCGGTGAGATACACAAAACTATTATCAACCCCATACATTTACCTATATGATACACACACAGAAAAGACACATTTGCTTTTCGGGAAGTGTAGGGGGACAAATGGTTGGGACATTTGTTGCTTTAATGTACGGTCGGGTATGCAAGTTACAACGAAAAAACTCGTTACCTAGCTTGACACATTACATACCCACACTAGTTCTAGGAAATAAATTGTGCTTGTACTCCAGATACGAGGGCGGTCACGCGGCGAAGCACTACTTGGCGTCAAATCACACGTACGCGCTACAGATCGGATCTAACCGGGTGTGGGATTATGCAGGTTACTATTAGCACCTCAAAGGGGTGATCCATTGGCGAGTAAACCGGTGAACCAAAGGTATAAACCGTTATCTCGCCAATTAATCACACCCTCTTCATGATTCGTCTCGTTTAAGAAGACGTTCATTAACTAAACGATCTGTTTGAACCGTTGTGTTCAGGTGACAACTTCGTGCACCGTCTGGTGGCGAACAAGCCGGACGGCAAGCTGGTGGCGGCGGGCGCGGGCGAGGACCCCAACTGCCCCGACAAGCTGGAGGCCGCGCAGCTCGAGTTCACCTACACGCTCACGCACCAGCTCGACGAGCAGCGCCGCTACTACACCCAGCAGCTCGCACGGTCAGCACGCACACACACACACACACACACACACGCACACACACACACACGCACACACACACACACACCTACACGCTCACGCACCAGCTCGACGAGCAGCGCCGCTACTACACGCAGCAGCTCGCACGGTCAGCACACACACACACACACACACACACACACACACACCTACACGCTCACGCACCAGCTCGACGAGCAGCGCCGCTACTACACGCAGCAGCTCGCACGGTCAGCACGCACACACACACACACACGCACACACACACACACACCTACACGCTCACGCACCAGCTCGACGAGCAGCGCCGCTACTACACGCAGCAGCTCGCACGGTCAGCACACACACACACACACACACACACACACACACCTACACGCTCACGCACCAGCTCGACGAGCAGCGCCGCTACTACACGCAGCAGCTCGCACGGTCAGCACGCACACACACACACACACGCACACACACACACACACACACACACACACCTACACGCTCACGCACCAGCTCGACGAGCAGCGCCGCTACTACACGCAGCAGCTCGCACGGTCAGCCCACACACACACACGCACACACACACACACACACACACACACACACACACCTACACGCTCACGCACCAGCTCGACGAGCAGCGCCGCGACTACACGCAGCAGCTCGCACGGTCAGCACGCATACACACACGCACACACACACACACACACACACACCCACACACACACACACACACACACACACCTACACGCTCACGCACCAGCTCGACGAGCAGCGCCGCTACTACACGCAGCAGCTCGCACGGTCAGCCCACACACACACACGCACACACACACACGCACACACACACACACACACACACCTACACGCTCACGCACCAGCTCGACGAGCAGCGCCGCGACTACACGCAGCAGCTCGCACGGTCAGCACGCATACACACACGCACACACACACACACACACACACACACACACACACACACACACACACCTACACGCTCACGCACCAGCTCGACGAGCAGCGCCGCTACTACACGCAGCAGCTCGCACGGTCAGCACGCATACACACACGCACACACACACACACACACACACACACACACACACACACACACCTACACGCTCACGCACCAGCTCGACGAGCAGCGCCGCTACTACACGCAGCAGCTCGCACGGTCAGCACGCACACACACACACACAAACTCCTACACGCTTACGCACAAAATCCTCATTGCTTGGCCTCGATTATCATATTTGTTTTGTATATTTGACTATTCGTTGCGATTCAGTATGGAGACGGAACACAAGTGCGAAGTGGAGAAGCTGAGCGAGCGAGCGAGCGCGGCGGAGAGCGAGGCCGCGCGGCTGAAGCAGCAGCTCGATGACGTCACCAGGGACAACAAGAACATGGAGAAGAAGATGCACCAACTTAATGCCAAGTATAGATAGAATACTTTAAATATAACTCTCAAAATTCCACTCATTACAGCGATGTTCAAACGATGCAAAGTTCATTACTCTTCTTCTATCGTGTCAATGGCTGCAAATAAATTAAAACTTATAAATTGTTTTCCTGTCCAAAATCCAGCTACGCCTACAAAGATCAATTTCTGTTTAAGTCCAAAAATATGTTCGAAAATAAACTTTCAATAGCGACCTTATGTGAATGTGTTGTAAACACTACGTTCCCCCTGTAGATTGTCATCCGTGCAATCATCTCTAAGTGAGGAGCGCGGGCTGGCGAGCGCGCTCGCCGCCTCACACAAACTGTGGCAGGAGCAACACGCGCAGCGGGAGACAGACTTCAACAACCAGGTACACACACACACAGAGGAGAGGCAGACCACACACACACCCATACATACACAACAGTAGAGAGAGATGATACACACGGACATACAAATAACTACAACTGAAACATACCATTTTCATCATTATTTGTTTTTTGGGTTGAACAATAATCTGACTTCACCTTGCTCCTCAGCATTTATTTACATTTTATAAATATGTATCCAGATAACAGAACTAAAGGAACAGCTCCGCGACGTGATGTTCTTCGTGGAGGCGCGCGGCCAGCTCCAGCAGAGCGGCGCCACCTCCGAGGAACTGCAGAGCGCGTCTGTCTCCGTCGCACCCAAACCACGGCGGAAGCGGCGGTAGGGGGGCAGGGGGGTTAACCTCTGCTGGCACTGATTGTGAGGATTACGAGATGAAAGAGGGCTTAGTATGTAAGAAAATACTGATTAGCAATAGGGGGGTAAGATAGGGAAGGAAAGTGTCAAAGGTTGTTGTATGAAAATAGTTTGAGAAACAATGACCAGCTATAGTTAAATGTTGACAGGGACGTACTTAGGGAGGGAGGGTTCGTTCTTAATTATAATCATCGTTAGTCGCCCTTTCGCTAGCTTCACCTTAACGTTAGATGTAACTGCTATTGTATAATGTAAAGTAGGGTGTATTCAGTGCTGAAATTTTTCAAATATGATGTATTTATTATAAGGATTTATGTATTTATTCAATAGATAATGGTTTGAAATATACACATTTGAGCTGTTATTCAAACTTGTACGCCCCATAACGCACTGAATAGGTCCCTGCTCTTGATATATTTGTAAGTATTTATAAGCTGATAATAGCTGTGATAAAGACTAAAGTTTCTGATTTATTTAAAATTGTCTGTAAACTGATTGAATTCACTTTCGATTGTATAGAATTTATTAAATTTATTCAAATAAAGAAATATCAACTGTGTAGTGATTTTATTGTTTGTTGTAAAACCATAATCAGTAAGAATTACAGAAATAAAAAAAAACTTTATTTCCCATACAATTGACTCCCACAAGTCCCACATACGCTCTGTCTGGGCCTGTATCGTGGGTGTCGGAATGGCGAAAGCTAAACGATATATTAAATTAATAAACGATTTATTAGTATGTATGTGTGTTTGTTTATTTGCTTGTGTATGAATGTAGAGTTGTAATTTTATTTTACCCCTAATTATTAATGCTCACATAAAGGAAGCAAATAGTTGTACAAGTCAGAATATCTCAGGATGATCTCAGGTCATTTACCTTTGTCTTTCGTTTTTACTCGTAATAGCAGAGCCTACGACACGTCCGTCCTCGACTTCACGGCTAGTACAAGCTGTATATCCTAGTAGCAATTTATAAGCCATAAAATCAAATTAAAAACGCTAAATAAATTAGAATATTAAATGTAATTTCGGCTTCATTGGATCTATATTCCATGGACATTCTATTCCATGACCGTATCATGCTTTGACACTGTGAATTTATTCGTCATTCGTTCAAACCATAATACTTTTCTGTTAGTCTGTGGTAAAGTAAATCAATCGATCGAACAAATATGGAATTTGCATTTTTTTTTCTGTTACGTACGCACGCGCGTCTAATTTTTTTCGGTAATAATTAGGAATTTCTGTGATTTTTGTGATATTTAAGTTACGGTAAAATAAACATAATCCTTCATTAATTAAAAATCCACATACGGTCACGGTTTAGTTAGACCATCTAATTCACCAGTCGTTTCACGCAACGTACAAAGTAAGTAGGACGATAACTTGCTGGCTTGCAAAACGGTCAAGTTTCAGATAAAATATCAGGTTTTACAACTATTATTTGATTGAATATAATATAGAGCGGTGTGAACCATTGTGCAAGCGGCGTCGTCGGGTTATTTTGCAGAAGCCACGTGCAGCGTTGGAGGTATTACACGCATTCGAATAAATGCAATGTTGTAACCGACGGCTCTGTAACTGTAATTATTCAGAGACCGCCGGTTGCAACAACGCATCTCGCCACGGCAGTATCTATTGCACGCCTATACCGCGCTGTCCGACGCACGTCCGCACACGGCCATGGGTGGAAACCAACTGTTCACATACATTGGTTTTTATAGCCATCGCTATTTGCGGACTGTATTTCGTCTACTTAGTGTAGATATTGTGAATAACCTCTAAGGTAACGCCTTTGGGGCTCTCCTTCCTTTTGAATGTTGTTAAATGCCTCGGGGATCCAATCCCTGGGCCACAACGCCACCACAGACTCACACATTTGTTACACATTGAATGACTAGCATGGGGGACAGTAAACGGGTAGCATGTTAAAATATATTTAATTAATGACTATCATTCTTCAGAAAGTCATCAAAGGCATGTACAATTCAAGCTATTGGTCATCGTCCAAGTTAAATATTGTCATTGTCTCAGATTGACTATGAAAACAGAAATTTTATGAGGTCTTTCCTGATCATGGTCGCTTAATACCTATGTGTAGCATGAAAATCATTATGTAATTCATTTTGGGATATACCAGCAAGATATTGCAGTAATAAATGTTGATTTAACCTAAAAATAAAGTACTTTATTTCAACTCTAATAGTATAATTGTACATTATAGTTCCTCTCCTTGTAAATTGCAAAAACAGCAGTCTCTTACAAAAGCAACATAATCTATAAAATAAATCAAATTGAATTGATATTAAAAATACAAAATACCTAAACAAGAGTTTAGAATTGAAACATTATTCTTTTCTTTACAGAAATGATATACATTAGCAATAAACAGATGCTTCCATGCTGGTTCAAATCCTACATTCATAATATATCCACATTATACAATAGCCACATAAACATGTCACTCCCAAGCGGAACTCATATCATCACCATCAAGTTCTAACTTTCTAACAGGGGTCTCACAATGAGTGAGACAGATACAAGTCCTCCATTGAAGCGTATTAAGTTAGACAAGGATAGCGAGCTGGAGGCGGATGCCGCTGACTCCACAAACGAGGCGGGGTGCAGCAAGTATGAGAACTATGTGAGCGCTGAAGAGTTTGACAAGTTGCGGGAGTTCAAAGTGCTGGACGAGGTCAAGTCCAACGACGATGACAGCAATGATGAGGAATCTAATTCGTCGGACGGTATAGTATACCCTGTTATATGTATTTATTGATAAATATCCAGAATTAATATTGTTACCATTTTTATTGTTACTTTGGTCTCTTTGGTCAGTACTTTTGAAGGTATGTACGTGATACGTTTATGAAGGGATGTCAAGATAAGTGCCTTTTCTTTCTTTAAAATATTAGGGTAATGTTTATAAAGCACAAAAATACAAACTATATTCACCCCATTAAGAGTTTCGTTTTCACGCATATTTCCGTGCATACCCTATGTTTGTCACACTATGTTTGTTGTAATGTAGCTTTTACATTAGAAAAGATTTATTTTTGATTTTGTTCACTAGTTTTTGAGCTTCTTTTAAAATACAAATTATGTTTCCATCATTTCAACCCATCCCAAGTCCATGTTACACGTGCAAACGTAGATAGCCCTAAATAGGAATCCGTAGGTCGTATTTGCAGAGAAGTCGGAGGGCGTCCCGGAGGAGGAGATCGAGAGGATGCTGGAGGAGGACCTGCCCGAGGGCTTCAAGGGAGCGCCCAAGCCCAAGGAGAAGCCCTACGTCACCCGCCAGAAGATCGTCTTGGAAGGTAAGTCGTAACACATAGCTAAAGATCCATGAAACTTGGTAATCCAATGACTTGTAGTTGGTAATCTAATGTAGCACTGCATAGTAAACAGTAGACAGAAACTTTCATCCCATATAGGAGAGGTAAGGATAATTTTTCACTACAAGTTCCTATATCTTATCTACTTAATTACAAAAGGAACATGCACACTAAAGTACACACTATGCCAAGGAATTCTTCTTCTTCAAGGGCCTCTCCAACTAGTGAAGGTCGGCCTACCAGGTTACAAAATTTGCTCCGATCTTCGGAAACGCAAAACACCTTTTCTGCGATGTATTCCGGTCCGCTCATGTTTTGGGAGCCACGATTTCTTCTAGCTTCCAACTCGTATTTTATCTTATTAAGAGTGAATACATTTTGGAAAACCTTGGTGTTAATACCTTCCTAGTTATGAATGTCTAAACATTGTGATCACGTTCAATACATAGAGAAGGGCGTGAACCAGTTCGAGGTGCTGCCGTTGGACTGGATGATGGTGCGGCATTGCAGCGGCATGCCCGTCTACATGCACCGCCAGACGCGCGTCTGCACGCTCTCCAAGCCGTACTTCTTGGGCAAGGGGAATACTAGGGTACGTACAATATGTTTTACCTCTTTTGTTAAACCTTTCGTCGATAACGTGGGGGTTTTATGAGCTTTGACTTCCAATCGGAAGGTGCCTGGTTCAAACCCCGCCACGTACCTACTGTGTTTTTGATTTTCGAATTCATATGTCCGTGTATTCGATGCTCTTACGGTGAAGGAAGACATCGTGAGGAAATCTGCACACGCCTTCGAAGAAATTCTAAGATTGTGTGTGAAGTACACCAACCCACACTTGGGAACTTCAAAAAATCCGACCCACTTTAAAAATTACTTATTCGATGTACCGACAATATTGTTCCAGCGTCACGAGATCCCTATAAGCGCGATCCCGTGCCTCGCGTACCGCCGAGCGTTGGAGGAGGAGGAGAAACAGAACGAGATAGACAGGAAGATCGCTGAACAGATCAAGAACGGAACATGGAAGAACGACTTGCCAAATCACGATAAGAAACCTCACGATACCGCTAAGGATGGTGATAATCAGCCCGAGATTGAAGACAGCAAAACAAATAACCAAGCTGAGGTTGATAACAGTAATAACCAAGCTGGAGTAGATATTAAAATTCGGAATAAACAGTTCGACTCTATCGAGGAGGCAGTCAGGCGGATAGTGCACGATGATTCACCATTCCGCGAGGATAACACTAACAGATCGGGTTGTCCATTTAGTAAAATAGATAGTCAATTCAACGATTCTAGTCAAGACAGAAAAACTGAGGCTCAAAATGACGATAATGGTCAAGAGAAGGTAGACTGTAAGGAAGAAATTAACGATAATCAGAGTGAGACGCACGATAACGAGAGTCAGTCTCACGATAATGACAATAAGGAGGAGATCCCGTTGTCTCGACGACCGGTAGTGCTCCCCGGAGGTATCGTGATGCCTCCGCCGAGGGTCGAAACTGTGAACACCAGCTGGAAGACGCAACATCTGACCTCCGAACAGATAAACGACTACTGCAAGAGCTTGTTCAAGTTCAAGACCGTTAATATTATGCATTTCAAGTAAGTTCTTTGTAATTGTAATGTCTTAATGAAACTTTATTATATGCGAATTTTGTAAAATATATAAAGCTATATATAGCAATGTGTAATGTTCGTACACATACGATATTATACGCAAAATTCACAGATAGAATTCTTGCATCAACCTGGCTCTTTAGCATTATGTAATTTCAGAAATAGCGCTAACTCCTCCCCATTTATAACTTCTTTCATAACACATCCCTGGCTAGGCTAGCACTGTATTTAGAATTTTAACTAGTTTTAATTAGTTGCTTGCCACAGGACACTTTTTGACTTGTCTCTCATAAAAGATGCTCTTTACTTTTACTTTCCATATAAAGAATAAGATGGAAGATAATGTCTTGCTTTATACAATAATCTAACAGAGAATGCGGGGATAACATTATACTAAAAATCGGGTGGGGCTCTGCCGGGCGGTTTTAACGTGAAACGTCTATGTTAGCGAATCGCTTTTAAAGTAAAACATTGAAATGAAAACAAGAAAATTAAATGTAACAACAGCGAGCCGACTATATAAGTGAAATATTCACACCACATTTTTGTTTCTAAGACTAATAGTTTTTTAATTATTAAGGTACGATGATATAGACCTTTTCGTTACGGTCCACTTTTTAAACCTAGTACCCGTATGTTTCGCGATTTTAAAGACGTTTCACGTCAAAACCTTCCTCTTGAATCACTCTATCTATTTAAAAACCGCATCAAAATCCGTTGCGTATACATAGGAACAGACAGACCTTGGAAAGTGACTATGTTACTTTATTTATGTTAAATGTGAGGGCCCGTTTCCTGATTTTAACTTTACCTGTATTGTCGTTATAGTAAAACCGTATTTGAGTATGTAGTAAATAGTTTAGAATTATTTTTTTTATATATAACGCTTGTATGTACACTATTTACCTACTATTTATCTAGTAGTTTTGGATTTCAAAATTTATTATTTATTTATATAACCCACAAATGATAACTATGTATTTACTATTTCATATTTATCTACATATATACACCCCTATTATGAAATGATGGAATTTATTAAAATCAGAATATCTGTAGCAGTAACTGAATCCATATATTCAATAAAAATATCAAAAATGATAGTTGATTACTTATCTTAAAAAAATACTAAATAAATGCCGTATTACCAGACGGTACACTAGCTATCAAGTATTCTGTGACGGCTCGGGTCGATGACCGCGCTCAGCTGTGTATCGCAGCGTTCGCCGGTTGTTCGGTGTAGAATAACAATAAAATTCGGCGGGATTTTGAAAAACTTTGACTTATCATAACTTTTTAAATAAAAGCAAAAGAAAAAAACTAACTTCACTATTATATTGACACCCGTCGTTTACATTAGCTGTGTATCGCAGCGTTCGCCGGTTGTTCGGTGTAGAATAACAATAAAATTCGGCGGGATTTTGAAAAACTTTGACTTATCATAACTTTTTAAATAAAAGCAAAAGAAAAAAACTAACTTCACTATTATATTGACACCCGTCGTTTACATTAGCTGTGTGATTAAGTATCTCGAATTCAAAATAGGGGTGTATAACTACAAATTGGTATTTTTTTGTCCACAGATCTTTATAAATATGTTTATGATTGTATATGTGTGTGTGTGAGACATTAAGTTTGTGTGTCATAGACAGTAAGACAGTATTAGTATGTAGTTATATAGTGAACTTTAGTGAGGTGCATATGAGCGAATTTGTAATTTGGATGACAGATTGTCGTTAGTCGTCCTCTGTGTGTTTTAATTAAAATTTACATGTTTTTGGAGTTATTTTTGATTTATACCTTTTCTATAAAGTTTTTGAGTGAATCATCGCCAAGTCCAATCTCACGGTAAGTTTTCTAGTAATGATATTGTATATTTAGAAAAAAATGTCGTGAATTATTTAATACTTTATTTTCAATTGGCACAATAAGAGTGTGTTGTACAAGTTTGTCTGTCTGTCTGTCTGGAACGAATGTACCGATTTTTATGAAGTTTTCTTGTTTGAAAGATGAAATAACGAGGGTGTTCTCACTTCTCATACTAACACACATTTTGACATGAACATTGGTTTTACAATCAAGCTTTCAATATGTCTATGCGACAGTATATTGTTATGTGAGTATTACAGGTCATGTACAGGTAATATTATGTAGCCTAAGCCTATAGCCTTCCTCATCATCATCATGGGCCATTAACATCTACCTGCGATGATTTTATGTAGCGTCCGTTGGAGTTGTACGGTTTAAAACGCACCTAGGAGACTGGTTAGTCCAACGCGGGACAGACAAACTCGACCACAGTTGCATGTGAAACAATAAATATAATAAATGGGCTATCCAAAATTGAAAGTATTATTAAATTCAAACCAGTAGTTTAGTAGCAACACTCATGGCCCAGTGCTTCCCGCGGATCACTTGTGATCCGTGCGGTTAAGCAACGTCTGGCACCGTCATGACTGATGGGTCGTTACTAAAAGCCGTCGGTCCCGGTTGTCGTACTAACATCATCGACAGTCGTTACGGGTAGTTAGAGCCCTCAAAAGTCTAACATTCAGTTTAACCAAAAATGTCGTATAGCCCTCTGGGTTGTGAAGGTCTGACGGCAGTCGCTTCACGTAAAATACTGACATTCCGCCAAATCTGGTTAAACTGAAAACCGTCCCCAAAATAGACATGGGATAAAGGTTCGGAAAAAGAAGAGTTTAGTAGCAACACTATCAGATGGCGTGATAATACAGGATGTGACAATTTTGGGCATAATCAATTGGTTCGATTCCAGGCTAGGAGTAATGATTTAAAAAAAAAAATGATGCGGTTTTAAATTTTATCAAAATCTGCCTCGAGACTCCTTTCGGCATTTTTCGATATTCCTTAGACATAGTTTCGAATTTGGTCTATCACGCCCACTTGAAAAAACTACCCTGTATTGAAATATTTTTTTTTCAAATCGAACCAGTAGTTTCTGAGATTAGCGCGTTCAAGCAAACAAACTCTTCAGCTTATAATATTAGAAGAATCATACATAACACTCCTTTTTACTGAGCCATAGTTGGGTATTTAACAATACAAGGTGATAGTATAAATCGGTCGTGGTCTGAACACGGAAATCCTTTGTAGTAAGTAGGTACATATATTTACTAACCTTATAGTGCATATGAAACAATACAAGGTGATAGTATAAATCGGTCGTGGTCTGAACACGGAAATCCTTTGTAGTAAGTAGGTACATATATTTACTAACCTTATAGTGCATATGAAACATTGACTCTCTTAAAAATAAACTGGGAATAACAACGATAGTTTAATCCACATTTACTTTCTTTTATTCTTAAGAAAAATAACAAGAGAAAACGTGGATTAACTATGGTTTTGTTATTCCTCGTTTATTAATAAAAGTGTTTATTTTATTAGTTTTGTCTTTGTTTGTCAGACGTTGGGCTGACCGCCGTAAGTACACGAAGGCGCGCAAGACCCTGCAGTACCCCACACTGCCGGAGGGGACCAAACTCATCTCCATACCGGCTCAGCCCGCCTCTGGACCAAATGGAGGTACAGTTTCTTAGTCTACTAGGACTTTCAGTTCATCTACCTATTTACCTACCCACCTACTTACCTACCCACCTACTTACCTACCCACCTACTCACCTACCCACCTGCATATTGTCATCTGTATCGATAGTTCCAGGCAAGGCGAAGCGAGACTGGGTGATGAACATGAACGGGTGCAGTTATCTCTCAGTGTTTCACGAGTACGTGCGGCGAGCGCTACACAAACAGCCCGTGTACGAGTTCAAACAACTCGGTCAGTCGTGTTCTATGAGTCGTATAGGTTGTTGGTGTAGGTTGTGGGAGTAATGTGAGGTGTGTGTTGGCAGAGAACGCGTGTTCCCCGTACCAGGCGACGGTGTTCATCGACGGCATGCAGTACGGCGTGGGGCGCGGCTCCAGCAAGCGCCAGGCCAAGGCGGCCGCCGCGCGCGCCTCCATACACGTGCTCATCCCCGAGATGCGCGACGACGGCCAGCAGCCGCCCACGCACGACCAGCCAGACTTCACCGTAACTATACACTACACCACATTCTCAACCACATCATCTAAATATAATATAACTCAAAGGTTGACTGACTAACTGACTGACATAGTGATCTATCAACTCACAGCCCACGGATTCGGCTGAAATTTGGCATGCAGGTAGATGTTATGACGAAGGCATACGCCAAGAGGATTTTTGGAAACCCCCCCAAAAGGGGGAAACCCCAAATTCTGCCGGAAGCCATTATTCCACGCGGTCGAAGTTGCGAGGCGCTGCCAGTTCTTAGATTAAAGTGTTTGTGTCGGGCGCCATGCGTCGCCAGTCAGTTGGTGTAACGTGTGCCCGTTGCGCAGTTCTTCGACTACGTGGGCATCGAGGACCCGCGCATCCAGGAGTTCTGCAGCGCGGCGTCGGAGCCGTCGCCGCACGCCATCCTGCGCACCTGTCTGCTCCGGAACTTCGGCGCGCAGGACAGACACATACACACTGAGGTATCAACGTAACACGACACTTTTATTCCCTCTACCCTGGCTTAAGTTTACATCCCAAATTGACCCCATTTCCTAGTGACCCTATTCCACTCCGACCCATTCTCTAGTGACCCCATTCCCAAGTGACCCCAGTTCATACCGACTCCATTCCATACCGACCCCATTCCACGCCGATCCCATTCCATCCCCACTCCACTCCATACTGACCCCATTCTACACCGACTCCCTTTCCAAGTAACCCCACTCCCCAACTGACCTTACTAGTAAAGATGTATGTAGGCGGAACGTTCCATTTCACACTCGTGTGTTGTATGTGTTCAGATGAAGAAGCTGGAGTACCAGAAGATCGAGCTGACGATGACGGTGGGCAAGCACTCCGCGACCGTCGTCTGCAAGAACAAGAAGCAGGCCAAGCAGCGCGCCTCGCAGTCTATACTGCAGGTGAGGTTAATTTATGTATAACTTGGTTTCAACAGGCAGCAGGGGTTTACACAAGTTGATTTTTACCTTTTCTGTGGTGGTCGTCTAATGAAGTGAAACACGCCTATCCATTACAGACACAGTATACACTGTAGGTACTGCGCTCATCACCTGAGATGATCAGACATCTGTTGGTGATCCTCGTGTGCCTAGTCAATTTACTGATTACATTGCCCTTCAAAGTGGAACACAGTACTGTTTTCGCAGTATTGTTTGTCAGCAGAATATCTGGCAATGCGACAGTGGCGAGGGGTCCATACAAGACGATTCCTACCGTCTTCCCTTTTGAAAACAGACCAACTTACACTACTAAACTCTAAATTATCTAACACTCATACTTCAACTATATATTAACGACACCTACTTACTTATAACCACATATTAAAAAAATATCTGTTTTTAATAAATCAAATTAAAATAATACTCAAAGAATACATAGCGTAATATTCATCGCATAAGAAACGATCTAACTACCTCATACTGAAACAAAATCATAATAATCATTAAATGCTATGTGTTACGGTTCAAAATCGCTTGGAAGCACGTAGCGCTATACAAAGTTACAATACACCTACATCGTATAAGAAACGATCTAACTACCTCATACTGAAACAAAATCATTATAATCATTAAATTCTATAAGTTACGGTTCAAAATCGCTTGAAAATAAAACGTTTTCCCTTGCAGGTCTAGCGCCATACAAAAGCGTATTCACAACTACATACAAATGAACCGTTCCGATACAAAATTCACGCACACATTAAAACATATTCGCACAAATTCACGCCCAAAAATAAGACGCTCGGCCACCGTCTTGCTACTAGATACTATTAATTATTCTGTGCCAGCCAAGGATCAGACCAGAGAAAGAGAGAGAAAGAGAACACGGCTGTTGAGTGTTGACGTTTTGCAAAGCGTATTCGCGTATGTCAAGTGTCATGCCATTTAAGTTTTCGCGCGTTGTAACAGTTTTTGTTTTGTTGATTTTTACGATTTTACATGATAATATATAAAAATTATTTACGCGACTTATTGTTTTATGTAGTATTTGTAAAGTTATTATTACGTATACCTCAATTGTAAATTTGATATAATTAGTGAGTTAAATACCTAAATTCGATATTATTGGTTTTCGTGTTGTGAAGTGTGAAAGTTAAAATAAAACAAAACAAAAGATTATTGCATATTGAGCAACTGTTGCTTACTGGATAACCTGCTAGGTGAGAATAATTTATTTAGTAAATTGGACTTAAAATACTACTTGAAAGTAGGGTAATTTCTTGATAAGTAATAATATAATCTTTTTAGATTGATTTCAACTAAAGGTTATCAAACGACCTGTATGAAAGTATACTCGAATTGTTCTTAAAACTGCACAGTTTTTTAAAATTGAATATGTTAGTCTATTGAAATAGGTTCAACTTGTACAACTGAAATTTTATTCCAAATTGCATGCTTAATTATGATGATTGCAACATATTTTTTGTTGCATTTTTTAGTTTAAATTTAAATTACATCATAACTATTACACACATAAAAATATGAATGAATTAAATATAGTGAAATATAATTTATTTAAATAATAAAATAAATAAAGAGGCAGAATTAAAACTAATAAATGAAACATATTTTTTTTGTACCTCCAGTACCACCCATAAGTAGAAGTTAGTTAAATTAGTTATTAATAGTTAGTTCTGTTATATAAAGGAGGCAGCAACTTCAGAAAGTATACAAATTACCTAATTGTATAATTTTATGAGATCTGTCTCCGGTTTAATTTTTTAAATCTCTTTTTTATATTTAAATGATAACGGGGTATATAGCATAAAGTGTTTTGTTTCCTGTGTTTGTTATTTTAGATTCAAAAGTATATAAATCCGTTAGAATTTGTGTGTTTATCTTTATGTAAGCAAACAAATAACAATACAGCTGAACCGATTTTGATGGGCTTTTCACATAGCAAATAGTCAATATAATTTTATGTTAAAATTAACATAGATCAGCAAGAAACGTATTTCTTGAGTAAAGTCGCGGAAAAAAGTTTGTCATCAGTCTCATCCAAAATGATGTAGGTGTCGTTTTTTTTTTGGATCGTCTTCCCTTTCGGAAAATTTCACCCCTCGCCACTGCAATGCGATAATAGATAGTACCCACTCAGACAGAATCGGGAAGATTCGTACTACCTAGTCGCCTCGATTAGTCCAGTACAACATATTTCACTATCTCTCTAGCAACTGCACCCGCACATCCGGTCGTGGGGCTCGCTGCTTCGCCTGTACGGGTCGCGGTCCGTGAAGTCGTGCAAGGAGAAGAAGCTCGAGGAGCAGCAGATCACGCTGCTGCAGGACCAGGCCAAGCACAACGAGCCCAACCGCGCCGTGCTGCGCAAGCTGCGCCACGACATGCTGCGCCTCCGCGCCCGGGACGCCGCCGTCGTGCCCATCGGCACGCTGCGCCTCGACCGCCCGCCGCCCACGCACTCCGCCTCCGCGCTCAACGACCTCAAACTCTAGGGGAACACCTTCCACCCTACAGGGAAACCTCACAACGTGGGGAAAACACCTCCGACTGTAGGCGAAACGACATCAAACTATACTGCCGTCCGTTTTTAAAAATAGAACAAATTAGAAACAGGACCGCAGTGTAGGCAAAATGAAATGTTTACATAAATTGCAGGTCTTAATCGCGTATAAATAATTGTTTTAAAGTTAGTCTCAATCCTCTCGTGACCTGATCGAAACGTCGAGGTTATTTGAAATAATTATTAATACACGATTAAGACCTGCAAATTATGTAAAAAAACCTTAAACTGTAGGCGAAACGGCCTCAAACTGTAGGAGATATGACCATAGGGTCTAGGGATCCCACCACTGTCCGAGATGCAGAAGCAAACACTTAGTTTTAAGTATTTTATATTCCATCGCAGTCTCTAGAATTTCTACTACGGTATTAGGAATTCCAGCAAACGCTCTAGGGACCCACCTCCACCCGAAGTGCAGAAGCAAAACCTATCCATTTTTATATGTTTAAAAAAATCTCTAGGGATTCCGCTTCCGCGCTTAACCACCAAGGGCTGATATTCTGTGACTCCTCAGGGACACTGTTTACGCCCAACACGATCTACGTCTCTCATGAATATTTACTATTATTAGTATCCCTCTTAACGACTTACCAACGAGTTTGTTATTGACTATTATTATAGGCATAAATGGCATTCGAAATTAATATTTAAAAACGTCGCAAAATGTACACTATGTAGGATAACTTAGTTTTAGATTTAGCGTCAATATTGAGTGATAATTCCCATTGTGATCTTGGTCCTTCCTGAATCCTGAACTATTCTACTAGGATTTAATTAGTTGTTAGTACAATTATTATCATATTATGCTGTGATCGGTTTCAGCAAAATTATGCTTTAAATGCACAATACACTAGTTATTTATGGTACAAGTTTGTAAAGTTGGTGCTTACCGCCGAGGCGCTATTGAGGCCCGAGCCGTCAGGCGAGGGTCTGAAGATAGCCGAGGATAGTTATCATTAATACACGCGTGTACCATACCACGTTTTTTAACACACTTGCGAAGAAAATACATAATAGTAAAATATCATTTTTCACTAATAAATAAACAGTTTTCCTATTCGCGCGCATCCAACGCAACAATGGCAATCGGCCATAGGCTAAAAGAATATACTTACAAAAAAAATGGATGAATAAATTAGTTAATGGATCGTCCATAGAAAACAAAGTAACTTAAAAATATTAACTCACTTATGAATAATAGGAGTCATTATGTGCCTGATTTTGGAGAAATAAGAGCCACTTTATGAGCAAGTGTGTTGAATAACGTTTTATTTAGTTGTTTAAGTGAAAACATTAATTAAGATATAATATTTGTGGCTTTATATACAACCCGTGTTTTATAATGTGATCAATTGAAGTTTATTAAAATAACGCTTTATACTAGGTTTAAGTTTTGTAGACCAATTGACATTTTTTTTATTACTTAATTAGTAAGTTACTTGTTTAATAAAAAAGGTAATACTGTTATGTACTTATGAAATTTGAAATGGCAATATATTGAAATATCATCGATAGACTAGTTAGTTGTTATTGAATATATCTAGGAATAAATAGTGTTGCATTCAACTTGTGATTTCATTGTGTACTTGCTATATTGCTTACCTATATGCCCAAAATACTTGTAAGTACTTCTCTATTGCTGCCTATACACGTTGGCCGAGCTGAGGCCAACGCGAGCGAAGGCAAATTAATACAAGGCAAGTGATACTGCCTGTAATACACGAGTGCCGTAACAGCCGAGTGATGGCAAGACAATGCAAATGTACTGTCTACTGTTGGTATTGCGTTCGCTCGACCAACGTGTGTAGGCGCGATTAGTAGGATATTGGTAATAAAAAAAATAAGTATTTTTAGCTTTTATTTTTTTGTCAGACATAAACAATATGAACATTGTTTTAATTTAAAAAAAACGCATTTAGTTTCGTTTTTAAAGACTGGATAAAGGGTCATTTGAGCTTATTATTTAAAATGATCTAAATATTCTTGTAAAAGTATTGATTTTATTATGTTTATCACATGTCGACAAATTAAAAATATTATAAAAATAAATAAATATCTAATTTGTACAATTATGTAACTCTAAATTAAGTATTATATTCTAATCTACATCTTAATAGTACCGGCAGTGATGTAATACGTATCATAACGAGTATAATTACATATATTATTATACAGAAAACTCGAGTTTTATTATTGGCATTACAATAACAAATAGTAGTTTGTAGTTTAGCTTATAAAGTAATTATTATGACTGAAGTAAGTACAAGGACCGTTAAAAATGATTTTGAAAATATCACGAAAAGTTCGTATTTTCTAGAAGCCTCTACAAATAGAAACTAACTAATTACAGAGCTAATATTCTAAGGTATCCGTAGAAGTAGGTCACAACCATCTCTGCCATGAGGTGGCTAGGGGCACTTGAACTTCGCTGAACTGCAAGATGTTGGTGGTTCCGGGCTCGTTCTGAGGATATTCCTGGAGAAAATAGATTTAATAATTATTGATTTTCTTTTTAGTAAAACAATTTCCTTTTTTTAATTAAAAAGTGATGGTCACATTAGAGGCGGACTACTTTATGGCTTTGGCTCAGTAGGGGGCAGCTGATAATTTAAAAAAAAAATTGGCGCCAAATCAAACAAAGCGCGCGTGCAGTTTTTTTCTGATGTGATTTCGTTTTCTTTTAAAGTTTAACAATTTGAAATCTTAATTTAATAATAGTTTTAGTGGTATGAAGTGAAGTGCACCAGGCATTTGACCAGAGGATAACATCTAAGGTTAGTTTATTGATTAAAGATTTTCATTAATATTAAGTTTTTATACACTAAGGGCCTATTTCACGACCTTCAAGTAACGTTACTCACCAAGTAAAGTTAGTTTTGTCTCTTTCTTACTTTATATCAAGTGACAACGAAAAACATCCGAGTACCTACTCAGAACATTACTTGAAGATGGTGAAATAGGCCCTAATTATTTGAAAGCTGGAGGATAGATGCGATGATAAACTGATAATTTTAAACACGTCTTCATAGATAAACTTACTTCAATTCGGACAATAGCTCCTGATATTTAGCGCGATAAAACAAATAAACTCTTCAGCATTATATTAAGTATACATAGATGTAAGTTCCATAAAAATGTCGACGGGATTTGAACCCTGTATCATTTAGTTAAACTGACCTGTGTATTACCGATCCACCGTTTCTTAATGAAGTCAGCAGCTCGCTCGGCTATCATGATGGTGGGCGCGTTAGTGTTGGCTGACGTCACAGCTGGCATTATACTCGCGTCCGCGACACGCAGGCGGTCTATACCTTGAACCTGGAAGGGAGGGGTCCATTAAATAGGTGGTTGGGGGTTCGATTCCTGTGCTGGTGAATTTTGATGTGGAGTACATAAATGTTTATTTTTTAACCCCCGACGCAAAAAGAGGGGTGTTATAAGTTTGACGTGTCTGTGTGTGTGTGTGTATCTGTCTGTCTGTGGCATCATAGCTCCCGAACGGATGAACCGATTTTAATTTAGATTTTGTGTATTAAAGGGGACTTACGTGCGAGTGTTCTTAGACTTGTTTGATGAAAATCGGTAGACCCGTTTAAAAGTTATGGGGGTTTGAAAGTAATTGTGTTGGGGGTTTTTTATTAAATTTTTCTTTCGGTTGGTTATAGTGCGTTAAGTGTGGTAAGTATTACATTTTTTTTATATTTATTCGAAGGAGTGAAGTAAATGAAAGTGTGTCCAAAACCGTATTTTTAACGTATTCACATTCGTTAACTGCCAAGTCATTAGATCACGTCACGGGTTCGATTCCGGAGTCGAGCATGTTATTTTTTTATTGTTATTTACCAAACAGCCCGGGATCTAAATTATGGTAATACTAGCAGCGTCCCGCGGTTTTACCCGCGTAATACCCGCTTCCGTGAGCATGCGTAGCTCGTAGTATCATACAATCTCGGCACAATTCACCATCGTGTTTTAAAAAATTAAGTAACAGCGCCATCTATTGGTACAATTTGCGACTAAAACAAGTTATAATAAAACATACGATTACTTATACACAATCCCATGGGAATTTCGGGATAAAAGTATCCTATGTGTTATTCCTAGTTGTAAGGAACCGACCTCCACACTTTCCTTATGTTATGGGGGATAGAAGTTTGAATACCAATTTACCTGCAACAAATGATCAACAACGGCATTGGGATCCCCCCTGGGCCCCATCTTGCACGACCCTGCCTGGTGGTTCTCGGGCGCCGTCTGCATCCTCACAGCGCATTCCCAGTACGCGTCACAACCGAACTTCAGCTTCTCGCATCCCTTTACTGGGGTCTTGTCCAGTTTAACGCCGTATCTCCTGAGGGCTTTCGTTTCGGAGAGCTTGATGGCGAATTTGATGCCTTCTATTAGGGTTTTCACGTCTTCTGGGTGGGTTAGGTAGCTGAAATGTAAGGTGGATTTAGATGAGGATATTTAGTTGATTGGGGTTTGATACAAAAAGTATTTAGTTTGGTGATATTAAATACAAATTGCCATCCTTCAAATTCTGATATCTTTATTCTGTTTTGGTTTGAAAGAAGCAATTACGTTAGTATGAATGTTAAAAAGTTCACAAACGTAGACTTAATAAGCATTAAAAGTAAGTATTTTAGAAGATGGTAACTTACTATAAGTCAATATACATAAATTAAATTCCACATAAAACAAACTCACTTGGCATAAATCTTGGGGTACTCAAACGGGTCAGCGCTCCTGATCTCCAGTCTTCCTCTACTTTTGGGATGCAGCACGGTCGGTATGATCTGTATGCTCCTGGCGCCCTCTCCCAACTTCTCGCCCACCATGCCGGTCTTGGCGCAGTCCGCCAGGAACCCGCCGAAGAACAGCTGGATGTCCGGGTTGTCGGCAGCTGGGTCCGAGTACTTGGTGTTGATGAACGCTGTCACTTCGGAGATGCCTGAGGGAGGTGTTTGCAGATTTGTTATTTGAAGTTAGTTATTGAGAGATAGGCAGGATATAATTTAAGATAGTGTAGGTGACAGATATGATATTTATTGATAAGGGATGCAGAGTATTTTTAACCCAATTAATTTGAGCTAGTTGACCCCTAATAAATTGAACAATGGCCGCAGCCGAAACCATCCTGTTGTCGTTTCATACGTAAGCAAAATATGATGGCTCAGCTTGTACTTAGATTTAAATATTGTTCGAAGTAGTTCTTACCAGTCCCAGACATCAATCCATCTCTGAACAACAGATACTCCATAGCCGTGGCCCAGTTGAGGGGCGCAGTGTTGTTGTCGTTCACGTGGAAGTTGAGGAAGTGGGCCACGTGGTTGTGGAGGTTCCTGCCGACGGCTGGCAGTGGGTGTACCGGCTTCACGCCCGCCCGGGAGAGCACTTCAGGGTCCCCCACGCCGCTCAGTTGGAGGATTTGGGGAGATGCTACTGCTCCAGCGCTGAGGGTGGTTTATGAGTTATGATATAGAAAGTAATGTATGGTTTCATTTACTGAGATATTTTCGTCACCACCTTGTATATTTTATCTAATAGTTGTGCCCTACGGAAGCCTACGGGTTTAACCGTGTTGCTTTAGGTATTTTTCTTTCCTATACCATAATAATCTCCCTTTAATCTCCTTATCAAATTACAACGCGATCGATTCAGTGATTTAAGCTGTGTTAATAGATCAGTGAGTCAGTCAGTATTGAACCGATATCAAACAATGAACTACACTAATGTGACTTACCTCAAAATAATTTCATTATTAGCGAATATGACCTCAGTTCCGCCGAAACTGTTCCTGACCTCCACCGCGTACGCCTGTCTGGTAGTCTGGTTGATGAGCACCCTCGATACAGTAGCGTTGAGCATCACGTGGAGGTTGGGGCGGTGCTTGGCGGGGCGGAGGAAGGCGCGCGCCGTGGACAGGCGGGAGCCGTTACGGTTGGTTGTTTGGGCAATGGTGAACCCTGTGTGGCGCTCGCCGTTCAAGTCGCGGGTCTCGTATCCTAGGAGACAAATATATTAGTCGATGTAATTCTGATGTCGTCTAAATAAATACACCTATTAAATAGCCGATGAAATTCTGATGTCTTTGGTTAGTCACATCACGTATTGCACTACTCAGTTTTTGAGCAAAATCTGACAAAAAGTGGCAAGGTATAAGCCTTCGATCCTGGTCGTGATCCTTATTCTATGGTATAAGCTAAGGCGTTCGGTTTGGCGATTGAGACAACTCGCGTGAGTTCGATCTCCAGCCGTTCTCCATCTTCCATTATTCGAAGACTTAAGACAGTAATAGCTCAGTGGCTAAAGCGTAGGGCTGGCGATCTCGAAGTCCGGAGTACCTACTGTACTTTTGAATCCAAAAACCATTTCAGACAAAAGCATACGTTTGCTTTTCAAGACTAATGTGAAGATTGCAAACCATTATGCTATTAAGGTTTCAGAAAAAATCTCTTCTCACCTAACTCCTCGCCAGCTTTCACGAGACTGTAGCTGAGTGGGGGATGGTACGGGAACTGTGAGACGGTCAGTGGTCCTCCGACGCCGTGGTAGCCTGGGTCCATTTTGTCCACCTGAGGGATATAACAATTAATGGTTAAAGGCTGACGTTTCTTTTTTGGGCTGAATGTGAGTAAAGATAAAGTTATTTTTATTTGCTCAAACATGTGTGTGTAGTTTACATTTTGTTTGTAAGGTGGTTTCCCTAATTTGATTGCTATCATTGAAATACTTTAAACCTTCTTTGGTTGGTACATTTAAAACTTATTGCATTGCATTGTAAGAAGTGTCTTCTGTGACTATAAATTCTGTAAAGAATCTAAAACGCTAAAACGTTAGCGGTCACATTTTAAACCTAGTTTAACAAAACCCGGTTTAAGCATTTGACACTGGTCAGTCAAATCTGTCACTTTGGCCTTTTGACTGTACTCAAAATTGTACTTAGATCAGATTTTAAAATTTGGTTTAGTGCTAAACCAGACTAAAAATGCAACGCTGGAAGTGTAAAACAGAAACAGACAGTTACCTAGCCTTTTTACAATCTCGAAATGTTGCTATAAACTGACCTGTTTATTATCCTCTGACTTGATGAAGTAGGGCAGCACGTCCTCATACGCCCACCCCTCGATGCCAGCGGCCGCCCACGAGTCGAAGTCCGCCCTCGAGCCGCGCATGTACATCATGCCGTTCATCACCGAGGTTCCGCCTAGTACCTGGAGAAAACGGTTATTTTGTTAGTAAAGTATGCTATTTTAACAATTTTTCTTCTGTGTTTAACCGACTTCCAAAAAAGCAGGAGGAGGTTCTCTATTCGACGTGTTTTTTTGTATGTTTGTTACGGCACTGACTCCAAAAGTTACTTATTATAAATTGTTAATATGTATTGAAGATTTCGTTTACTGTAAATTATTTTCTTTCTTTTTAGTGGCGAAGTCGGTTTCTTATTTTTTTTTAAATTAACTTTAATATAATAGATAGAGTGATTCAGTGGGAAGGTTTTTAGCATAATTTTATCCCCATATTCCAACGGGAACGGGAACTACGCGGGTGAATCCTCGGAGCGCCGTAGTTTATAATATTAGTAAGGATTACCTTTCCCCTGGGCCAGTAGCACTTGCGATCCTTCTCCCCGAGACAGGCGGCCGGCTCCGGCTCCGTCTGGTACCCCCAGTCGATACTGGATCCGATGAAGTTTAAGAACATCGACGGCACTTGAGCTCCCGTCGGCTCGTCGAACCCTGGATGTTAAAAACAAAGTTAGTAATAAGGAGTTTGCGATCGGTATAACTTAGACCGAAATATTAAAATACTTAGAAGTGTCTTACAATTGCATGAGCGTTACTGAGCTTCGTAGGGCACGTTTAGCTTTCCATCCCAGTGATCTTACGAAAGCCATTGATAATTGTTAGGGAGAGTTACAAACAACAATATTTGGTTTAGACAAAAATTTCGTATTATCACTCTCTGCTAATGAAAGTCTGATGGCAGTTGCTCCACGTTAAATATTGAGTAAATAAAGCTGATAAAGGGTCAGACGAAGAATATATCTCGATAAGCCAAAGGTAGTACTCACCAGCTTCCAACAACAGCACCCTCCATTCCGGCACCTCTGAGAGCCTGGCAGCCACCACGGAGCCGGCCGAGCCCCCGCCCACCACGATGAAGTCGTACACAGAGTCCATGTGGCGGCGGTACTGGAATGGGGCAAGGAATAACATAATCATTTACTACATCATCTCATTATAGTAACTGACCCCTAACTAAGCTCGAAGCATGTGTAGATACATGCTAGGGTATCAGAAACTACGCACACTCTCATTCACACACACACCCAGACCGAGACCAACATTCATGGATCACACAAATATTCACCCCGCCCGGGAATCGAACCCGCAACCTTACGGATGGCAGTCCGGCGTGGTGACCACTCTGCCATCAAGGTTGCAAAATTGTTCAGAAGAAGAGAAAAGAAGCCCAGATAGCCTGGTGCTCATCACGAATTAGTTTTGATCTGTACGGTGAAGTAATGTGGTATCATCATAACACTGGCGAGTGGTTGTTATCGTTCCTTGTTTTGGAGGTTTTGTTAAGCTGTTGGTCTTGGTTGTAGTAGTAACATGATCGACAGTCGCTACAGGCAAGTCTTACAGTTGGTTTTTATTCAAACGCAACACGAATAAATCTTCTCATGCGGGTCGACTCTTGTGACTCGGGTTGGAGCCTTGACTTTTTTGGAATAAATGATCCAACTTAAACAACAAGGAGGTATGTAAGTGCGGAAAACTGCCTACTTCACGTTTATATCGTGTTCCTGCCAGATAATTATTTTAATTTATTATGTCTAAAACGGCTATCAAAAGAGCATGTCCCGATAGAATCATCAACTTTAAAATCTGACAACTTTACGCTCAGCAATACCTCATTGAGGCTCGTGCTGTCACGATACAGCAATCTCGTTACGATCGTGTCACACTGCGACACGATCCGCCGTGACGTAAGAAAGTAAACAATCGAAACTGAAAACTCGTGACAAATGCGGACAATAGGGCAGTAACCTTTGGGTTGCATTTTGTGTTTCTTTGGGCTTCGGGTCAAGTGAAACAAATCGGTGTGGTCACGCGCACGTCAATGTGGGATTGTCATGTTGGACGTCAGTGTGTAGCAAACCTACTACAAAAGTTGGTATCAGAAATAGCGAAATTAAATTCAGTAATCATTTATCAGAAGCATTTATAAATCAAAGATATTAAAGCAGTAGACAAAAATCATACGCCCACACAATTCCTTACAAAACTGATATGCCTAAAATATTATTCTAACTTAGTAATACCAATTATATTGGACGTCTACTCCTGCTTGTATGTGGACAGTTTCCCGCACTCAGACCCCTCTAATTAAAATCCTTTCTGCGTCCTTATTTTTGGTCATATTCAAAAGCTCCAACCACCCACAAAAACCAGCAAACACATATCACCATACCTGTGCCCGTCCACACGGGTCCTCCAGATCGCACTGGCTCCTGAGGAACACCTCCAACAGCCCCATGAACAACATAAAGGCGCCGCCCCCACACGCGGCCGCCAGCGTCGGCCCCGGCTGGGACATCGGGCAATCGCACGTCACTGCCATCTGTGAGGGACGTGGGAATTAGTTACGGTGATGTATGGGATGTAATATTCTACTGAAAGGTCTCTGTCTCAGAGTGTGTAGATATGTTCGTGATTACCCGTGATATTTAATGAGTATGTGCCTTTAAAATCTTAATGTTGACCAAGAGAGACATCTTCCTACTGATGATATACTTAATGTAGTACACGAGAAGAAATGGAGGAGACTAATAGGATGTTGGTGATCTCAAACTCGTGTCAAGTTTGGAAAATGAAGATCCAACTGACAAATAAAGGTTTCTCTCATTGATGTTATTAGTAGAGTGTGAAGAAATACGGTAGATAAAACGATAGATAAAATTACGCTAAAAACCTTCCCACTATTAAAACAAACCGCATCATAATCCGTTGCGTAGTTTTAAAGATCTAAGCACACATAGGGACAGAGAAAGCGACTTTGTTTTATACTATGTAGTGATTACCTTGCTTCAATGGGTGATAGTAAACTCAAAAAGTCAAAAGTTTAGAAAATAATAAACATACATCGCTCGGCATTGAATCTAATTATAGTCTGTAATTTATAGCACCAACCGAACACCAGCTTTGCAAAAAGCTTTGAATCTTACGAAATTCTGATCTAATTAAAAAATACATAAATATAATCACACCCACACAATATTTGCATAGTATTTAGGTACATTACACAACATATATAAATATATTGCAAAAATAACAATTTATTATAATCAAACAAACCCGTTTGTCCATACAGTAACATGTCGTGTTTTCACTTCATTACTTCAACCTTGGCATTATGAAGGATTATAAATATAAAAGTCACTTTTCAAAACGACTTTTTAAATGTCTTAATTAATTTGCAAGTTGTTACAAAAGTAAATAATAGAACCCTGAACCATCTGAAGCTATGCTAGCTGTGTCTCGCGGTTTTATCTTCATAATAATGAATTATCGGCGTATCAAATATCCGTTCAGTTCGAGCTGTGTAGTGTAGATCAGTCAGTAACAGTTGCCTTTCAGACTAGTACGAATTTAAAATAGGATAGGATAGGATAAGCATTCACTACATCATCTCGTTATAGTAACTGACCCCTATCTAAGTTCGAAACTTGTATCTAGGGTATCAGAAACTACGCACACACTCAATCACACACACACCCAGACCAAGACAAACATTTGTGGTTCACACAAATATTCACCCCGTACGGGAGTCGAACCCGCAACTTTACGGATGGCAGACCGGCATGATGACCACTCTGCCATCGAGGTTGTCATAATATACATATTTTTGTGTTGTATATCCCATTTTATCGAGGAAAGCTATAGGCTAACATCACGGACCGGACCAAACGCGGGATAAACACCACACAACACCATAATTATATCTCCACACGAGAATAAATATGGATGAGCGTGAATGCGTTTTGAGGTCACCAATTACAGGACATTACAGTTGAAATTACACTTTATTACGTGTCTGTAAGTGATGATGCGATAGTATCTACTCTACTATTTAATACTAATGTTATAAAGAGGCAGAGTTGTTTATCCCTACTAATATTATAAATGCGAAAGTAACTATGTCTGTTACCTTTTCACGGCTAAACTACTGAACCGATTAAGTTGAAATTTTGTACAGGGGTAGCTTATGATCCGGGAAAGAACATAGGCTATGTTTTATTCCGAAATTCCCACGGGATCGGGAACTACGCGGGTGAAACCTCGGGGCACAGCTAGTAGTAAATAAAGCTTTATTTCTATCCAAATTACAAATATTTTCGTTAATTAGTGATTGATGAGATCTTTTAGGCTTGGTGCCTGTGGTAGAGGCCATCACTCTTCCATATCAGTTAATTACATTTCATTAGGTATATGTATACCTATGTACTTATAGAGTTTGTATTTTCGAACGCGTTAATCGCATGAACTGATAATTTGTAAAAACTTTTTGCGTAATTCGTCTGCTTATAACAGAGGTTTAGGTGGGTATACTTGAAAAATTCATACGAACTTTGTAATCTTTGGAAAACAATCGCGTATCTAAACAGAATTTTGTTGTTACGGAACTTTTCATAGACGTAGACCGATCCGCAATTGGTTACTTTGTTCTACTCTATAGAAAATGACTTTTAATTTCATGAGTGTTTCAGTGCTTCGGAGGGCACGTAAAGCCGTCGGTCCCGGTTGTCGTACCTACTAACATCATCGGCAGTCGTTACGGGTAGTTAGAGCCCTCAAAAGTGTAACATTTGGTTTAACCAAAAAATTTCGTATAGCCCTCTGGGTTGTGAAGGTCTGATGGCAGTCGCTTCACGTAAAATACTGACATTCCGCCAAATCTGGTTAAAACTAAAAATCGACCCTAAATAGACATGGGATAAAGGTTCGGAGAAGATAGTTCTACTCTATCTATAGAGTAGAACTCTCTTCTCCGAACCTTATTTGTGGTGGAAAGGAGCTTTTAAGTTATTTTCTCTGAATAACATTTGCAATTATACCTGACGAATATAAGTACCACAAATAAAACTCGACATAATTGTATTAAAAACAAGTTGTAAACAATCATAAAATTTCGCAATCTATTATTATATTTTTCACGAATTAATCGTGTGTGTCGCCTTCGATTCGCTTCGATTTATTTACTTGATTAGATTATTTATTTGTTCGTATGTAAAATCAAGGTCGGTGTTACTGGGTCACTCGTGAGGTTGGCCAATGATGTGCTTTCACGGTTTATTAAAGTTCATCTACTTTTATGGTCTGTCGATGAATCATCACTGTTACCTTTTAAAAACTTTTAAACAACAACATATAGAGTCACCAAGTTTTCTGTGCCGGTGAGTGGAAGCTACTATCTCACAGCTAGTTTTCAATAAACTGCAACCAAAAGATGCGTTTATAACGACACACTGTCACCGGCACAGAAAACTTGGTGACTCTATATGTTTGATTGTTTGCGTCAAATCTTGTGACTTAATTTTAATACAGTCATTTCTAAACTATTGAGCTGAAAAGAATGTGACGTCATTTGAAATTCAAGATGGCAGTGTACAAAATTGGCGGAGTTCTTAGTTGTTTTTCATGCAGCTCTATAATAAGTTGAACCTACACCTCTCAAGCCATCCACGGTTCAATTCCTAGGTCGAGCAATGCATGTTTGCTATTTTTCTCAAGATGGCTCCGATTTGACATTACCAAAACGATTTTCAATGGCTCAGCTACTATAATCATAATCATAATAACTTTATTGCAATATCACAAAACATAGAGATCTTATAAAAAATGTGTGGATCATGTGATGCCCCGTAGGGGCGCAGCAACTTGAGAGGGGCTTACACTAACTTACACTTATTATACAAAATTAAAAAAAAAAAAAAAAAAAGTTGAAAAACTATTCATCTAGCTAGAAAATCCCATGAGACAGTGAAATTAAAATGTATGTTGGCAAGTAAGTACTTAATTCTAGAAACCGCAAAGCGTATCTAAATATAAATTATAGTTCTTACATTATTAAAATACAGCTAAACACCTAATACATGTTCCAGTTTATATTAAATCTCGTTACAAAATAAAACGGCCAACTATTGCGGTAACATGCAACTATTAACTTGCTCACATGTCGCAGTTACATAACGAAATGTACTTTAAATACTTGGATTAGGGTTCAAATTCAATTGGTTAACACATAGATATATCTAGATGAAAATGTTGTAAGGAAATAGTTGCAGTTTTACCAAATTTGGTCGTGTTTGTGTGACTGTGAAGGGTTAGGTTGACATGGGAAAGTTTTATCAAAATAAGGGCCGATTTTTTTTCCATCGCCAGATAACTTTTATTCGACGAATAAAATTGACGTTTGACAGATTTTGTATGAAATAACTGTCAAAATTTCAAAGTTATTCGTGGAATAAACTTATCTGGCGATGGAAAAATCAGCCCATAGTTTAGTTGTTTTTGTCAGAGACATGGTGCTGTGCTGTCAAGATAGTGTTCGATTCTCGTTTATGTAACCTGATTTATTCCGATTGCTTTGACTTCAATTATGACTCTTCTTAATCGGAACGAAGGAGTGTCAATAAAAAGTAAAAAAAAAACAGAAATAATGTTTTGTTGATAGGACAAGGTTTGTGCCGGAAAAATTGCACTCGTGTGAAACCGGTGAATGTCGCCAGTTTACATCTATACACAACTAGCAGCGCCCTGCGGTTTCACTCGCGTAGTTCCCATTCAAGTGGGAATACAGGGATTAACTATGTCACTCGCTGACAATATAGCTTCCCATTGGTGAAATAATTTTTGAAATCGGTTCAGTAGATCCCGAGATTACCCCTTACAATTTAACAAACATACAAACTTTACTTCTTTATAATATTAGTATAGAAGTATAGATAAGTACCATCTAAATTAATATTTATTAACCATCATCTAAATATCTTTTTACCATCTAACTTAAATCGACAATAATTATAACTTTACGCAAGCAAATCTCCATAATTGTATGACTTGTCTTGCTACACATAAAGTACGAGTATTTAAAATTACATTATTTACATTTGAAACATGCAAAATTATTCCAATTCCAAAATTGAACTAGCCCGACATGTCAAGGTGGTCTGTCCATAAATTAGCTCATGTCAAACTTATGTCATTTGTGACAGCGTAATTCGTGCCAATTTGACAGCTCATGTGAGGATTGATGGGGTCGGTATGGCACTTGATTGAGTATTGTTGTTCTACAAATTGTAGCCTTATGAGTTACATAATATGTAACTTATTATAAAGACAAGCTTTATTTTGACCTTCACATTGTTACTATCAATCACTTAGATAAATGCTTGCCTAAATCTATGAGAATGATATAAAGCTTGAACTTATTAGGCATATCGTTTATGGCCTAGATTTAAGCGAAGTTAAACCACGGCTTAGCTAGTTTGTCATAAAAGTCCGGGAACATCGAGATAAGATTTTATGAGACTGTATCCCTTGAAGAGTTTATAGAGTTACATTGAAATTAGCTAAATGAAGTGTTGATAGTATTTTAACAAAATTATGTTGGAAGAATTAGTTGGAGATATTTAGGGAAGACCTCTGCTTAGAAGAAAAATGAGTTAGGTTGCATAAAAAAGCATGAAAGTACAAGAATGGTTGAGAAATAAAACGGCACCAAACTATGTTAGTTTAAAAGTAAAAGTATTCAGTAATTTTCCCACATTGTAACCAGGTATCATAATAATCGAAATACCATCTGTATTAGGTAACTAACCCACCTTGAAATGTGACAATGAGGTGTTATGTGTTTTGTCTCAGAGCCGTGCGAACGATGTCACGGGAACCGCTAGTCTAGTTAATTACCAGTCGCTTGCTAATTGTATTATTTTATTTTTTTGGTAATTCTAAGAAGTTTTAATTTATATTTTTGGTGTCAGTTACGAAAAGTAATTGTTGAGACTGATTGCAATCTGTTAATTAAGATAATGGTAGGTATAAGCTATAATTAAAATAATAGCATGGGTTATAAGAAACTTCAATAGGTACTTAAATCCTAACTAATATTATAAATGCGAAAGTAATTCTGTCTGTCTGTCACCTTTTCACGGCTAAACTACTGAACCGATTGACTTGAAATTTGGTACAAGGGTAGCTTATGGTCCGAGGAAGAACATAGGCTACGTTTTATCCCGAAATTCCCACGGGAGCGGGAACTACACGGGTGAAACCGCGGGGCACAGCTAGTTTCGTATAAATCAGTTCAGATTTTTTTGCGATAATTATGAGATCAATTTAAGAGCGGAGCTCTTTGCAACTCCCTCCATCTGCCCCTATCTAAGGCGGCCTCCTTCACCTCCTTATACGACACCCACCGACCCTATCCTTTATCTGGCTCATGTAACTTATTCTTGGCCGACCCTTTCCTCTTCTTCCTTCTAATTTTCGTGTAATTAACCATTTTAAAAATGCACGTCCCCCCACTTTGGTTGTGCTAAACTCTCTCTTTTCCGAACCTCTAACCCATGTCTATTTGGGGTCGGTTTTCAGTTTAACCACATTTGGCGGAATGTCAGTATTTTACGTGAAGACTTACAGTGTTAGACTTTAGTTGTGCTAAACTATGGTTAAAATAATCACGTAATTTTCTGCTGTAATAGTAATTAAATAATGTTATAATTACTAAGGAAATTGATCAATCTTTGGACCATGGTACTGATAACGTGTGTTAAGCAACGGCGGTCACGGTTCGACGTTTATAAAGTTAAATCCTGGTTACTATATCTTTGTCATGTTATTTTAATTTTAACGATAAGTCGATGTTATCTGGGTACTTGCAAATGAACAGAAAAACATCCGGTTTCTGCTATTTTTGGACCAAAGTTCGTTTTTGAACTGTACCCACGGATTTTGCGCGAAAAAATAAGGCGGAGGCTAGGCTGGCGGAGGCTAGGCGAAAAAAATATTCCAAATTTTAAATATGTAGGCACTAACTATGGTCTTATCATAACAAACTCTGTTAATTCAATATGTAATCAAATAATTTTGCTTCGTTCGAATCTCACCGATTGTTCCACAATACTCACATTTTTTAAATACGATTCTTAGAGCAGAGATCTCGTCTCGTCCCGTCTCGTACGATGATTCATTTAGTAACTAGTATCTTCACAATTCTCAGGCTCTCTCGGTTTACAAATAAGGAGATAATTTGCGTCTTCGACCACAATTGCGAGCAGTCAGTGATTTTGAAACTTTTGAAATGTGATCTAAAATTGCCCGTACTACAGATAGAAGCTATTGTAGTGTATGTATAGTTTTGTAACTTTCGTTTTGCAGAAAAATGTGCTGGAAGGTTCTACTACGTGTAACGACTGCCTTTGGTATCAGTACGAGTACCTAGAAGGATTTTATCGTGCTCTCCAAAGCACGGAAGTTTCATGATCATGAAATTAAAAGCCTCTTTGCTAACGACACCCTGTTATAGCGTATAATTATTAGTTTATTTTTTTCCATCGAACATTGAAGGTATGATGTGCAAAACTTTGAGATTCACAAGCATTACAAATTGTCCACAACTGTGATAGATCGTTTTCGTCTGCGGTCGTTTGCGGTTTACCATTTAGACTTAGCTATTCCGCGGTAATACTCATTACAGTGCCGACCGCACCTCCATTGAAAATGGTCTGCAATTGGTAGCAATCGTGTCCAGCGTTTTTGTGAAAATTCATACTAAGTTGTCGTGGTTTTGTTGCTTGAATCTACTTATAACGCCCGGTTATCGTACATCATCGTCTGTCCTTATGGGTAGTTAGAGCTCTCAGAAGTTTGACTAAAAAACTATCGCAACACATATAAAAGACAATTAGAGAGGTTTAATTGCAGAAAAACAGCTCACTTACGAGTACTTAGACACATGAATAGAGATAGGTGCTAGCACTAGGTATGACTTCTATTCACTGGATTCCTTCATTGGGAACTAAAAAACTTATGCCAAAAAAGTATATGGTGCATTAGAAAACTATCACTTTAAATTGCAATCTAATGAAACGATATCTTACGTTTACGAAGTCATCATTAATTACTATCCGATATTACATTTACATTAAAACAACGGCTACTTTAAAACCATTCTTAAAATAAAACCCGGTAAACTGTGTCCTCGAAATCCGTTATTCTCGTGTCGGCACGAGACAATAAAACCGATTCATACCAGAAGTGTTGTAACTGCGTGTAATGGGTGTATAGTACCGGAGTGCAAGTGTAATAACCTCAATGTATTGTCTGTTTACCAACCATTTGGTGTTTAAGGCTGTGGGTTGAGTTGAGAAGGCGTATTTAGGCTAGCGGATTAAAAAAATGTGTTTTTAACTATAATTTTGTTAGAATTATTATAATTAAATTAAGGATTACCTTTGATTAAAAACAAAATCTGCCTTATTTGCGTTGCATTTTCAGTCCGGTTTAACAAAACCTGGTAAGCATTTGACACCTTGTCAGTCAAATCTGTCACTTTGACAGTATTCAAAATTGATTGTATAACCTGGTTTAGTGCTAAACCGGACTAAAAATGCAACGCAAATAAGGCAGTATAAGTTTAAATAAATTTTTAGCAATCGCGTTTTTATAAACTTATTTTGTTCCAAAACATTTTGATATTTTTATCCCTTTCTCTTTTACATTCTTCGATAATTTCTTAGCTGATGAACATTTTTAAAGGATAGGGAAACAAGCAAACCTACCATAATGTTTCACCGGACCATGATATCTTAAAAATATACTCATCGATTTTCCTAACAAATCTATCTATGTTGCTAAATAATTATTGGTTTTTCGCAATTCAGCGCGCATCTACAAATGGCACAGGCCTTTACCTCGAGAGTATTATTTTCTTTGCTCCAACTCCATACGAAAAAAGAAAAGCTACCAACACCGCTCCGCTCATCACGTCACCCAGACCCCAGACCATACTCTACTCCCTTGACATTAAGGATGGCTGCACCGCGCCGCTCACTCGCGAACTTGAGAGTTGAGACGCGGCGAAGGGAACATGCGGTATTCACGAGTCTGAACTCGATTTGAGAAGGATTCTGAATCGAATTAGTTATTGTGTTTTTGAACTCGTTGCTACTTATTATGGGTTACTAGCGGCGCCCCGCGGTTTCACCCGCGTAGTACCCGTTCCCGTAGGAATATGGTGATAAAATTGCTGAAAACCTTCCCACTGAATCACTCTATCTATTAAATCAAACCGCATCAAAATCCGTTGCGTAGTTTTAAATATCTAAGCATACATAGGGACAGAGAAAGCGACTTTGTTTTATACTATGTAGTGAAGAAGTCTTTAACATCTTACTTATTACATCCTACCTATTATCCTATCTTATAAATAATTTAAAAGTTTAATTACTGTAAACTATGTTTTTTATAGCTCAAGTTTGTTTAAAATGCATTAGTTTCAGCGTGGTGACTAAACTAGACGACTAGACGATACTAAACCTTTCCTAATAAGCTCGTTACCAAAAACGAGTATTTAATTAATAACATTAAAAATGGTTCAATAAAATACATTTTGCAACGTAACAAGCAATCATAACATTTGAATATTAAAACATTTCGCCACATAAACTTGAAATCAATCAATCTTGTCCAACACGGATCGCTTCAGGCCCCGATCGACTAGATTGTGGAAAATACTCGAATACATGTAAGACATTAATAGTCTAACTATTGCATGTAATCACATCATTATCGGCTAGTTTGGTCTGTCTCTACAAGGAATTATTTATTTTAAATTTCGTCATACGAGGTGGACAAGAAAATTATTGTTGACTAGCAGCGCCCCGCGGTTCCCGTTCCCGTGGGAATTTCGGGATAAAAAGTATCCTATGTTCTTTCCCGGACCATAAGCTACCCCTGTACCAAATTTCAAGTCAATCGATTCAGTAGTTTAGTCGTGAAAAGGTAACAGACAGACAGAGTTACTTTCGCATTTATACTAATTTTAGACTTTTTCTTTGCAAAACTTTGTCAGGTACTGCGGAATAGCAACGGGGTAAAATGATGATTTAAAGATGTTTTGAATTCATGTATTTTTCAATAGGTATAGTTTTTATAGAAATATCGGAAACTCGAAATAAATCACTACATAGTATAAAACAAAGTCGCTTTTTCTGTCCCTATGTATGCTTAGATCTTTAAATCTACGCAACGGATTTTGATTCGGTTTGTTTTAATACATAGAGTGATTCAGTGGGACGGTTTTTAGCTAATTTTATCTCCATATTCCTACGGGAACGGGAACTACGCGGGTGAAACCGCGGGACACCGCTAGTAATATACATGGTAAAAAATACCGTTAATCATAAGGCCCGAAAATGCGGCGAAATGGTTCCTGTAAAGGATGGTACGGCAGTGTTTGCTTCGCGCTCGACTTGGCGGATATGAGATAATGTATGTATTTTACCGCAATTGAACCGCTAAGAAAACTTACGCGGTTATAATTACCAACGTCATCACTTACTATGCACACGAAGGTTCCATTGCATAAACTCATCATTGAAACTATCCAAATGACAGAGTATTTGTATGTGAAACAATAATATAATTGTGAAACATTTCTCGAGATAACGACCGTGTAAATGGTGATTACGGCCTTCTAAAGTAACGTCTGCTGATGAGACCCACGAGCTATTATAGTAACTAGCTATGCCCCACAGTTATACCCGCACAGTTCCCGATCCTGTGGGAATTTCGGAATAAAACTTAGCCT
This sequence comes from Timandra comae, assembly GCA_958496195.1. Lineage (NCBI taxonomy): Eukaryota > Metazoa > Arthropoda > Insecta > Lepidoptera > Geometridae > Timandra > Timandra comae. The sequence continues at coordinate 549,452 of OY292372.1, read as the reverse complement.
TTGTCCTCCCCCGGACTATAAGCTACCCCTGTACCAAATTTCAAGTCAATCGGTTCAGCAGTTTAGCCGTGAAAAGGTAACAGACAAATAGAGTTACTTTCGCATTTATAATATTAGGTAAGTCTCAGGGTTGCGAATCTTCTCAAAATGGATTAAATTGTATGAATGACACTGGTGTGAATAGATTAAATTGTATGATACATTAGTTTTGGTTTTATGTCTTTGTTTTAATTTGGTAGTGCTAATCTGAAGATATGGACTCATGGTCATACTTTTGTTTGTTTGTATTGAATCGAATTCAAAATGAGAAGATTGCAAATTAGACTTGTTATTCATTCAAATACAGACTTGTTAATTAAAGTGCCTCTCCCTGCCTTTCAATAGATTCTTTGACTCTGTTGCCAAGCGTCGGCAAGAAAGTCTTGTGGGATTCAGTTAAGATAACATTTTCATGTGAATGAGAAGAATTTTGTCGAGTTTACGTAAGAAAAAATTCTTGTCTGTTTGGAACAAGACAAAATCTAGTATTAACATGAATATTTTTATCTTATCTGAATCGGACAAGACTTTATTACTGTGGACACGCGGTTTAAAAGGTCATGCATAGGTAAAATCTCAACTAGGCCACTTTAACGCTAGGCAATTGGCAACTAAATAAATCCTACCCATCCACTCTTTATTTCTCAACCATAAGTTACATCTCCAACGCATCTCACCATCCCATTTAACCATTATTTCTACAATAATTAATCTTTAAAAAGCTCTTAACAAGATCTAATTATAAGTATCAAATTGACAGGTATACAATAGTACCACTGTCAGGTATCATTTATCATTTGTACTCGCTGTCAAGTCGGTTCCAATTGATTGCTGATATACGATGCCTTGTGTAATAGATTTTTAACAATTGTTTCATAGTAGTGATATGGAATTCGGGTTGTGCTACTTTTTAGCTTTTAAAAAAAGAATAGGGTTACAATTTAGAGGATTTTTATGTGGGGCAGTATTTAGGTTCTTCTTTATTCGGTACCGGTTTGGGGACGTCGTCACTTCCGGGGACGTCCTTTCAGGCAGGCGGTGCCGCCTTAGTGCGGATCCTACGGCACCCCAATGTAACGCAGACGGTAGTCGCTGGGTAGGTCCAGCCCTTTTGGCTGGGCCGTTCTCGGCTCTCGGTGGTATGCAGCTCCATGCATTTTTACAGCACAAAAATAGTTGTTCTTTATTCTTCTTTAGAGTTGCACAAAATCTATTAGTATGTTTATTTGTTTAATTAAATATTTTCAAATCGAATCGATAAAAAGTTCCTATAGTGCGTTTAGCCAAACAAACGAACTCTTCAGCTTTATAATTTTACTGGTAAGGAATAGATTGGATTAAATTTAAGGCTTGGTATAAGTTAAGTAGTATTTATTTACTACTAGCAGCGACCCGCGGTTTTACCCGCGTATTACCTGCTTAGAATTCGTAGCTCGTAGTTATCATACAATCTCGGCACAATTCACCATCGTGTGTTTAAAAATTAAGTAACAGCGCCATCTATTGGTAGGATTTGTGACTACAAAAAGTTACAATAAAACATACGATTACTTATACACAATCCCATGGGAATTTCGGGATAAAAAGTATCCTATGTGTTATTCCTAGTTATAAGGAACATCTGTACCAAATTTAATCAAAATCGATACAGTAGTTTTTGCGTGAAAGTGGAACAAACATACAAACTTTCGCATTTATAATAAGTAGGATTGATAATGAAACGACCTTTAGTCTTAATGCTAGTGAAGAAATCATTCCTCTGCTGTGTCTAGTATAATGAGGTTTTCGTCAACGGCAATACACTATCCTATTTAACGTTAGACATTCATTATGGCTTAAATTAAATGTCATCTCTACTAAGAATATAAAGCTGAAGAGTTTGTTTGTTTGGTTGAACGAGCTAATCTTAGGAACTACTGGTTTGAATTAAAAAATAGCTCATTTATAAAATTTTGAAATAGTGAATTTCAGGCTGAAGTATTCTGTAAATATATCATCCCATTTTTTCCTTAACTTCTAAAATTTTAAGACTATAGGAGGTCTGACGCACAACGTGCTCTTCGCAAAATGAGCACTCTCCAATGGCCCATCTCCTAACTTGCCATGCGTGCCTACCTGCACACGCGAGGACCTTTACAAGGCCACTGATAGTGACATATCGGTGGCCGAGTTCTGGTCCTCTAAAATATGAGTCGACACGCAAAGAAGAAGAAGCACTCTCCCTAAAATGTGCATTTCGCAAAAGATGCTTATACGATATCATGCTTTGACCAATAGGAGCACAACTGTAGTAATCAACGAGAGTAAAATTGTGGGGCAATACTATTAATATTTTAAGCCCATAGGCACTATTATATACTACAAGCTTACGAAATGTCACATTTATAAAAAAATAAATCAGATCAACCGGATAGATTCAGGCTTAACCAATTGGTCTCCAACAGATCGAGGCGGGTTTCACAATCGATCTAATGAATTAAATGTTCACTTCTTGTGTTTAGTAACAACCAGTATGTGTCGTATCCTACTAATATTATAAATGCGAAAGTTTGTATGTTTGTGAACTCTTTAAAGCAAAAAACTACACAACGATATAGGTTTAATTTGATACCTACAGATGTTCCTTACAACTAGGAATAACACATGGGATACTTATTACTCCCAAATTCCCATGGAATTGTGATATTCGTATGTTTTATTGTTAACTTTTTGTAGTTGCAAATCGTAAAATAGATGGCGTTGTTACTTAATTTTTTAACACACGATGATGAATTGTGCCGAGATTGTTTGATACTACGAGCTATGGATACACGCGGGGCGCTGCTAGTCGTGTACCTATAATGTGTAATTCGTAAGTGGGGCTGTAAAGGTGGACTTTTTTCTTAACTTGGCATTTCCTATTTGTTGATTAGTGGTTTTTAATTTGACTTTTGCAATTGACTTGTTAAGTTTTAATTTGTTGCAACTTTTGCCTTGAAAAGTCATAGTGCTCACTCACGTTTTAGGAACTGCATATTTATGACATAGGTCTGATGGCAGAAAAGATAATTAGATTTATATTTTTGACAGTTCTTTACAATATTAATATTCTGCCAAATCTGGTTAATCTAAATACCGAGTCCAGTTAGAAATGGGTTAAAGGTTCGGAAGAAGAAGAAGGGGGGCAACGATCAGAAATGTCACCTGATATTAATACTACCGTCTTATGAAAGACGGTAGTTATAGTAACTCGAAAGAGTTAAAGGTCTGTTGCCAAACCTTATGGGTCATTAGAAGGAGTAAGGAGAGAAGAAGGGAAAGAGGTTGGTTGGGTACGGACGGACAAACAGTCAGTTTTTTTAATTGAATGAGACAACAACGGGGTTTTGTCTATTAGATATTATTGGGTAATCTTATGTACGTAATGAACAAGGACGGGGATGTCTATTTGATCAACAGAATACCGTGATAAAAACACAAGACAAATCAATTGATCCGGTAAAGGTTTCTAGTCAAATATTACATAACACAATCATTTTTGAATACCGTTGCATTCACACAAATGTTTGACACATTACCACCTGTCACACGCAATGAACGAAACCCATCAAAGATCGACCACATATAATGCGTTCATTCACTCGCAACGCGCCGCGTAATCGCGTCGTAACAGTTTTGTTTCAACATTACAATAACCAACCGTGGTGGTCTGATATTGAAATATTAATATTTTTATTGTTCAGTTTTTAACGAAACTCTTTTATTGATGTTTCTTAATATTGTAGATTGTTTTACTTTGATACGCAGTTTTTGCGGTAGCAAAATTGAGATGGTAGATGGGTTAGTTGTAATGGTCATTTATCGTTTAGGACCGGGTGATGCGATACGTGTGATGCATGGATGTTCTAGTTTTTAGCAGACTTTTTTTCTATCAAATCTTAGACCCGTATCTTCGGGTTGGTTTTAAAGTTTTGATTGCTAGAACTTAAATCTTATAGAACACTCTATTCAATGTTGAGGTAGGTCGTCCTATGATTCAACTTAGTAATCATTGTGAAAGTTATTCCAAAGTTTCACTTCAGTAGAAGTTTGAATCCAAGTGATGATTATAAAAAGACAAAACAACCAGCCAGACAAAATACTGAATCTAGATCATCATCTTCTTAGCTGCAAGTTGAAGTCTTCTGATACAACATACTGGATTCAGTCATGTTCGAATTCAAAACTCACTTTCTTATGCTGTAGATGGTGACACAGATAGCTAGTTAAGTCAGTCTAAGAAGGTAAAGATGGTATTGATCTAAGAAGAAGTATCGTACGGAAATCTCCCTTCCACCCTTGCTAGTCCCCTCGGCAGAACGCGATAATTCCGCTCATTGTTGGCTGTGCATTGTCTTCAACAATGCCTCATATCTCGTGGGTACATCTCCAAGCTTACCCAATGTAATGCTATTCAAAAAAACCACATTTTATAACAAATATTAAGGTCAATTTGACGCAAACACTAAATGCCAGGGATTTTTCAGATGTCGCGAAATAGTAATTAAGTTTTTTTAGTCAGGGTCTGTGATTCTGATTGTGCGAAAATTGTGAATGCTGCATCGCGCAAATGAATTTTGTTATTCGTTAATCAGATAGTGATATGTGAGCTGAAGATTTTATAAATAAAACTTACTTTCATCCGGGGTAAAACTGTTGTATAGGTCAGAAGATTAGCGATTTCGCATAGATGCAATTTTCCCGTAGATTTTTGTAACAATAGGCACTTATATTAAGTTAATATTATCATTATATTTACATGTTTTCTTTGAAATTACATGCACTCTGAGATACTTTACAAATTATTTGTCGGGGATCGAATCCTCTCTTTGCCAATACGACCATCTACTGCTGACCACTCAGCCACTAAGGTTAACATCCGGTGCAATATAATAACGTGTTATTTATATAAAGGTAAATCAATAAATATAAAAACGTTAGGAAGTCCGCACCTGACATGGCCTTGCTCACAATTCGTGGAACCTTTCAATTCATAACACTTACAATGGATTTTAATAATATTAGGTAAGTAAGTACGTGGAGCCTGGAGGTCTATTATTTAACAAGCTTCATTGGTGGTTTTACTCAGCTTTGAATTTATAGTCTTGGCGGTATGGTAGCATAGGAAGGTTTTTGATTATAAATATTTACCTTGCACAGGAATCAAACTCAAAATCCGCAGTAGCATCATCCTATGTGCGAAACACACATTTATAAGATGATGTATGATGATATCAATAATCTATTGTGAGATTGTAGGGCTTAGCTAATATCAGCCCTCCTAGCGTGACTGTGCGTGATAAAATATATAGACACCACGAAATAATATCGATTTCGCGAGCATGACCAAATAAATTATAGCGTGGTACGATATGAAAAATTCAATATTGCGGCTATATTTCTTATATTTTGACAGTTGGATGTCAATAAATAGCTATAACGATTTTGCGAGCATGACCAAATGTCATAAAATTAATTAATAAAATTAAAATTAATCACGTGGTAAAATTAAATATGGCGGGTATTTTATCAAATTTTGACAGTTGGATGTCAATAAATCGCTGTATCTATCGCGTTTTCGAAGTCATGCTAGCCTAGCTGGAACTGTACAAATTTTGAAAATCCTTTAACAAATTATTTAGTGAGTTGGCTGCGCTGCTAGTTACCTATTCCTTATGAGGTATGAAAGTGATTTTACAATGCGTAAAGTAGGCTGATGATAAGCATTAGTTCCCACAGTGACGGAAAACAATACAAAAAATAATATCAAATTAGGAAAATAGTAATTAGAAATGAAGATGAAGAAATGGTTTCTTTTGTCTAAACTAATATTATAAAGAGGAAAGATTTGTTTGTTTGTTTGTAACGAATAGGCTCCGAAACTATTGGTCCGATTTCAAAAAATATTTCACTAATGGAAAGCCACATTATCCCGGAGTGTCATAGGCTATATTATATTTACGCAGGTGAAACCGCGGGGCGCTGCTAGTAAGGTCATAAATTTTCTTATGTGGTTCTTTGAGGCCCGGACTGACTTCATTTTGAATTCAAATATTAATTTGGTACTCCTAATTTTATTCATCGTGATTAACTTTGACGACCTCGATGGCAGAGTGGTCACCATGCCCGACTGTCATCAGTAAGGTTGCTTGGTTGCTGCCATCAGGTTCGATTCCCGCGCGGGGTGAATACTTATGTGAACCACAAATGTTTATCTCGGTCTGGGTGTGTGAGTGTAGTTTCTGATACCCTAGATACAAGTCAGGACTTTAGTTAGGGGTCAGTTACTATAATAAGACGATGTAGTGAATGATTATGTTATGGTAACTGGTAGGTACTAATTAGTTTCGGGCTAGTTCTCCCCTAAATATTTTTTATGGCCAGACATTTGTATGGCTACTTGTCTATCACGACTTGATCAGGAGTTTTCCCAATGTCAGGCATGGTCAAAATGCTGTTCCATCCTACTAATATTATAAAGGCGAAAGTTTGTATGTATGGATGTTTGTTACTCTTTCACGCAAAAACTACTGAATGGATTTTAATGAAACTTTACAATAATCTTGCTTATACATCAGAATAACACATAGGATACTTTTTATCCCAAAATTCCCACGGGAACGGGAACTACGCGGGTGAAGCCGCGGGGCGCTGCTAGTCTTCTCATAATATAAAAAGTACCAAATTGATAACAGATTACAAAAAAAACTTGATTATTTTTCCCCATTAGACCGCGCGGCTCTACATTTACGTGAAATATTACCCTGTTCATGAATCAAATGAGGATTTTTTTAATGATTATGGACTATCCCCCTTATTCATAAAAATATAATAAACCTAATATGTTTTGTAACTTTCACACTTTTACAAATGATAGATGGTGTGACAGGCGCAAAACACTTTTTAACTGAAATAGGTTTATGAAATGTTTATGAATAAGGCGGTAAATGTTTAAAAATCCTTATTATATTTCTGGATGCTCCCGATATACGTATAGCTGAATCTGCCTCCTGTCTGGCAGATACCTAAATGTACATTCCATTTATAGATTCGTTCAGTGCATTGTAGAGTTCAGCAAAGAATGGAATAACAAACACAAGGGACGAGTGACTGCTAATGGATTGTTTCCATTTGGATAAAGTAGCTAAATGTATTGGATTAATTAAATGGCTTATTAACTAATAGAAATACAAGTAGTTAGCTTAGAATTCGGACATATTTATAGTCTTAAACCGATAATTTTTGAAAATATTTCTTAAAACATTTTTCAATTGTGTTTATCCACGAAAACACCAACATAATGAGACGCCTGCAGCTTAAAGTCCAACAACAAATATTAAAAAATGCGCTTGTGAAAATAAAAAAAACATATCATATACAAATCTTACCTTATCTCACTGTAATCACGCACTATCACAATCGCGCGCGCATAAACACAACCTATAGCGCGTGTACAAACGTTTACACCAACCGACCGACTGCGCACGAGTTGGAACGCTTTGCTGAAAGTCTCGAGATGCGACAACCTCGATGTCATTGATACCCCCGTGGGGGTTAAGAGTAAAAGAATAGATGGACACAACCTTTTTGTGAAATAAAAAAGTTTACAAATCTTTTTTTTGTGAAATAAAAAAAGTTTTGACATAGAGTATAGAGGTTTTATCGTGTTTGAAGGTGATAAGTTAATGGTGAAGGTGTTTGTGATGTCTTTTGTTTTTATAAATTGTTTAGTATAGGAAAATGTTTGTAACCAAATTCCTACGAAGGGGCTCGATCGATTTAAAAAAAAAATGTGCATTTTTTTGTAGATCTGAAAATAGGTCGTGAACTATTTTTATACCCAGCGATTAAGTAACTTATAAAAATGTATACGGCCAAACAATATTTGCTGGGTCTGCTAGTTTTAATGTATAAATCCTAATAAGTATTATGCAAAGTACTAACCTAAGCAAACATTGATAACACTATTAATAGATAACACACTGATCTCACAAACTGGGTGTAGACCAAACTTTCTACGTTATATAACGCCACATGAGCTTTACATGTGCCCTATATACTGGACCTGTTTGGTGATAACTGATTATGAAGATATATACTTAGTCGTATGTGATAGTGGTTATTACATAATACTAAGTATGTTATGCTTTCATTTGACCTGTATTAAGAACTAGTAGCTCCCCGCGGTTTCACCCGCGTAGTTCCTGTTCCCGTGGGATTACGGGGATAAAATATGGCCTATGTCACGCACTGATAAATTAGCTTTCCATTAGTGAAAGAATTTTTGAAATCGGTCCAGTAGTTTCGGAGCCTATTCATTACAAACAAACAAACAAACAAACAAACAAATCTTTCCTCTTTATAATATTAGTATAGATAAGCAGTGCCCCGCGGTTTTATCCGCGTGGAACCTTAATCCCGTGGGAATTTCGGGAAAAAACATAGCCTATGTTCTTTACCGGACCATAAGCTACCCCTGTACTAAATTTCAAGTCAATCGGTTCAGTAGTTTAGCCGTGAAGAGGTAACAGACAGACACAGAGTTTTTCGCATTTATAATATTAGTAAGTACTAGCTGTGCCCCGCGGTTTCACCAGCATGGTTCCCGTTCCCGTGGGAACACGGGGATACAATATAGCCTATGTTATTCAGGGTGAATGTAGCTTTCTAATGGTGAAAGAATTATTGAAATCGGTTCAGTAGTTTCGTAGCCTATTCGTTACAAACAAACAAACAAACAAATCTTTCCTCTTTATAATATTAGTATAGATGTATTAAGTTCGAGCGTAGGTCCCCGGGTCGCCTCCGACACGTTGGAGGCAACACCTTGAGAGGTTCGACAGAGATTGGAAGGAGCTGGCTAGGGACAGATGGAGGGATTTGGGGGAGACCTTTGCCCAGCAGTGGGACAATACAGTTTAATAAAAAAAATGTATTAGACCTGGAAACGTCTTATTGTGGCAAACTGCTCGTTTATAATACAATACAATACATGGACAGTTTTCCGCAAGTAGACCACGCTAATTTGGGTGCATTGTGCTGTGTGTGCTATGGTAGATTTTGGTTACACTTTTGAGGGGTCTAATTACCCGTAACGTTTGTTTATGATGTTATTACCACAATTGAGTATTTGAAAAAAAATTCGTTTTGTGTTAAATGGAAAGATCATATAAAAGTTTTATAACAAACTAATTTTGTTTTTTGATTCTTTGCAATAATTAAAAAGTTAGGTACATTAAATAAAAAAATAAATTAAAATCCAGTACCGAAAACACGCCGATAGCTGTCTGTGACGTCATAATGTTAGTTTTGATTATTGTCGCGAACGCTGTACCATAGATTACTAAATAGTTACTACGCTGTACCATACACTTACTATAATATTATGACGTCACAAACATGACAACCAATTGTGGCGCGTTTACAGTCACGTGATTTTTATTTAAATTTTATCAATTTTTAATTGATTCTAATAAGTTTAAAAAAACATTATTAAAGTTTTTAACATTGAATATCGATATAATTAAATATAAAGTATAAAAATACATTTAAATAAGGTTAATTTAAAAAAATAAAAAACCGACTTCAGCACTAAAAAGTAAGAAAATAATTTAAAATAAACGATATTATTAATACATATTTACAATTTATAATTAGTTACTTTTGGAGTCAGTGCCAGCCCAGGATAGTTTTTTTTTCTTATAAGATAGCACGAGACGCGCCTATAATATTAATGAAGGCTTTGGCTGTCACCGACTTCAAAAGTAACTAATTATAAATTGTAAATATGTATCCCACCAAAAACATTCTGTAAAAAACTAGCCAAGTCTCGATGGAGCTGCTTGTTTATCTCTAAAAAGTAATGCAATCTAGACAAACTCGTGCCAAGTCTAAGGTTCCTTACTGCGATTTCTTTATTATTATAGTTAATGTTGTGTGACCTGGCCGTTGAAGGGTACACATGTATACAAAGGTACAAAACTAGGTGCTCCATGACACCATTGCACCAATCTGTCGCCAGAACCGCTACCCATTGACGATAGAAAATTACCACTTGAAAAACGTTGATTCAATATCCAGTCAATTGTAGGCTTGATGAAGCTGCGTATTTTAATAATGTAATAACATTACGTGTAAACAAAATTGACTTGTACCCACTACTAACGTTTTAAACAATGTTCAACGGCCAAGTCACACAACATTAACTATAATAATAAAGAAATCGCAGTAAGGAACCTTAGACTTGGCACGAGTTTGTCTAGATTGCATTACTTTTTAGAGATAAACAAGCAGCTCCATCGAGACTTGGCTAGTTTTTTACAGAATGTTTTTGGTGGGATTTCATTTATTTTTGTTGAAACGTGTTTATATTGATTTATTTTATTAGATTCTCTTATTTGACACATTTTTTTTCTTTTTAGGAGTAGTATTTTATTATTAAACGCCCCGCGGTTTCAACCGCGTAGTTCCCGTTCGCGTTTCCGTGGGAATTTCGGGATGAAAAGTATTCTATGTGCTTCTCCTGGTTCTAAGCTACCTCTCCACCAATTTTCAGCCAAATCAATTCAGCCGTTCTTGAGTTATAAATTCCCGTTCCCAATCCCGTGGGAATTTCGGGATTAAAAGTATTCTATGTTCTTTTCCTGGTTTTAAGCTACCTCTTCACCAATTTTCAGCCAAATCAATTCAGTCGTTCTTGAGTTATAAATTCCCGTTCCCATTCCCGTGGGAATTTCGGGATTAAAAGTATTCTATGTTCTTCTAATAGTTTTAAGCTACCTCCCCACCAATTTTCAGCCAAATCAATTCAGCCGTTCTTGATTTTAAAATTCCCGATCCCAATCCCGTGGGAATTTCGGGATCACAGGTATCCTATGTCCTTTTCCTGGTTCTAAGCTACGTCCTCACCAATTTTCAGCCAAATCAGTTCAGCCGTTCTTGAGTTACAATTCCCACTCCCGTTCCCGTATAATTCCCGTTCCCGTTCGATTATCCTAGTTTTTATAGTTTTCCCTTTATGTGGCCATTAAACCCTAACTCTGTACCAAATTTCAGCTCCCTAGGTTTATGGGAAGTACTAGTTCTATTTTGATGATCATGAGTGAGTGAGTGAGTGAGTGAGTGAGTGTCTGTCTAAAATGCGAAACTTTGCTTTCGCTTAACTTCGGAACTAAATGACCTACAGACTTGAAATTTTATTTTAAGTATGTGATTGTATAGCTTACTGGATGACGAAAATTTCAGCGTTCTGGGCTTATCCAGAGGTTGTCAAATAGGGGCCTGAAAATGCGGCGAAAGGGTTCCTGTAAAGGATGGTACGGCAGTGTTTGCTTCGCGCTCGACTTGGCGGGGGGCACTGCCGTGCCCCCAAATTAATAATATCGTTTATTTTAAATTATTTTCTTACTTTTTAGTGCTGAAGTCGGTTTTTTATTTTTTTAAATTAACCTTATTTTAAACTTTTTAGTGGGAAGCAAGTCTCCTTCTACAAAAGACGCTTAAATTTTCCTCCAGAAGAGCTTTTGACTCGTGGATCACTTGAATCCTTTTTTTGTGCGAGGAAGACTTTACGTCTTTCCTCTGTCCAGGGGAACGACGGGGTATGTCGGACTCCGCGCCGCAAAGATAGAGCGGCGACGCGCTTACCGACTAAAACCCCTTGGTGTGCCACCTGTGTGCTTATGGCCGAAACCGGAAGATCGCGGCTGCACGCTACTACGATCCCGGACGCGCCTCTACCCTGTTAAGGGTTTCTCCTCCGAGCTAGAATGTAGCTCTAGGTGACAGATGTTGAGTTACCCCCTACCGAAAGTACCGCGCGCCACCTCGAGGCCTATATGGCGGCAGTGGATCTCCCCCCGGGGATTACTGCCGCAGGTCGGGCGTATGGCGGTTGCAGGACAAAGTCCAAAGTCCCGCTTCCGTCTGCCCAACCTTCTGCTGCGGATAGTATTAGTGGAGAGGGCATCGCACTCAATCCAAGACCTCTCCTCGCTCACCATATCAGAGACTACATTTGGCAAGGAGAGGTCGTTTCCCAAGATTGCCGCGAGAGTTGCGAGGGCAATAGCTTCTTGCAGGGATTTTTTCGCTGCTCTATAAGTGTCGAGCAGTTCAACCTTCACGGGTACCGCTTGAATCCTGTCCCATGAGCTGATGTTACTCATGATTCATAATCTAACACAACCCTGCATTTTATTACTTCTTTTTAACTTCATCATCCCAATTAAACCACCATTTTATTATAAAACTTCTTTATAACCACAAAGGTATAAGAACTTTTTAGAAAATTAATCAAAGTCAAAATAAAAACGAAAATAGAGGATGACGTTTATACTGTCTATTTATTAATTAAAATAATATATACAATCTAATCTGGTGCAGTGTTTGTTTGTAATATCTAAATATATTTTTTTACGAAAAGTTTTATGAAAACGCTCTGAAGATATATGTGTAATAGGTACCTATAATAGTATAAAAAAACATTTAAAAAAAATGTTGTAGGTTCGGGTTTATTTCAGTGTGTGTTAACGAATAAAAAAACAGGACATTTTTATATCTAAAACCCATGAATTGTGAACAGCATTTGATTTAAATACGAAAGAATACAGCCAAAAAATTTTCATTCAGAAATTCTTATGGTATCAAGAATATCGCGAGCAAAACCACGGGTCACAAGTAGTTTTACTTTTAATAATGTCAATCGACACCCCAGCCTACATTGTTGCGGGTTTTTCCTCGATTTTTCCTGGATCCCATCATCAGATCCTGATTTCCTTGACATGGGACCACTTCGCGAATATCCGCTTTCTAATGAAACAAGAATTTTAAAATGCTCCATTCATGATTACAAAGAAATCGCGTAACAAACACACAAAAAAAAAAAAAACATACGCGTCGAATAGAGAACCTCCTCCTGTTTTTTTGGAAGTCGGTTAAAAATCAGTACTTAGTTATTTTTTTCAAATACTCAATTAGGCTCGATAGCTTTTAATGCACTTTGAAAGGAAACGAAATGAAATTTACTCGAAGACGAACATAGCTTAAACCCCTTCAAAGTTAAAGTTAGTGCTTTAAGAACCAATGGACTTGATTGGTGGATATCAAACGCATCCATCCAACGTAGTATACTTAGCATAAGTCTGGTGGAAAGTCACCCTAATCATAGTTAATAGTGAAATATCGACCTGTAACATCTCACTTTATACCAAAAGCCTTCTCTCTCACTAAATATTCTTACTAATATTATAAATGCGAAAGTAATTTTGTATCTGTCTGATACCTTTTCACGGATAAACGACTGAACCGATTGACTTGAAATTTGGTACAGGGGTAGCTTATAGTCTGGGAAGGACATAGGATATGTCTTTATAACAAAATTCCTACGGGATAAGATTACGCGCGAGTAAAACCGCGGGGCACAGCTAGTTGATTATAATAATACAGTGATGAGGAATAAGTTACAACCGTAATCTCAGTAGTACGATCGCATCGTGCACGGTCCAATAGTTTTATGATTAGTTAACATTTTTTACGTAAATATTTCGGTCGGTAATTACATAATTTAAATTGTTTTTGGAACCTTCGCCTTGAATGAATGGCGGCCATGTGGCTACTCGACCGTTTGGTTATTGAGTTCTTTTGTTTTATAAATTAACGGTTTTGGTAAAAACAATGGGTTAGTCCCATTTTACTCCATTCCTTTGAAATCGAAAATGAAAAAATGCATACATGCAGTCCCAGTTTGCTCCAGAGAATAATATTAAAAATAATATATTATTTTACAATTGCGTTTAATATTTTTTAGTAATATGCGGTGCACATTGCTAGTTCCCCTTTAACTAAGCTATGCTTGTGTCTGGAGTAGGTTAATATAGTAATATGTGGGCTTTATTCACGACCACTTCATCGCTAGGCCAACGCCTTAGCCACTGGGCTATAGCCGCTAACAGGTTATAAGGAATATTTGAACCAAACTTCTGAATCGGTTTTGTAGTTAACAAAGATCACAGATTCACAAAATCCGTCCATACAAAGTATAGGTTTATATTCATTGTAAGATAACCTATGAGATTCAATTGATTAACCTAAAGAAACATCGCATTCGTGACAAACTTATACATACTATTGTCTATTCTGTGTACTTGACGTATTCATACATAGTATTACTCATTCTGTGTGCCTGTGTCGACCCAGTTCCCACGCGTAGGCGCATCACTAGGCACTGTTCGATAATTCGTGGCTGTACTTTCGGTTTCTTTCGAGTCGGTGAAGGGTAGGGATGGGGTGCAGTCGATAGTTTTGTGGTAGTGTTTATTGATAATGAAAATTTTATCTGATCTGAATCCGACAAGACAAATTTCATACCGTGCGTTACTACTGTTCCGCATTTGGTCTAAGCTTGATATTATGTAGCCAATCTTCCTCGATAAATGGGTCAAATTTGAATCAGCAGTTCCAATAAGCACATTCAATTCAACCAACCAGTAACCAAGTGACTCAGTATTATCTTATAAATAAACTTCGTAATACACGTTGGTATTTGTTTATGATCCAGGGTATACCTATTAATACCTAATACAATTGTCACAAAGGGTTCCAACTCAGCATGTAGCCAGTTGAAACAACTGACGCTGGTCTTCCGTTGGAACCGATTGGTGAATTCACGGATGACCTCAGAAAATATTAAGATAAAAAAATATAATAATTATTGCAAGGTTTATTGATATCAACACCCATCTACACCACATCCCTATACTCTCAGATGCAATAGATACATTTATCTAGATTACACGGCACTTACAATCGATCCAATACGTATTTATATGAATTAGCCTAACTGCCATTGTCTGTAACGCAATCGATCATGATAACGTTAGGAAATGGTTGTTGCCACAACTTTGTGTGTCTGGCGAGATTTTGGTTACTGGTTTGTGTAGTGTGAAGAATATTTATATATTTTTGAGTAATTTTAGTGACATTTTATGTGCTACAGTAAAAAAAATCTTGCTAAGTAGAGGTTTCATGTTAAAAGGTCGTTGATTTTAGATATTACTACCTGCGCCCCGCGGTTTCACACGCGTAGTTCCCGTTCCCGTGGAAATTTCGGGATGAAAAATAGATGTTGGTCGATTCTCAGACCTACTGAATATGCTCACAAAATTTCATGAGAATCGGTCTAGCCGTTTCGGACGAGTACGCGAACGAACATTGCGGTACGAGAATTTTTTATACTCGTATAAGATTATGTTTAGTACTTAAATACATTTAATTAAAGGTAGAAACGTAAAAGTATACCTCCTTAAAAAAAGGATATTTTCAAATAGGTTCACAAATAACAGAGCAGAAAAGCTATCGGTTGTTATTACCGATCCTTTCCTTCAAAGAACATAAGGCATTTTGAAATTAATAGTACTGTTTTATTTATCACTATAATCTGGGGGCACGGCAGTGCCCCCCGCCAAGTCGAGCGCGAAGCAAACACTGCCGTACCATCCTTTACAGGAACCCTTTCGCCGCATTTTCAGGCCCCTATTTGAGAACCTTTGGATAAGCCCAGAACGCTGAAATTTTCGTCATCCAGTAAGCTATACAATCATATACTTAAAATAAAATTTCAAGTCTGTAGGTCATTTAGTTCCGAAGTTAAGCGAAAGCAAAGTTTCGCATTTTAGACAGACACTCACTCACTCACTCACTCACTCACTCATGATCATCAAAATAGAACTAGTACTTCCCATAAACCTAGAGAGCTGAAATTTGGTACAGAGTTAGGGTTTAATGGCCACATAAAGGGAAAACTATAAAAACTAGGATAATCGGACGGGAACGGGAATTATACGGGAACGGGAGTGGGAATTGTAACTCAAGAACGGCTGATCTGATTTGGCTGAAAATTGGTGAGGACGTAGCTTAGAACCAGGAAAAGGACATAGGATACCTTTGATCCCGAAATTCCCACGGGATTGGGATCGGGAATTTTAAAATCAAGAACGGCTGAATTGATTTGGCTGAAAATTGGTGGGGAGGTAGCTTAAAACTATTAGAAGAACATAGAATACTTTAAATCCCGAAATTCCCACGGGAATGGGAACGGGAATTTATAACTCAAGAACGACTGAACTGATTTGGCTGAAAATTGGTGAAGAGGTAGCTTAAAACCAGGAGAAGCACATAGAATACTTTTCATCCCGAAATTCCCACGGAAACGCGAACGGGAACTACGCGGTTGAAACCGCGGGGCGTTTAATAATAAAATACTACTCCTAAAAAGAAAAAAAATGTGTCAAATAAGAAAATCTAATAAAATAAATCAATATAAACACGTTTCAACAAAAATAAATGAAATCCCACCAAAAACATTCTGTAAAAAACTAGCCAAGTCTCGATGGAGCTGCTTGTTTATCTCTAAAAAGTAATGAAATCTAGACAAACTCGTGCCAAGTGTAAGGTTCCTTACTGCGATTTCTTTATTATTATAGTTAATGTTGTGTGACTTGGCCGTTGAACATTGTTTAAAACGTTAGTAGTGGGTACAAGTCAATTTTGTTTACACGTAATGTTGTAACATTATTAAAATACGCAGCTTCATCAAGCCTACAATTGACTGGATATTGAATCAACGTTTTTCAAGTGGTAATTTTCTATCGTCAATGGGTAGCGGTTCTGGCGACAGATTGGTGCAATGGTGTCATGGAGCACCTAGTTTTGTACCTTTGTATACATGTGTACCCTTCAACGGCCAGGTCACACAACATTAACTATAATAATAAAGAAATCGCAGTAAGGAACCTTACACTTGGCACGAGTTTGTCTAGATTTCATTACTTTTTAGAGATAAACAAGCAGCTCCATCGAGACTTGGCTAGTTTTTTACAGAATGTTTTTGGTGGGATAGTATTTACCAGTTATTCATAAAACTTCTACGGCTCCCAGAATTTCTTTCATAAATTCCTGGTTCTCAAATAATGTCTGAGCTTTAGTAAGATAATTTCAACTACCACAAATAAGTTTCCGTAGTGTAGCGGTTATCACGTGTGCTTCACACGCACAAGGTCCCCGGTTCGATCCCGGGCGGAAACAGTTGCTTTTTGCATTTTTTATTGTTGTTTTTTACTAAGAATATATTTTTTTATTGTTAAAAGGATGGTGAGTATGTATAAAAGGTATATAAAGGTTAGTTTACTTATAGAAAACAGCATCTAATACTAAGGGCCTATTTCACGTACAGTCAAGTTTTGTCTCTTTCTTACTTCATGTCAAGTGACAAAGACAAAACTTGTGAGTAGCTCTGAAAGTTACTTGAAGATGGTTAAATAGGCCCTAAAACTAAAATATATACATACTTGATGTCATAGAATTTATTTCAGTAACATTCTAATCTTAATAGCAATTTGTGTACTACAATTTATTTAGGCGTTAAATTAAAATATGAGTTTAGTTCAAACAACGCAATTTTTCCTGTCATCATAGTGAAAATAATAATCCCACCAAAACATTCTGTAAAAAACTAGCCAAGTCTCGATGGAGCTGCTTGTTTATCTCTAAAAAGTAATGAAATCTAGACAAAGTCGTGCCAAGTGTAAGGTTCCTTACTGCGATTTCTTTATTATTATAGTTAATGTTGTGTGACTTGGCCGTTGAAGGATACACTGTACACAAGGGTACAAAACTAGGTGCTCCATGACACTATTGCACCAATCTGTCGCCAGAACCACTACCCATTGACGATAGAAAATTGCCACTTGAAAAACGTTGATTCAATATCCAGTCAATTGTAGGCTTGATAAAGCTGCGTATTTTAATAATTTTACAACATTACGTGTAAACAAAATCGACTTGTACCCACTACTAACGTTTTAAACAATGTTCAACGGCCAAGTCATACAACATTAACTATAATAATAAAGAAATCGCAGTAAGGAACCTTACACTTGGCACGACTTTGTCTAGATTTCATTACTTTTTAGAGATAAACAAGCAGCTCCATCGAGACTTGGCTAGTTTTTTACAGAATGTTTTTGGTGGGATTTCATTTATTTTTGTTGAAACGTGTTTATATTGTTTTTTTTTATTAGATTTTCTTATTTGACACATTTTTTTCTTTTTAGGAGTAGTATTTTATTACTAAGCGCCCCGCAATTTCACCCGCGTAGTTCCCGTTCACGTTTCCGTAGGAATTTCGGGATAAAAAGTATCCTATGTGCTTTTCCTGATTCTAAGCTACCTCCCCACCAATTTTCAGCCAAATCAATTCAGCCGTTCTTGAGCTATAAATTCCCGTTCCCAATCCCGTGGGAATTTCGAGATCAAAGGTATCCTACGTCCTTTTCCTGGTTCTAAGCTACCACTTCACCAATTTTCAGCCAAATCAGTTGAGCCGTTCTTGAGTTATAAATTCCCGTTCCCAATCCCGTGGGAATTTCGGGATTAAAGGTATCCTACGTCCTTTTCCTGGTTCTAAGCTACCACCCCACCAATTTTCAGCCAAATCAATTCAGCCGTTCTTGATTTTTAAATTCCCGTTCCCAATCCCGTGGGAATTTCGGGATTAAAGTTATTCTTTGTCCTTTTCCTGGTTCTAAGCTACCTCCCCACCAATTTCCAGCCAAATCAGTTCAGCCGTTCTTGAGTTACAATTCCCGTTCCCGTTCCTGTATAATTCCCGTTCCCGTTCGATGATCCTAGTTTTTATAGTTTTCCCTTTATGTGGCCATTAAACCCTAACTCTGTACCAAATTTCAGCTCTCTAGGTTTATGGGAAGTACTAGTTCTATTTTGATGATCATGAGTGAGTGAGTGAGTGAGTGAGTGTCTTAAATACGAAACTTTGCATTCGCTTAACTTCGGAACTAAATGACCTACAGACTTGAAATTTTATTTTAAGTATGTGATTGTATAGCTTACTGGATGACGAAAATTTCAGTGTTCTGGGTTTATCCAAAGGTTCTCAAATAGGGGCCTGAAAATGCGGCGAAAGGGTTCCTGTAAAGGATGGTACGGCAGTGTTTGCTTCGCGCTCGACTTGGCGGGGGACACTGCCGTGCCCCCAGATATAGTTACTAAATAATTGTAATTGGTCACCCGATGCAGGATTTTGTGCCAAAGGGAATAAGTCTTGCTAACTGCATTTATCTATTCCATTGTATTATAGTACTAGCAACGCCCCGCGGTATCACCCGCGTAGTTCCCGCTCCTTTGAGAATTTGGGATAATTGAATCACTCTATCTATTAAAAGAAACTGCATCAAAATCCGTTACGTAGCTTTAAAGATCTAAGCATACTTAGGGACAGACAGCGGGAAGCGACTTCACTACATGGTATAAAGCAAAGTCGCTTTCTCTGTCCCTATGTATGCTTAGATCTTTAAAACTACGCAACGGATTTTGATGCGGTTTGTTTTAATAGAGTGATCAGTGGGAAGGTTATTAGCATATTTTTATCCGCATATTCCATCGCGGGTGAAACCGCGGGGCGCCGCTAGTTATTTTATATTATGTAGTGAAAAGGTATCTTAGGTAGGGCCCTAACATCATCATTGACTATCACAAACAAATAAAACACCAGTCCCATCTCCACCATTTAATCTAGTTCCAACTTCTTGAAGCTGCCCTGTATCCCGAACATGTCCTGGACGCTGGAGGTGCCCCCGGGGCGCAGGGACTCCGTCACGCGCTTCAGGTTCTCCTCTTTGAAGAACTGCGGGTTCGATTTCAGACGGGATTTGGTTTCTTCTGGAAATTATATTGAAACATTTTGAAAACAAATCTAGGAGGGTAGGGTAGTAGATTATATTCTCCTGGAACATGTTATATTATGCTGCTTGCGCCAGCAATGTGCTACTAGCGCCAGTCCATGCCAATGACATTTTTTTAATCAATCCCTTTTCTATCATTTTATAGCAACTAACCCCTAACAGAGTTTATTGCCTGTATCTGTCTGGGGCATAATAAGTACGCACAACTAATACATAAACATACACACCAAGACTCCGCATGGGATTCGAACCCGCAACCCTTTGTTTGGCCAGTTAGGCCAGCTCTGCTACTTCGTCAAATAAATTTTATTACCAACAATAATGAAAGATTGTGCCATCTTTCTGTAAACCCTTCTAGAACCTACATCATTTTTAAGTTCAATAAAACTACGAAATAATATCCTACTTGTAATACTCTGCCTATCCATATAAGAGCCTCCGTCCTCCTTAGGGAAGGCCTCCTTCGGTATATACTTGTCAATACTGTTGGTCCCCGCCGGGTGGATGTAGATGATGTCCATCAGCGTCTTGTTGAGGAACGGCTTCAGTAGCATCATCAGTTTGTCCATGAAGGAGGGCGCGTTGCGGAAGTGGACCTCCTTTAGTTTTATTAACATGCATTCCTGGAATTGAAAGAAAGGTATTTAGTAACAATATGGTGATTCTTAAATGGGTAATGTTATGGAGGAAAAGTTAGACTGTCTAAACAAAGGCTTGGATAAAAAAGAAAAAGATTTAGTCTCAATTACTAAGTTCCAAAATGATTGTTCATTGTTATTATTTTAGTCAGTTCAACAATCAATTAATTTCTTGCATTAATAACTAATACTAGATCTACTGAAATGTAATTATAGTAAAACAAGTACGTAAGTACTAACCTGAACAAAGTATAAAACTTTCTTGATGGTCATCACTTCGAGTCTGGTGATGTGCCCAATCACTGTTTGATCCATGTCGATTATTATAACAAATCTGAAAATAGGAAATAAGAAAATTATAGATTAAAGGGCTTATATGGTACTCATTAATGTTGTAAAATGGTTATTATTAGGGATGGGCCGAACTTGATTTTATGAGTATAAAACCAAGTTCGGAACTGAGAGATTTGACCGATTTTTGATAGCTTGAGTGGGCCGCAATTCAGTTTAAATAACGATTATTGGACACTATTCTTGCTAATGCGGAGGTTGATAATAAACATACCGCGAGTTTACTCTAAAAATACTTGTTATAAAATTGAGATAGTGCGATTTGATATGTAACACCAGATTTATTAGTAAAAAATAAATTATATTCAGCAAATACAATTCCTTAAAGTTTCTTAGAAACAATAACAAAGCTGCCTCACCCAGGCCAAGTCCCCTCCTCGTACTGCCAGAGGTCAAACATCATCATGAAGGTCCTGACGACGTCGTTGAAGAAGAAGTTCTTGGGGTCCGCGTCTATCAGCCGGAGGTACACCGCCTTGTAGCCGAACACTGTCGGGGTCGTTAGCGGCGCGTACAAACTGCAATTTTAAAGGAAAATGTTGCAGAAATAGTATGAAATATGCTGTTTCCAAACCCTATAGCTTTAATTTTTTTGGCTTCTGGAGGCATCAAGCCACAACACCTTTATTTATAGCTTGACTCCGTGAAAAGGTAACAGACAGACAGAGTTACTTTCGCATTTATAATATTAGTTAGGATAACGCGTCCGGCAATACCATGTCAAAACTTCGGTGCGATAATAAGTAAGAGTAGATATATAATTATCAGTTCAATTCAAGCAACTTTTCATTATCAATTCAGTAAAGTTTTCTTGGCCTTAAAATTCGGTATGGCAATCGATAGGTTATGTGTATAGGTAGCGGCACGTAAGTTTAGCGCTGAGCGAAACGTAGAGGGGATAGCTGCGCATGTGTACAGTAGCGAACAAAATACAATTACGTTTGACTCAATTACAATTACTATAACCAGGGCCGGATTTAAACTCAATGCCGCTCCTGGGCACCAGAAAAAAGTCCGCCCTATTACTAGTATTTTACTTTTCACTTTCTAAATTTTTCCGCCCTAAAACATTTGCCGCCCTGGGCACTTGCCCCGACTGCCCCTAGAATAAATCCACCGCTGACTATAACTACTTAAACAAATATTTTTAACAACATATTTTATTTAAATAAATAGTAAGTCTATCATGCACGAAATGTGGATCATATTAGGTACTGTTGCGCGCGCTAACATTAATAATTACCTACTTAATATTAAAGTTAACTTAAACTTTAATATTAAGTTGTATAGTATTGACCCTCTACTAAAAATACACTAATAAAAATCCAAAAAAATCAAACAAAGTTAAACTTCAAAAAAACTATCCATGAACGGCAATAATAATATACTTTAGAACGCGACTGTTCATTCGATTGTCCGCGGAGTGTGTTGTCGTGGCGGGGGATGGAGTACGGCAGACTAGCCAACCGGCGCTACGCACACACTCCCCTCGTCCCTCTAGCCCCCCTGTGATACCTTATTTTTGACTTCTGCGCAATAACGGTCACCGCTAGAGTTTCGTGCCGCTACTTATACGATTCCCACCCATTGCACTATAGATTTGAACCCACTCCATCGATAGACATACTCAGCTCAGTTGGAGAGGCCTCGCCTAATAAATATGTGCAACGCAACATTTTATAAAATTGGTATCAAATCAAATAAAAAATCATTT
This sequence comes from Timandra comae, assembly GCA_958496195.1. Taxonomy (NCBI): domain Eukaryota; kingdom Metazoa; phylum Arthropoda; class Insecta; order Lepidoptera; family Geometridae; genus Timandra; species Timandra comae. Next base: position 526,935 of record OY292372.1, on the reverse strand, counting down.
ATTCAGTTATAGCCTCAATGAGGTACATATGAACGTCTTTGAATCTACAACCGGCCAACACGGTATCCAGTTGTAACTTACACAGTATCAAGTGTGAAGTCAATCTTGTTGTCATAGACCCGATCCTTGAAGAAGACCTGGAACAGCGTCCGGAGCGTGTAATGGAGGTCCAGCACCTCCTTGGAGACTGTGAAGCTCTTTTCGCAGCAGTAGTAGACGAGGAACAGGTCCAGGTCTGGAAAGGCAAAGCAGAGAAGGTTAGTAAAGAATTAATAGTTTGTGTTCGGGTTTAAGATGTGTAAAGAAGTGTCTGACGCTTCGCTGTCATGTATAGAGGTTAAAATATTTCGACATTTCAAATATTATCGACGAAAAATCTATCCTAAGAAAACTTTAAATGTTGATTCTCAGAAAATATAAAACGAATTTGGTTAGTACTCGATGAATTCGAATTGGCGGGAGCACTGCTAAGTCCCCTGACCTATCAATTTATCATGAAACTTTTTATTTAATTTTCAAGAAGAAAGTTCTTGAGTTTTTCTAACTAGGAATAGAACATATCTGCAAATTCCCATCCATGCCATCGTCGCATACGATTACTACATAAAACACAACATTTCCAGTCAATTCAACCGGAAAACCAATCATAAATATCTGCCAATAAAGTACGGAATCGAATGTTTTAAATTCTATAAATCATGTGGCCTCGCAAACACCCAAGATCAATAGCTGTCTATACTTGAGACCTATCGTCGAGTACTAGTTAAGTCCCATTAAGTGTAATTACCTCACATCCGTCACAATCGGCCGGTCATTGTGATGTCATTATGACACTATTGTCCTACGGTTGTAGTTCGAAGGCTAAGATGCTCCGCTATTGTTTAATTGGATGTTAAACGGTTTCTATTGTATTGTTTATTGATCGTATTTCTATAAATTATCTGTTTAGGTGTTCTTTAATCTAAATTGACCGTGCTCCGTGATTTTGTCGCGTTATCTTAGCGTTTATCTTCCTACGTCATGTTAAGTACCTGTTAACTTTCACCATTAGGTATTTTGATACTGTGTTTAGATCAGTCAGTCAATGGGAAATGTCTGTGTGGCATTTCTCCCCAAACAATGGCCCATCTTTTAACTTGCCGTGCGTGTCCCTACACCTGCACACGCGAGGACCTTTACAAGGCCACTGATAGTGCTATATCGGTGGCCGAGTTTTGGTCCTCAATAATTTGAGTCGATACGCAAAGAAGAAAAGTCAGTCAGTCAGTAAGCTTGTCTCAGATAACACTGTTGAACTCCGCTCAGTAAATATAGCCTTAAAAATCTACTCATTGACATGACGTCACTCATTACAATAAAATATTACGTGAAATAAATAATGTATTAAGTTTCTGAATACATTGACATTGTATGATAATGATAATTACATTCATTCATTCATTATTAAAATAAATATTTCTTATAATTTAGCATTGAGGAACATATTATACAAATATCTGACACAGGAACTAAGTTATATTTAAGATCCTCTCGAAACGAGGACAGTGTTCTTGGAGAACTCAATCGTTGGTAAAAAGTGACAAACACTCGATGAAGAATAAACAAAACTTAAAACTAATATTTTATTGTTTGTTTTACTCTTTATATCCAACTAAATAAGCTCTGTATATCCGCGTCCAAGGTAAAAATATCAGAGACTACCTTTTGTAATCAACTAGCGGCGCCCCGCGGTTTCACTCGCGTAGTTCCCGTTCCCGTGCCTTTTAGGTAGGGAGAGCCTCACATAAACTTGGAGTATCCGTCCTTCTAAGCCTCTGTGTGCTAAATTGTAGATATTTTGGCCCACAGGACATCGGTCATGCGACAAACATGTTCAGTTCTGTCCAATATAGTACGAAACACAGAATTAGGAATACTCTATGGTAAGTACATAGAGTATTCCTAATTCTGTGGTATGAAAAATAGTTTGTGGAACTTTTGGCCCACATGGGTCATATCTAGATTATTCATCTACTTATTTACCTGTCAAATATTTCCCCGGTAAATGCGGCTGTGTGTCGACCCATTGCCTCAGTTTGTGGATGTCTTCCGGGACTATGTCGGGGTTCTTTGCGTATTCCTTCTCGAGCGGGATCTGTTTTATTACACCCGACATTTTGAGCTGAAATGAAATAATTAGTTTGTTAAGTAATCGTCAGTACATTATGAGAGGAAGACGATGGGTGCCTCTCTGCTCCTGTGTTGTGAATTTTATTAGGAAAATTGTATTGAGAAAAGGAGGAAACCTGGAGGATCTGAAAGTTCTAGTATAATGCCGAAATATTGGTCTAGTATATATTAAAGTGAAAATCTTAAGTTTCTAATCTACACCACATTTCGGGTGCAGTTGGCTGTGCCCGTTAATGTGAGGGGGTCAGTGAGGCGGGGCCGGGATTCTCCTGAGCCCTGGTAAAAAGGGCCAGCGTCGGGGAGGACGCTCGCCCTCGGTATCAGTAGTCGGGGACGTCTTCACCAGATGCCCCGGGGGCCCTCCCAATCTCCGCTCACGGTGGTATGCAGATCTATGCATTTTCACCGCATAAAACAAAAGGTTAGTATTCAGTAGATATTTTTTGATTAGAATTGAAGAAATGAATGATGTAGTATTGTTTGCTAATTAAATACATTTTAAATTATCTTTAGTAGCTTACAAATGACATTCAAAAGTGCTTCTTTGAGACCCTGACTGACCCTGAATTTACCAAAAAATTTCGTTCTTTTTGTATTTGAATATATTTGTTCAAAACTCATTAAGTATACATTTTAGATACTTTTTTGAAATTATATTGTTTTTATTTACCTGCACTGGTGTGATCGTTTCAGCAAATCTACGTTTAATGAATATAATTTAGGAGTAACCAATTACCATGTCTATGTACAGTTTTTATATAAATTATACTTATTATACAGATTTTTTATATTATTATATATTTTTTTGGTTGAATTATGTAATCTAATAGATAATCACTTTATGATTTCCCAAAATTTGTCGTTTCATTTTTAATTGACTCTTGAGGAGGATGTTCTCAATTTGGTGGCCATTTTTTTTGGCTAAATTATTTATGACATTGCTGTTCCATTATTAAAAATTCGTTGTAGTCACCATGATGGAAGTTGTACCAATCTTGTGGTGGTCAGTGTAAAATTACCTATGAAATTGAATCATGTATTATTACAATTGATAGCGGGTTCGATTCCGATGCGAGGTGAATATTTGTGTGAACCACAAATGTTTTTCTCGGTCTGGGTGTGTGTGTGAATGTGTGCGTAGTTTCTGATACCCTAGATACAAGTTTCGAACTTAGTTAGGGGTCAGTTACTATTGAGATGATGCAGTGAATGATTATGTTATGTTAATTTAAACTGCAATAAAACTAAGTTAAAATTACTACTAAAATATGCTTCTATTTAGTTTTTTTAGTAAATCTATTTCTATCTGTCCATTTGATTGGGTCGAGGACGAAAAAAGATGAAATACTTAGGTCATCCATTTATAGCTTAAAAATGTGATTTATAAAATAAATTGATTTCATTTGATTGAAGTTAATTAACCTTTTAACGACAATTTAGTAGAATATAGCATACCTGTTAAACCAAAAAATAGTTTTACCTATTTATTAGACTTTATATGTAAACTAGCTGTGCCCCGCGGTTTCACACGCGTAGTTCCCGTTCCCGTTTTCCGAATTTCGGGATAAAAAATAAATGTTGGCCGATTCTCAGACCTACTGAATATGCTTACAAAATTTTATCAAAATCGGTCAAGCCGTTTCGGAGGAGTATGGCAACGAAAACTGTAACACGAGAATTTTATATATTAGAAGATGTATGTTATGTATAGATTGATACATTTCTAGGCAAACCAGTTTAGTCTGTGTTTTCGTTTAGTCAAAAGTTTATAAGTTGAACGAGTTTAATATGAAAATAACACAATAAACTTTATAATTCTAGTTTAAGATGTCATGTCACGTCTCTTAGAGGTCATACATATCAACTTAAAGGAACTTTGGTCAACTTACTCATGTGTTTATTACATTTTTTGCAATAATTTTCAATGTCGACAATTGTGTAGGTACCTACTTAGGTTTCTGATTTTGGGTAAATACACAAAATTAAATAAAGTAAGCCTACTTTGTTAAGGATTTATAGAGTTTTAGCTTTGAATCTCGAGTTTCATTTCGTCTTTAACAAATGATTGTTGCAGATGACCTCGATGGCAGAGTGGTCACCATACCGGTCCACCACATCGGATGTTTATCTCGGTGTGGGTGTTTGTATGAGTGAGTGTGTGCGTAGTTTCTGATACCCTAGATACAAGTTACGAGCTAAGTTAAGGGTCAGTTACTATAATAAGATGAAGTAGTGAATGACTATGTTATGTTATGAGTATGGCCATCAAATAGAATCAAACACATTTTCATGTAAATTGTTCCCAAGACGAGACAATATTTTATGACTCGCACTGTCAAGAAGTTATTAAATCTTTATGTAGAGTTCAAGCTTTTGATTGATATATTCCCTTTATGTCGAGTCCCTTTACGTCGAGCCGAGAACCTTGTCTCGCTTCTATTGCCCCTACGTCGAGTCTACGATTTCTGTCCCGTTTCTATTCCCTTTACGTCGAGTTTAATAATTAACATAAATTGTTTATTATTAATTTAGTTTAATCTACACGCCCTAACCACAGTATAATAATGAGAACTGGCGTACCCTAACTTAACTCTACAAGGCATCACTTCTTAGTCAAAATAAGGTTGTAAAGTTTTAAACTCACAAATCACTACATAGTATAAAACAAAGTCGCTTTCTCTGTCCATATGTATGCTTAGATCTTTAAAACTACGCAACGGATTTTAATGCGGTTTGTTTAAATAGATAGAATGATTCAGTGGGAAGGTTTTTAGCATAATTTTATCCCCATATTCCTACGGGAACGGGAACTACGCGGGCTAGTAAACATATAAAGAGAGGTGCAAATTGTTTTTTTTTCTGCACGTACGTCATCCTCGTCATCGATACGCTATTTAAATAATCTTAAAAACATTGTAATAGACTATACTTAGTCGTGGGTAATATTAAAATGATTTAATTGTTATACCGGTTCATTAGATTATTTAACTATGTTTCTTCATCTTGTTTTTAATCATTAATTATTTAAAAACAGTCCTTGTTTGTGTGTTAATGTGCGCTGCCTTATAAACTTTTCCGGTCTTTCCAAGTATTCTCTTATGCATACAAATTGTTAGGAAGCAGAAAAACTAGCGGCGCCCCGCGGTTCAACCCGCGTTATCTCCTCTCCTTCTAATCTCAGAGTAATGTTATATATCCTATATCCTTCCTCAATAAATGGGCGATTCAACATTGAAACATTTTTTCAAATCAGACCAGTAGTTCCTGAGATTAGCGCGTTGAACAAACAAACTCTTCAGCTTTATAATATTAGTATTACACGTAAATGAGCAATATTCCGCCATTAAATATTTCTAATTTACGTCCTTTTTGTGTTGCGATATATTTTAGTTAGACGATAGACGATCTTAGTACGACAACCGGGACTGACGGCTTAACGGGCTCTACGAAGCATGGAAATCTCATCGTTAAAAGTCACCATCAAAAAATATACTAACTTAAGTGATTTATTATTTGTATAGTTTGTAATAAGAAAAGCTTTTTGTCTTTTTTAAGAATGTTATACGTTTCTAGGAACAAATCCTATGTTTTATTCGTGACTAGCTGTGCCCCTTCGGTTTTACCCGCGTAGTTTCCGTTCCCGTAGGAATTTTGGGATAAAACATGTTAGCCTATGTTCTTCCCCGGAACATAAGCTACCCATGTACCAAATTTCAAGTCAATCGGTTCAATAGTTTAGCCGTGAAAAGGTAACAGACAGACAGACAGACAGACTGACAGACAGAGTTACTTTCGCATTTATAATATTACGAGTAGTAGGAATTTTTAACAAATATCCGAACCAAATTTCACCTAAAACGGTCCAGTGGTTTTGGCGTCATTCATACAAAGCAACAAAGAAATAAAATCTTTCCTATTCATTATTTATTAGTATAAATACTATACTATATATAAATCTCATAGACCTTGAATTTTATTAAAATTAATTCAGTAAATTAGTACTTAATTGGCACAAAATTTAAAGTTTTATTCATTAGACAACCTATGTATGTTTTGGTCCACCTACATTTACTTAATTTATACTTTTATATTGATTAAAATTATAATAAAACGTCGTAGTAGATTTTATTATAAATAAGTAATATGTACGTCCCGTGGTTTCACCCGTTTAATTTCATTTTATAATATTTACACCATAACGAAATTACGCGCGTAAAACAAGCCTGGGACTGTGACAAAAAGTATCACATAATTTTACCTAAGTCAGCCAGAGCCTATTCATGACAAACTAACAAAACTTCAAATCTTTGCTTTTAATATTATTTAGTAAGTAATGAATAAACCTTCCTCATGAATTATAGTCCGGGAGCCAGCAACAGATTTTCATGACCAATTTCCTCTCAAGCGCTAATTAGTAAAATGCATCAGAGTATAGTATTATGAAGCCTTGTGAACGTCAGCTGGCACTCGGTTGGGGGGATGAGCGGGTGTAGCCTCCCACGCATGAAAAAAAAATAAATACATTCACTGATTTCCTCTCAGCTGAAATTTTGACAAATTGTAGCTCATCTAATATCTCAACGAAAAAAAATAATCAGCTGGTTACAACGTGGTGTATTGTACGTCAGCTGGTGTCTCGAACATGAAAAAAAAATTTTATTTTCAGTGATTTCCTCTCAAACAAAAATTTACCTAATGATAGCTTATATGTAACTGTGGATAAATATATAGGTCAGCTGGCTGTATCTTGGTGGAAAAACCGTCAGCTGATACTTTGAAAGTTATTACATAGGAGTTAGGCAGGAGCATCTACTGTCAATTTAAATGCATCAGCTGACTAGCTTATCCTCGACTTATTGCTAGCTGTTTTTTTTTAATTATCGCATCAGTATATTAACAATCAACTCACAAATTTTCATCTGGGAGGAAATGACGTATCTTTAATTATTCGACATAGCGCTGCTTCAATATGAGAGTTGGCTTGAAATAAATATTCTGTATCAATGTTTTTGAAACGAATAAGTATGTTATCAAATGATATTAGATATATTTAAATAATTAAATAAACAAACATGGAAAATCATTCTTGTGTCCGCTTCTTCGTGAGCCGGACACGAAAACTCTTCAACTTTTTATGACTTTTGAATCATCAACTGTGTATCTGCGTATCTGTATATGCGTCTGCACTTACATAAACAGTTTTATCTTTAATATACGGCCACATATAATATTCTTCCCATTTTTCAATAAAAAACTGTACCAGTGCTTCCTTAAAATTAACGTTCTTCAGCTCAAGTGAAAAATCTTTTTTCTATTGTAGGTTCAACCGTTCTTGTTTTTAAAAACTGGACCAAATAGTTTCTGAATTAAAAACCTAATAAAGGATAAGTACCCTATGTGTTATTCTTAGGTATGAGAACCATCTGTACTAAATTTCTTTAAAATCCATTCAGTAGTTTTTGCGTAAAAGAGGAACAAACATCCACACATCCACACTCACAAACATTCGACTTTATATTAGTAGGATGTGAAGATATATTTTCACGCAATTAATAACCCACCTGTCCACATAATGTGTTTTTGTCAGACAATTGTATGTTGATCTTTTATGCACTTAATTTAATAATAATTAGCCGACCGAGTTTAGTGAGGATTTTCATCAGCTTTTTGTTAGAAAAGACCTTTACGTACCATGTAAGTACTCGTGTGTAGTTTGATCTTTACTGATTAATTGATAGATTAATTAATAATATAGGTCTGAAATCACGGGTGTATGAAAGTATACAATAAGACGTAAGTGGGTAGCACTAAGTAGGGTTTTCTTTCGGAAGTTAACAAAAGTTAAATTATATGAAAGTTAACTATCAAACGGCTGAACTGCTGTTATATGATTGGGGGCAAACAAGCAGATGGTTATCTGACACTCTTGGACACTTGCAACTCAAGAGTCACTAGTTCGTAGCTGGTCTTTAAAGGATAACGGGATAATAGGAGGAAGGGAAGGAGGGGGGAGGGGTTTGCCCTTTTTGAATTAAAATTAAGAATTATTAAAGAATCTTAATTAGCCCTTTGGGTTGTGAAGGTCTGATGGCAGTCGCTTCACGTAAAATACTGACATTCAGCCAAATCTGGTTATACTGAAAACCGACCCCAAATAGACATGGGATAAAGGTTCGGAAAAGAAGAAGTTATTAAAGAATCTCTTTTTTAATTTGATACAAAATTGAGTTCAAATCGTTCAAGCTTTTCCGAAATTAGATACATAATAAAAATTCAAAAATTATTTAGTTTGGGCCTCAAAGAAGCACTTACGAATGTCACTGAGCTTACAAAAAAAACATAATAGAATTAAAATATAAGTAAATTGTAAAATAATAAAAGAACAGCAAAAATAATAATATACTAAGAACTAGGAACTAGTACATAAAATAATAGTTCGATTTAACCCATTAAATACATAAATACATACACAGTTATGTCAATAATCACTAAGACTTTGCAAATTGATTACGAGAAAAACTGACTTACATTTGCTATAGTTTTCCTCAATGGTTTCCTTTAAACTTCACCGATTATGATATTATGATCATTGCACTGCACTTCACAAGCGAGTAGTCACAACAGCGTGGTGTCAACGAGTGATGGCGTCTCGCTGTGCAGAGTACGGAGCGCTGATGACCTTGGCAGTGGGGTGGAAGGTTTCTTAGGAAAATGTATGTTTTGTATTGTTTTCTTTTGATTTTGAGTATAAAAAAATGTTTTTGAAATACTTGTTTAGTTGTTTTGTGTGTTTGGTTGTGTAGACCTGAAGTTTGTATGTTGTAGTGGTAGAGCATAATTGTGATTGCCCATGTCCAAGTTCGGTCGGAAATAAGTAGTAATGAGTGCGTTTAGTATAGAGAAATTGAGATCTGGTACCTTAATTCGCTCTCCATTTCCTCCTTATATTCTGGTCTATGCATTTTTTTATTTATTTATTGAAAAAAGACACAACAACAGTTTAGCATATTAAACATTAAAACAGAATACACATATTTAAAGAAGGGTTCTGATATGTAAACCAATTATGGTTGCGTACAGCATTGTCTTCTAGTAAGAACATCAAAAAGTTATTAATCTATCTAACAAAACTATAAAATGCAAACTAAATGAAAGGTTATCAAAGCAAATTTAATCAAAGAGTCATATTATGACTCTTCTGAGATGTAATGAATTTAATTCTTTTTATTTTTTTTGGTGTTCATTGGCGATGTTAATTACTTACCATCTAGCCTCATTTGCTCCCTGTCTGTATCATAAAATAAACTAGTTCATCGATCACTATTTACAGCAAAAATGGACGATGCTCGATGAATCGTCTAATTTGGCCTGTAATAGTTGGTTTAGCCAAAAAACACCTATTTATACGTAATTAAATTTTACGAGGGGCATTGTATGCTAGCGCAGTCGAGTGAAAACATAGTACAAATCTGGAGGTTTAATTGCGAAACCCAACCAGATTACAAAAAAATATAAGAAAATATAAAATCAACATTAGTTAATAATATTATAGTGTAATAAAATATTATCTATTCTAGATTGAGACGTGAGAAAATACTAAACAATTAATTAATTTTAATATCACCTAATTTAATATAACTTTTTTGTTAGTTTATATTGTTTAATTCTCAATTAACTTTTTATTTAGTTGCTGTAATCAGATTAAGATGCGAGTCGGACTTAGTAAGTTCTATGACACTATAAATGATAATCACGAGCTGATTCTATAAGAATCCTACTAATATTATAAATGCGAAAGTTAGTATGTTTGTGAGTTTGGATGTTTGTTACTCTTTCACGCAAATACTACTGAACCGATTTAGACGAAATTTGGTACAGATGTTCCTTATAACTAGGAATAACACATAGGATACTTTTTATCCCGAAATGCCAATGGGATTGAGATTCACGTGGGTAAAACCGCGGGGCACAACTAGTACAATAATATTTATTTTCATCTAATTTTTTCTTACGTGAAAAAGTGACGAACATCCATTCTTTTCACATTTATAACTTTAGTACGATGACAAAAATTTTCTCTATTATTTCAATATCTTATATCTAAGTTCTTTGTTGATTAAAATCTTGTTTAGTATGATCTTCAAATATTTATGTATGTTTGGACCAAACTAAATATTATATTTTAAATTAAATTTGTATTAGTAAATTAGTTATGTGTAAACAAATCGACAAACAGACAGACACTATATATACATTTGGGGTGATTAACCATAAGTCCGACCTGTGGTAAGAAGGTTAATTACACATTACCTGTCATATTTGGGCTTAACTAGCTGTGCCACGCGGCTTAACCCGCATTAGCTGCGCTCCTATTAGCAGTAGGATTCCTCATAAATGGACTATCCAACACTGAAAGAATTGTTCAAATCGGATCAGTAGTTCCAGAGATTAGCGCGTTTAAACAAACAAACTTCAGCTTTTTAATATTAGTATAGATTTTAATTATCCTAACTTTAATATTATAAATGCGAAAGTAACTCTGTCTGTCTGTTACCTTTTCACGGCTATTGAGATTATGATTGAAACAAGATTAACGATATTTACCCTACCAATAAGTTCTTTATTTTTTGTTTCAAAAATAATGTACTTACCTGTTTGTACCTTTGTTTAAAACAATATTTGTGATAAAAAATGGTACTTTTAAATATTTCTTATTCTCTAATGGTTTAATCACTGAGCGATGCAGATTTTAAATTAAAATAATTTACGTACAAAATGCAGTTCATGCCATAATTGAACCGGAGACCGGTGACCACTGGACGCTGCGACGTCATTGTATGTATTAAAGTTAAACTAAATAATTCATAGAACATAAAACGTGTGGCACTCGGAGACTGCCGCGGTAAAGCTATTGCATAGCAATTTTATCAACTAATTGTTTTTTTATTTTTGTATTGCAATCCTTACCTTAGAAATTTTGATGTCGTACTTGGGACTTCATACGATAAAAACTTTGTCTACATTACTATAAAAACTTTTTGGAAAATTTACAAAAAAAAGTTTTCGATAAAAAAAGAATAAAAACGTGAGGTTTTTTTTCGTTACGGAATTTCTGGATTCGGTCCCCGCGCTCAAGGCCCTCGATAGAAGCTATGCAATAGCTTAATAAATCTTGTCCCAGTTAAAGGACAAACTTGCTCTAAATACTGAGAAAACGCGAGGAAAACGTAACAGACCTTAGTTCTACAAACCGTTACTTAACGATTGGTCTAAGGCTGTCTACGTAATGAGTTGTTTATACTACATAGTTTTTTGTGTATTTGTGCCTATATGTCATGAGAATCGGAGTAAATTGTTGCAGAAATTACGCTTATATGTACCTGTACCCCGTGGTTTTGGCCGTAAGTCTAATTCCGTGAGAATTTTGGGATAAAACATTAGCCTATGTCTTTCCCAGGACCATAAGCTACCTCTGCATCAAATTTCAAGTCAATCGGTTCAGTAGTTTAGCCGTGAAAAGGTAACAGACAGACAGAGTTACTTTCGCATTTATAATATTAGTAAGGATTTTCACAGCTGTACCCTCAGTTTCGCGTAAATTCGAGTCCCATGGGAATTTTGGGATAAAAAGTATTCTAATTGTTAGTAGGAAGATATTTTGTATGGTACTTCCCCGGTCGAGGCAGATCGTGTTCCCACATAATACCGGGCTTCCAATAAAGTGTTGCGGGTTCGATTGCTAAGCGAGAAAAATGATCCGCAAATTATGGGTGAATGAGTGTGTGCGTAGTTTTTGATACCCTAGCCACAGAAAGTTCAGTTACTACATATATGGAGACCATAGATGGGATGAACATAAATGTAAGTTTGTTTACATAAGTTGAATTAAATTATAGGTTGTTGTAAATGTATTTTAAAATGCCGTTTACTACGTGCACACATATTTACTTGAAAAGAAAAAAATACTACAGCCGGTTTTACAAAGAACTTGCAACTGATTAAAATCGTATTTGTTTTGTTTTTCTTCCTAGACGACATTCTACAGTTGTAGCGGCATTTACAAATGGATGCACTGGTATTTAGACTTCACTTTTAATTGCCAAGTATTTGTATGACTCATATTGGAATTGTGTGATAAATAAACAGACATAACATTTGTTATGTTTTAGTGATGTTTAAATTAATAAGGAACATGTGACAAACGAATTTGAAACGAATCCATACGCAGGATGATGTTTGGGATCAACATCCATACAAACTTTATGATACTAGTAGGATTATCTTCATATTAGGGATTCTAGAAATAACATGATAATACTGAATCCTTTCAGCCGCACAGATACTGATTTCCACGATGGAACTATTCCTCTAAAAGTGATCAGAAATTCCATTTGTAGAGCAATATTCGAAGGTGTGTCCACTTTAATGTATATATTTTGTTACCATCTTTCGGCGCCAAATAAGGCAGTTAACTCAAGTTATATGTTAGTACCTGGGTGGTACATTTTTATAAACACGTGATTTTTCATAAAAAACTATTAAGTATTTGAATTTAGACTATCAACGCCATCTATTTGGAATTGTGATAAGTAACTTCAAGTTTCGTAGTAAACTAAAATCTTGTCAAAAGCAATAAAGAAAAATACAAAGATAAAAAAACCACAATGCGATTTAGTTATTAAAATTTACACTACTAAAATTATAGATGGCGCTAATTTTATGAAAAATATTTTTTTTTGAGCGTTTTTACAGTAATTGCAAGTATGCAGTTGAAAAATGCAAAACTGCATCGGTATGCAAAATTTCATCAAAATCGTTAGAGCCGTTTGCGAGATAGCCGGATTATACACCCTTATTTTGAAATTGCGATACCTTATCTCACAGCTAATGTAAACGACGGGTGACAGAGAAGTTAGTTTTTTTCTTTTGCTTTTATTTAAAAAGTTATGATAACTCAAAGATTTTCAAAATCCCGCCAAATTTTATTGTTATTCTACACCGAACGCTGCGATACACAGCTGAGCGCGGTCATCGACCCGAGCCGTCACAGAATACTTGATAGCTAGTGTGCCGTCTGGTAATACGACATTTATTTGGTATTTTTTAAAGATAAGTAATCGACTATCATTTTTGATATTTTTATTGGATATATGGATTCAGTTACTGCTACAGATATTCTGATTTTAATAAGTCCCATATTTTCAAAATAGGGGTGTATATACAAGCATTGCTCGTTTAAAGTATAGGATTACTAGTAAATGCGCAGTAACATGGCCTACGTTTAGTGGTTATTTTCTACAAATTATCAAATCAAAAGACCAAGCCTAGTATACCGTGCAAATCTACTGATCTACTAAAAGATAATAGGTATACTACTGTATATATATTAGTCTCGTATGGAGCGTATAAAGCATTACCTTGACAGTCGGCGGTCGGTGTGAAATCATCGGAATTACACGGTCTGTCACCTCTAATCGTTATACCGAGTTATTGTATTTGTTTAGCACTAGGGCATGCATGCGGGATTCATTGGAAGATTTTTTAAATAGAAAAAGAAACCTCTAGGCTCGTTTTCTTTATGGTAGTAATTCCGCTCGCGATCACGGTGGCATGCAGCTCTATGCATTTTTACAGCTTTAAAAAGAAAAAAATAACGGTCGGCAATGAATCGTCTATTGAGCTGCACATATCCATAAGCGACGGTAGTGACACAATTGCTAGTCTATATAGTCATATGCAATAAGAGATCGAGGAACAGAATAGGAGGATACATTTAAGTCATAGCAGAGCTTTCTGGACACTCAATCCCCACAAAACTAAACTGAGAAAAGGTTTTGACAAAGAAGATCGACTTAAGTTAGCATCAGATGCTGGGCCTCTGATGGTAAATAATTTCCATCACTTATGGACAACTGATAAAAATATACTTAATCAGAAGAGTATTTCCCCCCTTTAAGAGGTAACTGGACGTTGGGTAGGAGTAATGGGAAAAATGAAAAAGGCAGAAAGAAGAATTGACAAAATCAGACTCAAAAACACAAACATTTTAACATTACACTATTCACACTACACATAATTGTAATAACAATAAATAAACTTATACAAAACATTTGAGTAAGTGTAACGATTGCTGTTTGTCAAATTGTCGGCTTCCTGTTGTACTGAGTGGTCGTTGGTATATATTGTGGTGTCGTCTGTGAGGGGATGTGAGTCAACACTGCTCTGCTTTAAGATGAAGTATCTCGGAGCGCTGTTGGTGATCATGGCTGTGGTCTTCGCTATCGTGGTGAGTTTTGTTTGGTTTAGCTTATGTTTTAATTTATTTGCATAATTTTACAATATTCAAGTCTAAGATTAACCAATTTGAAACGCCCTTATTTGTAACGTTTATGACTTTGCTCTACTCTCTGTATTCCTTTGCTGCTGTTACATGCTTGAATTAATAAGTTTAGGCTTTTAAGCAGTAGCATTTTAGTTTAATAGAAATTTGTTTATTGGACGGCTGAATTTCCATTATTTTCTTTCACTCAAACCTTATTCTGGCAATCATTGTAGTTGCAGTAGTTTTTAACATATTCATACGCTATAATATGTCGGAAATTTTATTTTTATTCAAATTCAAGATGATTATTTTAACTTGTGTGACTTTTTTCAGAGCGGTATGAGTACCGGCGGTGGTCCGATGGGTCGAGTGGCCGGCTGCAACGGAGGCGGCGGCGGGCCCCCCCAGGGACCCCCTCCTGGCCCCCCACCAAGTGAGTATACAACAATACACAGAAGAACACAACAAACAAAATCATATATCTCCTTACCGAAGGGCTCTTACCCATACCCTCAGTAAAGAATGTGAGGTCGACTCCGGGTGGTTAAGTGGGGCACTCCTCGACGCAAGGCCACTAAAATTCAGCGATTAAATTCTGTGCCTCTAAAGCGGGCGCCGCAGGATCAGAGGGAATCGATACTACCCTGAATTAAGACGATTAGACTTTTGTTAAAAATCGCTGGACAATAGAATTTTGTCGTAGGTTTAATAGGTTTTCTCACGATGTATCCTTCACTGTAAGAGCGTTGAATAAATTTAATGAATGGAATTCCATAAAATTCGCGGAGTATTTCGTAGTTACTACACCATCATGGTATTAATCTATTCTCTTTGTCCACAGATGGCACATCATCGTAAGGATCCTCTCGACCCGGCTGACGTCACACGGCTTTCATGTTGTTCTACACTTTCAAAGAATATATAGTTATGCACTGTTTTAACGACGTTTATTATTTAAAACCTGATCCTTTGATGCCGTTATCTATCAAATTTAAGAGCGTACTCTGTTGTCGGTGTAACAGATTCAAATTCCTCCACATAGGTACTTCTGTCCAGCCTCCTTCCAGTTATCAATTTTGTTTAGAAAGTCGCTAATATAAGATACTAGCGGCGCCCCGCGGTTTCACCTGCGTAGTCCCCGTTCCCGTAGGAATATGGGGATAAAATTATGCTAAAAACCTTTCCACTGAATCACTCTATCTATTAAAATAAACCGCATCAAAATCCGTTGCGTAGTTTTAAATATCTAAACATACATAGGGACAGAGAAAGCGACTTTGTTTTATACTATGTAGTGAAGAACAGGAATGGACCTAATATAGAACCCTGCGGCATGCCTATTTTTTCTTTCCTGAGAATCTTTGTTTACGTTTTAAAAATAAATTATCTATCAGTGAGTTAAACTAAGTAGCCTAACCTTGGTTGTGCTTTGATAGACTGGGATAAACAGTCAGGATTTTAGAAAAAGTATAAGTGGTAGATTTAATATAACGTAATCTAACGCCAGACTTGAGTTAAATTCATTTAAAAAGACGTTGCTTGACCATTTTAAAAACACGGAATATAAAAAGTTATGTATTAAAACACAATTTTTAAATATTTACAAATACATTTAATTTTATATACAACAATATTACAAAAATTACATAAAAAAGTATAAAAATATGGCAATTTTCAGAGTATTTTAGACATCACTTTTACAAAAAATAAGTACAATATTTACAATATAAAATCTTAATATGTATAAAAAACGTAATAGTGCAAACATAAAATAATAAGAAACTTCTATCAAATTGTCTCGTTTTATTGTTTTTATGATTTTACTAACCCACTTTAAAAAGGCGGCGGATCAGAATCTTCTTTTTCAGCGAAATTTTATTTAACACTTCTTCTATCACACCATCTTCAAAAAAGTTTGCATAATTATCACAGTCATAGTTGTTTAAAACACAGACCAGATACTCTCTCGTGATCACCATAAAACAAACTCCTGTGTTTTAAAAAACTACTAAGTAGTAAAAAAAAGTTCATCGATTAAAATATAAATAAAAGAACATATTAATAAAGTACATAAAATATCAATACAAAAAGTCTTTGGAGGATGTATTTGTTCTCAATTGCGAAAATATTTAAAAAATAGTCATCCCTTTAGAAGATTGGGGTGATAATCGTATTTCCTACTCCATGGACGTGTGTCTTAATTCAAATTTCATCATTAATAGTCATTTAAAAGGTCCCGGTGAGTGAATGTATAACTGCAGTAATGAAGAACTACTGCACGGATGCACTAACTGAAGATGATTAGAGCTGAGTTTCTTAAAGATTTTTGTTTAAAAAACTGTATCAACAAACTTGTATACAGTTTCAACTGCATTACTAAGACATTTTTGGATATTGAAAATCTGTAGGGTCAGCAAGCTAAGTCGGTTAACACTTTCAAATAACTTTTCCTCTTACAATCCAAAAGCAAAATTCACGATTATAGTTTGGTGTCTTTTACACCTGCAAACCAGAACTCCTTCAATTCTTTATTTTCCACTAGCAGCGCCCCGCGGTTTCACGCGCGTAGTTCCCGTTCCCGTGGGAATACGGGGATAAAATATGCTGAGGTGAATGTAGCTTTCTAATGGTGAAAGAATTATTGAAATCGGTTCAGTAGTTTCGGAGCCTATTCGTTACATACAAACAAACAAACAAACAAATCTTTCCTCTTTATAATATTATATTATATATTATATTATTAGTATAGATATATGACTTAGGTTCGAAATCACACATTTAGTCTAACGTGGTGCTTACGCCTATTTCTCGTCATTGCACTAATTAGTTACATCTACACTGAGAGACAAAACTTTGCCTCCCCGATCTTGCAGGGCATTAAAATTACTGATATCTTCTAAGTAGAGACATATAAGGTATCAGTAATTTTACTAAAGACATTTAAATTTTTGAATGTGTTAATCGACTCTGTTGCTCAAAACTCATCAATGATGCCGAAACCTTTTAAACATAAATCAATCATTCATCTTCTCAACTTCCCTAATGTTCCTGTAACTCTTGCAGATGTTGTTTCTCCTCCTCCTCCCGTTGGAGTGCCTCCCTCTCAGCCGCTATCCTGGCGTGTTGTTCAGCTATCACACGGAACAGTTGAGCGTGCTTCAGTGTAGCAAGCGCCACTGCCTCTGATTGGCGAGGGACTGAGGTTTCTGGAATGGAGAATAGAAGGTATGTTAGGATTATATTTGATGAATTATGTATTTAGAATTGTTGGTAATTGCATTACTTGGAAATAACTGAATGAACTTTTAACTTTCATTTAGTTATTTTCCACCCTTCTTCTCTTTTTTTTCCTAATCTTTATCCCGTGTATAGTAAGTTCGGTTTTAAGATTAACAGTATACTACGTGAAGTAACTGTCATGAGACCGAGACAAAACAATATTCTTTGTTTAAACCTAATCTTAGACTTTTGAGGGCTCTGACTACCCGGTACTGTACTACAGGCTTTGCTCTACCATAAAATAAAATCCATACCACTCAAATAATTAAAAAAGAATAATCTCTCACCATCTGGATAAGGATGATTGGCATGTTCCTCTGCGATTTTGGCATACAGCTGGTAATGGCGGTCCTTGGCGTGGGCGACGGAGGCAGAGTCCGCGGGGTGGTCGGGGGGCGCGTCGCTCAGCACCGGGTGGAAGCCCTGCTTGTCCGCCACGTAGTCTACTGTGCGGACTTGTTGGCGAGGGTCTACGTACGAGAACGAACCTGGAACGTTAGGAAGATATTTGTTATTGTTCGTCTATGTTTTAGCTGCCACACATCTCTATAGCCCCCAAACTCAGTGCTGGAGCCACTTACTCCCCGGGAAAAAAATGGTATGGAATCTCGGTTTACTTAAAGAAATAATTGTAGAGTGTTAATTCTAGACCTAGGCGCAAATTTTTACCATCCAATCGTTCATCAGTTTTTGCGTAGTTTGTAACAACGTAGCCTCTTATAGACGATCGATGATCAATGTAGGCGATTTTATGAAGTACCTCTTAGAAAACCTGACACGCAGAAATTTAACCTCTCATTTACATAATTAGAATAACTCAGCATAAAAAAAGAACCAAACCCACCTCTAACAACGCCACTGCCGTCGCTGACCTCAGTGTGCTGCCTGTCGGCATGTCCGGGGAACCTGCCCGCCGTGTACGAGAACACATACGGGCGCGGCGGGGGCGGCTCCGTGGTGGGCTCCAGGTGAGACACGTCCCCGAGGGATAGCGCCACCAGCGACAGGAGTAGTAGGGTTGAGAGCATCTGTGGGGAGAGATGGTTAACTTATAAGTAATAAATTATTTAACCTGCATTTAAGTATGGGGGTACACAGAGAAAATAGATTTTTGGACGTTTAAAATTAGTCTGAGAGACTATACCTATGGTTGCCAGCGGACTGCGGAAGCTAGGTAAAGAGCTTACAATACAACGTGCCCTCTGAATTGCGCAACCCTTTTTAATATCACGAAATGTTCGACATTATAATCATTGATTTTTTTAAAGTTTCCCTTCGAAGATAACACCTTCGTTCCATAAGGTGCAGCAGACGTAGATAACTCATTTGATTATATTTTCAGATATTTTAACACTACAAAAACTATTCCTGATAACATTTTAGATTTCGAATATAGACCGATAATATTCATAGTCGGAACTCGTAGAAGAATATAATTTAATTAAATTAGTAAGATAATGTATTATATTAATAAACAATGCAATTATTGTATTAATGTAACCCACGTTCGTCCCCCCTCTCGACCTATGACCCACACAAAGGCCCACGTCTAAATATCAGTTATCTAACACTCGTGTACGCTCATCACAACTGGTTTCCGAGACCTTTGGGGTTGCGTCAGAGCGCGACGCACGGAACTGCGATCACGACTTGGGTCATAAATTATAGACGTACATGGATTGTTTGATCACTTTGTGTTAGTTATAGGTGGGGATGAGAATCCGTATTTCTATGCTGATGTTATTATGAGGAAAAGTGTAATGTTTTGTTTGTTTGTATTGAAGTATGTTTCGACGGTTATGGTGAAAATGGAGGTTATGGTGAAAAGGGTTTTTAGGAAAATTGCCTCGGAAATTACGAGCTCGCGAGACGCTGCTACTTTAGTAACATTAATATATTTTATAATTTTAAAGAAAAAAAACATTTTTTGAAGTGAAAACTTCTTTAGCGGCGCTGAGCACTTTTTTGTATGGGTAAAAACTTTCAAACTCGCGTCAGGGTCACGTGATGCTGATCGAAAAAGCGTAAGATCGAGGGGAAGGGAGAGGAACTAGTATCTCCCACTCTTTCTACCGTGCCTGAGTGTACTGCTCTGTTTAGGCGGCACAGGGCGCTTGCGCGAATGGCCGTGTGTTTTTATGTACAGCGTCCTACCTCATAAATGATAGTACTTTTATACTTATAATTAAACACAACGTTAATATTGAAGTTTTCACTTCTGCCGGCACTCCCGGAGTGCTACCTTTTTTTTCTGTACCTATACTTATATGTACTTATATAAAACTCTGCCGTTACTGTGTGATGTACTGACTGACTGACAGACAACGCACAGCCGAAACTACTGGTCGTAGAGAGCTGAAATTTGGCACGTGTGTTTGTTGAAGGGAGTAGCACTAAGAGAGGATCTTTGGAAATGAAATTCCTCCCCTTGGGAGAGAAAAGGGGGAAAACCCATTATTCCACGCGGACGAAGTCGTGTGCAAAACCTAGTATTAGATATAATTGGAAACAGTTCATAAATGACGAAGTTTTAAAGAACAAACAAAACATACTACAACAGAATCGAATGTCCTTTTTTAAACCATCTAAAAACTTAAAAACAAAAGCATCTACTCGTATCGTAATACAAATAAACAAACGCCAGTTTAACATATAAAACTAATAACTATAATTATGTATGATCGAACCGGATTTAATGATTCACTGAGCAAGTGATTAACAAACAACGTTTCAAATCAATGTTTAGATGTTATATCCGCGATGGTAATACGTCTGGTTCTATATGTAATGTACTTAGTTTAGTTAAGGAATGTTTCAAATTCGAAATCATTTATTTAGTTTGGTCCTCAAAAAGCATTTATTAATGAACGGGAAGGATGTAAGCTCCTTCCCAGAAGACATTTTTTTTTAAATATGAGCTGAGATGGTACGCTATGCTTGTGAAAATGCTAATTTCGTCAAAATTTTGGGATAAACATTCGTCCAAACCTGTGACCCATATTAATTGGGGCGGTTTTTAGTTAAATCAGATTTGGCAATATTGTTTTTAGTTAAACCATATTTGGAAATATTTTAGTATTTTTGTTGAAGCGACTGCAATCAAGTAAGCAACTTAGATTACGTTAATTTGAGGATTGTTACCTACATTTGTGATAATTAGAATTCGCAAAAACCTTCGCAAATCATCACTATAAATAGTCCCAATAACAGTGATACATTGGTCAATCAGTCAGTCAGTCAGCGAGTGGGTACATTTCATTTGGTAATTTCTATTACAAAATAAAGTATCAGAATTATTACAGTACATTTATTGGTACGTTAAATTGAATTACTTCACATATTTGGGTGGCGAAGTGATAGTACGAGGTCAAGGTGTCGCAGAATAAGTAACAGTATGTATGTGGTATTTAAATTACTTAGATATAGATTTATGGACGGTTACTATAGCCGTGTGATATGTAATTATTATTAAATTATAGTAGGAATATGTGGGGAGGTTTGTCTATCAATCACGTAGCTGGGCAGCTGAACTTTAAACTAACTTTTAAATAGTGGCAGCAATGAGCTGAATTTTCTTAAAAACTTAGGTTGACCGTCTATACAACTTAATTAGGTGTCTAAAAGTATTCATCCTTTAAGATCCTATTGTACTGCCCTTGTCTCACCCTCACTAGTACAGAATGAGAAAATGATTTCTCAATGTGTATTGGTGATCTCAAACCTGAGCAATATTTGAATTGATTTCAAGCTTGGTAGACGGAGACATGTTTCCCTACGAGTATTAGACCGAGCTTGAACGTAAGTTTTCTAATGTTGTACGTACTTCTGCAAGATTTATACATACTATAGGTAATCTAGGTATTATTTCTAAAGTAACACAACGTATATAGGTTGTCTTACACAGGGCACACAGCCAACTGCACCGAGCTCTGATTTTGTAACAGACTTTCCTTAAATTGTGTAATGTATTATTACATTAGCAATATTGTCACGGCGCTGTCTGCACTGCAGTCTGGTACGAGATGACGGTGATGAAATGTACCTCGGAATGGGGTACAAAGAAACTTATTATTTGCATAGAGTTTTACTCTAAGTAAGTGCTACAAGGATTAGTTGTCTATGCAATGAAGTAACGACTGGCGCCATCATCAATGGTTCAATCAGTGATGGGTGTCCGTTACCGATGTAGCTTTTAATTTCGTGAGCGTTTCCGTGCTTCAGAAGGCACATTATGCCGTTGGTCTCGGTTGTCGTGCTAACATCATCGATGTTTATCCATTGCCTAGCTAGTAAGTATCTAAACCACAAAGAGACTAGGTGTCGATCATCATCATCAACAGCCTGCATTAGTCCACTGTTGGACATAGGCCTCTCCCAATTCGCGCCAATGTGCCCTGTCGGCGGCACGTCGTATCCACTCTCTCCCGGCTACCCTGCGCAGATCATCGCTCCACCTAGCCACAGGACGTTCTACACTTCGTTTGCCGAGCCGCGGTCCACTCGAGAACTCGTCTGCTCCAACAACCATCGGTTCTCCTACAGATGTGGCCAACCCACTGCCACTTCAGAGAGCTAATTCTTTGAGCTATGTCGGTGACTTTAGTTCTCTGTCTGATCACTTCATTGCGAATGCGATCTTTCAGAGAAACTCCGAGCGAGGTGTCGATGTGTTATATGTATCCTTAAAATTAATTAATTTATTAAATACTAGACGAACTTGTAAGAAATATTAGCAATAAACTAAATTATTAATCGACTTAAAATAGATAGTGAAAGTGGTTAGTAATTATGTTCTAGTTAACATAACTGGCAGTTAGACTTAGTCGAGCATAAAGTTATTAGATCGAGGCAAATATTGTGTGCAATCGTACACTATACCAAACACCGACTACAAGTGAAATAAGTCTGAACTAATACCAGCTGTGACCCGAGCATATTGTGTTTCTGGATAAATGGGCTAACACTTAAAGGTTTTTTTAATTTGTATCTGTAGTTGTTGGGTAGGCTAATCTTGTTAACATTGAGCGGGCTAATCTTAGTAATTATTGGTGAAAATTGAAAAACCCTTTTAGTGTTGGATAGCCCAGAAAGCTATTGGATTATGACGTCACGCTACGACACATAGAAGCGGATAAATGGTGATAAACAGCGCGAGTGAAACCCAGGGATGTCGCTAGTTAGGTTGGGTTAGGTTAGGTACGAACTTATAGTTTCGAGTATGGTCTACCACACCCACATAAAAAGTGTAGATATGACTAAAATACTTACTCAATGAATATGTCAGCAACTATTATTAAAGTTACAATAGGAAGATCGATTACAATTCAATTAGCCCACACATTTAGTACATTATGTAAATACGTAACTCATCTTCCTGCAGAGGCGTCTAATTATTCATAATTATTTTGTATTGTATGTGACACCCACCGTAGTATATCTATTGAAATTAATATTTAGATATTAGACAACCTCAATGGCAGAGTGGTCATTGACTGCCATCCGTAAGCTTGCGGGTTCGATTCCCGTGCGGGGTGAATATTTGTGTGAACCACAAATGGTTGTCTCGGTCTGGGTGTGTGTGTGAATGAGTGTGTGCGTAGTTTCTGATACCGTAGATACAAGTTACGAACTTAGTTAGGGGTCAATTACTATAAAGAGATGATGTAGTGAATGATTATATGTTATGTTCACCATAATTATATTTATTCAGTCTGCCAAGTCTGAGGACCCGGATAAAATTTTCAGGTAGGGCGATGTTGTGTTTGCTATTTTTGTTTGAGATCGTCGTCAACCATTGGGCAAGTGATTTAAATACATTTTCTCACGGTACTAACGCTATCCTTGAAGTTTAAAATTGTTACTCTTAGGTTAACTTTTTAACCGACTTCCAAAAAAACAGGAGGAGGTTCTCTATTCGACGTGTATTTTTTTTTTTGTGTGTTTGTTACGCGATTTCTTTGTAATCATGAATGGAGCATTTTAAAATTCTTGTTTCATTAGAAAGCGGATATTCGCGAAGTGGTCCCATGTCAAGAAAATCAGGATCTGATGATGGGATTCAGGAAAAATAGAGGAAAAACCCGCAACAATGTAGGCTGGGGTGTCGATTGACATTATTAAAAGTAAAACTACCTGTGACCCGTGGTTTTGCTCGCGATATTCTTGATACCATAAGAATTTCTGGATGAAAATTTTTTGGCTGTATTCTTTCGTATTTAAATCAAATGCTGTTCACAATTCATGGGTTTTAGATATAAAAATGTCCTGTTTTTTAATTCATTAACACACACTGAATTAAACCCAAACCTACAACATTTTTTAAAAATGTTTTTTTATACTATTATGGGTACCTATTACACATATATCTTCAGAGCGTTTTCATAAAACTTTTCGTAAAAAAATATATTTAGATATTACAAACAAACACTGCACCAGATTAGATAGTATATATTATTTTAATTAATAAATAGACAGTATAAAGGTCATACTCTATTTTCGTTTTTATTTTGACTTTGGTTAATTTTCTAAAAAGTTTCTTATCACCTTTGTGGTTATAAAGAAGTTTTGTAATAAAATGATGGTTTAATTGGGATGATGAAGTTAAAAAGAAGTAATAAAATGCAGGGTTGTGTTAGATTATGAATCATGAGTAACATCAGCTCATGGGACAGGATTCAAGCGGTACCCCTTGAGGTTGAACTGCTCGACACTTATAGAGCAGCGAAAAAATCCCTGCAAGAGGCTATTGCCCTCACAACTCTCGCGGCAATCGTGGGACACGACCTCTCCTTGCCAAATGTAGTCTCTGCTATGGTAAGCGAGGAGAGGTCTTCCTCTCCTCGATTGCACGACTCCAATCCAAGAGGATTGGAGTGTCCACACTTTGTGAGGTCGTACTCTCGCAAAAAAAAAACTGCGGAGAGAGAGCGCGAAGCCCTCTCCACTAATACTATCCGCAGCAGAAGGTTGGGCAGACGGAAGCGGGACTACCACTTTGTCCTGCAACCGCCATACGCCCGACCTGCGGCAGTGATCCCCGGGGGGAGATCCACTGCCGCCATATAGGCCTCGAGGTGGCGCGCGGTACTTTCGGAAGGGGGTAACTCAACATCTGTCGCCTAGAGCTACATTCTAGGTCGGAGGAGAAACCCTTAACAGGGTAGAGGCGCTGTCCGGGATCGTAGTAGCGTGCAGCCGCGTTTCTTCCGGTTTCGGCCATAAGCGCAGAGGTGGCACACCAAGAAGTTTTAGTCGGTAAGCGCGTTGCCGCTCCATCTTTGCGGTGCGGAGTCTGACTTACTCCGTCGTTCCCCTGGACAGAGGAAAGACGTAAAGTCTTCCTCCCTCGAAAAACAAAAGGATTCAAGTGGTCCACGAGTCAAAAGCTCTTCTGGATGAAAATTTAGGCGACTTTTGTAGAGGGAGACTAACTCAAAAATTGAAAATAAAGTTAATTAAAAAAAATAAGAAACCGACTTCAGCACTGAAAAGTAAAAAATAATTTTAAATAAACGATCATTAATATTATAGGCGCGTCTCGTGCTATCTTATAAGGAAAAAAAAACTATCCTGGGCTGGCACTGACTCCAAAAGTAACTAATTATAAATTGTAAATATGTATTTAAGATATCGTTTATTTAAAATTATTTTTTACTTTTTAGTGCTGAAGTCGGTTTCTTATTTTTTTAAATTAACTTTATGTGATTAACGATCTCATTAGGTTTTATTGTAAACTTTTACTATGATTGCATGCCCGTGACGGATAAAAACTGTTTTCCAATTGATATAAGTAATTTTAAGATAACCTACATGTACCAGTTTTTTTTAGCAATAAAATTATTCTTATTTTGTTATGCGGTGGGCTCCCAAAGGCTGTTCACCAAAAATATTCATATAATGACAATTTAACTAACTTCAAAGAAATCTACTACCATTTAAAAACTACTAACACAATATTAGTTTAGTTTTTGTTATGTAGCCGGTAACAACTGTTACTCAACTTTGCTGTAGTTTAAACGAGAGTAATGTGTTTTGTGTTAGTTTTAGTAGTTTATAGCATGAATTTTAATTTATTGCTTTTGAGAATCTACTGAAACTGCTTTCTATCAACGGTCCCGGCATATATAGAACTAGCTATGCCCCGCAGCTTTACCCGCGGAGTTCCCGATCCCGTGAGAATGTGGGGATAAAATTATGCTAAAAACTTTCCTCTTGAATTACTCTATCTATTAAAGAAAAGCGCATCAAAATCCGTTGCGTAGTTTTAAAGATCTAAGCATACATAGGGACATAGGGACAGAGAAAGCGACTTTGTTTTATACTATGTAGTGATTTACGGAGGATTTCCAAAATCTTTCACACAAATGTACTAATTTCGTTTGAAGTGCGCATACATACATTTCCGAGAATCAATTTTATTTGTAAATATTGATGCGCACTTGTAATATTTATGTATTGGTGATATCATCGTTACAGGTCATGTGGTAATTAATTATAGTTAAACAATTAAACGTGTTCTTTAAGCTCGTAAAGCTAAGATCCAAGTTATACTACCATCTATAGAAGTGTTTTTTAACATGAAAAAGCTATGCTTAGTTTCTATCTGCCTTATTTGCGTTGCATTTTTAGTCTGGTTTAACAAAACCTGGTAAGCATTTGACACCTTATCAGTCAAATCTGTCACTTTGACAGTATTCAAAATTGATTGTAAAACCTGGTTTAGTGCTAAACCAGACTAAAAATGCAGCAAATAAGGCAGAGAGTTTATGTGCAACAGAAGTATGCTCGTAAGAAAATAGAGAAAATAATTTAGTCATATTGAAAAATATTTTAGAATATGCTAAAAACCTTCCCACTGAATCACTCTATCTATTAAAACAAACCGCATCAAAATCCGATGCTTAGTTTTAAAGATCTAAGCATACATAGGGGCCGAGAAAGCGACTTTGTTTTAGAATATAATAAATGTTTTTTTAATAATGAATCAGGCAAAAAAACTGCGGTATCTTTTCCAAAATCAATTTTGTAGGGTAAAACAAAAAATCCATCAGCTTTATTACCACTGAGTTACAACGAAAAATATGACCAAAACCCCTGCACGCAACTAGTGTTACATAATTACATTGATATCGAAGACAACTCGAACCCAAATCGAACTCGTTCTCAAAGCTGTTCAACATTTTTTTGCGTCCAAGGCCGTCGCCACCTTGAACTTTCGGTGCTGCTCAATGCAATTAGCGGACGTCATATTGACACCTCATGGTTTTACCTGTGTTGATAATTATCCTGTGGGAATAGCGGGATAGAAATAAACCTATGTTTTATACCAAGACTAGCTGTGCCCCGTTCCCATGGGAATATGTATAATAGATGTTGGCCGATTCTCAGACCTACTGAATATGCTGTGATGAGAATCGGTCAAGCCGTTTCGGAGGAGTACGGGAACGAACATTGTGACACGAGAATTTTATATATAAGATTTAAAAGGTTTTTTTCGTATGAAATTTTATTGAAATCGGTCAAGTACCTATTTTAAGAGTGATTGAGAAAATATCTCCGACGAAGTTTATGAGGTTGTTGGCGCCACCAATAAATTATTTTATACTAATTTAACTTGTATTTAAAAGTCTGTTTCGCTCATGAAAGTAAAAGCTACTTTGGTGACGGTTACCCCTATCACTAATTATCACTAATAAGACGATGGTAGACGTTGCTTACCGCACATATCACAACAATGCATCCGTAGTAATTACTGGGCTACGAACGCTTCAAACTTCGTCCCAAACTTATGATAGGTACCTACTTAAGTTTAGGTAGATTTTTCATTCATGGTTTGCGTCTAAAATTTTCCGATTTCCCAGATTCTTGGACACAAAACGTTTGCCAAAAACTACTCTAAGGGTCTATTTCACCATCTTCAAGTAACGTTCCGAGTACCTACTCACATGTTTTGTGTTTGTCACGTGATATAAAGTAAGAAAGAGACAATACTAACATTACTTGGTGAGTAATTTTACTCGAAGGTCGTGAAATAGGCCCTTAGTCTCATGCATTAAAACACAATTTACAGTACCTAACTATCCCAACTAATCTGAGGGTAATTTATCTTCCATTACAGTTTAAATGAATATTGGCGCCAATAACGACCGGCTCTAATAAATATTTCCAGTACAGGTTGTGTTGGGTAACTCTACCTCGGGAATCGAACACGGTTCATATTGACATTCCATTATAGGACGGTCTGATTAATGATCGGTTAATGTATAGAATACGATAATCGTCTTCTATAGTAACTATTGTAAGACAAAGTTAGTCCCTCTATTTCTTCGTTTAGATCTTAGGAGAATGCTTAGAGCATTTTAACTACGCAGTGGGTTTTAATACCGTTTTCAGCAAGAGGTAAGGGTGGTAAAGGCGATTCAATTATTATAGATTTTTTTTATATACCTTTTGACATGTTTTTTATTGTTGACATTACTTATAAGTGACAATTGTATTTCATTTTATTTAAAAAAAAATACCAGCCCTAGTTTCTTTCCGATTCTTCTCGGCTGATGTAATTCCGAATCGGTGGTAGATTCATTGACGTTCATAAGTGCCTCATTGAGGCCTTAATTGAATAAATATTTTTTGAATTTCAATAGGATAAATATGTCACATGACTGTTGGACGCATCCAACCAGTAACCCATAACCCTATTATACAGAAGACGGTCGCCGTTCCCGAAATCGGCATGGAATACATACATCGTCATCATCATAATAATATCTAATAACGGCGAAAACCGCGGGGCTCAGCTAGTTTAAGAATGATAACCATTGAATTGGTGTTAGTTCATAGAGGTACTTTACGATATCACAAAAAAGTATTGGTCAGATTAAATAATTTATCAGGCCTGCCGGGCTAGCATGACTTCGAAAACGCGATAGATATAGCGATTTATCGACATCCAACTGTCAAAATATGACAAAAATACCCGCTATATTTATTTTTACTATGTGATAAATTTTATCACATTTGGTCATGCTCGCGAAATCGATATAGCTATTTATCGACATCCAACTGTCAAAATATAATAAATATAGCCGCCATATTTAATTTAGTCATGCTCGCGAAATCGATATTATATCGTGGTGTCAATATATTTTATCACGCTTAGTCATGCTAGGGGGGCTCGTTTCATTTATATTGTAGGTGTACATTATCTTGTCGACGAAATTCAGAAGAATGAAAGTAGAATCAACTTCAAATCCCCGTATAATTAAAAGTTTGTATTGATAACATTCAAAACATTATAAATAAGTAACATTCCAAAGTAATTACGTTACAATTTTTCTATTTTTAGTTATTTTCGTGTATTACCTTGAGTTATTCTGTTACACGGACGTAAAGGTCACTTTACATTTCAATTACTTATAGCGCTGCACCGACTGTGATATTGTTCGCGGTTTGTGCAATCCAATGCGTGAGAGATGTCGGTTTGTTAGATTCTTACAAGCTCGACAATTAGTATTGTTAGTATGTAGATTTACGACATTAAACCTTTCTTGCATTATTTGCGTTGCATTTTTAGTCTGGTTTAACAAAACCTGGTAAGCATTTGACACCTTGTCAGTCAAATCTGTCACTTTGACAGTATTCAAAATTGATTGTAAAACCTGGTTTAGTGCTAAACCAGACTAAAAATGCAACGCAAATAAGGCGGTTCAAGTTTGAGTTTTGATCGACCAGATCTATGCTATGCTATCAGCTATGGATGCATTTGATATCCACCAATCAAAGTCATTGGTCAGTACCTACTATCATATATGGACCAATGAATATGCTTGGTGGATATCAAACTCATCCATAGTAGCAATATAGGATAGCATAGCTCTGGTGGTGGTAAGATGGTGATGATATTATTAATTTTGAGGGTTCTAAGTACCAGCAACGACCGTGCCCTCACGGAAACGCTCATGAAATTAAAAGCTATTTCTGTAACCGGCTAATAATAATTAGGACGGTGCTTATGCCTAATCTAGTTTTAGGATAGAGAAGATAATGTCGTATTTTCTCCTCCCTCTCCATACAAAAGGAAAATGTGACATAACTTTCAGTCTGTTCAATCACTCATCTCTGCATTTTTTTTCCGGGATAATTCATTCAAGAAAACCAAAGACTGGAATTTTTAAATCCAGATATGCAAGTCATTGAATTCGTCAAGCTAAAATATAATTCTTCACCAAAGAATGTCTGTTTGTTTATAGATCGTTTATGAATAGGACAAGCATTTCAACAATAACAAGTTCTACATTCTACAGCTACACTTAATAATGTTTCAGTTGGCTTAAAGCACATTTACAGCTTAAAAAGTTCTTATATTCCCTTATTATTCTCCACACTCGATATCTTCAAAACACTATAGGTATTTTGATTACATAATAAACATAAATTAATATATTTTTTCTTGTTTGACGTAAAGCAAAACTTGATTTTAGTCTTTTTTAAATGCCTCAAATAATAATCGACCTTAAATATCGTGTGAGGTCAAAAACTTCGCATAACTTTTAGAATACCAAAGTTATTTCAAGGAAAATATAACATTATTTTGCTTTCCTAAATTATATATTTCAAATGTTATATTTAAAATGAATTCATAAGGAAATAAATAAACTATTTGTTTATAAATTAACAAAATAAACTCACATTGTTAAAGTATTGAGACACGGGCACTCACACGAAGCGATTGCACTGACTGAACTGAGACCGATACCGTTCCATTCACTCAACAACAGATGGTGAACGAATGAGTGAACGTTCGAGAATTGTACCCGCTGTTGAAATCGGTCTTATGCAAATGGTGTAAGACGCAAATTGACCGCAAAAATGTGTGGTGTGAAATACCCCTACTATGAGTTTGGTAAGTCGAAACGAACTCGAATTTAAAGTTGTATGTGGCTTAAAGTCACCATCACAAACATCTATATATGGGGTAGTAGCATAATAGTGGCATGGTACTTATAGCCTTCCTGAAAATTTGGGCTTATACACCCCTATTTTGAATTCGAGGTACTTAATCACACAGCTAATGTAAACGACGGGTGAAAATATAATAGTGAAGTTAGTTTTTATCTCTTGCTTTTATTTAAAAAGTTATGATAAGTCAAAGTTTTTCAAAATCCCGCCGAATTTTATTGTTATTCTACACCGAACAACCGGCGAACGCTGCGATACACAGCTGAGCGCGGTCACCGACCCGAGCTGTCACAGAATACTTGATAGCTAGTGTGCCGTCTGGTAATACGACATTTATTTGGTATTTTTTAAAGATAAGTAATCGACTATCTTTTTTGATATTTTTATTGGATATATGGATTCAGTTACTGCTACAGA
This sequence comes from Timandra comae, assembly GCA_958496195.1. Classification (NCBI taxonomy): domain Eukaryota; kingdom Metazoa; phylum Arthropoda; class Insecta; order Lepidoptera; family Geometridae; genus Timandra; species Timandra comae. Next base: position 495,791 of record OY292372.1, on the reverse strand, counting down.
TATTCTGATTTTAATAAGTCCCATCATTTCAAAATAAGGGTGTATAAAATAACACAATATATTTTTATGCGAACATGTTTTGGGCATGCAATATTTGGAAGTTTCATTAGTGATGTACGCGAAGGTTTTCTCGTAGCTTATCCTCAGAATTAATATTTTCCCTATAATAAACTTGTAGTATTTGTAAGATCCTCAAAGCGCCTTTGTGCTAAACCTGAATCTGCGGCAAAACTTACAAAAAAAACACAACTACAAAAATGCATTATAATTTGACATACAGTCGACGGAGTCCTGAGAAGGCAGTATAATCCTAGCAACCGCCAGGAGTATACTAGGGAGAACCCCGTGTAACCATGTGGCAGGGAAACCCCTGCCAGAAGAGGCGAGGCATACCCGCTAAAACCCCACTGAGTTTCCGCCTTCACACACCTAGTCGGGCCCCTTCTTGAAAAAGTTTTAATTATCATCTAACAAGTGACTTATAAGTGACTTCGCAGCCCATAGTAGGGGCTGTATTGCGTAGTTGTGACGCCGTACAAGTCAGCCTTGAACATATAGACACGCGATGGAAGGCAGTTCTACTAATAATATAAATGAGAATCTGTTGGTCTGCACTTCATTCACACAGACACTTAATAATAGATTGACGTAGTATTTTTTTCTTGCTATATTAGACCAAGAATAATGGTATGCGTTGTTAAATTATTTTCGACCTTCGACTCTCTGAAAATCTCTATCCCTACTTCCCTACTTAATATTCCATAACTCTGGTGGCTTGTTATTGGCTGTTTGTTATCTAGATCAGCGTTTCTCAAAGTGTGCTCCGCGGAACCCTAGGGTTCCGCGACACTCCTGTAAGGGTTCCGCAAGAATTTAGAAAACAAAAACAAAACTCCTCTCTCTGGTCGACCGTACTGACAAGACGTGGCGTTTTAGTTCCTATCGTATGCCATTTTATTATTCCGATTATACGTAACTAAGTACCTACCTATTATCCGTAATTTGTAACATACTGAGATTACAATACGTATAACAAATTAAATAAACTACACACATCGGCAAAATTAAAGGAACGTTAGTTTATTTGGTAAACTTTCGGATTTTTAGTTATAATGTTGTTTTATTTTTATGATTAAATATTTTATGAATGGATTTTTTAATAATAAACTTGTTTCATGGAAAAAAATAAGATTGATATTTTAAATATGTAATTTTACAAAACACATCGGTGATACCGGTGACATCGGTGATACCGGTAAGAGAACGCAGCATGGTGTTACGCACTATCGATTCGTTTGAATCCGAGTTAGCTGCGAGTATTCCATTGCTCTTTGGCATATCTTGAGCCTGGACTTCTGGGTCTCGGTCAGAGACCACGTCTGTGCACCGTAGGTTAGGACGGGCAGAATGCACATGTCGATTAGTCACCTTTTTAAGGTTATCGGTAAATCACCTTTCATATGCTCTTTCATGGACCAGTAGCTCTTCCAGGCGTTATCGATACGGTGATCGATTTCTTAGTCTTGTCTGTTTTCGAAGCTCACTTACTGGCCCAAGTAGATGTATCCATCGACATACTTTATTTTCTGCCCATCTACCACTACCCTACGTTTCGTGCCATTAGACATGACTTGTGTCTTTGACCCATTCATTTGAAGTCCAACCTCAAGATTTGCAGTGTTCAGTTTTTGGAGCATTCCTTGCAGTTCACGTGCTGTTGGGGCAAAATGGTTGATGTCATCCGCAAAACGTTAATTTGTCAGGCGTTTACTTCCGACGACAATGCTCCTTGAAGTAAACGAGCAAATTCGAGCTACTTGTTGGCTCACTTCGAGTTTCGGGGTTTTGTACGACCTTAAACCAAATTCATTTTCTCACTGTTCGTTCACACACACTGCGCACTTTCTCCAGGCGATTTCTGGTCTGAACAGCAATTTGACGACGATTTTTCAGTGTTTGTGTTATGAAACGGTCATCTATGGCGCTGGTTGCCCGATTTCTGCCTTGTCCTTGCCTCTGCACGTAAAAACCCGTTTAACATTGACCTTATTGGAAGACACGATTATCCAGTAATGTTTCCGAATTGAAATTGTCTTTGATTGAGGAGTGGTAGAATTTACCCCATGGGACCATACATGGCATCATTGGAAGCATGAATAAGCGTAAACAGACACCGCAATTATGTAAATTCGTTAATTTTGTAATATTCACTTAAAAAGTAATATATCAGAAACTTCTTAATTTTTTTCCATTAAACATGTTTATTATAAAAAATAATTCATTCATAAATATTCAAATAAAATCATAAAAATAAAACAACATTATAACAAAAAGTCCGAAATTTTCCCAAATGAACAAACATTCCTTTAATTTTGCCGGTGTGTGTGTACTTCAAATAGGGTTCCATCAAGTTTATCGCTTTCCAAAAGGGTTCCGTTACCAAAAAAGATTGAGAACCGCTGATCTAGATTATAAATATTTTTTTGTTAATAGCTGTAAGCCTCCCAAATAAAATAAATATTATAAATGCGAAAGTAACTCTGTCTGTCTGTCCGTTACCTTTTCACGGCTAAACTACTGAACCGATTGACATGAAATTTTGTAGAGGGGTAGCTTATGGTCCGGGAAAGAACATAGGATACTTTTTATCCTGAAATTCCCACAGGAACGGGAACTACGCGGGTGAAACCGCGGGGCACTGCTAAATGAATAAAGAAAAACATAAGCTATGCTCTACGACCGTCGTTGAACATAGCTTATGATGACGTTCTAAAATCTAAAAAGTATAAAACAAATATTTAAGATAAGACAATTCAAGTTGTTTTTAATTTTTATCTCAGTATCAAACCAGTTTTCCGAAAAAAAACTTCTTTTATATTTTGGCATAAGTATACTTAATATAAAATTACTGACAAATTTATGGTAATGGCCACGGAAAAAGAACAATCTTTATGGCAAACATCCTAGCTCAGTGCCAGCCGCATAATTTTAGTTATAAGTATATATGTATAACATAACATAACATAATCATTCACTACATCATCTCATTACAGTAACTGACCCCTAAGTTCGAAACTTGTATCTAGGGTATCAGAAACTACGCACACACTCATTCACACACACACACACCTAGACCGAGACAAACATTTGTGGTTCACATAAATATTCAGCCCGCGCGGGAATCGAACCCGCAACCTTATATATTTAATCTGTTTACATTTTACATACAAAAACACCTTGGTTGGGTCTAAAATTGACTTCAAAATAAGAGTCTCTCAAATTGGCACCAAACCATGTATTTTGCATAAACATAGGTAGTAAGTTTAACATTTATTGCGCGCGTGATGATCATACAAACATGTCTAAGATTAAACGATTTGATAAAGTTATTATGTTAAAGTATTACTTAACTCACTTACTTACTTACTTATCTACATCTACACTAATATTATAAAGAGGTTGTATGTTTGTAACGAATAGACCGAAACACTACTGTGCACATTTCAAAAATTCACAAGCTAGAAACATGGGCTATATTTTATCCTGGTGTGCCCACGGGAAAGAGAAAACGCGGGTGAAACCAGGAGCCATTGCTAGTCTAAATCTAAACTAATATTATAAAGAGGAAAGATTTGATTGTTTGTATGTTTGTTTGTAACAAATAGGCTCCCAAACTACTGGACCGATTTCAAAAATTCTTTAACTAATGTAAAGCTAATTTATTAGTGCGTGACATAGGTTATATTTTATCCCCGTATTCCCATGGGAATGGAAACTACTGCGCCGATTTCAAACCGGGTTTTGAAAAACTTTGACTTATCATAACTTTTTAAAAATAAGCAAAAGAAAAAAACTAACTTCATTATTATATTGTCATCCGTCGTTTACATTAGCTGTGTGATTAAAAGTATCTCGAATTCAAAATAGGGGTGTATATAAAACGCTTCCGTTACTGAGTGACGTACTGACTGACAGACAACGCACAGCCGAAACTACTGGTGGAAATTGTATTTGTTTGTTGGGGGGAGAAGGCTACCACTAAGAGAGGATTTTTGGAAATTCCCCCCCTAGGGGGAGAAAAGGGGGGTTAATTGAGAACTACGCGGGTGAAACCGCGAGGCGCTTCTAGTTTAAAATATGATTTAACAGAAACTCTACATAATATTATCTTTTAATTTATTTATTTATATAGAATATAGTTCAAGGTCGTCGAAATCGGGATTAACCGGTCTAAGTAGTATTTAATTTGACATAAAATTTCATGTACCTATCAGGAAACTCAAACAAAAACTTAATAAATATGCCCATATATTCATACACAAGCAGCGCCCCACAGTTTTATCCTCGTAGTTCCCGTTCCCGTGGGAATACGGGAAAAAACCTTCCTGGATAAATGAGCTATCTAACATTGAAAGAATTTTTCAAATCAGACCAGTAGTTCCTGAGATTAGCGCGTTCAACCAAACAAACAAACTCTTCAGCTTTGTATATTAGTATAGATACATACATTCATGCACAAACCTACCTAATGTATATCTCTAATCGAGAATCGAACCCGTATTGGCATAGCAGCCAGGTCTCAGTTTTTCAGGCTACTTGATCATGACCAACCTGATCAATATAACTTTTTTTTTTGATGTCCAGGGGGAAACGCATCCCCGCGCCGAAGCAGCGGGGTATGTGGGACTCGCCCTCCACCAAGATGGAGCGGTGGAGGTCCTACCCACTAAAACCCCCGGGGGCGACATCGCCAGGGCGCTGAGTGCCGGCGCAACGGTAAGCGGGCCGCGCATCCGCTACGCCGGCGGCAACCTGATCAATATACCTGGAGGTACGGAACTACCAACTTCGAATCCCGTGCGAAGTGAACATTGTACTGCAACGAGGTTCACAAATATTTAACAGTAGTAACAAGATGAAAAACATTTTTTTTTGTATTAAGCTTTGTTTACATTTGAGTTGTCTTCGTCAAAAGATAATGGGGAATCTACGGGAGAATTTAACCTATCCCAAGCCAGAGCACCTGCTAATTATATTAAAAAAATACATTTAATAGATACATTTAATATTAAGATATTAAAAAAAGGAATTTCTTAAAAATATGAATAAGTTGAGATAACACCTGAGTAAACTACATAATTCAAAGTGCAAACACAAATTGAAAATAATCGACAAATGCGACTAAATATCAGAAATCCTTGGAATAAAAATCAGCCAAGTCGAAAATTTAAAAATGTTCATCAATTATTTTTCAAAGATATTGCTACCTCTCAACCTCCTAATAACCTGTTACCACTTAAAAGCTAGCAAGGCACTTGTGACTCTTCTGAGTTACTTATTTGGTGTCCCGAAATCCAACGTCCAAACAAAACGGGGTGATAGGGGGTGTCCTGGTAAAACAAGAAAAAAAAAGGTAGCACTCCGGGAGTGCCGGCAGAAGTGAAAACTTCAATATTAACGTTGTGTTTAATTAAAATTCTTATGGTATCAAGAATATCGCGAGCAAAACCGCGGGTCACGATTAGTTTTACGCAATGTCACAATGACATTTGTTACGAGGATACCGCTGCAGCACACTCAGGCACGGTAGAAAGAGTGGGAGATACTAGTTCCTCTCCCTTCCCCTCGATCTTACGCTTTTTCGATCAGCATCACGTGACCCTGACGCGAGTTTGAAAGTTTTTACCCATACAAAAAAAAGTGCTCAGCGCCGCTAAAGAAGTTTTCACTTCAAAAATTAAGTCAACTATTTTAATAATATCCGCAATTTTATAATATTTGGTAAAAAACTTACAAGGGTTCACATTTTCAAGTAATAGAAGTGGAACAATATCCATTCACATAAAAGATGTCAGAGTAATGAGGTCACAAACATAAAAAGACCGAGTGTGGAGTTGTGGGACACCAGGTAGGAACGAAGTTACATAAATAAGCTTAGATAATATATGAAAGAATATTGGTCGTGATCCTTATTCTATGTAAGTAAATAAGTATTAATGTCAATTGTCAAAATAAGAAGAAAATAAATTCAAAAATAGAATCGAAAAAGTTAGCCAGAGGTAACCAACCTTTTTAATAATTATAAAATAAACGCGCGCTGTACGAAATTTGAAAAAAGTGTTGTGACAACTTTTCGTAAGATTTTTTTCCGTCCAGCCCCCTTTCGCAACGCGCGATAAGGAACTTCGTTCCAAAAAATACAACATTAACCTCATCCTTTTTAAAGTCGTTTTAAAAGTCGTACAGCTTAACCGAAGAGCCTTATTATGTCGCTTATAGTCTCTATTTTCATGTCGCTTACAAAATCCTAGTCACTATACACAGACCTTAACAATGATGTAATCAGCAGATATACTGTTTACAATAGTTTTGGTTCATTGCAAAAAGCGCCGCTCTTTGAAGTGGACGTGTCACGTGTGTACTTAAGTGATTATATAAATCAAAAATATTCATTTTTGAAACTAAATAAAAATATACGTAAGTAAATACTTATTTATTGAATTAATTTAATTGTAAAGTGATTATGTAGGTTTATCTCTAAGAAGGTGTGTTCCACAGTTTTCAAGCATTCAATATTTATTTATTTATTTATTTATTTTAAAACGGGCACACCAACAGAAAGGAAGTGTCTATATGTAACAAAATTCAGATGTACAAACCAATATTGTTATACAAATAATCAATGTTAAATTAATTTAGTTAATAAGTTCTATTGAATTAGGTAAAATTACCTGTAATAATAGAATTTATGTGTTTAAATGAATAAACTTCTGGGAGATGTAACTTTCGGTGAAAAAAAAAAAACATTCTTGGAACACGGTACCCAATGCTGAAAAGATCATTAAAATCCGTTCCGTAGTATAAAAGACTTAAACGAGAGCTTATACTATGTGAACATTAGGTGTTTTTTTTTATCCTATTTGTATTAGTCAAAGTAGTAGTTTTATTCGGTTTTTAGTTTTCCGTTTGACCTTAGACCTTACTTACCTTAGAACTCTAGTTGAGTCTTTCGTGCGTGTAATTTAAATAAGAATTCTGTGAAAGAAAAGTGATCTATAGAGAGATCTCCCCGTAACGACTGTTTATCTATGATGTTAGTACAACCGGCGACTTAGTAGGTGACGACTCATCCGCAAAATATCTTATCCTCGGATGAAACGTCCCTCTTTCAAATAGTTAGGGGTCGAATCATACGCAAAATAAAAATAGCAATTTACATAAATAGCAATTAGTACCTATGGTTGTTAAGTACTCATACGTTGTCACATAAATCGACGATGACCTCGATGGCAGAGTGGTCACCATGCCGGACTGCCATCCGTAATTTGCGGGTTCGATTCCCGTGCGGGGTGAATATTTGTGTAAAATACGAATATTGGTCTCGGTCTGGGTGTGTGTGTGAATGAGTGTGTGCGTAGTTTCTGATACCCTAGATACAAGTTACGAGCTTAGTTAGGGGTCAGTTACTGTAATGAGATGATGGAGAGATTAATGCTTTAATTATTAGCATATAATATGGATAAATATAGAGAGTAGACTTTGGACAGACAATATTTAAAAATGATATATTACCAGCTGTGTATCTCTAACAAGAAAAAAAACATAAATAAATACTTCGTTTTCGCACTAACTCGAGACATATGTATTGTGTGAGTAGTAACATAAGTAAAAACTATATAATAAATGGACATATTACGAGTATGTACTTTGAACGTCAGGTGTTGTTTAATTGTTATCATCAGTACGGTAATTGAAGTAATAAATGAGTGCTAATAAAACTACATATAAGGATTACTTACATTTTTAGTGACAATTCTGGGTTAAAAAGTTAGCTGAGTTGTAAATTTATTCTCATATCAAAACTAGTCGTAATCCACGGTTTCGTCTGTGATGTGTTGTGATACTAGTAGGTATAGCATACCTCAATAAATGGGCTATGTATTATTGTTAACTTATTATCGTTTCAAAATTATACTTTATGTAGTTAAGTTAGGATCACCCTAATTCAGGGTTGGCTCTTCGGTGGGCTCTTCGGTCGTAATATGAGCCGATGATGTGTAGTTAGGTATGACAGAACTCCGGGCCGCGGAAGACTGCAACCGCGCGCCCGTGGTCCCGGCCATAAGTGCGGTGACGTCACATTGGGGTTTTAGTCGGTAGGGCCGCCATCCGTCTGCTCCTTGATGGCGGCGAGTCCGACATACCCCGTCGCTCCCTTTACAAGCGGCGGGGACCCGACAAAAGGGTTTCCCCAATAAAAAAAAAAAAAAAAGGTATGACAGAACTATGATTTGCTATCTTGGAACCGATCTGTTGATTACAAGGGAGACAGTGGAATAGGAGGTGAATGGTGGAACTGTGGAACAGAGTTCCACAGTTCACTATAGTCCCTAGACTAATAGTAACTAATAGAGCTTAGGTTCGAATTAGTTAGCTTAGTTCGGTTGGAAGAGTCTGTTTTCAGAGATATTCAAACTACGTTTATTTATTTTTGCTTAAAATTATTGCCTATATTGTCGTTGCTACCCGGCTTATATTATTACTATTTCTTACAAAAATAAAATGTGCGAAAATACAAAATAAGTCTCCACGTGTAACTAGGTAATACTTGTTATTAAGTATTTTTAATTATTAAAACATTTTGCTATTTAAACAATTGCTTTTTTCTCGTTTGCATAATTTGAATAATAGATACTTAATATAATAAAAAATAATTTATTTCTGTAACTAAAATCATACATTTTGACATAATAATGTAGTTCTTAGTAATAATGGAAGGTAATTTTACATGCGTTGGGTTACACCTCTACAAGTGAAATTATAACATAACATAATCATTCCCTCCATCATCTCATTAGTAACTGACCCCTAACTAAGTTCGAAATTTGTACCTAGGGTATCAGAAACTACGCACACACTCATTCACACACACAGACCAAGACAAACAGGTGATAATCATGATTTATTTAAACTAAAGATTAATAAATTATAATAGTCGGATAAAACAAAGTTCGAAACCAATATTGACCTACATCATTTTTAACGAGTATATAATGTAGTATTCGTACGTATTAATTAATGATGCAAAACAATATGTAATATAAAAGTTTCAGTGACCCCAACCATCGGCAAGGGTTGAAGAAAAGAAGGCCCCCATATCTGTTTATATTAATATCATATTTAATTTAGTTAATTTTAATTGTTGATTTTTACAAAATAATTAAATATAATTTGTTTGTTTTTGTATTCCAAGTCTTATAATTTGTTTGACATTCACAAATGGTTCTTTAATAATGGATCAAGCAAAATTGTTTATATTTTATTTAAATTATTTTTGGTCCAGTGGCTCCCGGCTAAGGCCGACCCCACTACATTACCTGACCGATTTTTCGAGAATTAGATGTGCCCCGCGGTTTTATCCGCATAGTTCTCGATCCCGTGGGATTTTCTGAATAAAACATTGTTAGTATAGTTTTATTCCATAAGCTACCCCTGTACCAAATTTCAAGTCAATCTGTTCAGTAGTTTAACCGTGAAAAGGTAACAGACAGAGTTACTTTCGCATTTATACTATAGTAAGGATAATGATTATTATTTATCCCAACGGCTGTTTATTCGTAATTTAGACTCAAAGAACTTGTTATTAGTAGTTTTTTGTAACATTAGCTTAAACTTGTTTGAGTCTATTCAAAGTCTACCTGTGAAAATAAGGCCTAAATGCGTTGTTTTTTAATTTGTTATTACAAGTTTTATACCTTGCAATGTTGGTAGGCAAATATTTTTTATGAAATTTGGATTTGAATCATGGATTACAATTTTTATACGCGTGCAAAGCCGGACTTTTTGATGGTCCAATAACAAAGATTTTTAATCTAAACTAATATGTATTATAAAGAGGAAAGATTTGATTGTTTGTTTGTATGTTTGTTTGTAACGAAACTCCTGGTTCGATTTCAAAAAATTCTTTCACTATTGGAAAGCCACATCCCGGAGTGTCATTAGGCTATATTATATTTACGCGGGTGAAACCGCGGGGCGCTGCTAGTTTAAATAATCAAAAGGTTATTATGTAATGAAACAACTAGTATAATTAAAATTTCAGTACAGAGTTTTTGTATGTTACTTTAAATTTAACATAGGTACAGACGGATTAAAAAAAACCTACATGATTCTGACTACTCATTCATGTCAATTTTTTGTGTTACATTATATCCGTATGTTTAGGTACATAAGTAAGTAGCTTTGTTTAATAAGTTTGATTTATTAAAACGCAATTATAAGTTCTTTAGTTTAAAAAAGACCTCTTTAAAAGATAAGTAAGTAGATCTGTACGATCCCAGAATCAAAGATCTCTTTAAAGTTGTTTACTGACTACAATGAGGAGAAAAATAGGTGTTTTCACCAAGCATTTTAAATTTGAATTAAGTATGTTATATTTACAACAAGCGGGGCGCCACGGTTTTAAGTACGTTCCCGTAGGAATATGGGGATAAAATTATGCTAAAAACCTTCCCACTAAATCACTCTATCTATTAAAACAAACCGCATCAAAATCCGTTGCGTAGTTTTAAAGATCTAAGCATACATAGGGACAGAGAAAGCGACTTTGTTTTATACTATGTAGTGATTGATTTAAGAATTTTGTGATCATAGACCTTCCCAGTGGGTGTTTTGTGTATGCCATGTTATAACTGATTAAACCAAACGGTTATAAGTACTTTTTGATTACTTCAACGTCCGTCTATCGATCGTGTTAGTACGACAACCTAGATCTTAAAGCGGAACCTTTTGAAGAACTGGATAAGAATCAAAATATGATAAGTAGATGAAAAACGAATCAAGTCATAGTTGTAGTCGAAATGTAGATCCAAAGTTTATTTTTAGCTATAATTTTGTTTAAATTGCCACGTACGTACGTATTTTATACAAAAAAGTTCAGGGTCAAATTAATCGCAACATAATTTTGTCGATAAAAAAATATATAAGTATTACTTAATAATATTATACTAGATCCGACCTGCGTTTTAACTTGTTCTATAATTAGCTCATAGTGTGGGATTAAAACTATGTTATTGACTCAATCATAAACTATTTTTGAAAAAATGATGCTGATTCTGTATCAATATGAAATAAGAACACATTTTCTCAAATAGCTATACTTACAAGTAATTTTTAGTCATAGAAGAACCAAAGTTTATCAGCCTGTAAGTTCCCAAAACATATTTATGTTTTGGGAACATAATCATTCACTACAATCATCTCATTACAGTAACTGACCCCTAACTAAGTTAGAAACTTGTATGTAGGGTATCAGAAACTACGCACACACTCATTCACACACACACACACAGACCGAAACAAACATTTGTGGTGGTTCACACAAATATTCACCCCGCACGGGAATCCAACCCGCAACCTTACGGATGGCAGTACGCCATGGTGACCACTCCGCCATCGAGGTCGTCAAAAGCCTCTCTCATTGATAATATAAATACAAAGGAAAGAGGAACGTAGAATCACAACGCTTACCCAATGCATATTGATCATTTCAAACTATCGACATTTACAAAATACCAAACACACATCACTCGTAACTCTAATATCTTCAAAATATTCCAGAGAATGCCGTCAAACATTCCTACTCCCATCACCCTGGAAGAGGAGTACAAGAAGAAGACCTTCATCACGCCGCAGGACATCGCCAAGCTGAGGAGCTGGATGGACACGCAGCCGCATCTACCCGCAGAGCACATTACAGGTTTGTTATAACCAGAAGAACCACATGTATAATGCTTTAGTTGAACTTTGGTGGATGAGGACCCATAGGATTTCAATGATCATAAATAATAAGGAATTCTATGAGTTAATTTTACACATATCTCGGCTCCTATTTGTGGTATGCAATGTGCCACTAGACTACCTCAGCTTTCAGTCAGTAAGTATACATATTTTGATGTTCTTCAGATAAGCCATCATCAACTCCTGACCCAACTGTTGAAGTTTTTTGGGGTATTACACGCTTTGTTGGTCCGCGTCCGTCGTGAGGTTTATTTTTCAGGATATCCCAAACTAAGTACTCTATCTAATCATACAAAAAATATAAAATTTGCCAATACAAAAAAGAAACCCAGATTCAAATCTGAATAAAACATTTCAAACCACATACAACACTGACCTTGGTATCATCAACGCAGCGTTTATCAGCCCGCCTAGTGTAATAGGTACCTGCCGGGCGCAATTAGCTAAACTATCAGGAAACTGACCGAGTGTACGTAATCATAATCACACAGACCTGAGTGACATTGATACAGGTAGTTTTAAACAGATATTTTACTAACTCATGCTGATATGGCAGTATCGGGCTAGGTATTTATACAGCTAAGCAGTTCTTTTGTTTGGTCCGAAGCGTTATCTCGGTGATTACTGGTCCAAATTAAAAAGATGCTAGCTGTGCCCCGCGATTTTACCCGCACAGTTCTCGATCCCGTGGGAGTTTCGGGCTAAAACTTATAGCCCATATTCTTACCCGGGCCCTAAGGTACCTTTGTACCGAATTCCAAGTCAATCGGACCGTGCAAAGGTAACAGACAGATAGATAGACAGAGTTACTTTTATCGCATGTATAATACTTATAGTAAGGATTTTAATGTTGGATAGCGCATTAGGAGCGGAGCTAACAATGCTAGGTTGAAAACCTTTCTTATTAGCACAGAATTTTTCGAATAAAATTGAATTTGGATGCCAATTTTAGCCATACATTATTGTAATGTTCAGACTGTATATAGCAGTTTTTAATTTTATGATAAAATTATGATTCAATCATTTTTATCAGACAAACGGTTGACAATCATCGATATTATTGTAATGGATATAACAGGAAGTTGATGGATATCTGCGGTAAAATCATTAAATATGTACCTACACCTATAATATTGTTATACACCCAGTCTAGCCGTTTTTTTAAAAGTATTTCCATTATTATCACTGTCAATTGCTGAAAAACCTAATTAAAATCAGTAGCGTAGTAAGATCTTATCGTAGCATAGAGAGGGAAAGACAGCGGGAAGCGACTTCAATTATTTCTTCTTATTCTTTGAATTTGCTAATCTCAGGATTTTCTTACCCAATGTGTAACCATGCCCACGGGACAAAGATGCCAGAGTACCGGTATTAATACAAGAGATATTTAGTTATCTACTAAGTCTTAGGCTTGATCGCTTCCCATTAGAAAAGTTACAGTCAAGTGCAAGTTTTAAAGCTAAGCCATGTATCCACTAGGGGACAAATGGAGCAACATGTTGCGGAACATGTTGTTCAACAACTACGTAGAACATGCCCCCGAACATGTCGAGGAACACAGTGTTGGCCACACTAGTCAGTGTTTATATAAATGTCGCCCGAGGAGGTTATGGCTATCCCGCGTGACGTACAATGTTGCGGAGCATGTTGCGGGTCAATATGCAACGTTGCAGACTCACGTAAATTTTGTGTTGCGCGTCGTGTTGCAAAATGTTCCCTGGTGGATACATGGCTTTAAAGAAGTACCAGCATAATTGAATCATCTACTTACACTAGATTACGAAGCATCCTTAAAAGGTGGCCATTGACAAGACAATTGATCAGTTGTACTGGCGTACATCCAAAAATAGTGGTCAATCACCGGAGCGATTCCAGTGGAGAAATCTAGTTGGCCTAAAACTTTTGGTGTGACGGCACAGTTTTATGGACTGATCAGTTCAACCGACTGGCCACCTTTACACTTCAAAGCCACCTGCTTCACTAGTTAATATTCACAGCACACACATTATAATGTGGTCTCGTTTAAATGACATTATTGTTGTAATAATTGTCGTTAATAAGTTCTAATATCTGTTGTTATATCATTATACTCGTTACTTTGAATTGCTGGTTGCATTGTTTGGTATTATTTATGATAGTTCAATTGTTTGTGAGGGTTGATACCTATGTGTTGATACTTACCTATTTATTAAGAGGATCGTTTTCTTATACAAAAAGGTGTGTTCACTGTTCCATGTAATTCAATAAATAAGCTGTGCCTCGCGGTTTCACCCGCGTGAATCCCCATGAGAATTTTGTGATAAAAGTATCCTATCCTATGTGTTATTGGAACCTGGTTATAAGGAACATCTGTACCAAAGTTTTTGTGTGAAAGAGTAACAAACATCCAAACTCACAAACATACAAACTTTCGCATTTATAATATTAGTAGGATTATAGTTACTTGGTCTGTAAGATCTGGCTACAGGGCAAAAGCCACTTTCTCACCGTAAAATAGCAAATAGGTAAGCATCGCTTTTGCATCCAAAGATTAGTAGTTCTGTTCTACAGGTACGTTCAGCCATAAGTTTGAAATACCCTAGCCATACTTTGGCAGAGATTCTCAGACAGTCCTAGTCCTTAGTTCCAACAATGCATACGAAAATTATGCAGAGATTAGTTGCAGCCTTATCCGCGTTTTTTTCTTTCTTAGCGGATGCCTACGTCAAATTGAAATTCTTTATTGCATTTACGTCTAACTGTGAGTCGAACTTCAGTGACTTGAGCTGTGATATATCAGCCAATTATCGTAGCCTAATTTATAGGTCTTACCAATCGTGGTCACGAGAAGACTAACCTTCTTCTCGTGACCACGATCGGTGTAACCCGGTCGAAACGTAGAGGTAAATAATATTAATGTTTTACGCGATTAAGACCTGTAAATTATGCAACGATGAATTCCGATCGCGAAAGTTTCAAAAGTGTATCAGCCAATCAGCCAGTCAATAAAGACCTGCAAAATAACCATCATAATCCTTAATTTTCCAGACCTAGACCTGATCCTCACCTACCACTGCTGTAACCGAAGCTCGGAGGTGTCCAAACAAGTGCTGGACCTGCACTACACGCTGCGGACGCTGTTCACCAACCTCTTTAAGAACAGGAGGGTCGATGACAAGGCTCTCAAGATCATGAAGTATTAGTGAGTATTCAGATGAAGTTAGTTATTTAGATAGGGCTGCAGAGCAACAGTTATGAATTGCGAAGAGGTTATTAAAGAAGACTTAGCTTATCTTCTTTCGAATGCCTGAAATATTAGCCGAGCAATTATCCCTTCGTCTTGTGTGCATAGTGCATAGAAAAACATGTTGTAATCTTTAATCGTTCATGCTGTTGACGCATCGACAAAAGACTTCAGAAAAGAGGGTTGTGATTTTCGAAGATTTCTTTGATACACCCTAATCTAAACAGCTTTATCGATTTCGGCAAATAAGATGTTAGAATTTGATATTTGTTTGGACTAAGTATACTTTAAAGGTCAAAAGAGTCACAGTATGTTTCTTTGTATGTACGTACCTACTATCATCTGTGTGTTTGTCAACAGTTTGCTAACCCTCTGTGAAAAGCGCGCCTTCGACGATTCCAAGGTGTACTACGGCCGGTTGATGGACTACGATGCTAAAAACTTCGTGTTCCATGAAGCTATCAGGTAAATTATAAGTTACTAGATACGCCCCGCGTTTTTACCCGCGTGAATCCGTAGCTCGTAGTATCATACAATCTCGGTAAATGTCACCATCGTGTGTTAAAAAATAAGTAAAAACGCCATCTATTGGTACGATTTGTGACTACAAAAAGTTAATTATAAAACATACGATTACTTATACAAATTCTATACGGAATTTTGGGATAAAAAGTATTCTATGTGTTATTCCTAGTTATAAGAATATCTGTACCAAATTTAATCTAAATCGGTTCAGTAGTTTTTACGTGAAAGAGTAACAAACATCCAAACTCACAAACTTTCGCATTTATAATATTAAAGTAGGATTTATTTAAGTACTTAATTTAGTCGGACAAACGGCATTTACAATAGAATTGTTTTTGAAAACCTGTTATTACATTAAAAGTTTACCTGTTTATAATTTAATCAAAATCAGTCACGTAGTACTTGCGTGATAATATCAGAATAGGTACATATTTAAAGATCTAGTCTATCAATGTTGTGGCATTTTTATTTTCCTTATGGTAAAGATGTATGGAATGTTATATCATTGTACAGAACCACAAATATTTGTCTCGCTCTGGGTGTGTGTGAAATTCACACACACCCAGACTGTGAATGAGTGTGTGCGTAGTTTCTGATACCCTAGCTAGATACAAGTTTCGAACTTAGTTAGGGGTCAGTTACTGTAATGAGATGATGGAGGGAATGATTATGTTATGTTACGTACAGGTCAGTGCTGATGACGATAGACCTGTGGCAGTACGTGGAGGGCTCGTGGCCGGGGTTCGTGATCGTGATCGACTTCGACCGCGTCTCACTGTCGCACATCACAAGGCTTGACGTCACCACCGTGCAGCAGTTCCTCTATTACTTACAGGTGAATATATACCAGGGATTTTGGATGGGAATGATCAGGGTTTTGATTACCAATAGCCTTCCTTGATAAATGGGCATTCTAAACACCGAAGCTACAAATGTCAGATAACAAATGTGTCTAAGCAACAATTTTTCCCATACATTTGTCGAGAAGCAAATGTGTCTTCGGTGTGCGTAGTGTGTAGGTAAATGTATGGGGGCAGTATTGTTTCTCGCCACATTTGTTACTTGGAAACATTTTGCTGTTTCGTTGTGCGGCCTGTTTTACTCTATAAGGTCCATCCAGCCTTTCACCCCATCTCGGAACATCTGCCACCAAGTTCTTTACTGCAATGGCCTCTCTGGCAGACCTTTAGCCGTCTCCGTACCGGTGTGGGTCGCTGCAAGTCTAACTTGGTGAAATGGGGTTATTCCAGTAAGTCTAATAGCACTGTGGTGCTCCAAAGCAGGATATTTACCCACTTACTGTCGTGCCTGTTGTGCCCTTACACCTGCACATGTAGACCTGATGGAGGCAAATGGCGCTGGTGTAGAAGTAGCTGAGTTTTGCTCTGGAAAGATTTTGTTAAGGATTTATTTAGTTTGTGACACGAAAGAAGAAGTATGTTATTTGACTAGTAAAATCATTATCTGCCCCCCAGGAAGCAATGCTAGTGAAGCTGAAGGGGCTGCACTTCATCAACGCGCCCTCGTTCATCGACAAGGTGATGATGATCCTCCGCCCCTTCATGAAGAGGGAACTGCTGGACATGCTGCGGATACATCAGGTGAAGTGTAACTGAGATAGAGACTAGAGCCATAGGGCTTGTTTCAAGCAGTGACGGATTTACCATAGGCTGGAAACTAGCAAATTTTAAAGGGGCGATTGGCATATTTGGACGCTGTCCCCCAGACATTACTATTAAAAGTACCTACATAAATAAAGTTTGAAACTTTTATTTTAATCAAGGCGATTTGGCAAACAGAAAATTACTTCAGCAGGGGCGACCTAAAACTAAACCTAATAGGAGCAACATTGTAAATCCACCACTGCTTCTAGTACTTCTTTCTCCTAGTTTCATATACCGTTTCCTTTCATTGATTGATTGTAATTCTTCCTTTCCTGTAGGTGGGGTCGGACTCCCTGTACCAGTACATGGCGCCCGACACGCTCCCCACGGAGGAGGGAGGGAAGGGCGTGCTCAGCTTTAAGGAGGCACAAGGTGAGATTGGATTTTTTTTTGAGTAGATTATTTGTCAACATGAACATAAAACAGCCTATGTAACATTGGTAATGTTAAAACTGAGATGAATTGTAGATTATAGTGTTTCAAATATCTTAAAAGCCTGAAATGAAAGACACATTTGTCAAGGTCGAAGAGCTTTTAAGACACGAAGTTTTATAATAAGCACTAATAAAGTTGCTACAAAAATAAAAAAGTATATTCTTTCAAATCTAAAACATCGGACCATTATAACCTTTGGTTTTTTTCTATTCCATGCTCAAATTGCTCAAAATAACCTTTTCTTTCCCAGCGGAAGTAATAGAGCGGTTCCAAGCGTTCTCCGATTACTTCGACAAAGAGAACAACAAGCGAGTGACGGAGTGCAGGCGGCCGGGCCGGCCCAAGACCATCACCGACATCTTCGGGGGGATCGAGGGCTCTTTCAAGAAGCTCGATATTGATTAGAGATGGAAAGGGTAGGGGTGTGCTAGTTGTTGAAGTTTATAATGTAGGTAGTTACCAAATTAGAATTGAATAGTACTTACCTTATACCCTATTTATACTATACTGCAATGAGCAGGAAAGTGGGCAGCGGCATAGTGTAAACGGTCACTCGTGCTGCTACTCGTCATGCCGCTGCTCCTGCCCGACGCTCCCGCGAGTGTCGGTTTTTCGTGCGGAAGTCAAAGGAGGGAGAGCGAGAGAGAACATTATACGCTATTTCACTCAGTCCTCACGTACCAAGTGACATACATGTAACGGCACCGGCATGACGAGTAACTGTTTACACAATGCCGCTGTCCACTTCCCTGCTCATTGCAGCATAGTGTAAATAGCGTACTGCCGCGCAAGTAATTTGGGAAATATTTCCGGCAGCGCGAGTAGCAGGAGCATAGTGTAAATAGGGTATTAAATGTTGTGGTATTTTAGATTAAAATGTAGAATTTTAAGTATGTTTTTAGAAAATGTTGTTATAAAATTAGTAGCCAGAAACTAGAAATCTCTGAGTAGAAATTATTTTTTCTCAAGTAATAATCAAATGGTATTTGTATTTCCCCTAGGACACATAATTAATTACGCAGGTATTGTCAACTATTGGTTCATTGAAGAAATTTAGGGAAAAATCTTCTTTTCTAAGTCGGTCTTATTTGCGTTACATTTTAAACCTAGTTTAACAAAACCTGGTTTAAGCATTTGACACTTGTCATTCAAATCTGTCACTTTAGTTCTTTGAAAGTATTCAAAATTGAACTTAGATGTTTGTAAAACCTGGTTTAGTGCTAATACAGACTAAAAATGCAACGCAAATAAGGTAGTGTGTTTAAAAAGGTTTGGACAGGGTTTGTGCTACACTATAAGTGAAGTATTTCTATGTATTACACTAGGGTATAAGTCACAATAAACTATCTAATATTAATTTGTAAATAATAAATGAAATACAAATGTTTTTCTGTGATTTCGAAGTGTCTTTTTAATTTACTCACTTTAGAGGTGGTGGTCCTCAATTTTTACTAAAATTAATGCTATATGAACTCGATACTACTAGTGCCATCTATGAGGAGTTTTGGACATCAAATTTAAACCTACAGAAGCTAATCTAAAATACTATAACCCGACCTTTCCTATTATATCCCCTGAACTTGTGTGCATCCAGTCCTAGGGATCACATCCATCTATCGAAAAGAAAATTAATCGAATTGATGACTAATTTTTTCAACTGGACACGGTAGAATAAATGTGAATTCATTGAATTTTGGAATATCTTAATAGGATACAGTAAATAAAATGCGGTATAATTTTAATAGTAAATATATTTCATAGAAACATACCCACTGTTACTCTTAAACCATAAAAAATGGAATAACGACCGGCGTCACCCGCTCTGAAACAATACAATTATAATTATTAGTCAATTATTAAAGTAGTAATGAATAATATTGAGAAATAATAATAATTATTCACAAAGAAAGGTTTTACTATGTGGTCCAATTACCCTTCCATATAATTTTAAATACTTTTAACACGGAATGAACAACACGACTGGGTTTTCATAAAATACGAATCAGTTCGCGAAAGTTATAATGTAGATGTGGCTTAGTAGGGAGCTAAAGAAATTTTATTTTGGTAGAATAGTTTTAAGTATTTACAAATAAAAATTTCAAATGACATTCTACCTCTTCCTTATAATACAGAGAAGTGTAATATAAATAAGTTAGCTATGTACCTGTACTTAAAGCATCTAGTCAAAGAGTCCGAAGCCCATGTCCTCGTCTTCAGACTCAGACTCCTCCTTCTTGGCCTCTTTCTCTTCTGGAAACACAATAATAATACAAATATATTAGTAAAATATTAATTAGATGTAATAATGGTAATGTTTGTGGGGTAAGTAGATCAGGTAATGTGGTAACAGCACTGTTCTGTCAGTCGAAAGATGGTGTTGATTTGTAATCATCATTTAAAACTTTAGTAAAAGAATAGGATGGGTGTTTCCTTTTCTCAAGTTCGGTGAGGAGAAATAGTCACCACACTTGTTCATAACATGGTATATACATTAATAAACTTAGGGTTTGAACCTGGGACTTCCAGCATTTGCTAGTAAGCCCAAAAACAGACTTTTCTCTCCTTCCAATACCTATACATAAACAGCCGTTGGTTTCATAACAAATGCTTTTGAAACCAATCTGGGATTGAACCAGACACTTCTTACACCTTATTTATCACTTCACTAGGTTATAAAGCTGATCTGTAGCAACTTGAACTACAAATGATAGCTTTCCAGAGCCACCCATTACCTTTCTTCTCCTCAGCAGCGGCGGCGGCGGGCGCAGCACCCGCCGCGGCGGCCGGGGCGGCGCCTCCCGCCGGCATCGACGACAGCTTCTCACGACCTACAGAATGATATTACAGGTTTAGAAATACTGTTCATTTGAATTAGTGGGTGGTTAGTTAGGTAACCGGTGGGGTCAGTTTGTGATTGTACAGCAGCGGTCGTCAGACGAAAGATGGTTAGGTTTTATATCATCATTTAGGTGGCGGTTGTTGATTGAAATTATGTATTAGCTAAGTAGATAACTAGTAGTAGATTTGATAGTGTTTTATTTAATAGGAATATTTGCTTTAGTAATAATTTTGTATGTAAATGTCTTCAGTAGTTTACTATGACTCAAAGCTTATGAGGAAAACTAAAGTAAGTATCCATTTATAGAAATTTGTATACATTCGCAAGTTATTTTCAGTAGCTAGCGTAGTAAACTATTAGTTGAGTTTGAAGAATACATAATTACAGGCAGATAGTTACTATTAAAACAACAACCATGTAAGATTTTAAGAAAGTTTTGAACACTTAAAAACAAATATTATTCACCGATCTACACCTTAATATCAAATAATCAAAGCTCACCAGCAGCGATGAGTTCCTCAACGTCCTTGCCGTTGAGTTCAGCGATGACCTTCTTCAGTTTCTCGCCGTCCGCCTCAATGCCCACCGAGCTGAGGATCTTCTCGACGTCGGCAGCGGCTGGGGCCGCCTTCCCTCCCAGCACGGCGAGCAAGTACGCGGCCACGTAACGCATTCTGGAAACATTATAGGATTAATAAGTAAAGGAGATATTAAGATAGGTACTAGAAAAATTGTAACGTTTTAGTGAGTGTTTGGCAATGATACCACATGTTGAGTTTATAGGCATGGCGTCTAACCTTTTGGTTGATGTGTTGCAGTTAAAAGAAGGTTATTTATGGATTTAGCTTCTACCTTTTGACTATCACTTGGTAAGGATTGGCTACAGTTCCATAAACAGAAACTTTGTAAGTAAATAGAGTTCTTACACATCTTGAACTTGCATTGATATGAAGTTTAAAAAACAATTTGAGTAAATTAAAACCTTAATAACGAATAACTATCATGAGAATACCTGTAATAGCGTGGAAATGAGGTTATGTGGACATGTAAACATCATCTTTACAAACCTTCGAAATTTAGTTATTTACCAATACTTTGGAGTGAAATAGTCGTCCATAGGTATATTATACTTACTAGGGTCATAGTTTGATAAATAAATTAACAATTTTAAACAGAGAATCAACAATGTTGCCGAACACCCATTGTTAGCGCGCATTTTCGATCCAAGTTAATCTCACTAAATAATGCCGGAATTTCACAATAATTCATCTCCACAGCCATTACAATGATTTCACAATAAATATACACAAATATTTTCAATAAAACACTTACTTTTAAGTCGTATCGACGCGAAACGTGTAATGCCGAAAATGAAACGTTCTTCTTGAACAAAATGTCAAGAGGAAAGAGAACGAAACGAAACAGGGACAGAGGGCGCTGTAGCGATTATTATGACAGTGACAGCAAATGGTAAATAGACGTTTGACGTTCCTGGCAATTTGTAATTTTAATCGATTCAATAGTGTAGTCGATTATTAAATTTTAGTTGATTTTAATTCGATAGGTAATATTTTTATTCGATGTTAGTAGCTCAGTATTTTGTATTCAGTGTGTTTTTTGCATTAATTAATATTATAAAATTTCGTAACTATTTTCTACATTCTTCAAAGTTTGTTTTGTATTTTTCTACTACTCCACTTCTAAATAAATAGTTTCTGCATTTTGAAAAGTACTTCACTTACCAACTCTAGGTACTCCTAATCATCATGAAACAATGAGATATTCTAACTAAGTTAACTATCTGGCAATGAAAGTCCCGTCAAAATCAGTCCGGCCAAAAATATATTACACTGCTTGCAAACAAACTCTTCAATTTGTAAAATTAGCATTACAATACAATACGTTCACTAAGACCAATACATTTTACACCAGTTAACTAAATCCGTAAATCAAGAAATTGGCACGCAGTATCAACAAGGCGTGAGAAATAGAATTGTTCCCGTCGTCAATCGACCAAGGAAATGGGATTCCATCGTGTCATCACCCCGTTTCATGGCTCGAATCATGCTCAGCGTTGAATAATGGCCGCGTTCCATTCACAACGCTCTGGAGGGAAATCTAGTTTTAGTTGGTACAAAAATCACACGAAACAAATTGAACGTTTGTTTTTTGATATTTTATCCTTTGTTTTGTTGTTTTATGAGAGGTTTTAGTATTGTTCGAAGATTTTTTCGGTTTAGTATTTTGTTATTATTTGCTTTGAGTATTTATCACATACTAGTTGTGCTCCGCGGTTTTACTCGTGTTAATTACTTCTGCTTTTATTGATCGTAGCTTGATGTTGTCTAATTTTCGATAATCTATTCGAACCAGTAGTTCTCGAGATTACTGTACTCAACCATACATACAAACACACTCTTTTTAAGAGCTTTTTATTCAATAATCATTTCACTGTTGGACAAAGCTTCCATAATAATAAAACTATTTAGTACTTACTTACTCAATTCTTGTAGGTATTTAACAAAACATTATTATTAAGTAATTAATAATGTTTTGTTACATCTAAAATAAACATCCCATCGCCTTCTTTATTTATTTATATTATTTCAAAGGTAATTATTCGTTGTGGCAGTCGCCGGCCCCTCGCGCGGTGCCAACGCCAAGATATTTAACTGTCAATTTGTATCACAATGTAAAAAGCCGATCCAATGGAATTAGTTTTACGATAAATATTTATGTCACAATAACAATTGAGGAATACTGATTATTTTGAAGATAAATTATGATTATAACTGAAGAAGTTGTAGATGCTGGTTGTATTCATTTTAGAATTTTTAACCTGTTAAAAAACTAGGAGAAAACTTTGCTTGTAAGTAGTGTCATAAAAAATGTGGACATAAGTAGATCTTTGTAAAACTATTAAAGTGTCTTATGCATCAGAAACTACGGTCAAGTATACGCATCTAGATATACGTACAGAGATAAAACATTTGTAGAACTCACAAGTATTAACTAACTTATGACAAGAACCGAACCCAGACCTTATAGTTTGGTAGTTCCATGTGGTATTTGGCTTACTTACTTATCTAGATCGAAACTAGAGTTCAAGAAAGTCTCGATAACAGCAAAGCTAATAAATCAGCTCTAAGTATATTTATTTGAAGACCATTGCTTATTGCTTCCAAGAGAGAAGATACAGGTAATTATTACAACTTGTTAAAATATTACCATTATTACA
Source organism: Timandra comae (assembly GCA_958496195.1). Classification (NCBI taxonomy): domain Eukaryota; kingdom Metazoa; phylum Arthropoda; class Insecta; order Lepidoptera; family Geometridae; genus Timandra; species Timandra comae. Next base: position 472,068 of record OY292372.1, on the reverse strand, counting down.
TATTTTTTCATCTTTTTCATAAGCGCCCGTAACTATTCAGTCCAATTTCTGTGACTTTCTTCCTATAAAATATTGTTGGCCATTGTATATCGGAGGCCAAAATCTTCAAAATACAGATACAGTGTACTGCGCTCATCACCCCGAGACATCAGTTGGTGAGTCTCCTATTACAGACACAGTGTACACCACTGTACTGCGCTCATCACCCCGAGACATCAGTTGGTGAGTCTCCCATTATAGACACAGTGTACAACACTGTACTGCGCTCATCACACAGAGACATCAGTTGGTGAGTCTCATGTGCTCAGTAATTTCACTGACTACATTGTCCTTCAAAATGGAACACAGTAATGTTTTCACAATATTATTTGGCAGGAGAAGAAATCGTCCTGCACGAGTCTTTCTGCAGCCATATAATACCTGGTCCTACAAGATTTTTCGCCATCGTCCCATAGTCCTCAAATTTACAGTAATGTACATAAAGGCACGTATTACACGTAAAGTTTACGGCGCGCGGTCCCCGGCAGCCGTTACGGCGAGTATTCCAAAAATAAACTGGACGGCGCACAATAAAAACTAAAACTGATACGCAACCGACGTCGCATGCGCAACTAATATTAGAATAGACAAAGATCGGGGAGTTAGATGGGATTTTGGTTTTGCCTAATAGATAAGGCGTTGGAAATTGTTGAAAAAATATCAAACGCGTCAAAATACAGCTAAGTATTAGGTACTAGACCATATTCATTTGATTTATAGTTCAGATCTTTTTCTGACCAGAAAAGTTTTTTTGGATATTCAAAGTGCCCCGTAAATTGCAATTGCATAAAGTTGCTATGTTTGTATCACCAAAAACCGATAATATGTGGGTAGCTTATGGCAAAAGAAAATAGTACTAAAAAAAGCGGGTAATACCGCAGAACACCAATAATATCGTGTTAATTATAATACTAGATCGTAGTCAACGTAGCACACTGTCTGTTTTGATATTAATAATCTTTGGTAACATATAAACCAACCTCGTTACAGTTCATTTTATTGGTTAGTCGGCGCACGCGCGGATCAATAGAGCATTCCGCCATTTCACCTGTCAGTGCATTACAATTCAATTTCAGAATACACACAATTCCAACGAAAACATTTTCGTAAAAAGTTTTCACATCTATTTCAAGTGTTCAATAAAGTTGAATAATCGACTAAATAATCGGAATAGTGGATTGCGATCGTTGTATAAATTCATCGATTGTTTTTTTTTTTTCAAATATTGTTTACGGTGGCCGTTCTAGATTTTTAAGTTTTTGAATTTGGAACAATTTTTTTTTCAAGGTGAGTTCCTTTTTTTTTATTTTGATTAGTTTTAAAATTTGAGAATTAAATTATCTTTGGCGTGTTATTTTCTTAAACATAATTAATTAGTTCGAAAAAGTGCTTGATGTTTGAAGTTAAAATACATAATTAAGTAATTTCAAGATTAATTGGCGGTAAGTTGAACATTTGATTAATTCGCGTAAGAACAATAATTTTATTCAAACAAATGTTTATTCATTCATTACGAAAGATATTTATTCTACATTATTTACGTTAAGTATCGACCTAATTATCTAAATTAACGTTTTAATTGGTGTAATGATAATCCTTTGAAACAATTAATTCTAAAATTATCTTAGGACTCAAACTTCAGTTGTAAGATACTAAGACGCTATGATTCTAAGGAAAATGCTGTTTCAAAGTTTCGAAGTTAATTCAAAGACTATAGAACTGTTAGGATAAGTCTAAATTTTAGTTGGATTCTTGGGATAAAACATTTTGGCGGCAAAAATAGGGGTTTTAGTGAGTCGACGGTTTTATGTTAAGAAAATTGTGGTAACTTTTGACGAATCACGCTTCTACGGGCAGGAGCGTATCTGGGGGCACGGCAGTGCCCCCCGCCAAGTCGAGCGCGAAGCAAACACTGCCGTACCATCCTTTACAGGAACCCTTTCGCCGCATTTTCAGGCCCCTATTTGAGAACCTCTGGATAAGCCCAGAACGCTGAAATTTTCGTCATCCAGTAAGCTATACAATCACATACTTAAAATAAAATTTCAAGTCTGTAGGTCATTTAGTTCCGAAGTTAAGCGAATGCAAAGTTTCGTATTTATGACAGACACTCACTCACTCACTCACTCACTCACTCACTCACTCACTCACTCATGATCATCAAAATAGAACTAGTACTTCCCATAAACCTAGAGAGCTGAAATTTGGTACAGAGTTAGGGTTTAATGGCCACATAAAGGGAAAACTATAAAAACTAGGATAATCGAACGGGAACGGGAATTATACGGGATCGGGAACGGGAATTGTAACTCAAGAACGGCTGAACTGATTTGGCTGGAAATTGGTAGGGAGGTAGCTTAGAACCAGGAAAAGGACAAAGGATACCTTTAATCCCGAAATTCCCACGGGATTGGGAATGGGAATTTAAAAATCAAGAACGGCTGAATTGATTTGGCTTAAAATTGGTGGGGTGGTAGCTTAGAACCAGGAAAAGGACGTAGGATACCTTTACTCCCGAAATTCCCACGGGATTGGGAACGGGAATTTATAACACAAGAACGGCTCAACTGATTTGGCTGAAAATTGGTGGGGTGGTTGCTGAGAACCAGGAAAAGGACGTAGGATACGTATAATCCCGAAATTCCTACGGGATTGGGAACGGGAATTTATAACCCAAGAACGGCTCAACTGATTTAGCTGAAAATTGGTGGGGTGGTTGCTGAGAACCAGGAGAAGCACATAGGATGGTGGGGAGATCCCCACAAATTTTCAGCCTAATCAATTCAGCCGTTCTTGTGTTATAAATTCCCGTTCCCAATCCCGTGGGAATTTCGGGAGTAAAGGATACTTTTTATCCCGAAATTCCCACGGAAACTTGAACGGGAACTACGCGGGTGAAATTGCGGGGCGCTTAGTAACAAAATACTACTCCTAAAAAGAAAAAAATGTGTCAAATAAGAAAATCTAATAAAAAAAAAAGGTAGCACTCCGGGAGTGCCGGCAGAAGTGAAAACTTCAATATTAACGTTGTGTTTAATTATAAGTATAAAAGTACTATCATTTATGAGGTAGAATACAATGTTTGTTTCTTACTTCAGTTATCATAAACGTCACGTGATGCTGATCTTACGCTTTTTCGATCAGCATCACGTGACCCTGACGCGAGTTTGAAAGTTTTTACCCATACAAAAAAAGTGCTCAGCGCCGCTAAAGAAGTTTTCACTTCAAAAAACAATATAAACACGTTTCAACAAAAATAAATGAAATCCCACCAAAAACATTCTGTAAAAAACTAGCCAAGTCTCGATGGAGCTGCTTGTTTATCTCTAAAAAGTAATGAAATCTAGACAAAGTCGTACCAAGTCTTAGGTTCCTTACTGCGATTTCTTTATTATTATAGTTAATGTTGTGTGACTTGGCCGTTGAACATTGTTTAAAACGTTAGTAGTGGGTACAAGTCAATTTTGTTTACACGTAATGTTGTAACATTATTAAAATACGCAGTTTTATCAAGCCTACAATTGACTGGATATTGAATCAACGTTTTTCTAGTGGCAATTTTCTATCGTCAATGGGTAGTGGTTCTGGCAACAGATTGGTGCAATAGTGTCATGGAGCACCTAGTTTTATACCCTTGTGTACAGTTGTGTACTTGTGTTCAGTGTATCCTTCAACGGCCAAGACACACACCATTAACTATAATAATAAAGAAATCGCAGTAAGGAACCTAAGACTTGGTACGACTTTGTCTAGATTTCATTACTTTTTAGAGATAAACAAGCAGCTCCATCGAGACTTGGCTAGTTTTTTACAGAATGTTTTTGGTGGGTTTAGGATTATACCTTATCGTGAGCTTACAAGTAATTGTACAGGGGTCTCGAGACGATCAAACGATTTGAGTCAAACACGTAAATTTGGTTTGAGTCAAACCATTTTGATCGTAAGGTCCGATTCCCGTGCGGGGTGAATATTTGTGTGAACCACAATGTTTGTCTCGATCTGGGTGTTTGTGTGAATGAGTGTGTGCGTAGTTTCTGATACCCTAGATACAAATTTCGAGCTTAGTTAGGGGTCAGTTACTATAATGAGATGATGGAGTGAATGACCGGTTTGTCGATCAAAATGGTTTGACTCAAACCAAAATTTACGTATTTGACTCAAGCCGTTTGACCCCTGAGGCCCCTTAAGCATTTAAATTAATAGGTAGGTACTTAGTTCATACCTACTTTTCGTAACCACATTAGTAGTTGCTATGATAGTTTTTGACCAAATGTACCTATTAAGGTGCCGGGTACCGTGTACTTAATCACTTTCGTTACAAAATTCTGTGCACTATTTCTAAGACCGGGGGTCTAAAATATAACTTAAGTAAATCTAGGTTCCTAGGTATACACTAACAGGTTCTGAAGGGTCTTGTATAAAGTTAGAATTATGAAACAACATTGTGAACTTAGCTTGTTCATTAACTTTATTGTTTTGTAACGTTCCATTGTTGGACATTGCGCGTTATTGCGCATGATACTTTATCATCATCATTAAACGATTTTTCAAATCGAACCAGTAATTCATTAGCCTATTCGATGGCAGAGTGGTCTGCCATCCGTAAGGTTGCGGGTTCGATTCCCGTGCGGTGTGAATTTTTGTGTGAATCACATTATCTCGGTCTGAGTGTGTGTGTGCGTAGTTTCTGATACCCTAGATACATACAAGTCACGAACTTAGTTAGGGGTCAGTTACTGTAATGAGATGATGTAGTGAATGATTAGGTTATGTTACGTTATTCAACCAAACAAATTCTGCAGTACAATATTATAGTACAGATTCGTCTAAACTCCTTTTGTTTGTTTCGTGAGATCAATACGTACGGCCCCAATATCCGGTCCCTGAGCCGTCCCTGAGCCGTCCCTGTGCCGCCCGGACCCGGCGTTAAGTAAAACTCACTCACTGTAAAACTAAATAGCGCCCTCAATTACATGATTTTACTATCAGAAAAGCTGATAAATAGTTTTTGGGAGGCGAGCGGCGGTGGCGTATAAATCTCTACGATTTGTACATATTGTGGGCTATAGCTACGTAGGCATACGTCATTGTTACTATGTGTTTCAGAGTGGGGCTATGGGATTGGGCGGGAGCGGGCAGCGGGTTTTAATGAGTATGAAATTGAATTGGATAGTATAATTTTATGACAATACATATATACAATACATATATTATATTACAAGGGTATAATTTGTCTGAGGATATTCCCAAACGTCTTCACACCTCATTCTTACGTTTGCACTTACAATCTCAGTTCGAAGATAATCATACTCGACATCGCGAATTCCCATTCTCACATAATTATTCATATCAAGTAGTAGTGGCTGCAAGGCTAGTGAGAAGCTCCAAGCCCAAACTCTTGCTTTCCTCTATCTCGACAATGCACTGTGTAAAGTTGTGAATCTTTTGCGTTACACGTGTCCAATGTCCATAGGCGATGATAGTAACTTACCATCACACCTTAGGTGATGGTAAGTTACTGACTGCGATGGTAAGAGGTATTCGCTACCTTTTGTGGCGGAGAAAACTCATTGGGTATGTAGTATTGCCAGTGACGGATTAAGACTTCATGATGCCCTGAGCAATCCAAGCCTTCGTGCCCCCCGGACTGTAGCTAGAGTGGAATGTGACGACGAAAAAAAAGGTCAGCTAAAACTGAACTCGCTATGTTCGACAAGGTCAGGTTGTCATTTCAAGCATAGCTACGGCCCTGCCCCCCCCTATTCTTGTACTAGGTCCCCCTATTCCTTTTTCTGATGTTTTCTGATGCCCCCCCCCAGACGTGGTACCCTAGGCAATTGCTTAATTTGATTAAGGGTTAATCCGGGACTGAGTATAACTGTTCACACCAAAGGTAGGTAAAAACCTGAGCGAAACCCGCGCGGTACCTATGTACATTGTACATACCTGTACCTACAGCGGACGCGAATGCCGCTCAGATCTGAATTAGTTTTAATAAAAAGTTGTATTAAATATTCCTAGCTATGGGTCAGTTACTATAAGATGATGTAGTGAATGATTATGTTATGTTATGTTATTCCCGTGGCCCACCCATAGCCATGACACCTCGGAGCACTCGGCCGGCCGTGGGCGTCGCGTCTCATGACGTTTCATCATCCCATCTCAATGGTTTTACTATCAGCCGTAATCCGCGCCACAGATAAAAGAAACATCACATTTGTACGCATAATTATTTTAAATTATGTTTTTAATTCTTCAGATGTTTGGCCTTTGATGGAGGATGATTTAATTAGTTTTAGTTTTGTTAATTATTTCGAAGAGAGATTTTTGATGATAAATGTTTGTATGTTAATTGGAAGACATTATGTTTTTGACAAATCCATGGCCTGAGGAGTTATAGTTAGACTGCTAATGTATTTAATTACGAAATATGTCTATCTGCCCTGGCTTTCCTTGTAATATAAATTGAAGGAGCTTATCAAATCGTCAACGCCTCCTTGTGATTTGGTCTTGGACTGGAAACCTTTAATTATGAAGTTAAATAATCTCTGGATCTACTTGACCGATTTTGATAATGTTTGTACCAATAGAAAGCAACATTATGTGCTTTACATTGTCTTTTTGATCCGCTTATTCTCACGGGACCGGGAAATACGCGTAAAACCGCGAAGCTCTGCTAGTGCGATACAAATAACATAATTATATTCGGCATAAACCTCGAAACACGGTAATTTAGAACTAAAAGCCGGAACGCGCCAATTAAATGGAAATACTCAACATAATAATATATTTCTTCCCGTGACATCAAATTAATTGAGTTTCCCTCAATTTGCGAACTGCCGATCTAATTTGACTCGGTGTTGTAAACATTTATTGTCAATTGACGTGGTTCAATGGAATCTATACGCGGATCATAATATTTATACGGAAAATTCCAGAAATGTTTTCAATTTTATCTCTCAAATGTGTGGTGATTACGAAAATATGTTAGGTTAGATAAACTGATGCGATCAAAAAATATTCATTTCTTTAATTTTCTCGATCCCATAGCTCGAACCACAGAACTCGGAATACTCTATGGTAAGTATAGAAATGTTATCTACTCTCTGGTTATATCGGACCGCGTGTCGCCAGTTGACAGTGACCAACACATTGACGTACTATAACAACAAATTGAACAATACTGGTGAATGGTGTGCTATGGGACACACCTTTGCGGCGACAATATCACGCGTCTGTCAGACTTCTTTACTTACCATAGAGTATTCCGAGTTCTGTGACTCGAACACACGAATATTTACATACTAGCAGCGCCCCGTGGTTTTACCCGCGTAGTACCCGCTCCCGTGCGAATGCGTAACTCGTAGTATTTTACAATCTCGGCACAGTTCACCATCGTGTCTTAAAAAAATAGTAACAGCGCCATCTATTGGTAGGATTTGTGACTACAAAAAGTTACAATAAGACATACGATTGCTTATACACAATCCCATGGGAATTTCGGGATAAAAAGTATCCTATGTGTTATTCCTAGTTGTAAGGAACATCTGTACTAAATTTAATAAAAATCGATACAGTATTTTTTGCGTGAAAGTGGAACAAACATCCAAACTCACAAACATTCAAACTTTCGCATTTATAATATTAGTAGGATCTTCATGCCGCAGATTTTTACATTACTTTGTTAAAACGTTAGCATTGCTAGATTTGCAAGGAATACAATCTTTCACTAAGCAAAACAGCTATTATTTTGTAATTAATTTCATTATTTTAAAGCGAAAATTCAATGGATAAATTAATTTCCCAATTTCACTTGTAAGGCTTAGTAGCTACATACATACTTCCATATTATGACGTACATGGGAAGTTAATTAAAATTGTGTAAGAGCCAAATTGAAGATAAATATTGTATGAGCCGCATTACAAAATAAATACAGTAAAATACTGTGCAATAATACCGGGTTTGACTTGTGTACATTTATTTTAATTATGTTTTCAAAAATGCCTCGGGGGTTTGTAGTATGTGCAGTTTGCACTTAGGTATCTACCACGCTTGATATCCTGGGTTTGATTCCCGAGATTACTAACAGTCAGTTGTGATGATGATGACCATATTATAGAATAGAACTCACGACCTCTTGTTAGCCAGGCCGACGACGCCTTAACCTTTTATTTCTACATATAATTTTACATTTATTTCTAACTAGCGGCGCCCTGCGGTTTCACCCGCGTAGTTTCCGTTCCCGTAGGAATATGAGGATAAAATTATGCTAAAAACCTTCCCACTGAATCACTCTATCTATTATAATAAACTGCATCAAATTCCGTTGCGTAGTTTTAAAGATGTAAGCATACATAGGGACATAGGGGCAGAGAAAGCGACTTTGTTTTATACTATGTAGTGATAGTGACTAGCAGCGCCCGTAGGTTTAACCCGCATTAACAACTTTCGTATTGGTCAATAGTTCCTGAGATTATCGCGTTTAAAAAACAAACTCTTCAGCTATATAATATTAGTAAATAGCTTATTCTTATCAAATAATTCATCATCATCAGCTCATATAATGTCCCCACCGAGGGGCAGGAGCCTACCCTGAAGTAGGGTGATTGGGCCTTAGTCAACCACTCTGGCCAAGTGCGGGTTGGTCGACTTCACACACAACCTTAGAATTTCTTCCCAGGTGTGTGCAGGTTTCCTCACGATGTTTTCCTTCACCGTAAGAGCGTCGAAATTAACGTACATATGAATTCGTAAATTGAAAACACATTGGTACGTGGCGGGACTGGTAGGGTTCGAACCAGGCACCTTCCGATCGGAAGTCAAAGGCCTTATCCCCTGCGCCACCGACGACGCCCCGTTATCAAATAATTAGTTAACATAAACTCATAGACTTTACGATCCATCCATTCCTACTTTACAGCATCTTAAACCGTTCAGAGTCTATAAAATATCATTGTCTGATCCCTCCCTCACATAAATCAAGTACAACACTGTCAACCACATAATTACAATACCCTACAGATATAATGTTGGTCGTTATAAAGTTACCTCGTTAAGAAAACGCCGGTTCCGCGGCCTGCGATGATTAACGCGCCAAAATGTTGCCTAATGACACTGACAGTTGACACGGTTGACAGCTGTCATAGTGGTTGTGAATTGGTTTTTGGAGTGACTTCATTTATAAGGAGGATCGTTTTGATTTTTTACCTAACTGTAACGAAGAAGGACGGTTATGAATTTCACCGAAATTCTAGTATGAAAGTTTAATTGTTTATCGATTCTTTTGTATCTTCAAAAAGTCGTTGGACCATTGGTTCTAAAGGTTATCACCATCACTACATAGTATAAAACAAAGTGGCTTTCTCTGTCCCTATGTATGCTTAGATCTTTAAAACTACGCAACGGATTTTGATGCGGTTTGTTTTAATAGATAGAGTGATTCAGTGGGAAGGAATTTTATCCCCATATGCCTACGGGAACGGGAACTACGCGGGTGAAACCGCGGTGCGCCGCTAGTTCTAAAATAAACTAAAGCTGGACTACTAATAAAAAATATAATAACGTCATTACGCTCAGGTAAATGCTAGAAGTACTACAAATATTTAAAATCATGTTTTTGATAGTTATGGATTACATTTAATGTTGATAAACGATTAGGATTAAATCATGTCACCAAATGTGTTCGAGAACTCGGTCATTTCACTATTATTAATTTATCATTGACTGAAATAACGTTTTCTAACAACCATTTTCATTAGACCAATGAATGGGAAACATAAATATGTCAAAATGGACGATTTATATTTGACATTAGTTTTATTTATTTATCTAAAACGGATACATCAACGTGTCAGTGGTGGTATAAAAACAACACTCCGATTACTATTAATTATTTTAGGAGACGGTAACTAAACGTAACAACTGTCGATAAAATTAGTAGACACAAAATGTCACAAGCCTTTGGTTAATAGTTCTCCCCGCTTCAATCGACAGGCAGCTTTACAAGTCGCTGTGTTTTTAGTGGGTAGGCCCAGCCCTTCTGGCTGGGAGAGCCCTACATGCCCCGTGGGTCCTCCCAATATCGGCTCACGGTGGTATGCAGTTCTATGCATTTTCACAGCGTAAAAAAAAGGCAGCTTTACAAGTCAGAAGAAAAATCAAGCTTTTCCCACTTTAAAATACTTGGATAAAAGTTGAACGTGTTTATCCTTATCGAATGACTGGACCGCTTTTGATTCAGTTTTGTTCGATTGAAATATGTGTATGCCTCAGAATTAATAACTATGAAAAACTGAAGATTATTTATTTTTTGGTTGAACGTATTCAGAATTTACTGGTTTGTACTACAAAATATTTTAAAAGCCTTTTTACCAAGGAAAATTATAGGGTATATTATAAGATCACGCTACTACTAATGATTTAGTGTCAGCCCATTTGTTGACGAAGGATATAGGGCATCAGCTACACCCAATACGCACCAAACTATCGCGAATAAAACCGCGGTATACAGCCAGTTACTGACGTGTGTTCTAAATCTGGGGGCACGGCAGTGCCCCCCGCCAAGTCGAGCGCGAAGCAAACACTGCCGTACCATCCTTTACAGGAACCATTTCGCCGCATTTTCAGGCCCCTATTTGAGAACCTCTGGATAAGCCCAGAACGCTGAAATTTTCGTCATCCAGTAAGCTATACAATCACATACTTAAAATAAATTTTCAAGTCTGTAGGTCATTTAGTTCAGAAGTTATGCGAAAGCAAAGTTTCGTATTTATGACAGACACTCACTCACTCACTCACTCACTCACTCACTCACTCACTCACTCATGATCATCAAAATAGAACTAGTACTTCCCATAAACCTAGAGAGCTGAAATTTGGTACAGAGTTAGGGTTTAATGGCCACATAAAGGGAAAACTATAAAAACTAGGATAATCGATCGGGAACGGGAGTTATACGGGATCGGGAACGGGAATTGTAACTCAAGAACGGCTGAACTGATTTGGCTGAAAATTGGTGGGGAGGTAGCTTAGAACCAGGAAAAGAACATAAGATACCTTTAATCCCGAAATTCCCACGGGATTGGGAACGGGAATTTAAAAATCAAGAACGGCTGAATTGATTTGTCTGAAAATTGGTGGGAAGGTAGCTTAGAACCAGGAGAAGAACATAGAATACTTTTAATCCCGAAATTCCCACGGGAATGGGAACGGGAATTTATAACTCAAGAACGGCTGAACTGATTTGGCTGAAAATTGGTGGGGAGGTAGCTTAAAACCAGGAGAAGAACATAGAATACTTTTAATCCTGAAATTCCCACGGGATTAGGAACAGGAATTTATAACTCAAGAACTGCTGAATTGATTTGGCTGAAAATTGGTGGGGAGGTAGCTTAGAACCAGGAGAAACAAATAGAATACTTTTAATCCCGAAATTCCCACGGGAATGGGAACGGGAATTATAATTCTAGAAAAGCTGAACTGATTTGGCTGACACTTGGTGGGGAGGTAGCTTAGATCCAGGAGAATAACATAGGATACTTTTTATCCCGAAATTCCCACCGAAACGCGAACGGGAACTACGCGGATGAAACCGCGGGGCGCTTAATAATAAAATACTACTCCTAAAAAGAAAAAATGTGTCAAATAAGAAAATCTAATAAAATAAATCAATATAAACACGTTTCAACAAAAATAAATGAAATCCCACCAAAAACATTCTGTAAAAAACTAGCCAAGTCTCAATGGAGCTGCTTGTTTATCTCTAAAAAGTAATGAAATCTAGACAAAGTCGTGCCAAGACTAAGGTTCCTTACTGCGATTTCTTTATTATTATAGTTAATGTTGTGTGACTTGGCCGTTGAACATTGTTTAATACGTTAGTAGTGGGTACAAGTAAATTTTTTTTACACGTAATGTTATAACATTATTGAAATACGCAGCTTTATCAAGCCTACAATGGACTGGATATTGAATCAACGTTATTTAAGTGGCAATTTTCTATCGTCAATGGGTAGCGGTTCTGGCGACAGATTGGTGCAATAGTGTCATGGAGCACCTAGTTTTGTACCCTTGTGTACATGTGTACCCTTGAACGGCCAAGTCACACAACATTAACTATAATAATAAAGAAATCGCAGTAAGGAACCTTAGTCTTGGCACGACTTTGTCTAGATTTCATTACTTTTTAGAGATAAACAAGCAGCTCCATTGAGACTTGGCTAGTTTTTTACAGAATGTTTTTGGTGGGATATCGTTGACAGTGCTCCGACCGCAAGCGTCCGGTGCGTATTGTCGTAAAACAGTTATAGATCGAACGGGTGTTGGTCGCCATGAGGTGTGTGTGGTTTAACTATGGAGTTTATAAACTTAGCGGACCTCGTTTGTAACTACTTTGGTTAACCTTTGATACGATTTAGCATTATGAGATTTTATGATGCCACAATAATTTTCTGTAGTATTCTACATCTACACTAATATTATAAAGAGGAAAGATTTGTTTGTTTGTAACGAATAGGCTCCGAAACTACTGAACCGATTTCAAAAATTCTTGCACTAACGGAAAGCTAATTTACCAGTGCGTGACATAGGCTATATTTTATACCCGTATTCCCACGGGAAAGGGAACTACGCGGGTGAAACCGCGGGGCGCTACTAGTATGCTATAAACATAATCTACCACGGTGAGGGCGTCGCTGTAAAAGAATTTTTGGTAGTCAGATAGTTGCTAGAATGAATGACTGACACTTGAAACATAATGGCAGTATTAGTTCTATGTTTTTCCACCGGGTCAGATAATGTTTGTGGTGCTTTCCGTATTGTGATGTTAGAGACCGCAAACAGACAAATAACAGCAATTACACAAGCAGTCTCTCCGGCTTCGCAAGGGTGTTTTCAGAGAATTTTCTAAAATGTCGCATATGTACTCGTAAAGTATGCATTTGCCTTCTAACATTGAGGTACTGGGTTCAAAAACTCTGGGTTAAGCGATGCATGTTTGCTGTGTCAAACATGGCTCGGGTTTAGGATCACTAAAATGCTTTGACAAGCGTGGATTACGCCTGTTCCTCATCACTGTTTTAATATAATTAGCGAGAGTGATTCTTTAATTCACGAAGCAACTCTATATTTGCTTCGTTTTCTTTGTGTCCTACGGCATTCCGCGCATAAGACGTTTGATTCACTATTTATTCTGACAATACAAAATTCCACTCCCAAACCCTACCTTTAAAACTGACCTATTAACAACCATTCGTCTAGATCCCGTAGTAACTAACTCTAAACTAGAATCCTTGAATAAACAACTGTTATTTGTGAGTGCAGCTCTGCAGAGTGTCTGTGCGTCTGTTTGTATATCGATATGTATCAGTTAATAGGCGATCTATCAGCCGGAGGTGGATTCATAAAGTATTAAGACGACTTGATGGTCTATTCTAATGGTTAGAGTATACAAATTGAAATGTTCATTAAAATGGGAGTTAGTTTATTGTGTGTGTCGATACTACATAAGTTTTTAATATTGAAATCTAGTTTTTTTATTTAACTTTTTTTATTAAATGCAAGATGTTTTTTGTTATTATCTGTTTTGAGGATTAAGTGGCGTAGTTGCAAGTGATTCTGCTTTCTATGCCGACGGTGACAGGTTCAATTCCTGCTCAAGACAAACAGTTTTGTATTCAACACTTCGAACAGTTTTGCGAGAGAAAATATTGTACGTTTGTTGCCATCGTTTGGGTGTTTTCCAGCCGTTGTTGTCTAGATTTCTCAGTACAAGCTTTGATTGGACCGCAATGTCCAAATATTAATAATTTATTTCACGTCTTAACTATTATGTACGTTGTATCTACTCAAATGATCATTACGAACTTTTGCACACATTATCAAGGAAAAAAAAGGATGTAGTTAGGGTATTTTTATCTCAGGAAATCCTTATAGGATAGTTAGTAGAAAAACGAGAATCATGCGGGTAAATAAATAAATCATCTGATAAGTGATCTTGGCAGCCCCCAGCACTAACTTACTAGTACGTAACTATTATCAGATCTTGCCCAAACTAGACGAATTAATTAGTTTGTTCTATCAAAAATCCTGAGTCTGATACGAACACTCAACAATAACATCATTCACTACATCTCATTATAATAACTGACCCCTAAGTTCGAAACTTGTATCTAGGGTATCAGAAACTACGCACACACTCATTCACACACACCCAGACCGAGGTAAACATTTGTGGTTCACACAAATATCGAGGTCGTCAATAGACTCATATTATCAAGAACGTTTACTAAGCCTAAAAAATAAACATTTGTTATTACAACTCACTTATTGAGAATCGAACCCACCTCTCTTATCCAAGTCCACCACTTGACCATAGAAGCCGTCCTCTTACAAAACACCTTCATCTACTACCAAAGTATTGGTTAATTTCTCTGAGACAATACTTGTACCAAAACCCACAGATGATTAATGTTAATAATATTTGTGTGAACCACAAATGTTTGTCTCGGTCTGGGTGTGTGAATGAGTGTGTGCGTAGTTTCTGATACCCTAGATACAAGTTCGAACTTAGTTAGGGGTCAGTTACTAATGAGATGATGTAGTGAATGATTATGTTATGTGAACTCCAAACTGTTAATTGAAATAAAACAAAGTCAATCTCTACAAACGTTTTCTAATCAATAAACAATCGAGTGATAATCGATTGGTTCAATAATCGTTTACTCCTGTTCGTGTTTATACCGACGTTTCCGCGGTATCGATTGATGTAGATGTATGCGGGTGATTGCGATAGAACACATTGATTATTTGAACTGATTGTGTAATGGCGGATTAATGTTTATTGGGTAAGGAAAGTTGGTATAAACTGGAAATTTAACTTAATTAATGAATAGTATTTAATCCTACCGGGCTAGCATGACTTCGAAAACGCGATAGATAAAGCAATTTATCCACAACCACCTGTCAAAATATAATAAACTAGCAGCGCCCCGCGGTTTCACGCGCGTAGTTCCCGTTCCCGTGGGAATACGGGGATAAAATATAGCCTATGTTATTCAGGGTGAATGTAGCTTTCTAATGGTGAAAGAATTATTGAAATCGGTTCAGTAGTTTCGGAGCCTATTCGTTACATACAAACAAACAAACAAACAAATCTTTCCTCTTTATAATATTAGTATAGATATAGCCGCCATATTTAATTTTATCAAATCGTACCACGCCGTAATTCATTTGGTCATGCTCGCGAAATCGATATTATTTCGTGGTGTCTATATATTTTATCACGCACAGTCATGCTAGGGGCTGTACATGTTTTTAAAAGTTTAAGTGTTATCCAAATGACAGCGAACCCTCAATTCCCAAAAATTCATAATTATTTTTAATCAGCTTGACAAGTTTGTCTACGAACCTCTGACTGAAAAATCTCATATTATTTAGAGTTTCATCTAAAATGTTTCTCTATTTTGTTTCAGATAAACCAAAAAAACCACAGCACGCATGGATCATCATCCTGTTTGCCAAAAAATTACCATAATGCCCCACACAATGTGCAATTCATAAAAACTTATGCATAGCATATAATTCTAGCATATGGTTGCATATATGCCGTGAACTTCATAAACCTAATGCCAAGCTGTTTACAACTCACATGCCAGGCTGTATACGTGGTGTCACCAACAGATGATTTAAGCAGTGTGTGGTGGTACTGACGTGGTGTATACTGACGCACAATGCGACGCCCCGCCCATAATGCCACCCGGTCATAATGCCGCGCCGCAAGCGCCGCGTGGCGTCTCGGGTGCGCTCGTACGCACGCGCGCTGCTCGCGTTCCTCTTCAGCAACGTGGGCGTCGTCGTGTTGGTCGTCGGTTATACTATAGCTGGTGAGTAGTTTGGGGTTTTTTAAGCTATTGCATAGCTTCTATCGAGGGCCTTGAGCGCGGGGACCGAATCCAGAAATTCCGTAACGAAAAGACCTCGTTTTTATTATTTTTTTATCGAAAGCTTTTTTTTTGTAAATTTTCCAAAAAGTTTTTATAGTAATGTAGACAAAGTTTTTATTGTATGAAGTCCCAAGTACGACATCAAAATTTCTAAGGTTAGGACTGCAATACAAAAATAAAATAAATCAATTAGTTGATAAAATTGCTATGCAATAGCTTTACCGCGGCAGTCCCCGATTGCCACACGTTTTTTTCAAGCTGAGATCCATAAACGGTGCCAGCGCAAGCGTTGGTAATCCCATTACCTTACGGACAAGTTGCATTTGGGGTTACAAAAGTCTGAGCACACAATTTAGTTTTGTTTTTGATCATTGTTGTTGCTGTCGTATCAAGTAAGATTAAAACCCTTGTCACATGGGTTTCACTTTGCAACTCCACAAACTTGGATTTAACATTCTATTGAAACTTACTTAGCCGAAAAATATAATTGGGTGCATTGACTTGCGCGTTGTCCAAAAATGTTTGTAATCACGGACAAACTACCAAACCGATAATATATTCTGACTGTCATACGCTACAGCAATTCGTATTAAATTCTCTAAAAATATTTAAAGCCACACAATAACTAACCAATAGCAACAAAATATAACTCTCTCTCTTTTCCGAACCTTTATCCCATGTCTATTTGGGGTCGGTTTTCAGTTTAACCAGATTTGGCGGAATGTCAGTATTTTACGTGAAGCGACTGCCATCAGACCTTTACAACCCAGAGGGCTATACGACATTTTTGGTTAAACCAAATGTTAGAGTTTTGAGGGCTCTAACTACCCGTAACAACAAAATGTAACAACAATACAATCACAACAGCGCAACAGTTGGAACAAACACCGTATTGATACTTACTTTTATTGGTCCCTAAAAACAAATGGTACTTAAATATAAATTGGGGATCGCGTCCCGTGGGATTACGGGATCGCGTTTCAATTAGCGTACATGTGTTATACTGACGGGATTAATGTTTATTAGTACATGATTGTCGTTTTGTAACGATTAAGAAATATCGGTGTCGTAGAGACTTTTATGTACAGTCAGTTTAAAGTACCCTTTGGTAATGCTGACTTTGGTATTGACAACCAAGGGGGGGGGGGGGGGATGGGGGGGAGCGTACCTTTTATCTGACGGTGACCGTACATAGAAGTCGCTACTGCAAATAGGTGGTGGTGCAAATCGCAATATTGTGAAGTCGTACATTCATAGCCACTACGATATAACAATTTTAGGCTAATCTTTGATTTTAAATCTTAATTTTGATTGAAATAGTTTACACTCTTGTACAATAACACATAGGAAAGTTCTGAAAAGCATTTCGAATTTTTTTTTTTTTTAAATGTTTCTTCAAAATTCGGGCGAAATGTAAACCTTCAACAAACACTTCGCAATAAGATAGGATTCTAGAAATTAATCATTTCTCGAGAAAAACCTATAAAAGAAACCGACTATACAGAGACCTTCATTAAATAATCTCGAAACCACATTTAAATAAAAAACCTGAACATAAAACGAACAAAATTGTGTATTTACCGAGAAATCGTTTAAATCTTTAATTAGATTGTAAATATTAAACCACCGCCAATCTCAGGGAAACGTTCATTAATCTTTTTCACAAAAGAGTAATAATTTATATTGGCTTATCTCATTTCTGGGAACAAGGATTACATTGAGATGAAATTAAGGTGCGAACCACACTCGACTGGGCGCTCTCAATACCGGATGAATCGTATGGAGCCACCCGGGTATAGAACGAGCCAGCTCAGCGTAATGACGCGTTAACACATCACGCCAGATGACTTTGAGACGCTCAACGCGAAATGTCACGGCTTAAGTCACCGCTGTTTTCAATTTATAATGAAGACTGCTTATCTTGAACGATTATGTGTATGAAATTATAATGTTGTAAAGCTGGGGAGATTGTTTGTTTGGTTAAACGATTTCTCTCGTGTTTTGGTTGAAAAACAAATGTTTTTGCTAACTTTCTTGATTTTAAATACAGGGTGGCGCAATAGAACGTGCATATTGCATCATCTTTTTTGCGTGGTAGAAGGGGCGTGGGCGGGGGGAGACCGATATCGTTGGGTAGCGCGGTTCATAAAGTTTTAGTCACTATGAGTCACTTCGACGGGAAGCGTCGCGCATTTTGCGTGCGCGCATTTTACGAAAACTCTCGTTCGTACGTAGTTGTCAGGCGACTATTTTGTTCTGAGTATGGTGTACGGCAAATTAGGGAGGCTCCGAGTGCTAATTTAATTAAAATCTGGATAAAGCGTTTTGAAGAGACTGGATCGACGTTTAAACCACACGCGAAAGGTCGTCCACGCACATCTAGGACCGAAGACAATATTGAGAGTGTTAAGCAGTCGGTACGAGAAGATCCACAAATGTCTACTCGCAAGAGATCGTCTGTCCTAAACATATCGCGACGAAGTTTGCAACGAATTTTAAACTTGGATCTTAAATTGCATCCATACAAGCTGCAATTAACTCAAGAATTGAAAGACTCTGACTTCATAGCACGGCTCACATTTGCTAATGAAATGCTCAATCGGTTTTCAAATTTTGAAAACATCCTTTTCTCTGATGAGGCACATTTTCATATGAATGGGTTCGTAAACCGCCAAAATTGTCGTTATTGGAATAGTGAAAATCCCAGACTCAAACATCAAAAACCGTTACATAGCCCTAAAGTGACAGTTTGGGCCGCAATATCTGCCAAAGGAATAATTGGTCTTTATTTTTTTCAAAACATCACTGTTAATACCGAACGCTATGTTGCGATGTTGGAAGGTTTTTTGGCCCCAGAACTTGAAAATTCAAGAATAAAGAACTCTAGGACTTGGTTCCAACAAGACGGAGCTACCAGTCACACATCAAATGACTCCATGGCGGTTGTGAAGCAGATGTTCCCTGGCAAACTGATTTCGAAAAGAGGTGATATCCCATGGCCTCCGCGCAGTCCAGACTTGACGCCTCCTGACTTTTTTTTGTGGGGATACCTCAAACACAAAGTCTACACCAATAATCCGAGAAACATCAGTCAGCTCAAGGAGAATATTCGTGGTGAAATGGCAGCAATCACACCAGCACTACTTAAGAAAGTTTTCGGTAATTTCCGTTTGCGGTTAGAGGAGTGCCAACGTAGAGAGGGTCATCATTTAGATGATGTTATTTTTAAAAAATAAACTTCAGTTATCACTTAATAATTGCTTAGTTTTATTTTAACTATACCTTTTGTATTTATTTTTTAATAATTATTTTAAAAATGCACGTTCTATTGCGCCACCCTGTAGCATCATTTTCTCTTCTTCAATCTCCATTTCGAAAATAATCACTCCATCATTCACAATTTTAGTATCTATATAACAATAATCTATACTAATACCTAATATAAAGAAGTAAAATTTGTGTGTTTGTTAAATTGTAAGGGGTAATCTCGGGTTCTACTGAATCGATTTCAAAAATTCTTTCGCTAATGGGAAGCTATATTGTCAGCGAGTGACATAGTTAATAGACACGGGAATGGGAACTACGCGAGTGAAACCGCGGGGCGCTGCTAGTAAGTAATAAAATACAACAACATTTAACAAATAAAAGTCCCGGTCATTTAAAAAAACCCTTTATAAATTTCAAAGCAACACTAACAAAACTGAAATCGCGAACAAAACTAAAACAACAATTAATAAACTGCCACAACAAGCAACACGATATAATAACATTATTTGGAGCGATCTCAAATAAAATAACTGTTAACTTTAGAAAAATACTGCAACATCAACAATCGTAATTTGATATTTCAGGTGCATTCATGTTCCAAGCGATAGAAGGCCAGAGCGAGAAAGAGCGAGGGGTTCAGATGGCGTTGGAAAGGGACAACACTGCTCAATATCTCTGGCAGAACGTTACTCTCGCACTTAATCTATTTAATGAAACAGCACTCAAAGAGAGGTAAACTTAAAACATTTTATTTTGAAAATAAATTTAAAGAATTCAAGGTACAGTTTCAGTGTAGTAAGTGCCGGATATCCGGGTTTAATGCTAGCACTGGTCTAGTGTGGATTTACATTTTTTGTGGAGTTTTTTTCTTTTGTTTATTTATTGCTTTGCGTAATTTTGTATATGATAATATTTTTCATTTAAGTTCTGGCTAAAAACCTTTTCTTTTGCGATAACACAATAATAAAGGTTACCCGTATACTTTGGAAACTAGATTATCTTGACTTTCGTAAATGTAAATACATTAGGCATAGGGTGAACTTTGCACAGATCACAGTGCTATCTTGATTTACTCATTAACATTTTCAGTAAAAACACTTTCTACTAGGTATAGTCAGTCAGTATAGTCATCAACTGCCTTATTTGCTGCATTTTTAGTCTGGAATAGCTCTAAACCAAGTTTTACAATCAATTTTGAATACTGTCAAAGTGACAGATTTGACTGACAAGGTGTCAAATGCTTACCAGGTTTTGTTAAACCGGACTAAAAATGCAACGCAAATAAGGCAGCAAAAGTTTATGAGCACTAACTGCGGCCTGCGATATTACCCTCGTTTTCTATCTTAGCGGTTATCTACGTCATATTAACAATTTGTATCATTTATTTTTCTACACACTTGCTCATAAAGGGGCTCTTATTTGTGCAAAAACAGTTGAATAATGACACGTTTTATTCACTAGTGAGTTATAGATTGTTTTTTTAAATTTCTTTGTTTTAAAAAAAGTTTCGAAACAAAAAAAATGATGTCCATACATTTTAAAAACAAACTTCAACTATGTTGCCTTACTTTTGGTAGGTCTATGGTCGATTCCATTCATTCATTCATTCGATTTTTTTTTTAATATGTATATTCTTTTAGTCTTTGGCGATCACCATTATTGTGTTGAATGCGCGCGAATAGAAAAACTGTTTATTTATTAGCGAAAAATGATAATTTCTTCGCAAATGTGTTGAAAAACGTTGTATGGTACACGCGAGTATTGATGATTACTATCCTCGGCTATCTTCAGACCCTCGCCTGACGGCTCGGGCCTCAATAGCGCCTCGGAAGTAATCACCAACTTACCTCGCTTGTACCATAAATAACTATTATAACAATCTTCTTTTTCGAACCTTTATCCCATATCTATTTTGGGGTCGGTTTTCAGTTTAACCAGATTTGACGCAATGACAGTATTTTACGTGAAGCGACTGCCATCAGACCTTCACAACCCAGAGGGCTACGACATTTTTTTGGTTAAACCAAATGTTAGACTTGAGGGCTCTAACTACCCGTAACGACTGTCGAGGATGTTAGTACGACAGCCGGGACCGACGGCTTTACGTGCCCTCCGAAGCACGGAAACGCTCATGAAATTAAAAACAATCGTTTTAATAAATATAAACGTAAAATATAGTGCGCTTTAAGAAAATCATAAAAAATTGTATGTGTTCACATACTTTTGGTTCGGACTGTAATTTCAGTAATTTCTTTTAAAAAAAACCCGTAAATATTTTTCTTTTGAACCACAATATTGTTCGTAATCTACATAATTTTGAATTAGAAATAAAAATGTTCAAAGGGAATTATAAAATGGGAGATTTAATCGCAGAAAAATGCAGCAAAAATTTTAATATTTCGTTTGTGTGATTGCCAACAAACTGTTTACGAGGTTCTTTTTGGGCGGAGCTAATTAACGGACGTCGGTTCGACTACCGACTGATGTCTAGATTATTCGATTGGCAGAAAAAATATGAAAATTAAAGTCAAAGGTTTTGATGATCAAATGGTGTGTAAGTTGGTTTTAACCCTGCCTGATATGGCAAAGGTTATGGTTTAGATTCCCACAAACCTTTATCCCTACTACACACATCAAAAGTGTCTAGGGATCAAGCATTTTTATGCGGATTTCTTGAGATTGAGATGTGGCTTTGTAATAAATTTATGATTTTATAAATTTATATGGATCCTTTTTGGTGCATTTCATAATTTGAATCAGGAACTGTGAATCAAATTCGAGTAAAAGATGAAAATCAGCTGTCAATATTTTCCCTATAAAAACATACAACGCATTGAAGACATTATTAGTGCTACTGTTTCCCTACTACTGATTAAAACCAACGTTATTATGGAGCGGCGACGTCATTTAAGCAGGGAAGAAATGCTCAGAGCCGTGGGAATGATAGAAGCTGGTTCCCGGCAACGTACTGTGGCTTTAGCTCTGAATACAAGTCAGAGTGTTATCAGTCGACTTTGGACACGTTACCGAAGCACTGGTACCGTGGCTGAGCGCCATGGAGGACGGTATCGCTGCACCACACGGAGACAAGACCGATACATTCAAATCTTAACTCGAAGAGCTCCAACAATAACCGCCATGATGTTAGCCGTGCGGCTTCATCACTCTTCAGGGAACTTAATTAGCGACCAAACAGTCAGAAACCGCTTGCATGAAGTGAACCTTCATTCCCGAAGACCGCTACGGGTACCACCTATAGCAATGCACAATCGTAGGATTCGATATCAATGGGCTCTTGAACACAGAAATTGGGCAGAAGAACAATGGCGTTTCGTGTGCTTTTCTGATGAGTCTCGTTTTGGTATGAGACCGGATACAAGACGTATACGACACTGGAGAACCCCTGGACGCCAACAGCGATTAAAATCCTGCCAGGAAGTCCATCCTTATAGTGGTGGAACCATCATGGTATGGGCGGGTATTTGGATCGGCGGAAGAACTGAGTTGATTTGGATCAGAGGCAACCTCAACGCTCAAATTTATGCTGAGACGATTGTATCAGACGTCATCGTTCCTCTGCAAGTGCAAATCGGTCCCTTATTTCAGTTAATGCATGATAATGCACGACCGCACACCGCAAGAGTTGTAAGACAGACTCTCGCCGCA
This sequence comes from Timandra comae, assembly GCA_958496195.1. NCBI lineage: Eukaryota > Metazoa > Arthropoda > Insecta > Lepidoptera > Geometridae > Timandra > Timandra comae. The sequence continues at coordinate 449,154 of OY292372.1, read as the reverse complement.
GCTAACATCAATGTCCTGCCCTGGCCTGCTCAGTCGCCAGACTTGAACCCGATTGAGCATGCATGGGATATGCTACAGAGAAGAGCTCTGTCGAATATGGAGGGTATCCAGTCGCAAGAAGACCTTTTTTTGTTGTTGCAACGAACATGGGCGGCCATTCCACAGCGTGATTTGGATGAACTCATTTTGAGTATGCCAAACCGATGTTCTTGTGTTGTTAGTGTTCGCGGTAGAAACACGGATTATTAATTGTTTAAGTTACCCAATAAAATTTTAAAGAAAACTGTTATTTCAGTCTTTTTTTCGAACTTTAATGTTAGTGGTTCAAATGTCAAAAATCCCTTTATTAGGAAAATGGCAAATTTCTTTATTAATGCAAAGGTGACTTGGTTTATCGTTACTGTGACAAACGAAAACACTTTATTTGATGAATCCTTAAAGAAAATTTTAATTAATATCAATCAGGAGAAAAGTTATTGCAAAAATATATGTTGATCCCTAGACACTTTTGATGTGTGTATATAATATCACTAGCTGATGCCAGCGACTTCGTCCGCGTGGAAATTGGTTTATTTATTTTACGTACCTAGTTGACTTTTTCAAAGTTATCAAACAAATTCTATACCGGATGTTGAAATTATTTTAATCATATGTAATCATTACTAAAAAAACAATTATTTTTCTATAATAAAAAATATCAGAACAATACTTGGTTATGTAAAAGGTCTGTTTTAACTCCTCGAAATGATCAAGCATGTGCAATAAATAATGAAATACTGTCGCGTATTCAAGGAGGAAGTCGAGAGTATATCTCTATCAACATAATGATGGATCAAGAAGAATCCACAAATTATCCGATAGAATTTCTGAATTCATTAAATGTTCTCCCTCCCTCCCCTCACTACAACGTAATATAATTGAAGCAGAAATTTTAACCGGTTGTGGTGTCGAAGAAACCGTCTTGATACCAAGAATACCACTCATCCCTAACAATTTTCCATTCCAATTCAAGCGCACCCAATTCCCAGTCGTGGCGTGTTTTGCTATGACGATAAATAAATCCCAGGGTCAGACACTAAAGGCCGCTGGTGTCGACTTAAGGTCTAATTGTTTTTAGCATGGCCAACTATATGTGGCCTGCTCACGGGTCAGTAATTTATTTATTTATGTTAGCCCCAGAAGGCAAAACCATCAATGTAGTTTATAGAGAAATTCTTTGAATATGAACTATCATATAACAAAGTTTTGTACATGATGCAAGCACACAAAGACAGTGAACAATTATTTAAAAGCATTTTTTTGTCCTAAAGTATTTATAGATGGATATTACAATTTTTGCTTGATTTAACAGAAAGAAGGTTGAATGCACCTATATATTTAAAACTCAATACTGCCAACCTTTGTGTAAAGAATATCATACATTTTAGGACCTTTGCACACTGCCTATTTTTCACTCTCACGTAGATACCGTGACGGATTATCCTAACTAATATTATAAATGCAAAAGTAACTCTGTCTGTCTGTCTGTCTGTCTGTCTGTTACCTTTTCACGGCTAAACTACTGAACCGATTGACTTGAAATTTGGTGCAGGGGTAGCTTACGGTCCGGGAAAGAACATAGGATACTTTTTATCCCGAATTTCCCACGGGAACGGGAACTACGCGGGTGAAACCGCGGGGCGCTGCTAGTACTCGATAAAAAGAATTAATGATCAATCTCCATCGTGTTGTTTTACGTTTACCTACTTTGACATGTCTGATGCACCATTTTGAGAACTTCAGTATATTACGATCTAATCTCCTCGGTAGCTCAATTGGATAGAGCAGTGCTACGGTTCAGCATGGTTCCGGGTTCAAGTTCTGGCTGAGGCGAAAATTTTGAATGCATTTTTCTAAAAGGCTAATAAGTTATTTTAATTAAACTTAAACTATTTAATAAAATATTTATGTTAATAATGTATCCATCAGCAGTTTTCTTATTGTTTTTTATTAAGGGAAAGACACTCAGTTGATGTTTCTTTAACATAGTACGCACGTACACAGCACTTTAATATTACGTCTATACTTTTTTTTTTAAGCCTGAGAATCCGCTATGTGCATATGCCCTTTAAGCATTCGATATTGAAGTATTCTACATTCTGTCAAATTTGATATCTATGAAATATTATTATACAAAATCCAAAATGTAGTATTTTTGTCAGCAATGTTTTCTCGTCAAAAGGAAGCTATAAGTGTTGATAAATATATTTTTTGATTGAAATCAGAGGACCGAAGAACAACAAAGACTACGATTCCTCCTAAATTTTAAAGAATATCTCAATAACTTAGAACTAACTAAGGTGGTAAGTTGCGCGATATAAACGGATATTACCCAAGCGATGTCGTGGGCGGAGTATTGTTTATTAAATTCAAAACACCAAAATAGATTTTTATTGATAACTTTTCTTTTCGTTATTCAAATGAGATGAAACAAAGCCTATATATTGCGCCAAATTAAGCTTAATCCATATGTGGAAACGCCATGAAAATCCGTTCAGTACTTTCTGAGATTATCGCGAACAGACAGACAGACAGACAGATAGACAGACAGACAGGAAAGAAAGTCGAAAATGGTTTTTTTGTGTTCCTTTGACCTTCTTTTATCCCCCCCTATCAGTTTTAGGTAAATTTATTTAATGTACAGACACGGTGGTTCTACTGTTTTATTATTAGTATAGATAAATGCGAAAGTAACTCTGTCTGTTACCTTTTTACGGCTAAACTACTGAACCGATTGACTTGAAATTTGGTACAGGGGTAGCTTATGGTCCGGGAAAGAACATAGGCTACGTTTTATCCCGAAATTCCCACGGGATCGGGAACTACGCGGGTGAAACCGCCGGGCACAGCTAGTGATAGATAAAAAGGCCATTTGAATTAGCAAAATCAACATCGGTGCACACCGCTCAATTTTTGTGTCCCATGGTCGGAACCTTTTTAGTTTCACCATGTCTGTCATTCGGAGTATTAGTTCTAAACATTATGGGATGACTTTTATCGTACCTACGTTTATGAGTGAATTTCCCGGCGCCTAAATTTGCGTGGCAACTATGAAATCGGTACTAAAAAATATAGTTATAATGTTTAAAACTTTTTTTTTGGTTAGATGAAATAGTCACCTATGTGAGGCACTAAATATTTCATTACTGGGATTAATAGGTACTCCAGAAAAAAAATTTAAACCTCGAAATCTTTCATCGCCGTGTCTGTCCACAACTCACCTTGATGTGTATTATACCTTCTTGATGAAAACCTATTGGTTGAATACATTGAAACCTAGTTTTATATGATACTTGGATAGTTAAGGTATTGTTACGGAATACACTTAATCAAATATTTAAACAATACAACGAATGGTTACTAGAAAAACATTTGTCCCAGAACTTCCTTTCATCGCCATGTCAAAAACATTTTTAAACATATTGTTCCACCTAAAGACTTGCGTCTCCTTCTCTGTGTTCTAAACGTTGCCCAATAGTACCGCCTCAGTGCTCGACGTGGAAGGACATGTCCACGTGCCTGCGTTTTCAAGCTATAAATGTAAGTGTATCCCATTTTTGTTACTGGACATTTTTTCTTTTATCGCCGTGCATAGGTATAACTTCTATTTGAACAAGTTTATACTCTTGATTGAGCATTCGATAGAATGCCCATACTCTTCTGTTTATTTGTGAATTGTTTAGTTCTTAGGATACCTAATAGATTTTATGTAATTTAAAATTTTCGACTCGTTTCTCATCGCCATGCTTTCATTTCCGTGGTTTCCATAGCAAATATTTGCTATGGTAATGAAAAAAAAGACACGGCAATGAAAAAAATTTCATTGCCGTGTCTTTTAAAACAAATTACTTTCATCGCCGTGGCCAGGTCTTTCATTTCCGTGACTTATATTTTCATCGCCATGGTATGATTAGGCAAGGAAAACATATTTACCTGTGATACAGTGTACCGAATACTGACAGTACAGTACTCGTCAAGTAATATCTCTGCAATACGACAAAAGACTTAAGTAAAGACTTATAAGTACAGTAAATAACTCATTTGTATTTACTGTACTCCTTCTAGCTCGTTTTCTTGATTCCTTAAGATCGTGTCCGTTCTGATGCACTGTAATGGAGTCGTGTACCAGCCGTTCCACTCCGCTCTGCCTTCGGCTCTTCTCAGAGCTGGTAATTGAGAGCCCTGTTATTGCCTTGATCAGGTTTGACCAACGGGTAGGTCGGGTAGGTCTACCTTTCCCGCCACAACCAGCTTGTCCAGGCTGTATGACCGTTGTAGCTCCAAATGTGACCAAAGTAGGTCAGGACTCGTAGATAACATATCGTAGACAGTCTTGTTTTTACGTCAAGTTGTTCTAGAATAGACTTATTCGTACGTCTCGCTGTTAACGGTATATATGGCATCCTTCTCCAGCACCACATCTCGAAAGCCTTAATGTTTTTTCGATCTACAGCGCGTGGATAGACCAGGACTCACAGCCGTATAGAAATATCGAGAATACCTAAGATCTAATTAGTCTCATCTTTGTTACGTTTGGAGATGGTTTGGCATTCCAGATTATCAACATTTTGCTTATTGCTTGCCCATCTCCACACAAATTCGTATCTCTTTCTCGCAGCCTCTCTGATTACTGATCGTCCAGCCTAGGTATACAAACTTGCTTATGAATTCCAGGTCTGACAATTCTCCTGTGCGTGTGATCTGTTCAGCTCGGTCAGTGACCATAACCTTTGTCTTCGACTTGTTGACCTAAAGTCCTACTGTCTCGGTTTTGCGTTCTACTCTGCTGAACATTTCAGCAAGTTCGTGCTCAGAGGATGCGGCCAAAGTAGTGTCATCTGCATATCGAAGGTTGCTGATCTTGTTCCTGCCAACAGTAATGACTCCCTCCCACCCTTTTAAGGCTCTCCTACTTATATAGTTTCTATAGTTATCATGGTTATTAGCACTCAAATTATTATGATTATACAGCGTTGAAATATTTCGAGTTTCCGATATTTCAACGCTGTTGCAAGCGCCATGATCACGGATGAACTCTCCTACTTATATTTCGTATATCCTATAGTATTCGCCATAGATGTTAAATAGAAAAAGGAACTCTTTTTCAGCCTGCTCATCCGGGATGATATGCAACATAATCTTACTGGCATGGGATATAAGTGCCACAGTCCGGTAGGGTGCACATTTTTTTTTACCCAGAATAGGCTAGCACTTGACTGTAACTAATCTGATGGAAAGCGATGGTACAGCCTAAGATGGAACGTGCTCACCTAGAAGGTACCTATTGACTCGCGACTTAAAAAAACCCAGATTGTATGTTTAATTTGTATGTTCCAGTTTCTGAACAGAGAAGCTGTGCAGGGAGTTCCACACTCTCGCTATTCGTATTATAAAGGTGGACGCGAAACGCTTCGTGCGAGCTTATGGAACATCTACCATGTATGGGTGACGTTTATCGGTTTCCCTGCTCATTCGGTGGCAGAACGGAGATGGGGGAATTAAGCGGTGTAGTTCCGATGCGCACTCTCCAAAATGTATCCGATAAGAAACCTATAGGCTAGCAACTTTTTGCCGGTGCTCAAAACTCTGGAGTCTCGAGTCAACAAGGGACTGAACGAAATGAGCCTCTTGGTACGCTTCTCTAGGGACTCCAACCCCTAAAGTTGATATTTAGCTGATCCATCCTAAGGGTGCGAACAGTACTCCATGCACGACCGAACTTGTGCTTAATAGAGTTGGAGCAGCTGTTCTGGCGTGAAGTACCGTCGCACCCTTGAGAGGACGCCTAGCTTTTTTGCAGCCAGTTGAGCCTTTGACTCAATGTATGAACCAAAATTGAGGGTTGAGGTCAGCGTTATTCCAAGAAGGTCAGGGTGGTCCACTATAGGTAAGGATACACTCCGGAAAATAGGAGCCAGTTCGAACAGCATCTTCCTTGCGGAGAAAAGACACGCCTGGGTCTTCAAGGCATTGAACTTGATCAGATTGGCATCGCTCCAATCGGAGACTGCCCGAAGGGAAAAGTTCGTGTGATCGACCATAGCCTCTCTTAAATACTGTGTCTCGGCCGCACTAGCACGCGGGATGGATATGTAATTCTCTACAACTGTGCAATCATTTGCATACTCATAGGTTCTGGGCTTTGGCAGATTATTGATATGCAACAGGAAAAGTGTTGCAATGAGTACTAACCCTTGGGGAACACCGGCATTAATCGCCATTTGATCGGACGAGCATCCATCAAGAACGACCCGTATCGATCGATCCCGCAAGAAGTCCGATATCCACCCACACAAACTAACAGGCAGACCGTATGATGAAAGCATGCTTATAAGGCACGTAATTTTGTGGACCCCTTCTTGAGCAGGGGGATCAATATATGATAGGGGTTTTATGTTAATCTTATAAAGAAATTCGATCAATTATTATCATTCGATGTGGCGTAGATAACCCGTCTGGGAAGGTATGCCTCTCCTTCTCGGAGACAGGCGTGTATATATTGTATGTTAGGATAATATAATACTCATGTCAGTATATAAAAAAAATGTTTTATGTATGGATTTTCATTTCCGTGGTGATTCTTTCATTACCGTGGGACAGTTCTTTCATTGCCGTGGACGCTTGTTTCATTGCCGTGCACGCATGTTTCATCGCCGTGGCATGAAATTTTTAAACTTGTGTTATTCGTTAGTTTTTTAAGTAATCAGCTTGATAATAAGCAAGAATACATAAATTATCAAGAAGTATAATAAACGCTAATTATTTTTGAAAAAAACTTAAAAACAAAAAAATCCACGGAAATGAAGATTTTTGGGGACTTGTTGAAATTCACTCTTATACGTTACTAGTGCGAGTGGTACCGCGCGGTTTCACCCGCGTAGTTTTCAATTTACCCCCCTTTTCTCTCTAGGGGGGGGGGGGTGAATTTCCAAAAATCCTCTCTTAGTGGCAGCCTACTCCCCCCAAAAAACCTAGACTCAAACACGTGCCAAATTTCAGCTCTACGACCAGTAGTTTCGGCTGTGCGTAGTCTGTCAGTCAATCAGTACATCACTCAGTAACGGAAGCGTTTTATTTGATTGTGATACAATTTTGTCTTCAGTTTCAAGTCATCTAGGTTTTATTAACTCCCCAGACTAAACTACGACTTCCAGATATACTAAAAGACTTGATGATGATGATGAAGATGATGCTTTCTTAACCGATTTCAGCCTCAGCGACTGTTTGTTGGTTTCAAAAACTTGACCGTAGTCATAACAGTATTTTCACATCACTAATACTCCCCTCCAACCCCCCAGAATAAACTACGAGCTACAGAAGTACCAGTCGAGCGTGGTGCAGGCGGTGCGCCGCGGGTGGGACGGCGGCCGCTCCTCGCGCCAGTGGAGCTTCTCATCCGCCTTCCTATATTCGCTCACTGTCATCACTACTATAGGTAGGTACATATAGTTTGTAATAGCTGTACCCCGCGTATTTAAAAAAAAGACGGAAAAACGGAAAAATACGGCAAGGCGGCAAAAACGGCAATAGTCAAAAGTAAACGGCAAAACCAGCCGATGGCAAAAGTCGAAAGTCAATCCGGATTTTGACCAAAAATGTATTTCGGTATGTTTTGCGCTGTTTTAACAGCTTCTATTGACTTTGATGTTTCTAATCGATTCTGACACTTAAAAAGCGGATTTGGAGCAAAATAGTTTTTGGGCATTTTTGCGCAATAACGTCCTCTTGAATCACCCTAATACTGAAAACAGCATTGAACTCCTGGTTTTAAGATCTAACAGCAGCTTTATTGTCATCATCATCAGCTCGTATATGTCCCCACCGAGGGCCTCGAGCCTACCCCGACTTTAGACCAAGTGCGGGTTGGTCGACTTCACACACAACTTTGAAAATCTCTTCCCAGGTGTGTGTAGGTTTCCTCACGATGTTTTCCTTATTGCAATCCCTGTAAATATAAGTGTATTGATTGGTCAGGTTACGGGCACCTCTCCCCGCGGACGAACTGGGGTAAAGTGACGACCATATTCTACGCGCTACTAGGAATGCCCCTGTTCCTGCTCTACCTTAGTAATGTGGGTGAGTCCGTGTCTGTCTGTGTGACCGTGCGCCTATGTATGTATACTGACTGTCTGTCCGTCTGTATAGGGGAGTTATTGGCGCGGTGGTTCAAGTGTATCTACGCACTGGTGTGTCTGTGCAGAGGATGTCCAGGATTCACCAGGAGACGCGTCTCCAGGTTGAGACAACAGGTATTATAATCATTCACTACATCATCTCATTATTGTAACTGACCCCAAAGTTTGTTACTTGTATCTAGGGTATCAGAAACTACGCACACACTCATTCACATACACACCCAGTTTTAATGGAATTGGTCTATATTTGTCTTTAAGACGATGATAAATGGTTCCTTAAGGCCAATCTCAAGAATGGATTTTAAATTGGAACGCTGTCGATAGCTATAAATAGCGTCCTATTTCATCGATTAAATGTCACATGAGTAATTAATCTTCCTATAATTATAATATGAATGATGGATCATAGACCCTCATAGTTAAGTGCTAACCGAAAATTACTTGTGACCCGTTAAGAAAATGATGGGAGTCTGTGATGAAAATGGCTTTTTCATGAGCATTTTCGTACTTTGAAGGGCACGTTAAGCTGTTGTCGTACTAACATCATCAACAATTAACAATTATAGGCACTTAGTTAGAGCTATCAAAGGTTAACCTTACTAATTAAAAATTTTAAAAACCCCCAACACAATTACTTTCAAACCCCCATAACTTTTAAACGGGTCAACCGATTTTCATCAAACATGTCTAAGAACACTCGCACGTAAGTCCCCTTTAATAAAAAACTAAATTGAAATCGTGTCATCCGTTCGGGAGCTATGATGCCACAGGCAGATAGATACACACATACAAACACACGTAAAACTTATAACACCCCTCTTTTTGCGTCGGGGGTTAAAATACTACAGCATGGTTAAATAACACAAATTGGAAAAGTCTAACCCTGGAGTCGGTAGCTCAGTTGGTTTAGAGCGGTTCAGCATGGTCATGGGTTTTAAATCCTAGTTGTGGTGAAAAGTGATGATGGTTACAAAGTTATTGTGTATCTGATTGTGAAGTACGGCTAGCGTCAGATAAAAGGTCCTCTTGGTCGGCAATACCAAAGTGAGCATTGCCTTTTACCTGACGCTGAGTGTCCGATGTGTTCCAGATAGAAATAAGTGAGGCTGAGAGTATAGAGCGTCCCGTGGGATGGCGGTCGCAGTACTCCGACCTGGACTTCCCGCAGTACGAGGTGCCTTATCACACGGGGTACGGCAGGTGAGGGGTATTCTAAGAAGTTTTTTTTTATCCAATCCCAAAAAAGGTTTGGACTAATTGGCAAACAATTGGAAGAGGCTGGATGGACAAAATTCTATTTTAAATTAAGAGTTTCGTAGCTTTTTTTTCACAGCTCGTCTTGCCTAATCCTGTAAGTGGGGTTTCTTTAATCAGAAATCAAATAGCTGAAAATAAATAAAATCAGCGATACCAAAATCTACTGCTATACTAGGCAGCAGCAGCTGAGATATCTCTTTTTGCCGGAGCTTTTTTCATTTTAATATTTCTTTTTGTTCAATTCTTCTGCATGTGTTTGGTAATAAAGGCTTGTTTACTCAATAAATACTTTACCCTATCTACATCCCCCCAGACGCGCCCCATACTCCTCGAGTCCGTCGGTGAGTACGTCGTTCAGCGTGGTGTCGTTCGACGCGCAGACCATCACCGTGCCCATCACCGTCTGCATCTCTATATTAGTAGGGTGAGTATACAGTATTGGGTCTTCCATGTGTTGTCTATCATTTAAAACTATGTGATATGAATGTCCAACATAATCATTCAATACATCATCTCGTTCTCATAGTAACTGATCCCTAACTTGGTCACTTGTATGGCTAATTTATTTGCAAAATGTGAAGTAATTTCTCAGTCCATTAGAGATGCCACTTAATAGCGTAAAGATCTCTCACTGATTCAGTTAGTTCAATACACAGAACTTTGATAAATTAGACATGTTTACCACATAACACTTGCCTAGCAGGTGTTGGTGATCTCAAACCTATGCCATGTTTGGAAAATCATACATCAAAATGATCGATTGTTCCTCCTCCTCCAGATATCTGTTCTTCGGCTCAATGTTGTTCGGGATGTGGGAGAAGTGGGACCAGCTCGACGGGGCGTACTTCTGCTTCATATCGCTTAGCAGGTGAGCACATCTCGTTAGGTTTGTCATCAGCAAATCGTGTGATTCACACTTAAAAGTCTCTTTTTCGAAATTCCTCAACTAATTTGCTAAAACTTATGTTATTCTCCAAGTCAGACCCAGCCAAATATTTTTTTTGCAATTTTGTCAATATAAATCATGTAAAGTCATAGTTCCCATACATAACTTACCATAAAATGGCTGGGATACCACGCTTGGCATACGACTGCAATTGATATGCCATGTCTGGCATAAGATCATAAACCCTTATTCGGTTTAAGTTTTTCTTGCCCCCGACTTGCCTTTAACATTCGCCCACTATAACTTACCACCTGCCACGTCTGGCATACGAGCACAATCCCTGATTATTCCCTTTGTATTCCAGTATAGGTTTCGGCGACTTCGTGCCGGGCGAGCGTGTGTACACGCCGCGCATCGAGACCTCCTTCATCGTGTGCTCGCTCTACCTCATGCTCGGGATGGCGCTCGTCGCCATGTGCTTTAATCTTATGCAGGTTAATTGTTGATTACTAGTTATCGTCTATGATGATAGTCTTTGATGAAGTATGCTTTAATCTAATGCAGGTTAATTGTTGATTACTAGTTATCGTCTATGATGATAGTCTTTGATGAAGTATGCTTTAATCTAATGCAGGTTAATTGTTAATTAGTAGTTATACTCGTCTTTGATGAAGTAAAATTAACTTTTTAGCAAAGTCTAATTAGGATCGAATTTAAATTTTCGCTAACCCAGGTGATACGACATTTTTTGGTAAAAGCAAATGTTATTTCTTCTTCTTTCTAAATTAAAAGTCACTTTAGTAACAGGGGCCTAAGTCTGCAATTTGACATTATTGATCAGACAATATGTTGATATTGAGGCACCATATCGAGAGTGTTTGGTATTCTGTTATTTATTCATATGGTTATGGTGTCCCAGTGGTCTTTGTTGCATATCAAAATTCAAATAAAAATCGTCAGAATACTGTTTCTATGACAACCATCTAAGTTTTGCGGAGCCATTGAGTCAGCGGAGTAGTTGTCACTAAGAGAATACCAAAATGACAACAAATGACAAAAAATCGGCCATAATGTTGATATTAAAACACATTTGAGTAGCATTATCACAGCTTAATAGTTTAGAGAATCGGGGCCCTGGTACCCATCACTATTATGATAATTCAACAAATGTCATTACTTTTGAAGTTCCACGAAAATACACGCTCTCATGAATATTCAAACCAAATCCTTTTATTTACAGGAACAAGTGATACACTACGTCGCTGCTATAAAAAGAGCGCTCAAACGTATATGCCGCTGTAAAAGATGACATATGACGAGCATTTACTGTAAGCCATTAGTGTCATATGGCATATAGTGGCATAATAATATGCCAGCAATAATATCAGTCACTTCAATCAACTGCCACGTTTGGCATAGTGAAAATATGGATTGCCACGGTTGGCATAATGAAAGCAGCATATGCCAGTGGGTGGAATTTCATGCCACTTTTGCCATAAGATAATGCCAGGTTTGTCATAAGATATTGTTAAGTTTTATGCCATTTTAGTATTTATTATTGTTAGTTATATGGTGAGGAATTGTTGTAGAGATTAATAAAGACTTATTTAATTAATTTTGTTTGGATTTTTTTATTACTTTGATTTCTGGTGGCGGATGGTGGTGGTGGTGGTGGTATTTATTATATATTTAATTTGAGTAAAACCGATTGATGTAGATAAAAGTAGCAAGTATGGTGAAATTTTAAGTATTTAAAAATCGATTCATGTATCGTTAATGTAGTTTCCTTTGGATTTCAAATGTCGGCCAGTTTTAATGAAAGTTGGTATGGTGAGATAAATGGTTACAAGGAGGAGAAGGGTTAAGAAAAGATGTGAGAAAGGGGTAGGTTAGTGACCCTGCTTTTACCAAAGTTTTTAGCCGAATACCTCAATTAGTCTCAATCACATACGAGTATGGTGGCTTCATAAATAAAAAGACATTTATTGTTTCAAAAGTTAAAAATAACAAAAATGCATTTATTCTAAAACACGCTATGAAACAAAAGGCTCAGCTTGTGCTGATCGGGACCGTAGTCACGACCAGCGCTGATTGTCAGCTACCCCTCTTCCCTGTGATGTTGGGTGGGAAGTAGGGTTAGCGGACCCTATACAGTAACTATCCTCCAGGTAATAAAAAGGCAATAAAATACAATTTGAGAAAAAAAACCTAAAAAAAAAATTAAAATTTAAAAAACCCCCTTGTTTCTTTCCAAACCTTCCAAACACCTATAACTTTTAAACGGTCCACCGATTGTCATCAAACATGTCTAAGAACACTCGCACGTAAGTCCCCTTTAATACAAAAAAAACTTAATTGAAATCGGTTCATCCGTTCGGGAGCTATGATGCCACAGACAGACAGACACACACACACACAGACACGTCAAACTTATAACACCCATCTTTTTGCGTCGGGGGTTAAAAAGATGGGTGCTCGCGATGGCATCTCATCCCACACTATCAAGGAATTCGACTTAAATACGTACCGTACAAAATAATGAAAAATGTTCATAGTTTCAATTCCCACTTCAAAAAACTTTAACTACTGCAAACCCGCAATTTACATTATTCAGGGGACATCTTCAATCAGCAGAGAGCGTCGCTCGCGGCCATAACTTGAACAAGCCATGCACTTAACGACATTGGTCTGTTAAAAATGCACTCCCCGAGCCCGGAGCGCGCATTGTCGCGAATTAGGGATCGCAGGGGGAAATAGGGAAAATCGTTTGGTTTGCTCGTGATACTACAGTGCTAGGTACTACCAGTACAGTCATATTTCATTGTCATATATAACTTTAATAGCTACACCCTTTTATTTATTATGTTAATATAGTTTTGTAATGTAATCTATCTAGATTTAATACTTTTTGATGTTCTTACTAGACAATGCTGTACACAACCATAATTGGTTTGCATATCAGAACCCTTCTTTAAATATGTGTATTCTGTTTGGTGTATGAATGAGTGTGTAGTTTCTGATACCCTAGCAATAGATAGTGCGAACTGGCACTAGTGGCTTATTAAGTTAACATGCTACTTGACTATGAAATACCTTTTTTTTTTAACCGGTATCTAATGATCTATCAAAAGGCCGAACCTTTTGGCTCGCGTTAAAGACAGACATATAGTTATTAGTTATCTGCTGATGTAGTCATCTACTAAGAAAGAACTCGAGGACAACCGTGGGGTACAGCTAGTTTCATTAATTTCATACGGAACCCAAATCTACACTTAATTTTTCCTCCAACACTGAATGCAATACGTTTTAAACTTTTCGAATTAACTAACTCGAAGAAGTCATATGTTTGTACAACTTTAAACGTTAGTCGAGATGGATTCATTTGTTAAGCTAGAGAGAAGAAGACGTTTTAGCTTTCTTTGAATATATTAACTACTAGCTGTGCCACGCGGTTTTACCCGCGTGAATTCCAATACCATAGGAATTTCAGGATAAAAAGTATCCTATGTGTTATTCCTAGTAATAAGGAACATCTGTACTAAATTTAATTTAAATGGATACAGTAGTTTTTACGTGAAAGAGTAACAAACATACACACTCACAAACATACAAACTTTCGCATCCTAACTAGTCCTAACTAACTAACTGTACAAACATTTGAGTCGACTTGATAGCGATTCAAATGTTTGTACAATTATAAGGGACCGCGATCATCTCTCTCTTTCTAACCGTAGGACGTTTCTGCTTACAGGCAGCCGTATGCCTTCCCTGCTCTATGTGTATCAACTCTATGGATATGAGTCCCAATATGTATCGCTAAAAGCGCTCTTTTCCTGTACTTACTCGGCTTTTGAGCTAAAAAGTGACGTTTCACAAATTGGCTCCAATAGAACTGTAAGAGGTTCGACTAAGATGTTACTCCGAGCTTTAAAAGTGGCCATTTTCCGCGGCCTTAGTAAATAATGTATCACATAAAGTAACGATTTATATTTATTTGTTGCTATAAATCAGCGCCAGGGAGAGCCATCCATAATTTTGAATAGATATGTATCTACGTAAATTACATTTGCTTTTTAAGGAAAAAATACGTTTTATGCTGTTTTAATATTTGAGGAAAAATATTAGTTTGGAAATATGAGGAAAATAAGGATGGTGGATATTGTTGGCTTGCTACGAGGCGATGTTTAGAGGTTTCCCTTCAGAGGTTAGCCTTCAATTTGCAGTTGTTTGTGATGACCATTTCATTTGCTGCCATGTTTTCGATCGAGAGTTTCATTCATCGCAGGTTCCAAACATGAGTCGCATTTGAAATCACGGCATGTATCTGCAGGGAGATCTTACAGCATGATACTTTACTTCATACCTTGCTTTTGAAACTATATTCTTTGTAATCTTAATTAATTTCAGTATCGAAGTGTACATCATTTAAATTGAAAACTTAACACACGACATACGAGCGCCACTAAAACCCGGTACAGGCAGTTTTACGTTTACCTTATCAATAAAACCCGGTCCATAAACCACAGTAGGTACCCACATTGTTTCTCGAACGCAAAAAGTCCAAAGAAATCGAATATAGTTTCGAATAAACCTGCCTTTTTAGTAACGGGCCATTTTGCTAGCCGGATATCCGGATCGGGCCGTATTGGGCGTGCGGAATCAGCCCGGATTTACCGCGATTTATTTGGGCGGTCAGACTAGTGTTTACCCCGGGTTTGTTTGCCAGCTCGATGCAAAAGCCCAAAGTAAATATAGGGAAGACAAATTTGGAAGCTTTGTCTGAGCGCTCCGGGATTAAATAGAGTTATAGGTAGCAAGATATTGGGAGATTCTGGTTATTTTGGTATTTTATTTTAATTTGAAGAATATTTGTCTTACATTTAAGTCTTGTACCTAGTTCATTATAATAAACAATTTAAGTACACTGCTATTAGGATTATTCATACAATTATTCACATTGACGAATATTAGCCCGGTCTATAAACAAATTCGATATTGCAGTAATTAACATCAGGCTGAAAATCAGTAAAATTGTTCAAAACACAATTGTAAATAAAAACTAGATGTGCCCCGCGGTTTCACTCGCGTAGTTCTCGTTCCCGTGGGAATTTCGGGATGAAAAATAGATGTTGGCCGATTCTCAGACCTACTGAATATGCTCACAAAATTTCATGAGAATCGATCCAGCCGTTTCGGAGGAGTATGGCAACGAAAACTGTGACACGAGAATTTTATATTTTAGACTAGCTGCGCCCCGCGGTTTCACACGCGTAGTTCCCGTTCTCGTTCCCGTAGGAATTTCGGGATGAAAAATAGATGTTGGCCGATTCTCAGACCTACTGAATATGTTTACAAAATGACATGAGAATCGGTCAAGCCGTTTCGGAGGAGTATGGCAACGAAAACTGTGACACGAGAATATTATATACATATAAGATTTAAAACTCCCCATCACTCCCGTATTTTGTTTTTTTATACCAGGTCAGAGGTCAAAAATGAGTTAATTGGGATGAATATTCTTTTAAAAGCAAATAAAAATTATCGTATATAAAAAAAATCGTACAAAGAAGTCCAAATTGAATTTGGCTCGTCTAGTGATATAAATCAATTCGTTTACAACTTTATGTAAACGTGTTTAGGTAACGCCTAGTGACGATTTATGCGTTACTTCCCGGAGTCATTACCTATACCGAGTAGGGGGACTACACGTCAGAGGGTTTCCGGGATAAATAGACATTTGGACCGGGTTTTTAAGGGAAATATTGTGTAGGTGTAGTTTTAATGTGACTATGTTTTGGAGTGTTTTGGTATTATGTGGAATTTTAGTTTTGATTATAGTGTTGTTTTGCAAAACAATTATAAAAATAAAAATATTTTTTGAGGTTAAGCATTGAGTTTGAAGATTATGAGATATGTTTCTATTGTGATTATTAAGAAAATAAATACAGGTAACACCGTGACTTTTCATTTTCGTTACAATAATCTAACAAATTTTCGTTACGTCTAGTTAAAAATCTAACCACAACATATCATTGAGATCTGTAACTGCGGGGAACTGTATACAAGTAAAATACAGACAAAATAATAAATTAGATATTCCCAAATGCTACAGTTCAAAAGCTTGATCCTAAAACATATTTCTAAAGACATTTGTTACAAAAATAGAAATCGTATTTCTGAGAAAAACCACAATTCCCTAGACATTTGCTAACTAATATATTGTTAACAGTAGGTACTTACTAATGAGGGATTTCTCTATGCCATACTAAGCATTAGTACGTGTTAATGAAGGTTAGACGCAAGCGAAGAGCGGTCAAAATAATAATATTAAAATACGAGCAAATTTCAATAATTTACAAACGGGCGAAACATTTTAATGATACCATATTTCAATGATAGAATCCCGGTAAATTTCAAATCTGGTAACCCCAGCGGGCGGGTGGATTAATGGCAACATTTGTACAGTTTGACAGACGAGGGTCGCGCCTCATTTGAATAATTCGTTCAGTATTGCCATATAAATATTGAAGTATTCCTAAAACGGCCCGATAATTACTATAATAAACAACGAAATAAGCTTAACTTATTGATAACGCTTTGTTTTTTGGGATTATTGTTCTCGTGTTACGTTTTTTATGTTAATTTCTTTTATTGGATTTCCATTTGTAACCATTATGGCCGTTACGTCATTCTCATTATAAAAGAAGGTTGCGGCCTCTCTCAAAGAAGGTTGCGACTCTGTCTAAGATTTAGTTAATCTCTTAAACCTCTGAATGTATTTCTAGAGTCTTCTGAATTACTAGGTTCTAATGCCCTTTTTAAACTTTCGCGATCGGAATTCATCGTTGCACAATTTACAGGTCTTAACCGGGTTTCTCCGGTGTAACCCGGTCGAAACATCGAGGTAAATAATAATTATGTTTTACGCGATTAGGTTTTAATGGTCAGCATTTATTTAGAAATATCTTTGGTAAGTTTTAGGTCAAAGCAAAAAGTACATGATTGACGATTAAATACAAATTTACAATAACAAAAGTTGACTTTAAAAGCACCTTCAAATTTAAAGCCACGTACAATATTCGCACACATAACCCGATCAACCTAAAACAGACGTCATTTCTCCGGTACAAAAACTAGGTTGGCTATAAAAGGAACATTCAAAAGAAACTTAGAGGGACAATGTCACAGCTAGCCGGAGGGTAAGCGAGTCCGGGTATACCCGCCACCCGGTTGATAATCCGGACATATTTCACATGTCATATTCACAATTTGAAACGTAATCAACCGGAAAATGATCCGGGTTTTGAATACGTTCTTTTTGGCAGGTGTTTTCAAAGTCCGGGTTTAGGGGAGTGCAGTTTCTTGTAGTGATTTATTATGTATAGTTCTTCGCTCAGGTACTCGTAGTAGTCACAAACTATCTGAGCGCCGTTGAAATTGCAATTTGGGTTGTCAGTCTATTATACCTTTATCTCATTTCCAAGTACTTGGAGACCTCTTTTTATTTCAGTTTTCTATTACTTTTATAGACTACTAGCTGTGCCTCGCGGTTTCACTCGCGTAGTTCCCAATCCCGTGGGAATTTCGGAATAAAACATAGCCTATGTCCTTCCCCGTACCATAAACTACCCCTGTACCAAATTTCAAGTCAATCGGTTCAGTAGTTTAGCCGTGAAAAGGTAACAGACAGACAGATTTACTTTCGCATTTATAATATTAGTTAGGATGACAGTATTAGTTCAAATTTTGGCCACTGGGAGAGATAATATATATTTCTGGCGCTTATAAGTACACACAAACAAATAATTGTCACCCGATTTTTATTTATGTAGTTTATGGCAATTGTTTTTTTTCCGCTCAGTAGATAACATTTAGTTTATTACCAGTCAGGTGGAACTAGATTTCGCTCGGTAGGCGTGGTCAAGTCAAGATTTATGTTTGATAATCTGGATTAACACAAATTGATATTTTCATCATCAAACCAAATGTTTGCAACACGGGATTAGTTTGCGCCTATTTACTTATGCTTACGGATGCGATTTCGGTTCAAAATATTTGTGTGGAAGAAAATATCGGGTCTGGTTGGTATGTTTTCTATCCACTGTATTTATAAATAGCTAGCGGCCCGCCCCAGCTTCGCACGGGTCTAATTTTCCCTTTCATTTTCCAGTTTTTTTTTATAAGAACCTTTACAATAACAAAAACAACTAAAAAAGAATTCGTGAAATCGGTCCAGTCTTCACGCGTGATGCCATGACCAAGGGAAATAGGGATTCATTTTTATAATAGAGATTAATTTATAAGTAGTAATCCGTTGTGAAGTATATATAGTACAAGTTTTGCTTCAAAATCAAATATATTTATTCATTTAAGGCCTTAAAAAACACATAAGATAAGAATGAGTCTACGATAGATTCGGAAATTACTTCAGCCGAGGAGAAACGGCAAAAAAAACCCGGGCTGGTAAGAAAAAAAAGTAAAAAATATATCCTCACTTGAAAATATATAACAGAATGTTTCTCAAAATTAATACAATGTTCAAATTAGTTTGAGACTTGATGTCGATTCGTACTACGTGTATCAATATTTATTTCTATAAATTTTCTGCACGATTTCAACCAAAAACGAAACCCTTTCATGTTAATAAATTAAAATATTGGATTATTGCTCGTCAAGAACACGCTAATAATATTAAATTTTCAATATTGTAAATTCCCTTTATATTAAGAGTTGCTGTTCATAATTAGTGTTCCTTTAAAACATCGCCACCGATAATTAGAGTGAACAATGTTGTTCAAAAATAATGAGAATGGAAACTTTTTATGAAGATACACCTACACCCAATTACGGTTAACTTTTGATCATATTTTAGATATTAAAATGTATAAACAAGGTTTATTTGACGACTAGCTTTGGCCCGTGGTGATCCTCTCCTTGGTACTAACCAAAAGAATTGTCTATTTGTTTAAAATATGTTTATCTTATAAACTACTAAATTAATTAATTAAATAAATACTCGAGGCAGCTGTCTGGCTAGCCGTAAAAATTATACTAGCGGCACCCCGCGGTTTCACCCGCGTTGTTCCCGTAAGAATATGGAGATAAAATTATGCTAAAAACGTTCCCACTGAATCACTCTATCTATTAAATCAAACTGCATCAAAATCCGTTGCGTAGTTTTAAAGATCTACGCATACATAGGGACATATGGACATAGGGACAGAGAAAGCGACTTTGTTTTATACTACGAGTATGTAGTGATGCTAGAGACTTGGGTGAAACCATAGGTATAGTATAAGATAAACGTTGACAGATAACTTTAACATATCCTTCGCACTAGAATCGAACCCGCAACCACCCATTTGCTAGCTCAGCATCGTCACTCTGCCATTTGGACCATGATAAAACAGATAAATCAGACAATGCAATCATTTTCATGACTATAGAAACCATTGCACATGCCTGACTATCGCCCGACACGAGATTCGTCCATTTGTGCCGATGGACGAGATGATATCGCGTGACTATAACACTGGACCGAACCTGGGACCAACTCGTTTTGATAACAATTTGGACCGAGAATAGAAATCAAGAAAATGTTGGGCGATAAATCTAACTGAGGGATGTGAGAGGTTTAGACCAGTGTGTGGTTTGTAAATCAAAGATATTCCTTCTTTCTCTGTTTTATTTTTCTGAAATCTATATTGTTGATATCTTTGATTTACACGAACCCTACACATTGAAATAAAACACTTAAACGGATTTTTGTCGTGGTTGTATTTTGTTTTACATTTTCTGACATTTCGGATTCTTTACAGAACTCGTGATCTATATTGTTATAAATCTGATTACACTGCGAATTTGTAAAAGTCAAATTATTGGGTTACTAACGGAAAGATTGTACTGCATGACAAATGCTCCTCACTGTGATGAATTTAGTAAAGTGAGGAGGAATAAGTGTAATAACCACGCTTGTCCAATGCTTGTTTGTGATCTTAAATCTCAAGTTTTTTGGAAAAATACTAAGTATGCTTCGCACTCAATACCTGTGGTATTAAACCCGGGTTTGACAGGTAGGCAGTCCACTAGCCCGATAACACCTTATTTGATCTAAATAACTCTAAAAAAACATTTGTACTTCTCAAAAAACAACTTGTTTTCCAACCATGTTTTTCTATTATCTCGAAACTAGCAGAGCCCCGCGGTTTCACCCATATAGTTTCTGCTGCTGTGAGAATGTAGGGATGAAATTAAATTAAAAACCTTCCTCTTGAATAACTCTATCTATAAAAGTAAATAAATAAATAAATAAATAAATAAAAAAACATTTATTGCTACATTAATAAGAAAACATAAGAAAAAAAATAACTTAAAACTAGGAAAAGAAAAACATGTAGCAATGGGAGCCGTCTTCAGCTTTAGCTGTACTGAGACCGAGATCTCAGTACAGCGCTGGTTTTCAGGCGGCCCCCGCTCTCTAAGCTGTTAGGTGAGAGTGATGGCAAGTTGACAAAATATCTACTAAGGTTAACAAAAAATTACAAAAAAACAAAGATAAAATTTAAAATTAAAAACACAGAGGACACAAAAGATTCAACATAGCATTGTGAATGTGTGTGTGTGTGTGCGTGCATGCGTGTATGTGAGAGGTGAGTGTGTGTGTGTATGTGCGAGGGTGTGTGTGTGTGTATGTGATTTGAAGTATCTGTATAAGTGATGTTATTAGAGGATTAGGATTAGAATATTTTTAGAAAAATAAATGTAGGGGAAGTGTGTACCGATATGACTGGAGTATATTTTCTGCAGCTAATTGGCGTTTCAGAAGAGCATGTTTGTATTTAGATTTGAAGCAGTCGTGACTCATTTTCACATTCATAGGGGGAGGGATATTATTCCATATTTTTTGTTGCAGAGTATCTAAAACAGGTTTTGAAACGAGCGGAATTGTGGGATGGAATTTGTAATTGATTATGAGTGGCAGAACGGAGACTAAAGAAAACCGCATTAAAATGTGTTGCGTAGTTTTAAAGATCTTAGCATACATAGGGACGGACAGCGGGAAGCGATTTTGTTTTATACTATGTAGTGATAGTGATATACTAGCAACGCCCCGCGGTTTCATCCGCGTAGTACCCGTTGCCGCGTTCCCGACAATTATTCGTTTTTTTCTCGCCTTTTAAACCTTCCCTTCACGAACATTTCAAGACCCAGATAAGATAAACACGTTCAGCCGTTCTCAAGTTATAGCGAGACTAAAAAACAGCAATTGATTTTTATACACCCCTATTTTGAAAATATGGGACTTATTAAAATCAGAATATCTGTAGCAGTAACTGAATCCATATATCCAATAAAAATATCAAAAATGATAGTCGATTACTTATCTTTAAAAAATACCAAATAAATGTCGTATTACCAGACGGCACACTAGCTATCAAGTATTCTGTGACGGCTCGGGTCGATGACCGCGCTCAGCTGTGTATCGCAGCGTTCGGTGTAGAATAACAATAAAATTCGGCGGGATTTTGAAAATCTTTGACTTATCATAACTTTTTAAATAAAAGCAAGAGAAAAAAACTAACTTCACTATTATATTGTCACCCGTCGTTTACATTAGCTGTGAGATAAGGTATCGCAATTTCAAAATAAGGGTGTATACAGACGAACAGGAATTGATTGTCCATACTATACCTAGTACATATTCTGCTGACAGTAGTACCGCAGCGAGCGGAGTCAGGCGGAAGTCGTAAATCCCGGTCCGCCCTCGATACAAATCTCGCTGAGATATTACGGGAAACTCAGTATTGAGACAGAATTAGTGTTTGGATGCTGACTAGAAAACATTCTGCGTTATTGACTTGTGTTTCCAAGAAATAATTTTATAAAGATTTTTTAACTCGTCTCTTTGAAAAACGTTTATTTTATAGATTACTAGCGGCGCCCCGCGGTTTCACCCGCGTAGTTCCCGTTCCCGTAGGAATATGGGGTTAACATTATGCTAAAACCCTTCCCACTGAATCACTCTATCTATTAAAACAAACCGCATCAAAATCCGTTGCGTAGTTTTAAAGATCTAAGCATACATAGGGACAAAGAAAGCGACTTTGTTTTATACTACGAGTATGTAGTGACGAGGACACAAAACATCAAAAGTAAAAATAAAATTGTGTTCTGAGTTTGTCCTGCACATATTGCAGGACAAAATTAAATGTTGCAACTGAGTTATATAGTTTTGTATTGGCTTCAAATCACAAATATTCATCAAATAGTTTGAAATTGGTAAATAAAATCGTCAAGTTACTTGATAAGTATAGAATAAATTGTTTAAATTCATGTTACGTAGGCAGTCTCTTTGAAATAAAGGATACCATTAATTACTCATGGTGAAAACAAAAAATACCCCCTACATTTTTAACCCACTTCCGTCAGATAATTAATGTTCTGTTAACTAGCAACACCGGGTACATCAATAAAATGGCGAGTGTTGCCATGTTTTTCGCACGTAAAACCGCCGTATATTACGCGTCAACAATCTTTCGCGCTCACAAAAGGTATAGTAGAATATTATTGTTAAAAATTTCCCTAACATTTCCATTGAATGTTGGGGAAAATATGACGGTACTTACACAGGCGTAGGGAGTTATGGCAACACTGGATACCCGCTTTAATGACGCGGAAAATAGCGGGCAATACTTAACCTCTTTGCCGGACAAAGTTGGTAACACATATAAGTTTGTATGGTACTTTTGGCAAATTATCACAACCATTTCGCGTTAGCTGAACCGCTAATATTGGGTCTATGTTTCTTGTAGCGTATTTGTGGGAGCTAAACGCGAGAGACTAGATGGAAAAAAAGTGTCTGAAACTTTTGCTAGAACTCCGTGAAATTAGTGTATTACTAGAATATTCATACTCTTATAAATTAGTATGAAAGTTCAGAAAATGAGAACCACCTTCAGTAATTATCAATTTATTTTAATTATATAAATCTCCAACGGTTAGGTACACTGTTCACTTCAACACGTCTAGCTCACAGTAAGATCAGTTCTAGACTGCCACGTTTTAGCGCGCGAACTACTTCCCCACCACACTCACATTTTAAAGGTAACCGTCAAGTAAATGCGATCGTTGCAGAACTATAATGTCGGAAGTAGTTCGTACGTTATACAATAATATGGGAAAAACTTATCAAATATTCTAAATAATTCTTATAAAAATAACATGATAAAATAATTAATTATTAAATAATAGTAGATAATTTATAAGTACCTCTATTAACCGGAAGGGTCGTTTAGTGTCTAATAACTTGTAGAAAAACACATAACTTCTTACAGTCGGCCATTCCTGATAAATTTCCCGTCTCGGGAAAAGTTATTTGGTTAGTTGCTTTACATTAAACAATAATTACATTAATCATTACCTTAAAACTAAATAAGATATTAAGGCCTCATACATATCCTTAATATCTATCTTAACTGAGACCTCATACATATTCCCAGTCAAGTCAACAAAATTATATCCTTAATAATTTAGTATTCTTAAACTAAGAAATTGAGGCCCCATACATGTCCTCAAGATCTGTCCCAACTGAGACCTCCTTCATATTCTCAGTCAGGCCTCCTTTAATTTAAAATAATCTATCATGGCAAAAGCAATAGCACTAAGGCCCCATACATGTCCTTAATGCTTGCTCCAACTGAGACCTCCTTCATATTCTCAGTCAGGCCTCTTTTAACTTAAAATAATCTCTAATGGTAGCAACATTAGCATTGAGGCCCCATACATGTCCTCAATGCCTGACCCAACTGAGACCTCCTTCATATTCTCAGTTGAGTAAGCCCACCGTAGAATGTGGTGTAAAATAATATTCATACTATTATATCAATAATTTTCCAATAGCACTGTCGATATTAAGGCCTCATACATATCCTTAATATACGACTACATCTCAATTACACTCAAATACCTCTTACATATTAATTTCAAATTCAAATATAATACATAATGTTTATAAATAATTCATTTTATTTTCCAACTATACTAAATCACCAGACATATTTTAAATCACAGCGTTTCAAATTCATAATAATTAAACTTACAATTTCTATACAATTCATAAATAATAAACCAATCTAATCAACCATGTTAGTCAGTGTCATCATTATTTGAATCTTCAGATTCGCTATCTGCTCTGTTAAATACCATCCAAGGGTGAATTTTATCTACCGAGAAGATCCCACTAAACTTCCTATTACCTTTCCTAGATAATGGGGTATCCTCGACTACATATCGATCATTATCCAGAACTTCTAGTATACGATATGGACCTCTAAGTTTTGGGACCAATTTCCTACTTTGACCTATTGATGGAATTTCTCTTTCTACTCTTACTAAATCGCCTACTTTATAAATTACGTCTTTCCTACCTTTATCAAATAGTTCTTTTTGTTTATGTTGATTATCCCTTATGTTTTCGGTCATTTCTTTCCTAATATCAACTATTGAAGAGTCAACATTTTCAACTTCGTCTGTGACGTTGAGTTCTACTAATGAGTTAGAAGTACTCACTAAATTAAGTCCAAACAATGCCTGAGCAGGACTCTTTCCAGTACCTTTATTAATAGTGTTATTCAAGCCCCATTGAATCTCAGATACACATTCGTCCCATTTATTTTCGGGCTTACCATGATTTGTGGCTGTTAGTGCTGCCAACACAGTCCTATTATACCGTTCAATTTGACCATTGGCCCGCGGCGTCGCTACAGCGTTCATGATATGTTTAATGCTTAATGAACTAAGATAATTCCGGAAGTTCTTAGATGTGAATGACGTTCCACGGTCAGAGATTAATCTTTTAGGTACACTAAATGTGTGAAAGTAATTTTTAATTGCTTGAATGGAATGGATAGATTTCGTACTTTTTACGGGTACAAGTATAATAAACTTGGTGAAACCATCTATAATTAATAAGAGGTAACTGTTCTTATGTTTACTCTGGACAAAAGGGCCTAAGTGATCAATATGTAGGGTATGGAATGGTTGGTCAATCTTTTCAATGGGATGTAATTTCCCTGCCCTTCTTCCCGACGGTACTTTAGCATGGGCGCACTCTAAGCAAGATTGCACGTATTTTTTAATGAATCGTCTCATTTTGGGAAACCAATACTTATTTCTTATAATGTCAAAAGTTTTGTCAAAACCAAAATGTCCAATTCCATCGTGATTTGACTTTAATATATGCCAACGAACACCCTTCGGTACAACCCAACGATCACCTTCATCCGTTTTCCTGTACAATAAACCCCTTTTTACTACAAAATTATTTTTGATTTCTATAATATTGTCATTATCTTTATCCCCTAATATAGAAATAACCCTTTGTAATTCGGGATCGTTTTGTTGTACCGTAGCTATCCAGTCGGTATCCATGTTAATTTGACCTACCCTAAGCTCTGCTATATCTGTTGGGATGGGATTTCTGCTGAGTGCATCTACGTGCGCCATAGCTGTACCAGGTTTATAAATGATATGGAAATCGAATTCTTGGATGGCATTCCACCATCTTGCGACTCTAGGTATTGTGTCTCTTTTCTCAAATGTTGCACGAAGGGAATTACAATCCGTCACAATAGTAAAGGCAATTCCTAACAAGTATACCCTGAAACGCTGCAACGAAACCACTACGGCCAATGTTTCCAAATCATAAGATGTAAGCTTAGACTCTTCGGGAGAAGTTTGTCTACTATAGAAGGCCACTGCAGTAAATGGGGACTCTTTATTAGGTTTTTGTAACACTATTCCAGCTATACCTATCTTAGACGCGTCCGTGTGTAATTGTGTTTCATATTCAGGATTATAAAACGAGAGAATGGGACGTTTTACGAGTTCTGCTTTTAAGGTTGAGAATGCAGATTCTTCTGTGCTACCCCATGTCCATTTAGCGTCCTTTTTTAAGAGCTGTGTCAACGGTCTAGCTATAATTGAAAATCCCCTAATAAATCTTCGAAAGAAGCTGGCTAGCCCCAAAAATTGCCGAACTCTGTGTTGATCCGTCGGCCTAGGGAATTTATCAACGGCTTCAATCTTTTTCTTACCTGGTTTTATTCCAGATTCGTTAACTTCAAACCCTAAATAATCTATCGATTGTTTTAGAAAATTACACTTGGATAAATTTAGTGTTATACCTGAAGAACGGAACAAATCAAGAATATCAGTCAGTTTTTGAAGTCCTTCGTCTATTGTTTTAGATGGAATTATAACATCATCCATATATGCGAACGCCTCTTTGAATCTAGCATTTCCCAAAATACCATTGATAGTTCTCTGGAACGTAGATGGAGCATTAACAAGCCCAAACGGCATGCGATTGAACTCATAATGACCATCGGGCGTTATAAATGCTGTTAAGCGTTTCGAGGATTCTGCCAGTGGTATCTGGTAATAACCAGATGCAAGATCCAAAGAAGTATAATATTTAAAACCTGACAAGTTATCTAACTGATCATCTATTCGAGGGAGAGGATAATGATCTTTCACTGTTTTCTTATTGAGTGATCGAAAATCAATGCATAGGCGATAATCGCCAGTTTTCTTTCGTACGAGAACTATTGGGGAAGCATATTCAGATGACGATTGCTTTACTATATCACAGTCTTCTAACTCTTGTATAATGCCACGGACTACCTGACGCTCTGAGTAAGACATTCGGTACGGTCGATATACAACAGGTGTTGTATCATTGAGCGTAATCGTCATTTCAGTGTTTGCGATACACCCTAATTCTTTAGTAGAAAATGCAAAGCAATCTCTATAGTTATTAAGTAATCCAACCAGTGCTGCTACATATTTAGGATCAATTAAATCATCAACTTGTATCATTTTTGTCTCTATCTGATTAATAACAACATTATTGGGACAGTGTTCAACTCTATCAACATTTAATAAATTTAATTCGTTCAAAGGTAATGCCCGAAGTAATAATGAGTCCTTCCTGATTTCGAATCCGGAATTAGAACCTCTTATGACCACAGTACCTCGACTGTTGGTTACTCGAACCACACATTGAGGGATTTCGTACTGATTTTGAAAATTTTGGCATAAACTTGGCTCAATAAATAAATCACCTGTAAATTCGGGTTTAGTATAGACTTCTAGCGTGGTAAACCCTTTTACGGTAACCGTTTTGTTAACATATAAACATATACTTACTAGTAAATTAGAAGTAATTCTCAATTGATCATTATTTTTGTAAACTACGATATGATCTTGCTCTGTAAATGTTTGTCCTACTAATAAGGGTACTTTTAATAAATGGTCGGCTACAACAAGAGTTTCCACGGAAGCCTTAACCGAATCTATTTCTATATCTACAGTACATGTCCCTATACAACTGACAACACTATCGCCGAATCCCCTCAAGACTGGTAAATTAGACTCTGACCATGAATCTACTAATTTCCTTGCAGTAGACGCTTGTAACATAGTGCACTGACTACCGAAATCAATAAAACAATTTATGTTCTCACCATTTATCACAGCTACTTTAAAATATTTAGATTCTGTATCCTGACCTTTTGAAATACGTAAAACTGTTTTATTATCACTATTGCTTTTATCTATCTTGCCTGGACAATTACTGCTAACATGACCAATTTTATGACAACTATCGCAGCGTTTGATTGGTTGTCTACATTTAAAATAAGGATGTCCCTCTTCTCCACAATCATAACACTTTGTAGTTCTATAGTTTTTGTTGTTCCTATTATCGCTCTCAAGTTGTGATTTAAATGGTCGAATATTTCTACTGTCGACATGGCTTTGCTGCAAGAGCTGATTTGGTTTCTCAGGTTTCTTTGACATCCTCACATTTCTTAAGTAAACTAATAATTTATCAGGTTCTGTGAACTGTGTTGCTTCAGCACTAGTTCTTACAGATCTGTCTTCAATTCCAAATAAAATACAATCTATTGCGCTTTTACCAATTATGTTACAACGATTTAATAATACCATTTTTTGATAAAAATATTCCTCTAATGAGTCACCAAATCTTGCTTTGCAAGCAAGCATATCCGTTAATAGCTGACCATAATTTTCGTCACTTGGGAATGCAACTTTCAACTTGTTTTGCCATTCAGTCCATGAGAACAGTAAGCTAGGTAGCCCTTGGTACCATTTGTTTGCTAATCCTACTAATTTTGGGAGGGCGTAATGAATTGTTTGTCTTTCAGACCAGTTATAGATGTTAGCACACTCATTTACTTTTACTAACCAGGTTTCAATGGTTTGATTCCGTTTACCTGGATCAAACTCTGGAATAACGTTCATAACCGGATAACGTTCGTTACCACTTTCTGTTTTCATGGTCTGTATAAGCTCTTTAAATGCTGACGCTAAGATATTAGCACTAGAGTCTGTATTTAACTGGATCTCAGACGTACTCACATTTGAAACAACGGCCGGCGTACTGTCATGATGGGACGCACCTGGTGGGTTTTCGTCCTGGTACTGCACTACCCCGCTGTCTACGGCTGCGGTGCAATCCTGTGGCGTGTTGCGGTCTCCGGATACTGCATGACCCCGTGACGAGGCCCGGTTCTGCTGCATGGTGCGGTCCCGCGAAATCCCGCGACTCCGTCTTCTGATTCGATCTCGTGACCTCGCACGGTGTCGCGACTTGTTCCTGTCTCGAGTCTCGGAACAATCACGAGACGAATCACGATTTCGCCGAGATTTGCGACGTCTCCGTATCGGGGACCCCGACTCGCTGTGTGATGAGTAATCCGACTTCCTCGTATCCCTACATGATTTTCTTTTTCGACCCATTATTCCTGAAACCACAAGGTATACGAAGTAGCTGTTCTAAACGTATTGTAAAAAAACGAGAATGAATAGGCATTGGTTTTATGCGAGTAAGAATCACTGTATATAATATACCAAAATTAAATAACCATTATTTATTAATAATATCTTCTAAATAATGGAACAAACTTACTAGTGCCAAACAAGAGAGAGAAAAGATAGTAAAAAAAAATATATCGCATAATAAAATTGCATTATGTTGAAAATAGTCTCAGTACAGTAAAAAAAAACAACCCGCATAAAAAAATAATTTTATTGTTCCGAGTGTTTCTCGTTCAAACGAATTTAATTTATGGGTATTAGTGCATAATAACCATTGTTTCTTTAAACGTATTGTTATCTGCTTATCCGTGCTTATTACTTTATCGTCTATTCAAATATTACCATTTCCACTTTTTAAAACATAATAACAGTAAATAGGATGCAATAATACTCACACTTATGGGCGATAAGTCCTTTCACCGAGTGCAATTCCAACTGCTAACACGATTATATCCCACTTCTGAACTATGAAAGTTCAGAAAATGAGAACCACCTTCAGTAATTATCAATTTATTTTAATTATATAAATCTCCAACGGTTAGGTACACTGTTCACTTCAACACGTCTAGCTCACAGTAAGATCAGTTCTAGACTGCCACGTTTTAGCGCGCGAACTACTTCCCCACCACACTCACATTTTAAAGGTAACCGTCAAGTAAATGCGATCGTTGCAGAACTATAATGTCGGAAGTAGTTCGTACGTTATACAATAATATGGGAAAAACTTATCAAATATTCTAAATAATTCTTATAAAAATAACATGATAAAATAATTAATTATTAAATAATAGTAGATAATTTATAAGTACCTCTATTAACCGGAAGGGTCGTTTAGTGTCTAATAACTTGTAGAAAAACACATAACTTCTTACATTAGTAGCGCCTCGCAGAATCTAGGAATATAAATTACATTAAACTAGTAGTGCCCCGCGGTTTCACCCGCGTAGTTCCCGTTCCAGTGAGAATTTCGGGGAAAAGTATCCTATGTTCATTTCCGGACCATAAGCTACCCTTGTACCAAATTTCAAGTCAATCGTTTCAGTAGTTTAGCAGTGAAAAGGTAACAGACAGACGGACAGAAAGAGTTACTTTCGCATTTATAATATTAGTTAGGACTAGTTAGGATAGTTAAGATTACAATTTTAATTTGAACATTTAAATATCCTGTCATAAATTATGTTATGTTTATGGAATTGTATGGATATAAGGATCATTTGCACTCACTTTGGTTTAACCTGAATCGGTTCAATATTTTTCATGTGAAAGGATAACAAACATCCATCTCACAAAAATAAAAAAAATCGCGTATCTACATTTCTACACTAATATTACAAAGAGGAAAGATTTTTTTTGTATGTAACGAATAAACTCAAAAAGTACTATTTATATTATACTAGCGGCATCTCGCGGTGTCACTCGCGTGGTTCCCGTTCCCGTGGGAATACGGGGAAACAATACAGCTTATGTAACTCAGGGTGAATGTAGCTTTCTAATGAAAAAAAATTTATTAAAATCGGTGCATGATGCTATGATGCCACAGATACACACACACACACACACACATATACAAACACACAGACACGTCAAACTTATAACACCCCTCTTTTTGCGTCGAGGGTTAAAAATAGTACCTTATAGAAGTTTTTTATTTTTCTTACCATTATAATACTTACTAAAAATCCCAAGCCACTTCCATCGTACCCTACGTACCTGTAAACCTCACTCAGGTACTCCGGTACAAAGGTATTCAGAGCCCGAGCGCTCGCTACATACTCGGAGATGCTGGCGCGAAAAATGTGGGAAATTTTTATTAAACGTTACTTAGCTCAGTAATTAACGTCGTTTTCATTATGTGCGAAGTGGCCCTTAGTATTACGGTATGCTCACCTTTACATAGCGAACGAAATTAGTTACATACTCGTAACATATAGGTACTTGTACTGTTAGGTAACTTTTATTTATTGGGAACTAGAAGTTCCCCGCGGGTTCACCCGCGTAGTTCCCGTTCCCGTAGGAATATGGGGATCAAGTTGCTAAAAACCTTCCCACTGAATTACTCTATCTATTAAAATAAACCGCATCAAAATCCGTTGCGTAGTTTTATAGATCTAAAAGCATACATAGGGACAGAGAAAGCGACTTTGTTTTATACTAAGTAGTGATGAGTGTTGAGGAATAACGATGTTGTTTCTGATTTAATACCAAATGAATGAATATTATAAGACATATCTACGTCTACACTATAATAAAGGTAGGCACTACACTAGGAAAGATTTGATTGTTTGTAACGAATAGGAACCGTAGGAACCGCTACTGAACCGATTTCAAAAATTCTTTCACCATTACAAAGCTACATTCACTGAGTAACATAGGCTACATATTTCATTCCCGTATTCCCACGGAAACGGGAACTGCGCGGGTGAAACCGCGGGGTTTTATAAAATCATATCTGGATTTCTTACCGTTACAGACTGACTGACTGGTCAATCATCAACACACTGCTTTGGATTGGTCATCAATCAACGCGAAAATGGGCCCAGAAACTTTTTTGCTCCAAATCCGGTTTTAACTATGTGTCAGAATCGATTAGAAACATCAAAAATCAATAGAATCCAATAAAAAAGCGCGAAAAAATGAAATTATAATTTTGGTCCTAATTCGGTAAAATCAGCGCGAAAACGGACCTAAAAAAAATTGCACAAACACGGGTAAAACCGCGGGGTATATCTAGTCAATGTTATATTTTTTTAGTCAATGTTATACTTTACCTAACATAACTATTCCTAAAATATTAAGGTACACAATACCGGTACAGTAGTACCCGCATATTTCGTACAACAAAAATGTTGATCATTTATTTATTCAAACTATCCATTGTGACGTTCCAACCGGTATTTGTACGGCGGTACAGAGGTATTTGATTTACTATTGTCACGGTACAGCGACACGAAATAAATAAAGTTAACCACTGGTGGTATTATTGTGCAATCGTACCTGTAGTACCGGTACTCGACCGGTACAACAGGTACAGATTAAATTATTTTTGTAAAATGGAGTAAAAGTATTGAAATGTTAATATAATTTTGTGCCTTCTATGATTTTTTTATATATCTGTGGTCATATCTTATTGTATCTACATAATCTATGGTAATGCTCCTTTTTGTCTCTTCTTTTCGTGACACTACGAATGTACTATATGTTTAAATATTATCTCGTAAAATAAACGATTATACCACAATAAACCTTCTTCCAATTATTTAAAACTAACAAAAAGTATAAAAATGTTATCTGTCCAACGTTATTTTATTAACATCGGGATCATTTTGGGATCAAAAGTATCCTGTGTGTCAGTAATCTAACGAACTCAGAAAAGTAACAAAACCCTTCACGACATCGGAATCGAACCTGGAATAAGGAATAAATGAAGGAAAAATTCAAAATAGCTGATATAAAAAAAACACTAGGAAAATTTTGGCGTTATTTTATTTACCCTCAAGCGGTATTAAAGTTACTCTAATCATATTACCCTGTCACTTCCATTGATGTATGAGTACCGGTATCGCGGTACTACCGGTACGGGTACAAACTTTGATGAACAAAAACCCTAGATGTACAATGCCGAATGCATCTAACACTCGAAACTGTCCGCAAATACCACTACTACATTAATATGAAATTCAACCAAACGCGGATAAGTACTTTGAAGTTTAAAAAGACTCTTTGAAATGAGTGCACTGTGCGTTAATTTGTGCGATCTAAGCCAAGCCCTTCTACAATCAATTTATGCCGTTTTGTGGTACATTTTACGGATATACACCCTACATTTTTATATTTTTCATAGTTATTTCAATTCATGTCTCGAAATTCATGGCAATCGTTAAAATACTCATATTAATTTGTAATGGAAATAAAAGACGTTTCCCCTCAAAAAGTCACACTTTTGGCTACCTACCTAGTTTTATATGGAACGCTGACTGTATCTTAGGTTTTTGTACATCAAGGGGCCCGAGGTAGTCGGAGTGCGTGAAGCGACACAGAGCGTGAACATGAGATATTGTGATATTACCTTTTAGAGGTTACAGAGGGCGTTCAGTTCAACGGATCATTATGTTACGTAATACAAAATAAAAAAAAAATTATTCTTTAATATTGAAATCCTAAGAAAAATCTCGATGGAATGATAGATTCTGGGATAATGTACTTAAACTGCAAAGCCAGGTCTAGGGAAAAAAGGTATTTAAGAGTATGTTTTTAATGACGTACTTGTTTCAAATTCAACGGCCCAAATTCTAACGCGAATATGATAAAGATGATTGTGTATATAATACGCTTTCACGTAATAATTACACTAAACGGATTTAGGAGAAATTTTGTACAGATGCTCCTTATAAGTAGTAACAACAAATAGGATATTTTTATCCCAAAATTGAGCGGTTAAATTTGCAGAACACAGCTTTCATTCCCTATTTTCATGTGGTTAAATGCAGATCACATCTCTGTAATATCTCTATACCATATTGCAATCGAAGGAACGTTTGGGGTAAACAAACAGACATATATTCTTATTTATAAGAAGATATAGATTATAATATTACGTTTATTTGAAACAGTCTAGCCTTAGATATTTTGTTTGTAACAAGATAGCCACGGGCCTGTAGGGCGGTGTTCACATTGCAAAATTTAAATTATATTTAAAAGAGATGCATCTATACGGTACATTCATGTTTTATAACAACGTTTAAGGATTTTTTAATGCATTCAAAATATTCGCCTTAGCCGGGACTTAACTTTTACGGTACTAAATATCATCAAAATCTGTTCAGCCATAATAAGTCTGAAAGAACACCTACTTACACTTACACACACACACATAAACGCCAAACATATATGTATATCCCTAATAGAAACAGAAAATAGAAAATCTTTTTTTTTCAACCCACATCGTTTTTGCCCAGCAGAAAATCTTATTTATCAAAAAAAGCAACAATACAACAAAAGTTACAATTACTAGAAAAATAAAAAAAGTAAGTCAAAAACATAATTTAGGTATTACAAAAGCTAGACAAACAGAACCTAGCGTGCTATAAGTCTGCATACTAAATCATATTCCAAGAATTTGGGTATTCTAGTATTATTTTATTCAGGTCTAAGCTATGAAGGTCTGAATATAGGTTTAAATGTTCAAAGAAATGGTAAGTAGTATTCTTTAAGATTCCCTCGAAGGCTACCGAATGTGGCTGAAACTAGTCGAGGGATTCGACTATCGGTACGTACAAATATCCCGTATCAAACTAGTCTTAAACAATGACGTACGTTTCGTTTAATAATAAAAAGTAGTACCCTGTTTCCTTTTTATCATAAAACATGAAATTTTACTTTTTCGCCCATAATTGCGGCCATGAATAGCTAAGGCCTAGCGATCAAGAGGTTGCGAGTTCGATTCCCATTGCATTACTAACATGAATACATCTCCAGACACAAGCATAGTTGAAGGTTATAGTAGTAATGTACAGCACAAATATTGAATACTAGCAGCGCCCCGCGGTTTTACTCCCGTAGTGCACGTTCCCGTGGGAATACGGGGAAGAAAATAGTTTTCCTCGATAAACGGGCTGTCTAACACTAAAAGATTTTTTGAAATCGGACCAGTAGTTCCTGCGATTAACGCGTTCAACTAAACAAACTTTTCAGCTTTATAATAAACTAGCCGCCCTAGCATGACTGTGCGTGATAAATGATATAGACACCACGAAATAATATCGATTTCGCGAGCATGACCAAATGAATATGGCGTAGAACGATTTGATAAAATTAAATATGGCGGCTATATGTATTATATTTTGACAGTTGGATGTCAATAAATAGCTTAATCGATTTCGCGAGCATGACCAAATGTCATAAAATTAATCATGTGGTAAAATTAAATATGGCGGGCATTTTTATCAAATTTTGACAGTTGGATGTCAATAAATCGCTGTATCTATCGCGTTTTCGAAGTCATGCTAGCCCGGTAGAACTGCCCCGCGGTTTCACCCGAGTAGTTCCCGCTCTCTTGATAATTCAGGGATAAAATTATGGTAAAAACCTTCCTCTTGAATTACTCTATTCATTAAAACAAACCGCCTCAAAATCTGTTGCGTAATTTTATAGATCAAGCATACATAGGGATTAGGGACATAGGGACAGAGAAAGCGACTTTGTTTTATCCTATGTAGTGATTAGTACAGATAAGTTTTCAAATAAAAATATTTTACGTGAAATAACTGCCGTCGTGAACGCGCCCTTACAAGCTCGAAGGAACCACTTTGACTTCAGAGGGAAGCAATTTCAACTGAGAACAGATTTCATGCTAAGATACAGACTTAATATTATGAATTAGCTTTATCCGCCGGCTTGATTCGGTACGGGAAGTCGATGAAATTAAAAATCGAATTACTTTATGCAAGCTATTCTTTTTAATTTAGTTCGTGTGTTTGTTCGATGTAATTGGTCTAATGATTTGTTAGAAATATACCGGGACATATTTCATACATCGCCACCAGTAACCCCAGACCAAGCAAATCTTGTACATACTATGGATACTAGAATATACATACATATAATACATACTTAAAATAGATAGAAAGCACCCAGACTAAGACAAACTGACATGTTCGTTCATACACACAAAATATGTTTGTATTGAACGGGAATCGAACCCGTAACCTTTAGCATGGCCTACCAACACCACTTGGTCGTCGAGTCGAATTGTTCGTTAATTTTTTTTTTTTTATTTTTTTTATTTTTTTTTTTGTTAGCCTACTGTGTCCCACTGCTGGGCAAAGGCCTCCCTTCCTTCCTTCCAGATAGCTCGGTCTTCGGCTTTGGTGGCCCAGTGTTTATCGTGCGAATCGAGATCGTCACGCCACCTTCGTCTGGGGCGACCTCTTGGTCTTTTGGTAGTTGGTATCCAAGTTGAGGTGACCTTCGCCCAACGGTCGCAAGACATCCGGCACACGTGCCCCGCCCAGTCCCATTTAAGTTGCGCAGCCTTATGGATCACATCTACAATTTTTGTTTTAGAGCGTAGTATAGTGTTTCTTATGCTATCTGTCAATTTGACCCCTAAGATACTGCGCTCCATTGCTCGTTGACAAACTGCAAGAGAGGACCTTTGATCCTGAGTCAAAGACCAAGTCTGTGCGCCATATGTAAGGATGGGGAGAATACATACGTCCATGAGTTTGCGTTTTAGGCAAAGAGGAAGTTCGCCTTTCATTAGATCTTTCAAGGCCCAATAACTCTTCCAGGCGTTTTCGGTGCGTCTAGCAACTTCTTTATCTTGTCATGATGAAGGAAGGGGAATTAGACAAAATAACCCACCACGCTTGTCTAATGCGGGTTGGTAGGTGCGCAGTAAGCCATCTGACTCGGCCTGTGGACGCCGCCGTTGGTATGTGAAATACTCATCCGCTCTGAAATACTCATTTATTATTATTAATTATTATTTTTATTTTGTATTTCTGTTTCAAATGTTTGTTATGATATATGTTCGTTTGACTGTGGTATCAAATAAATCATTTATCTATCTATCTATCTATCGTATTTACAAATAAAACTTATACTTAAAAATTCCCATGGGATTGGGATTTAGGTGGGTAGAAAAATAATTGAATAATTTATTTGTGGTGCAAAAACCACTACTGGATATTTCAAATTATGGAGGTAGATAGCAAAGTCAAGTTGGTAAGTAAGATGGCCGCCAGCCGGCAAAGTAACCGCGCGCGAATAGATTTGTTTAACTATTTTATTTGTAATTATTGTTTTAAATGTGATTTGTTATGTGTAATTAGTGTCTGTTGGTGATGATGTTCTTGCTGAGTTGCTGTTTATCAAGGTTAGTGACAGTTTTTATACTTTTTGATAATCGTCAAGGTTTTATCACTACATAGTATAAAACAAAGTCGCTTTCTCTGTCCCTATGCATGCTTAGATCTTTAAAACTACGCAACGGATTTTGATGTGGTTTATTTTAATAGATAGAGTGATTCAGTGGGAAGGTTTTTAGCATAATTTTATTCCCATATTCCAACGAAAACGGGAACTATGCGGGTAAAACCGTGGAGCGCCGCTAGTACTAAATATTAAATAATGCGGTGCAGCTCGTTTAATGACTACGAAATTTGACATTGTTGGCATTAGTTATAGCGGAGATTTTAATTTGAGTTTTAGCTAAAAGAAACTATAGCTCATTGTGTGGTACAAGAGTAATAATATTTGATACGCGAAAGTTTAAAGTGATAATTTTGTAGGGGGATTTCATCTACTGAATCTCCAATACAACTCTCAGTGTTCATTGACGACCTCGATGGCACCATGCCTGACTGCCATCCGTAAGGTTGCGGGTTCGATTCCCGTGCGGGGTGAATATTTGTGTGAACCACAAATGTTTGTCTCGGTCTGGGTGTGTGAATGAGTGTGTGTGTAGTTTCTGATACCCTAGACACAAGCCTCGGGTTTAGTTAGAGGTCACTTACTATATAAGATGATGTAGTGAATGATTATAAAAATTCGTTCGTATTTTTTACGTGACACAGCAACATACATATGAAAATCCGTAAAAACTTTCGCCTTTAATATTAGTAGTCTGATAAGATAATTTACTGTTAAAAACGAAATTTGATTTGAATTTTGATGAAACGCCATTTTGTAATACAATACAAAAATGTATCTCATTGTACAACACAAATTAAACTGCAAATTTAATAAAACATGCGTCGACTTTCATCAGTTCGAAATACATTTTTGTAAAACATATTTTTCGTAATTTCATGACGCGCCATTTTTTCATTGTGCATGTATTTTTCTTCTCATAAGATTTCATTATTTTTCTGTGAGTTACCAAAGTATCACTACATAGTATAAAACAAAGTCGCTTTCTCTGTCCCAATGTATGCTTAGATCTTTAAAACTACGCAACTGATTTTGATGAGGTTTATTTTAATAGATAGTGATTCATTGGGAAGGTTTTTAGCATAATTTTATCCCTATATTCTTACGGGAACTACGCGGGTGAAACCACAGGGCGCCGCTAGTGAATAAATAAAAGATACTTTGTTCTTTTCTATGTTCATTTTAAAACGTAGGGTCTCTGTATCAATTTATTGGTAGAACAATGCACGTTTGCTGATTTCCAAACATCGCTTTATTTTAAGATCACGAACATGTTTAGGCAAACTAGATCACGGCTATTCCTCCTCACAGTACTAATATCATTTGACTACTGATTTCACGTTTAGCTCAAAAACGTCCTCCCGTAAACGACAAATTAAAAACCTTACCTTCGTTTTTCTATTAGTTTAAGTTGATATTACCTATTGAATGGAATGTTCCAGAATATTCTAGACATTTCTAGAACCTCCAAACGGTTCGATTACACAATTAGAATCGGTATTATGTAACGTGATATTTGTTCATTAATGGCACCGATTGTTCAAGAGCCGCGATCCGATTACACGACCAATTATTCTATACTAATTGTAAATAAACTGAAGACAAATTACTGTTTATTTATTGAGAACATTAATTGGTTTTCAATTAACGAACTTCGGTAGAAATTAGATTTGTAATGGCTTGGTTTTCGTCTTATTTTAGTAACTAATTTCTAACCAGTGTTTAGGTTATCGGAAACTACGCACATTTTTAGACAGACCTACTTGAACCGAACTTAACATTTGTGGATATTTACCTCATACGGGAGTCGAACCTACAACCATAACATTTTGATTATAACATAGACGATTAAATCTAAAGACCAACTGCTTTTTTTTTTTTAAACATTATGCAAATGGTAATAGTGCCCGCAACATTATCTATCAATTTTATTGAACTAAACTTGACTGAAACCTTTTTTGGAAATCCAGCATGATGATTGCCACTTGTATCTCGATATTGTACATACACAAGTGTTCCTATAACCTAGATCAAACGAATTGTTACCTCAAATTCAACTAATACTTCATATAAAACCACTTTATCCCTCCAACTTTATTAATAGGAATTAAAAAGACCCACCTCCCAGAGCCTAGGTCGTAAACTAAGGATCGCGTTGTAAGTCGGACCACACAGTATTGTAGTAGTACTCATAGAACAAGCGATACACGCCTTTTAGTCTTGTCCTAGTTGCTCGGACTAAGTTTACAACTCGCCTGCTCGGGGCACGCACTGCGCGGTTTAGATGCAGCGGTTTAAAATTACGTACTGAGTTCTTTTGTTTCATCGCTGTATCGCTTAGAAAGCATTCAGTTGTGATTCATATGTGAAATACAAGTATAGTTGCCGATATACTCGTAGAATGAACTCTTCACAGTTTGGTTCATTAATTTAGTGATAGCGCCACGCGATTTCACTCGCTTGAATCCCCATGCAGTGGAAATGGGACGAAAGTATCTGCGTCCAAATAATTAAAAGTGGGTAAACGTATGTAATTAACTCATGACAGGGAATCATTTTGATATCACGCTTTAATTTAGTATCTGGTGATTGAGAACACTTAACACCAATGAACTAATACAAGAATATTTTGCACCTTATATCAAGTCGTCAACGCTGTGTACAATCCTCCCAGTGCGTACATTCATTACTGACTAGGCGATTCTAAGCTGCGCTGCCAACTATTTACTTAGCTCCGGTTACCGAGTTAGCTGACGTCGGTCTGTCTGTCTGTCTAGCTCTAATTCGTCCGCTTGTACTGTGTTCTGTATGACCGGGACATATAGACGTATAGATGGATGGATGAGGATCAATCATTACCTACATAAAAGCTTTCCGCCACGTTTGTCTGTCTGTATGTGTTTGCGATGATTTCAAAAAGTACTGATTATCTTAATTCAGTAGTTTAAGATATTGCCGCCGATATACAGTAATAGTGTATTCGCTGATCGAGATAAGCAGTGACGGATTGAGACTACATGATGCCCTAAGCAATCCAAGCCTTTAGGCCCCCAGGGCTGGAATTTAAGGACGAAAAAAAATAATTTCAAGCATAGCTAACGGCCCTGGGGCCCCTATCCTTAAAAGTCAAAAGTCAAAAGTCAAAAATTCTTTATTCAGTTAAGACCTCAATGAGGCACTTATGAACGTCAGAATTGATTCTACCACCGATTCGGAATTACATCAGCCGAGAAGAATCGGCAAGAAACTCGGGCTGGTATTTTTTTTTAAATAAAATTAAATACAAATGTCACTTATAACTAATGTCAACAATAAAAAACATGTCAAAAGGTATATAAAAAAAAAAATCTATAAATATAGAAGTAAAATAATGATATAGGTCAAAAACTAAAAATAGCATACTGAGGTTACGTGTGCAGAAATTTAATGCCAAACCTCCCGGTCATTAATGTAGTCAGTAACCTTATAGTATGCTTTGCTTATAAGAATGTTTTTAACGTGTGATCGGAACCTTCCATCAGTGAGCCCAGTCACTTCCCGGGGGATTTTATTATAAAATTGAATACATCTATAGATGAAGGACTTTTTAGTCCTAGCTAACCTACATCCTGAGATGGCGATTTTATGCCTATTCCTAGTATTAAAATTATGAAAATCGCCATTAACTTTAAAATTAATACGATGTTTCCGGGCATACAATATATTTTCAAAAATGTACAAAGAAGGAACAGTAAGAATCTGAAATGTTTTAAAACGTTCCCTTAATGACTCTTGCGACCCCAAATTATAAATAGCCCGAATTGCTCGTTTTTGTAATATAAATACTGAATCTAAATCCGCGGCACACCCCCATAGTAAAATGCCATAAGACAAAATACTGTGAAAGTAAGCAAAATAAACAATTCTTGCCGTTCCTACATCTGTTAGTTCCCTAATTTTACGAACAGCATACGCAGCAGAACTCAGCCTCCCTGAAAGACCGTCAATGTGGGATCCCCATTGTAACTTAGAATCTAACACTATTCCTAGAAACTTGGTACTACTTTCTATTTTAAGTTTCGTTCCTTCCAAAAAAACATTGGATTCAATGGCTCGGACATTGGGTAGCGAAAATTTAATACACTTAGTTTTAGACGCATTGAGGAGCAAATTATTGGCAGAAAACCAGTCCGAAACTAGAGCCAAACACCTATTTACTTCTACCAAATCCTTATCCTTCCTATTCACTTTAAATAACAAAGAAGTATCATCTGCGAATAAAACCATATTACATAGGTTATCCATCATATAAGGGAGGTCGTTAATATACGACAAGAACAGGAATGGACCTAAAATTGAGCCCTGCGGCACGCCCATTTCTAGCAATGATCCCTTTGATAAAACATCGTTGATCTTAACCTTCTGTTGCCGACCTCCTAGATACGATTTGACAAGACCTAGAGCAGGACCCCGAATACCATAACAGTCAAGTTTAGAAAGCAGCGTCGAGTAATCAACGCAGTCGAAAGCTTTCGAAAGGTCGCAAAATACACCTAGAGCATCATGTGAATCTTCCCATGCGTCAAAGATGTGAGTCAAAAGTTTAGTCCCAGCGTCCGTAGTCGACTTGCCCTTCGTAAAACCAAACTGATTTTTATGTAGTATATTGTGGTCACTAAAGTGAGAAAGTAACTGGTCTAGTATGATCTTTTTGAAAATCTTGCTAAGAGCAGGAAGAACAGAAACCGGCCTATAATTATTGGGATCCTCCTTACAACCTGACTTAAAAATAGGAGTAATTCGACTCTGCTTCATCACATCAGGGAAAATACTATGATCTAGACACAGGTTCAATAACGCTGTGAGGTGAGGAGCTATGGTCTCAATAACAGAATTCAGTAACTTAACTGACATACCCCATAAATCTTCTGTGGACTTCATGTTAAGTGATCGAAAGGTTTTTATAACCTGAACTATGGAAACAGGCTTAAAAGTAAAACTGGGAATACTTTCTCTGAAGTTATTCCTAAGAAGTATCTCGGCTCTAGCCGTAGAAGACGTAAGGTTTTTAGTGGTTTCCTTAGGAATATTACTAAAGAAGTCTTCAAAATGATTAGCTACAGAGATTGGGTCCGTAATGGAAGAATGCTTAGTTTTCAATGTGAATGTAGTATCCCTCGGAGTAGTCCTACCAGTCGCTTTGTTGACGGTTTTCCAAACAGCTTTGATTTTATCATTAGATTGACGAATAAACCTACTAGTATGTTTGGCCTTAGCCAAAAGACAAACCCTTTTAAAAACCTTGGAATAGTTCCTACCATACTCATGGAAGGTTTCATCGCTGGTACACGACTTTCTAAAATACAGTTCAAACAAAACATCCCTGCTTTTCCTAATACCCTTAGTAGCCCAATCACTAAAACAAGACTTACCGCTTACCACAATATTTTTCCGAGGACAAATTTGATTAATGTTGCTGCTTATGACTGAAAAAATATGAGTACAAATATCATGCGGGTTATTTGAAGAGAACTGACTACAACCTAGGTCCAAATCTATCTGAAAGTCTAACTTTTGTAACCTATACTCAGAGAGAGGTCGATGATTAATAATAAAAGGCTTAGGTGTTAGTATTTTATTAATTTTAATATGTAAACCTAGATAATCTGACCTAACACCGCTGATACAACCCTTGTCGAGAATATTACAATTTGAAAATATGTTGTCAATGCATGTCTTCGTACAATAAGTGACTCGGGTAGGCTCACTGAAACAGAAGGTCAAACCAAACGATTCAAACAAGGAAACTAAATTTAACTTATCCGAAGAATCAACTAATAAATCTATATTAAAGTCCCCACTTACTATAAGTGACTTTTTACTACTAGATAATTTACTCAACATCCCCTCCATGTTACACAAAAAAGCTAAAAAGTTAGATGAAGGAGGCCGATAAACACAAACTAAAACATAACCATCAATTTCTGCACAAGCTATCTCACAAGTGCGTTCAATAGAGCATTTTGTTATATCGACCCTTTCTTTAAATTTAATATTATTCTTTAACAAAATCAAACACCCACCCCCTTCCGCGGATACTCTATTGAAAGCACTAGCTATCTTAAAATTATTAACATTAAATTGCATCCTATCTGCCTTTAACCAAGTTTCACAAAAGCATAATATGTCAAAATTAAATTTATCTAATAACAATTCAATGTCAAGTACTTTGCCAGAGAAGCGATTAATATTCTGATAATAAAAAGATAAACTACTAAGTGCAAACTGCTTCTCTTTTGTCACATCTAACAGTTTAAAGACACAGTATTATCGTTAGTACATGTACTAACTACTGTGCGGTCAGTAGAAAATGTTATACTATTTATAACACTATCAATACAATAAGCTACTAGAGTAGCAATCAAATGTCTACATTTCC
Organism: Timandra comae; assembly: GCA_958496195.1. NCBI lineage: Eukaryota > Metazoa > Arthropoda > Insecta > Lepidoptera > Geometridae > Timandra > Timandra comae. The sequence continues at coordinate 405,587 of OY292372.1, read as the reverse complement.
TTGGAACATGTAAAGTGTCCTGTGTCAACTTACAACTATTAATAAATTTATTATTATCAAAGTATAATAATTTGTCACTATGACGGCATGTCAAATTATACATAATATTGTTTAATGAGTAAATGTGCTTATTTTCTAGTTCTGTAAGAGAACTAGAATAAGGAAAAGCACCTAACATTATCTTACTAACTTTCAACCCCAAAAGTTTATCTACGCTGTCCACCATCTCCTTCCTACTAACACCTATGCTATTTCCCACCATAATAATAACTATGGATGAGCTACTTAACTTACTATGCAAAACCTTATCTATTATATGTTTATAGGATGCATTGGGCATGCAATAATTTACCACTTTACAATTTAACTTAAAAGACAATAAGGATCCAAAATCAAGGCCCAATTGATCTGAATAAACATAAACAGGTGAGGTCTGAATATCCAGCTGCGGCATGTGCTGAGCAGAGTTGGTTGAGGGCGTGGGATCAACACAACAGCTAACAACAACAACACAACTAAGCAGTTTTGCTGGTGCTTCTGGTGCCCTTTCCGATGTTTTCTGGTGCCCCCCCCCCCAGACGTGGTGCTCTAGGCAATCGCTTAATTTGATTAAGGGTTAATCTGTGACTGGACACTTATAATCACAGTTATATTCCACCACTATAAGCTTAGATTAGGTTTTCAAAACCCGCAGGAAAAGCCACATTATAATAACGGTCTAACTTAATTTACGAACCCCAACAAGAAAAACATTAAAGTCATCCCAAACATGTAAAAATCCAACATGGCGGCGAAGTTTTAGGCGGGAAAATTATGGTAATCTCTACCGTACTTTCAATTCAAAACATTGTTGTTCCAATTTTGTGTTGTCACTAGCTGAGTCTTGCGATTTTACCCACATAGTTCACGATCAAGTTTGAATTTCGGGATAAAACATAGCCTATGTCTTCCTCGGACCATGAGCTACCCCTGTACCAAATTTCAAGTCAATCGGTTCAGTAATTTAGCCGTGAAAAGGTAACAACCAGACAGAGTTACTTTCGCATTTATAATAATAATTAGCAGCGCCCCGCGGTTTCACCCGCGTAGTTCCCGTTCCCGTGGGAATTTTGGGATAAAAAGTATCCTATGTTCTTTCCCGGACCATAAGCTATCCCTATACCAAATTTCAAGTCAATCGGTTCAGTAGTTTAGCCGTGAAAAGGTAACAGACAGACAGAGTTACTTGCGCATTTATAATATTAGTTAGGATAGACTTTTATGCTTCAGGCCGAGGTTTACGATGACTATGTCTAGACTGAATGTTAGAATTCAAATAAACTGACGATAATGTTTAGGTTTTTTATTTGCAAAGAGGTATTAGAGTATAGGTTTATTGCTACTAAGGTATTTTTATTTTAGTGGTTTAGTTTATTGCCAAGGTTATTGTTTTTTATGAACGTCAATCTGGGGGCACGGCAGTGCCCCCCGCCAAGTCGAGCGCGAAGCAAACACTGCCGTACCATCCTTTACAGGAACCCTTTCGCCGCTTTTTCAGGCCCCTATTTGACAACCTCCGGATGAGCCCAGAACGCTGAATAATGTTTGTCTCGGTCTATGTAAAATAAGCGAACTTAAGTTTTGAACGGCCGAAATGAGGTAATAGGCTGCAAACTTGTTATATCCCTTTACTAGCGGCGCCCCGCGTAGTTAACGTTCCCGTAGGAATATGGGAATAAAATTATACTAAAAAGCTTTCCACTGAATCACTCTATCTATTAAAACAAACCGCATCAAAATCCGTTGCGTAGTTTTAAAGATCTAAGCATACATAGGGACATAGGGACAGAGAAAGCGACTTTGTTTTATACTATGTATGTTTTGATATTCTAGATCCAGGTTATGATGAAATCGTTGTTTGGATTACAATTGTTTTTTTATTAATAAATCTATTTTATTGAGGTAGGTTATAACATTAAATTAAAAATTAAAAAAACCCCCAACACACTTACTTTCAAATCCCCATAACTGTTAAACGGGACAACAGATTTTCATCAAATATGTTTAAGAACACTCGCACGTAAGTCCCCTTTAATAAAAAAAAACTAAATTGAAATCGGTTCACCCGTTCGGGAGCTATGATGCCACAGACAGACAGATACACACATACACACATCTTTGAAGCCAAACAAGTTTTGGAAAATGTATTCTTAATGTGTATTTTGTTTGCAACTCACGTTTCTTTTGTTTTTAGTTTGCAATTATTTATTATATGTACGAGTGTATTGTAACTATATGGAAACTAGCTGCGTCTCGCGGTTTCACACGCGTAGTTCCCGTTCCCGTTCCCGTAGGAATTTCGGGATGAAAAATAGATGTTGGCCGATTCTCAGACCTACTGAATATGCTCACAAAATTTCATGAGAATCGGTCAAGCCGTTTCGGAGGAGTATGGCAACGAAAACTGTGACACGAGAATTTTATATATTATCGAATATATGGTGCAGTTTTTAGTGTAAATCGGATATTGAACCCTTGAAAGGACTTATAAACTTCACGCGTGAACCCTCGGACTGAACTTATGTCGTCTTGTTGAACTTGAGGAGGTCAAAAAATTAAAAATCACTCCCAGACGGTTGTTATTAAAAGTCTGGACCAAGTTATCGCGTTCAAATTGATTTTATTTTCGTATTATTATTTCATTAAAAACTTAGATTAAAAATATGATTTATTAGATTTTAATTAAAAAATGTTGCTTTTTTCGTTGTTTTTGGAAGATGATTTTGTGATTTTTTGGTAGATTTCATTCTAATATTATAAATGCGAAAGTAACTCTGTCTGTCCGTTACCTTTTCACGGCTAAACTACTGAACCTTTTGAACGATTGACTTGAAATTTGGTACAGGGGTAGCTTATGGTCGGGAACTACGCGGTTGAAACCGCGGGGCGCTGCTAGTTCTAAATAAAAACCTAATTATGCGTATTGAATATTTTTTCGCTCTTTTGACACTTATTTTTGCTATTAATTCTATATATTTACCATTATCTACCGCCAAGATGACAAGTTGAGATGAATCCGTGGTCAGACGGTACTTGGCAGACTTACGGCTGCCATTTGTTATATTCCACGCCTTGATGTACAAAAACACAAGATATATATTCAGCGTCCCAATACAAAATCGTTTCCTCAAATGAACGCGCATTTTAAACAGTCTTCTTCAACTTTAAACTATCCTCGTTAGATAGTTATACAGTCCACTTTTATAAATTTAGCCCCAAACAAGAATAACAGGGCAATTTGACGACCTCTATGGCAGAGTGGTCACCATGCCGGACTGCAATCCGTAAGGTTGCGGGTTCGATTCCCGTGCGGGGTGAATGTTTGTGTGAACCACAAATGTTTATCTCGGTCTGGGTGTGTGAATGAGTGTGTGCGTAGTTTCTGATACCCTAGATACAAGCTTCGAGCTTAGTTAGGGGTCAGTTACTGTAATGAGATGATCGTTATTAATTAACATAACATAATCGTTCACTACACGATTATGTTATGTTAATTCATAACGATAGTTCCATATACAGTAAAAAGTAAAAAAAAATAGAAGACCGCCAGTAGCGGGGCAGGGCCTCATACACATTGGTGACTGTTTGCGGACAGTTTTGAGTGAGATTTGTTCGGGATTCTACATCTTGACCTTTTGAACATCAATGATTACAGGCAAAACCATAAGTAGTCCAGAGGGTATGAGTTATGAGCGTCCGCTCGGTCTAGCTCAGTGAGATAACTGAGCAAAACCTAGGGTATTTAATTTATTGGTTTCATTACTAGGAATGTCTCAGTTCTTTGCAACTTAATCCTATTTTTATTCTGATACTAGATGTGCCCCGCGGTTTCACCCGCGTAGTTCCCGATCCCGTGGGAATTTCGGGATAAAACGTAGCCTATGTTCTATCCCGGTCCATAAGCTACCCCTGTACCAAATTTCAAGTCAATCGGTTCTGTAGTTTAGCCGTGAAAAGGTAACAGACAGACAGAGTTACTTTCGCATTTATAATACTCGTATTAGTTAGTATAGTTAGGATAAGATGATGTTGTTTCCTGTATGCAAGGTTAGGTCTTATAAATTAATTTGGATGCAGTTTTCAGCAATAGAGTGATTTAAGGGGAAGTTTAATTTTTATTCTTATGGAGTTGGAAATCACGCGAGAATATATATACAACTCTTCAGTTACTGAGTGATGTACTGACTGACAGACAACGCACAGCCGAAACGAGGTCGTAGAGGGCTGAAATTTGGCACGTGTTTGTTGGGGGGAGTAGACTACCACTAAGAGAGGATTTTTGGAAATTTCCAGAAAAGGGGGAAAAACCCAAGTTCTGCCGGAAGTCATTATTCCATGCGGCCGAAGTCGCGGGAAAAAGGTTGTCACCAATAAAGCCCCAAAAAAGGTCACCAATTCTCTTAATAAAATTGTCAACTTTTCAATTTCATTTAACATACTCAGTAATAATCAAAGTCAATTCCATAATTTGATAAATCACTATCCACAATAACGAACAACAGTTATAATAACCGTACAGTTAACTAATTAAACTCAGTAGATTGAACATGAACTGCGATCACAAACAATGATTAATGTACGTTTTGTCCGTTTGTCCGACAAAAACAGGGGGTCGAGTCCGCTATTCAACATTATTTGATTATTTGTATGTATTGATATTGAGGCACCGTAACGAGAGTGTCAGAAATTGATATTCTGCTAAAATTCATTAATATGGCTATGGTGTCCCAGTAGTCTTTGTTGCTTGTCAAAATTCGAATAAATACGCTGTCATATAAACGTCAGAATCCTATTTCCATGACAACCATCTAAGTGTTCAAAGCCATCGGGCCAGTGGATGACAACTAATGTCAAAAAAAACGGCCATAATGTTGATATTAAAATTAAAAATTTTAAAAACCCCCAACACAATTACTTTCAAACCCCCATAACTTTTAAACGAGTCAACCGATTTTCATCAAACATGTCTAAGAACACTCGCACGTAAGCCCTGTTTAATACAAAAAAAAAAACTAAATTAAAATCGGTTCATCCGTTCGGGTGCTATGATGTCACAGACAGACAGATACACACACACCCATACACACACACACACACACACACACACATACACGTCAAACTTATAACACTCCTCTTTTTGCGTCGGGGGTTAAAAATACATTTGAGTTGCATTATCACAGCATTATAGTTAACAGACTTGGCCCCAGACACATTGTATATTAGTTAGTGTCGATTGTGAGGTTCTATTCAATTGGGGTTTATTTCAATTGGTTTGTAACTATTATTGTGATAGTGTTAAAGTAGGGATGATAAATAGACTGGGCTTATAAATGATTTGAATATTTTAATGTAATAAATAATGGTAATGCTGTCCATATCATATAGTTTTTTAACCCCCGACGCAAAAAGAGGGGTGTTATAAGTTTGATGTGTCTGTGTGTGTGTGTGTGTGTGTGTGTATCTGTCTGTCTGTGGGATCATAGCTCCCGAACGGATGAACCGATTTCAATTTAGTTTTTTTGGTATTAAAGGGGACTTACGTGCGTGTGTTCTTAGACATGTTTGATGAAAATCGGTTAACCCGTTTAAAGTTATCGGGGTTTGAAAGTAATTGTGTTGGGGGTTTTTATTTTTTTTTATTTTGTTTGAATCAGTTTTTTATTTAATAATCAATGAAACAAAAAGCATTCTTCTCAGCTGCTGCAATGTCCAAATCGATGGTAGATTTCCAGTGTTTGTGTCACAAACACTAGAAAAAATAAAAAGTAAAAAATTAAATATAAATGACTTTGAATTGCTGAAACTGGATAGGTTTTGTAATTTTGATTAAACAGCGGAAATTGATCTTGATCCAATAAGGTTTTAAACCACATTATTTATACACCCCTATTTTGAAATTACGGGACTTATTAAAATCAGAATATCTGTAGCAGTAATTGAATCCATATATCCAATAAAAATATCAAAAATGATAGTCGATTACTTATCTTTAAAAAATACTAAATAAATGTCGTATTACCAGACGGCACACTAGCTATCAAGTATTCTGTGACGGCTCGGGTCGATGACCGCGCTCAGCTGTGTATCGCAGCGTTCGCCTGTTGTTCGGTGTAGAATAGCAATAAAATTCGGCGGGATTTTGAAAATCTTGGACTTGTCATAACTTTTTAAATAAAAGCAAAAGATTAAAACTAACTTCACTATTATATTGTCACCCGTCGTTAACATTAGCTGTGTGATTAAGTATCTCGAATTCAAAATAGGGGTGTATAATACTTATTTTTCAGTGAGTTCGTTATTTTACTTTACCTTCATATAAAAATCAAATAAAACACATTCTAAGTCAATATAATTTATTTATTCCATAACATCACAATACTTTTTAATATTATATTTATAACAGTAATATTTCGTCTTTTAAAGTAATATAGTTTTTATAATTTGGCACTTTATTTCGTTAAATATTTAAAAGCTTTATTTTAAAGTAGCCTTCGCATAACTTATAAACTATACGATTGAAAATTTGTGCAGTGTTTTGTTCAATTACTTTGTATTTACGTAAGTTTGTAAGTATTAAGTAGAAAAAAAAACGTGTGGCACTCGGGGACTGCCGCGGTAAAGCTATTGCATAGCAATTCTATCAACTAATTGTTTTTTTTATTTTTGTATTGCAATCCTAACCTTAGAAATTTTGATGTCGTACTTGGGACTTCATACAATAAAACCTTTGTCTACATTACTATAAAAACTTTTGGAAAATTTACAAAAAAAAAGTTTTCGATAAAAAATAATAAAAACGTGAGGTTTTTTTTCGTTACGGAATTTCTGGATTCGGTCCCCGCGCTCAAGGCCCTCGATAGAAGCTATGCAATAGCTTAATTATTTAAACGTCTTGTATACATGATTGGAATTTTCCAAATATGATTTTAGATCACCAACATGTTTAACTTTGAGTAAGCGTTGTAATTAACCCGATTCCTTCTCACTGTATTGTTAGTAAGTAAGATACTTTGATACTCTTTGTTCATGGCACATTCATTAATTCTAGAAATAATATATTTTTACTTTTTACTCGTGCCACTAAATGCTTTGCTTGTTAGCGACATACTCCAAGTAAAGTTCAAAATAAATTTTTCAAAGAACAAATATGAAGTTTAGTGTGTAATTCTTTTTATTTTAACAAAAAATATATGTTTAGCCAACAGCTCTTTGGCTTGGCAATTTAAAAGAACTTGGTTTCTTTAAATAATACGTTCTTTTTTCTATTAAATGATAACCCGTCGACTGTCGAAGCTACATCCCAACGAAAAAAATATTTTTTTTATATCTGATACTCCGTGTAGTTCCAGTTCCACGTTTTGATGACGCTGTTGTCCTTGTTCCGTTTCGGCACCATCGGGGGTTTGATGCCTTCGTGTTTCTGAAACAAACATTAGGAATATAGTCAATCATAAGTAATTTTAGTGTTCTGTACCCAAAGGGTAAAAACGGGACCCTATTACTGAGATTACACTGTCCGTCCGTCTGTCACCAGGGTATATCTCAAGAGCGGTGATAGCTAAACAGTTGAAATGTTCACAGATGATGTATTTCTATTGCCGTAATATCAACATATACTAAAAACAAAATAAAATAAATATTTAAGGGGGCTCCCATACAAGAAACATGTTTTTATGTCGTTCTTGATACGGAGCCCTTCGAGCGCGAGTCCAACCCGCAATTGGCCGTTTTTTATGAAACTTCGTGTAGATGTAAAGGTACCGTGTTTATTATTCCTTATAAGACATTGTGTCTACTGATAACTACGAGTTAAGATGACCGAGTGGTGTAGTTGGAGGTGACCCTGCCTGCGACGCTGAAGGTTACCGGTTCGATTTCCGCCCAAGATATATTGGTTGTGTATATTCTAAGTATGTATTTTGCAAATAACAATATAAATCCGTGTCTATTCATTGTCAATTCATAGTACAAGCTTTACTTAGTTCAGAACTAAGTAGCAAAAGAAAAACTAAAATCAATCCCCCATCCTTTCTAACCTCAAAGTTCACACCCAAAAAAAAAATCCTGAATAATTCGAAAACTACCAACAACCAAGAATAATTATATAACTTAGCTAGTTGCCGTCACAGGGCGTCACATTGCTTATTAAAGAGTTGATCCAACCCCTAAATTGTTAATTTCAAGGGTGGCTGCCACCGACTCCCATTAGGTTTCTAGTAAATTCCCCAATTAGTGTGTTAACCCTTAAATTAAGTCGCGGGTATTAGAGACCGAAAGATGGCGGTCACTGTCAGCTATAATTGCCATTTAAATTGTAAAACAATTGTTGGGCAGTCTTTGGATTGCAAATAGTTGGTGTTCATTTTGTAAGTGAAATTATAGGTATTAGTTGTGACTTGCGGGTTTGACCCTATAAATCCTAATAGAGTTGGAATTTCGTGTTAAAAAATATCTTGTGTGCTATTTCTAATTTATTAATTAATTCAATCTAAATTGTTTCAGGAGTTTTTACGTGAAAATGTAGCTAATATTATATTTAAACATTTCCAATTATAATATTAGTAGGATTAAAAAACATACTAACGTATTGGAAAATACTTAAAAAGTAACGACGTGTTTTAATGCGATTGAAATAAGTAAAAAACTTGTGACTTTCAAAGTCAGTTCTTTGTCTCTGTCGCAAACTTTACGTCTCTTAATCCGTTCAAACGTTAAACTTGATATATTTTTTCAATTCTTTGAAATTATTAAATAAAACTTGTTTAAATTCTGAACATGTGTACGAATACGTTATTATTTTGAGTACATGTTGAAAAGTAATGAAATAACGCTGTAAACTCACAATTTCGTTGAAACACTCTTGTATTTTAGTTTTTGTATTAATATTTTTTGAAAAAAAACATTTTATTAAATATTTTATTTCGTTTCTTGCAACTGAATTTTAAAGCTGTACTCAAGCGATTGCACCGTTATTTGGTATGCACGTTTAGTTTTGATAACAAAATATTGTTAGCTAAGTAATGTCATTGTAAATCCAATATGGCTGACTCTTAAAGATGGCGTAGTAGTTAGTCTATGAGTAACTATAAAATATTAAACCGGCAAAGTTATACATGTGTATGTTACTCATTTAAAATTAAACTTATGTACGCTTATATCCCGGATTAAAACGAAGGATACTATATAACCGATTAATTTCAAAATTTAAAAAACCCCCAACATTTTTTTTTGAACTTTCAAACCCCCATAACTTTTAAACGGGTCAACCGATTTTCATCAAACATGTCTAAGAACAATCGCACGTAAGTCCCCTTTAATACAAAAAAAACTAAATTGAAATAGGTTGAGCTATGATGCCACAGATAGACAGATACACACACACACACACACACATAGACACGTCAAACTTATAACACCCCTCTTTTTGCGTCGGGGGTTAAAACTACATACTCGAAACCTAAGAAAACAAAATCACACAACACAGGTACTTCATACTTATTAAACAAAACACTTGAACCAATCCGTTCACAGCTCAGTAAAACAAATTAAACCTCATTAAATAACGCGCCGGAACACACATTTAAATCTCTTTAGCTGTTTCCATTCACAAAAATCCCGGTCCGTATTTTCTTTATCCCCAATAATGCGAGTCGGGGTCTTTTAAGCCCCGCACGCGGTCGCACTGTTAATGAGAATCTGTTTACGTTTTAAACGATCGAATTTTAGTCTGTATTGATACGTGTCACATGTTTACATGGCCTTATAGCTTTATGATGTCATCAAATACGTTTTATGTTAAGAGGATTAGCTTGAAAACATGTTTTTGTTTTGAAATTGGTATGTAATTTGTTTTCCCAATAAATTTATTTTAAGTGTAGTATACTTGTAGGTATACAATACACGGGTATACCCGCACTAGATAAAATTTCAGACTGAACCCAATGTTATCCTAACTAATTTTATAATTGCGAAAGTAACTCTGTCTGTCTGTATGTTACCTTTTCACGGCTAAACTACTGAACCGATTGACTTGAAATTTGGTACAGGGGTAGTTTGTGATCCGGGAAAGAACATAGGATACTTTTTATCCCAAAATTCCCACGGGAACGGGAACTACGCGGGTGAAACCGCGGGGCGCCGCTAGTAGACAATAAACTTTATTTAAACAGATTTTCATCTAAATTCGTTCAGTCATTTGAGCGTGTAGGTATAGAAGTTTATTTTCAACAACATTTATTTAAGAAATTTTGTTAAAAATAAACTTATATGGTTCTGGTATAAAATTACTTACACGTCAAGCGTGATTATTAGTCCTTGCCTCCTCATTTACTTACACCATCAATGAGAGAAGTCTTTAGTCTATATTAGAATATTACAGGCTGATATTCCAAATCACTAATTTTAAAGTTACTTTGTCAAAATTTTCCTTTAAAACTACAACTACAAACTTAAAATTGAGCACCCATAAGTCTTGCGAAATAACGTCATCGAATCAAAAAGCTTGCAAGAAGTTTATCGAAGTAACTAATTCTCAGACGGTATAGTTTGAGCACATTAAGTTCACTAACGCCACTACGTCAGACGGGCTTTACCCGAAAAACATTTGAAATTCAAATTTTTACCTTATTTTTGGGGAGTTTAATGTAAATTACGGGAATCCGATTTAAGTCTGAATACTTTTGAACTAATGTATTGTTACTGTGTTGATGTTGACATTAAAGTTCATAAAGTGCTTTTTGAAGTCTTAAAATTTGTACTGAGTATTGTATATTTAACTTATCGAATTTATTCTCAATGATTTCTAAGTGTGCATTTCACGCGCAACGCATAATATTTTGACAAAGGTGAACAGTGAACACCTCTGCGCGTGCTCCGAGTAGTGAGGGCAGTGGCTCTTTACACCCTGTCCTCGGGTTTATCAACCCGGGGGGTTTTAGTCGGTAGGACCGCCACACTACTATCTTCATGACGGCGAGCCCGACGTACCGTGCCGTCGTTTTATGCGACGAGGACCCATCAAAAGGGTGCCCCCCCGGTCAAAAAAAGGCGCGTAGTCAAAAGCTTGGATTTTTTATAAGTTAACATAATCGATATCTTTGATTTACACGAACACTACACATTGAAATAAAACACTTAAACGGATTTTTGTCGTGGTTATATTTTGTTTTACATTTTCTGACGTTTCGGATTCTTTACAGAACCCGTGATCACAGAAGACTAAGATGGAAGACGTCTGTACAAAGTAATGTAAAAAGATTACTACCTTCAATATTTTGAATATAATTTTAAATACATTGTGAATTTACCACAGATTCGGAAATACATCAGCCGAGAAGAATCTGCAAGAAACTCGGTCTGGAATTATTTTTTATATCATTTTTTAAATAAAATAAATTACAATGCACTTTAAAATCAATACAAAAATTTTTCTTCAATTTGAAACGTTCCTATTCACGCATACAGAACTGACAGTATCTTGCGGTCTTGCAGTTGTTGGACGTGCTTTGGGTTTTAATTTGTTGATGATAGGATCCCAAGCAGGTGGTAGCTTCCAACCCTCTTCCCTATTGAAATTAGGATGTTTTTTAATTTCAATTGCCTCGCGTATCATCCTGGGTAGATAATAGGTAAATAGGTAGGTAAGGTTTGATGAACCCCAAATCCTTGCTAAGGAAAACAGATATCTACCCAGGATGATACGCGAGGCAATTGAAATTAAAAAACATCCTAATTTCAATAGGGAAGAGGGTTGGAAGCTACCACCTGCTTGGGATCCTATCATCAACAAATTAAAACCCAAAGCACGTCCAACAACTGCAAGACCGCAAGATACTGTCAGTTCTGTATGCGTGAATAGGAACGTTTCAAATTGAAGAAAAAATTTTGTATTGATTTTAAAGTGCATTGTAATTTATTTTATTTAAAAAATGATATAAAAAATAATTCCAGACCGAGTTTCTTGCAGATTTTTCTCGGCTGATGTATTTCCGAATCTGTGGTAAATTCACAATGTATTTAAAATTATATTCAAAATATTGAAGGTAGTAATCTTTTTACATTACTTTGTACAGACGTCTTCCATCTTAGTCTTCTGTGATCACGGGTTCTGTAAAGAATCCGAAACGTCAGAAAATGTAAAACAAAATATAACCACGACAAAAATCCGTTTAAGTGTTTTATTTCAAAGTTAACATAATCATTCACTACATCATCTCATTATAGTAACTGACCCCTAACTAAGTTCGAAACGTGTATCTAGGGTATCAGACACTACGCATACACTCATTCACGCACACACCCAGACCGAGACAAATAATTGTGGTTCACACAAATAATCACCCCGTACGGGAATCGAACCCGCAACCTTACGGATGGCAGTCCGGCATGGTGACCACTCTGCCATTGAGGTCGTCAGTATTTGTTATATTTTTCTTACCTCGACCTCTCGGGGCGTGACCTCCCGTGGGTCCAAGTCCAGTGGCTCGTACTCGTCCGAGAGCCCGCTGTCGGGGGACGCGGCCGGGTTGGGGTACACGCTCGGACCCACGCGAGACTTGTTCACGCAGTAATCGCCCGTGAACGGGTTCTGGTACGCTACTACCGTTCTGGAAGTGGAATATGTGTATTAGGGTATTAAATACTCGTACCTATTAAACAATAATATATAACATAATCATTGACTACATCGTCTCATTATAGTAACTGACCCCTAACTAAGTTCGTCACTTGTATCTAGGGTATCAGAAACTACGCACACACTCATTCACACACACATCCAGACCGAGACAAACATTATAAATCCTCTCATGCGATACTTAATACGCGGATGGATAAAAAACAGTGACAAAACAATGATTACGTAGAAAGACTCTCGTGGGTCAGGGTCGAGATACAGTGTGTGTCCCACGCGAGGTTTGTTGAGGCAGTAGTCACATGATTGTATATTATTATGTACGGTCAGCGTCAGGTAAAGGGTGCTGTCCCGGTTGGCAATACCAAAGTGAGCAATACTAAGGGGGGAGGGGTTACCTTTTATCTGATACTGACTGTACTACATAATAAAGTTAATTAAAAAAAATAAGAAACCGACTTCAGCACTAAAAAGTAAGAAAATAATTTAAAATAAACGATATTATTAATACATATTTACAATTTATAATTAGTAACTTTTGGAGTCAGTGCCAGCCCAGGATAGTTTTTTTTCCTTATAAGATAGCACGAGACGCGCCTATAATGTTAATGAAGACTTTGGCTGTCACCGACTTCAAAAGTAACTAATTATAAATTGTAAATATGTATTAATAATATCGTTTATTTTAAATTATTTTCTTACTTTTTAGTGCTGAAGTCGGTTTCTTATTTTTTTAAATTAACTTTATTTTAAATTTTTTAGTGGGAAGCAAGTCTCCTTCTACCATATACGCTTAAATTTTCCTCCAGAAGAACTTTTGACTCGTGTATCACTTGAATCCTTTTTTTGTGGGAGGAAGACTTTACGTCTTTCCTCTGTCCAGGGGAACGACGGGGTATGTCGGACTCCGCACCGCAAAGATAGAGCGACGACGCGCTTACCGACTAAAACCCCTTGGTGTGCCACCTCTGCGCGTATGGCCGAAACCGGAAGAAACGCGGCTGCACGCTACTACGATCCCGGATAGCGCCTCTACCCTGTTAAGGGTTTCTCCTCCGTGCTAGAATGTAGCTCTAGGCGACTGATGTTGAGTTACCCCCTTCCGAAAGTACCGCGCACCACTTCGAGGCCTATATGGCGGCAGTGGATCTCCCCCGGGGATCTCCCCCGGGGATCACTGCCGCAGGTCGGGCGTATGGCGGTTGCAGGACAAAGTGGTAGTCCCGCTTCCGTCTGCCCAACCTTCTGCTGCGGATAGTATTAGTGGAGAGGGCTTCGCGCTCTTTCTCCGCATCTTTTTTTTTGCGAGAGTACGACCTCACAAAAGGTGGACACTCCAATTCAAGACCTCTCCTCGCTCACCATAGCAGAGACTACATTTGGCAAGGAGAGGTCGTTTTCCACGATTGCCGCGACAGTTGCGAGGGCAATAGCCTCTTGCAGGGATTTTTTCGCTGCTCTATAAGTGTCGAGCAGTTCAACCTCAACGGGTACCGCTTGAATCCTGTCCCATGAGCTGATATTACTCATGATTCATAATCTAACACAACCCTGCATTTTATTACTTCTTTTTAACTTCATCATCCCAATTAAACCATCATTTTATTACAAAACTTCTTTATAACCACAAAGGTATAAGAACTTTTTAGAAAATTAACCAAAGTCAAAATAAAAACGAAAATAGAGGATGACGTTTATACTGTCTATTTATTAATTAAAATAATATATACAATCTAATCTGGTGCAGTGTTTGTTTGTAATATCTAAATATATTTTTTTACTTAAAGTTTTATGAAAACGCTCTGAAGATATATGTGTAATAGGTACCTATAATAGTATAAAAAAACATTTTAAAAAAATGTTGTAGGTTCGGGTTTATTTCAGTGTGTGTTAACGAATTAAAAAACAGGACATTTTTATATCTAAAACCCATGAATTGTGAATAGCATTTGATTTAAATACGAAAAAATACAGCCAATAAATTTTCATCCAGAAATTCTTATGGTATCAAGAATATCGCGAGCAAAACCACGGGTCACAGGTAGTTTTACTTTTAATAATGTCAATCGACACCCCAGCCTACATTGTTGCGGGTTTTTCCTCGATTTTTCTGGATCCCATCATCAGATCCTGATTTCCTTGACATGGGACCACTTCGCGAATATCCGCTTTCTAATGAAACAAGAATTTTAAAATGCTCCATTCATGATTACAAAGAAATCGCGTAACAAACACACAAAAAAAAAAAAAAAATACACGTCGAATAGAGAACCTCCTCCTGTTTTTTTGGAAGTCGGTTAACAAATACATATAATTTTTTTTAAATCTAGTTTTTTTGTAATTTTACACAGCAAATAAGTTATTTATTGATACATAATAAACATTTAGGTAGGTTAGGTTAGGTGCATGAAAGAATTAGTCCGCCATTTTTAGCAGTCCACCATATTGGATTGAAAATGACGTCACTTAACTAATGGTTTTGACCACATAAACTAGGACATGAGTATGTTTAAAACATAAGTTTCTCACCTGAGTTCTTCATTGGAACCACTTTCCTTTTTATGTGAAAATAGTACTCTCGTGGGTCTTAGTAGTATGGTCACCTGAAAACAAATATATTATTATTAAAAAGTCCTCCGTGATAGTACGTTTTGGTCGATAATGTCAAAAAACCCGGCCAAGTGCGAGTCGGACTCGCGCACGAAGGGTTCCGTACCAAAAAACGACAAAAAACACGTTTGTTGTATGGGAGCCCCCTTAAATATCTATTTTATTTTTAGTATTTGTTGTTATAGCGGCAATAGAAATACATCATCTGTTATAATTTTAACTGTCTAGCTATCACCGTTCTTGAGATACAGCCTGGTGACAGACAGACGAACGGACAGCGGAGTCTCAGTAATAGGGTCCTGTTTTTACCCTTTGGGTGGAACCCTAGAAACTAAAGATATATGCAACTACTTATAGTTCTACACAATGTGAAGTGTATTACCTGTCCAGTTCTCTGTAAAGTATACACTCTGTAGACACAGTAGCCGCATGTAAATACTGTAAGACATAGCTGGAACAATATAAATTAGGTAAAAAGTACATTTAAATAATCTAATCCACGTTAAATTAATTTAAAAAAGACTTTACATATCTAGTATTAACAATTATTATTTTATTTATAGAAGTTCTTTTCAATAATCCATACAAGGAAGGAAAAAACAAATAAATTAAAAATTTAAAAAACCCCTAACACAATTACTTTCAAACCCCCATAGCTTTTAAACGGGTCAACCGATTTTCAAACATGTCTAAGAACACTCGCACGTAAGTCCCCTTTAATACAAAAAAAAACTAAATTGAAATCGGTTTATCCGTTCGGGAGCTATGATGCCACAGACAGACATATACACACACACAGACACCTCAAACTTATAATACCCCTCTTTTTGCGTCGGGGGTTAAAAAGACTTTTTAATATGTTGCAAGTCTATTTATATTTACAAAGCTGTGCTTTTTGCTAGCAGGTTTATCATTACCCATAACTCTATCATCGTCTTATAGAAACTACTTAGATAAGGTTTTAGAAACTGCGCACATACTCTCGAGGAATAATTTAATAAAGAAATCTTTTACAGTTGAACCATGTCTAAAAACAAAAATAATATATCAAACATTGCAGTACTTTATGAACGTTTTTTTCTAAGAAAGTAGTTTTAGTAAATAAATGTAGATTCAAGCATATTTTCAATGGCACTTACCAAAATAACTAACAATATTATATCGATGTATATTATAATCATGGCGATCACTTTATTCATTAAATTAACACTCAAAATATATATTTCTATTAGTTTTTAACATTATTTTAGCACAGGACTCACCAAATATCACATTGTTATGAAAATTTTGCTCGATTTTATTTGCCCGCCACTGTTTCTGTAACCTGATTGGTGGATATAAGAAGTACTGGACTATGATTGGTTGAGATTCTCATGGGGTAGGTTACAGCCAATGGTGTGCGTTTGTGTTCGAGGGTAAAAATTTACCATGGGTTCCAAAGAATAAGTTTTTACAGAACAACTGTATTAATATAACTTTTGCATTGGAAGTCGAAGCGGTCAACCTATCTCTACCACCTTCATATATCAACAGACGCCTAATTAGGTTTTGATCTGTATCTAGGGAGAAAATGCACAGACTCAGACCGAAATATTTTCTTCGCACGGGAAGCGAACCTGCAACAATTTATTTAGCAGTCCGACATAGTGGGCCACTCGCATTTGGATCGTCATTTTTTTTCCTCTAAGTCAAACGTAAAAAGTAAAGGGATGGAAAAAGGTTTATTCCATCATTTTACTTTTTTTTTTATCTACTTTTTGCGCAACAACATTCTATTTCATTCCCATTTGCCACCATTGTGTGCAGCTAAAAGAGTATACCATCTATCTCCCTACTTACTCTGTGCCCCTCTCTCCATATCTGGCGCCGGCCTTGTCGCGCCGTCTGTCTGCTCGACCTATTTGCTCTCACACCAACAATATAAAGTGCTATCGGCGCCCCGCGGCTTTATCTGCAATGTTCCCGCACCCGTGAGAATGCGGGGATAAAATTATACTAAAAACCTTCCTCTTGAATCACTCTATCTACTAAAGAAACCCGCATCAAAATCCGTTGCGTAGTTTTAAAGATTTAAGCATACATAGGGACAGACAGTGACAGCGACTTTGTTTTTGTTTTATAGTAGTGATAGTGATAAACCGACTAAGTTCAATTGTAGAACATACGCTTGATCAACTAGTTGGTAATGTTACATTTTAATTTATTAGGATTAATTTTGTGAAGACGTAAATAAAAGTCCTTTGGTAATCAATTTATGTGAGTAAATAAGTCCTCGCTATTCCTTATAATTTTAGATTTTGTCTTACCACGCCTATTTGTATACTTGACCTTGACCTGACTACTTCGAAGCTAAAAGAGGGTTATGGTTTTGATCTCATACGAGCTTAATATGGATGTAATTATAGTGTACGTGGGTGTCATACTACCTCGGTTATCGGGGTAACTTAACAATGAATTTCTTGTTTCGTACTTTTAAGAAAGTTACATTTAGTTACTACTAGTTGTACCCGTGGTTTCACCCGCGTAGTTCCCGCTCTCGTAGGAATTTCGGGATAAACTATAGCCTATGTTCTTCCTCGGACCATAAGCTACCCTTGTATCAAATTTCAAGTCAATCGGTTCAGTAGTTTAGCCGTGAAAAGGTAACAGACAGACAGACAGACAGACAGAAAGACAGACAGACAGAGTTACTTTCGCATTTATAATATTAGTTAGGCTTAGGATTAATTTAAAACGGTTACTATAATGAGATAATGTAGTGAATGATTATGTTATGTCATTTATGGCTATTTGTAGTCTCCGTTAGGCGGACGAATTACGAAACGTTCATTTTATTCATCCGATTAGCAGACGACTAGACACTGCCTATTTTATAGTTCAATTTTAGTTTTAGAACTTATTAGTTAATATAAAACGTATTACAGATAATCTCCACCATCCAAACTTTTTCTCTCTATAAATATAATA
Organism: Timandra comae; assembly: GCA_958496195.1. Lineage (NCBI taxonomy): Eukaryota > Metazoa > Arthropoda > Insecta > Lepidoptera > Geometridae > Timandra > Timandra comae. The sequence goes on along the minus strand of OY292372.1, from coordinate 387,340 downwards.
CTTATTAAATTCTGTGCACTCACCACGCTACCCAAAGTCACGGAATGTGATTATAAACTGTGACGTCGACACAACATGACATCCATTACGGGACCCTGAACAAGTTATCAAGTTTACTTTTGGTACCAAGTTGGTACCGAGACTACCCTGACAGAGTGATCGCTATGTTATGTAACGAAAGGTGGCGGGTTCGCATCCCATTCCAGGGTAAAAATCATGCCTGTCTACCGACGAGTTGCGGGTTCGATTCTCGTTAAAAGTTACATAACATAATCATTTCCCCCATCATTTCAGTACAGTAGCTGACTCCTAACTAAATTCGTAACTTGTATCTAGGGTATCAGAAACTACGCACACACTCATTCACACACACACACAGACCGAGACAAACATTTGTGATTCACACAAATATTCACTCCGCACGGGAATCGGACCCGCATTAAATGAAAATAAAGACAAACCAGAATGTGCCATCTTTCCAATTTTCTCATCTACCATTTATTCTTAAACCACATCAACATCCAACAAAACCCGAGTGCAAACACAGCCACACATACCGCGGTCCCTAAGTAGGGCATCAATCGTGCAGTCGCCGGTTCGATCCCCGCGGACGTATCTATCGAATGCAGATTGATGATGCATACGGCACGAGTTTGGAGAGATTTTGAGAAATGTTTTCAAGGAATCGCGAGGTTTAGATGTGAAGTTTCTCTTTGATATGATATCTTTTGAATTTAAATATTACTTATGTTATTTATTTTTGATTTGAAAAGAGCTTTTTTTCTTAAATTAGTGGTGTTCTACGGTTAATTCTCTTTATTAACCCCCGACGCACAAAAGGGGTGTTATAAGTTTGACGTGTCTGTGTGTGTGTGTGTGTATCTGTCTGTCTGTGGCATCATAGCTCCCGAACGGATGAACCGATTTCAATTTAGTTTGTTTTGTATTAAAGGGGACTTACGTGCAAGTGTTCTTAGACATGTTTGATAAAAATCGGTTGACCCGTTTAAAAGTTATGGGGGTTTGAAAGTACAGGGTGGCGCAATAGAACGTGCATTTTTAAAATAATTATTAAAAAATAAATACAAAAGGTATAGTTAAAATAAAACTAAGCAATTATTAAGTGATAAATGAAGTTTATTTTTTAAAAATAACATCATCTAAATGATGACCCTCTCTACGTTGGCACTCCTCTAACCGCAAACGGAAATTACCGAAAACTTTCTTAAGTAGTGCTGGTGTGATTGCTGCCATTTCACCACGAATATTCTCCTTGAGCTGACTGATGTTTCTCGGATTATTGGTGTAGACTTTGTGTTTGAGGTATCCCCACAAAAAAAAGTCAGGAGGCGTCAAGTCTGGACTGCGCGGAGGCCATGGGATATCACCTCTTTTCGAAATCAGTTTGCCAGGGAACATCTGCTTCACAACCGCCATGGAGTCATTTGATGTGTGACTGGTAGCTCCGTCTTGTTGGAACCAAGTCCTAGAGTTCTTTATTCTTGAATTTTCAAGTTCTGGGGCCAAAAAACCTTCCAACATCGCAACATAGCGTTCGGTATTAAAAGTGATGTTTTGCCCCCGTGCGTTTTCAAAAAAATAAGGACCAATTATTCCTTTGGCAGATATTGCGGCCCAAACTGTCACTTTAGGGCTATGTAACGGTTTTTGATGTTTGAGTCTGGGATTTTCACTATTCCAATAACGACAATTTTGGCGGTTTACGAACCCATTCATATGAAAATGTGCCTCATCAGAGAAAAGGATGTTTTCAAAATTTGAAAACCGATTGAGCATTTCATTAGCAAATGTGAGCCGTGCTATGAAGTCAGAGTCTTTCAATTCTTGAGTTAATTGCAGCTTGTATGCAACGGCGGATCCAGGGGGTGGGTCATGGGGGTCATGACCCCCCCCTGAGCCGGTCCCAGGACTTAGGTGGACCACTAATTGAACATAATGATTTTATTTATAAAAAAAATTGTCACCATACAGAGGCGCCAGGAGGTGGTCACATAGTCGTGGTCACGTCAAGAACTTATAATTTAATTTTGATAACAATATACCAGTTGTGTGGTAGAGGGTTAACCAAACGTGGTGAGCGTGTACCTGGGCCTATTTGGGAGATTCACTTCGGCCAAAAATTTCCTTGTTGTTAAAATAAAAAAAATATCGCTAGAATTGACAATTTTTTTTCGAAATTGCGTCTATTTATCCCTACAGCTTTTTTGAGCTGGTTTCCAGTCTAATTTTTTGATTGGTTATGGTCTCAGATATGACCTGGTCTGCTTACAGCATTTTCAGACCCCTACAAGGTCTAAATAATTTGTTAGAATTGGTCACACTTCTTTCTTTTCTTATCCGAACCTTTATGCCATATATTACGTGAAGCGACTGCCATCAGACCTTTACAACCCACTTTTTTGGTTTAAACAAATGTTAGACTTTTGAGGGATCTAACTACACGTAACGATTGTCGATGATGTTAGTGAGATGCTGTAGTGCAGACTTCCGTGCTGCAGAATGATTTCGAATCATCAAATAATCAAATCATGCATGAATCTCTTTTAGTACGTAATCTAGGTAGAACATTTCGCCAGCATAGTAAAAAGAATGAAAAAAAAACGCGTGTGCCACACCACTGGATGTATTCTTAACCCTTTAAGCGATTGCCAGAGCGAAATCTTGATTTGGGAGCAATATCGTCCTGTCATTGAGATAGGCCATTGTACTTGTTTTAAGACTATTTATATATAATTATTTTCTAATAAAGTCACTACAGCATCTCTGTATCTTGAGAAGACCTCAGGTAAATCCAAATTTATTCATACTGTGGCGTATTAAAACCAAACTTGGAATTTGTTTTTAACAGAATCCTATTATTTTTCTTCTATTTCCACTTTACACCAAAATTTTTAACAAGTTCTTTTGTAATACATGTAGTGTACCGTTGAAATAAGGAATAAACACATAAGTTTTTAACCTCCGGTTCCATTTAGTTTTCGTTTTAATTGAGTTGAAAGATCCCCTATAAGATTCCTTTTTTTCATTGTCCTAGCATTAAGTGGTCATAACAAATTATTTAGAACTTGTAGGGATCTGAAAATGCTGTGAGCAGACCAGGTGATACCTGAGACCATGAGTGCAGTCCGATTTATGAAAACGTTACAAACGGTACCAATAGTGCACACGCGTGAACCAAATTGAAATGTGCGCTATGTGCACTGTTTGCGCGCTATCAAATAGGACCAGGATTGTATGCGTACGTGTGCGCAAATGTCAAAATTAGAGTTTCGTATTTGGCATTTCGAATGTAAGATTCAGAAAATATTTGTTGTAATTAGTAATTGATAAGAATGCAATATTTCATAAATACATTAAGTTTTAAGCCATTGTAAACATACATGTTTAATAAAAACCTAAAACAAATCAAATTCTAAAACGTCAAATTTTGAGTTTGACATTTGCGCACACACTGCACAACCTATTTTCCATGAGCAGCGTTTGCATGGCCAATGACGTCCCATTACTTTCGTTGGTGCGAATACGCTCAATTCGGTAAGCGCGCTATCGGTACCAAATGCGCGAAAAAGCGCATTTAGGACCACACGGTATATAATCAATTAAAAAATCAAAAAGCTATAGGGATAAAAGGTCGCAATTTGGAAAAAAATATTTAAAAGAATACAATTTTGTCGATATTTTTTTTAATTTTAACAACTAGGAAATTGTTGGACAAAGTTTATCACCCAAATAGGCCTAGGTACACGCCCACCACATTTGGTTAACCCTCTAGCAAACACCTGGTATATTGTTATCAAAACTAAATTATAAGGTCTTACTCCTTGACCACGACTATGTGACCCCCCCCTGGCGCGAAAGCTGGATCCGCCCTTGCTTGTATGGATGCAATTTAAGATGATGCAGACGATCTCTTGCGAGTAGACATTTGTGGATCTTCTCGTACCGACTGCTTAACACTCTCAATATTGTCTTCGGTCCTAGATGTGCGTGGACGACCTTTCGCGTGTGGTTTAAACGTCGATCCAGTCTCTTCAAAACGCTTTATCCAGATTTTAATTAAATTAGCACTCGGAGCCTCCCTAATTTGCCGTACACCATACTCAGAACAAAATAGTCGCCTGACAACTACGTACGAACGAGAGTTTTCGTAAAATGCGCGCACGCAAAATGCGCGACGCTTCCCGTCGAAGTGACTCATAGTGACTAAAACTTTATGAACCGCGCTACCCAACGATATCGGTCTCCCCCCGCCCACGCCCCTTCTACCACGCAAAAAAAGATGATGCAATATGCACGTTCTATTGCGCCACCCTGTAATTGTGTTGGGGGTTTTTTAAATTTTTAATTTAATGTTATTTTGGGTAATGGTGTAAATTATGGGTAAACTTGTGCAAAGGTTGACGTTGATAAGACGTCAAACAAACATAATTTTCCAGTTATAATATACTAGCGGCGCCCCGCGGTTTCACCCGTGTAGTTTCCCTTCCCGTAGTAATATGGGGATAAAATTATGCTAAAAACCTTCCCACTGAATCACTCTATCTATTAAAATAAACTGCATCAAAATACGTTGCGTAATTTTTGAGATCTAAGCATACATAGGGACAGAGAAAGCGACTTTGTTTTATACTATGTAGTGAAGCTATTGCTGCCAATAATAATTAAGGTTTAAGTACCTATTTTGTACTAGCAGCGCCCCGCGGTTTCACCCGTGTAGTTCCCGTGGGAATTTCGGGATTAAAAGTATCCTTTGTTCTTTCCCGGACCATAAGCTACCCCTGTACCAAATTTCAAGTCAATCGGTTCTGTAGTTTAGCCGTGAAAAGGTAACAGACAGAGTTACTTTCGCATTTATAAAATTAGTTAGGATATAATATTAGTAGGGATATAATTTTAGTAAAATATGAACATTTGAGCATAAGTATTTTCTCTTTAAAAATCATCATCACATTTCACAGTTAAAGAATCCAAAACGAAGTTTAATGAGAATCAGATAAACCGCTTACAGTGGCAAGTTAATAATAATATTTACATTTATAATACGAATTTGAATCGAATATCTTATTAATGAATGTTATTAACATAATCAGTTAAATGGTTACGTTTGTGAGATTATTATTGTAATGTGAATTAATTATTTACTTATGAAACTTTAACATATAGGATAAGTACTTATTATTACAAAATTCCCGCGGGATTGGGACTTACGCGGGTAAAACGGGGGAGCACAACTAGTCTAAATATATATAACTCAAATGTGACTGACTGACTGACATAGTGATCTATCAACGCACAGCCCAAACCACTGGACGGATCGGGCTGAAATTTGGCATGCAGGTAGATGTTATGACGTAGGCATCCGCTAAGAAAGGATTCCCACGGGATTGTGATATACGCGGGACACAGCTAGTATTACATAAGCCTCGTTCTAGGTCACACACACACACATACATACAGACACATACTTACGTAGAACTGAAAACTTTATGAAATCTCGTAACTTGTGTAACAAATAACATCTTTTGGGCAAATACACTGAGAGTGATTAATGACACGACTGGTATAACGTCTTGGATTTAGGTGTTGGTAAATTCACATGGGTTTTCTTGTTATTTGCTTACAATTTTAAGGTGAGGTTATCCTTATCCTAGCTAATATTATAAATGCGAAAGTAACTCTGTCTGTCTATCTGTCTATCTGTTACATTTTCACGGCTAAACTACTGAACCAATTGACTTGAAATTTGGTACAGGGGTAGCTTATGGTCCGGGAAAGAACATAAAATACTTTTTATCCCGAAATTCCCACGGGAACGGAAACTACGCGGGTGAAACCGCGGGGCGCTGCTAGTGAGTTATAAGGAACTGGTGCCAAATTGCTTCTAAATCGGTTCAGTAGTTTTTGCGTAAAGGGTATCTAATCTACCTAAAGACATACACACTTACTCACAAACCTCCGCCTTTATAATATTAGTGGAATTAGTAGACGAGATGAGAGGTCGTTCACCTTTAAATGCAGTGATATGAAACGAATTAAAACCTTGTACAGGGTGCTTTTGAAACCTTTAAAATGCAAAAGGAAGCTTATTTCAGATATGTTAGATTAGAAGTTAGGGCTTGTTTTAAAACGTGTGTTTATAAAGATTTAAAATTTTCGCAGTAAAAGCTTTCGTAAGTTTTAAATGCTTTCGCTAAAAATAACGCAGCCCAAACAAAATACATGGAATTATTTCGAATATTCCCACGGGATTTCTATTTATTCGAGTAAAATCGCGGGACACTGCTAGCGAAAACGTATACGTTCATAAGGCGTGTAGTGGAACATTTAAATAAAATGGAAACTAATTATACCTACAACTCCGAACTTTAATCATGAAAATGAAAAAAAACACGGACCATAACCTGATCAACTACTCGTTTAAACTGACAAACAAACCTATCCATTAAACCTTTCCACAATACTTTACAATATCTATATTGCGACTATCTCTTTCCAATAACTTCGTTCGTATATTACACAAGTTGTCCCTCGAGTGCTCGACTCATTGATCTACAAAAACCCAAGATAAACATTCGGCGTCTCAAAATAATCCCAGTAAAATGAGCGCACAGTGCGTTCATTTGAGACAATCTTTTTCAACTTTAAAATTATGTGTGTAAGGTTTATATTGGAATAAAATATTCTCTCTATAGATGTCACTAATGGTTGCCGTATAACAACCCTAGCATTCAAGACTATCGACCAGCCGCTTTGAGGTCTTGGTAACTCAGTTGGTTAGAGCAGGGCTTCGGTTAAGCATTGTCTTAGGTTCAAGTCCCGGCTGAATCGTTTCGATGCATTTATAAAAAAATGTTTATAGTATAACGATAATTTCATATTATTTAGGTGACAGTTTTGTGTGTTATATTTGTACAGGGTTGTACTTTCATCTTCTGTTTTTCTACATCAATGTATAAACTTCTAAATTCCCTCATTACACCGTGAACTCCAGTTCAAAGGCGGCGTATTGCACTAATAGGTTAGTTGCACCGTCCGAGTTAGTGTTAGTGAGTGCTCGGCGCTCGGCGCGAGACGTGCGATGTTACACAACACGATTTGAATATACGACTCGTAACATGTTAGTGGGTGTGGGTTACACTGTACAGATCATACGTTCTATTTGGATTAATTATGTTACTAATCATTTGGTTAGATCAAATTTCTATCTAAATTAAATTGGCGTTTTAGGTTTGGAAATTCGACATTATAGTTCTAATAATTAGATAACATTATGCTTTTTATTAAATATTGGATACTTATCTCAGACACTGATAATAAACCTACTTAGGAGTCTTTCAAAATTTATAAATCAATTATTATATTGTTTTTAATTATTGACACGAGAATGGGAGTAAGTCCGCACTAATTATTTTGAACACTCTATCTTATACATATTTTCACGAAAAAATACCTTATTTTATAAACTTCGCAATACACTGTTACACTCCGGTGTAAATGCGGTCCCCAATGTTATCGTTATGTGTAAAATCTCGTCGAAGCGGGCGCCGCTCGAGAGTGCTCCCCTATTGTGTTATAGCTTTTAGAGTTACAATGTTTGGGCTTTAATACTAACTACACTCACACTTTCACACTGTTCACACTTTACGACGCAGTTTCACACCATTAATAACTGCATTTACGTCACACTTTTTGCAATATGTGTTGCAATTTTGTCTTCATGTTTATCAACTAAACTAAGTTAAGCTTATCCTAACTAATATTATAAATGCGAAAGTAACTCTGTCTGTCTGTTACCTTTTCACGGCTAAACTACTGACCCGATTGTCTTGAAATTTGGTACAGGTGTAGCTTATGGTCCGGGAAAGAACATAGGATACTTTTTATCTTGAAATTCCTACGGGAACGGGAACTACGCGGGTGAAACTGTGGGGCGCTGCAAGTAAGCAATATGTGTTGTACATCACTAGTAGTCTTGTTAAACCTTCCAACTAAGGCACATTTGCTTGAGTGATCAAGTCAAATAGTCCAATGGAGATCGAACTCATGATCTCTCTATATGATATTATGCACCTTTATAAACTTGTAAACAACCACACTACATCTAACGGCTTCGACTGTGTTTTGGCTATTAATGTTCCCCGCACTTTTCCTCGTAAACCCTTAACCAAGATCTTCCACACTCCCACAGTACGAACTAACATCGGCTTGAACTCTCCAATGATCAGAATATGCAATGAATATAACGCAATTAATGGCGAACCTAACTGCAACGCGGACATATTTTCTGATTCTCTACCCAAATTTAAGCATAAAATAATCAACTATTTAAAAACAAAAAATAACTAAGTACAGCACTTTGTAATAATTATAATCCTTTTTTAATTATGTTTTAATTTTTACTAAATTCTTTTTATTGTATCCAAATTTTTGTGAATGTTGTACTCGTCTATAATTGGTATGCATATCAGAACAAATTTTGTAATATTTTTATGTTAATGTGTAATATGTAATACTGTTGACGTGTCATTTGTATACATAAATAAATCTCTCAATCGTGGACCGGCGCCCATTGAAAGTTAATTTAATAATCTAAAAAGTACTAGCTTTTGACTTTTTGTACAATTTTGAGATTACAAAGTTCCTAATATGAGTATGAGTTTATAATAGAATACAATACCCTAATTAACGTTTCCACTACAAAACACAGTACAAATACCATCAATAACGTAATTAGGTCCGCATTACCACCGTACCGTAACGTTTGCACACAGTATCGATTGCAGAACAATACGCCCACACGATGTTTGCGTCCAGTGTTACGCTCGCGAGATATGTACGCTTTGCTTAGCGCGGCTATTAATTGGATTAGTGGCTGCGTTTACACCGGACTGTAACTTTATGAATTACTTTCAAAGTTGTATTTGTTCGGGCTTAAATTTCAGAATAACTTTAGAAAGAAAATATAGTTTAAGAATATTTATTAATAATAAGAATTTTTCTTTGTGCCTATAATCAATAAACATGTTTGCGTACCAGACTCCATTTAAGTAATTTTAGCCGTTTAAGTAGGGGGGGGGGGGTACAAAAAAATAATATATACTCGCACATAATGTGTGCCTTAGTATACCTCATTTTTTTTTACCCACATCGTCCCACCGCTGGGCAAAGGTCTCCCCCAAACATCTCCAACTCTCCCGATCCTTCGCAGCCTCCCACCAGCTACTACCTATATTAAGTTTTAATCTGTTATACTTGATTAGAACTTGTCTTTATAACTGGGCATACAGCTCGCATTTAGAAGTATTAATTTTCATTTATATTTACTTACTTTTTAATTTTTATTCGAAGCCAAACGTTACTATTCGGTGTGAGTGCGCCCCGAAGCGGACGTATCAAATATCAGTTAACCGTACATAATGGTACACAGCGAGTCCGGCCGGCTGCGGACGCTAGTCACATACACTGCGATATGGGATGGACACACAGACAGAGTGGTTTAACTATATGTACATACTCATATTATAAAGAGGAAAGATTTGATTTTGTGACGATTTAATTCAAAAACTACTGAACCGGTTTTAAAAATTCTTTCACTAGTGGAATGTTGTAAAATCAGCGAGTGATATAGGCTATCTTTTATCCCCGTACTCTTACGGGAACAGGGTGGGTGAAACTGCGGGACGAGGTTAGTTTATTTATATACTACCAGCGCCCCGCGGTTTCACTCGCGTAGTTCACATTCCCGTGGGAATACAGGGATAAACTATAGCCTATGTCACTCGCTGACAATATAGCTTCCCAAAAGTGAAATAATTTTTGAAATCGGTTCAGTTGATCCCGAGATTACCCCTTACAATTTAACAAACACACAAACTTTACTTCTTTATAATATTAGTATAGGCTTGCAAATATAAAATTCCTTAATATGTCATGCCGGTCTGCCATCCGTAAGGACACGGGTTCGATTGCCGTGCGGGGTGAATATTTGTGTGAACCACAAATGTTTGTCTCGGTCTGGATGTGTGCTGTTTTCTGATACCCTAGATACAAGTATCAAAATTAGGGGTCAGTTACTATAATGAGATGATGAAGTGAATGATTATGTTATGTTATAATATAAAGTAAATTGTATTACTATTAATAATATTTAAAAACCAATTTCAAATTCTTTAATCAAAACGAAAATATAACATCAATCTTTCCAATATTTGAATTTGTCGGTTTCCAAAGGGGATCGCAGCACGTAGCACCGCTACGGATGCTACGCCGCTATCGTAGCGTACGTAGCACGTTCGTCTCCCTTTGAAAACAATATGAGTTTTATATTACCTGAATTTGAAATTGGATTTTGTTAGTATAATATAATACATAATATGTGTTTATTTATAATTATTATGAAATCTACAAAAACACATACGACAATCAAGGGGCATAGTCGGTAATGACATGGTACGGCTTCGATTCGTTTTCAAGAAGAATATTTTTTCTTAACATAAATCGGTCCAGCCGAAGGCCCCAAAATTTTGACTTAGATAGTTATGACGTAGGTGTCTCTCTGTCGCTTACGTCATAATAAATATTTACTTGACTTGCTATATTCAACGCAATCCGTTCACTGATTTAATCCGTGTTAATAAATATATCAGTCAGTCAGTCAGCAGCCCTTTAAGCCCCACATCTTCGAAACCTTCCTAAGTTGTAACCCTAAGCCATTACTGATGAAATCTGGTGGTATGCAGAGTATCGGCGGTGTCGGGTGCGCTGAGATTGATAATCCTCGGAAGGAGGGAGTCGATTGTGATGTATTGAATGTGGGTATGTGGGGCCATTAACTTAGAGAATCGTACAATATTTTTTGAGTGATTTTTTCAAGTGGGCGTGGTAAACCAAATCCAAAATTATTAAAAATGTCGAAAAATTCTGAAAGGAGACCGATTTTAATTAAAACTGCATCAATTACATTTTCGAAAAATCAATACTCCAGGCCAAGAATTAAACTATATGCCGGTGCTGCCATCTCTGCGAGCTTCGCTCAGTTCAGCGACCGTACTATTGACCGTCTCCGACATATACATTTTTGAAATATCGATACCCGTAGCCAGGAATCGAACCAGCTCACTATACTAAATATGCTAAAAGTGTGTCAATTCATTGTATTATCACGCTATCTGATAGTGTTGCTAATTATATTATTAGGATCAAATTCTACGAAGTGATAACATATGGCAAACTTAGAGAAGATGCTCATTGATACTACTCATTATAATATTAGTACCTACTAGCTTAAATAACCCTCCAAAGCACGTAATAATATTTCTACAATAAAAAATATTTAAAAAAATCTATTTTTTTTCTGTCCGCTTCCCTTATAGCCACACCGTCCAAGCTCCCTTTCCATCACACCACTCACTTGGGATGATGTCAATCATTGGATACTCCCGTAATTAACAAATTAAATAGTTTGATAGTTTTTTTTATTTGCGATCAAGTGAGGAGACTCTCGAGGTGGTCACCTGATGGAGTGCAACACGCGCTAATCCCAGGAACTATTTGTCCGATTTGAAAAATTATTTTAGTGTTTGATAACCCATTTATCGAGGAAGGCTATACATACATCATCCCGCTACGACCAATAGGAGAAAAGTACTTAAAACCGCGAGGCGCCACTAGTAAGTTCACAAAGTATTTATTTATTTAAGGTTTACCAGTAAATTGTTACACCAAACTTCCTTAAAAATAAACTTATACATATCGTGGGCTTCAAACCAAAGGGGCGTACAAGCAAAACCCTCACTTTTCAGGAGAGCCAAAAAACTTAATAACTTTTTTTGTAATGTACCTACATTTTTGAATTTTTTTACGTGTTTCATAAATTTACGTTCTTTATTATGTGAAAGGCTTATTTATTGAAAAATATAATTTGTTACCCATAATATCGCGCCTACGTCTATATGGTTCGACAGTATTAGATAAACTGATTGTTATTTTTTCCAAGAAAATGCTTTCAAGGAATGGACGTATAAAACAATTTTTTTATTTGTAACGCAAAATAAAAAAAACCAAATGAAGTTTATATAAATGATGAGAAATATTTTATTACAGTCATTTATTATTTAAAAAAGTCCTCTATTTCACCACCATTTTCGTTCATTATACGTCCATTTGGCTTGTCAAAAATAGGAAAATAACATTATTCCAATACAGACGTAAGTATATCAATTTCACGTTTGTGAAGGTGAAAATAAAACAAATAATATTCTCAAATATTTTTTTTAAGTTCAACATAAAAGTTAAACAATAATAAAAAGAAAAAATGAAAATAAACACAAACGATTCGTGATTCGTCTTTAGTACGCCTTTCTGGTTCGGAAAAATATTTTACTCAGAGACATACGTCTAATATTATTTTGTTTATTATCTTAAAAAATATTTAACCGATAATTATGAAATAAAGTCAGTAGACGTGTCGATATAATTAGAATACATTGACGTAATAAATTTTTTTTTGGATTTTTGCGTATACGCCCCTTTGGTTTGAAGCCCGCGATATGTAGTTACTAAGTGTACAATTATGTGAAGGTAAACACAACATGCTCTGAAAGATACTGCTATGTATAAGTAACTCTACACTACCCCGTCTCATTTTATCACAATACCTACAAAAGAACTAGTAAGATAGACCTGTCCCGTCTGTCTGAAACAAATCTATCAAAACAACAAACAAACAAAACAATTACATTATCTGCAACAGGATACTGTTCGACTCGCAAATCTTCGACCCTAAACATTGATGTACAAAAACCAAGATATTATACATTCAGTGTTCCAAAATTGTCCTCATAAAAAGACCGCATAGTGCGCTCATTGAAATGAGCAGTCTTTTTCAACTAAAATTAATCTGCGCAAGGTTGAATTTGTGATAAAATTTGAATACAGCATAACGATAATGTTGTAGTGGTGAGTGTTTGCGGGCATTTTCAAGAGATGTACCATACACACACACACACACACTCACACACACACGCACACACACACCCTCTCTCTCTCTCTTTCACACACACACACACACACGCACGCACGTACATACACACAACGATAAAACTATGTAGACGATATATACAAAACAACGGAATGTTTGTACCTACTTATTTAAGTCGAATCCCTCGATTAGTTTCAGCCACGTCCTGTGGCCTTCAAAAAAATGTGTAGACGATTTCGATAATGGTTATTTATCTAAATATGTATAAATTCACCCACATACGATCGAAAAATCTTATACACCGATGAATTACTACTATAATACAGTAACGAGTATGGCCACTACTTTTGTTCGGTATTTTACATCTTGGGTGTTTGTACACGAATGTGCCCAAAGTTATTTTTATCGGATACCAGTTGGTCTGAGTCGGCGGAGTTAGACGTCTGAGAGGCGGGGAGTTTGTTTGTTTGGTTATTTATATAGGATGGTTCAATGATACTTACGATGTGGTGGAAGGGATATTAATGAGTTTATAGCTGGGAATATGTTTTTTTTGTTTATAATGCAAAAATAATTTGGTGTTGTTGAAATAAGCATTTAAATCGAAGTGTCTAGTCGTCCAGTAAATCAGACGAATAAAATTACATATTATACTAGCTGCGCCCCGCGGTTTCACACGCGTAGTTCCCGTTCCCGTGGGAATTTTGTGATGAAAAATAGATGTTGGCTGATTCTCAGACCTACTGAATATGCTCACAAAATTTCATGAGAATCGGTCAAGCCGTTTCGGAGGAGTACGGCAACGAAAACTGTGACACGAGAATTTTATATATAAGATTAAACGTCTATTCTAGCGGACGGCTAGCAACAGCCATTTTAAATACCTACTAATGATTTCTCTTTAAGAAACTTACTGCGTTAGACAACCGTGGTTTGGCCTATTTCCTTCACTCGACTTATACCATCAGTCTGAGAAGTCTTCTTTCTGTAACGGAAATTTGCAGACATATACTTAGTTCTACGAACTATCCTACTAATATTATAAATGCGAAAGTTTGTATATATTTGTGAGTTTGGATGTTTGTTCCACTTTCACGCAAAAACTACTGTATCGATTTAAATTAATTTGGTACAGATGTTTCTTACAACTAGGAATAGGATGCTTTTTATCCCGAAATTCCCATGGGATTGAATATAAGTAATCGTTTGTTTTATTGTAACTTTGCAGACGCAAATCGTACCAATAGATGGCGCTGTTACTTAATTTTTTAACACACGACCGATGTTATAGTTCTCTTTCATTAGGAGCATACAAAACATAATTATCATGTTCATCAAAAAACAAATTCCTATTCTATCAAAATACCAATCCATAATTTATAATAATATTGGTACTTACGTAACCACAACATTCCATCCCCCTCCCCCTCCCCTAAGGTACCGCCGCCATGATTGACAAAACGACTTGACGCGAATCAATTATAACTTATGTGCGCCTTCGAGGGGATTTGCTTTCAACTTCCCAGTTTATGGGGGATAAATATTTATTTTTTTGGGGTTTCTTAATCCTGCTTGTGTTGCAGTGAGAGAGTGGATATTATAGCGGATATTTGGCGTGTGTTTGTAATGTGTATCTAATGCGTTGTTTTAGCGGTCTAAAACCAGTTTAATCAATCGATAATTATTATACATTTCTCATATAACAGCTGACCTCTAACCTACATATGTATATCAAGGGTATCAGAAATTACGCAAATACTCATTCACACACACTCGGGCTAAAGTGGATCCCACTAACATTTACCCCGCACGAGGATGTTACCCGCAGCTCTTTGCTTTCTTTGGCAGGCATGGTGGCCATATCCACTCTAATATTTCGTTCATAGTTAAATTTGGAATTTATAGTATTATCGGAGGGTCTCGGCTGTCGTACTAACATCATCGACAGTCGTTACGAGTAGTTAGAGCCCTCAAAAGTCTAACATTTAGTTTAACCCAAAAATGTCGTGTAGCCCTCTGGGTTGTGAAGGTCTGACGGCAGTCGCTTCACGTAAAATACTGACATTCCGCCAAATCTGGTTAAACTGAAAACCGACCCCAAATAGACGTGGGATAAATGTTCGGAAAAGAGAGAGTATTATCATTTTTAGCTTCGCATATCTTCCCAATATGGTGTAAAAGGTTACCACTAAAGGACAGTCCCGCGGTCGATTCCCGTCATTTGTATTCAAAACGCGGCCCGAGGCGTGTTTGGACCGCACCCGGCGTAACGACTGTTTTTCTTATTGACTTTACACACAAATATACATATTCCTATTTATGGTTTGTTTACCATTTTTTTCATTTCAAAGGGTTTTATAGAAATTTTGTGCTTTTCGATTTTCTTTCCATAAGGGCTGATTTTTCCATCGCCATTTATTCGACGAATCATTTTGAAATTTTGGCAGTTGTTCCATACAAAAACTGTCAAACGTCAATTTTATTCGTCGAATAAAAGTTATCTGGCGATGGAAAAATCAGGCCTAAACCTTTCATTTATTTTAATTGCATAGTTCCCGATCCCATAAGAATTTCAGGATAAAACCTAGCCGTTCTTTCCCGGACCATAAGCTACCCGTGTACTAAAATTTCAAGTCAATTGGTTTAGTAGTTTAGCTGTGAAAAGGCAACAGACAGAGTTACTTTGCATTTATAAGGATAGAACTCGGAAATGCCCTTAGGCTATTTTTTATCCCAAAATTCTTGCGGGATACATTTCAACCCAGACAAAACCTTTACATACAACTAGTCCAACCTTACTAGTCCTTACTTCCTTACTAATATTATAAATGCGAAAGTAACTCTGTCTGTCTGTTGCCTTTTCACGGCTAAACTACTGAACCGATTGACTTGAAATTTGGTACAGGGGTAACTTATGGAAAGGATATAGGCTACGTTTTAGTCCGAAATTCCCACGGGATCAGGAGCTACGCGGGGCACAGCTAGTTCAATATAAATTATTCCCAAAAGCATAATGTTGAAATTAATTTCTAGACTAAAGGTACGTTTTGCGATTATTCATTTATCAAAATGAATTATGATGACAGCTACATTTCTTATTAAATTAACTTTCGGACCGAGGTACGGCGTGAACTGACACTCTTAGGTATAACTAGGTATTTACTAATTGAGCAAGATCCGTGTCATATGCTTTATGTATTACCATGTTGTAGGTATATTGGGGAAGTTTTTCTTTAAAAGAAAATTCCATAAAAAAGTAATAGAAGAATTATATTACTTTTTTATGGAATTTTAGCTTTTGCTCGCAACTTCGCCCGCGTGGACTAATTTTCGGGAGAATTAGGGTATTTCCTACTTTTCTCGCCCTAGGGGCGGTTTCCAAAAATCCTCTATTAGCGAATGCCTACGTCATAACATCTACCTGCATGCCAAATTTCAGCCCGATCCGTCCAGTGGTTTGGGCTGTGCGTTGATGAGCACTATGTCAGTCAGTCACCTTTGAGTTATATAAATATTATGGCTTAGGTGGCTACTCAGCCACTAAAAACTCACCTATTGGTGAGTAGCCACCTTGTTATGGAATATTGTTAAAAAGTCGCATCTATTGTAATGTTTTTTTGTCAAATAGGGCTCTATGGGCGTCGTGGTTGCCGCATCTCAGCAGCAACGCATAACCTATGTCAGAAAAAAAATTATTTAATGTAGATGTTTTCTAAAACCAGGAATAACACATAAGACACCTTTTTAACTAAGACCTCCTCGAGATTTGTATGTAGGTACGGGAAATAACAAGTTGCGTAGCTAGTAACAAATAAATAACAAAATTAAATAATGATTGTCATAATACAAATCAATCACACATCAATCACATTGTATTAGTACTGATTTAACAATATACCTGCAACATATTACTGAGAAATGACAAGAAAATCACGATGGTAATAACGCGAGAGTGAATTACAGACATGATTGATAGTCTGCCTTGTGATTTAAGCTGAACATACCAAGGCACCACTAATAGTAGGGATTTCACAAACATTAGTTGCATTATCTTGGATGAAATTTTTTATACTTAGTGACTTTTTTATAGAAATTATTTTTTCGTTTAGCTTCGATAGTTAATAGAAAGAGTTTAAAAAGTATAGTTTGTATAGTCACCAAGGTTTCTGTGCCGGTGGCAGCGTTCGCTGTAATCGCATCTTTTGGTTGTCAGTTTATTGAAAATGTCTTTGATAATCTATGAGAGAATTCTGGTCGTGATCCATAATCTATGGAAAATGTATCCAAATGACATTAGAATCAAGATGTCATTAGTAGCTTTCACTTTTGGCCACCGGCACAGAAAACTTGGTGACTCTATAATATTGCTAGATTGTCACTACTACTCGACGCCGATATTCCACAGAATAAGGATCACGGCACATTTTCTCTCTGGTCTCCGATATTCAGTGAGAGTTTAAGACAGTCCGTCTTCGAACTTGTTCTATAATTAAAAAATCTGTCTCTGGATCTCGTTCCTTTAAAATTGTAACCCAACAACAAGTTAATAAACAAAACCTCACCTCAAAACGCAGACTAATACAATAAATTGAAACACGGTACCAATAAAATGGAGTACCAACTACTTGCTCACCAAATATTCACCGCGGGGGCCCTTTGTAACTTGCATTTCGTAAACTCAAAATTAAATAAGTTTACTCATAAATATTTATCAAAAGAGTGTCCCCAAGTTTTGAGAAGGCTTTAATAAAATAGTTTGCGACAAAAGGGGTCGTGTTTGATTTGGGACTTCAGCATGTGTATGTTTAATGTCTATACACATGTATACGTATGCCCATATGTGTACAGGTCTATAGAGGTGTATGTATGGTCGTGGTAAGAAAAGGTTCGCCACCTTAGGATCTATTCTCGTTTGCTCAGTATGACCGATAATCTGTTTGACCAAGCTTGTCTGTGCCGGCGGCGGCCAAAATTGGAAGCTCCTAATTGTCATTTGGACTCTAATGTAATTTGGATACATTTTCAATAAATTGACAACTAACAGATGCGATTACAATAAGACAAGATTGTGACACTATGATTGAAAATGACATATGGCGTCGCTAGACGTAGCACAAAGATGTCACACTATTTTGAACCTAGTTGTCATACTATGTTAGTATACATAGAATAAGTATCACGACCAGGATTCGCTCTGGTCTCTGTTAGTACACTTTTATATTTTAGGCAGTTGTCTGCTTAGTGTTTTAGTTTCAAAAGGTACTATCACATTATCTACACTACTATTATAAAGAGGAAAGATTTGTATTTTTGTGTGTAAGTTTGTAATGAATAAACTGAAAAACTACTGTGCCGCTTTCAAAAATTCTTTCACTATTAGAAAGCTTCATTCACCCTGTATAACAAGGGCATTTTCTATTATTCCCGCAATCCCACGGGAACGGGAACCACGCGGGTGAAACTGCGAGACGCCGCTAGTGACGTATAAAGGAATGAGTGTGAAAAGTGACGAAGGTTTTCTTACCGTGACTGTACCTGTATGTAGATCCAACAACTTTGTTTAACGGCAGTTTGGTGCCTTCCTCAGGGAACACGTTGGGGATTTTTTAAATATTTATGTTCTTTTCTTAGTTTTCTCTTGTAGTTTGCAAGATTTTATTTAGTTGTTTTGCTTTGTGCGGATGTCGCATTGTCGTGTAATATTCACTGTGTGACTATTTTCTCCTAGTTCGGTTGGTAATCCAGAAAATTCTATCTTTGTAATGTAATAAAAAGGTTTCGATAGTCTAGTCAACAAGTTCCAAAACGTGAAAAATAGAGATAAAGGTCCTAAAAATATGAGCGATGGCTCATTCGATTCGGAATCACCTCTAGAAAAAATGTTTTGAAGGATTTTGGTGCAGGTTAAAAATTGCAATTTTTATTAACAAATTAAGATGAAAAAAAAATGATACTTCGTTTTTTGTTAATAACTTGAAAAATATTAACATTTAACTCCATAGTAAAGTTAATTTTAGGATTAATGGAGTTAAGATGTTCAAGAAAGGCAGAAACACAGTTGGAAGGGAGAATGGTGAAAGTGTCATCTACGTACCGTTTATAGAACCGTGGTTTCACTGGGGCTGTGCTCAGCGCTCTGGCCTCAAAATCCTCCATGAAGATGTCGGCGACCACAGGCGATACAGGAGAGCCCATTGCCACTCCATCAACTTGTACATAGAACTCCTCATTCCAGAGTAGGTAGCCAGATGTTAGGCAATGTTCCAGAAGTTCTGCATATTCTATAGGCATAGCTGAGTCACAAACAGCGACGGTCGAGCGACAACTTGCTGTCTTACCATACCTGAAAGGAGTCACGGACAAAATTGGGAACATCCTGAGGCGAGCGTCCATCAAGACCTACTTCAAACCGCCAAGGAAGATAAACCAATTTCTAAGACCTGTCAAGTGCCACATACCCCTTCAAGAAGCAGGTGTTTACAAACTTGATTGTGACTGCGGGCTCTCCTATATAGGTCAAACTAAAAGAAGTATCGGAACGCGGATCAAGGAACACATAGCTGATGTCAAGAATAGACGGGACTACAAGTCTGCTGTCTGCGAGCACATTCTGGACAAACCCAACCATTACCTAAGGTTTGATGAACCGCAAATCCTTGCTAAGGAAAACAGATATCTACCCAGGATGATACGCGAGGCCATTGAAATTAAAAAACATCCTAATTTCAATAGGGAAGAGGGTTGGAAGCTACCACCTGCTTGGGATCCTATCATCAACAAATTAAAACTCAAAGCACGTCCAACAACTGCAAGACCGCAAGATACTGTCAGTTCTGTATGCGTGAATAGGAACGTTTCAAATTGAAGAAAAAAAAAATTTGTATTGATTTTAAAGTGCATTGTAATTTATTTTATTTAAAAAATGATATAAAAAATAATTCCAGACCGAGTTTCTTGCAGATTCTTCTCGGCTGATGTATTTCCGAATCTGTGGTAAATTCACAATGTATTTAATTAAAATTATATTCAAAATATTGAAGGTAGTAATCTTTTTACATTACTTTGTACAGACGTCTTCCATCTTAGTCTTCTGTGATCACGGGTTCTGTAAAGAATCCGAAACGTCAGAAAATGTAAAATAAAATATAACCACGACAAAAATCCGTTTAAGTGTTTTATTTCAATTGAATAATTTTTTGAAAAATGATGATTAAACTTTTTTTTCTTCAGGGATCGATTCTTTCAAGTGTTAAGAAGAAACTAGATTTTTTTCAAATTTTTAAAATCACGTTTTATGTTATAAAAAAAAATATTTTTATTGCTGAACTCTCTTTAGCGGCGGCGCGCGCATGCTGTAACAGCCGCGCGGCGCCCTATTTTCAACGTCTAATTAAAATTATAAATAATGGAGATAGAGTTCCGGGAGTTAGGACTTTTTATTGGAAATTTCCTCCTCTTTAACGAGCTTTTTTCAAAATTGCTTAAATGTTAATATTTTTCAAGTTATTAACAAAAAACGAAGTATCATTTTTTTTCATCTTATTTTGTTAATAAAAATTGCAATTTTTAACCTGCACCAAAATCCTTCAAAACATTTTTTCTAGAGGTTATTCCGAATCGAATGAGCCATCGCTCATATTTTTAGGACCTTTATCTCTATTTTTCACGTTTTGGAACTTGTTGACTAGACTACGAGAAAAACGTTTTAAACGCAAATGCTTTGTTGAGATGTCGATAAAATTTAATTATTAAACGAAACGTACGACATAATTTTATATTATACTAGCGGTGCCCCGCGGTTTCAAACGCGTAGTTCCCGTTCCCGTAGGAATATGGGGATAAAATTATGCTATAAACCTTTCCACTTAATCAATCTATCTATTAAAACAAACCGCATCAATATCCGTTGCGTAGTTATAAAGATCTAAGCATACATAGGGACATAGGGACAGAGAAAGCGACTTTGTTTTATACTAAGTATGTAGTGATACAGTGCAGAGCGAGACGCTGTCGCGGGCGCATCTCACTCAGAAGGCCACAGAAACTAGTCGAGGGTACCGACTTAAACTGGTACGTGGTGGTCGTCCTCCTTGACGTGTCCGTCAATGGCGAGCCTCGGCACGTACACATAGCCCGTCACACTAATATAAAAAATATCGATAAAAGTTAAGTTCCTGCTGCATAGCTGGGGTGAAAATGTTGAATGTCTTGGACCTAGGATCGTGTAAACCATGGTTCATTTCAACAGCTGACTAAGACAAACTCCCTCTTTCACTGAATGCACTAAGATAACACTCTTTTAGTATCAAGTTTGTATTAATAGCAGCCATGAAAGTCAGTTATATACTTCATACAATAACACTTTTAAAATAGAAAACAGATGCGACCGAAAAACAATGAAAAAACAGGAAAATAGTTTAAAATTTCGCTATTTTCCGGATAGTAGCTTAAATTTGCTATTTTAACGAAAGCTAACAGTCAAAATGAACTCTTGTTATTTTTATTCGGTTAAATAGAAGAAAAGGTAACCATAATTCACCGGTGACTGGCTCGTGTTGGTGGGGAGCCAACGCGAACGCGACGCTATTTGTAATAGTTTTAAACATTTTGGACAGGAAACAGTGTGAACTAAGACGTGGTACAAGTTGTGAAGTGTAGCGGGAATGTATAATGGAATTTGTTTTAAAGATTTATAGATTTTGAAGAAGAATATTGTCACCAAATTATTTATAACTAGTAGCGCCCGGGTAGTTATTTTCCCTTTCCCGCGGGAATACGGGGATAAAATATAGCCTATGTCACGCTCTGATAAATTAGCTTTCCATTAGTGAAAGAATTTTTGAAATCGGTCAAGTAGTTTCGGAGCCTATTCGTTACAAACAAACATACAATCAAATATTTCCTCTTTATAATCTTTCGCGTACGTTTGCCCACGGCTACTATGGATATTTTTTATGATCCTACTACTATTTTATAAAGGCGAAAGTTTGTAAGTATGGATGTATGGATGTTTGTTACTCTTTCACGTAAAAACTACTGAATGAATTTGAATGAAACTTTACCACAATATAGCTTATACATCAGAATAACACATAGGATACATTTTTATCCCGAAATTCCCACGGGAACGGGAACTACGCGGGTGAAACCGCGGGGCGCCGCTAGTAAATAATAAATTAAAAGTAATTATGTTATATGTGACCTTACTACGTTCTATTAAGGTTCTTATTTGTTTGTTACAGATTTGCAGATTCTTCAATCGACTCTCTACCAAGAGAACGTTTTCCAGAGCATAACGATTTCATGTTGCAGGTTAGTGACTAATGATTTTTATTTAGCCAGAATTAGGTACCCATAAAAATTGTTTAAAGAAAATATCTTTCTGTAACATTTTCTTTAAAACGATATTTTCTTATAACTTGGACCACACACCATTTGGGATAAAAATGTGTCATTTTAACGAGAATGACATTTTCGTGGCCATTTGAAAAAATATATCAAATTTCTTGGATTCAATTCAGAACTGAAAACTAATTGAGATATAAAGTTTTTATGCGAATTATTTATTTTAAACTTTCGTTTTAAAATTTCGTTTTTTCAAAGAAAGTTATAAAAATAATACTTAGTATGCAAGTGTCTTAATAAAAATACATTGCAAGGCCGACAAGACGTTATTAAAATCTAAAAACTGCTCTCAGAATTCTAGAAAATATTGTGCTTGTTGCTAGCAATATTCTCGGATGTGGTTTTTTTTTTATTCTTTTAACCCTCGCTCTTTGCTCCCTCTTCAAAACTCTAAACGTTCGAAGTGACTTAAACTTGAAAGTTTATTTGTTATATTTGAACGAACTTAACGCAGCTGCGCAGGAATAGGTACTTAACTGTTTCTTAAATTATTATTTTTAGTGCTGGATTTATCAATGAAACCACACAGATACCACATATAGACTACATAACACCACGACACAACTACCAGACCAGCAGACACACAGCACAAATCCACCCAAATAACGCCTTGTCACACACCCAACATAATTGTATAATGTACTAGTAGCTCCCCGCGGTTTCACCCGCTTAGTTACCGTTCCCGTGGGATTACGGGGATAAAATATAGCCTATGTCACGCACTGATAAATTAGCTTTCCATTAGTGAAAGAATTTTTGACATCGGTCCAGTAGTTACGGAGCCTATTCATTACAAACAAACAAACAAACAAATCTTTCATCTTTATAATATTAGTATAGATAACACCACGACACAACTACCAGACCACACACAGCACAAATCCACCCAAATAACGCCTTGTCACACACCCAACATAATTGTATAATGTAGAACAAAAACGACCTTACCCAGCACACATAATATTATTGCATTCCAATTTCCTATTCATCTCTTCGCGTGCTTCGCTCACCTTGTTTCGGTTGTAATTTTACGCTGAGTTCGCGTGCTCAGCGATTCGTGCAAAAATTTTAATTTCCCCTCTGTGACACAGACTTGATGTAGCCGACTCGCAAAAATGAGGTGCTTATTGTATGTATATGAGGCGGTAATTTTGTTGGTAGGATGGTTATTTTTGTGTATTATGGTGGTTTAGTTATTTTATTTATTTATTTATTTAGTTAGACACTTCAACAATATCTTCACTTATAATACTAATAATAAAACTTATTCAGTATGTAAAATTCCATTTTAAATGGGTAAAGCTAAGCTGAGCTTTTACCCTTTACTTATTTTTGTTTTAACCGCATTTCTATCGCGTAGTTTCCGTTCCCGTAAGAATTTCGGGATAAAAAGTATACCTACTACCTCCCCACCAATTTTTATCCAAATCAGTTCAGCCGTTCTTGAGTTATAAATAGTGTAACTAACACGACTTTCTTTTATATTTATACTAGCTGTGGCCCGCGGCTTCACATGCGTAGTTCCCGTTCCAGTGGAAATTTCGGGATGAAAAATAGATGTTGGCCGATTCTCAGACCTACTGAATATGCTCACAAAATTTCATGAGAATTGGTCAAGCCGTTTCGGAGGAGTATGGCAACGAACATTGTGACACGAGAATCCTAATCCTAACTATAATATTATAAATGCGAAAGTAACTCTGTCTGTCTGTCTGTTACCTTTTCACGGCTAAACTACTTAACCGATTGACTTGAAATTTGGTACAGGGGTAGCTTATGGTCCGGAAAAGAACATAAGATACTTTTTATCCCGAAATTCCCACGGGAACGCGGGTGATACCGCAGGGCGCTGCTAGTTTTATGTATAAGATAATAGTAATAAAAGTTGCATGGTATCCTTGCACTATTATATTTTTTAAACATTTGTGGTTCACACAAATATTCACCCCGCACGTGAATCGATCGAAAAACGCGATTAAAACCGTGGGACACAACTACTATTCTTATAAAATCTTTCACAAATTGTGAACTGTGAGTGTTTAAATAATTGAACTCCGTCGATTGACTTTCGCCGTCTGTACCCGAGAGGACACCGGTATGTACCCAATTTACCTGTTTAAGATATTCCAGGAATAGAATTCTTAATAATATGTATATTTTTCTAAGAAACATCGAAGATTAAAAGCGATTTGTGGATTATATTCTTGTAAGGAAGTGTTACTGGCTTTGTCCCGCGGCTTAACTCGAGTTAGCTCCTTTCCTATTGGTCTAAGTAGGATGTTATATAACAGTGTGAATCAAGATCTTAATCTTTCTGATGGAGACCACCGTAGGCTGTAACTAGACGAGGAATTCGACTTATTTCATAGTCTTCCTCTCAGTGACGGATTAAGACTTCATGATGCCCTAAGCAATCCAAGCCTTCGGGCCCCCAGGGCTGTAGCTATAGTGGAATTTGACGACGAAAATAAAGTCAGCTAACACTGAGCTCGCTATGTTCAACAAGGCGTAGGGCATTTGTAATTTCAAGCTACGGCCCTGGGGGCCCCTCTATCCTTATGTGTTCTGGTGCCCCTTCTGGTATTTTCTGGTGCCCCCCCCAGACGTGGTGCCCTAGCCAATTGCTTAATTTGATTAAGGGTTAGTCCGAGACTGCTTCCTCTATAAGTAGGCTTTGAGCGGGCACGGCTAGTAGTTTTATAAATGCTAGTTATGAGTAAAGAATGATAAAAATACAACCTAATTAAAAACCTCCTTTTTTTAAGTCAGTTAATCCCAAAAGTACAACCCAAAACAACAGCTTAAAAGAAAAAAAAAAACAATTAATATTACAAAAATACGTACTCACAATTCAATAAAAAGCATCCCATTTAATAAAAACCAGAAAACCTCGAACAACATTTATTTATCCGAAAAACATTGGAATAACATATAGAAGCCGTACAATGCCGTTTAATCCGGCCAAATCCGGTGGAAGCCAATTAAATAAACATAAAATAAATTGGGTTCGTTTTAATAAGAACACCAGATGTTCTCTATACTAGCAGCGCCCTGCAGTTTCACCCGCATACCTCCCGCTCGCGTAAAAATAGGGGAACAAAACTATATTAAAAACTTTCCTCTTGAATCACTCTATCTATTAAAGAAAACCGCTTAAAAATCCGTTGCGTAGTTTTAAAGATATAAGCGTATGTAGGGACAGACAGCGGGAAGCGACTTTGTTTTATACTATGTAGTGATACCTATTGGTATTCACAGGGTGTCCTATTACTTAGAAGCGCAATTCAAGGGGAGGGTCCACCGTACAGGCGTGGGGGCATAAACACTTCTTTTTATACCTCTTTAAGACACTATTCGTAAACGGTTGGAGAAACAAGGTTTTGGATAAGTAGATGAGTGTTTAGCTAATGATAACTAAGGTACTGGGGAATGGGGTTTTAGTTCTGAAGGTAAGTGGATTCAAAATATTTACGTCAGCTCGGATATTATGTACCCAGGAACTACCTTAGCCTAAACTAATTGAACTGCCGAGGATCTCAGCTGTTATTTCGACAAGGCTGCCGCGAAGCCAATCCTACATAATTTTGGCAGCCACTAATGACTTATATGAGCGCCTGCTGCACCTAAGAGAGTGAACCGTTTCCCATGCGTTTTCTTAAATATTAATTTTTAACACCCGACGCAAAAAGAGGGGTGTTATAAGTTTGACGTGTCTGTGTGTGTGTATGTGTGTGTGTGTGTATCTGTCTGTCTGTGGCATCATAGCTCCCGAACGGATGAACCGATTTCAATTTAGTTTTTTTTGTATTAAAGAGGACTTACGTGCGAGTGCTCTTAGACATGTTTGATGAAAATCGGTTAACCCATTTAAAAGTTATGGGCGTTTGAAAGTAATTGTGTTGGGGGTATTTTAAATTTTAAATTTCATGTTTTTTATAGGAATTGCTAGCTGCGCCCCTCGGTTCCACACGCGTAGTTCCCGTTCCCGTTCCCGTAGGAATTTCGGGATGAAAAATAGATGTTGTCCGATTCTCAGACCTACTAAATATGCTCACAAAATTTCATGAGAATCGGTCAAGCCGTTTCGGAGGAGTATGGCAACGAAAACTGTGACACGAGAATTTTATATATTAGATTAACAGACATTATATCGTCTTTACTTTTTAACTTTAAAATAATGCTCAATTCTCTGTTCTAATTATAATGTATAGGTATTTGCACAAAAAACCCAATCATAATCCTGTATTCTAAGTAAGGAATCAAGCTGTCCTCTCTGCGTGGAGCCCCTGAGCCGCGCGGTTGATGCCTCGGATTAGCTAACCCTCTGTCTAAGGGTGGAACCTGAGTTACCTTTAAAAGCGACTACTGAGATAACAAATATTAAGGAACTAGTCAATAAAGTGTAAAGTGTAATAAGGTAATAAATATAATAAGGTAATAAGTAATAAAGTGTCTTATAAATACTAGTAATATTTTATTAAAAGTGTCTTTTACATCCCTATAATATGCTATTTTATATACTTAATACTCGTATTGTACATGTGAAAGTTTGTATGGATGTTTGTTATTCTTTGACGTCAAAACTACTAGACCTATTAAGAAATTTGGTACAGATGTCCCTTATAACGAAGAAACATATATGATACTTTTTATCCCAAAAAAATTAAAAAAACTTCCAACACAATTACTTTCAAACCCCCATAACTTTTAAACGGGTCAACCGATTTTCATCAAACATGTCTAAGAATTATTTTCATTCGCACGTAAGTCCTCTTTAAAACAAAAAAAAACTAAATTGAAATCGGTTCATTCGTTCAGGAGCTATGATGCCACAGACAGACAGACACACACACACACACACACACACACACACACGCACGCACACACACACACACACACAAACACACACACACGTCAAACTTATAACACCCCTCTTTTTGCGTGGGGGGTTAAAAATCCATAGGATTACGATATAAGCGGCTGAAAGTGCGAGGGGCAGCTAATTCCTCATAACTGGGAAAACACATACATAGAGTAACAAAATTCCCATAAAAATTCAATATACGCGAGTGAAATTGCAAGGCGCTGCTAGTGCAGAACATTTAAGGCGCTGGCCCACCTCCTCACTTGAAAACCCTCATTTAATATGTATTTATGTATGTAACTGTCACTCAAACGTGACAGCCGCTTACAAACGCACTCAGCTCCCCACCTTACCAGATACCTACACGGTATATGAAGATGATGAATTTACTTTTGCAGAATTAAATTTTCCGCGTAATATTTGTTTATGTTCCGTCATTGGGAGGCTCGTCACGTCGTCGTGTCGTGATTGTCACGCGCCCGTCCCGCCCCCGTCACGCGCCCGTCCCGCTGTCCGCCCGGCTTAAAGCCGTATCCGATTGATAAGGGACACACTTCCAGTTCAGGAATGTCTTAATAAATTTAGAATTAAAACGGAAAGGTTGAATTGTCGAACAAAATTTGCAAATTAAAGAGTTGTACACTATTTGATTCAATTGAAAGTATGCAAGGAATTTGTTGGTTTACTTCAAAGTCAAAATCTTTATTAGTTTTAAACTGATCCAGACGAAATTCTACACACGTGTTCATTGATTTAGCATTTTCGTTTGGGGGGAAAATGGGGACAAATACGGCGAAGAAAAATTGAAAATATTTAAAAACTTTGGTTGGCTTTAGCCTAAAGACACTTCAACTAAACACTCATAGAATTCATCGAAAACATTCAAGAATTTTCCCACTCTATTCGTTTGAAAGACATTTTAAAAGATAATCGAAAGTAGTTGCTACAAAGGAAACCTTTAGTGCTAGAAAGGTTCTCTCCCAATTGTACCAAGTGACAAAGTATATTATGTCTGTAGAACATACAAAGATATCGTCCATATATCACTGTAGGTACCTATTTCATAGGAAATTGAATTTTTCACCGCTCTCCTATAGGACACTGGGGACGTCTCGGTGACATAGATTCGATATAGAACAATATCTTATTATTACGTTTATGTTAACTTGAAATTTTCGTGTAGTTTTTTGTTTTAATAATAAATTCCAACCCTTTGATCGTAGCTGATTGAAATGAATGCTTTAGACTAATAAGTTCCCGTAGAAATATGGGATAAATTATGTATATTTATCCCCATATTTCTAAATATCACTCTGTCTATTAAAACAAACCTCATCAAAATCCGTTGCGTAGTTTTAAAGATCTAAGCATACATAGGGACAGAGAAAGCGACTTTGTTTTATACCATGTAGTGATTATAAAGCTGAAGAGTTTGTTTGTTTGGTTGAACGCACCAATCTTAGCAACTACTGGTTCGAATGTTGGATACCACTTTGAGGAAGCCTACAATAATTATGAGCGTAGTAATTAACGCGAATGAAACCCCGGGACTTCCCTAATAGAGATAAGAATGAGCATTTTCCCGTTTAAGTATCAGTTTTCTGAGAAATGATAGTTGATTGTTAACCACCGAGGCAAAAAGAGGGGTGTTATAAGTTTGACGTGTCTTTGTGTGTGTGTATCTGTCTGTCTGTGGCATCATAGCTCCCGAACGGATGAACCGATTTCAATTTAGTGTTTTTTGTATTAAAGGGTACTTACGTGCAAGTGTTTTTAGACATGTTTGATGAAAATCGGTTAACCTGTTTAAAAGTTATGGGGTTTTGAAAGTAATTGTGTTGGGGGTTTTTTAAATTTTTAATTTAATGTTATTTAGTTAGAAGATGAAAGCAGACAACTAGACTTAAGTGAAGGGATAAGATATGGGGTAACGGAGTGGAGCTAAGAGTAAAGTGAAGAATTAGTAATTTTGATATCCGTTTTTTAAGATCAATTTATAGATAGAGTAAAAAATATAATGCGTCCCGCTCGCCATTGCATCCGTGCGAGCGGAACGCATTATAATTGAGGCAGGTGCGACAGAGATAGATAGCTACAGGTCAACGTACGATATTTACTGTGAATTACGACCGTGCAATAGTTGATTTTAACTAATTTATTCAACTGTTTTTTACTGCTTTGTTTTAAAATTATTAAAGTTTTTTTTAAAATCAAGCTCCCAAAATTATCCAATCAAGCGGTTGATAATTCTCAGGTAAAAACAAACAAACACTCCATAAACATTAATAATATTACAACCGACCAATTTGTAAAACAACTCGCCTGAATCGTCGGTATCTATCATCATTTTTTAACAAAATATATGCAAAAACTTTTTATTTTATCGGTACCAAAACCTGGTAATATTTGGGGCCAAAAGTCCGGGGGACTCCCGTAGGGGCCATTCGTTACGATCCCGGGGGACGGCCATACTGTTTTTTATCATATCGGTAATCAAATTGGGGAACGTTGGGTTAACTGAATTTTTGACCAAAGTTACGCAGGTGGGGTTACCAGTTTTATGTAGCGGTGACTTCATTTATAATTTACATAATATTAAAGAGTAGTAGCACCTCGCAGTAAACCTTAATTTAAAGGGAATTTGGCAATATAAAGTACACTTTCAATGTTTTATAAGGAAAGTTTGAAAATAATTTCACCTGTGTCGGTTCAGCCTTTTTGATTCGAACAAACATACGTAATATGAAATCTTTCTTCTTATTGATATTAGAGTAGAAAAGCCGTGTTTGTTAGATCTGTAAGCTTTTAAGCTACCATACAAATTTGAACGCAGTTTTGAATGACAAAAATTGTGGTTCAAGACAAATATTATACTTGTAAGCTATAGTTGTAGCTGGCAATGTCTACACTAATATTATAAAGAGGAAAGATTTGTAATTTTGTATGTAACGAATAAACTCAAAAAGTACTGAACCGATTTCAAAATTCTTTCCATTAGAAAGTTATATTCACCCTGAGTAACATAGGCTATATTTTATCCCCGTATTCCTACGGAAACGGGAACCACGCGGGTGAAACCGCGAGACGCCGCTAGTATTAAATATAAATCATTTTAAAACATTATTCAGTAACAGATTTCTAAGAATTCATTTAAAAGCGAAAGGACGACTTACTGAGAAATCTCACTAATACAAAATATTAATTTTGAGAGCTGTCAAATATATTTCAGTGTTTACAACGTGAATATTAAATTAATATTATACCTGTCTGTCAAATAACCCAAGCTTTGTGCTCCACACTAATACTAATTATTTAAATCCCGTAGAACGCGTTCCAAATGACAGCTCCATGACACTGACAGCTGTCAAATAATATTGGGTCGGCCATAGTTGACATTATTGTCGACCGCGCTACGTGATCCAAATTATGATCGTTTAGTTTCAATTTGACATCGTCATATTGTGATACCTATCAAAATATATTCATATTCTTTTTAACCCCCGACACAAAAAGAAGGGTGTTATAAGTTTGACGTGTCTGTGTGTGTATATGTGTGTGTGTGTATCTGTCTGTCTGTTGCATCATAGCTCCCGAACAAATGAACCGATTACAATTAAGTTTTTTTTGTATTAAAGGGGACTTACGTGCAAGTGTTCTTAGACATGTTTGATGAAAATCGGTTGACCCGTTTAAAAGTTATGGGGGTTTGAAAGTAATTGAGTTGGGGGATTTTGTAATTTTTTATTTTATGTTTGGTTATATTGTGATACCCAGTTTAGTTATTAATTTGGTAAGTATTTTTAAACAAAAATAAATCATAGAATACTTTTTATTTCGACAACACAGCTAGACTTTTTTAACTTAAACGAATCTAATAAGTGGGATGGAAATTGAAAGTAGGTACAAAAGTAAATGAAAAATACATAAGAAATCACAAGTAATTGTTCATCCCACAAATCGTCAAAACTAATGCTGAAAGGTACTCCATTTTGTTTTCTAGTCTTAAATATCTACCACATCGAACCAAGCATATCACCTCGACGTGTCAGGTAATCCGCCCATTACGGGCCACCCGTCGGCCCATTTGGCGATGGGCCAGCCCATTGCATCCACGAGTCAAGTGACGATACCAGACGATGTCGTTATGGGCTGACGGATTTATTAATGGGTTTATCTGATCACGATTGGCCGAGATTGTTGTAGGTACACGTTTGATTGCTTTTGGTTGTATTCATTTGTTTAAAACAATACAATATTATAACATAATCATTCACTTCATCATCTCATTATAGTAACTGACCCCTGACTAAGTTTGATATTTGTGTCTAGGGTATCAGAAACAACGCACACTCACACACACGCAGACCGAGATAAACATTTTTAGTTCACACAAATATTGTGTGAGTGGTCACCATGCTGGACTGCCATCTGTAAGGTTGCGGGTTCGATTCCCGTGCGGGGTGAATATTTCTGTCAACAAAAAATGTTTATCTCGGTTTGGGTGTGTGTGAATGAGTGTGTGCGTAGTTTCTGATATCCTAGATACAAGCTTCGAACTTAGTTAGGGGTCAGTTACTGTAATGAGATAATGGAGTGAATGATTATGTTATGAATAAAGTCAAATATCTTAAGAACACTACACGACGCTCTTTATGAGGTGGTAGATTCATTGACGTTCATAAGTGCCCCATCGAGGCCTTAACTGAATAAATGATTTTGACAAACCCAAATGGTCCCATAACTTCTACGCGATCGAAGCTCTTTGTCATTTCCAACTACATAATAACGTTCTAACAGTAAATATGTAAAGGGTTCCTCACATATTTGTTCAAATCGACGATATTATGGAACAGATTTAATTTAGCCAGTTCTTTGAAACGGAGTACTATCAGCAAATAAGGTTACTCCGTATTGTCAATCTCAAATAGATATCAGTTATTGGATTCAGAAAGATTTTGACATCACTACATAGTATAAAACAGGGTGCGCCAAAGTTCACCTAAAATTTCAACTCCGATAATTGGAAATCCGAAAATTTTCTTCCTAACATTTTTTATCCTAACAATCGCAACTCCTAAAATCTTTGTCACTAATGTTTTAATTCCGAAACATTCAACTGCATAAAGTCAGTAGCAATAAACATCTTTTACACTTTTATTTGTTTTCCTATATTTTCTCAACATAACCATCGTTCATACTATTATTCAAAGTCATATCTTTTTTGTTTAGATTTATTTTTATTTATTATAATCAATATTATATACATAAATTTTTCGTAACTTTGTTTTTACATAACATGTAGGTATAACATATAACGCACGAGCCGAGCGAGCAAAACCAGAGTCCTGCTCCAATCATTCAGTCAAGTTCCAGTAACGAATCGGTCCTATTCCTAATTATTGGTTTAGGTTATGTTAGAACTGTGACATGCTTACATGCTTACATAAATTCGACGACGCACGAACCGCGACCTATTCTCTTATTTCTCTGCAATCAGGCACATAATGACAATTATTATTCACAAGTGAGTTAAAGGTTTTTTTAAGTTGCATTGTTTTTAATATATGTATTTAAATAGACTTACTAAGAGTATAAGAATTTTTATTTAAAAAATAACGCTTTAAGGTTATGCTGTCCTGGTACTTCTAATAATAAATTCTCCAAGACCAAGACCAATTACTTTATTTAATTTTGTGAATCAATTTAACAAAGTTTTAGACCTCTTCTACATTTCTATTCTCCAGGTATTTAAAATAAATTATTGTAAAATTTCTTATACATAATGTTTATTTTGAACACAGCATTTTGCTATGTTTTTGTTAACTGTACTTTAAACTCATTTTTCTTGTGGTCCCGAAATACTACTCAAAAATAATATAAAATTAAAAGGTGTAAGTTTGGACCGCGGTCCCGGTCCCAAAAGCCCCACGACCCACTCTTTGGTATCTTTGCTCAGAAGTGGGACGAAAAATAAAATTACAAATAAAATTTAAAGTATTATTTTTTGTAGGTCTTTGTCATTCATTAGTGCTTCTTTGTGGCCTAAACGGAATACTTAAATAGTTTTGAATTTGCAAGTTTAAATAATTTATTACTACTGTACAATTATACTTTAATTTGTTGCCAACTCATTTCAAAAACTACTAAAATTTTATCTTTATGATCCTAGAACATTATTCTATGCTTTGATTAAAACCTCATGTTTTTTTTTAGTTCCCGACGCAAATTGAGCCCATTAATCCATAGAGTTAACACACATAGAGCAGGGAAGGCAAACGGCTGCCTGTAAGCGGAAACGTCCGATGGTTAGAAAGAGAGAGAAGATCGCCGTCCCCTATTATTGTACAAACATTTGAGTCGTTAAACGAATAACCGCGATCGCCTCTCTCTTTCTAACCGAGGGACAACTGGAGACCTGGCTCCCCTGCTCTATGTATAATACCTCTATGCAATCTCGCGTTTAATATTATGTCTATGATATCGTATCTTACAAATGAAAAGATTTTGTAGTTTGAAAGGTTTCATGATCGAGATTGATCTTAGCTTTGATAATCAAAGAGGGTACAATTTTTCTTTTGAACTTTTTTTTAAAGTAACTATATAAATACAAAATAATATTAATGACCGGGATGTTTGGCATTAAATTTCTGCACACACCTCAGTATCCTAATTTAGTTTTTGACCTATATAATTTTATTTTCCTTCTATATTTAAAGTATTATTTATAGACTTTTATTTTATATACCTTTTGACATGATTTTTTATTGTTGACATTAGTTATAAGTGAAATTTGTATTTTATTTTATTTAAAAAAAATACCAGCCCGAGTTTCTTGCCGATTCTTCTCGGCTGATGTAATTCCGAATAGGTTGTAGATTCATTGACCTTCATAAGTGCCTCATTGAGGCCTTAATTGAATAAATGATTTTTGATTTGAATATCAGTTGTCTAGAATCAATAGTACAAGCTTTGGTTTTGGGACTAAGTGGTGATATGTGTTACGAGTCAGAATATTTATATTATTAAGTTGAAATATTTCCAACTTCTCTTGCTATCGGTACAGGCTGACGAAACTGACATCCGGTCACCCTTTTAACCATTTATCCGGATAGGTCGGAAGTGGCCTCCGGTTGCCATGGCGACCGGCCGAAATGGCCCAACAGAAAGATGGGAGTTGATGGCCCGCTATTAGTACTATCGCCCAACTTTTGTTAAACTACGGCCTCTGTTGGAAAGTAATTAGGAATGTTTAGTTTCACTTTTGTGTTTAGTTAGTTACTATCTAATAATATTAATAAGTTATGACTCAATTTTAGTTTGAAATATGTTTCGATAATGAGTTGGGTGTTTGAACTTTAATTATCATTGTATTTGTAATTTAATGGTTGAGTAAAAATAGACTTCTGAGCAATTTGACTTTTGATGACTCTAACTTCTCTTAAACTCTTAAGAGCGTCGGTGGCGCAGGGGTTAAGGCCGTTGACTTCCAATCGGAAGGTGCCTGGATCGAACCCCACCAGTCCCGCCACGTACCAATGTGTTTTCAATTTACGAATTCATAAGTACGTTAAATTCGACGCTCTTACGGTGAAGGAAAACACCTAAGGAAGAAATTCTAAGGTTGTGTGTGTAGTCAACCAACCCGCACTCGGCCAGTGGTTGACAAAGGCCAAAACACCCTAATACAGGGTGGGTTCGAGCTCCTCGGTGGGGACATTATATGAGCTGATGATGATGAACTACTCTTAACATCTCGTATCGTCAATTATGTTAGTACGACAACGGAGACCGACGGCTTAATGTGTCTTCCTAACCACGGAAGTGCTCAAAAGCCACTTTGTTAACAATATTATTGTTAAAACAAACAAATTCACTCTAAATAACGTACATTACAATAAATGTCGGTTCGCCACAAATTGTCGAATCTGGCTAACATAGACAAACCGAATTAAATCATAAACGCGGCCGGATATCCGGCCTATTGTCGACAAACAATGTTTCCACTCATTGTGCGAATGTAATAAATTAAAAGGGTTGTCATATCCAATAATTGAGGGAGTGTGACGCTCTGTTCGGGTGTGAGCTTTGATGGGCGGGTTGTGGACGATTTAGAGATTTTGATTTGCCTCCTGTCAGTGTGTTACTTTCACGAAATTGGTTTGCAATTTTTGGTACAGAAAATCAACAATAAAAAAGTTTTTTTAGTTGAACCAGATAAGTTGTAATGTAATTATTTAACGTGAAGCGACTGACATTACATTAGACCCCCAAGAGTAATAGTTTACAGGTTACAAAATTTGCAGCTATTAATGGCGTAAAACATAATAATTATGTTTTACGCGATTCAGACCTGTAAATTATGCAACGATGAATTCCGATCGCTAAAGTTTAAAATGTGTATCAAACGGAATAATTGTAATCCTACCACTCAACTTAATTCCACTTAATAATACACAGTACCCATATCCTTATGTAAATTCGTCACTAAATGATTAGTGCGACACTTTCTGTTTGTTTGTGGAGCCTCTCGACTGAGTGAGAGACCGGCACCGCGGGCCACATTGTGTGGTGATCACATGTGTTTCAATGAGGCAGTGATTTGTATTAATCAAATAGTTATTTGGATAAAGGGATGAAATTAATGAGGAGAAATAATGGTTGAGTTATGTACATATTGATTTCTAATGTATGACTCCACCGCGATTCCACTTCTTAGTATTCGAGATCCATATACATATTTTTTTATTACTTCCTAGCTGTGCCCCGCGGTTTCACCCGCGTAGTTCCCGTTCCCGTAAAAATATGGGGATAAAAGTATGCTAAAAACCTTCCTACTGAATTATTCTATCTATTAAAACAAACCGCATCAAAATCCGTTGCGTAGTTTTAAAGATCTAAGCATACATAGGGGCATAGGGACAGCGAAAGTGACTTTGTTTTATACTATGTAGTGATGATTACTTCTTGAACTTGGTATTAAATTAAATAAATACGTGAAGAATAATGAAGCCTTTGCTGAAATCGAGACCAAGACGAACTTACATTGAAATTAAAATTACATAAACAAATTTTTTGTCGCGGTTTTAATTCAAAACTGAGTTTACTATTTAATATTATACACTAGCTTATGCCAGCGACTTCGTCCGCGTGGAAATTTGTTTATTTATTTCACGTACCTAGTTGCATTTTCAAAATTATACTCTATGTAATCAAACAAATTCTATACCGGATGTTAGTTTATGATTATTTTAATTATATGTATTATGTAATCATTACTAAAAATCAATTATTTTTCTATAATAAAAAATATCTTATAAGTCTATAAATTCTCGTGTCACAATGTTCGTTCCCGTACTCCTCCGAAACGGCTTGACCGATTCTCATGTCAGTAGGTCTGTGAATAGGACATAGAATGCTTTTTATCTCGAAATTCTCACGGGAACGGGAACGGGAACTACACCTGTGAAACCGTAGGGTACAGCTAGTATGTCTATAAAATCATATACCTAACTATTTAACTAAGTATATCAAAAACTTGGCAACACCTACTCAATTTAATAAACAATTAAAAGCATTCCTGATAGAAATCTTATTATGATATGAAATAATTTTTTGAAGACTCATTATGATTGAAAAAATACTTCAAGTACAATCTAAACGAATTAATAAGAGTATTTTAAATTTAAGTTTACCGGCCAATATCAAAGTTTTGTACATGATGCAAGCACACAAAGACAGTGAACAATAATTTAAAAGCATTTATTGTTTTATTTTTTGTCCTAAAGTATTTATAGACGGATATCACTATTTTTGCATGATTTAACAAAAAGAAGGTTGAATGCACCTATATATTTAAAACTCAATACTGCCAACCTTTGTGTAAAGAATATCATACATTTTAGGACCTTTGCACACTGCGTATTTTTCACTCTCACGTAGATACCGTGACGGATTATACTCGAAAAAAAAATTTAATGACCAATCTCCATCGTGTTGTTTTACGTTTACCTACTTTGACATTAGCAGAATTGCGTAGTAATGGCAGCAGTAGCCAAAAACTATTTTGTTTATTGAATTGATACCTTGACGGAGCTGTAGATATTTTTTTGATGTCTGATGCACCATTTTGATAACTTCAGTATATTACGATCTAATCTCCTCGGTAGCTCAATTGGATAGAGCAGTGCTGCGGTTCAGCATGGTTCCGGATTCAAGTCCTGGCCGAGGCGAAAATTTTGAATGCATTTTCCTAAATGGCTAATAAGTTATTTTAATTTAACTTAAAGTAATTAATAATATATTTGTGTTAATAATGTATCCATCAGCAGTTTTCTTATTGTTTTTTTTATTAAGGGAAAGACACTTAGTTGACGTTTCTTTAACATAGTACATACGTGCAGTGTACTGCACTTTAATATTACGTCTATACAATATTTTTGCTTGTTCACAAAAGTTTCGATTGCCTGATAATCCGCTATGTGCATATGCCCTTTAAGCATTCGATATTGAAATTATTGAAGTATTCTATAATCTGTCAAATTTGATATCTATGAAATATTATAATACAAAATCCAAAATGTAGTATTTTTGTCAGCAATTTTTTCTCGTCAAAAGGAAGCGAAGTGTTGATAAATATTTTTTTTTTAATTGAAATCAGAGGACCAATAAACAACAAAGACTACGATTCCTCCCAAATTTTAAAGAATATCTCAATGACTAAGAACTAACTAAGGTGGTAAGTTGCGCGATATAAACGGATATTACCCAAGCGATGTCGTGGGCGGAGTATTGTTTATTAAATTCAAAACAACAAAATAGATTTTTATTGATAACTTTTCTTTTCGTTATCCAAATGAGATGAAACAAAGCCTATATATTGCGCCAAATTAAGCTTAATCCATATGTGGAAACGCCATGAAAATCCGTTCAGTACTTTCTGAGATTATCGTGAACAGACAGACAGACAGACAGATAGACAGACAGACAGGAAAGAAAGTCGAAAATTGAATTTTTGTGTTCCTTTGGCCTTCTTTTATCCCCCCCTATCAGTTTTAGGTAAATTTATTTAATGTACAGACACGGTGGTTTTACTGTTTTATTATTAGTATAGATTATTTTTTTATTTACTATGTTTTTAACAATTTTACTTTTGGATAATGTATACATTTTTAAAATATTTTATTTACAATTATACACAAATGTTTTACTAATTTGGTTTTTGCCGTCTACTATTATTATAATTTTTATTGTTTTACTGGTTATTATTTTTAATTATTTGCATTATCGATATTTACATTTATACCTTGCGATCACTACGAAGCGATCTGCCCTATGCACAACGAAAACTCTGTTCTCATGTACCTATACATACGGACTTGGTATGTATTTATTATTTACTAAGGCGCTATCCCTTTTTTCTGTTAAACATGTGTCCAATTAGTATCTATTACCAAAATGTGCGCGGTTTGCGAACAAAAACTAGTCTTTTATATAGAAATGTTTCGCTAAACTCATATGATATAATATGCTTTACTGAGTCCTGGCTAAATGATAGTTTGTTTAGTAACGAATTATTTGACGATAGATATATTGTTTTTAGGCGAGATCGTAATTATAAAGTTACTAAGCAGGAGAAGGGGGGTGGGGTTTTAATAGCAGTACGACGTGAGTTGGCAGCACAAAGTAGACTCGATTGGTCATCATCCGCTGAAGATATTTGGGTCACCTTAACGCTCCGTAACCGCAACCCTAACTATTCATACAAAATACACATTTGTACAGTTTACATTTGCGATGAAAATCTAGGTAATTCTATACAGTTACAGTTATCTAACTTCGTAGAGAACCTCGTAAAAATTGTTCTGGATAACCCGCTCGACAAATTTATTATATTGGGCGATTTTAACATGCCAAATATATCATGGACTATAGATAGTGATGGGATATCTTTGTTACCGAGTAACTTACAAGGGGATCAATGGGATTTCATTGATAGTATGAATACCTGTAGTTTATCACAGTACAATCCCTTTCTTAACAAGAGCTGTGGTCATTTTTTGGATTTAGTTTTTTCTAATAATGACGTCTCTATCATTGCTTGTGACCCACCAACAGAACCTCTGGTACCTGAAGACCCTCATCACAGGTCTATTATAGTGTCAGCGGATTTCGTCCAACTCCATACCATCAAACCTCTCTCCTACATAAAATTTGACTACCAGCTAGGAAATTACTCAATTATCTGTGCTGAGCTTGACGCTATAGACTGGTCTCTCCGACTAGGGGTCGGGACTCTGGATGATGCGGTGTATGTGGTTTACAATGCTCTACTAGCCTTACGAGAAACTTATGTACCCTCCAAAAGTATTACACCCTCGCGTAAATATCCGTTATGGTATAGGCAACCGTTAATAAAACTCTTAAAAGAAAAAGCTAAATATCATAAGAAATTCAAAACATACGGTAATAACTACGACCGTGATACTTTTATTTTACTGAGAGAGAGAGCGCGAGTTTTGGAGACTGACATGTATAATGACTATATGAAAATTATTGAAGAGTCTATAAAAGAGAATCCACGGGCATTTTGGTCTTACTTGAAGAGTAAAAATCAATCCAATACCTATCCATCTGTCATGCAGTACGGTACTGAATCTTCTGACCAGGGCGATGCCATATGTAATATGTTTGGGGAGTATTTTCATTCCACTTTCCTTAGCACCAACTACTCGCTGACTGACTTACTAGGTGCTAGTAATTTGCATTGCAACAACACTTCATCCACCGACATAAGCCCAATTGAAATAGTTGACGATGAGGTTCTAAAGTTGTTTAAATCATTAGATTGTAACAAATCAGCGGGGCCTGATAACATACCTGCTATTTTTATAGTTAAATGCGCGGAAAGTCTGGTAAAACCCTTGTCTCTTCTATACCGTCGCTCTTTAGTAGAAGGTGTAATGCCTACGATATGGAAATCCGCACGCATAACCCCAATTCACAAAAATGGGCATAAGCACAGGGTAGAGAACTACAGGCCTATCTCCAAATTGTGTTTATTTGCAAAAGTACTGGAAAAAATTATTTACACACAAATATACTCTTCAATTAAACAACAGCTTCACCCTCATCAGCACGGTTTCTTAAAGGGTAGATCTACTACATCAAATCTCCTAATATGTACCGAATTTATATCACGCTTCATGTCAGAGCCCTCACAGGTTGATGTAATTTACACCGATTATCGGAAATGTTTTGATCGCCTTGACCATGTAGTTATTGGAGAAATTGCAAAGCATTGGTATAAGGGGTAATCTTTTTAGATGGTTCACCTCATACGTTCACAACAGAAGCCAGACTGTAGTTCTTAGCGGGTATTCTTCTGTTCCCATGTTTATCCCTTAGGAGTGCCGCAGGGATCTATTCTGGGACCCTTACTTTTTATATTGTTTGTCAATAATATATCGTCATGCTTTCGGTCTTCCAAAATAATTCTATATGCTGACGATATGAAAATATTATCCCAAATAAAAACTTTAACTGATGCACATGATTTGCAAGAAGACCTTACCCGTTTTCAGAATTACTGCACTTTAAATAAATTGGACTTAAATGTTTCCAAGTGTTATGTCTGTACATTTACGCGTAAACCATCATATATAAATTATGAATATAAACTGCAGGACTCTAATATTAAAACATTTAAAATTTTATATTGCGCGTACGTTCGCAGCCATTTACAGTATGCCTCCCAAGTGTGGAACCCGTGCTACAATGTGTACATTTCGCGATTAGAGCGTATACAGGGAAGATTTTTGCGATACCTACAGTATAGAGCTCACATTTATCTTCCTAATTACTCAGCTAGGTGTCGTAAATTTCATTTCCTGCCCCTTTCCGAGCGCAGAAAAATATCCGATTTGTCGTTTCTATTAAACATAGCAAATGGGGCGGTTGACAGCCCGGAACTGCTTGAGCTTATTGGACGCACCCACAAAGTTGCATTGAGGAAACCAGATCTGTTGAACGTTCCTCTAGTGAGAACAAATTATAGGCAGAACGCGTTTATTATTCGGGCAAGTTCCTCACTCAATTCATTGGTGGGTACAGGTGTGGATATTGACCTATTTAATAGTTCAGCAAATAAAGTGAGGAGCTTGCTCAATAACATATATTTCGCAATTTAGTTTTTATATAGGTACTTATTTTATTTTATGTAGGTATATGTACAAGTAAAAAAAAAAAAAAGGTTACTTTCCGATGTATGTACCGTAAGTTTAATTCTTAATGCTTTTTTTTGTTGTTGTTTTTATTTTTTCATGTATCTTATGTCGTCCAGTATAGACTGTTACTTTCTTTTTATATATATATATTTTTTTAATCTACTTGTGAAAACTTGTAATTAGCTTTTAGTGTACATGTCAAGGGCATGTAATTATTAGTATTACTATCTTTTGTGGTAGCTGTAAGTTTTCCAAACATTGATAAATAAATAAATAAATTTACGTGTGATATGAGTTTTTTAGTTGTCTATTTATTCATTCTTACTACATTTATTCATTCTTGCTATTTGGGACGGGCAATGTAACATAACATATCATTCACTACATAACTGACCCCTAACTAAGTTCGGTACTTGTATCTAGGGTATCAGAAACTACGCACACACTCATTCACACATACAGACCGAGACAAACATTTGTGGTTCACACAAATATTCACCCCGCACGGGAATCGAACCCGCAACCTCACGGATGGCAATCCGGCATGGTGACCACTCTGCCATCGAGGTCGTCAAAATTTACGATAGGTGTCGGGAATCGAACCCCTTCCTTTACAATCTAACCACGCTTCACAGTCCGAGAGGTCCACTGAGCCACTCCCGTCTTGTCACTAACTATTCTCAACTAGTTATCCTGTTCTCTATTAACATTATCTATTCGTAGAGCTCGAACCGAGTTAACAACGCTAAGTGGGGCTCGGACAAGTTGCTCTGTCCAGTCGAGGGTGGTATTACAGCTAGGTAGGTTGGTAGTACAAGTTGGTAGTTCAATGGATACTGAGGGATGGACATTATTAATCAATTGGTTGGTTTAGAGAAAATTGGTGTGCTTATTATATATTTTTACAAGCTTTTATTTAGTTTCACCTGTCCCGTTATCTGTAATCATATCTTGCATGCCATTTTTTGACCACTTCTGGTTATCCGATTGACCTGAAATTTGGCATACTTATGTAAGTCCCATGACAATGCAATAAAGCTAAAAAAAGCTTGTTTTTAAAAAGGTTTTTTTTATTTATTCTTCTTTGAAACGGTTTTAGTTTACTTTATAATTACCTTCACATTTCAAAGCAACAGTTTTAATTTCGTTCCATTACAAAGTTCTAACTAAAAAGATCTTTAACGAAAACCTTTGTAACCCAATTATAAGAAAACCTAATAACACAGACTACACTATAAAAAAGCTCATTAAGTAAAAAGCCAAACAAATTCGTTACAGTGTGGTATTCGGCAAAACACGTGAGACAGTCAGAAAGCCACAGATACTAAAATATCTAAT
Source organism: Timandra comae (assembly GCA_958496195.1). Taxonomy (NCBI): domain Eukaryota; kingdom Metazoa; phylum Arthropoda; class Insecta; order Lepidoptera; family Geometridae; genus Timandra; species Timandra comae. Next base: position 344,511 of record OY292372.1, on the reverse strand, counting down.
TCTCTTAATGACTTGTCGACCTCCGAGAGTTAGGGTCTATGCACAAAACATGGGGGAATAATTTATTAATGTTATTTGATTGTATTTTTCGTAGTAGCCGTAAAGTGTTGTAATTAATGAGATACAGTATTTTGTTCTTTTTAAGCACGTCTATTTCTACCACTTCCAATTCTACCACTACCATTTCTACCACTTCCAATTCTAGCATTACCATTTCTACCACTTCCATTTCTACCACTACCATTTCTACCATTTCCAATTCTACCACTTTCATTTCTACCACTTCCAATTGTACCACTACCATTTCTACCACTTCCATTTCTACCACTACGATTTCTACCACTACCATTTCTACCACTACCATTTCTACCAATTCCAATTCTACCACTTCCAATTCTACCACTACCATTTCTACCACTACCATTTCTACCACTACCATTTCTACCACTACCATTTCTACCACTTCCAATTCTACCACTACCATTTCTACCACTTCCATTTCTACCACTACCATTTCTACCACTTCAAATTCTACTACTACCATTACTACCACTTCCATTTCTACCACTACCATTTCTACCACTACCATTTCTACCACTTCCAATTCTACCACTTCCAATTCTACCACTTCCATTTCTAACACTTCCAATTCTACCACTACCATTTCTACCACTACCATTTCTACCACTGCCATTTTTACCACTTCCAATTCTACCACTTTCATTTCTACCACTTCTAATTCTACCACTTTTATTTCTACCACTACCATTTCTACCACTTCCAATTCTACCACTTCTAATTCTACCACTTCTAATTCTACCACTTCCATTTCTACCACTACCATTTCTACCACTTCCAATTCTACCACTTCCAATTCTACCACTTCTAATTGTACCACTACCATTTCTACCACTTCTAATTCTACCACTTCTAATTCTACCACTTCCATTTCTACCACTTCCATTTCTACCACTTCCAATTCTACCACTTCCAATTCTACCACTTCCAATTCTACCACTTCTAATTGTACCACTACCATTTCTACCACTACTATTTCTACCACTACCATTTCTACCACTAACATTTCTACCACTACCGTTTCTACCAGTTGTAATGTACTTGTATTTAGAATAAGCTAGTTCCTCCCGAACTATAAAATAAAACGGTTAATAAAATAAAAATTAAATAAAATTATGATTTATTTGATTTGACTGCCATTTCTACCACTTCCACCATGTAAAAAGCAATAAAGCTATTTAAATGAACGTTACATTTGTGTAGTGGCCATTAGCCTTTTACAACTAATTATCCCAGAATGAGTGGCGGTCACAGCGTAATGAAATTTAAATGTCCTTATTTGTTAGAGAGGGACAGGATAGGGCCCGAGTCTGGTAACGTTATCGTGAGACAAAGGTGTGTTTGTGGTGCAATTATAGCCGTTTTTTGTCATTTTACGGAAAAACTACAACAGCTACAGATGACATAGTTATTGCAATTCAACTATAATTTTCTAAAGGCCGGTTTTTCAATCGTCAGATAAACAACCAGATAGCGTTTATTCGATGGATAACAGGATTCTTGATTTTTCAAAAGTCAGATAGTAGTTAACTGACGAATAAAGCCTCTATCTGAGGAATAAACTTATCTGCTACTTTGTGGGCCAGATAGAGGTTTATCTGTCAGTTATCGACGGCGAACACTACGAATACTAGGATTTTCATTCATAGTTTTCATTAGTTTTGAACTGAAACGTACGCAAGACGACTTATTTTAAGTTTAGGTAGTGATTTTTCATGATGGTGTGTTTGAAACCATTGACGACTTGGCTATCGAAGAGGAACGAGAAATTCTTTATTATTTAAACCTTGAGCGGAAAACCCGCATTTTACAAGAGAGGCCCGATCACTTTAGCAAATGGGATGAAAGTGAATTTTGGAGGAGATTTCGATTAAAAAAGTAACCCTTAGATTATTTACTTTCATTGATTAATGATAAAATAAAACAAATAAACGAAAAATTCAATTCAATCAATTGAAAGAATTTTGAGATTGTCAAAGTCAAAGTTTTGAGATTGTCAAAATTTTTTTTTTTTTTTAATCAACCTGTATTGTCCCACTCCTGGGCAAAGGTCAAAATATCAAACTAAATTCTGTCTTTGTCTAACGCACATAAGATTGCATATATGTATCTCGCTCGCACTAGTTAGTGTGAAGTCAGCAACAAAATAATCATAGATAACTATTCGCTAGATAATTTTTAAATGAAAAATTCAAAATAATTATTCCTCTGATAAACAGTCTAATAACTTTATTCCTCGAATAGTTATTCGGCCTTTTATCTGACGATTGAAAAATCGGCCCTAAATGAAATAAGACCTAGGTAACTGGAAGTTGCCGACAAAAATCTGTTTTTAATTTTTTTGTGAGCCCACACAAAGTCACGCTTTTGCTACCTAGTGTCTATCGTGTCTTTATATTATGATATTATCAGTTTAAATAATGTCAGCTATCAGACTTGGCCCCCTGACAGGTGGTCCTAGCTCCCGGAGCCAATCACTGGGATCACATTGTTTAGTTAGGACCTCGGGACGAGCCAGATTTGGAAACATTTATTGAAACGATTTAGATTATCGATTTTATTAGTACGTAGAGAGGTCTCGCTGATTCACTTGCGCAGTTTTCTTTTTCGTGGACATACCGGGATAAAATATAGCTTAAGTTACTCTCTGGAAAGTATACTATTTAACATAAAGAAAATTTCGAAAACCAGAACAGTAGGTGTTGATTTAAATCGTAACAAACAATTGAAGACCTCGATGGCAGAGTGGTCACCATGCCGGACTGCCATCCGTAAGGTTGCGAGAACGATTCCCGTGCGGGGTGAATAATTGTGCACAAATGTTTGTCTCGGTCTGGGAGTGTGTGTGAATGTGTGTGTGCGTAGTTTCTTATACCCTAGATACAAGCTTCGAGCTTAGTTAGAGGTCAGTTACTGTAATGAGATGATGCAGTGAATGATTATGTTATGTTATGTTTCTTTATAATGTTAACAAGCTGGGGATCAAATTCTTATAAAATAGCGTGGTCAGCCTATTTCTAATAGGCGTAAACGTAAGATTTGTTAGTCCTTTAAAAGAATGAAAATGTTGATTCCTTGTCTGAAAATATTGGAGGGAAACTTGATGACGTACGAAGTATCTGGAATCTTCTACAGCATTGTTTCTATTACTTACTAAGCTTCTTAAATACCCAAAGGTCTACGCTAAGGTTGATGGTTAAAAGAGGGTTAAAAAATTAAATTAATAAACGGCGTCTGAATTAATTAATATCTTTAAAAAGTAGTTTGCTAATTATAAGAGCAAATATTTGTAGATTAAACACTTAGATAAGTCTTATTATTAATTACTTATTACTTAAAAAGTCAGTTTATTTTTGTTACAATTTAACTTTAAATTTAACTTTTCAAACAATTATTGTTAATTTTTGCCAGACGTTTTCGGGATTAAAAATATAATTTCATTCTATTCTTCTCGGTTGATGTATTCCGAATCTGTGGTAAATTCACATAGTGAAGTTTTATCTTAATTTTACTTAATGTTATTCGTTAATCCTACTTTATTCTTCTTTACTAACAGCCGCACTCAGAGACGTTTAACGAATAGTTAAAATAATGTGCCAAAATATTTCTGTGCCGGCGACCAAAATTGGAAGCTACTATTGTCATTTAGATTTTAATGTCACTTGGATACATTTTCAATAAACTGACAACTAAAAGATGCGATTACAGCGACGCTGTTGCCGGCACAGAAAAATAATGTGGTACATAAGTTTAAGTATTCGTTAAACGTCTCTGAGTGCGGCAGTAAGCTAGACATTCATTCATAAGTGTGTTTAAAGTCCAAACTAAATAAATGATTTTTCAACACACTTGCTCTTATTTGTGCAAAAACAGTTGAATAATGACACGCTTGATTCACTAGTGAGTTATAGAAGCGAGGTAATCATCAATACACGCGTGTACCATACAACGTTTTTCAACACATTTGCGAAGAAATTATCATTTTTCGCTGATAAATAAACAGTTTTTCTATTCGCGGGCATCCAACACAACAATGGTGATCGGCCATAGATTAAAGGAATATACATATTAAAAAAAATCGAATAAATGAATGAATGAATGGAATCGACCATAGTCCTACCAAAAGTAAGGCAACATAGTTGAAGTTTGTTTTTAAAATGTATGGACACGATTTTTTTCGGTATCGAAACTTTTTTAAAACTAAACAATTTAAAAAAAAAAAACTATAACTCACTAGTGAATCAAGCGTGTCATTATTCAACTGTTTTTGCACAAATAAGAGCCCCTTTATGAGCAAGTGTGTTGAAAAGTTTATTTAATTTAAACTTCGTTTAATTTTAAGCTCCTTATTATGCTTTCAGTCCACCTTTGGATCAAAATGTTTTAGTTTCAAATTATTTTGATTTTTAAACAAAATAAATAAAGTCTTAGTAGTAGAGTAATTAAATTAAAAATTTAAAAAACCCCCAACACAATTACTTTCAAACCCCCATAGCTTTTAAACAGGTAAACCGATTTTCATCAAACATATCTAAGAACACTCGCACGTAAGTCCCCTTTAATACAAAAAACTAAATTGAAATCGGTTCATCCGTTGGGGAACTATGATGCCACAGACAGATACACACACACACAGACACGTCAAACTTATAACACCCCTCTTTTTGCGTCGGGGGTTAAAAAATATGTTTTCTAGTTGTATTTTTATGTATTTGTTACCTCATTATTCAGTTGCATCGCCATGTCTATCCTCCCGTCTGCCCAACCCAATTTAGAGTAGATACTATCCCACCAAAAACATGCTGTAAAAAACTAGCCAAGTCTCGATGGAGCTGCTTGTTTATCTCTAAAAAGTAATGATATCTAGACAAAGTCGTGCCAAGTGTAAGGTTCCTTACTGCGATTTCTTTATTATTATAGTTAATGTTGTGTGACTTGGCCGTTGAAGGATACACTGTACACAAGTACACAAGGGTACAAAACTAGGTGCTCCATGACACTATTGCACCAATCTGTCACCAGAACCGCTACCCATTGACGATAGAAAATTGCCACTTGAAAAACGTTGATTCAATATCCAGTCAATTGTAGGCTTGATAAAGCTGCGTATTTTAATAATGTTACAACATTACGTGTAAACAAAATTGACTTGTACCCACAACTAACGTTTTAAACAATGTTCAACGGCCAAGTCACAAAACATTAACTATAATAATAAAGAAATCGCAGTAAGGAACCTTACACTTGGCACGACTTTGTCTAGATTTCATTACTTTTTAGAGATAAACAAGCAGCTCCATCGAGACTTGGCTAGTTTTTTACAGCATGTTTTTGGTTGTTTTTTTTTATTAGATTTTCTTATTTGACACATTTTTTTCTTTTTAGGAGTAGTATTTTATTACTAAACGCCCCGCAATTTCACCCGCGTAGTTCCCGTTCACGTTTCCGTGGGAATTTCGGGATAAAAAGTATCCTATGTGCTTCTCCTGGTTCTAAGCTACCTCTCCACCAATTTTCAGCCAAATCAGTTGAGCCGTTCTTGAGTTATAAATTCCCGTTCCCAATCCCGTGGGAATTTCGGGATCAAAGGTATCCTACGTCCTTTTCCTGGTTCTAAGCTACCACCACACCAATTTTCAGCTAAATCAGTTGAGCCGTTCTTGAGTTATAAATTCCCGTTCCCAATCCCGTGGGAATTTCGAGATTAAAGGTATCCTACATCCTTTTCCTGGTTCTAAGCTACCACCTCACCAATTTTCAGCCAAATCAGCTGAGCCGTTCTTGAGTTATAAATTCCTGTTCCCAATCCCGAGGGAATTTCGGGATTAAAGGTATTCTACGTCCTTTTCCTGGTTCTAAGCTACCACCCCACCAATTTTCAGCCAAATCAATTCAGCCGTTCTTGATTTTTAAATTCCCGTTCCCAATCCCGTGGGAATTTCGGGATTAAAGGTAAACTTTGTCCTTTTCCTGGTTCTAAGCTACCTCCCCACCAATTTCCAGCCAAATCAGTTCAGCCGTTCTTGAGTTACAATTCCCGTTCCAGTTCCTGTATAATTCCCGTTCCCGTTCGATTATCCTAGTTTTTATAGTTTTCCCTTTATGTGGCCATTAAACCCTACCTCTGTACCAAATTTCAGCTCTCTAGGTTTATGGGAAGTACTAGTTCTATTTTGATGATCATGAGTGAGTGAGTGAGTGAGTGAGTGAGTGAGTGAGTGAGTGAGTGTCTGTCATAAATACGAAACTTTGCATTCGCTTAACTTCGGAACTAAATGACCTACAGACTTGAAATTTTATTTTAAGTATGTGATTGTATAGCTTACTGGATGACGAAAATTTCAGCGTTCTGGGCTTATCCAGAGGTTCCCAAATAGGGGCCTGAAAATGCGGCGAAAGGGTTCCTGTAAAGGATGGTACGGCAGTGTTTGCTTCGCGCTCGACTTGGCGGGGGGCACTGCCGTGCCCCCAGATTAACATTAGAGGTATTTTGCATTGATGTAAGTATGAACCTAGTCAACAAAGTTGTACAATCCTAACTAATATTATAAATGCGAAAGTAACTCTGTCTGTCTGTCTGTTACCTTTTCACGGCTAAACTACTGAACCGATAGACTTGAAATTTGGTACAGAGGGGTAGCTTATGGTCCGGGAAAGGAAATAGGCTATGTTTTATCCTGAAATTCCCACGGCATTGGGAACTACGTGAGCGAAACCGCGGGGCACAGCTAGTAATACATAAAAAAATGAATGGTATAAATAAATAACGAAACTGAAATAATTACGCGGATGGTTATTTTTTATTAATTTCAAATTCAGGTCAGTCATCATTACATAGTATAAAACAAAGTCGCTTTTTCTGTCCTTATGTCCCTATGTATGCTTAGGTCTTTAAAACTACGCAACGGATTTTGATGCGATTTGTTTTAATAGATAGAGTGATTCAATAGGAAGGTTTTTAGCATAATTTTATCCCCATATTCCTACGGGATTGGGAACTACGCAGGTGAAACCGGGGACGCCGCTAGTACAATATAATTGTATCCAACATTTCATACAAAATCCGAGTTATATTTAGCTTTTAAAACAATCTTCGCTAACACAAACAGCCAAACACTTTCAATAAGTTGGCAATAGCAGAGTTCAGCGGATTGTCTCGATCGAGCGTCGCAGCTGTTTGTGAAGTCTTGTTCACGGCCATTAATGGCCCTCTTCACAACGAGAATAGGAGAATTGATCCCAATAATAAAGGGGGTAAAGTTTAAATTTCAATGGCGTTTGTGAACATTTTCGAAAGTCTTGATGGTGTTGAATTGCGGAGTTGTGATTCGGATTAAATATTTTTATTTGTGCGTAGTTTTGTTTTTTATTGAATGGTATCTAACTTATTTTTCAATCATGACACTTCAAAAACGTTTTTTGAACAAGAATAAATTAGAAATTCTCACGGGATCGGCAACCACGCGGTTGAAACTGCGGGGCACAGCTACTTTCTATATAAACCGCATTATTTTTTCAGTAGTTCGTTCCCCTCAAATACCAATTCACTTCAAGTGATACTTTTCCCAATTTCCTCCCAAAAGAAACTGTTTATTTAGGACCGAACTCGAAGAGCCGTAACAAGATATTAGATAACAACACTCACAAACGTCATTTAAATTAAATGTCAAAATGTTATCAGTTTCAACGTTTGACGTTTCAAAACAAACGTTTCAAAACAAGACATTTTCTCGGTTGTTTAAAAGTGTAATATTATACTCGTTAAACTTACTAACTGTGCCCCGCGGTTTCACCCGCGTAGTTCCCGTTTTCGTAGGAATATGGGGATAAAATTATGCTCAAAACCTTCCCACTGAATCACTCTATCGATTAAAACCGCATCAAAATCCGTTGCGTAGTTTTAAAGATCTAATCATATATAGGGACATAAGGACATTGGGACAGAGAAAGCGACTTTGTTTTATACTACGTATGTAGTGATAGTGATGCGAAAGTAACTCTGTCTGTCTGTTACGTTTTCACGGCTAAACTACTGAACTGAATGACTTGAAATTTGGTACAGGGGTAGCTTATGGTCCGGGGAAGGACATTAGCTATGTTTTGCCCCGAAATTCCTCACGTATCGGGAATTATACGGGTAAAACGGAGGGCACAGCTAGTAGTAGATAAGTTACCAAAGACAACGCGTGCAGGCGGTTGTCTTTGGGCGGAGGCCGTAGACAATAGCGCTAATACGGGAACACGCCAGATACTCGCCAATTTACATAGCGTGTTAAAACTGTCTTGAGACGACTCCGGTAGACCGGCGACTTTTAGGCTATTTTTTTTGGGTATATTTTGCTAGAAATTATATTTTTACTAGCAGAGCGCCCCGCGGTTTCACCTGTATAGTTCCCGTTCCCGTTGGAATTTCGGGATAAAAATCTCATCCTATGTTCTTTCCCGGACCATAAGCTACCCCTGTACCAAATTTAAAGTCAATCGGTTCAGTAGTTTAGCCGTGAAAAGGTAACAGACAGACAGACAGACAGAGTTACTTTCGCATTTATAATATTAGTAGGGATAGTATTTGCTAGCCATTTTATATACAGGTAATTTCAAGTGGGTGTTGTAGACTAAATCCGATTCTATAAGCAATAGCAAAAATGGGAGTCTTACTCCCATTAGCATTTTTGCTATAGTCTGATTTTTTTGTGTTTTTTTTTATACATATTATGGGATATTCAAACCCTCCGAGAGCGAAGAAGGCGAGCATAGTGAGTCCAACGAACAACATTTAAGTGAATCAAGTTTTAAAACGGAAATATTGAACGACTACTGACACAATTTGATGCTGTTGCTATTAACGACAAAATTTTGGGCAATCATAACATAGGGCAAACTTATGGAATAATTTGGTATGATTACTCAGCGACCACACATAAATTGTCCAGTAAGCCCACAATAAAATTAGTATTGCGACCGACGACACAAACAAAAATTTTAATCGCAACGACATGTCGCCCGTCTACCGCGCCCCCTACTGATAAACATTGTAAGTCATTCCGCGAGTTTCCGCGAACATTTCCGCAACCGGTGCGGTTTACATACACACACACATCTTATAAATATGTATTATACTTATACATACATATGGGTATGTATATACAGACAGATACCCCACTTTATATGCGCGAAACCGCTAAATCTTTGCGAATGTTTCACGGGCTGTACGTCTCGGTGTAACTGGTTATAGCACTTTATATGTGAGGCGTTTAAGTTTACTTACTTACTATTACTTAGCTTAGGAAAACTTTAAATTTTTGCTTCAATTACTATAAAATTAGCTTCGCAATTTTGAACTATTACAAGCTTGTATTTAACCCCCGACACAAAAAGAGAGGTGTTATAAGTTTGACGTGTCTGTGTGTGTGTATCTGTCTGTCTGTGGCATCATAGCTCTCGAACGGATGAACCGATTTTCATTTAGTTTTTTTTTTGTATTAAAGGGGACTTACGTACGAGTGTTCTTAGACATGTTTGATGGAAATTGGTTGACCCGTTTAAAAGTTATAGGGGTTTGAAAGTAATTGTGTTGGGGGTTTTTTAAATTTTTAATTTAATGTTTAGTGTCATCTGTCCCGTTGTCTGTAATCAAATCTTGCAAGCCATTTTTCGACCAATTCTGGTTATCCGATCGAGCTGAAATTTGGCATTCTCATGTAAGTCCTATGACAATTCAATAAAAGCTCAAAAAATGTTTTTAAAAAAGTTTTTTTTATTATTCTTGTTTTATCTAGCTTCGTAGCATCTCCGTAGCGTTCGTAGCGTTTCCGTAGTAGTTCGAAACGGTAATTGATTCAAAAATATGATACAATCTTATTATTATGTTGAATTACACCTGATACTGGTACCAGGGACAGAACACCAAAGTTCTCAATGATTTGCCGAAAATGCGGTTGCTTCGATACCTGGCTTCGGTATGATAGATTTTTCAAAAATAGAATTATAAATGGTTTTATTTTTGTTGAAATATGAGCCTCGACACTTAATTCTGCATTTTTTGCTATTCATTATAAGATTTAGTTGTAAAATTCACTCTGTATTAGTGTAAAACTATAAATTACAGTTGAAAACTTAATCTCCCCGCTAAAGTTGGAAGTTCCATTGAGTGAGACATTACGGACCACATCATGTCTCTTTACTCATTTCAGGAACATACTGATTAAGCGCAACTTACTTTAACTAAATCTTGTACGAACATATTCATTTAAATAAATTGAACTTAAAATTACGACTTTTTAAATTCCTACAAGTGGTTTTAGTATTTTTACTCGCGGAGTCTCGTGGTTTTACCCGCGTAGTTCCCGTTCCCGTGGGAATATGGGGATAAAATATACTCTATGTCACGCACTGATAGCAGCTTTCCATTAGTGAAAGGATTTTTAAAATCGGTTCAGTAGTTCCGGAGCCTATTCGTTACAAACAAACAAATCTTTCCTCTTTAAAATATTAGTATAGTACAGTCTCGGAACGAAAAGGTTCGTCAATTTTCAAATTGATTCGATTAATGTGTCGCGATGACATATTACCTTTTGAAACTATGTTACAAAATACACTCGAATTAGGGAAAATAATGTTCTACTGTTCGTTGACAAAGTTCAAAATTATTCCGATCAGTGTTGTTTGACTATTTATCTTGTCAACAAGATGTTTATAAACTACTAACTGGTTTTTATAAACTAAAACCTTCTTGTTGGTTCAACCTGTCATTATCATCTCTGTTAAAACTATTGTCAATTGGTCAATGTCATCATTGCAAAATATCAAAGAGGTTTTTATATAATCATTCACTACATCATCTCATTATAGTAACAGTATGCCGCGCGCACAAGGCAGTGTTTAAAAAAGGATAGAAAGATCAAGCAAATCCTTATTCGATAGCAAACGTCATATTATTTATTTAAATGTTAGCATCACTGTTTCTTACGCTGGTATGTTGGTATAATTGTTTCTTGCTTTACTTAGTGCAAATGAAAACCGACTCTAAGGTGACGAACCTTTTCATTCCGAGACTGTACATAACATAATCATTAATTATAGTAACTAACATCTAAATAAGTTCGAAACGTAAGTAATGTATGTTAATGCAAATAGTCCCGTCCGCCTCTTAAACGAGATTAAGTAACAACAAGTTGAATACTCTAGTTCTTATAAAAGTCACCCCTTTAGATATTACACCCCTTTGTAAGTTCACTTATCTCTCCAGGCAGTCAGTTTTAAATTTAACTTAAGACTGTTAAACTTCTGCTTGCTTTTGAGCTACATTTTTTGGTTTTAAACCCAGTCTAAGTATAGTTTTAACGAGGTTTAAAGTTATGTTTTATTATGAGACTAAGCTTTTATATTTGTACAAGAGTTGGGGATTAAAATTAAGAAGATTATGTTTCTATTTTCGAGATCGCGAACACGCTTATACAAGAATGGTAATTGCGCTTATTTCTTCTAACTAATATTTGATATTATGATACTGATGTGAGAAAGTAAGGCCTGCAATCGTATGTTACAGGATTATTATATCCTTTAAGTGATTGTTATAATTTTTTTTTTAATTATACCTACTCCTAGTCAAAGCTATTAGCCCAAATTCGGCCACATGGCCGCCTACTGGACCCAACTCGGCTAGAAATCCGTCCAAAAACTTTTTGTTCCAAATCCGGTTTTAAGTGTGCGGAATCGATTGGGCATATCAAAAGACAAAAGAATCTGTTAAAACAGCGCGAAAAAACTAAATTATAATTTTCGCCCAAATTCGGCCACATGACTACTGGGCCCAACTCATTCATTCAACCTTCAAGTGTTTTGCTTTGTGTAAATTCCGTTGAAAGAAAATTTTCACAGTACCTAGTTAGGAAAATGATAAATTAGGTTCTCTAGAATGATTTCTTCTAACTAAAAAAAAAACAATAATATTTAACGCTACCTCAAAACTTAGCCTAAACACCACTAAAAACATTTCAAACCACACCGTTAGCACACCGCAATAAAGTTCATTTTGCTATAACTCTTCAATATTCAAGACAATATCTGTAAGGTGACAAGGGGCGAGTGACGTCACAGTTGATAAGTCCTAAGATTATTGTTTCGTATCGCGCGTCTTAGAGATGAAAGCCTGTCGCGAGCCGGTTTGGTCTTGGCGGGTATATAGGGCCGTGACCGCTCTGTCGGGGTGTGTGGTGACATCTTTATGTAGTGGGTTGGACAAGTCGGATTGTAATATACATTTTTGAAGGAAATTAATAAAAAACCTTTTTAAAAACAAGCTTATTTTAAAGCTTTTATTGCATTGTCATGGGACTTACGTATGCCAAATTTTAGCTCAATCGGATAACCAGAAGTCGAAAAATGTCTTGCAAGTTTTGATTACAGACAACGGGACAGGTAGAAAGAAACTAAATAAAAGCTTGTAAAAATGGGGGTTCGTTATATTCCAATTTTGCGTTAATTTTCAGATAAATATAATGAGTTTTATTCGTGATTAAAAGGAATATCTGTACCAAAACTTTATTTTTATTGTAAGAAACACCAAGACCTACACAAACAGACATATTCACGAACTCAAAAGTTTGTCTTCAACAGGAATCGAACCCGTAACCTTTATCATAACAGGCCAACCACCAAGTCGTCTTTTTAACCCCTGACGCAAAAAGAGGGGTGTTATAAGTTTGACGTGTCTGTGTGTGTGTGTGTGTGTGTGTATATGTGTGAGTGTGTGTATCTGTCTGTCTGTGGCATCATAGCTCCCGAACGGATGAACCGATTTCAATTGAGTTTTTTTTTGTATTAAAGGGGACTTACGTGCGAGTGTTCTTAGACATGTTTGATGAAAATCGGTTAACCCGTTTAAAAGTTATGGGGGTTTGAAAGTAATTGTGTTGGGGGTTTTTAAATTTTTAATTTAATGTTATAATACTATCGCCTCAACATTGACACAAGGTGTAATAATCCCATACTATCAACAGTATGTATGTACCTACGTTCATAATCCAGTAATTAGTACTTTCTAGAACATTACATAACATAATTACCATTCACGAGGTTCATTCAGCAGATCGGAACAACTCGTTCACGGTGACTAAGTATTATGACGTCACGGGCTGCTGAAACATGGATTATTATAATCGTGTGTACTATTGTTGTAACTTACTAGCTGTGACCCGTGGTTTCAACCGCGGTATCTCTTTGTTTTTTATCTGGTTGCTCTTATAGGTGGTAACTTGATGTTATATAGCCTATAAGCCTTTATTAATAAATGCGATAACCAACACTGAAATAATTATTCAATTTGAGACAGCAGTTTTTGAAATAAATAAGCGTGTTTTAACTAAACAGATCTCTTTTATAGTTGACGCGATTTGGTCAAGCGAGTATGCCGCCGGCACAACTTAGAAGTTACTCACTTACAATGACCCAAACAGTTCTAATTGCGGAAAACCGATTACAAGTTCCAGTCAAATATTGAGTCTTTTGCATTGAACTTATGTAGCTAGTCCGACAGCTTGTTTGCACGGCAAATTCGCTGGAAAATAACTGACGATATAGTTATTTTCAATTCAATTTTGGAGGTACACACAACATGCGTCTCATAAATGCAATTATTTTAAAGGTAAAAAAAGATAGTAATATCCATCAATTCCTATTTGTTATATAACGTTATTTTCTTCGAAGATCAATCATACCACACCCCCGTACCAAGCTTATGATTACATTGTAGTGGCTCAACCCGTATGTAATGTTTGGACTAGAAAAAACGTGTACTTGGTACAGGGCAGTACATGGAACGTAAAAAGGACAACACTGACTTAAATTAACTTCCAAACCTTCGGTTACATATACACAGGATATTGGAAATGTTTAGACGGATATCATAATATATTCACTTAACGATAGTTGTCGAGATATTTGCTGTATTGAACAAGACGAGTGATTTATAGTATAAACTACGTAGTGTCTAATAACAAGACTGTAGCATTGTAGGCCCTCTATAACTATAAGCTCCACTCACCGCCTCAGGAGCCAAGGGGTGGTTGACAATCAGCGCCGTTCGTATGAACGGCATAAGTTGAGCCACTGCCTTTGCCTTTTTATTTTGTCTTCTATTTAATTAATGCGATTTAAGTGTCATTTTTTTTTTGTTGTGATTCATCTTTTTGTCATTATTAATTAGTAAGTTTAATTAAGTTTTAATGTCCACATATGTTTAAAAAGACAATTCTTCTATCCGAATGCCTGACATTATCATAATAGTAATTGATGCAGCTTTTTATTTCATTAGAAAATTACATCGTCGGTTTCGGTTGTCGCATTAACATAATTGACAGACGATATGAGTAATGATAGAGTCACCAAGTTTTCTGTGCCGGTGACTGCGTAATAGCATCTTTTGGTTGTCAGTTTATTGAAAATGTATCCAAATGACATTAGAATCAAGATGAAAATAGTAGCTTCCACTTTAGGCGGCCGCACAGAAAACTTGGTGACGCTAAAGAGCCTTTAAAAGTCTAACAAAAAATATGCAACTCGTAAAACACGCAAATAAGAAAGTTTTTTTGCGTAAATCTTTTGTCTAGGTACTTTTGTGAGAAGAACATGGTGCATAAACTCGCATTTCATGACGTTAACATCCATAATGTACCTACTTTCGCCTACTATATAATCCTTCTGTACTATTACTATTGTTCTATGTAAAGGGACCAGATTTTTTCCATCCAATGTTGATAAAGGACCAAACGTTTCAAGTTTAAGCCCTCGCAGCGTCGGGTGGGAGAAAGAAATAATTCACTGATTTTTTAACTTGAATTTCCATCGGCTTAAATGTATTGTACGGGTACTATTCTCGTTACATTAATGGAATATGTTTAAAAAGCGTTTTATACCGGACACACCTAGTAATGTGCCCGGTGGTTTTACCGGCTGTTTTGTCATAAAAAAATCTTATAATCTTTCTGTTGAATCACTCTATCGTAGTTCTAAACTCCGTTGCGTAGTTTAAAAGATAAAAGCATTCAAACGTCTTTATCAAGTACTAGTGGCGTCTCGCGGTATGACCCGCGTAGTACCCGCTCTCGTGCGCATGCGTAGCTTGTAGTATCAATCTCGGCACAATTCACCATCGTGTGTCAAAAAATTAAGTAACAGCGCCATCTATTGGTACGCTTTGCGAATACAAAAAGTTACAATAAAACATACGATTACTTATACACAATCCCATGGGAATTTCGGGATAAAAAGTATCCTATGTGTTATTCCTAGTTGTAAGGAACATCTGTACCAAATTTAATCAAAATCGATACAGGAGTTTTTGCGTGAAAGTGGAACAAACATACAAACTCACAAACATTACTCGTACTAGGATGTAAAGATGAAGCAAATGAACAGATCGGTCCCTTGCTGGTTGTTAATTTATTAATTTAGAAATGTATTTCTTTTTACTTACCTATCTATTAAAACAAAAACGTAATAGTTTGCTAACACAACATCTTACTAATATTATAAATGCGAAAGTTTGTATGTTTGTGAGTTTAGATGTTTGTTCCACTTTCACGCAAAAACTACTGAATCGATTTCGATTTAATTTGGTAATGATGTTCCTTACAATTAGAAATAACACATAGGATACTTTTTATCCCGAAATTCCCATGAGATTGTGTATAAGTAATCGTATGTTTTATTGTAACTTTTTGCAGTCGCAAATCGTATCAATAGATGGCACTGTTACTTAATTTTTTAACACACGATGGTGAATTGTGCCGAGATTGTAGGATACTACGAGCTACGCATGCTCTCGGGAGCGGGTACTACGCGAGTTAAACCGCGGGGCGCTGCTAGTTAAAAATAATACCTTTTATGCCTCGCCATTTCAAATTATTTGCCGCGACGTCACTTTAATCAGATTACAGGGACTTAAAAATCACGTAAAATTACACCATCAAACCTAGATATGCTAAAACTAGCTCTGTGAATCAATGTTAGTGCCGCTATCGTAAACACGCCGCGCAAACATAACTCCTCATTGCGTTGTACCGGTCGGCAACCGATGATATATCGATGCACGGTCATATTGGTAATACACAGGTCACATGTAGAGGTATTTGTTTATTGAAACGTATACTTACAGTTAACGTACCATTTTTTTTGTCAACCTATAGTGTCCCACTGCTGGGGAAAGGTCTTCCCCAAACACCTCCAACCATCCCTACCCTTCGCAGTGTCCCACCAGCTACTGTCGAAGGTGGTAAGATCATCGCGATCAGACGCCCTCCTTGGGGAATCCACTGGGTTGTTATGTGGGCCCACCTCTCAGGTGCCATCCGAGTCACTCAAGTTACCATAATTAATTAAATTTCTTAATAAGTGTGTGCAGGTTTCTAAGGTTGTATGTGAAGTCGACCTACTCGCACTTGGCCAGCGTGGTTTGACTAAAGCCTGATCGCCCTCATGCAGGGTAGGGAGAGCCCCTCGGTGGGGACATATATGAGCTGATGATGGTATAATTAAATTACTAGCTGAACAAATACAGTTTTTGGGATGGGCCAACCTTATTAGGCTGTTAGCAAGGCGTTCGAGGGGTCTAGAGTCTGATCCCCATCCAATGCACTTTTGACGTGAACCCACTCCGATAAACTAGCTTTGTTGCAGGTAGGAATATTACTCTAGGTGTAACCTACGTTTTAGTAAATGTGAAAGTTAAATATAAATAAATTAGCGGCGCCCCGCGGTTTCACCCGCGTAGTTCCCGTAGGAATATGGGGATAAAATTATGCTTAAAACTTTCCCACTGAATCACTCTATCTATTAAAATAAACCGCATCAAAATCCGTTGCGTAGTTTTAAAGATCTAAGCATACATAAAAGACAGAGAAAACGACTTTGTTTTATACTATGTAGTGATGTATCGATCGTTAGATCCCACAGCAAGCAAAGTTCTCCCACTGATACTATCAATATAATAAGAAAGAATCTCGACAAAAACTGTAAAAAAATTAAATACAAACAAAATCACTAACCCCCATATAAACACCGCAGTTAGTAAACAAAGTTAAAAATAACCCGTCTGTCACTTGAGGGCCGCACTCGACTACTGGACTAGTGCCAGCGCCCGGCGCCGCTCGTAATTGATACCTCTCGCAGATGACCTCGCGTTGAGCATATAGCTTTAATATTGTGTAAGCTGTTAGTGTTGACAAGTTTAGTTAAGTCCAACATGTTGTGTAAAGCTTGTTTGGGGTGATCGATCAAAGGTTTCCGTAGTTAGTAGGTTAGATTTTTAAAATGTAGTTTAAAGTAAAGTAATGGATTTAGTAATTTAGTTTTATTTAACCCCCGACGCAAAAAGAGGGGTGTTATAAGTTTGACGTGTCTGTGTGTGTGTGTGTGTATCTGTCTGTCTGTGGCATCATAGCTCCCGAACGGATGAACCGATTTGAATTTAGTTTATTTTTGTATTAAAGGGGACTTACGCGCGAGTGTTCTTAGACATGTTTGATGAAAATCGGTTAACCCGTTCAAAAGTTATGGGGGTTTGAAATTAAGTGTTGGGGTTTTTTTTATTTCTATTTTTTGTTTAATTAAGGGCCTATTTCACGATCTTCAAGTAAAATTCCGAGTACAAGTTTTGTCTTTGTCACTTGATATAAAGTAAGAAAGAGACAAAACTAACTTTACTTGCTGAGTAACTGTACTTGAATATCGTGAAATAGGCCCTAATTGTTAGACTTATGAGAGCTCGCCCTATCCGTAACGAGTGTTTTACATATTGATGACTAGCAGCGTTTCACCCGCGTAGTTCCCGATCCCGTGGGAATTTTGGGATAAAACATCTATGTCCTTCCCCGGACCATAAGCTACCCCTGTACCAAATTTCAAGTAATTCGGTTCAGTAGTTTAGCCGTGAAAAGGTAACAACAGACAGAGTTACTTTTAAGTCCCTCGCTAACGCTCAGGATTCTTATTTTGAATTTTAGAATCCTTCGCTGGCTCGGTCCTCAACTGGAGCCCCGGTTAAAAAGCAACTATGCACTCTTGTATAACAAATAACTATTCCGAGGCGGGGAGGATGAAAAAAATATTAAAGCCGCTTCTTTTAGTATTTTTTCTAATTGGTCATTTCAATGTGCAGCTGTTCGTGTAAATAATTGAAATCAGTTATAAAAACTGCTGTTAATTTCTTTTTCTTTGCCACCATTCCCATAGTCGTATACCCCCAATTGACATGGTATCGCCCCCCTCCCCACCACCCCCGCACTACACGTCACCACTCCCTATAACTACGGATGCAATAACATACGTCACATATCTACTGAGATTTGGACACAGTGCAACGAAATGGGCACAGTAGGTTAGCGCGTTTAATTTTGATGGATTTGTCACTTGAAATTATGGAATTTTGAGATAATAATAGTTTGTAATGTGTTTTGATTTCTTAAATAGTCAAAGTTGAATTGTTTATGAGAATATAGATCAAATATTTTACTTCGTATTTTTGGCCATCAAACTCACATTTCTCAAAACGATTAATTTATTTTTGTTTGTTGGTTGTTATAAAATTTATTCACAGTTCATGTCAATGACAACCTCGATGGCAGAGTGGTAACCTTGCCGGTCTGCCATCCGTAAGGTTGCGGGATCGATTCCCGTGTGGGGTGAAATTTTGTGTGAATCATAAATGTTTATTGAAATAAAACACTTAAACGGATTTTTGTCGTGGTTGTATTTTGTTTTACATTTTCTGACGTTTCGGATTATTTACAGAACCCGTGATCACAGAAGACTGAACACATGACATAAATGTTTAGTTAACCTGATAGATTCCCATGGCACACCAAAGGCCGTCTATCAGTATAAAGAAAAGGCGTAATCACGGTTGACCTATGCCAAAAAATATTTTCAACATTTATACATTAGTAACCTGTAAAACATTCCTTAAGATTAAGCCCCACATACCATCTATGTAGGTCTGTCCTTTATACACTTTTCAATTCCATCACAACAACTCTACCAAACCACCTCACTTGCCCTACTGCTCCACTCCACACTGTGGCACCTCACAAATTACCGAGTCGTGTGCAATAAGGCGCACCGAACACGAAATACAGCCGACTGGACCGGGACGTACTAGGGCCATAGCATAGCACATAGTTACTATGATATGTGAAATCTGAAGGCTTATTGCTTTTGGTTATTGGGACAAGGGTGCATTTTCTATGGAAAAACAATTGAAAACTTGCTTCTTGAGTTAAAAATCGGTTCATCCGTTCGGGAGCTATGATGCCACAGACAGACAGATACACACACACACACACACAGACACGTCAAACTTATAACACCCCTCTTTTTGCGTCGGGGGTTAAAAAGTATGCTGTTTTTAGTTTTATAGAACATCTGCACCTAATTTTGTTTGATTCAGTCCATTAGTTTTAGCGTGATGAGTATAGTACGAGTATATACAATGCAAGTTTTTTTTTGTTTTTTAACACGCAATATCTACGGTTTTCGTGATTAGTACAAAATAATGAACTGATTCTGCACCCAATATTAACTTACGATGGGGAACTACCCAAAGCTTTTAAAGGAAAATCTTCAATTCTTAATAGCATAGGCACAAAATTTTAGTACCCAAATGTGAGTTTTCGTTAAATCTTGATTGCTAAGTCCTCCAGTAAATACACATTTGGAGTCGTCCTCTCATTCCGGCGTTACTTACTCTTACAATCCACTTTTTACTACCATCAAGTATCCATTTAATCCATCTGTTACGCCGCCAAATAAAATTATAATATAAAATACATTTCCTTCTCTAAACTGCCGAGTTTTTGTTTTGTGACGGCTATAAAAACGCCTAACATTTATTGCTTCATGTGAGTTTCATTTTTGCAAACGTTTTCATAATTGAACAAATATTGTTTTAGCATTGGTCTGTTTTGTACTTATGAGTGGGGATTTTCCGTAATTAGAACTCTTTCGCTAAAATAATATGGGATATAAAAAGGATCTAATGTTTTTTTTAACCCCCGACGCAAAAAGAGGGGTGTTATAAGTTTGACGTGTCTGTGTATGTGTGTATCTCTCTGTCTGTGGCATCATAGCTCCCGAACGGTTGAACCGATTTGAATTTAGTTTATATTTGTATTAAAGGGGACTTATGTGCGAGTGTTCTTAGACATGTTTGATGAAAATCGGTTAACCCGTTTAAAAGTTATGGGGGTTTGAAAGTAATTGTGTTGGGGGTTTTTAATTTTTTGTTAAACTAAGGGCCTATTTCACGATCTTCAAGTAAAATTCCGAGTAAAAGTTTTGTCTTTGTCAGTTAATATAAAGTAAGAAAGAGACAAAACTCACTTTACTTGAAGATCGTGAAATAGGCCCTAATTGTTAGACTTTTGAGAGCTCGCCCAATCCGCAACGAGTGTTTACATATTGATGACTAGCAGCGTTTCACCCGCGTAGTTCCCGATCCCGTGGGAATTTTGGGATAAAACATCTATGTCCTTCCTCGGACCATAAGCTACCCCTGTACCAAATTTCAAGTCAATCGGTTCAGTAGTTAAGCCGTGAAAAGGTAACAGACAGACAGAGTTACTTTCGCATTTATAATATTTTAGTAAGGATACTCGTATATCTTATCAAACTATCATAATACATCCAAACTAATGTCTTTGGTGACGCTTGTTTAACATGTTGGTGATCTCAAACCCAACCATGTTTAGAGAAACGCACCATACATACATGGTTACACCCTATCTTTCCACATAAGAATTGTAATAACACGTTTTAATCTGCTTATTCCCAGAAACAAACAAGTTTAACTCTAAGAACATGTTGTTTAACTCCTGATAAGCCGAGTTGGGGATTAACTGGATCTCACTCAGTGAGAGGGAACTTACATGTTGATAACGTATACAATGGGGATATGTAAAACTTACTCTGAATTTTGTAAGCACATCGAGAAACGCAAAGTAATTGAGATTATCCTACTAATATTACAAAGCCGAATGTTTGTGAGTGTGGATGTGTGGATGTTTGTTCCTCTTTCACGCAAAAACTACTGAATGGATTTTAATGAATATGTACAATAATTTAGCTTATACATCAGAATCGAACCCGCAACCTTACGGATGACAGTACGGCATGCTGACCACTCTGCCATCTGCTCTGCCATCCCGTGCGGGGTGAATATTTGTGTGAACCACAAATGTTTATCCCGATCTGGGTGTGTGTGTGAATGAGTGTGTGCGTAGTTTCTGATACCCTAGATACTAGTTTTAAACTTAGTTAGGGGTCAGTTACTATAATGAGATGATGGAGTGAATGATTATGTTATGTTATGTCAAATCACGGTAAATTAGTCCTTTGTTCTACAGTGGAATCTTCCAAGCCGATACAACCATTACTAAAATTTACCAAAACAACAAAATTCTCTAACATTTTTCGTTCCAAAAAATCAGTGGTAATTTTTTCCTCTCTTTAAAACTGAAACTTTGTAAGTCTGAAAGTTAAACATTGTTCAGCGATGAGTTATTAGCGAAATGGCCGTCTCGTTACCGTGTAGGGCCTGTGGCCATTTGCAACAAGAAGTCGAGACCTTTTTCCTTGATTTTTTTCATAAAAACATAAGTTTCCCGAAACATTTCCTGGAATGGGGTTAATTTAGCAAAATGTGAGACTCGTTGAAGCCTACCAACTGTGTACGGAACGTTTGTGTAATTTATTATTTGTGTTTTGGCGTTTTTAATTAAAATATTTAATTAAAAGAAACTTTTGACTTACTTTAGTAATAACTATACAATGGGAGAAATCATTATGACGAAATAGCCTTTGAAAATAAGTTCTCAATTTTGCAAAAATGTCTCACTGCTAAATAAATCGTTGCAGATTCAATTCCCGTACGCCGTAAATATTTGTTTATTTATTTTCGCTACACATCCAAATGAAACCTTCATCAAGTCCAAGTTCAAGTGCAATCCCAACTTGTTTTCTTCCCACAATAATTCAATAACTTTATGTCCATAAATTGTTCGGGCTATTAAGGAGTCAAACTGTAAGACAATGCTTAAAAACACGTTCAAAGAACACCTCAACTTATGCACGAACACGGGGAAAAAACATGACAAAGTACTGCCTTAAAACATTTTCAAACTCGGACAAGTTTTCAAAAGTTTTGAACTTTTAAATTGCGTATCGCCATCCCTCTTTCTCTCATTGTTTATTATATAAGTCCCTCTCTATCGCACGCTGTTCAAAATTGGCTCAATTTGCAGTGAATGGTATCATTCCTCTGTATTTTTCCTGGTGTTTGCGCGAGACGTTTTCATTTGTGCGGACAATCGTTAGTGACCACGAAAATTGGTGCTTTACATTTTAATTGGATGTGAATAAAACTTATTACGGTCTCATTATCCTTTGCAAGATTATTCGTTAATGAGAAATTCTAGAACAGTCGAAACAAGAAAGAATTTAATCAAAGACACGAGGCGCGGTACGTTCTCGGAGCCATATTTATAGTCGGTTCACCTATTTACGGGCTGTTACACTTGTCTCCAAAGTCGTTGGTCTCAAAACTTTACCATCCATACAATTGCTTTTACTTTTACTACAAAACAATTATAGGTATTAATTGACATGAAAACCTATTTAGTCTAAAAAAGTTTTGGTAGGTTTTATTACATCTTGACGTAAACATGTACTTAATTTATTTCTATTAAGTAATTATAAAGAAGGAAATTTCGTTTTTTTAGTGTATTGAATAGGCTCCGAAACTTCTGGACCGATTTAGTTGGTATTAGGCACAGATTCGTAAAACTATAAATCAAATCAAAAATCGTTCATTAAATTAAGGTCTCAATGAGGCACTTATGAGGTCAATGAATCTACCACCCCGATTCGGAATTACACCCGCCGAGAAGAATCGGCAAGAAACTCGGGCTGGTATTTTTTTTAAATAAAATGAAATACACTTCTTTACTAATAATAAAACAGTAGAACCACCGTGTCTGTACATTAAATAAATTTACCTAAAACTGATAGGGGGGGATAAAAGAAGGTCAAAGGAACACAAAAAAACAATTTTCGGCTTTCTTTCCTGTCTGTCTGTCTATCTGTCTGTCTGTCTGTCTGTTCGCTATAATCTCAGAAAGTACTGAACGGATTTTTATGGCACTTCCACATATGGATTAAGCTTAATTTGGCGCAATATATAGGCTTTGTTTCATCTCATTTGGATAACGAAAAGAAAAGTTATCAATAAAAATCTATTTTGTTGTTTTGAATTTAATAAACAATACTCCGCCTACGACATCGCTTGGGTAATATCCGTTTATATCGCGCAACTTACCACCTTAGTTAGTTCTAAGTTATTGAAATATTCTTTAAAATTTAGGAGGAATCGTAGTCTTTGTTGTTCTTTGGTCCTCTGATTTCAATAAAAAAATATATTTATCAACACTTCACTTCCTTTTGACGAGAAAAAAATTGCTGACAAAAATACTACATTTTGGATTTTGTATAATAATATTTCATAAATATCAAATTTGACAGAATGTAGAATACTTCAATATGAATGCTTAAAGGGCATATGTACTTAGCGGATTTTCAGGCGTAAAAAAAAAATAGTATAGACGTAATATTAAAGTGCAATGTACGTGCGTACTATGTTAAAGAAACATCAACAGAGTGTCTTTCCCTTAATAAAAAACAATAAGAAAACTGCTGATGGATACATTATTAACATAAATATTTTATTAAATAGTTTAAGTTTAATTAAAATAACTTATTAGCCTTTTAGAAAAATGCATTCAAAATTTTCGCCTCAGCCAGAACTTGAACCCGGAACCATTCTGAACCGTAGCACTGCTCTATCCAATTGAGCTACCGAGGAGATTAGATCGTAATATACTGAAGTTCTCAAAATGGTGCATCAGACATAAAAAAAAATATCTACAGCGCCGTCAAGGTATCATTTCAATAAACAAAATAGTTTTTGGCTACTGCTGCCATAACTACGCAATTCTGCTAATGTCAAAGTAGGTAAACGTAAAACAACACGATGGAGATTGGTCATTTAATTCTTTTTATCGAGTAAAATCCGTCACGGTATCTACGTGAGAGTGAAAAATAGGCAGTGTGCAAAGGTCCTAAAATGTATGATATTCTTTACACAAAGGTTGGCAGTATTGAGTTTTAAATATATAGGTGCATTCAACCTTCTTTTTGTTAAATCAAGCAAAAATTGTGATATCCATCTATAAATACTTTAGAACAAAAAAAAAATGCTTTTAAATTATAGTTCATATTCAAAGAATTTCTCTATAAACTACATTGATGGTTTTGCCTTCTGGGGCTAACATAAATAAATAAATTACTGACCCGTGAGCAGGCCACATATAGTTGGCCATGCTAAAAACAATTAGACCTTAGGTCGACACCAGCGGCCTTTAGTGTCTGACCCTGGGATTTATTTATCGTCATAGCAAAGCACGCCACGACTGGGAATTGGGTGCGCTTGAATTGGAATGGAAAATTGTTAGGGATGAGTGGTATTCTTGGTATCAAGACGGTTTCTTCGACACCACAACTGGTTAAAATTTCTGTTTCAATTATGTTACGTTGTAGTGAGGGGTGTCCAGGAACATTTAATGAATTCAGAAATTCTATCGGATAATTTGTGGATTCTTCTTGGTCCATCATTATATTGATAGTGATATACTCTCGACTTCCTCCTTGAATACGCGACAGTATTTCATTATTGCACATGCTTGATCATTTCGAGGAATTAAAACAGACCTTTTACATAACCAAGTATTGTTCTGATATTTTTTATTATAGAAAAATAATTGTTTTTTTAGTAATGATTACATATGATTAAAATAATTTCAACATCCGGTATAGAATTTGTTTGATAACTTTGAAAAAGTCAACTAGGTACGTAAAATAAATAAACCAATTTCCACGCGGACGAAATCGCTGGCATCAGCTAGTATTACTATAAATGTCAACATAAAAAAAAACATGTTAAAATAAAAAATCTATAAATATAGAAGTAAAATAATTACATAGATCAAAAACTAAAAATAGCATGCTGAGGTTCAAATAAAACAGAATAATTTTTATACGTAAATTCTGTCGGAATTGTGCCCATAGCACTGCTATTTTATTAAAACCGCTGCTGCCTTATTTGCGTTGCATTTTTAGTCTGGTTTAACAAAACCTGGTAAGCATTTGACGCCTTGTCAGTCAAATCTGTCACTTTGACAGTATTCAAAATTGATTGTAAAACCTGGTTTAGTGCTAAACCAGACTAAAATGCAACGCAAATAAGGCAGATAAAGTCTAACTAGTATAAAAATTTATGGTGCCAAGTGTAACAACCCCTATTTACTGGTAGTGCTCCCTTTATCGGACCTTTCCAAATGAAGGTACACTCGGGTCCGGAACAGGCGGGGTCGGGTCGGGAAATTATAGTTTAAGGCGGTTTGTTTCGCTAATGAAAGGTTTTAGTATTGGACCCGATATTAATATCGACGGCGATAATTGAAGGTGATCGAGTTTGGGGTTATTTTACCCAGTATATTTATGGGTAAAGAGATAGGTTTACCGGGTTGAGAATTAAATAAGGCCTTTATTTATTTTAATATTATAAAGGTTTTTAGAATTGAATTCTATGTAATACTATCAGCACCCGCGGTCTCACCCTTTTCTCCCCCTAGAGGGAATTTCCAAAAATCCTCTCTTAGTGGTAACCTACTCCCTCCAACAAACACACGTGCCAAATTTCAGCTCTACGACCAGTAGTTCCGGCTGTGCGCTGTCTGTCAGTCATTCAGTACAACACTCAGTATCGGAAGAGTTTTATATATGTATACTAGCGGCGCCCCGCGGTTTCACCCGCGTAGTTCCTATCCTATCTCTCAAGTTGGATCGAACTGCACATGGTGTGCGAATTTTATTATAATCGGTTAAGTGGTTTAGGAGTCCATTGAGGACAAACATTGTGACACGAGATTTATATATATTAAGATATAGATTTTCTAATATTATAAAGTTGAAGAGTTTGTTGATCGCGTTTATATTATAAACTACTGGATTTGAAAGATTTCCTGTTAGTGTTGGATAGCCAATATCACGCTGGCTACTACGAGTATATTAATGTAATGCTACTTATTATCTCTCTTTCTCTCTCTTTCCGAACCTTTATCCCATATCTATTTTGGGGTTGGTTTTCAGTTTAACCAGATTTGACGGTATGTCAGTATTTTACGTGAAGCGACTGTCCATCAGACCTTCACAATCCAGAGGGCTATACGACATTTATGGTTAAACCAAATGTTAGACTTTTGAGGGCTCTAACTACCCGTAACGACTGTCTATGATGTTAGTACGACAACCGGGACCGATGGCTTTTTCGTGCCCTCCGAAGCACGGAAACTCTCATGAAATTAAAAGTGAATTTTTTAGTAACGACCCATCACAGTCATGACGGTGCCAGACGTTGCTTAACCGCACTGATCACAAGTGATCCGCGGGTAGCACTGGCCATAAGCGCTCCTGTAATGCTACTTATTATAAGTCTAGCTAATAGATCAAAAGTAAATTGTTTTGTGCAGGTAGTTTTATAAAAATAGTTTTGTGTATCGGAGACGGTCGGTGCATCAGTTATTTGTATGAAATTAATAAGTGCGGGTAGTCGTGATATTACTCGTCTAATTGAAGACAGCGTTCACTTCAGTCACCTCGTGTAACGATCAGTGTAACGTGATCTAAACGACGAATTAAATCTTTTTAAATCTATAATTACTATTAATATTATAAAAAAATACGCCAATAAGTGAATACTCGTATGTCAACATGAATTCCGATCGCGAAAGTATAAAAAGTGTTTTTGTTTATTAGTTTGGTTGAACGCTCTATTGTCAGGAACTACAGGTTTGTGTTTAAATAATCTTTTGTCCATTTATCGAGAAATATAATTTAACTAAAGAACAGCACACTACAACTAATAGGAGCAGAGCAAACGCGGGGCACGACTAGTATTTATTAGCTGTAAAAAAATGCATTCTTTTTATTTATTTACTAGCTGTGCCCCGCGGTTTTACCCGCATAGTTGCCGATCCCGTGGGAATTTAGGGATAAAAAGTATCCTATGTTCTTTCCCGGACCATAAGCTACCTCTGTACCAAATTTAAAGTCAATCGGTTCAGTAGTTTAGCCGTGAAAAGGTAACAGACAGACAGAGTTACTTTCGCATTTATAATATTAGTAGGGATTCTTACAAAATACTAGCGGCGCCCCGCGGTTTCACCCGCGTAGTTCCCGTTCCTGTAGGAATATGGGGATAAAATTATGCTGAAAACCTCACAACTGAATCACTCTATCTATTAAAACAAACCGCATCAAAATCCGTTGCGTAGTTTTAATGATCTAAGCATACATAGGGACAGAGAAAGCGACTTTGTTTTATACCATGTAGTAATGAAAATATAATGTTATAACATAATCTGCTTCCAAAGGAAGACAGATTTACCTAAATTATGATAACTTCGTCACTTTGAGTCTCCAAGTCTGTTTATCAATTATTCTACAACCGAATTTGAGTTCCAGAATCCAGGTTGATGGCTTTAATGAATTTTAGACGTTATATTTATGGTACTAAAGTTTATTTTATTACGAAATTGTCTTTTTGTGTTTTTTGCAAAACTATTTTTTAGGAGGACTAAGTTAAAATGTTAGCTTCTTTAATAAAGGTAAACAGTGCGTTACTTAAAGTGAAATGTTTAGAAAATATTTTTCCATTGCTCGTTGTTATATCAGTAGTTTTTTTTGTTTCTGGAAACATGAAACATATTTGTTAGTAATATCCTCACAAACTTTGACGTTTTTAAATTAACGATTTTAAATAATGTACTAACAGTTCCCCGCAGTTATACCCACGTAGTTCCCGTTCCCGTGGGAACACAGTAATAAAAATGTAATTTGAAACACTTATAAATAATGTGACTTTATATTGGTGAATGAATTTTCCAAACCGGCTCGGTAAATTCAGAGATACAACCTCACAAACTCACAAGTTTACTTTACATCTTTATTACATTGCTGACTAGCGGCACGCCGCGGTTTCACCCGCGTAGTTCCCGTTCCCGTAGGAATATGGGAATAAAATTAAAACTTAAAACCTTCCCACTGAATCACTCTATCTATTAAAACAAACCGCATCAAAATCCGTTTCGTAGTTTTAAAGATATAAGCATACATAAGGACATAGGGACAGACAGAGAAAGCGACTTTGTTTTATACTATGTAGTAATTATTCCATTCAACCCACCTGATTCTGTCTAAATATCTTCCAGACTAAGTGTACAAAATATGACATCTCTGAAAGTATCTTTTTCAGACAAAATAAAAATAACGAGTTATTTTGTTAAAGGTTTGTGGAGCAGCGAGGGAGGCGGGAGGCGGGAGGCGGGAGGCGGGTCACCGCCGTCGGTGTAATTACAGGTAGGACTTCATTTTAATTATGTTTTAACGTTCTGTAACCCGCCGTGTCATTGCTTATCCTGTAAAAATATTGGGAAGAAGACTGACTGATAATTCGTAAAACATTATAGCTACTGTATTTTTAAACAATAACATAATCTTTTTTAAACATTCGCGACCGGAATTCATCGTTGCACAATTTACATTAATCGCGTAAAACTTAATTATTAAGAGTCTTCTCGTGACCACGATCGGTGTAACCCGGTCGAAACGTCGAGGTAAATAATAACACAAATATTCACCCCGCACGGGAATCGAACCCGCAATAACATAATCATCAACTTTCTGATTTTAACAGCGTTGAAATATCGAAAACTCGAAATAAAATCATACATGTTAAACATCTCATAAATATAATCGTATTTTTTTTTCTAAGTACAATGTGTATTCACAGTTTCATCAAAGAATTTCACGCGAAACCTCAGCTAAGCGCTAGTAAATACATATTATAATAATTTAATAACCCAAACAGGTATGTATTACAAATACTTGGTTACAACAACACCCTCTACCGAAACATATTCGCGTCAATATCATTCCTATATGCGTAGAA
Source organism: Timandra comae (assembly GCA_958496195.1). NCBI lineage: Eukaryota > Metazoa > Arthropoda > Insecta > Lepidoptera > Geometridae > Timandra > Timandra comae. The sequence goes on along the minus strand of OY292372.1, from coordinate 315,317 downwards.
CTAGTGGGAAATGTAGACGGAACGTTCTTGAGTGTTGCCGTGCGTCGAAGAATACGTCACTGCTGATTGTCGTACTAACATCATCGATCAGCTATCGAATATAGGTTTTACGGTCAGTTAGAGCCCAAAAATTCGCAGCGAGCTCAATGGACCAGATCGCGGAAAACTACTCACTTGACAGCAAAAATGCAAAGCCTGGGGATCTGGGTTCGATTTTTGAATCGATGAAACATGATGTTGATGATGATGTTTGGTTTTCCAAACATCATGTAGCTGAAACTCGACTTTGAGATCATCGTGATGATTACGTCTATTCCTCTTCACTACATAGTATAAAAAAGTCGCTTTCTCTGTCCCTATGTATGCTTAGATCTTTAAAACTACGCAACGAATTTTGATACGGTTTGTTTTAATAGATAGAATGATTCAGTGGAAAGGTTTTTAGCATAATTCTATCCCCATATTCCCACGGGAACGGGAACTACGCGGGTCAAACCGTATTTTAGTATAAATATCATCAGTGGTTAAGAAACTTTTGTTCGAACCTTTATTGAGGATAAGCTTCGTCATGTAAAGGGAAATAATAATGTTACTGTCTATATTTTGGCATCCCTTTGACCAGAAATATCAAGTAAAATAATAATTACAAGTCCGCTTTTTTCAGATATCTAACATACGAGTACATTCTCCAATTACATGAGAACCTTCATGTATTATGTTATTCTTAATAATGAGAACCATAATTCAAATACGTATAATGTATTTCTGCATAATTATGTATCGTGTACTACATTTTTCTTCTGAATATTTATATTTTAGTTGGCATTATTTTCGTGTTAAACTATTCTGAATTTCAAAGCTGTATTAATAAGCTGTATTTGTCTTAATCTTATATGAATTTTAGTACGTCACAAGTTATTACTAGCCGGGTTCCTAGTTCTATGGACTAGCACTTCCAGCCCCCCTAGCATGACTGTGCGTGAAAAAATATATCGAAACCTCGAAATAATATCGATTTTGCGAGCATATCCAAATGAATTATAGCTTGCTACGATCTAAGTTTCATTATAAATTGTCTAAGGCTACGATATGATAAAATTAAATATGGCGGCTATATTTATTATATTTTGACAGTTGGATGTCGATAAATCGCTATATCTATCGCGTTTTCGAAGTCATGCTAGCCCGGCTGTAGTATTTATTAATAAGTTTTAAACAAGATATAAACAATAAGCATTTTCTGGTCAGTCATCATCATCATCAGCTCATATAATGTTCCCACAGAGAGGCACGAGCCTACCCTGAATTAGGGTGATTAGGCCTTAGTTCAACCACGCCGGCCAAGTGCGGGTGGGTCGACTTCACACACAACCTTAGAATTTCTTCCCAGGTGTGTGCAGGTTTCCTCACGATGTTTTCCTTCACCGTAAGAGCGTCGAAATTAACGTACTTATGAATTCGTAAATTGAAAATACATTGGTACGTGGTGGGACTGGCAAGGTTCGAACCAGACACCTTCCGATCGGAAGTCAACGGCCTTAACCCCTGCGCCACCGACGCTCTCAGATCAGTATTGGTATGAAATTAATTTTGATGTTATTTTACGACTTCACTTAAATGAATAGTTTTCAATTAGAGCACGCTAATTTAAAGCATTTGTGAACGCTGCGACTACCTTATGACTTTAATATGGCTCCGTCTGTCCATTTCCCCTGTCCTGCCCGAACACCGTTCCGCCCCGATTTGCTTTAAACACCACTTAAGGTCGGAAAATTGCGCTTTCGCCCTTTTATTTTATTTATAACACAAATTCTTTTAACATTTATTACCTTTGTACGACATTGAACCTTATTGCGTTGTAATAAAGTGCTTATAACGGGACTGAGTTATGGAAATGCCTTCGCAGCATACAATAAAATGGTTAGAGGTCGCTCTTTGTACATTAAACCGGTTTTTATGTCAAAACAGGAATTTTGTAAGTTATTGTTTGATTTGAGAGTTTGCGAACGATTCATTTTGGTACAATAAAGTCAGTTATTCTGGCGTTATAATTTACTCTTTGTTTTTTCGTGAACTGGACCCTGATTCTCTAAACTATTAAGCTGTGATAATGCTACTCAAATGTGTTTTAATATCAACATTATGGCCGTTTTTTTGGCATTTGTTGTCATTTTGGTATTCTCTTAGTGACAACTATTCCGCTGACTCAATAGCTCCATATAACTTAGATGGTTGTCATGGAAACAGTATTCTGACGTTTATTTGTCAAAATTTTTATATGCAACAAAGACCACTGAGACACCATAGCCATATGAATAAATGTTAGCAGAATACCAAATTTCTGACACTCTCGTTATGGTGCCACAATATCACCATATTGTCTGATCAATAATGTCAAATTGCAGACTTAGGCCCCTGATGTTTTATTTCGAATGTAGAATCCGCTTTGGTGGAGTCTCGGCCTTATACTACAAGACTACTCCAATTTACTTTTAATAGAATTTCCGTGAAAAAACAAAATTTCTCCGTAGTTTTTGTGTTGTCTTTCGAAGGGCAAAAGGTTTTTTTGTGTAACATGTGATCAGAGTAATTTCGTTGATTGGTACGTTTAGCTTAATGAGGATATGTTATTAGGAGGTCTTTTCGATGTTGTAAGTATGTAGGTAGCTTTTGTTGTGAGATGAAAATTGAGTTGGTTGTATGTTAGGGAAGGTTCATATCTGACTAACGTGACCATACGTCCCGCTTTGGGCGGGACAGTCCCGCTTTCAGGCAGTCTGTCCCGGTGTCCCCCGCGAGGCTGAAATTGTCCCGCTTTTGCAAACACACGAAACAACAATTTAAAATGTATTTTTCTCGCTCGAAATGATATTTTAAAACAAATTTGTTCAGCCGATAAATATAAAAATACAAACTAGAATTCACGTCACTACTTATTTGCTTTGATTATTATTAGTTATTCTATGTTCTATTAAAAAAACTAGTACAACACTAATACCTAACTTTTTTTATTACTTAATTCCGCAGATGTCCCGCTCTGACAAAAAAAATAAATGGTCACGTTATATCTGACGGAACATGCGTCGCGTATTATCGGTCGCGTAACGCCAGAACAGACAAATGTATAGAAAAACAGTTGACCGTTCACACTCAACGCACTAACGTATAATCAGTTGAGTGTCAACGCTCAAGTGTTTTTCTATACATTTGTCTGTTCTGGCGTTACGCGATAGGAACCTTCCCTTAGTGTATTTTTAACTGACGTCAAAAAATAAAGGAGTTCTCAAGTTTATTTTTTGTAAACATGTTCAAGATGTTTGTGTAAATGGAAAAAGATTGGCACAAAGATTGAAATTCAAATTCAAATTCAAATTCAATTTATTAATATTTTCTAATTTAGTTACAATTTATTTGATGTGGTTATTGAGACATTACCACCCGTGGTAGTTACTAATGAACTGTGTTACGGCGAAGTAAGGCCTCTCAAACCACGTACACATAGAATATAACTAAGATAAGAAATTAAATATATACCTTATAAACTAACATATATAATTTTATATACTTAAAGCTACAAGTTTAGGGAGTTCTTATCGGTCTCGCCTCCCTAAAGCGCCGGAACGCCACTCCTGCAGGCCAAAAATCGGGAGTCAGGAACATGTCCTTGTACTTCGCAGGCACCTGTAGCACGTAGGACTTAAAGGTGGTGTCCCTCGTCGACTCGAGGCGCCGCAGGTTGAGCCGGATGGTGTCCTTCGTCCAGAAACAGGCTCTCTCCTTAACATATCGCAGGACCTCCTCGCCTGTAGTATTGGGGTCAAATCTCGATATGTAGAGAGAGACGGTCGGCTCCACAACTCTTAGAGTTGTTTCTGCAGCGGAAGCGGTGGCGGTACCCCTTAGGTTACGAGTCAACCTCGGTCGGCGTCGTTTCTCCACAAGTGTGAAACCATCCCCGTCGACTTTCTTTGTTAACTGTGTACTACAAGGTGCTTGCTGTTGAAGAGTTTGGGGACAGGACACCTGCGCATAACTCTTCTTCTTACATACTCGTGGAGCAGGCACAGATGACGTAGTAGGCGCCGCGGGAGCCGAGGTAATCGGGGCCGGGCGCACTTTGACCTGTGCGTCGGTTTTCGCGCTACTAGCATTATTGCTGACGGGTGATGTTTCACAGTTCTTACCGCGTCGCACACATACGTAAGGTGCTGACTGCGGCATTTCCGACGTTGTTGCATTTTGTTTGCGCAATGTGGCGAGCTCCGTACTTAACTCCAAAACAATGCGCTCCGAATCCTTCAGCTTGGCCCGGATGTAGGTGACCTCGGCCTTCAGCAGCAACACGTCCTGCAGCAAGGCTTTAACGTCGACTTGATCCGTGACGTCCGCGGAGGGAGAGGAAATGAGAAAACTTTTACTAGGAAACCTCGGAAAAACGAAAACTAGGACATTCACGGGTAATCAGTAGCATAAAACTGTACCTACATCTTCTAATATATAAAATTCTCGTGTCACAGTTTTCGTTGCCATACTTCTCCGAAACGGCTTGACCGATTCTCATGAAATTTTGTGAGCATATTCAGTAGGTCTGAGAATCGGCCAACATCTATTTTTCATCTCGGAATTCCTACGGAAACGGGAGCGGGAACTACGCGTGTGAACCCGCAGGGCACAGCTAGTATATATATAATATTATATTTTGTTTTTTATCAGTCTACTGTACCAAAGTCTTCATTGCTCTTGGTTTAATTAAATTAGAAAAAAATTATACCTAACTAGCAGCCCCCCGCGGTTTCACGCGTAGTTCCCGTTCCCGTGGGAATTTCGGGATAAAAAGTATCCTATGTTCTTTCCCGGATCATAAGCTACCCCTGTACCAAATTTCAAGTCAATCAATTCAATAGTTTAGCCGTGAAAAGGTAACAGACAGACAGAGTTACTTTCGCATTTATAATATTTTAGTTAGAATTACTTACAAATAATTTATCGTAAAAGTAAGCACGCTATCACTCATAATAAAACCTCAAATATCAAAGAAACCGGACACCTTCGACAGCAAAATACAATAAAGAAATCCCACCATTGATCCATCAACAATAAAACGTCGCTAATTTAATAAAATCGACACTAAAACTCAAAGATATTTCTTTGCGAACACCTTTACGGTCAAAATCAAATTCAGGAGCTTTTTAAAAGTAGGCGTCAGCTTTTAAAAGTCACTTTATATTTAAAGCTTCCGAAGAGCTCTTTGAATTCCAAGCTGATTTCCATTCAATGATAAACCAGTCGATTCCAGAGCCGCGAGTATTTTAAAAAGTGGTGAACCACTAAATAGGTTTACGTAAACGAATTTGTGGAAGGACGGGGTTGCCAGATTAGGGCGCTGGATTAACTGATTGCTTATTGGTATTGTTTTTAATAGTTTTTAATTGGAATGGTTGTTATTAATTAATTACCAGTATATTTTTAATCTATTTTCATCACACTGCAACGGTAATTTAATTAATATTATTTTTTATTGTTTAATATTTTTAATTTAATTGAAATAAATTAACAGTCATCTATATATCTATATTTTTATGCTATTGTTAAAAAAATGTCCTTTTGAAAATAATAATGTAACAATTTGGCATAAAAGTTTTGAAACCAAATTAAAAACACTAAGATTCTATAAATTAAAGGATAGTTAATCATTTACCCTAAGATTAGGGTAAGCTACCGTCACCTAGCAACATTACACAAGAGTGTCGTAATAAAATCCAACTGGCTGACATCGAAGGAAATGGCACCGAATCGAATTGCCCGCAGTAACATCACAAGGAAATTAGGTTGAAGAAACATCGGGAAAACTCTTAATTTGCCGTTTTTAAAAATTGGCAACACTTAGATTGAACTGTTGTAGGAAAATCTCGGGGAAATTGCGCGTTTAGTTTGTTTGTTTACCGTTTTCTGTGCGGACTTGGTTTATTTACAAATAGTTTTAAATGACTTAACAAAGCTTATTAGGAATTTGTATAACTCCTTACTTAATATAATAAATGCGAAAGTAACTCTGTCTGTTACCTTTTCACGGCCAAACTACTGAACCGATTGACTTGAAATTTGGCACAGGGGTAGCTTATGGTCCGAGGAAGGACAGGCTATGTTTTATCCCAAACTTCCCACGGGTTCGGGAACTATGCGGGTAAAACCACAAGACCGAGCTAGTTGATGAATAATCGATTCTTATACGTCAACAGTGCATAAGTGGAGATCGAACTCATGACCTCTAGATTGCCAGACAGACGTCTATTTCTACTTTAAACTTGGACGAAAGTGTACCTGTGCTTGTGTAAATAAATGTTTATGAAGTAAATGAAAACTTTTCACGGCTCATACTGCACGATTCATAGAAAATTCTAGACCAATAAATCAATTTGTAAACTTACAAATTTTCAATAACAGATTATTTAACTTTTAAACTGAAGCCCTATTATTAGCGTTGCATTTTTAGTCTGGTTTATCACTTAACCAGGTTTTACAACCTGTTAATCTGAATGAGTTGGAACGAAAGCACATAATATATGGTTCATTGAATGAACAAAACCATAGACTAATTTATGTTTTTTGATTACTTTAGTTCTGGGACGTTAATTTCTAAAACCATATCTAACTCGGGTAACGTCATCCATGCACAGCCAAGCCGCTGACTTTTAAATAAATCACTTCTTAATTTTCTCTTAAATTGGAACATACAAGCGCCATAGAAACACCGTCGAGGAGACCTCATTCCGTGATCCTAGGCGTTTTCCTTCACCGTAAGAGCTTTGAAACTGGTTTTGTAAAAAATAAGTCTTTAAAACATTTACTCTAAAACCTACCTAATGTTGTTGATGTTCCTAATATAAATAAATACATAAACCTACTTTGAAACTTTACCTAAGTGCTGTAGCTTTGTATATTTCATGAGAATCGGAATAAAACATAGTGTAAACACCTCTTCTTTACATTATACTCACTTCTCTTGAAAGTGTAAATGCTTAAAATCCAGGGATTTTCTTTATAGCTCGGAGGAAGGTGGTTGTTTAAACTAAAACCAGGTTTGTCATATAAAATTACTAGCGGCGCCCCGCGGTTTCACCCACGTAGTTCCCGTAGGAATATGGGGCTAAAAACCTTCCCATTGAATCACTGTATCTATTAAAACAAACCGCATCAAGTTAGTAGTTTTAAAGATCTAAGCATACGTTACATAGGGACAGAGAAAGCGACTTTGTTTTATACTATGTAGTGATACTAGCTAAACACCTCGGTTTCTGTCGTATTGTTATATAACCTACTAGCTGTTTCCTGTAGTTTTACCCGCATACATCCTGTTTTTTCTTGTCCTGGGGGGTTAGAAGTAAGTATATTATTGTTTTCTGTACACCTTGGCGATGTGTGAATTTAGTTAAGATAGCTAGACTTTCCCAATAAACGCGAAATCTAATCAAAAAATACTTTCTTGAATCGGGTCTGTAGTTCCTGAGATGAAACAAACAGACTCTGCCTATTTATAATATTATTACGTATAGATTAGCTTACATCATTAGGTAAGTGTAAGCACACATTGTTCCTTATGAGTTAATGAAATAAAGAACAACACACAATACAATTTCACTAAATATAATTACTATAAGTACATTGATATCTTAGTGCTAATTGAACATAATTTGGTCGACAATGAATAGTAGTTATGGCACGTGACTTTACTCGTAGTACTAACTAATAGTGGATATCGTGTGGTAACGTACATAATATACTTACATAATAAACATACAATATAGGTTTTAAAACTAAATATTAATCTAAATGTTTAGGCGCAGTTTTCGAAGAAGTATATTCGACTACATTTGCTTAAATTGAATGATACAAGTAACTCCATCTAGCGTTCGAAATGTGAAACTTTATAGTAATTTGATGGAATGCAACAATTGAAAATGGAAACAAAAATGACTTAAGCGCCATCTAGTGGTCTTTTAATAAAACTTCACAAATAAAATATAAGTTGGAATGTTTCACAAAATTCGTTTGTCTTATCAATAATTACAATATGTCTTTTTGTTGTAAAAATCACCCACCAAAAACATTCTGTAAAAAACTAGCCAAGTCTCGATGGAGCTGCTTGTTTATCTCTAAAAAGTAATGAAATCTAGACAAAGTCGTGCCAAGACTTCCAAGAGTTCCTTACTGCGATTTCTTTATTATTATAGTTAATGTTGTGTGACTTGGCCGTTCAAGGGTACACATGTTCACAAGGGTACAAAACTAGGCGCTCTTAAATTGAATTGAATTGAAATTGAATTGAATTGAATCTGTCGCCAGAACCGCTATCCATTGACGATAGAAAATTGCCACTTAAATAACGTTGATTCAATATCCAGTCCATTGTAGGCTTGATAAAGCTGCGTATTTCACTAATGTTATAACATTACGTGTAAAAAATTTACTTGTACCCACTACTAACGTTTTAAACAATGTTCAACGGCCAAGTCACACAACATTAACTATAATAATAAAGAAATCGCAGTAAGGAACTCTTGGAAGTCTTGGCACGACTTTGTCTAGATTTCATTACTTTTTAGAGATAAACAAGCAGCTCCATCGAGACTTGGCTAGTTTTTTACAGAATGTTTTTGGTGGGATTTCATTTATTTTTGTTGAAACGTGTTTATATTGATTTATTTTATTAGATTTTCTTATTTGACACGTTTTTTCTTTTTAGGAGTAGTATTTTATTATTAAGCGCCCCGCGGTTTCATCCGCGTAGTTCCCGTTCGCGTTTCGGTGGGAATTTCGGGATAAAAAGTATCCTATGTTATTCTCCTGGCTCTAAGCTACCTCCCCACCAATTGTCAGCCAAATCAGTACAGCTTTTCTAGATTTATAATTCCCGTTCCCATTCCCGTGGGAATTTCGGGATTAAAAGTTCTATGTGCTTCTCCTGGTTCTAAGCTACCTCCCCACCAATTTTCAGCAAAATCAATACAGCCGTTCTTGAGTTATAAATTCCTGTTCCTAATCCCGTGGGAATTTCGGGATTAAAAGTATTCTATGTTCTTCTCCTGGTTTTAAGCTACCTCCCTACCAATTTTCAGCCAAATCAGTTCAGCCATTCTTGAGTTATAAATTCCCGTTCCCATTCCCGTGGGAATTTCGGGATTCAAAGTATTCTATGTTGTTCTCCTGGTTCTAAGCTACCTTCCCACCAATTTTCAGACAAATCAATACAGCCGTTCTTGATTTTTAAATTCCCGTTCCCAATCCCGTGGGAATTTCGGGATTAAAGGTATCTTATGTTCTTTTCCTAGTTCTAAGCTACCTCCCAACCAATTTTCAGCCAAATCAGTTCAGCCGTTCTTGAGTTACAATTCCCGTTCCCGATCCCGTATAACTCCCGTTCCCGTTCGATTATCCTAGTTTTTATAGTTTTCCCTTTATGTGGCCATTAAACCCTAACTCTGTACCAAATTTCAGCTCTCTAAGTTTATGGGAAGTACTAGTTCTATTTTGATGATCATGAGTGAGTGAGTGAGTGAGTGAGTGAGTGAGTGAGTGTCTGTCATAAATACGAAACTTTGCTTTCGCATAACTTCGGAACTAAATGACCTACAGACTTGAAATTTTATTTTAAGTATGTGATTGTATAGCTTACTGGATGACGAAAATTTCAGTGTTCTGGGCTTATCCAGAGGTTCTTAAATAGGGGCCTGAAAATGCGGCGAAAGGGTTCCTGTAAAGGATGGTACGGCAGTGTTTGCTTCGCGCTCGACTTGGCGGGGGGCACTGCCGTGCCCCCAGATTAAAATGTATGATGCATACATTAACAAGTATAGTAATTCCTTACAAAAAATACGTACTCGTATAAGAATATTTTTAAAGTTTCATTTTAATTTTGTTTTAGGCTGCCATAATGCATGAAACTATTTTAAATGGATTTTTGTGGCAATTGTATCTATTTATGTAATAAGGTAAACACCCCACTTAGTGGGTCTTTTCGTCCACTTAGATGGGATTAATCGGATAGTATATTCCTCTCAGTAATATAATATTTAAAGGTACAATTCCAAGATGGGCCGCAGACCGCAAACTGCAACCGCAAACTGCAAGCGACAATACTTGACCCGACAACAGCAATGAAATTGATTCCGAGCGCGTCGCGACTGCAGGCAGCAGTGTTGCCGCGCTCGGAATCAATTTCATAGACGCTGACAGAAATAAGTTTTGTCGTTTGCAGTTTGCGGTCTGCAGCCCGTCTTGGTATTGTACCTTAAATCTGTTCTTAAATTTAAGTTATAGTATAACAAACAAACAAGAAACCCAATTGAACCCAATTTTGAAGACACTTAAAAACTTGCCAAAAATCCATTTAAAATAGCTATACTTCCAAATTCTAAATCAATTTTCTATCAGTTACTTGACAAACTGGAATAATACATGTTGTTTTTAAGTGGCCATAGACGAGTCAGTTTAACTGATCAGTTGAACTGGCGTCCATCCAAAAATGATTGTCAATCACTGGAGCGATTCCTGATTCCAGTGGGGAAATCTAGTTGGGCTAAAAGTTTTGGAGTGACGCCACAGTTTTATGTCTGCACTGATCAGTTTAACTGTCAATGTCCACCTTTACTTCCTTAAACTTATATTAGAAATAGTCGTTTTTCCAATTGTAATTCTCTAACGTTTTCATAATAAGCATCTTCGTTTTTAACCCCCGACGCAAAAAGAGGGGTGTTATAAGTTTGACGTGTCTGTGTGTGTGTGTATCTGTCTGTCTGTGGCATCATAGCTCTCGAACGGATGAACCGATTTTAATTTAGTTTTTTTGTATTAAAGGGAACTTACGTGCGAGTGTTCTTAGACATGTTTGATGAAAATCGGTTGACCCGTTTAAAAGTTATGGGTGTTTGAAAGTAATTACGTTGGGGGTTTTTTTAATTTTTAATTTAATTGTTCCAATTGTAATTCTCTAACGTTTTCATATCAAGCATCTTCGTTTTTTATCATAGTTTTTTTTAGTAAATTATTCAAATTAGGCACATTCTTTCAAAGGCGCCAACTCGACTATCATAGGTAGCGGCGGGGCAGTCGGAGTCACCAATAACGGGCTGCCGATTTGGGCCGATTTGCCAGCACTGAGGTCCGTCATAGAGCCCTTGCCGATTGTAGATTTGGAGCCAATTCTGAAGTATCCTCTTTTAGCTAGAGCTGCCAGGAGAATCACCATTGTTAGGACGAATGATAGGATCTGGAATGATGAGAAAATTATAGGTTAGAGATTATTTAAGAATATTATGAACTACCAGCGCTCCGTGTGAATACGTAGCTCGTAGTATCATACGATCTCGGCACAATTCACCATCGTGTGTTAAAAAATTAAGTAACAGCGCCATCTATTGGTACGATTTGCAACTATAAAAGGTTTAGAATAAAACAACGATTACTTATACACAATCCCATGGGAATTTCGAGATAAAAAGTATCCTATGTGTTATTCCTAGTTGTAAGGAACATCTGTATCAAATTTAATCTAAATTGATACAGTAGTTTTTGCGTGAAAGAGTAACAAACATCCAAACTTACAAACTTTCGTATTTATAATATTAGTAGTTTTAAAAATGTTGTAGGTATTATGTATGGGAACGGTTTTAAAATTCCTCTACAGAGCAACTTGTATCTAAATCAGAGTTCAAAGGTCATATTTACAATAACAATCATTAATAATCATTCCCTCCATCATCTCATTATAGTAACTGACCCCTAACTAAGCTCGAAGCTTGTATCTAGGGTATCAGAAACTACGCCACACTCATTCACACACACCCAGACCGAGACAAACATTGGTGGTTCACACAAATATTCACCCCGCACGATAATCGAACCCGCAACCTTACGGATGGCAGTCCGGCATGGTGACCACTCTGCCATCGAGGTCGTCGTTTATTTGTTTGATTCTTTCTTCTTTGGATACACACCACGCTTGGATATTGTGTTGGATACCAAATTTGGAAAAAAAATCCTTCTCTCGACAGAAATCCAACCTCCTAGAAGGTTTTTGCCGATGGAGTTTCGCTTAGGTTCGATAGATAAGCAAATTATTGAGACAGTAGTTCCTGTATATGCAAATAACTGTCGCACATCGCAATTCTCGATAACATTTTATAAATAAAAGTTATCATAAAACAAATAAAGAACAATGATAGATAACAGAGCGTGTCTCGAGCGATAGGTATTTAATGGTAATTATGAAATAATATCTAGTCATCTGATATTTATTACAATAACTAGCGGCGCCCCACGGTTTCACCCGCGTAGTTCCCGTTCCCGTAGGAATATGGGGATAAAATTATACTAAAAACCTTTCTACTGAATCTATCTATCTATTGAAACAAACCGCATTAAAATCCGTTGCGCAGTTTTAAAGATCTAAGCATACATAGAGACAGAGAAAGCGACTTTGTTTTATACTATGTAGTGATTATATAGTTGATTCTATAAAAGAAATCTTCATATTATAAAACAAAGTCGTTGTCGCTGTCTGTCTGTTCTTATCTTAAAAAGTACGCAACGGCTTTTGACGCAGTTTTTTAAATAGATACAGTGGTTCAAGAGGATGGTTTCTGATGTAATTTTTACGACGCAAAAAGAGGGGTGTTATAAGTTTGACGTGTCTGCGTGTGTGTGTGTATCTGTGTCTGTGGCATCATAGCTCTCGAACGGATGAACCGACTTCAATTTAGTTTTTTTTTGTATTATATCCTCTCGTCCTTACGGTAGCGGAATTAATATGAAAAATTCGAAAGTAACTCTGTCTGTCTGTCGCGCTTGTCATACCTACTTAACCGATTGAATAAATTGAAATAACCGATCTTGGGAAAAAATAAAGGATAAGTATAGTTTATCCGAAATTTCCCATGGGAAAGGTGTCTGCGCGGGTAAAACGGTAAAACAGCGAGGTCTCTGGGTGTCTAGTCGAATAAAACGCCTAATTTGATGAAGTAATAAAGCCCATCACTACATTGTATAAAACAAAGTCGCTTTCTCTGTCCCTATGTATGCTTACATCTTTAAAACTACGCAACGGATTTTGATGCGATTTATTTCAATAGATAGAGCGATTCGGTGGAAAGGTTTTTAGCATAATTTTATCCCCATATTCCTACGAGAACGGGAACTACGCGGGTGAAACCGCGGACCGTCGCTAGTAGTATTATAAGTAGATCTGTGAATAAATTGGCTTGTTTACTCGTCTATACTTACTAATATTATAAAGAGGAAAGATTTGTTTGTTTGTAATGAATAGGCTCCGAAACTACTGGACCGATTTCAAAAATTCTTTCACTAATAGAAAGCTAATTTATCAGTGCGTGACATAGGCTATATTTTATCCTCGTAATCCCACGGGAACGGGAACTACGCGGGTGAAACCGCAGGGAGCTACTAGTATACTATATTTTAGGTATTTGACAATACATAATACTTTATCATCTTTATACTCGTATACGAACTGACCTCTAACTAGGTTAATTACCTGTATCTAGAGTATCAGAAATTGCGCACAAATTTATAAACACACAAAAAATATATAATAAACATTTATATTATGTATTACACATGACTGACTGTTTGTAAAATATTTTTTTGTCAGTTTTTCGTCTCACGCAAACCCAGATTTCGTGGGAAATTTTAAATGATAAGATTGTTGGCAATTTGGCACAGTATTAACATTATTGACGACCTCGATGGCAGAGTGGTCATCATGCCGGACTGCGATCAGTAAGGCTGCGGGTTCGATTCCCGTGCAGGGTGAATATTTGAACCACAAATGTTTATCTCGGTCTGGGTGTGTGTGAATGAGTGTGTGCGTAGTTTCTGATACCCTAGATACAAGTTTCGAACTTAGTTATGGGTCAGTTACTAATGAGATGATGTAGTGAATGATTATGTTATGTTATTTCTCCTCTAATTGGGTCGTCAAAATGAAAGTTTTTTAATAATATGTAGTACAGAAATAATACCTCATATAAACGTACGTAAGTTTACTTCTAATTCGCAAAAACAAGGATAACATCCTTCCCAAAAGAATGCGAAGCAGGTTCACAAATGAAATAGCGGCCCCAAATAGTCGCACAAAATGTTAAGTCACCCTAAATCACAACACTTTTTCAATAAACAAAGAATTTAATTCAGGCGTCCACTTTTGTCTTCGAATTTTCTAGAAACAATGCATGACGTCAACTTGTGGACGAAGTCGGGGTAAACAAGGGGTGTCTAAGGTTTTTGTATTTGAATAAGTTGAAGTTATTAATTGAATTTGCAGTAATGAAAGAAAACAATGAGTCTTTGTTTGGTTTTGCGGTTTTAGATTTGTTTTAGGTATAGCGAAGTAGGCTGTTTTTAGATCAAATAAAATCAAAAATCATTTATTTAATTGAGGCCTCAATGAGGCCCTTATGAAGGTCACTGAATCTACCACCGATTCGGAATTACATCAGCCGAGAAGAATCGGCAAGAAACTCGGGCTGGTATTTTTTTTTAAATAAAATGAAATACAAATGTCACTTATAACTAATGTCAACAATAAAAAACATGTCAAAAAGTATATAAAAAAAATATATAAATATAGAAGTAAAATAATTACATAGGTCAAAAACTAAAAATAGCATACTGAGGTTGCGTGTGCAGAAATTTATCCTATGTGTTATTCCAATTTATAAGGAACATTTGTACCAAATTACATCGAAATCGGTTCAGTAGTTTTTGCGTGGAAGTGTAACAACAAACATCCATCCATCCATACATTTTTTGCGTTAATAATATAAGTAGAATATTAAGAAATTACTAAATTATTTTGTACTAGCAGCGCCCCGCAGTTTCACCCGCGTAGTTCCCGTTCCCGTAGGAATATGGGGATAAAACTGCTAAAAATGCAAAAACCTTCCCACTGAATCACTCTATCTATTAAAATAAACCGCATCACAATCCGTTGCGTAGTTTCAACGATCTAAGCATACATAGGTACAGAGGAAGCGACTTTGTTTTATACTATGTAGTTATTATGTTTGACGACCCAAACCAGAGAGAGAGGTCACACATTCCGGACTACCAAACAAAGGGATGTGTGTTTGATTTCCGTGCGAGGTACATATTTGTGTGATATCCCGTGAATATCTCGGTCTTGGTGTGTGAGTGAGTATAATATAGTATGTGTAGTTTCTGCTATCTTTAATATAATCTTACCATCCTACTAATATCTTAAAGCCGATTGTTTGTGAGTGTGGATGTTTAGATGTTTGTTCCTCTTTCACGCAAAAACTACTGAATGGATTTTAATGAAAGTTTGTACAGATGTTTCTCATACCTAGGAACAGCATATAGAATACTTTTTACACGCTTTTTATTAGCTTCACCTGTATGTTTGTATGTTTGTTTGTAACCGACTTCTTTGGGCGCGATTTTGACCCACTTTAAACGGCCAGATTTCGTTCAAACTTTGTAGATTTATTGAGGACCGATGACAATACACTAATTTGATTTAAAATTAAAAAAACAAGCTATTATAAATAATCCAAACTAAAAAGTAGAAAATAAATAATAGTTAAAAAAAACTAAAAAACACGCTTTTTATAGAAAACCGAACTAAAAAATAGAAAATAAGTTTTAATAAATTTAAATTAAGAATAGTGTTAAAAATTTCGATAAATATAAATTAATAATAGTGTGAATAAAAAAAAAAAAAATATTTTAAAAAAAGCGTGGGGTGCTTTTTAAGATATTAACAAAATGATAATCACTCTACTCATATCTGTCAATAAAATATTTATAACTAACACCATGCACCCCACGCTTTTTTTAAATAAAATATTTTTTTTTTATTCACACTATTATTAATTTATATTTATCGAAATTTTTAACACTATTCTTAATTTAAATTTATTAAAACTTATTTTCTATTTTTTAGTCCGGTTTTCTATAAAAAGCGTGTTTTTTAGTTTTTTTAAACTATTATTTATTATCCCAAAATCCCCAGGGGGTTAAAACCGCGGGCACAGTTAGTAACATAATAATTATAAGGTACAGAGGTAGGTATAAATTAATAAAATTGCCCCAAATTTAATTTAAATCGGCTCTGTGTCTTTTTCGTGAAAGATTACCGAACTATCTATCCATCCTCATAAACTTTCGAATATTTAATACTAGCTTTGCCCCGCGGTTTCACCCGCGTAGTTCCTGAACCCGTGGGAATTTCGGGATAAAACGTAGCCTATGTCCTTTCCCGGACCATAAGCTACCCATGTACCAAATTTCAAGCTAATCGGTTCAGTAGTTTAGCCGTGAAAAGGTAACAGACAGACAGAGTTACTTTCGCATTTATAATATTAGTTAGCATGATTTAAATCACATATTATTAATAACATTTAATAGCGATAACCTCGCGAATCGTGGCGAGGTTTGTTTGGATAGTGTCAAATAACAATTTACATTTTTATAACTGCTTGCTCGGTATAATCGTGCGTAAATAAGTACTTATCTATACTTCACTATAATAGGTACCTATATAGTATAAAACAAAGTCGCTTTCTCTGTCCCTATGTCCCTATGTATGCTTAGATCTTTAAAATTACGCAACGGATTTTGATGCGGTTTGTTTTAACAGATAGAGTGATTCAGTGGGAAGGTTTTTAGTATAATTTTATCCTCATATTCCTACGGGAACGGGAACTACGCGGGTGAAACCGCGGGGCGCCGCTAGTATATTATAGAGCAGAATAGTTCTTATAATATGACGCTCTAATCATAAAAAACCGGCCAAGTGCGAGTCGGACTCGCGCACCGAGGGTTCCGTACAAACCTGCAAGGTTTACAAAGTTCGTTCATTACGACAATCGAGTCATAACTATGGTATTTTTATTGCAAAATGAATTTCAACTTGATAGCTCTACGCGTTCATGAGGAAAAAAGCAATAAGTTTATATTTATTAAAAAATATATATTATGTGATGTAACTAAAAATTTATGGTTTTCGTAATTTTTCCTTTATCTATGCTATAAGACGTTGCTTCGTCCCAATTTCAAGATTCTGAGTTCACGGGAAGCACCCTGTAGGTTTTGATTCCCTTGCAAGTGTCGAAAATTCGCGGCATAAACGGCTGTATCTTTTGATTGCGTTGGCTTAGAAGTTTGATTTTTTCACAGCTTCAAGGGACAGTAGACCTGAGTAATTGATATAAATTTCAGCTTCATACCTCCACGCGTTCCTGAGAAAAAGGGTCTTGACAGACGGACGGACAGACGGACAACAAAGTGATCCTATAAGGGTTCCGTTTTTTCCTTTTGAGGTACGGAACCCTAAAAACTACTGGTTTGAATTGATATAGGCATTCTTTTGGTATTGGATAGGCGATATATATTTATCGAGTATGGCTATAGGATTAAAACCTTTTAAAATAAACATACTTCTTCCCACACACACAAATGTTGGTTTTGAAACGGGAATCGAACGCGTAAACTTTTTTTTTATTGGGGAAACAAACAGTTATTACTAGATCTTAATAATTAAGTACAAACATTATACATAAACAAGCGAAGTTTTCACTATTAAAAGAAGAACTTTGCAAGCAGGCTCTACCAACTACACCTTGTTACAACATCACATCTTCAAATATTTTTTAGGAAAATAATTACCATGAGTACACACCAAACGAACTATTACACTAGTTGTATAAAGTGGAAGAGTCTGTTAAGTTCGTCAAAGAAAATACCACGTTGTTACGCGTTCAATTAGTCCGGATTTTCTCATCTTTGTTAATAACTACCTAGTTACTTTTTCCCACTCATTATGAAGCTTATTGTAAGAGTACATAATACTCGTTGCAAACTCAAACTCAAAATAATTTATTGCTTTCATGTGTATACAGAGGTGTTAGGTACAAAATATTGAATCAACATGAAGCCCGGTTTGGGCACTGCAACTTAAAATCTAGTTGTTCACATTTAGGTACAAACACAATAGTAGGTACTTATAAAATCTACAATAAAATTAGGTTCTACTTATAATCATAAGACATACCTACCTACTTAACTTGTTAATTACCTACAATAGTGTATAGATAATACTATCGACGAAGATCTCTCTGCAGAGCGAAGGACTCTCACTGATGGTATTATAGGTAAAGTTAGGCGTAATCACCACGTTTGCTCTATGCATGTTGGTGATTTCAATCCCAAGGCATGTTTGGAAAATATAATTCCGATTATTAAACTTTATTAAGTGTGGCGTTTATTTTCACGGCCTTTAATTATTAGTAACTAGCTGTGCCGCGAAGTTACCGATCCCGTGGGAATTTTGGGATAAAACATAGCCTATGTTCTTTCCCAGACCTTAAGCTACCCTTGTACACAATTTTAAGTCAATCGATTCAGTAGTTTAGCCGTGAAAAGGTAACAGTCAGATATAGTTACTTTCGCATTTATAATATTAGTAAGGATTGGTAGAGACCTGCCTGCTATACCAAAGGTTGTGTTGTCTAGCTAAGTTTTGGCTAGTTTGGAACTAGGTGGAGATAAAGTAGTTATGATACTTAAGCCGATTCTTCTCGGCTGATGTAATTTCCGAATCGGTGGTAGAATCAATTTCGACGTTCATAAGTGCCTCATTGAGGCCTTAACTGAATAAATGATTTTTGACTTTGACTTAAAGTGCTCAGATATTTGTTTAGTTTCTAGATATAGGCACCTGGTCTGAATTTTAGTGTCATCTTTTGTTCACCCCTAACTGAATGAAAGATGAAAATAACTGTCATTTTAGTAACTCTTTTCCCAATTTTTTTTCAAACTTTACTCAAGTATTCTGTCTTCACCAACACACAATTTCCGTTCGCAAACACAAAAAATATAAACAAAACATTCTCGCTTACTTTAAAGAACAACAAACGATTTCGTAGAAACCTCTCGGTACTAAATTACAAAGACTTTTAATGTCGTAAAATGAATATTATTTTTTGGTTACTTACAGCTGATATCCCAAAAGTGGTCAACACTTCGTACGACGCGAACATTTTTGCACTTTTTGAACTAAAACAAGTATAATTTCACTTAAATCGTTACAACGCACTTCGACACGACTATCACACAGTATAATAAAGATGTATCGAGGTATCCTTCCCAATACCTGTACAAAGAACTGCCTTCTCATTGGTCGTGTATACGCGACGTTGTCGTCCCGTGCGTGCGGAGCGGCAACGTCGCGATTAAACGTCAAACTTGTTTGCGCCCGCGCACGTTTCTGTTGGCATTTTGTTATCTATGGCCTGATATCGGATAGGTTTACATTGCACAGGTCTGGTTGCGTTGTTTCGTTATGGCGTCTCATTTTTAAATGTTCAGGCGTTTATTTGATGAATTGCATTTTAATGATGCACGTGGTTTGTTTATTTTACACTTTTTGTATACTAACTGTACTATGCGGTTTGCCTCGCGACTTTTAGGGTAGGGAATGTTAGTGTGTTGTTCCTTAAAAAAACAGTAAATTGTGTTATGTACAAAATGAATGGCTAAAATGCGACAAAGATGATATTAGGTAGTAACAAAAACCATACTTCCAAAACATGACTCGTGTTTTAAATCACCAACATGTCCCTAGGTTAAGCGTGGTAATTACTTTTTTCCTTCCTCACAGTACTATCATCAGTGAAAGAGGGACTTTTGGCCATGCTGTGGGATCTAACAGTCCTTTATCTGTTTCACATATTTTAGACCTTTATTTGCCACTCAACAAAATTCTTAAATAATTACTTCATTTCGATATTTTATTTAAAGTGGTTCTTAAAAGAGTATTGATAATAATATTATAGGTTTTTATATGTATGTGAAGTACCATGACGTGAATAACTGGGCAAATTTTTTTCCCAGTTGAATGTACCGTAAAATTCACTGACGGAATATTTGGAATATTTTTGTCTAAGTAGTTAGATGATCGAACTAATTGTCGGACAGATTGGAACAAGCCAATTCTATTATGTAAATCCACCAACTAATACATAGTCATATGATATGACATTGAATATCAATTACAACATTATTCTAGATTTGACGTCACTGGGTGTCATCAGTATGCGACACATGACATGTAGGTACTAATGTGATACCGCGGGTGTACCTTACTTTGGTATTCATTATAATATTAACATGACCTCATTTGGTTTGAATATTTTGATGTATAATGCAAATGTTGTTATAAGTACTTATATTTTTTAGAGTTCCGTACCAAAAAGGTAAAAACGGGACCCTATTACTGAGACTTCGCTGTCCGTCCGTCCGTCCGTCTGTCACCAGGCTGTATCTCAAGAACGGTGATATCTAGACAGTTAAAATTCTCACAGATGATGTATTTCTATTGCCGCTATAACTACAAATACTAAAAAAAAAAACGTGTGGCACTCGGGGACTGCCGCGATAAAGCTATTGCATAGCAATTTTATCAACTAATTGTTTTTTTTATTTTTGTATTGCAATCCTAACCTTAGAAATTTTGATGTCGTACTTGGGACTTCATAGAATAAAAACTTTGTCTACATTACTATAAAAACTTTTTGGAAAAATTACAAAAAAAGTTTTCGATAAAAATAAAATAAAAACGTGAGGTTTTTTTTTCGTTACGGAATTTCTGGATTCGGTCCCCGCACTCAAGGCCCTCGATAGAAGCTATGCAATAGCTTAAAAAACAATTAGTTGATAAAATTGCTATGCAATAGCTTTACCGCGGCAGTCCCCGAGTGCCACACGTTTTTTTTTATTATTTATTTATCGTTGTTTCAACGTCTCTGCAATCTGTTGGCATGTGCACCTGTCTACCGGCCTTGAGGCCGTGGGTTCAGTTCCTGGGTTAAGCGATGCATGTTTGATATATTTTAATTGTTTCAGTTTGAGATCACCAACATGCTAATGCATGTTCTCTGTGATAATATCTTCAATGAGTAAAAGGGATCCCACCAAAAACATTCTGTAAAAAACTAGCCAAGTCTCGATGGAGCTGCTTGTTTATCTCTAAAAAGTAATGAAATCTAGACAAAGTCGTGCCAAGTGTAAGGTTCCTTACTGCGATTTCTTCATATATACATTTATTATCTTATTTTTTAAGTTTTTACAATATACGTTTATAAAAAATAAAAACAAAATATACAATAAAAACTTAAAAAATAGAATGCCGCCAGTAGCGGGGCAGGGCCCAAACTACCGGCGGTTAGGGCTGCAGAGACAGGAACCTCCTCACGATACGTGCCGTGTCCAAAATCACTGCCTTCTGTATCTGCCCCTTGATCCAACCGTCGAGCGAAAGCCTCTTAAGATGTTGGTCGAGGCTTTTTGCTATCAGACCATTCGCACTCACAACTATCGGTACAATAATTGTTGAATCAACGTCCCACATGGCGGTAATCTCGTGAGATAAGTCTAAGTATTTACTTAGCTTATCCTTTTCAGCTTTCACGAGATTCTCGTCATGTGGAACAGTGATGTCAACAAGTATTGCTCGTCTTGCTACCCGGTCTACCAGCACAATGTCAGGCTTATTGGCAACAATAGTCCTATCTGTGATGATAGACCGGTCCCAATAGAGAATGGAATGACCGTTTTCAAGAACCGACGCCGGTACATACTTATAGTACGGAACCTCAGAATCTACAAGACCATGTCGAAGAGCAAGTTGCTGATGGATGATTCTGGCTACTAGGTTATGTCTATGCAAATACTCTCCGTTAGCAAGATGAGAACAACCAGAAATAACATGCCTAAGTGACTCGCCAGGACGGCGGCATGCCCGACAGATGTCGACCGTACCGTCCTTTAGGATGTACCTCCGGTAGTTGTTCGTCTTGATAACTTCGTCCGCAATTGCACAGGCAAAACCCTCGGTTTCCCCAAAAAGGTCACCAAAACGTAACCAGTTCACCGACGCCAGCAGGTCTACATCAGGCCCCGTGAGGGCTTTGTAGAACCGGCCGTGTAGCTCCTTGCTCTTCCACACGTTCGTGCGATCCTCAGTGCTAAGCACCAGAGGTTTACGCCAGTTCTCGGTTGCCAATGAAAGAGGTGTTAGATTTTTATCAACTGCCACTACATCACAGTGAATGCGACACCTAGCACGTAAGAAGTAGTCTCTAAGGTTGCTTATCTCACGATTATGCATAGTCTTAGCATTTAAAAAGCCACGACCACCACATTTTCGTGGGATATACAACCTCATGACCGAAGAACGTGGGTGCAACATGCGATGCGATGTTAATAGTTGACGAACCTTTCTATCCAGGGCGTCTAATTCGGTTTGAGTCCATCTTAGTATGCCGAAGGTATAAGTCAGTAGAGGCATAACCCAACCATTGAAGGCACGAACTTTGTTGCCACCTGACAAAAGACTGTTCAGAACTTTTGTCAACCGACCAAAAAATCTTACCTTCACCGATTGTTTTATACCTCCACTGTCAATACCTAATGCCTCCGCCATACCAAGATATTTGTAGGTTTCGTCTTCCGAGAGACATCTGAGATTCATCGTCTCTGAGAGTTGTAAATTCAAAGAATTTACAACCTTCCCTCGATTTACATGAACGACTGCACACTTATCAACCCCAAACTCCATATTGATAGCATTACTAAACACCAATGTAGTATTTAATAAAGCTAACAGATCTGGTTTGTTTGGGGCAAAAAGTTTGAGGTCGTCCATGTAAAGGAGATGAGAGATGGGCTCACTGTTTCTCCGAAGCCTATAACCCAGACCTGAATCCTCTAAGAGGGTACTTAGAGGGTTCAGAGCCAGGCAAAACCACAAGGGACTCAAACTATCGCCCTGAAAAATACCCCTTTCAATTTTTATTTGGTCCAATGTAGTAGAGGGGTCCATCATACTGCTCGGCAGACGAAGAGTTGTGACCCACTGTCTCATACACGAACTCAGGAGAGCTCTCAGAGCTGCATCAACCTTGTACAGCTCCAATATCCTCTCCAACCATGAATGAGGCACCGAGTCATAAGCCTTCTTGTAGTCTATCCAAGCAGCAGACAGACTTCCTTTACCACGCCGGACCTGTTGGCAAACGGTCATATCAATGAGGAGGAGCTCCTTAGTACCACGGGACCGAGCCTTACATCCATTCTGATTAACGGCCATAATATTGTTCGCCAAAATATGCGAATTAATTTTTGATGTCAGAATGGAAGTAAGTAGCTTATAGATGGTGGGTAAGCATGTTATCGGTCTGTAATTTTTAGGATCCGTGGTACTACCGGACTTGTGGAGCAGGAAGGTGACACCCGTTGTTAGGAAACTTGGAAGAAGTCCAGCTTCAAGGGCGTTTTGGAATTGCGCAGCTAAGCGGGCATGTGAACTACGGAACCATTTAAGCCAAAAGTTATGCAACCCATCCAGACCAGGACTTTTCCAGTTCTGAGCCGAACGAATCGCACAACTAACGTCATCGGAGCTGATGGTAATTGCATCCATAGGTTCTATAGTATCACACGCACGCTGTACAACGTTCATCCAGTCGCCCTCTGTGTGGGTGACAGGCACCGACCAGATGTTCCGCCAGAAGTTAACCACTGACTGAACATCCGGAGGCTCGCCATCACTCACACATGAGTTGGGCTTCTCCCAGTTCCGGTACACCTTCCTTTGGTCACTTTGGAACATGCGATTCTGCCAGTATCTATCCACACGTTCTCTATAACGTCGAATACGGTTTGCCCACGCATAGACTTTCTGCTTCAGAAAGTCGATGCGTTCTGTGACACAAGCCATGTAGTTCGGTGGTGTAATACCAGTCCCCACAAAAGCTTGGTTCACAAAACGCATGACTCGAGGGCGGTGATTGCCCTCCCTGAAGCAGATTAGCTTCGCAATGAGGGTCCTGGCCGAGCAGATACGTCTCTCAATACGCACTTGCCATGCAGGAACACTACCGACGGGTCGGGGGGCTCGGTCAGTGTCCGGGAATCTGACACGAGCAACACGACACGCCGCAATGGCCCCACAGTACAATATCGAGTGAGTATCCGCTAAATCCTCGCTGGTTTCCAAGTAGGAAGCCAGCGAGGCGTCCACAGCCCTCATCAGCGCTAAATTCTTCATATGCGTAGGAAAACGGGGTAAACGAGGTCTAGAATGTAACGGTGTGAACCGATATGACAAAATAGCATCCTCCAAAGCCCTCCTCACATTCTCATTGTATTGGGTACTTACATCTGTACTCACGTTGTCATCCTCACTGACAGGCGGACCGGCTCCAGCTGAAACAGAGGCCGGTATATTTATACTAGCCAGTGGCTCAGCAGATCGGTCCAGTTGCGAGTGAGATGTCACGCGAGTAGGTATGTAGTCCGCACGTAGACAATCAAGCGTCGCGTCATCCAACAATCTACATCGCTGGATGGCTCGCACTTGATCCGATAGCCGTTGTGCCGAAACAGTCACGGTCGGTTCAAGGGACTGAAACAAAGACAGCATTCGGTCACGATACGCAGTCATGTTAGTTCCTCCCTCTGTAGCCCCATAATAGGCGCGCATGCAGTGCTCATTCATTGTTTGAGTCCATCGCATGCGACGCACTACACCACCGGTAGCGAGGGCCGGACGCGAAGCCGATGGCCCCGCAGGCCCCAAGCGTGCCGGCAGCGGAGGTCGCCCCCGTCGCGCAGGTGGTGGCGGCGGCGGTGGCGACTGTGGCCCGTCCTCGTCGCTCGACGCACTGGTCTCGGGCGGGGTGACGAATTCCTCATCGCCCGAGGACGACGCGGAGCTCGACGAGGAGGGCGGAGGTGGTGGGCGTGCGCTGTTGTTTCTCGCATTACGTTTAGTTTGGCTCCGTGTTATCATTATTAAATTTCATTTTATGATTTTTCAAATCGCAGTAAGGAACCTTACACTTGGCACGACTTTGTCTAGATTTCATTACTTTTTAGAGATAAACAAGCAGCTCCATCGAGACTTGGCTAGTTTTTTACAGAATGTTTTGGTGGGATTTCATTTATTTTTGTTGAAACGTGTTTATATTGTTTTTTTTATTAGATTTTCTTATTTGACACATTTTTTTCTTTTTAGGAGTAGTATTTTATTACTAAGCGCCCCGCAATTTCACCCGCGTAGTTCCCGTTCACGTTTCCGTGGGAATTTCGGGATAAAAAGTATCCTATGTGCTTCTCCTGATTCTAAGCTACCTCCCCACCAATTTTCAGCCAAATCAATTCAGCCGTTCTTGAGCTATAAATTCTCGTTCCCAATCTCGTAGGAATTTCGGGATTAAAAGTATTCTATGTTCTTCTCAAGGTTTTAAGCTATCTCCCCACCAATTTTCAGCCAAATCAGTTGAGCCGTTCTTGAGTTATAAATTCCCGTTCCCAATCCCGTGGGAATTTCGAGATTAAAGGTATCCTACGTCCTTTTCCTGGTTCTAAGCTACCACCTCACCAATTTTCAGCCAAATCAGTTGAGCCGTTCTTGAGTTATAAATTCCCGTTCCCAATCCCGTGGGAATTTCGGGATTATACGTATCCTACGTCCTTTTCCTGGTTCTAAGCTACCACCTCACCAATTTTCAGCCAAATCAATTTAGCCGTTCTTGATTTTTAAATTCCCGTTCCCAATCCCGTGGGAATTTCGGGATTAAAGTTATTCTTTGTCCTTTTCCTGGTTCTAAGCTAACTCCCCACCAATTTCCAGCCAAATCAGTTCAGCCGTACTTGAGTTACAATTCCCGTTTCCGTTCCTGTATAATTCCCGTTCCCGTAGTTTTTATAGTTTTCCCTTTATGTGGCCATTAAACCCTAACTCTGTACCAAATTTCAGCTCTCTAGGTTTATGGGAAGTACTAGTTCTATTTTGATGATCATGAGTGAGTGAGTGAGTGAGTGAGTGTCTTAAATACGAAACTTTGCATTCGCTTAACTTCGGAACTAAATGACCTACAGACTTGAAATTTTATTTTAAGTATGTGATTGTATAGCTTACTGGATGACGAAAATTTCAGCGTTCTGGGCTTATCCAGAGGGGCCTGAAAATGCGGCGAAAGGGTTCCTGTAAATGATGGTACGGCAGTGTTTGCTTCGCGCTCGACTTGGCGGGGGGCACTGCCGTGCCCCCAGATTTGGCCCTGCTGGGGGATATTACAGCTTTTGATACTATTCTTTGACATTTACAAGTGCCACTTAAAGTTAAAGGACCTTGAAAAACATTGTATTCTTTTTTTTACATATTTTATTTCATTTCAATTTTTTTTTGTCACTCCCACCCAAGGCCAAGTGGAAGATCAGCGTTGGACAATGGAGCGATCTGTTGTCCAACACATCGCTGAACTTGGACTTACTTGTGGTTAGATCTACATAGTTAAGAATTTTTATATACACCCTTATTTTGAAATTGCGATACCTTATCTCACAGCTAATGTAAACGACGGGTGACAATATAATAGTGAAGTTAGTTTTTTTCTTTTGCTTTTATTTAAAAAGTTATGATAAGTCAAAGATTTTCAAAATCCCGCTGAATTTTATTGTTATTCTACACCGAACGCTGCGATACACAGCTGAGCGCGGTCATCGACCCGAGCCGTCACAGAATACTTGATAGCTAGTGTGCCGTCTGGTAATACGACATTTATTTGGTATTTTTTAAAGATAAGTTGACTATCATTTTTGATATTTTTATTGGATATATGGATTCAGTTACTGCTACAGATATTCTGATTTTAATAAGTCCCATATTTTCAAAATAGGGGTGTATAGTTATAAATGTTATGTAACCTTGTCTAACTGCAAATAAACGCCTTTTCTTTCTTTCTTTCTTTCAAAAGAATGGGAATCGAATGCGTAACCCAATGGTATTGCAGAAAGGGTCACTATCACTACCAACAACAATACTTGGCTGTAAATGTTATAAGCACGTAATAAGATTAATATTTTTATGATTGACTTGTAGCGCCCCGCGGCTTCACCCGCGTAGTTCTAGTTCCCGTGGGAATAAAATATAGCCTATGTTACTCAAGGTGAATGTAGCTTTCTCATGGTGAAAGAGGTTTTGAAATAAATTCTGTAGTTTCGGAGCCTTTTAGATACAAACAAACAAACGAATCTTTCCTCTTTATAATATACTAGCAGCGCGGTTTTATTCGTGTAGTTC
Organism: Timandra comae; assembly: GCA_958496195.1. Lineage (NCBI taxonomy): Eukaryota > Metazoa > Arthropoda > Insecta > Lepidoptera > Geometridae > Timandra > Timandra comae. The sequence continues at coordinate 288,133 of OY292372.1, read as the reverse complement.
CCGATCCCGTGGGAATTTCGGGATAAAACGTGTCCTATGTTCTTTCCTGGACCATAGGCTACTCATGTACCAAATTTCAAGTTAATCGGTTCTGTAGTTTGGCCGTGAAAAGGTAATAGACAGACAGACAGAGTTACTTTCGCATTTATAATATTAGAAGGGATTAGTAGGGATTATTTATAAGTGTAGAAAATGTAGGTCATATTAGAAAGTCTTATAGTATCCCTACTATAAAGATACAATAACAAATGTCCCATAGTTATTGTGTTACAAATGTTTTTCATATATTTTGACGGTCATGGACTAAGTATTATATTTCTTTTGTGATAGATACTGAGAAAAATAAACACAATAAAATAATAAAAATCTGTTATTCTGTTGTGAATATACGGGTCAACGTAGTTTTGGAAGATATTATTTATAACTAGCTGTGCCCCGCGTAGTTCCCGATCCCGTGGGAATGTGGGGATAAAATTGATGTTAAAACCCTTCCCACTGAATCACTCTATCTATTAAAACAAACGGCTTCAAAATCCGTTGTGTAGTTTAAAAGATCTAAGCATACATAGGGACAGAGAAAGCGACTTTGTTTTATACTATGTAGTGATGGTTGAGGAATTGGAAATTTAATCATTTATCATCTTCTTTAAGCAACTGACCCTTGTTACCTGTATTTATAATTTCAAAAACTACACACATTATAGACTCGCCCAGAACGAGGTAAACATTTGCTGCCTTATTTGCGTTGCATTTTTAGTCTGGTTCAGCACTAACCCAGGTTTTACAATCAATTTTGAATACTGTCAAAGTGACAGATTTGACTGACAAGGTGTCAAATGCTTACCAGGTTTTGTTGAACCGGACTAAAAATGCAAATAAGGCAGTTGTGGTTCACATAAGTACTTACTCCTAATTATATTTAACTCATTCCGAAATAGTTATTCTGCTATTTACAAACATATATATTAATAGATATTGTTTAAAAAATGAAATGACTATATTATATCAGTGTAGAGATAAAGAAGCATTCTCAGTGTAAGAGGCGCTGATTTTCAAAATATCCTTCCTCGATTCAAAGTAGGGATAATCGGGGTTTAAAAGTATGTTCTCTATTTCGCTACTAAATATTGATGGCAACAAAAATACAATGATAGAGGTATCTTCCTTTATACAAGTGATATAAAGCTGAAAACTTTGGTTGAACGCGCTAATCTCAGGAACTATTGATTCGAATTGAAAAAGTCTTTAGTCTTGAATAGTCCATTCATCAAGGAACAAACAATTCGAACACTCTTCACGACATAGTATAATACAAAGTCTCTTTCTCTGCCCCTATATCCCTATGTATGCTTAGATCTTTAAAACTACGCAACGGATTTTGATGCGATTTGTTTTAATAGATAGAGTGATTCAGTGGAAAGGTTTTTAGCTAATTTTATCCCCATATTTTTATGGGAACGGGAACTACACGGGTGAAACCACGGGGCGACGCTAGAAGACCAATATGAATAGAATTACTATCGTGGATTTACATAAAGTTGCAGCTAATAAAAATGAATCTGTATTTGTACCCATATCCATGAAACCAAGGGTTATGATTTTTACCAATCTGATCTTACACTGCCACTTAAGACACCTTCTCTTCGCTCACAGACGCGAAGCGTTCCTCCACAAATATTAGAGGGAAACCGGCGGAATCTGATCGTGAATAATTCATGCAGCGATCTTCGGGCTTGTGTAGAATCGCGCCGCGAATTCCGACAGATAAGCTCCCACTATGTGTGTAGGGATTTAATCTCGTGATGCCACTACTTGAGTGTATTGTGGGTTATTTGTAGCTAAATACGTAAGCTTGTTTTAATTTTGTTATGTTTTTGAGCTAATTTGGTGTATAACTACCTGTGCCCCGCGGTTTCACCCGCGTAGTTCCAGATCCCGTGAGAATTTCGGGATAAAACATAGCCTATGTTCTTTCCCGGACTATAAGCTACCCCTGTACAAAATTTCAAGTCAATCGGTTCAGTAGTTTAGCCGTGAAAAGGTAACAGACAGACAGAGTTACTTTCGCATTTATAATATTAGTTAGGATAGCTAGGATTAGATAATATTAGTAGGGATTGAGACACTAGGGTTCCTAAATACATTTTGTTATTGATAAAACCTAAGCTCCTACTGTCGTTGTCGAAACCCTAGGAATATATGTACCTCACTTTAGAAACTAAAATCTATAGTAAAATACTTACACAAAGTACTTACCAAACCAAAACAAAACATATGTAAATCACAAATATTTACCAGGAACCAGAATTTACATGAATTAATAACATCGCATAATAATTCTGTCAGGATTTGGTCAACAAAATACCTAATTAATATTTTAAAATGAGTTTAAGCCGCCGAGATAAGGGCGGCACACACTCGCGGACATACAACGCTTAATTATTAATTTTAAGGGTGACAAATCTACATTGAGCTGTGCTGCGCTGGGTCGAGCTGTGCTTGTGAATATATGGCGAGCGAGTTAACCAAACATAGCAATGTTTGGTTAACTCGCTCGCCATATACACACATCAAAAGTGTCTAGGGATCAACATATATTTTTGCAATAACTTTTCTCCTGATTGATATTAATTAAAATTTTCTTTAAGGATTCATCAAATAAAGTGTTTTCGTTTGTCACAGTAACGATAAACCAAGTCACCTTTGCATTAATAAAGAAATTTGCCATTTTCCTAATAAAGGGATTTTTGACATTTGAACCACTAACATTAAAGTTCGAAAAAAAGACTGAAATAACAGTTTTCTTTAAAATTTTATTGGGTAACTTAAACAATTAATAATCCGTGTTTCTACCGCGAACACTAACAACACAAGAACATCGGTTTGGCATACTCAAAATGAGTTCATCCAAATCACGCTGTGGAATGGCCGCCCATGTTCGTTGCAACAACAAAAAAAGGTCTTCTTGCGACTGGATACCCTCCATATTCGGCAGAGCTCTTCTCTGTAGCATATCCCATGCATGCTCAATCGGGTTCAAGTCTGGCGACTGAGCAGGCCAGGGCAGGACATTGATGTTAGCTGCGGCGAGAGTCTGTCTTACAACTCTTGCGGTGTGCGGTCGTGCATTATCATGCATTAACTGAAATAAGGGACCGATTTGCACTTGTAGAGGAACGATGACGTCTGATACAATCGTCTCAGCATAAATTTGAGCGTTGAGGTTGCCTCTGATCCAAATCAACTCAGTTCTTCCGCCGATCCAAATACCCGCCCATACCATGATGGTTCCACCACTATAAGGATGGACTTCCTGGCAGGATTTTAATCGCTGTTGGCGTCCAGGGGTTCTCCAGTGTCGTATACGTCTTGTATCCGGTCTCATACCAAAACGAGACTCATCAGAAAAGCACACGAAACGCCATTGTTCTTCTGCCCAATTTCTGTGTTCAAGAGCCCATTGATATCGAATCCTACGATTGTGCATTGCTATAGGTGGTACCCGTAGCGGTCTTCGGGAATGAAGGTTCACTTCATGCAAGCGGTTTCTGACTGTTTGGTCGCTAATTAAGTTCCCTGAAGAGTGATGAAGCCGCACGGCTAACATCATGGCGGTTATTGTTGGAGCTCTTCGAGTTAAGATTTGAATGTATCGGTCTTGTCTCCGTGTGGTGCAGCGATACCGTCCTCCATGGCGCTCAGCCACGGTACCAGTGCTTCGGTAACGTGTCCAAAGTCGACTGATAACACTCTGACTTGTATTCAGAGCTAAAGCCACAGTACGTTGCCGGGAACCAGCTTCTATCATTCCCACGGCTCTGAGCATTTCTTCCCTGCTTAAATGACGTCGCCGCTCCATAATAACGTTGGTTTTAATCAGTAGTAGGGAAACAGTAGCACTAATAATGTCTTCAATGCGTTGTATGTTTTTATAGGGAAAATATTGACAGCTGATTTTCATCTTTTACTCGAATTTGATTCACTGTTCCTGATTCAAATTATGAAATGCACCAAAAAGGATCCATATAAATTTATAAAATCATAAATTTATTACAAAGCCACATCTCAATCTCAAGAAATCCGCATAAAAATGCTTGATCCCTAGACACTTTTGATGTGTGTATTTGAATGAGGATACAATCAAAGCATGCTGTGCTGCGCTGGGTGAAGCTGCGCTCTGTCTGGAGTAAAAATAACCTAGCTTCAGAAACATAGCACAGCTCCACCCAGTACAGCGCAGCACAGCTCGATGTAGATTTGTCACCCTAACTGGCTGCGGCACCCGGTTTATTCCGTGTTATCTTCGCTAGTTTGATTGTGGTGTAATGTGTCACAGACTGCCATCTTCATCAGCTCATACATTCCCCACCGGGGGGCTCAGCCCACCCTAAATTATATGCCAAGTGCGTAGACTTCACACACAATCTAGTTAGAATTTCTTTCCGATGTTTTCTTTCATCGTAAGAGCGATGAATAAAGGTAACATACATATCCAATTCATCATCAGCTCATTTTAATGTCCTCACTGTGGCTCTACTCTAGCCTACCCTGAATTGTGACCTTTAAGTCAACCTTATTTACTAAGACGCTCATTACGTAAAGCTATAAAAATTCACACAAACTCTCCAACTTCATAATATGTACAGATATCCAACTAGTGGACATACATACAAACATAATTAAATGTATTCATTGTATATTCACCTTTCAATACATTTCGCGGATTGCTCCAATCGATTCGGTCCCAGAGCGCGCCCCGAGGCGGTATTGAGATTTAATTCACTATTTTGTTAAAAAATGACTGTTTGTCTGATTTGATTGCAGTGTTTTGTAATGAATGTCAGTTATGTAATAATATAACATAACATATTCATTCACTACATCATCTCATTAAAGTAACTGACCCCTAACTAAGTCCGTAACTTGTATCTAGGGTATCAGAAACTACGGACACACTCATTCACACACAGACCGAGACAAACATTTGTGGTTCACACAAATATTCACCCCGTAATTGTTAGTGATATTGTAAAATGGTATGGTTACTTATTAGAATTAAATTATGCTAAGTTATTACTGAGTACTAAGTTGAGTACTAGTGTCTGCCCTAAACACTATTTAAGCATTCGAGATTTTTAGCAGCTTAGCCTCAAAAGCTCAGTTGGTTTTGAGCATTGCTACGGTTCCGCCTCATCCTATGTCAAAATTCTAGCTGAGATAAAAATAATCTTATTTTGATAACACAAACATTTGCCTCACACATAATCGAACCCACAACTGTTTATTTGGCAGTCCAGCATGATCACTGAGCTATTACCTCCACATTGACCTTTCGCTCAATTGAACTAAACAAAACGCCATCAAATAATAACTCCAAGTGAAACTAAACAAAGGAAAAATAACATTGTTTTCAAAAACATTATTTAAGTACAATGAAACAAGAAAATTTCCATTGAAATATAAAATATAACAAAAACTCTTTGATGGATCATAATGAAGGGAATTGGATTTATTTATGAAGCATTATTATGTATTCTGTATGTACTGGAACACGATTTAAGGTATAAGTTGGTAGCCGACTGCAGACAGCAGCAGCAGACCACACGTCGTCGCCAAACGTCATCGTAACACTTCGCCGTCTGCTGCTCGGCGACGCGAAGCTAGCTTCATGTCGCCCACTGCGAATGTAATTTCATAGAAATACAATAGCGGCGCCCCGTGGTTTCACCCGTGTAGTTCCCGTTCCCAAAGGTATATGGGGATAAAATTATGCTTGAACCTTCCCACCGAATCACTCTATCTATTAAAACAAACCGCATCAAAATCCGTTGCGTAGTTTTAAAGATCTAAGCATTCATTGGGACAGAGAAAGCGACTTTGTTTTATACTATGTAGTGATGATACAAACCAGTAGTGGCGCGGCGACGTGTGGTCTGCTGCAGCTGTATGCAGTCGGCTACCAACTCATACCTTTAGTCACTAGACTGGAATAATCGTAATATTTTTATACAATTTTGGAATCACTCTTTTTGAATTTTATATTTTACTGCGATTATGGGACGACATTTTTGGGTTCTTTGGCAGAAAAAGGCTTTTGAAGTGTTTGAATTTAATGTTATGAACACTTTTGTTAAATATTTTCATTAAAAAATACTTGTAAAAATCAACATAAAGTAACGAAACTTAGAATCTTTGTAAATACTCTTTTTGGATTGAAATAAAATTGCAAATTTCGCCGGTTATCTTCAATAGTACGCTTAAATTTGATTACTACTTATTGCAAATATATTCTAAAACTAGCAGCTCCCCGCGGTTTCACCCGCATAGTTTCCAATTTACTCTTTTCTCACAAAAAATACAAAAATACTTTCTTAGTGGTAACCTACTCCCCCCAACAAACACACGTGACAAATTTCAGCTTTCTACGACCAGTAGTTTCGGCTGTGCGTTGTCGGTCAGTCAGTACATCACTCAGTAGTGGAAGAGTTTTATATATATACTAGCGGCCCGCCCCGGCTTCGCACGGGTCCAATTTTCCCGTTGATTTTCCGTGTTTTTTTTACATAAGAACCTTTTCCTAATAATAACAAATACAACAAAAAAAGAATTAGTGAAATCGGTCCAGCCATTCACGCGTGATGCCGTGACCAAGGAAATCGGGTTTCATTTTTATGTATATAGATAGAAGATAGATTTTATTCGATCAAAAAAATGACAAACCTAGTCAATAAATATGTACTATTTTCCAATGGCCGTCATATGCCGACGCAATCTACAGTGTAACGATGTCACCGTGTACAAAGCAAATCACGTGAGTTTAGTTAGTCGGCCCACTGGCCTGGAACGACCGCCGCCGGGGGACACTACATGTTTGTGTAGCTAGTTTTATTATATTGGACCGCTGGGGGTTTGGGAGCTCTTTGTGGTATAAAAGGCTTAAATTATTTTTGAACAAAATATGGACAAATATCGCCGGGCATAACGGTCACAGTGACATATATTTTATCATTTATCGGTACGAACAGTCATCTGTTCGATAAAATATATCGACACCACGATATAATATCGATGTCGCGAGCATGACCAAATCAGCAATACGATATGATAAAATTAAATATGGCGGCTATTTTTATCATATTTTGACAGTTCGATCGCTATATCATTATCTGGGGGCACGGCAGTGCCCCCCGCCAAGTCGAGCGCGAAGCAAACACTGCCGTACCATCCTTTACAGGAACCCTTTCGCCGCATTTTCAGGCCCCTATTTGACAACCTCTGGATAAACCCAGAACGCTGAAATTTTCGTCATCCAGTAAGCTATACAATCACATACTTAAAATAAAATTTCAAGTCTGTAGGTCATTTAGTTCCGAAGTTAAGCGAAAGCAAAGTTTCGCATTTTAGACAGACACTCACTCACTCACTCACTCACTCACTCACTCACTCATGATCATCAAAATAGAACTAGTACTTCCCATAAACCTAGAGAGCTGAAATTTGGTACAGAGTTAGGGTTTAATGGCCACATAAAGGGAAAACTATAAAAACTAGGATAATCGAACGGGAACGGGAATTATACGGGAACGGGAGTGGGAATTGTAACTCAAGAACGGCTGAACTGATTTGGCTGAAAATTGGTGAGGACGTAGCTTAGAACCAGGAAAAGGACATAGGATACCTTTGATCCCGAAATTCCCACGGGATTGGGATCGGGAATTTTAAAATCAAGAACGGCTGAATTGATTTGGCTGAAAATTAGTGGGGAGGTAGCTTAAAACTATTAGAAGAACATAGAATACTTTTAATCCCGAAATTCCCACGGGAATGGGAACGGGAATTTATAACTCAAGAACGACTGAACCGATTTGGCTGAAAATTGGTGAAGAGGTAGCTTAAAACCAGGAGAAGAACATAGAATAGTTTTAATCCCGAAATTCCCACGGGATTGGGAACGGGAATTTATAACTCAAGAACGGCTGAATTGATTTGGCTGAAAATTGGTGGAGAGGTAACTTAGAACCAGGAGAAGCACATAGAATACTTTTCATCCCGAAATTCCCACGGAAACGCGAACGGGAACTACGCGGTTGAAACCGCGGGGCGTTTAATAATAAAATACTACTCCTAAAAAGAAAAAAAAATGTGTCAAATAAGAAAATCTAATAAAATAAATCAATATAAACACGTTTCAACAAAAATAAATGAAATCCCACCAAAAACATTCTGTAAAAAACTAGCCAAGTCTCGATGGAGCTGCTTGTTTATCTCTAAAAAGTAATGAAATCTAGACAAACTCGTGCCAAGTCCTTACTGCGATTTCTTTATTATTATAGTTAATGTTGTGTGACTTGGCCGTTGAACATTGTTTAAAACGTTAGTAGTGGGTACAAGTCAATTTTGTTTACACGTAATGTTATTACATTATTAAAATACACAGCTTCATCAAGCCTACAATTGACTGGATATTGAATCAACGTTTTTCAAGTGGTAATTTTCTATCGTCAATGGGTAGCGGTTCTGGCGACAGATTGGTGCAATGGTGTCATGGAGCACCTAGTTTTGTACCTTTGTGTACATGTGTACCCTTCAACGGCCAGGTCACACAACATTAACTAAAATAATAAAGAAATCGCAGTAAGGACTTGGCACGAGTTTGTCTAGATTTCATTACTTTTTAGAGATAAACAAGCAGCTCCATCGAGACTTGGCTAGTTTTTTACAGAATGTTTTTGGTGGGTCATGTTTTCGAAGTCATGCTAGCCCGGCTCGTACCTACTATAAGGTTGCGGGTTCGATTCCCGTGCAGGATGAATATTTGAGTAACATGTTTATCTCGATCTGGGTCCGAGGATGTACCACACATTTTATAAATGTTAGCTAGAAAGCATAGAACTAATTTTGTTCGAAATTTAAATAACAAAAGTAAAACAATAAGGTTAATTTAAAAAAATAAAAAACCGACTTCAGCACTAATAAAGTTAATTTAAAAAAATAAGAAACCGACTTCAGCACTAAAAAGTAAGAAAATAATTTAAAATAAACGATATTATTAATACATATTTACAATTTATAATTAGTTACTTTTGGAGTCAGTGCCAGCCCAGGATAGTTTTTTTTCCTTATAAGATAGCACGAGACGCGCCTATAATATTAATGAAGGCTTTGGCTGTCACCGACTTCAAAAGTAACTAATTATACATTGTAAATATGTATTAATAATATCGTTTATTTTAAATTATTTTCTTACTTTTTAGTGCTGAAGTCGGTTTCTTATTTTTTTAAATTAACTTTATTTTCAATTTTTTAGTGGGAAGCAAGTCTCCTTCTACAAAAGACGCTTAAATTTTCCTCCAGAAGAGCTTTTGACTCGTGGACCACTTGAATCCTTTTTTTGTGGGAAAAAGACTTTACGTCTTTCCTCTGTCCAGGGGAACGACGGAGTATATCAGACTCCGCACCGCAAAGATGGAGCGGCGACGTGCTTACCGACTAAAACCCCTCGGTGTGCCACCATTGCGCTTATGGCTAAAACCGGAAGAAACGCGGCTGCACGCTACTACGATCCGGATAGCGCCTTTACCCCGTCAAGGGTTTCTCCTCCGAGCTAAAATGTAGCTCTGGGCGACAGATGTTGAGTAGCCCCCTTCCGAAAGTAGCGCGCGGACACACCACGCGTGCCACCTCGAGGCCTATATGACGGCAGTGGATCTCCCCCCGGGGATCAATGCCGCAGGTCGGGCGTATGGCGGTTGCAGGACAAAGTGGTAGTCCCGCTTCCGTCTGCCCAACCATCTGCTGCGGATAGTATTAGTGGAGAGGGCTTCGCGCTCTCTCTACGCAGCTTTTTTTTGCGAGAGTACGACCTCACAAAAGGTGAACACTCCAATCCAAGACCTCTCCTCGCTCACCATAGCAGAGACTACATTTGGCAAGGAGAGGTCGTTTCCCACGATTGCCGCAAGAGTTGCGAGGGCAATAGCCTCTTGCAGTGATTTCTTCGCTGCTCTATAAGTGTCGAGCAGTTCAACCTCAACGGGTACCGCTTGAATCCTGTCCCATGAGCTGATGTTACTCATGATTCATAATCTAACACAACCCTGCATTTTATTACTTCTTTTTAACTTCATCATCCCAATTAAACCATCATTTTATTACAAAACTTCTTTATAACCACAAAGGTATAAGAACTTTTTAGAAAATTAACCAAAGTCAAAATAAAAACGAAAATAGAGGATGACGTTTATACTGTCTATTTATTAATAAAAAATATATATTCAATCTAATCTGGTGCAGTGTTTGTTTGTAATATCAAAATATTTTTTTTACGAAAAGTTTTATGAAACGCTCTGAAGATATATGTATGTGTAATAGGTACCTATAATAGTATAAAAAAACATTTTTAAAAAATGTTGTAGGTTCGGGTTTATTTCAGTGTGTGTTAACGAATTAAAAAACAGGACATTTTTATATCTAAAACCCATGAATTGTGAACAGCATTTGATTTAAATACGAAAGAATACAGCCAAAAATTTTTCATCCAGAAATTCTTATGGTATCAAGAATATCGCGAGCAAAACCACGGGTCACAGGTAGTTTTACTTTTAATAATGTCAATCGACACCCCAGCCTACATTGTTGCGGGTTTTTCCTCGATTTTTCCTGGATCCCATCATCAGATCCTGATTTCCTTGACATGGGACCACTTCGCGAATATCCGCTTTCTAATGAAACAAGAATTTTAAAATGCTCCATTCATGATTACAAAGAAATCGCGTAACAAACACACAAAAAAAAAAAAAAAAAAAATATATACACGTCGAATAGAGAACCTCCTCCTGTTTTTTTGGAAGTCGGTTAAAAAGTAAGAAAATAATTTAAAATAAACGATATTATTAATACATATTTACAATTTATAATTAGTAACTTTTGGAGTCAGTGCCAGCCCAGGATAGTTTTTTTTCCTTATAAGATAGCACGAGACGCGCCTATAATATTAATGAAGGCTTTGGCTGTCACCGACTTCAAAAGTAACTAATTATAAATTGTAAATATGTATTAATAATATCGTTTATTTTAAATTATTTTCTTAATTTTTAGTGCTGAAGTCGGTTTTTTATTTTTTTAAATTAACCTTATTTTAAACTTTTTAGTGGGAAGCAAGTCTCCTTCCACAAAAGACGCTTAAATTTTCCTTCAGAATAGCTTTTGACTCGTGGATCACTTGAATCCTTTTTTTGTGGAAGGAAGACTTTACGTCTTTCCTCTGTCCAGGGGAACGACGGGGTATGTCGGACTCCGCGCCGCAAAGATAGAGCGGCGACGCGCTTACCGACTAAAACCCCTTGGTGTGCCACCTCTGCGCTTATGGCCGAAACCGGAAGAAACGCGGCTGCACGCTACTACGATCCCGGACGCGCCTCTACCCTGTTAAGGGTTTCTCCTCCGAGCTAGAATGTAGCTCTAGGTGACAGATGTTGAGTTACCCCCTTCTGAAAGTACCGCGCGCCACCTCGAGGCCTATATGGCGGCAGTGGATCTCCCCCCGGGGATTACTGCCGCAGGTCGGGCGTATGGCGGTTGCAGGACAAAGTGGTAGTCCCGCTTCCGTCTGCCCAACCTTCTGCTGCGGATAGTATTAGCGGAGAGGGCTTCGCACTCAATCCAAGACCTCTCCTCGCTCACCATAGCAGAGACTACATTTGGCAAGGAGAGGTCGTTTCCCAAGATTGCCGCGAGAGTTGCGAGGGCAATAGCTTCTTGCAGGGATTTTTTCGCTGCTCTATAAGTGTCGAGCAGTTCCACCTTAATGGGTACCGCTTGAATCCTGTCCCATGAGCTGATGTTACTCATGATTCATAATCTGACACAACCCTGCATTTTATTACTTCTTTTTAACTTCATCATCCCAATTAAACCATCATTTTATTATAAAACTTCTTTATAACCACAAAGGTATAAGAACTTTATAGAAAATTAACCAAAGTCAAAATAAAAACGAAAATAGAGGATGACGTTTATACTGTCTATTTATTAATTAAAATAATATATACAATCTAATCTGGTGCAGTGTTTGTTTGTAATATCTAAATATATTTTTTTACGAAAAGTTTTATGAAAACGCTCTGAAGATATATGTGTAATAGGTACCTATAATAGTATAAAAAAACATTTGAAAAAAATGTTGTAGGTTCGGGTTTATTTCAGTGTGTGTTAACGAATTAAAAAACAGGACATTTTTATATCTAAAACCCATGAATTGTGAACAGCATTTGATTTAAATACGAAAGAATACAGCCAAGAATTTTCATCCAGAAATTCTTATGGTATCAAGAATATCGCGAGCAAAACCACGGGTCACAGGTAGTTTTACTTTTAATAATGTCAATCGACACCCCAGCCTACATTGTTGCGGGTTTTTCCTCGTTCCCTTTTTTTTTTTGATCCCATCATCAGCTCCTGATTTCCTTGACATGGGACCACTTCGCGAATAAGCTTTCTAATGAAACAAGAATTTTAAAATGCTCCATTCATGATTACAAAGAAATCGCGTAAAAAACACACAAAAAAAAAAAAAAGAAACATACGCGTCGAATAGAGAACCTCCTCCTGTTTTTTTGGAAGTCGGTTAAAAATGACAGTCACTTTCCCGAAAAGGAAAAAAAATAGAACAATAAAGTTAACATACTCTTATACACCCCTATTTTGAAATGATGGGACTTATTAAAATCAGAATATCTGTAGCAGTAACTGAATCCATATATCCAATAAAAATATCAAAAATGATAGTCGATTACTTATCTTTAAAAAATATTAAATAAATGCCGTATTACCAGACGGCACACTAGCTATCAAGTATTCTGTGATGGCTCGGGTCGATGCCCGCGCTCAGCTGTGTATCGCAGCGTTCGCCTGTTGTTCGGTGTAGAATAACAATAAAATTCGGCGGGATTTTGAAAAACTTGAACTTATTGTAACTTTTTAAATAAAAGCAAAAGAAAAAAAAATCCAAAAGTGCACGACTCATAATGCTCATTGAAATAAAATAAAATAAAAATACACTGAATTAATTAATCATTCGCATTCAGTGACCTACAATCGTCGATTAGAATTTAAAAAAAAAAATAACTCAAATAATGGATTTTTTCACAAGTTAGAGTTTTTTCAGATTTCACACATGACGGACAGGAAAATTTTTTGACCTATTTTGGTGTTTTTTTCCAATTCTATTGCAGTAAATAAATTTTTTAAAAGTATGGAATTAATGTCCATTAAATTATCTCGACAATAGTATGCAAAATATCTTGATTCCGTGAACTAACAAGGCTATAATAATAAAAATAGCCGCCGAAATGAGGCGAAAAAAATTTTTCGATCGCAAAGCACTCTCTGATGCTTCGCATCATGAGTCGTGCAAAACTAACTTCACTATTATATTGTCAACTGTCGTTTACATTAGCTGTGTGATTAAATATCTCGAATTCAAAATAGGGGTGTATACTGTTTGTTATTTAAGTAGTTTTTAATATTTGTCTCTCGAATTTGATTTCAAAAGGACAAACAAAGTGCCTTTCAAAACAACAATATCATATTAATATTTTTCAGTTTCCAATTTCGCTGACATGATACTTCTACACTCAGACTGTGAAGTTATTTCATAAATTGTCTCCTGACCCGCTCCAAACACCACTTGTCAAAACAATATAAAATTTAATTTTGTTGTTTTCCATTAAACCAAACAATAAATGGAGTACGGTTACGTTTTTCAATTTATTACAATGGAATGGGCAAGGGTGAGTCGGGCTTCAGGGATTGGGTTCTTTAGGTCTGGTTAGATGCTTGTTGGACATCCTGTCTTGTTGTCTGTAATCAAATCTTGTAAGCCATTTTTCGACCACTTCTTGTTATCGGATTGAGCTGAAATTTGGCATACTTATGTAAGTCACATGACAATACAATATAAGCTAAAAAAGCTTGTTTATAAAAAGACTTTTTTTAATTTCTTGATTATTATAGTGATGGGCATCCGTAACAGAAGTGAATTTAATTTGATCATCTGTTCCCTAAGATTAAGATGGTGGTCCCAGTTGTTGTACTTCGACATTCATTATATTAGTGCCTTCCAAAATCTCACATGTGATATCACCCTCTGGGCTGTGGAAGCCATGTTTTGTGGATGTATCAAATCACTACATAGTATAAAACAAAGTCGCTTTCTCTGTCCCTATGTCCCCATGTCCTTATGTCCCTATGTATGCTTAGATCTTTAAAACTACGCAACAGATTTTGATGCGGTTTGTTTTAATAGATATAGTGATTCAGTGGGAAGGTTTTTAGCATAATTTCATCCCCATATTCCTACGGGAACGGGAACTACGCGGGTGACACCGCGGGGCACCGCTAGTCTATAATAAGATATGATTTATTAAGAGGTAGTTTATTTAAGTCAAAAGTCTAAAATCATTTATTCAGTTAAGACCTCAATATGAACGTGAAAATTTATTCTACTACCGAGTCCTTGTTTGAACGATCTAATCTTAGAAACAACTAATAAGTGACTGTAGATAGAAAGTAAACTCAAACAAACATTATTGCAAATAAAAACATAATAATTAGGTGCTTAATAAATACATACAATATAAAAACAAATATAAAATCTATTGTGATATGTTATGCTTGTGTTTAGTATGTACCTACCTATTATTATAAGGCAAATGATAATGGTGTAATCTATACTAATATTATAAACAGGAAAGATTTGTTTGTTTGTAATGAATAGGCTCCGAAAATACTGGACCGATTTCAAAAATTCTTTGACTAATGGAAAGCTAATTTATCAGTGCGTGACATAGGCTATATTTTATCCCCGTAATCCCACGGGAACGGGAACTACGCGGGTGAAACCGCGGGGAGCTACTAGTTTTATATATAAGCGCTTCTGTCTACCAACAAACTGCTTGTCAGTTTGGCAGAAAACATGCAAATGTTTTACTGTCATTATGTATCCACTGATCTCTAACACGTTGAAGATCACCAAAACAATAACATCAAGGCACCAAGGTACCCGTCTGTCCTCGCGGGTCCCGCTCCCACTAACTCAACACACTTATGGAACTTTTCAATGTTGTACATAATTTGTGTGTCTGTTTGTCGGTCCCGGGGTATTTACTTGGTCGTGTGTTTGAGTTATGGTGTTGTGTACCTTTAGATATTTGTGTTACGGAAACAACCGGGTAACGGTTTGGAGCGGTTATTGTGTAGGTACAGGTAGGACTATTAATTTATTAGTCGCTGGTAGTTTTTGAAGTATAATTAACTAGCTATGTTCCGTAAGTATTGCAATCACGTGACTAATCTAATTAAGGTCTTTTTCAACACACTTGCTCATAAAGGGGCTCTTATTTGTGCAAAAACAGTTGAATAATGACACGTTTTATTCACTAATGAGTTATAGATTGTTTTTTTAAATTGCTTTCATTTAAAAAAAGTTTCGATACCAAAAAAAATGTGTCCATACATTTTAAAAACAAACTTCAACTATGTTTTTTAATAAGTATATTCTTTTAGTCTTTGGCCGATTACCATTGTAGTGTTGGATGCGCGCGAATAGAAAAACTGTTTATTTTTTAGCGAAAAATTATAATTTCTTCGCAAATGTGTTGAAAAACGTTGTATGGTACACGCGTGTATTGATGATTACTATCCTCGGCTATCTTCAGACCATCGCCTGACGGCTCGGGCCTCAATAGCGCCTCGGAAGTAATCACCAACTTACCTCGCTTGTACCATAAATAACTATTATGCAGCATTTTTTTGTTTTTACTATGAATGGTCGGACTACCCGTAACGACTGTCGATTTTGTTACTACAACAACAGGGATTGACGGCTTAAAGTACCCTCCAAAGCACAAAAACATTTATGAAATTGATATTTAAAGTCACGGTGGTAAAGATGATGAATCGTATTAATTCTCTATAGGTCTTCTTCTTTGCGTGTCGACTCATATTTTTGAGGACCAGAACTCGGCCACCGATATGGCATTATCAGTGGTCTTGTAAAGGTCCTCGCGTGTGCAGGTGTAGGGACACGCACGGCAAGTTATTTGCCGTTGAGTCGTGGTGGAAGGATCTTATCCGTGAAAAGATTAATTACTGGTAAATTCACTTTTCACTCTATGAACCTTAACTTATATAAATCACACATCTAAAACACTTGGGAACCTACATTGTACACCAAACTGATTCAGTAAGACCTACAGAGTAACGAAACTCGTTAAAATAGAATTGAGCGTCTGGTTTGGTGCCAAACTTTGGAAATTTTAAATTCGGCACCGAATTCTCGAGTTAATAAACCCAAATACTAAATCTGATAAATATTTATAGTTTATACTGTGTGGTCAATAGGGATGTCGACTAAAAAATCTAATTAGTCCGTCAGATAGATTTAGCAAAAGTATTGGACACGTATTTTCTCTTTTTTGATACAAACAAATAATTAAGACGATATAGTGCATAGAAAACTCGTGTGACGTCACAGCTACATACATTTTTTACCAAGAATTATCATCACAAGCCCCCGCTCTTGAACTTTAATAGGTTATAACTAAGTCAGTTTTATTAATTTGATAAAAACAAAAAAAAATACGTGACTATAATATTTATTCCAAATCTATCTGACGGACTAATTAGAATTTCATTTTGTTTACCCAGTCGACATCCCTATTGTGGTTGAAATAACGAAATAATACTGTAAGCTTTTAGATATAGATGCTGCAGATTTATCTATACTAATACGTAATACTGCCTTATTTGCATCGCATTTTTAGTCTGGTTTAGCACTAAACCAGGTTTTACAATCTGATCTAAGTACAATTTGAATGCTGTCAAAAGACTAAAGTGACAGATTTGACTGACATGTGTCAAAAACTTAAACCAGGTTTTGTTAAACAAGGTTTAAAATGATATAATGATATTTTCTGGTCGGAATTGAAAAGCACTATGTGTTGAATAGCCCATTTAGGAAGGTAATGGACAAACGTTATCCCTCATAGGCTGGAAACACATTTGTGACTTTTTTGAGTGGCAGTTGTCCATGAGCAATGGTAGCATGATGACTTCCAATTAACTTCATAACATAATTATTCCATCCATCATCTTATTAGAGAAACTTATTAGAAAACCCCTAACTAAGTTCAAAACTTGTATCTAGCTAGGGTATCAGAAACTACGCACACACTCATTCAAACACACACCCAGACCGAGACAAACAATTGTGGTTCACACAAATATTCACCCACTATTCACCCACACAATATGCACGAACAAAATCGAACCCACGGTTCGATTCCCGTGCGGGGTGAATGTTTCAGACGTTTCAGTTACTCTCTAACCCTTATTATTATTTAAACCTATTTCATTATCAACCGTTAACTAATCAATAAAACTATTACACTCACTTACAACTCACTTATAAACTTTAAATCATTTACCACTTCAATTTGCGTCGGTCGACCACCGTGACAGGCCACAGTGCATAAATGAATAGTGTAGCGGCAGTAGTACACTACAGATGTTATTACCGACTGCGGTCGCACGTTGATTGCTCTACTGTTACAATATTGTACTGTGTACTACTTATAGTTAGTTTATACCGCGCGTAATTATACTGTGTACAACTTTATATATGAGTTGTATTATACACTAGTAGCACCCCACGGTTTCACCCGCGTAGTTCCCGTTCCCGTGGGAATACGGGGATAAAATATAGCCTATGTAACGCACTGATAAATTAGCTTTCCATTAGTGAAAGAATTTTTGAAATCGGTTCAGTAGTTTCGGAGCCTATTCGTTACATACAAACAATCAAATCTTTCCTCTTTATAATATTAGTTTAGAAGAACTTGATAGACTGATTTCAGTGATATTTGATACAGATTTTTCTTTATAACCTACGGAATTGGAAAACGAGAATCATGCGGGTAAAACCGCGTGTCACAGATAGTTAATATAAAAACACAAAAATGAAAAAATCATAAGTCAAAAAATCACAAACAGATTAAAACAAAATGTCGTAAAAAATTAGAAAGTAATTTAAGAACAATCGCGTTTAAAATCAAATAAGAATGAGGAAATACAAACGTTGAAACATTTTGGAAGTAAAATAAAAACGTTTTCATTAAAATTCAACAAACAAACAGACTTGTATTAAGGTAGACGTTAATATGTAAAGTTTTCCGTTTATAAGTTGTGTCGCGGAGTATGGCAACTTTGGAAATTAGATTTTATTGGTCTGCACTTGAGTGTTGCCAACTTTATGGTGTTGGGGTACTGTAAAGAAAAAATATGGCAATTTTTATAATTTTAGATTATTTTACAAGCTTTTATTTAGTTTCACCTGTCCCGTTGTCTGTAATCAAATCTTGCAAGCCATTTCTCGACCACTTCTGGTTATCCGATTGGGCATACTTATGCAAGTCCCATGACAATACAATATTTATTTAAAAAGGTTATAGTACTTATAACATTTTAAACGATAAAATAAGACCTGCCCCCCTAGCATGACTGTGCGTGATAAAATATATAGACACCACGAAAAATATCGATTTCGCGAGCATGACCAAATGAATTATGGCGTGGTACGTTATGAAAAATTAAATATGGCGGCTATATTTATCAAGTTTTGACAGTTGGATGTCAATAAATAGTTATATCCATTTCGCGAGCATGACCAAATGTCATAAAATTAATCACGTGGTAAAATTCAATATGGCGGGTATTTTTATCAAATTATGACAGTTAGATGTCAATAAATCGCTGTATCTATCGCGTTTTCGAAGTCATGCTAGCCTAGCACGATTTATAATGTAAACTTTGTCTAGATTCTTGTACAATCAATGGTGGGTGACCTAGTTCTAATATCATTCGGATTACTATGTAGTAAGACGTGAAACACAGACAATGTATGAGATACCGATTTGCGATAGACTGGTGTGTGTTTCGGAATACCTAATGAATGACAATTTGACTACGACGAGATTTAAAAATTATAGTAAAGTTTATAGCCATAAAGTTTGTAGTAATTATACTTTAATTATCAGTTCATTATATTTGTCTCCATCTGAGAAGTCTCGAGAAGCGGAGATTGAACCAGTGCTAAATGGAAGTCAAAAGCCTTACCACTACACCACCGACTATTTTATTTTAAGTAAATTATTTAATTTCATTATCATCTTCGGAGGGACTAAAGCCTTTTTACAAGCTTTTATTTAGTGTCACCTGTCCCGTTGTCTGTAATCAAATCTTGCAAGCCATTTTTCGACCACTTCTGGTTATCCGATTGAGCACAAATTTGGCATACTTATGCAAGTACCATGACAATGCAATAAAAGCTGTTCAAAATCGATCCCCAATATTAAACCAGAAATCTCATAATCAAATACGGAACCAACCCAAAAACAAACCAAAAACATTACAATAATATTTGTTAAACACTAACTGTTCCCATCTCAAGTCGTTCCGTAATTATTCCCGTTCCGTGATATTGTGATTTTTCCTCCTCTCAAATAAAACATTTCGCTCGCTCCAATCTGCGCCGAACTTTGTTGTGTCTTTATGAAACGAGTAATTGAAAGAAACGGAATTGAAAATGTACCGCGTTTGGGAGGCGGCGTCGAGATATCATTTTAGAATGGTAAATGCTTTGGTTTGATTTGTTTTTATCTCTCAACTTGCTGTGCCCCGCGGTTTCACCCGCGTAGTTCCCAATCCCACTGGAATTTTGGGATAAAACGTAGCCTATGTTCTTTCCCGGACCATAAGCTACCCTTGTACCAAATTTCAAGTCAATCGGTTCAGTAGTTTAGCCGTGAAAAGGTAACAGACAGACAGACAGAGTTACTTTCGCATTTATAATATTAGTTAGGATAAGATATCCGAAACTAAAGATTTTCTTTTCTTTTCAAACAAAAAACAACAGTAGTAATATAATAACTCTTCACCTTTACAATTTTCAAATTTTTACCTAAACTTTGATTTGAACCCATAACTGTGTCCAACCGTGATAATCTCAGCTGTGGATAATCTTGAATAGCTAGATTGGCTTCCACTTATTTATATTAACGCGTTCAAAAACAAACTTTTCAGCTTTATTAATATTATATAGATTTAGTTAACTTAAATAAAACTTAATTAACATCCCCCATAAATCTTCAATTT
Organism: Timandra comae; assembly: GCA_958496195.1. Classification (NCBI taxonomy): domain Eukaryota; kingdom Metazoa; phylum Arthropoda; class Insecta; order Lepidoptera; family Geometridae; genus Timandra; species Timandra comae. Next base: position 267,922 of record OY292372.1, on the reverse strand, counting down.
TCTTCCCGGAACCTGTTCCAAGTTGCTAACTATCTATCAAGTTACCTGAGCGGATTCGAGTCCCGTGGGAGGTAGTTAGGGATCTGTATCTCGTTACCCCACTTGGGCTGTTACGTGACCCCAAGTGACCCCAAAAGGACCCGAGTTAAGAAGTTATCTTCTTGTGACAACAAGTGTAGTTTATATCGAGGACGGTTCCTCTGAATAGAGGTCCCGAATGGTATCGGGTTACGTGGTCATAGGAATTAATCATTATATCTGTAACTAGTATCGACCTGCGGTTTCACCCGCATCGTTCCCGTTCCCGTAGGAATATGGAGATAAAATTATGCTAAAAACCTTCTCACTGAATCACTTTATCTATTAAAACAAACCACATCAAAATCCGATGCGTAGTTTTAAAGATCTAAGCGTACATAGGGACATAGGGACAGAGAAAGCGTTTTATACTTGTTTTATACTATGTAGTGACTAGTAGCGACCGGCGGTTTTACTTGAGTAGTTCATGTTTTTGTGAGAATACGGGGATGTCATTATACTAAAAGCCTTCCTCTTGGATCTACTAAAGAAAACTGCATTAAAATCCGTTGTCTAGTTTTAGAGATCTAAGCATACATAGGGACAGACGAATTTGTTTTATACTATGTAGTGATGATGACTAGCAGGGCCCTGGGGTTTTATCCGAGTAGTTTCCGATTTCGTGAGAACATGGAAATAAGGTCTCTCTTGTTATGCGTGTTAGTAATTTTGAAACGGAGCTATTTATGGAAAATGGAAAACATGCATCGCTTGATTCAGGACTTGAACCCAACATTTTAGGTTATGAAGGCAGCTAATAGAATGCCAAGGCATATCAATAAGTGTGAAATTTGGTATAATTCAAAATAATTAATTTAGTTTCGGCTTCAAAGAAACACTTTTGATCAAGGAGCTCACAAAAGATGTTTTACAATTAATTATTATCTTAAAACAAGATATTATAATAACAATTTTAACAGCAATGATATACCCTATTTTCATCCAATAAGGAAATTATATCAGCCGAGAAAATTCGGCATAAACTTAGACCGGTTTTTGTGTCTATATCATTCTACGGATTTTTTTGTATTATTTTAAAACATCTTAGAAACAATCTGGGGGCACGGCAGTGCCCCCCGCCAAGTCGAGCGCGAAGCAAACACTGCCGTACCATCCTTTACAGGAACCCTTTCGCCGCATTTTCAGGCCCCTATTTGAGAACCTTTGGATAAGCCCAGAACGCTGAAATTTTCGTCATCCAGTAAGCTATACAATCACATACTTAAAATAAAATTTCAAGTCTGTAGGTCATTTAGTTCCGAAGTTAAGCGAAAGCAAAGTTTCGTATTTTAGACAGACACTCACTCACTCACTCACTCACTCACTCACTCACTCATGATCATCAAAATAGAACTAGTACTTCCCATAAACCTAGAGAGCTGAAATTTGGTACAGAGTTAGGGTTCAATGGCCACATAAAGGGAAAACTATAAAAACTAGGATAATCGAACGGGAACGGGAATTATACGGGATCGGGAACGGGAATTGTAACTCAATAACGGCTGAACTGATTTGGTTGAAAATTGGTGGAGAGGTAACTTAGAATCAGGAGAAAGACATGGAATACTTTTAATCCCGAAATTCCCACGGGATTGGGAACGGGAATTTATAACTCAAGAACGGCTGGATTGATTTGGCTGAAAATTGGTGGGAAGGTAGCTTAAAACCAGGAGAATGACATAGAATACTTTTAATCCCGAAATTCCCACGGGATTGGGAACGGGAATTTATAACTCAAGAACGGCTGGATTGATTTGGCTGAAAATTGGTGGAAAGGTAGTTTAAAACCAGAAGAATGACATAGGATACTTTTAATCCCGAAATTCCCACGGGATTGGGAACGGGATTTTATAATTCAAGAACGGCTGAATTGATTTGGCTGAAAATTTGTGGGAAGGTAGCTTAAAACCAGGAGAATGACATAGGATACTTTTAATCCCGAAATTCCCACGGGATTGGAAACGGGATTTTATAACTCAAGAACGGCTGAATTGATTTGGCTGAAAATTTGTGGGGAGGTAGCTTAAAACCAGGAAAAGGACTTAGGATACTATTGATCTCGAAATTCCCACGGGAATGGGAACGGGAATTTATAACTCAAGAACGGCGAAATTGATTTGGCTAAAAATTGGTGGGGAGGTAGCTTAGAACCAGGAGAACATAGAATACTTTTAATCCCGAAATTCCCACGGAACTCTAGAATGGCTGAAACGATTTGGCTGACAATTTGTGGGGAGGTAGCTTAAAACCAGGAGACGCACATAGGATACCTTTTAACCCGAAATCCCCACGGAAACGCGAACGGGAACTACGCGTGTGAAACCGCAGGGCGCTTAATAATAAAATACTACTCCTATAGAAAAAAATGTGTCAAATCAGAAAATCTAATAAAATAAATCAATATAAACACGTTTCAACAAAAAGAAATGAAATCCCATCAAAAACATTCTGTAAAAAACTAGCCAAGTCTCGATGGAGCTGCTTGTTTATCTCTAAAAAGTAATGAAATCTAGACAAAGTCGTGCCAAGTGTAAGGTTCTTTACTGCGATTTCTTTATTATTATAGTTAATGTTGTGTGACTTGGCCGTTGAACATTCTTTATAACGTTAGTGGGTACTAGTCAATTTTGATTACATATTGTTATATCTGTTGTAATTACTTATGTCTGTGTAAGCGAGATAATAGCCCATACTGGGTAATGGGCCGCTAGTGTCTCATTTTAGGCAGGTGTTGATTGTGCAACACTTGCATTCAGCATTGAATCAACGTTTTCCAAGTGGCAATTTTCCATAGTCAATAGTGTCATGGTGTCATGGAGCACCTGGTTTTGCACCCTTGTGTACCCTTCAACGGCCAAGTCACACAACATTAACTATAATAATAAAGAAATCGCAGTAAAGAACCTTACACTTGGCACGACTTTGTCTAGATTTCATTACTTTTTAGAGATAAACAAGCAGCTCCATCGAGACTTGGCTAGTTTTTTACAGAATGTTTTTGATGGGATAAATTTTATTAGGAACTAGCTGTGCCCCGCGGTTTCACCCGCGTAGTACCCGTTCCCGAGTTCCCGGTAATTATTCCCGGCAATTTTCTCACCTCTTAAACCTTCCCTAGACCTCCAGGAACATTACAAGACCGAGATAAGATAAATCCGTTCAGCCGTTCTCGAGTTTTAGCGAGACTAACGAACAGCAATTGATTTTTATATTATATAGAATTATTCTTTATAATATTTTATACACTTAGGTAGTCTTCTTCTTAGCGTGTTGACTCATATTTTTGAGAACCAGAACTCGGCCCATATAGCGCTATCGGAGGCCTTGTAAAGATCAAACATGTGCAGCTAGGTTAGCATGACTTCGAAAACGCGATAAATACAGCGATTTATTGACATCCAACTGTCAAAATTTGATAAAAATGCCCGCCATATTTAATTTTACCACATGATTAATCTTATGACATTTGGTCATGCTCGCGAAATCGATATAGCTATTTATTGACATCCAACTGTCGCCGCCATATTTATTTTTATCGAATCGTACTACGCCATATTCATTTGGTCATGCTCGCGAAATCGATATTATTTCGTGGTGTCTATATCATTTACTAGTAGCTCCCCGCGGTTTCACCCGCGTATTTCCCGTTCCCGTGGGATTACGGGGATAATATAGCCTATGTCACGCACTGATAAATTAGCTTTCCATTAGTGAAAGAATTTTTGAAATCGGTCTAGTAGTTTCGGAGCCTATTTATTACAAACAAACAAACAAATCTTTCCTCTTTATAATATTAGTATAGATCACGCACAGTCATGCTAGGCAGGCTGGTGTAGGGGCTTTTAATCACCTCCGTGGGCTCTGGAGGCGGAGGTCCTAGCGTCTGTCTATCTTTGGCGCGCGGACCTCCGCCTTCGGGGTGAACATCCCCCACAGAGGCAGGTAGATGCGGCCCTGGACCAGACGAGGGCCCGGATGCTAACGTACTGGAGGGGACAGCTTGCCTTCTCCAGATACGGCGCCAACACTATCGAGGCGATTCGTCCAGTCCTGGATGACTGGATGAAGAGAGACCGAGGTGTGCTTATCTTCCGTATGACGCAGATGCTGTCGGGGCATGGCTGCTTCGGCAGGTATCTGTGTCACGTCGCAAAAAGGGAGGCTACGACGGGGTGTCACCACTGCGACGCTGTGGAAAACACTGCGCAGCACACACTTGAGACGTGCCCAGCCTGGGCGAATGAGAGAACAGCGCTCACAAGCGCAATTGGAAACGACCTATCTCTCCCGACCGTGGTCAAGGCCATGGTCAGTGACGAGAACAACTGGTACGAAGTACAGATCTTCTGCGACATTGTTATGTCGCAAAAGGAGGCTGCTGAGAGGGAACGCGAGTCCCTCTCTCAAGATCCCTTGCGCAGCCGGAGAGTCAGGAGGCGTAGAGGCTACCATGCCCTACAGCCACCGTAATGCTGGCCGCGACAGTGAACTCCAAGAGTCCACTGTCGCCACATAGGCCTCAGAGATGAGGCGCATGTTTCTGCGCGCCACACCACAGAATCGGGGGTGACAAACACCTTCGCCCCCAGGGTACACCAGATACCCGAGATGAGACCCATTCACTGGGTTTGCACAATCGCGGCGCAGAAGACGCGGATGCAGTTCCTGTCGCCGCGATACATATGTGCTGTGCTGATGCACCGGGGGTTTTTAGTGGGTAGGACCGCCACCACTCCATCTTGGTGGCGGGTGAGTCCCACATACCCCGCCGCTTGCGGCGGGGATGCCTAAATGCATTCCCCCTCGTCAAAAAAAGGGGGCTTTTAATCATTTACAATTACTAACCCAAATTGAGTCCAAAACCATATTGAACAAATGCAATATCGCAGCTGAATAAAAAAAACTTACAATTTAAGAACAAATTTTGATTAAAACCCAAATTGATTAGAACCTTGCACCACAAGCGCCCAAAGACAAAGTAAACCACTACACATAGACCGTTGTACCATCAAAACAGCAACTCTCGGTATTAGTCAGACAAATTAATTCTCAACTCGACTAATACAACAGATTAAATCTTAATTCGTCTGACTCCTAGCCTTTGTGCTGGCCAACAGCTTCATAGAGATATTAATACTAGCTATGCCCCTCAGTTTTACCCGCATAGATTTCGCTCCCGTGAGAATTCAGGAATAAAATTATGCTCAAAACCTTCCTCTTGAATCACACTATCTATTTAAAAAAACTGCTTCAAAATCCGTTGCGTAGTTTTAAAGATATAGGGACAGACAACGGGAAGCGACTTTGATTTATACCACGAGTATGTAGTGATTAATACTAGTAACGCCGCGCAGTTTTACCTCCATAGTTCCCAGTCCTGAGGGAATTTCAAGATAAAACATAGCCTATGTCCTTCCCCGGACTATAAGCTACCTTTATACCAAATTTCAAGTCAATCGGTTTAGTAGTTTAGCCGTGAAAAGGTAACAGACAAACAGACTGAGTTCTCTGTACATCACCTTTGTGTCGGTCTAAACGCTTCATAACTATATTAATGTACAGCTGAGGAATTCATTTATACAACATATTCGCCGAAATTTGTTGTTTAGAGCTCTGCTGAGGAGTGAGTGAGAGAGATAACTTATTTTGGAAACTTGCTGTGCACCGTGGTTTCTACTGCGTTTTCTTCGCTCAATCATGTGAGGGGTTTAATATAATTTATTAAGGATAGAATTAATTAAGAAGAATTTATTAAGGTACCCGGGTCAGCACAGGCGAGGCCACGGAAGTCGCGGACGCAGTACCCGTTGCCCCGGCCATATGTGACGCGCAGACACACCGAGGGGTTTTAGTCGGTAAACGCGTCGCCGCTCAACATCTTTGGCGGCGCGGAGTCCGACATACTCCGTCGCTCCCCTCGAACGGCGGGGAGATATAACATCTTTCCCCTCGTAAAAAAAAGGTACCAGATAATCTAAATCAGTCCAAAAGTTTCTAAGCCTAATTCATACAAACAAAAAAAATTAAAATTTCCACGATAAGATATTTGTATAGGCAAATATTATAATTCCAGGAATTTGTAATCTGAATCCATCGGAGAAAAGGATTAAAGAAAAGCATGTGGTATTGGAAATCCTAAATCCCACCAAAAACATTCTGTAAAAAACTAGCCAAGTCTCGATGGAGCTGCTTGTTTAACTCTAAAAAGTAATGAAATCTAGACAGACTCGTGCCAAGTCTAAGGTTCCTTACTGCGATTTCTTTATTATTATAGTTAATGTTGTGTGACTTGGCCGTTGAACATTGTTTAAAAGGTTAGTAGTGGGTACACGTCAATTTTGTTTACACGTAATGTTATAACATTATTAAAATACGCAGCTTTATCAAGCCTACAATTGACTGGATATTGATTCAACATTTTTCAAGTGGCTATAATTAAGCTAATTTTCTATCGTCAATGGATAGGTTCTGGATTTTTTAAGATTGGTGCAATAGCGTCATGGAGCACCTAGTTTTGTACCCTTGTGTACATACATGTGTACCCTTCAACGGCCAAGTGACACAACATTAACTATAATAATAAAGAAATCGCAGTAAGGAACCTTAGACTTGGCACGAGTCTGTCTAGATTTCATTACTTTTTAGAGTTAAACAAGCAGCTCCATCGAGACTTGGCTAGTTTTTTACAGAATGTTTTTGGTGGGATTTCATTTCTTTTTGTTTAAACTTGTTTATATTGATTTATTTTATTAGATTTTCTTATTTGACACACTTATTTTTTAGGAGTAGTATTATATTATTAAGCGCCCCGCGGTTTCACCTGCGTAGTTCCCGTTCGCGTTTCCGTGGGAATTTCGGGATAAAAAGTATCTATAGATAAATAGTTTTAAGCTACCTCCCCACAAATTGTCAGCCAAATCAGTTCAGCTGTTCTAGAATTATAATTCCCGTTCCCATTCCCGTGGGAATTTCGAGATTAAAAGTATTTTATGTGCTTCTCCTGGTTCTAAGCTACCTCCCCACCAATTTTCAGCCAAATCAATTCAGCCGTTCTTGAGTAATAAATTCCCGTTCCCATTCCCGTGGGAATTTCGGGATTAAAAGTATTCTATGTTCTTGTCCTGGTTCTAAGCTACCTCCCCACCAATTTTCAGCCAAATCAATTCAGCCGTTCTTGAGTAATAAATTCCCGTTCCCAATCCCGTGGGATTTTCGGGATTAAAGTATTCTATGTTCTTGTCCTGGTTTTAAGCTACCTCCCCACCAATTTTCAGCCAAATCAATTCAGCCGTTCTTCATTTTTAAATTCCCGTTCCCAACCCCGTGGGATTTTCGGGATTAAAAGTATCTTATGTCCTTTTCCTGGTTCTAAGCTACCTCCCCACCAATTTTCAGACAAATCAGTTCAGCCGTTCTTGAGTTACAATTCCCGTTCCCATTCCCGTATAATTCCCGTTCCCGTTCAGTTATCCTAGTTTTTATAGTTTTCCCTTTATGTGGCCATTAAACCCTAACTCTGTACCAAATTTCAGCTCTCTAGGTTTATGGGAAGTACTAGTTCTATTTTGATGATCATGAGTGAGTGAGTGAGTGAGTGAGTGAGTGAGTGAGTGTCTGTCATAAATACGAAACTTTGCATTCGTTTAACTTCGAAACTAAATGACCTACAGACTTGAAATTTTATTTTATGTATGTGATTGTATAGCTTACTGGATGACGAAAATTTCAGCGTTCTGGGCTTATCCAGAGGTTGTCAAATAGGGGCCTGAAAATGCGGCGAAAGGGTTCCTGTAAAGGATGGTACGGCAGTGCTTGCTTCGCGCTCGACTTGGCGGGGGGCACTGCCGTGCCCCCAGATTCCAAGAACATGTTTTTAAAATATCAAATAAAATATGGTTCAGAAAATCCATGGATTTTTATCGCCTTATTTTCGATTTTAACAATCCGAAAAAACTTCGTAGTCTGTACCAATGTAGGTATACTAGCTTTTGTCCGCGACTTCGTCCGCGTGAAATAATGACTTCCGTCATACAAACTTTCATCCCCTATTTGATCCCCTTGGGGGTTAGAATTAATCAAAATCCTTTCTTAGCGGATGCCTACGTCATAACATCTACCTGCATTCCAAATTTCAGCAGTATCACTTTATAATTATGTGATCTAGAAATGTTTCAGATACTCTAGATACAGGTAATAAACCTAATTAAGAGTCAGTTGAGGAAAGAAGATGATAGAGCGATTGAAATAAGAAAATTATCCATATAAAACCCACCCATTCCCACAACACACAGAGTACCTAACTAGTTAATCTACGTACGATGTAGTAGTGTTACCGAGATACAGGTGATCGCCCCGCGCTAGCTAACTCCTACTACTTAGCGACGATCGCACGGGTTATCTGTACTCAGGGGTTTGTAGTCGCTACTAGTGGTTTGTAGACTCGATATGGAACTAAACTAGTGTGTATCGAAAGTTGTTTTTTCATGTGAATTATTTCTAGTAAGCTACGAATACTAAGGGGTAATTCTCAGACCCAAGGAATATTATTAAAAGTGAGAGCGGAACTCACACACCGTTATCTACGTCGAAAAAACGTCACACTCTGTGCAGAGCGAGACGCCGTCGCGTGCGCATCGCACTCATCCTTCTGATGAAGGCCACCAAATGTGGCTGAAACTAGTCGAGGGATTCGACTTATAGGTACGTGTAAATATCCCGCAAAAATATATTAATAATAAACAATGACGTACGCTTCGTTTAATGGCTTTTTGCCATGTTTGTTGTATGGAAGCCCCATTAAATATTGATTTTATTTTGTATTACATTGAAAAAAGAATTCTTAAGAATTATTTAGTTTGAAAGAAAACAGAAAAACATCATTTCTTATTTTGTAAAATTTCAACTGTCTAGCTATCACCGTTCTTGACGTTCGGACGCACGGACAGCGAAGTCTCAGTAATAAGGTTCCCACGGAACTCTTAAAAGCAATAACTTTACAGCAACTAACCACGACTATAAACATCATAAAATACAAACAACCAACAAATCCAAAGTCGCAATCGACTTCCACCTCCATCAAAACATCTAGTACTTCCCATTGAGCGCCATTGGGCTCTTGGTCACGAAGTTAGAACGTGTCGTAACACAGATCTATGGGAGCGTTTCTTTTGTTCGCCCAGCTCGAGTCAGTGGTTTTATGTTCGAGAGCCTTCTGCGACACGGTGTTAGGCTGTGTCGGGCTGTGTCGAGTGTGGAGTGGGGTGCTGCACGGTGTAGTTAGGTGGGATTGGCTAGGTTTTATTTGATTAACTGTTCTGATTCTAGTATCGTACTAATAACATAACATAACATAATCATTCACTACATCATCTCATTACAGTAACTGACCCCTAACTAAGCTCGAAGCTTGTATATAGAGTATCAGAAACTACGCACATACTCATTCACACACACACACACACACACCCAGACCGACACAAACATTTGTGGCTCAAACAATTATTCACCCCGCACGGGAATTGAACCCGCAACCTTACGGATGGCAGTTTGGCATGGTGACGACTCTGCCATCGAGGTCGTAATATTATAAAGGTGAAGGTTTGTTTGTATGTGTGGTTGTTTGTTAGTCTATCACGAAAAATTTTATGAACAGATTTAGGTGAAAATTGGTTATTATTCCTTATAACTAGAAATAGAACATAGAATACCTTGGAATACCTTTTTAAGCATAGCTTCTTTCGAGGGCCTTGAGCGCGGTGACCGAATCCAGAAATTCCGTAACGAAAAAAAACCTCACGTTTTTATTATATTTTTATCGAAAACTTTTTTTTGTAAATTTTCCAATACGTTTTTATAGTAATGTAGACAAAGTTTTTATTGTATGAAGTCCCAAGTACGACATCAAATTTTCTAAGGTTAGGATTGCAATACAAAAATAAAAAAATAAATTATAGTTTAAAAAAACTAAAAAACACGCTTTTTATAGAAAACCGAACTAAAAAATAGAAAATAAAAAAAAGCGTGGGGTGCATGGTGTCAATATTTTAAAAAGCACCCCACGCTTTTTTTTATTTTCTATTTTTTAGTTCGGTTTTCTATAAAAAGCGTGTTTTTTAGTTTTTTTAAACTATAATTTATTTTCTACTTTTTAGTTTGGATTATTTATAATAGCTTGTTTTTTTAATTTGCAAATTGAAAAATGGAATAATTTTATCAAATTAGTGTATTGTCATCGGTCCTCAATAAATCTACAAAGTTTGAACGAAATCTGGCCGTTTAAAGTGGGTCAAAATAGCGCCCAAAGAAGTCGGTTACAAACAAACATACAAACATACAAACATACAAATATACAAACATACAAACATACAGGTGAAGCTAATAAAAAGCGTGTAAAAAAAACAATTAGTTGATAAAAATGCTATGCAATTGCTTTACCGCGGCAGTCCCCGAGTGCCACACGGTTTTTTTTAATCTTAAAATTACCAATGGGATTACGCAGCTAAAACTGTAAGGCATTGCCAGTAAATACATTGAAACTTTTGCGAAATTCCAAGAACCTTTCCAAGGAACTCTTATAAACATTTCTCGGAAACAAATCTTAGTTCAACCCGTTGAGGCGTTGATACTGTAAGTTATCTGCCAATCTGCCTGCCTGTCACTCAGTACGGTTCCATATAAATATATTTTTCGATTTATAAATATATAATGACTTCCTCCATACAAACTTTGATCCCCTATTTTATCTCCATGGGGGTAGAATTAATCAAAATCCTTAGCGGATGCCTACGTCATAACATCTACCTGCATGCCAAATTTCAGCCCGATCCGTCCAGTGGTTTGGGCTGTGCGTTGATAGATCACTGTCAGTCAGTCACATTTGAGTTACATATATAATCACTACATAGTATAAAACAAAGTCGCTTTCTCTGTCCCTATGTCCCTATGTATGCTTAGATCTTTAAAACTACGCAACGGATTTTGATGCGGTTTGTATTAATAGATGGAGTGATTCAGTGGGAAGGTTTTTAGCATAATTTTATCCCCATATTGTTACGGGAACGGGAATTACGTGGGTGAAACTGCGGGGCGCCTCTAGTAAATGTATATATGTAGAGTGATTTCAAACCGCCGTAGTACAGTCAGTGTCGGACAAAAGGTACCCCCTTTTAGTAATGCTCACTTTGGTATTGCCAACCGAGGGCCGGTACCTCTTATCTAACGCTGACTGTACGTCCAATATCATCCTTTCCGTTTATTTGATCGAATCGCTCGAATTCTCCGGAAAAATAAATAAATATAAGAAACTAGCTGTGCCCGCGACTTCGTTCGCGTTCTGGCAACAATGATCCTATTAAGTGATACTTAGCCTTGAATTTTAAATGTAGGCATAAACGGGCCTTCGGGTATTTGTTGAGCCCCAAAAGAAGTCATTTGAAATGCACTGTTAAAAGCGCGAATATTATCTAAAAATGATATTAAATAAAAACCGTCTTGATACCAAGAATACCACTCATCCCTAACAATTTTCCATTCCAATTCAAGCGCACCCAATTCCCAGTCGTGGCGTGTTTTGCTATGACGATAAATAAATCCCAGGGTCAGACACTAAAGGCCGCTGGTGTCGACCTAAGGTCTAATTGTTTTTAGCATGGCCAACTATATGTTGCCTGCCCACGGGTCAGTAATTTATTTAAGTATTTATGTTAGCCCCAGAAGGCAAAACCATCCATATGAGCCATGAATATGAGCTATCATATAACGAAGTTTTGTACATGATGCAAGCACACAAAGACAGTGAACAATAATTTAAAAGCATTTAATTTTTGTCCTAAAGTATTTATAGATGGATATCACAATTTTTACTTGATTTCAAAAAGAAGGTTGAATGCATGTATATATTTAAAACTCAATACTGCCAACCTTTGTGTAAAGAATATCATAAATTTTAGGACCTTTGCACACTGCCTATTTTTCACTCTCACGTAGATACCGTGACGGATTATAATCGATAAAAAAAATTAATGACCAATCTCCATCGTGTTGTTTTACGATTACCTACTTTGACATTAGCAGAATTGCGTAGTTATGGCAGCAGTAGCCAAAAACTATTTTGTTTATTGAATTAATACCTTGACGGTGCTGTAGATATTTTTTTTATGTCTGATGCACCATTTTGAGAACTTTAGTATATTACGATCTAATCTCCTCGGTAGCTCAATTGGATAGAGCAGTGCCGTAGCACTGCTCTATCCAATTGAACCGTAGTTCAGCATGGTTCCGGGTTCAAGTTCTGGCTAAGGCGAAAATTTTCGATGCATTTTTCTAAAAGGCTAATAAGTTATTTTAATTAAACTTAAACTATTTAATAAAATATTTATGTTAATAATGTATCCATCAGCAGTTTTCTTATTGTTTTTTATTATGGGAAAGACACTCTGTTGATGTTTCTTTAACATAGTACGCACGTACACAGCACTTTAATATTACGTCTATACTATTTTTTTTTACGCCTGAAAATCCGCTATGTGCATATGCCCTTTAAGCATTCGATATTGAAGTATTCTACATTCTGTCAAATTTGATATCTATGAAATATTATTATACAAAATCCAAAATGTGGTATTTTTGTCAGCAATGTTTTCTCGTCAAAAGGAAGCGAAGTGTTGATAAATATATTTTTTTATTGAAATCAGAGGACCGAAGAACAACAAAGACTATACGATTCCTCCTAAATTTTAAAGAACATCTCAATAACTTAGAACTAACTAAGGTGGTAAGTTGCGCGATATAAACGGATATTACCCAAGCGATGTCGTGGGCGGAGTATTGTTTATTAAATTCAAAACAACAAAATAGATTTTTATTGATAACTTTTCTTCTCGTTATCCAAATGAGATGAAACAAAGCCTATATATTGCGCCAAATTAAGCTTAATCCATATGTGGAAACGCCATTAAAATCCGTTCAGTACTTTCTGAGATTATCGCGAACAGACAGACAGACAGACAGACAGACAGACAGGAAAGAAAGTCAAAAATTGTTTTTTTGTGTTCCTTTGACCTTCTTTTATCCCCCCCTATCAGTTTTAGGTAAATTTATTTAATGTACAGACACGGTGGTTCTACTGTTTTATTATTAGTATAGATATGTGGAGTCGTTTAAACCGCGCGGTATTTTATTAAATTCGGCGTGATTGGAAAATGATAATATTGTATTGTTTTTGGACTTTATGAGTAAACCAGTGGCGAACCGCATTCCTGTAGGAATATGGGGATACAATTATGCTAAAAACCTTCCCACTGAATCACTTTATCTATTAAAATAAACCGCATCAAAATCCGTTGCGTAGTTTTAAAGATCTAAGCATACATAGGGACAGAGAAAGCGACTTTATTTTATACTATGTAGTGATAGTGAAGTAAGGTTTTAGACAATTCACTTCACTTGCTCTATGGGTGTTGGTGATCTCAATCCCGTACAATATTTTAAATCAAAAACAAAAACAACCGAATTGAGAACCTCCTTGGTTAAAAATATGTTGCACTCGACATAAATAGGTACTTAATTTTAAATTTGGCTTAGGTGGCTACTCAGCCACTAAAAACTCACCTAGTGGTGAGTAGCCACCTTGTGATTTTTCTTAGTGGTCATCTCAGCCAGTACTTTAGCCGATTGAGGGTGAGCCGACTACTCCAAATTTTGGACGTCGTCCTCTCACCCCCAAACTTAACCTGAGACCGTACTAAGACTGTCAAATGTTACATTGTTTAGATATATCGCGCGATTTTGGGACAAAAGTACCAGGCAAACATGGGTTATTAGGAGATCCTTTGCTATAATTTTTTGTACTTCAAATGAAATTTTACGTACATGAACAAAATTGTTTGTTAAACTCCTAATAACCCATGTTTGCCTGGTACTTTTGTCCCAAAATCGCGCGATATATCTAAACAATGTAACATTTGACAGTCTTAGTACGGTCTCAGGTTAAGTTTAATAAAGTGGGTGAGAGGACGACGTCCAAAATTTGGAGTAGTCGGCTCACCCTCAATCGGCTAAAGTACTGGCTGAGATGACCACTAAGAAAAATCACAAGGTGGCTACTCACCACTAGGTGAGTTTTTAGTGGCTGAGTAGCCACCTAAGCCAATTATTTAGATACCCTTTACTTAATAACATAATCATTCACTCCATCATTACAGTAACTGACCCCTAACTAAGTCCGTAACTTGTATCTAGGGTATCAGAAACTACGCACACACATTCACACACACACCCAGACCGAGACAAACAATAGTGGTTCACACAAATATTCACCCCGCAACCCGCAACCTTACGGATGGCAGTCCGGCATGGTGACCACTCTGCCATCGAGGTCGTCACTTCACTCTAGCTTTTAGCAAACGTATACAGTACAAGAACAGTCAAAAAACCGTCTTAAAGACGACCACAGCTTCAAACAACGTCCCTTCTAATCACTCACAGAAACCCTTCACATCGCACTCAACCCGCTCATTTCATCTACAATATCCTGTACACTAAACGTATTTCCTTTTAAATGGTCGCAAAAAATTGTACCTAAACCCCGCAAAAACCACGGACAAACATAAAACGGTTTAGGGGACATTTCAGGGGACGTTCCCGAACAGAAACCCGTTACAAATGATTAGAAAACCCGAGTCGTATCGTAAACAGGGGGACATAAAAAAATGTGTAATTTTGACAACATGACATCGAGTTTACGTCGTCAGTTCAACGTTTTTGGGTCAATGGAATTTTAAATTATTTTTGTTGTTTTGTGTGTTTGTTATCGTATTTTTACTTATAGGAAATTGGGATAATCTTCTTTTTCCGAACCTTTATCCCATGTCTATTTGGGGTCGGTTTTCATTTTAACCAGATTTGGCGGAATGTCAGTATTTTACGTGAAGCGACTGCCATCAGACCTTCACAATCCAGAGGGCTATACGACATTTTTGGGTTGAACTAAATGTTAGACTTTTGAGGGTTCTAACTACCCGTAACGACTGTCGATGATATTAAAGGTACGACAGCTTTAGTACCCTCCGAAGCACGAGGAAATTGGGATATACAAGTACAATAATTATGTTTGTATTTATGTACCCATTTTTCACAATTAGATTTTACAAATTTGGGTCCGTATTTCTTTATATTTTATGTCTGAATGTACCAGGTAGTTGGACTCTTGCATAATTCCTTCTTACTATCGCAACTAACTAACTAAACTACAGTGTCGTAATACTGTGCAAAAACATTACTATGTAGACATACCATGATAATATTAAGAGACGATATCTCGAGGTGACGAGCGCAGTACAGTGCTGTACACTGTGACTGTAATGGGCAGGCGTGTTGCTTACCATCAGGTGACCACGAGAGAGTCTCCTCACTTGTTTGCGATACAAAAAAGCTTGCGACCCCAGGTGTGAATTTGTCTTGCTATATTCCGCCGGAGAAATAGCGTATATATGAAGATGATAGATTGATCGATTGTGTCGTATAGGAAACTAGCAGCGCCCCGCGGTTTCTCGTAGTTCCTCTGCCGTGAGAATGCGGGAATAAAATTATATTAAAAACCTTCCTCTTGAATCATTCTAACTACAAAAAACCTGCATCAAAATCCGTTGCGTAGTTTTAAAGATCTAAGCATACATAAGGACATAGGGACAGAGACAGCGACTTTGTTTTATACTATGTAGTGATGATAGATCGATTGTTATAGTAAGATAGGATATTATTATATTTATTTTCCAGAAACATGTTACAATATTATCTTGTTATATTCCGAAATGTCCTCACACGTAGTGAGTTATGCCGTAGACGTGAGGGGGGGGGGGTCCTTCCAAATAAGTCTGTGTCCATCTGATGACCCTATTTTTATTGCCCAAACGCGAAGTTGAATCGTCATAAAATGTATATGACGCTACTTTATGGTCTATTACGGACGGCGATGATTTTAAATATTACTATTTGTGAATTTTATATGGGTTTCCTATAATTATGTTCTGTGTTATAGGAAAATAAGATTCGTTTTCGAATAACTCAAATTATTATTTACGGAGTGTCTCTTGAGTTTAAAAGTTCATCAGTTACGTGAAAGTTTGCAGGTTCGATTTCCGATCAAGACAAATATTTAATCATCATCAAATATTTGTGTGTTTGTCACGTTAGGACGTGATATAGGTATCAGAACATGTGGCCTGACCGCTTATTTTAAACTAGCAGCAACCCGCGGTGTCACTCGCGTAGTTCCCGTTTCCGTGTGAATACAGGGATAAAATATAGACTATGTCACGCACTGATAAATTAGCTTTCCATGAGTAAAAGAATTGAAATCGGTTCAGTAGATCCCGAGATTACAGCTTACAATTTAACAAACTTTACTTCTTTATAATATTAGCATAGATATAGATAAGGTGAAGACTTGGTCAAGTTTTGCCTTTACTGTTAGTGCTTCAGAAGCTTAGCTCTACAGGAGATAAGTGAGAGTCATATTCTCATTAAATCCTACAAATTTTTTGTACTTTTTATACTTAAGTCCCTTTGAAGATGACTACTACTTTTCTACTGTTCAAACAGAATAAACGATCAAAAAATATTTAAGAAACGAACACCTTTAATTAAATTCTAACATCAGAAAATAATTACCTGACTTCCCGCTATCGACAAAACCGGGGATCACAAAGTTATTCGGAATCCAATCCCGCTGCAGGTAAACTAAAAACAAAATAAATATTTAATCACTTTTTGCAGTAATGTTCCTGAAACTCATTAGCCATGCAAACAGGGCCTCAAGTCTGCTAACAATAATGCTGTGATAATGCTAGTCAAATGTATTTTTATATCAACACTAGCTGCGTCCTGAGGCTTTACCTGCATATGTCGCGATCTCGTAAGAATTTTAGGATAAAACATACCTATGTCCTTCCCCGGACCATAAGCTACCCCTGTACCAAATTTCAAGTCAACCGGTTCAGTAGTTTAGCCGTGAGTTAATCTCGCATTTATAATATTAGTAAGGATTTTCTTTAGCAGAATACCTATATATTTTTTTACTTAATATACTTACCTACAATTCTGACATTCTCATTATGGTATCTTAATATCAACACATTGTCTAATCAAATAATGTCAAATAGCAGACTTGGACCCCTGGTTAACTAAATGGTTTTAGGTCATTATAGATGACCTACATTTAAGAGCTAGGTCTTATAACGCCCAAGTTTTAATTATTGAAATATTTTGACTTAAAACCAATCAAAAGTTTCGTGTACTGGCTTTGTCTGAGAGTCTAAGGTTGTCGAGTTTAGAACTAAATTAAATAATTTGAAGTTTGTGCACCTGGAGTCCTGAGTTCAATTTGTAGGCCGAGTGGTCGTTTGGTATTTTCATAACATGGGTCAAGTTTGAGGTCACCAACACGCATTGAACTGTGCTGCCAGCTGCCATTTACGCACTGTGTTAATTTAGGCATAAGCGGTCTTATTTGCGTTGAATTTTTAGTCTGGTTTAGCACTAAACCAGGTTTTACAATCAATTTTAAATACTGTCAAAGTGACAGATTTGACTGACAAGGTGTCAAATGCTTACCAGGTTTTGTTAGACCAGACTAAAAATGTAACGCAAATAAGGCAGATAATTTTTTCTCTATCTATTGATAAAAACTACATCATGATTTTAATTCGTACATCTGTCTGCCATCCTTGAGGTACCAGGCTCAATTCCTAGGTCAAGTTGTCCTTTGGTTATTCAAACATTTTTTTTTAACATGGCTCAAGGCAGACATTACCAACTTGCATAAGACAAACATGGTGATTACGCCTATTCCTTCTCACTGTACTTATATAATACTGATGGCAGTAAAAGACAAAGGGTTAAACAAATTCCTGTACAAAATTCTGCTTTACATTATCGACACATATCTCTAATATAGCACCATGACACAGCCAAAACAGTGACACATGTCTGTCTGTCAGTGAGTGAATAACACAACATGGTCTAATTAAATAATGTTTGCAGGCCTTTTTACAATTATAACACTAGCAGCGCCCCGTGGTTTAACTCCCGTGAGAATGCAGGAATAAAATCATGTTAAAAACCTTTTTCTTTAATCATTATATCTACCTATATTAAAATAAACCGCATCAAAATCCGTTGCGTAGTTTTAAAGATCTAAGTATACATACATAAGGACAGAGAGTGGGAAGCGACTTTATTTTATACTACTCGTATGTAGTGATGATACAATGTTAATATCTTTTAAATTTGTCAAAAATTTCGTTAAACCCTTTGTACTTATTCGAAAGCGCAGTTAAAACTTAGTTAAAATAGCATAATCACATTAAACCGACCGAGAATTTGAACCAAGTTTTAATGTTTATAGACGGAATTCCTTGCGAACGTCAAGTTGGTGCGAAACACAAAAACCGCTGTGACACAGTCGGTCAGGACATTTCCGCTACAAAATATGTTACAATTTCTTTTGGGTATTTAGTTTAAATTGGTTTTCCGTAGCTAATGGCCGTTTGAATTTGATTTAGCCCGTAATTTACCGCGAGTTTTCCTTATTTTGGGGACTAGAGACTTCTAAACAATTTTATTTAATTTGTAGATCTGTATAAAAAATGTGGTGGACATTTCGGTCCCGGTAATAGACGTTCAATCATTTTCTCTTTGGGGCGGACATCGAAATGTTCGAGTTTAGGAACTCGTTTAATTTTGAATGTGAAATATGTTTTATTTTGTGTTTTTTGACAAAAATCCTGATCGATGTATGGAACGTTGAGTTTTAGTTCTGCTATTATTGTATACCCTTCTCATCTGATTGGTAAAAGAGGAATAAGCCATCTTTCATCTTTTCTTATTATCTGTATCCTTGTGTGTGTGTTATGAGCAATAAAGTATTTTCTATCTAATAAGCTGTGTAAAAAACGGGTTTAAATAACAAAACGTTACTAAATTATAAGCTACTGTGATGGCCTTCTATTCATAAGGCCATCACGGTCTCGAAAACGCCTCGAGTATGATTTAAAAATTTAATTTAATTTTAAATTACGGATAAGTCAAGACTAAAAATCCATATCAAATTATCTCTTAATAGCAGCGCCCCGCGGTTTCACCCGCTTAGTTTTCGATTTACCCCCCTTTTCTTTCTTGAATTTCCAAAAATCCTCTCTTAGTGGTAGCCTACTCCCCCCAACAAACACACGTGCCGAATTTCAGCTCTCTACGACCAGTAGATTCGGTACATCACTCAGTAACGGAAGAGTAGAGAAGAGTAACGGCCGCCTGAAAACCAGCGCTGTACTGAGATCTCGGTCTCAGTACAGCTAAAGCTGATGACGGCTCCCATTGCTACATGTTTTTCTTTTCCTAGTTTTAAGTTTATTTTTTCTTATGTTTTCTTATTAATGTAGCAATAAATGTTTTTTTATTTATTTATTTAAGAGTTTTATATTATGTATCTCTCATTTGTCTCTATAATAATCAGTTTATTACACTTTTATTTTCACACCCTTCCAAACTAAACCGTTTCCCCTCGAAGCGAGCAATGTCCGCGAGATTTGGTCGTAAACGCGCGCAATTTACGCGCCAAAATTGACACTAACATAAATTGACATATTTGACGGTTTGCTGACGGCCACATAAACAGGAGAGTGATGGCTTCATAAATCTGGTCGGTTATGGACGAATTCAATCAGGTTTGAGGTTTCCATTCTACGAGTATATATCTACAATTTTAGATTGTACAATTCGGCCGATATTAATTAGATGAAATACAAAAACACTTGCATCGCGCTCTAGTTTCGTCTGTGCAAGTCTAAATGTCGTAAGAATTTTTCGTATATAAAGTATCCTATGTATTACTTCTGGTGATAGGAACATCTTTGCCAGGTTTTCACTTAAACGGTTGGATGTTATTTACGTGAAAGAGTAACAAACATCTATAAAAATCTATAAAAAAGTAGCGGCCCGCCCCGGCTTCGCACGGGTCCAATTTTCCCGTTGATTTTCCAGTTTTTTTTTACATAAGAACCTTCTCCTAATAAAAAAAAGAATGAGTGAAATCGGTCCAGCCATTCACGTGTGATGCCGTGATCAAGGAAAACGGGTTTCATTTTTATATATACTTATAGATATCACAATTATAATACTAGTTGTACCCTGCCTCCTTACCCGCATTTTAAAACCAGACCCATCACTATTATGATATGACATTACTTAAAACCTCACAGATCACAAGCAATCTTTGACAGGTCTATGATTTATTAAAATAATTAATAATTTAAACAACAGCCTCACCCCAACTCTCCCTTAAATAATCAAATATGTTCATAAAACGGTTCAAATCCGAGAGTCTGTCTGTTTACACCACTTTTACTGTTCGCCGGGTGATCCGCCATAAACACTAGATGGCCATGATTATATGAGGGATGAAAGGGGGATGAAAGAGGGGTGAAAGGGGATGAAAGTACGTAAAGTATCGTCTATATTGCTTCATTTGAGTTGCTTTATTAAAATCTGTGTCTTTATTTCTCGTGGTAAGGTTGGGAGGTTAATTTACGATAGCTATGTTAATTATTATTGAGAATGTAAGTATGTCTGTTTGTAAACCTTTAGTTATTAGATACTAGCGACGCCCCGCGGTTTCACCCGCGTAGTTCCCGTTCCCGTAGGAATATAGGGATAAAATTCCAAAAACTTTTCCACTGAATCACTCTATCTATTAAAACAAACCGCATCAAAATCCGTTGCGTAGTTTTAAAGATGTAAGCATACATAGAGAGGGGGGGACATAGGGACAGAGAAAGCGACTTTGTTTTATACTATGTAGTGGTAATCCGTGGTTCAACCAAACTAACAAACTCTTCAACTTTATAAATATAGATAGTTAAATAAAACTATATCACCTCGGCGTCATGAAGTAAAATGCAAACAAAATGTCTAGAGAGCAATATTGTTGGTTAAACCGCAACAAGTTCATTCATTCATTCACTCGTTCATTCCCACCTCGTCCAAGATTCCAAGTTTAAATTTCCCTAATTAATTAATTTGATTTCGGATGGGAACGGAATATATTAAAGAAGTCTACTCAAAGTAATTTTGTTTAACAAAAGTCTGGTTCCAACTGCATTTTCCTGTATTTAGGGGAAAAACAAAGACTTGTGGCCTCTATTGTCAAATAAGAAACTGTTTTGTGTATAACATAATCATTCCCTACATCATCTCATTACAGTAACTGACCCCTAACTAAGTTCGAAACTTGTATCTAGGGTATCAGAAACTACGCACACACTCATTTACACACACACAGACCGAGACAAACATTTTTGGTTCACACAAATATTCACCCCGTACGGGAATCGAACCCGCAACCTAACGGATGGCAGTCCGGCGTGGTGACCACTCTGTCATCGAAGTCGTCAAATTAGCTTTTATTGCATTGTCATAGGACTTACATAAGTATGCCAAACAGCTCAATCGGATAACCAGAAGTGGTCGAAAAATGGCAAGATTTGATTACAGACAACGGGACAGGTGAAACTAAATAAAAGCTTGTAAAAAGTGGGTAGTTCACAAACTCAGTTTTTAAATTAGTTCGTTACAACACGAACGGTCTGCCGTCAGTCTGCTTTGAGCGGTCGATCGGTACGCATCTTACTTCGGTAATTAATTGTCGTGATATTTCTCAATGTGAACTCTTGGTAACAAACTAGGTGTAGAAAAGGAGTGCTAGTTTTAATAAGTGTGGTGTGTAGATTTATTTTTATAGTGATTTGTTGTTCTGTGTTGAAGGATATTGCAGTGATTTTGCGGGTATGTAAAAATACTTTTAATCATTCACTACATCGTCTCATTTATAGTTACTGACCCCTAACTAAGCTCGAAGCTTGTATCTAGGGTATCAGAGACTACGCACACACTCATTCACACACACACCCAGACCGAGACAAACATTTGTGGTTCAGACAAATATTCACTGGGATCGAACCCGCAACCTTACGAATGGCAGTCCGGCATGACCACTATACCATCGAGGTCGACAAATTTTACATTTTTACTTTGTCTTAAGGCCTATTTCACGGCATTCAAGTAAAGTTACTCACCAAGTAAAGTTAGTTTTGTCTCTTTCTTACTTTATATCAAGTGACAAAGACAAAAAATGTGAGTAGCTACTCGGAATGTTACTTGAAGATGGTGAAATAGGTTCTTAGTATTTTATACACATCGGCATACTTATTACAAGACTTTGTCCCGCGGTTTTACTTTAATACTTGTACTACTACGTAATATTAATGTAAAGAACATCTGTAACAAACATTTAAATCGGTTCGGTAGTTTTTAACGGGGCAAAGTAACAAGTATTCTATCTACCTCACAAATTTCGTTTTATTATTAGAATCAGAGTCGCCATGACACTTTAATAGTAGACTTTTTTCTTTTGGGATCTATTTTTTTTATAGGTAGGTAATATTTTCGTGTTACATAAAACATAACATAACATACATACATAATCATTCACTCCATCATCTCATTATAGTAACTGACCCCTAACTAAGTTCGAAACTTGTATTTAGGGTATCACAAACTACGCACACACTCATTCACACACACACCCAGACCGGGACAAATATTTGTGGTTCACACAAATATTCACCCCATTATTATTTGTTTACCCACATATTTCCCTACATACTTGGACCCTATTATTAACTACATCCATCTGTCACTTCACATACTGCGACTCGGAGACATGGAAACAGTTTTTGTTCAATCTCGTCACTCCGAGTACAAGAATGTGTTACTTATGTTATGATAAATTAAATACATTTAGCTGTGTGATGTTTTTGTTCGGTTCGGTTGAGTTTTGGTATGGAAACTTTTGTAATTGAGCTAGCGCAGATTTTCATAAAAATACCTGGAACTTTATTTGATCTACTAGCTGTACTCCCGGTTTTACCCGCGTCAACTCAGTTTCTATTGGTCCCAGCCTTGCCTGGGTGATGTTCGTGTAGCTTATAGCCTTACTTGCAGCGCCCCGCGGTTTCACCCGCGTAGTTCCTGTTCCCGTGGGAATTTCGGAAAAAAAAGTATCCTATGTTCTTTCCCGGACCATAAGCCTGTACCAAATTTCAAGTCAATCGGTTCAGTAGTTTAGCCTTGAGAAGGTAACAGACAGACAGAGCTACTTTCGTATTTATAATATTAGTTAGGATTGATAAATTTACTTTCCGACATTTTTTCCAAATTCCAACCTGTAGTTTCTGAGATTAGCGTTATAGATATATGCCTTACTCAGTGGTCGGACTGCGGGCGATGAGCGAGAAGCGAGTACTCGCCGGGCGAGTGTGAACAGGCTAGTAACTATAAATAATTATGTGCATCTCTTTCGTTCACACAGAATGTATGTCCTTTTCTTGGGCGAGAAAATCGCCGATAGTTCATCGTTCACTCTCCCGCGGTCGGACCACTGCCTAAACATTTACTTTTAACATTATGAGATTTTAGATAAATTAACTTTTAATATTAAAAGTAATTGTTAATTAAAAATTTAAAAAACCCCCAACACAATTACTTTCAAACCCCCATAACTTTTAAACGGGTCTACCGATTTTCAACAAACATGTCTAAGAACACTCGCACGTAAGTCCCCTTTAAAACAAAAAAAAGCAGGGGTTAATTATAAAAATATCAATCAACATACAATCCTTCTAATATTATTATTATTTTAGATGGACGAACCAATTTCCGTTAAATTTTCATGTGATGTAACTATTCAATACATAATTTGTTGTCATCCATTATCGCGATATTGATACTCATAAATATTTATTGGTTCATGCGGTCAATACATACAAATTAACTAATAATGTATGTTTAGAATAGTTTTATACATAGTTATTAACATTATAGATTTATTTATACTTTGTCATACAAAATAGTGCACAAACACATTGATATTCTAACCGCTATTTTTCAATTTTCATTTAAAATTCAATTCATTTAGGAACTTTTTAGGTATTAAAAGAAAATAAGAACAACTTATGATGTAAATATACTTTTTTATTAATACAATTATCACTTTTTTTCAATATGTGTATCTATTATTATTGTTCGTCTTCTGCACCTCTTCTTGCACCATCTTATGTCGATCGCTTGTACCTGAAACGAAGAAAACAATATTTTATAGAGAAACTAGCTGCGCCCCGTGGTTACACACGCGTAGTTCCCGTTCCCGTTCCCGTAGGAATTTCGGAATGAAAAATAGATGTTGGCCGATTCTCAGACCTACTGAATATGCTCACAAAATTTCATGAGAATCTGTCAAGCCGTTTCGGAGGAGTATGGCAACGAAAACTGTGACACGAGAATTTTATTATATTAGATTGTTTTGTTTGTGTTATCAAGAGAAAATAGAATAAACGTTTTGCAACTAAATACAACTTTTGAAGAAGATTTGTGTTGTTTTATGATCGAGTTTTTTGGACTGTAAACATAATAATCGGTGACAGAGTGACAGTGCGATACCACTACTTCTATTATTTTTTTTATTCCTACGTTTATTACACCTTAATCACCCAACAGAAAGAAAAGCTATAAAGCATTTTTTACGACGACCTCGATGGCAGAGTGGTCACCATGCCGGACTGCCATCCGGAAGGTTGCGGGTTCGATTCCCGTGCGGGGTGAATATTTGTGTGAACCACAAATGTTTATCTCGGTCTGGGTGTGTACACACACCACATTCACACACGTGAATGAGTGTGTGCATAGTTTCTGATACCCTAGATACAAGTTTCGAACTTAGGGGTCAGTTACTATAATGAGATGATGTAGTGAATGATTATGTAATGTTATTTCTGAGACTATCATACACTATTATAAACAAACACACTAATCCAACCAACTTAAATATAACCACTATATCCGTTTGAAATCCACTCGCCCATCTAAGACCTACGAAGTTAGTATTAAAAACTTGTCCGGTCTGTAAGGAGTATCGTTTGATAATATAAGTGCAGTAACGTTCTTGGAAGTTGTCCGGTTATCCGGACCGGTCGTAGGGCTGCACCCGGGTAACGGATTAACCGGATTATTTATATTGACTTTGTTGGAGGTATTGGTTTGTCGGGTAGATAGTTAATTATTATACTTTTTATCTAAGGAATTAACTGTTATTGTTATGAAGAGGACGGTTTTATTTTAGTTTGTTTGTTTGTAATTAATAGAGTACTAGCGGCGCCCCGCGGTTTCACCCGCGTAGTTCCCTTTCCTGTGGGAATATGGGAATAAAATAATGCTAAAAACCTTTCCACTGACTCACTCTATGCATTAAAACAAACCGCATCAAAATCCGTTGCGTAGTTTTAAAGATCTACTAAGCATACATAGAACGTGACATTGTTTTATACTATGTAGTGATGATATTATTGGGTCGATTTAGGTGAATTTCGGTATAGATGTTCCTTATAAGTAACATAATAACTACATTTAAAACTCTTTACATAAACATAACATAACATAATCATTCACTACATCATCTCATTACAGTAACTGACCCCTAACTAAGTTCGAAACTTGTATCTAGGGTATCAGAAACTACGCACACACACACACACATTACTTTGTATTAGACGTCTTACAACCCCAGTCTACTGTGATCACGGATTTTGTAAAGAAACCGTAATGTCGAAAATGTAAAACCTAATTTCCGGATATTTATTTTAAAATTAGTTTAATTTTGAAGTTATTTTTAGTTACTTTTATTTTTTTATTTAGAAACCAATACTTATATCCAAATATCGCCATTTCTCAAGGTACCAGCCCTACCCCCCTCTCTCTCGGGAAGCTTTCCCTATCTGTCACATTGCAAGTCGACATCAGCTGTAAAGCCGCCCGTGCCCCGACGACCATTCAACCATACTCTTTATAATTGTTTATTGTTTGAAATGTACTGTTTGAAATGACGTCCTCGATGGCAGAGTGGTCTCCATACCGGACTGCCATCCGTAAGGCTGCGGGTTCGATTCCCGTACGGGGTGATTACTTTGTGTGAACCACAAATGTTTATCTCGGTCTGTGTGTGTGAATGAGTGTGTGCGTAGTTTCTGATACCCTAGATACAAGTGACGAACTTAGTGGTCAGTTACTATAATGAGATGATGTAGTGAATGATTATTATGAATAAAATATTTACAAATGGTTTTTAATGTTTAAACTATTCGTAATTTTTTTAAATTATATTTTCAAAGTTATCGTAATATTTGTCTTAAGTTTTCTAATTTATATAAAGTTTTTATTTATGTTTTTGATTATTTTCTACTATAAGTATTTCTAATTTGTTTTTCTTGTTACAGCGGAAACTGCGAAATCAAGTTTCAAGATTTGCCAACTAACTACGGGATAACTTTCTTTGCGTGAGTAGAAAACTTTTTTAACAAAATTACTTGATATTTGATTGACAACTCAGTGGTAGGTCGTGATCCTAGCTATAGCTACGGGTTCGATTCCCGCACAAGACACGTTTGCATTGGTGAATATGTATATTTAATTATCTGACGTCGTACGTGGTTTGTGAGGCCTTTAATGAAAATTTTAATGTCTCAATTACCAGGGCAAATTAATTGTAACTTTACACTGTTAGACTTTTTTTTAAATTTAATCGGTCTGTAAGATCCCTCTGCAAGACTAAGGTCTTCACTGATAATATTAGGGTATCGTGACAAGGAATTCGCGTAACATGCTTGTGTCAGTGCGTGTTGGTGATCTTAAAACAGAGTCATGTTTTAAGAGAGTAATACATGATTTGTAATTACGTGTTCTAAGTCTGTGTGTGTGTCTGTGAGAGGCGGTCCGTTGTTTGCACGACATTTGCACTGCCTCTGTCATCGGGGGGGATGTTTGTTCGAGATAGGGATATTAGAAAATGGTCCAGCTTTTTGTGTCGTAGGAATATGTTAGGTAACTTTAGTTTTAGTTCTTACTGCGATATATAACTTTGAATTCCAATTCAATTATGGCCAATAACCGACTTAAAAAAAGGAGGAGGTTCTCAATTCGACGCGATATTTTTTGGCATTAATATTTCAGGTGCATCCATTATTATTAT
Organism: Timandra comae; assembly: GCA_958496195.1. Taxonomy (NCBI): domain Eukaryota; kingdom Metazoa; phylum Arthropoda; class Insecta; order Lepidoptera; family Geometridae; genus Timandra; species Timandra comae. The sequence goes on along the minus strand of OY292372.1, from coordinate 240,714 downwards.
TGAGTAAGATTTTGATTTCATTTTAATACTGCTCCTCGCGGTTTATTCATTAAAACGTGATATTTGTCGTTTATTGGTTCGGAAACCTTCGTGCGCGACTCACACTTGGCCGATTTTTTATCATAAACCATTGAATTTTAAATTACTTCAATGTTTTTTGTCGCGGTTTTAATTTGGTATTACATTTCTCATGTTATCAAAGCTGTATAAGTTTTATAAGACTTAGCTAAGAACCTCATACGAACACTCGTCCCCTCCCGGTAACATTGCCGGTCCCCTTGTCGTGTCACAACGGACTCTCTCCCACAATGAGCGGCGCTCACAGCGCTCACGGACACACTCAGTAGATGGACATGTAATTGTAATTACGAGGGGTTTTGGTACTCATTCATCATCTCATAGTATAGAACCCCTAAGTCCGTAACTTGTATCTAGGGTATCAGAAACTACGCACACACTCATTCACACACACAGACCGAGATAAACAATGTGGTTCACACAAATATTTCACCCCTTACGGGAATCGAACCCGCATCCTCACGAAAGGCAGTCCGGCATGGTGACCACTCTGCTATCTAGGCCTATCCTATCACAGTGATGGACAAAGGTCTCACGTCTGATGAATCATCGATGAGAGAGACGAGGGATGAAGCCAAATAGTTCAGTACAGTGTTGTACACTGTATCTGTAATCATCGGTAATCCCAAACCCGCTACATATCTTTCACCAAAACATAAAAGAATGCCACTATAATTCATACCCGCCGCGACATGTCGCAGCGTCTCGCGACGTGTCGCCGGCAGCCGCGACCCACATACGACCTGCGTTATTTATTCACGACTCCACGTCCCGCACAAACCCGGTATGAATGTGACTTAATAGTTAGTGTGCACCACGCTTTATTTTAGAGTCGAGACCTTTAGTTCGTCTTGAAAAGTGTTTGTGACATGTAAATGTAGGTTGTAAGTTGTAAAGGTTCTTGTAAATAGGCCGGTTTACCTAACTCTTTAGATTTAGTGTGGGTCATTTATGTTGTTATATTTTTGTTAACCCAGCTAGATTTGTAGGCATTGAATTTTAATTTCTTTGTATTTTTCGACAATTTGTGTGTCTGTGTCAACTTATTTTCAAAACTACTGGTCCGTTTTAAAGACTACCACCATAGTTCATATTGATTACTTAGATTTACACAAACACTGCACACATAGCACTCATGCTAATGTATTATCAACCCACAAAATTAGCAACCATGAGTAACACAGCCAAAACAAGACACTCACCTTATACAAAGACATGCTGATAAATTGTTTTCAGAACCCAAATGCATTGAGAATACGTTCTATCAATGCGTTTGTTACATCTGTACCCAATTAGCTGATACAGGTTGCATACACTCGCGGAATACGAGACAGAGTGCAGTGAGGAGACACGTGCTATGGCAGCATTAAAGATACTACTAGTAGGGGGAGGGGAGGGGGGATTAAGTGATACAATGACATTTTAAGGTTCCGTACCAACGTAAAAGTGTATCTCAAGAACCGTGATAGTATTACTTTTTTAGACAGTTTAAATTACAGAAAACAAATTATTATTTTATTTAAATCTATTTATACAATAAATGTTTTAATTATTTAGTTTTAAATTACCTGTATTTTGGGTATAAACTAACTACGACACATTCATCCCCACCTCATTTCAAGTAATTGTACTCACAAGATCTAGTAGATAATAAAAAATCCATAATATTATATTATAAAAAAATCTAAAGTCTTTTTTAATAATTTAAAATTAAATTTCATATTTAAACTAAATTAATCTAAAAAACTTAACCAACAAAATATGCGCGCGCATTTCGTAGCACGCGCTACGACAGGAGTAAGAACGCGGCAGTGTAGCCGCTCGTAGCGCTCGTAGCACTCGCGTCAACTACGACAACGATATTCGTATTCGTCTGTGAATGTGTGTTGGTTTTCGTTTTCGCAGTGTTCAGTTTCGTAGTGTTTTTACAGAAATGTTCCGTGATGTTTGAACGGGCCCGTGGACTCATGTAAGTCATGTTTTTTTCTGTTCGCCGGTATAATGGGACGTCCATTTATAACGGCGAGACTCGTAAAGGTTTTTATTACGAACTCATTTATTTGTTCCTCTTTGAAATTGACTTTGTATTTATAATATTGTGTCGGTTTTTAGAGACTTTTTATGGAGAAAAATATTATTTTTGATATTTTTATACAAAAGAAATTTACGAAATTTAATGTTGTTGGACTCTTATTTTGTGGTTTAATGTACTTTTTTGTGATTGTTCGTAATTTCGTTACGGTTATTTGAAAAGTATATTTTATTTGGTTTTCTGACAAACTTGTTAATGAGTTTTATGAGTAATGTTTGTTGTTTTGTGTTGTGTCATAATTATTATATTTATTAGGCTCATAAGCTAATATTACGATTTTCTTGCTATTTTCGTGATAAAAACGAGACTTTTATGGACAATAGTTAACGAAATTTATGATATTTACAAAACCGGAGGTTGTTTTATAAAACTTTTTTAATATCTTTAGTAATATAATATTTTGACGAGAAAGTTTTCTCTTTTACGATATTGTGAAACCGAATACAGAATTGTTTTATAAAACTTGTTTTTGAACTTTATCAATTCAATATATTAACAGAATTAGGTACTTTTGTAAGCGGTTTATGTATTTTACGTATTTTGCCTGCAATATTAATTCAATACTTTTTACAGCAGTCGTTTTTTGTGCGAAATATTTCGACAGCTATTCGTTTACATTACTTAGGGCCTATTTCACGAACTTCAAGTAACGTTCCAAGTACCTACTCACATGTTTTGTCTTTGTCACTTGACATAAAGTAAGAAAGCGACAAATCTAATTTTACTTGGTGAGTAACGTTACTTGAAGGTCGTGAAATAGGCCCTTACTTAATTAAAAATTACTTATTTAAATAATATGAAATTCATAGGATTCCCTTGTGATTATGATTTTGTTTTATATTTCTAATCTTACAAAGTTTATGTGAATAGTTCCCCTTCAATCCTCCAAATGCAAAAGTCATACTTTTAATCGGTACCTTTACCTTCCAATTACTTATTTATTTTTAACGGGAATAAACAGTCACCAAGGGACTGCAATAAAATTAAAAAAGAATATAAATGAGAAGTAACGTTTTACACAAATTATTTTGTCTGTGTACTATATTTAACTTATTATGTTATATAAAACTTTTTTAATGTACTAAATGAATAAATGTATTGTTTATGTGTTGTTCAAAACATACATAACCATTGGTGTTTAACTTTTTATACGAAGAACATAAGTTAGTTGGAGAATCACACTTTTATTATCGCGATATTTTAATAACTTTATTATAAAAGCCACTGAATAATACACACAAAATCTGGCCAAACTTTGCTCTGTTACAAAACTCTTGCGTTACTGAGTGATGTACTGACTGGCTGACTGACAGACAATGCACAACCGAAACTACTGGTCGTAGAGCTGAAATTTGGCACGTGTGTTTGTTGGGGGGAGTAGGCTACCACTAAGAGAGGATTTTTTTTAAATCCCCCCCCCCCAAAAGAAAAGGGGGGTAAATTGAAAGCTACGCGGGTGAAACCATAAATAGTGTCATAAACTCACATAGTCGTTTATTAACTAACAGCTGTAGTCCGCGAGTACACGACATGGGGTCATGTTTTGATTTCTATGTTTTGTAGTTTTAAAAACGTTGATGTTGTATGCCGTTGGACAATTTTTTATAACATAATCATTCACTACATCATCTCATTATAGTAACTGACCCCTAACTAAGTTCGTGACTTGTATCTAGGGTACCAGAAACTACGCACACACTCATTCACATACACACCCAGACCGAGAAAAACATTTGTGGTTCACACAAATATTCAACCCCACACGGGAATCGAACCCGCAACCTTAATGATGACAGTCCGGCATGGTGACCACTCTGCCATTGTCGTCGTCATTTTAGCATTGTTTAGATCCAGTATTTTGATAGATAGCTCTTTTATAGAGGAAGGCTATAAGCTATAAACAACACGACTAATAAATAAGGACGGAGATAGAGCGGGCTAAATCGCGAAGCACAACTATAAAAACAATTTGAACCAAATATTTTTGGTTGAACTGCGTTTTTTTCTGTTAAAATTATTCATTTCATTTTCAATTGAACTCCTTATCTACACTAATATTATAAAGAGTAAAGATTTGATTGTTTGTTTGTATCAAATAGGCTCCAAAACTACTGAACCGATTACAAAAATTCTTTCACTAATATAAAGCTTATTTATCAGTCAGTGCGTGATATCACTACATAGTATAAAACAAAGTCGCTTTCTCTGTCCCTATGTCCCTATGCATGGTTAGATCTTTAAAACTACGCAACGGATTTTGATGCGGTTTGTTTTAATAGATAGAGTGATTCAGTGGGAAGGTTTTTAGCATAATTTTATCCCCATATTCTTACGGGAACGGGAACTACGCGGGTAAAACCGCGGGGCGGTACTAGTAAGAAATACTTTGTAACCAAACTTTTGATCAAAAATATTTTCCCTTCAATGAAACATATCTTTCCAGATAGACATTTCGTCGTCCTATTTGATTCTTGAGTGATATCTCAGAGACAGTAACACAAAAGTCACTCCAACATTCACGTTTCGTTATAGAACTCAGTAGAAGGGATTTTTCGGATCACGCAACTCAGTCTAGTGGTTTGGTCTGGATCGCAGTACAAGCTCAGAGATAGTACGAGTCTGTAGTTGATCTCATTTTGATCCGTAACTTTGTATGTATCCTTTTATTTTGAAAAGTTCTTGGGAATATTCTCTACTAACTGCGCTCTGCGGTTTGACCCGCGTGAATCCCAGCCCCATGGGAATTTCGGGATAAAAAGTATCCTATGAGTTATTCCTAGTTATAAGGAACATCTGTACCAAATTTAATCTAAATCGATGCAGTAGTTTTTGCGTGAAAGAGTAACAAACATACAAACTTTCGCATTTATAATATTAGTAAAATATTAAGTAGGATTGTATTCTGAAGGTATAGAGAAACAAGTTGTATGTTATTTTGTTGTAATGTTACTAATGTTACTTTATGTCAATAGTACATATTTTCAGTTTTTAGAGTTTTAAAGCAACAAGAAACTCATATACATATATACATTCACTATGTACCTAATTTCGCCTTACATGTCTATAAATGTCTGTACTTATAGGACTTTAAAGACTCCTATTATTTATAAGCTTCTCTATATAATTATTTGTTAATTAACTAATTAGGCTTTCTTTAATAAGCCGTTTGACGTTCTTATGTGTTTCTTTGAGGTTCAAATTTAATAATGAAATCTGTATATTAGTAACTTCATCAATTACTACATTTATATCACGCTACAAGCTGTGCCCTGCGGTTTCGCTCGCGTAGTTCCTGTTCCCGTGGGAATTTCGGTATAAAAAGTATTATATGTCCTTTTCCTGGTTCTTAGCTACCTCCCCACCAATTTTCAGCCAAATCAGTTCAGCCGTTCTTGAGTTATAAATAGTGTAACTAACACGAATTCCTTTTATATAACGAGTATAGATTTTGAAAACCACCTAAACCTCCTATTTCCTGAAATACAAATCATCCATACAAAATAAAATATGATTTCTAAAAACAAACATAATATTTTCAAATAAAACGTCCCATATTGAGAGTCGGTCTTGTCCGAGCTTGTTTCCTTCAAACGCTAAAGAATTCCGTTTGATATAATACCGCCCGTCCCGGGGGACGAATCGTGGACTGGCGGACCTCGTATGAGATATATTTACAAAGTTTCTACTTGAAATACTTGTTAGTTTAGATCGCGGGCTGCTTGAACGGTGACCTATTTTGTTACTATTGAAATGTGAATTCTTGTTATCTAGATAGACTGACCTTACCTTATAAAACTTAAAATAAAAAAAAACACCCAACACAATTACTTTCAAACCCCCCATAACTTTTAAACGGATCTACCGATTTTTATCAAACATGTCTAAGAACACTCGCACGTAAGTCTCCTTTAATACAAAAAAACTAAATTGAAATCGGTTCATCGGTTCGGGAGCTATGATGCCACAGACAGACAGATACACAAACACTATGACACGTCAAACTTATAACCTCTCTTTTTGCGTCGGGGGTTAAAAACAAGAAATTACAATGGATAGTTACTATGAGTAGCATGAAGCAAATTGCATTTATGAGCAGTCATTTCTTCTCCTTCATGATAGTTAATCGATATTTTCTGTGTTTTTAAGACTCTTTTTTTCCGAACCTTTATCCCATGTCTATTTGGGGTCAGTTTCCAGTTTAACCAGATTTGGCGGAATGTCAGTATTTTACGTGAAGCGACTGCCATCAGACCTTCACAACCCAGAGGGCTATACGACATTTTTTGTTTAAACCAAATGTTAGACTTTTGAGGGCTCTAACTACCCGTAACTATTGTCGATGATGTTAGTACGATAAGCTATCTTTATAAGACTATTGAAATAAAATTACTTTCACGCGATCTTTTTTCGGGATTTTTAGTCGTGATTTTTTATACATTTCTGACGGACAATGATCATCCTAACTAATATTATAAATGCGAAAGTAACTCTGTCTGTCTGTCTGTTACCTTTTCACGGCTAAACTACTGAACCGATTGACTTGAAATTTGGTACAGGGGTAGCTTATACGTTTTATCCCGAAATTCCCACGGGATCGGGAACTACGCGGGTGAAACCGCGGGGCACAGCTAGTAGAGGTATATAATCTGTATGTTAAGTAATGAACAAAGTTAGTTTAAATTAAATTCAAGGTTTTCATTAAATGTGTTGTTTCGCGTAAATCAAAGACATTATATCAAGACATTTACTTACGTTACTTCACGATAAACAATTCCACAAAACGAATACTGTTTCTATTAAAAACAAACAAAATGGCTTCGCAAATTCACAAAATGGCGACTCAACAGGGGGTCAAGTCCGCTATTTGATATTATTTAATCTGACAATGTTGATATTGAGACACCATAACGAGAGTGTCAAAAATTTGGTATTCTGCTAAACATTTATATGGCTATGGTGTCTCAGTGGTCTTTGTTGCTTGTCAAAATTCAAATAAAACATTGTCAAATAAACGTCAGAACACTATCTATGACAGCTATCTAAGTTTTATAAGCTATTGAGTCAGTGGGGTGTCAAAATGTTGATATTAATATACATTTGAGTAGCATTATCACAGCATTATAGTTAACAGAATCGAACCCCAGTTTTTTCACCAAACAATATTATGACAAAGACTAATGTTTATTATTATATGTATATTATGTATTGTTCGTTATAATAATATATTATTATTATGTTTACCCCGAATACCAAGATATTATTATAAGGGTGAATTCCGCGTATGTTGTGGTTACAAATAACGCCAGTGTTATGTGAAATATTGTCTAATATTGTATTTTATAGAAACATTTTTGATATTGTGGTTTGTATGTCTGTATTTTAATAGAGAGTAAAATGAACAAAGAAACTGACTTCTCTATTTTTAATGGGTATGGGACTTGTCGGAATCTGGAAACCACATAATTATTATAACACTAGCAGCGCCCCGCGGTTTCACCCGCGTAGTTCCGTTCCCGTGGGAATTTCGGAATAAAAAGTCCTATGTTCTTTCCCGGACCATAAGCTACCCCTGTACCAAATTTCAAGTCAATCTGTTCAGTAGTTTAGCCGTGAAAAGGTAACAGACAGACAGACCGAGTTACTTTCGCATTTATAATATTAGTTAGGATTTTACATATGAAGAAATCAAATAGACTCATAAATAACGAAATTTTGTGGTAACTAACATAATTGAAGGTAATAAGAATTATGGCCTATTGCACCATCTTCAAGTAACATTCCGAGTACGTACTCACATGTATTGTCTTTGTCACTTCACATAAAGTAAGAAAGAGACATCACTAACTTTACTTGGTGAGTATCTTTACTTGAAGGTCGTGTAATAGGCCCTTTATCATTCTAAAAATACATTTACAAATTATCTAAGAAACGCTTACAAGAAAATCAATATTGTTTTACAATTAAATTACATTGTTTAAATACTCCATTACATATTTTAAAAGCCAAGCGAACGCTCCGCGCTCGATACAATAAATATATATCAAGATTTTGGCAAAAATTTCCAGATAAAACCGCTTCGAACCGGTTTGAATTTACGATTTTATTATTCTTCCGATAACCATTGATTATTGAGTTCGGAGTTCTATTTCTGTTATAACAAAAGCGTCAGTGGTTGGATTACACCGAGATTAAAACGCTGAGACGAGATTTAAAGATTTCTTATAAAGCTTTTCTTTTAGAACGATAAGTAAGTACTTATTTTATTTACGTGGTGGAGTTTTAAAAATACTTATAAATTTTATTCAGTTGGTGGTATTTTAAAGGCTTTTTACCTTGTTTTTTATTCAGCTATTAAGTTACGATCATTTTAAACGGCAAACCATACTTTTTTTCTCAAAATGTAGTACTATTTCATTAATTGACATTATATCGTTTAATTATGATTTGTCCAAATTCACAGATACGTTCGCACACAAAAATATTTTTACCTAAAGTGGGACTCAAACCTTTAACACAACCTTTACAAGGCCACTGATAGTGACATATCGCTAGCCGAGTTCTGGTCCTCAAAAATATGAGTCGAAACACAAAGAAGAAAAACACAACATACCCTACCAACTACACCTACAATGCCCAGCTACATAACTACACAACCCCAACCTTTCTATCTAATCAAACAATACAGTTACATCGCTCGATACAAACAAACAGACAGTTGTCCAATCGTGTGTACTAGTGCATATTATTCGTACACACTGATCTGCATATGACACCGGATAGTGGACGTCACTTTAATGTAGATTTGGTGGATATAATATTTGTTTGATTGTGTGGAATGGATATTAAATTTGTGTGTAAGAATAGTTATTAATGGTACAAGCGAGGTAAGTTGGTGATTACTTCCGAGGCGCTATTGAGGCCGGAGCCGTCAGGCGAGGGTCTGAAGATAGCCGAGGAAACACATTTGCGAAGAAATTATCATTTTTCGCTAATAAATAAACAGTTTTTCTATTCGCGCGCATTCAACACAACAATGGTGATCGGCCAAAGACTAAGCCAGTGTGTTGAAAAATTATTTAAAAAAGGTAAGGTTGCGGGTTCGATTGTGCGGGGTGAATATTTGTGTGAACCACTAATGTTTGTCTCGGTCTGGGTGTGTGTTTGAATGAGTATGTGCGTAGTTTCTGATACCATAGATACAAGTTTCGAGCTTAGTTAGGGGTCAGTTACTGTAATGAGATGATGTAGTGAATGATTATGTTATGTTACTTATTTGTTATAATAGCCAACAAAACAGAATTAAAATAAATGAACATTACGAGTTCTGAATCTTTATCAAAACACGAAACCTCCCAAATTGATTTATCTTCATAATAATCCGAAACAACTTCTGTGAAAGATGTTAATTTCGTCTGTGAAGTAGCTCGGAGTAATTTGTTACAGTTATTAATGAAGCCGAGCATCGGCGGTGAGATACCAACAGACAGACTTTGTGAAGGAACGGTAGATACATTTATTTATTAGGAAAGGTATAATAAAAAGGAAATTATTAAAATACAGGTTTTGATCGTGAATATTTATCTTATATAGGTATACTCGTATAACTGACAGGTGACTGACTGACTGACTGACAAAGTGATCTATCAACACCCAGCCCAAACCACTGGACGGTTCGGGCTGAAATTTGGCATGCAGGTAGATGTTATGACGTAGGCATCCGCTAAGAAAGGATTTCCACGGGCTTGTGATATACGCGGGTGAAACCGCGGGGCACAGCTAGTATATAATATATACATATACTAGCGGCGGCCCGCGGTTTCACCCGCGTAGTTCCCGTTCCCGTAGGAATATGGAGATAAAATTATACTAAAAACCTTCCCACTGAATCACTCTATCTATTAAAACAAACCGCATTAAAATCCGTTACGTAGTTTGAAAGATCTAAGCATACATAGGAACATAGTAAGCGACTTTGTTTTATACTATGTAGTGATGATGATGCACGAGCTAACACTTTGTTTTAGCTTCGTCAAATTTTATGACAAGTACTTATAAAGTTCCATTCTTAAAAGTGTTGATTAATGAAATTGTATAACGAATCCATGTTTCAAAATTATCTAAAAATGTGCGTAACAAAATAAAATAAAAATCTCAATAAAGCTAAATACGTTTTCAAATCGGATTACAACGAACAGCGCGTTCAACAAACTCTGGCTGTATGAAATAAAAACATTTAGGTATTATAAACTCGCTGCGCACCGCGGTTTTACCCGCGTGAAACCCAATTCCATGGGAATTTCGGGATAAATAGTATCCTATGTGTTATTCCTAGTTATAAGGAACATCTGTACCAAATTCAATCTAAATCGATAGTAGTTTTTGCGTGAAAGAGTAACAAACATCCAAACTCACAAACATACAAACTTTCGCATTTATAATATTAGTAGGATACCATGAAACATATATGATAAGCTATTGGATATAAAGCAGTATATCGTATCCACTATGTACCACACCGCTCGGATCTAAAGTAAGTCTTGTAAATCTTATAAGTGGGAAGTTTTAGAAGGTTCCCGAAACTTCTAGTAAAGTCTAGAACATTCTATCTAAGTTGGATCGAAGAAAAACCTACTGGTAAACGAAAAACAATTAAAGTAACGTATAGTGAGCACCAAAAGTACGAGTATGTTTACACATCAAATATTCCTATCGTAAACTACATATACTAGTAATTTCTATTAAACTTAGAAACAAACTAGCAGCGCACCGCGGTTTCACTCGCGTAGTTCCCATACCCGTGGGAATACAGGGATAAACTAAGTATATAATATGTCCTACTAAGTATGTGCTATAAAGCTCACGGAGCCCGAGACCTTTCCAACGAATGCAAAACCGTGAAAAAAGGTTTGTGCGTTCTGGAGTTATAGCGTCAGGAAGGAAATCCCGACTTATTTTTATATAGTAGATATATAAAAATGATCATTTTTTCTTTCATACTGACTGACTGATACACAGCTCAGACTACTAACCAATTGGTACGCAGATATAATAATGTAGTTATATTACACAGAAGGAAAATAAAAAAAAGTGGATAGAACATTGAAAAACTATGGTTTCTTTAAGCAAAAGTATCTGAAGGTACAATTAAATAAAAAAATAAAAAACCCCAACACAATTAAATACTTTCAAACCCCCATAACTATTAAACGGGTCAACCTATTTTCATCAAACATGTTTTAAGAACACTCGCACGTAAGTCCCCTTTAATACAAAAAAAAACTAAATTGAATTCGGTTCATCCGTTCGGGAGCTATGATGCCACAGACAGACAGATACACACACACACACACATAGACACGTCAAAGTTATAACACCCCTCTTTTTGCGTCGGAGGTTAAAAAGGTATTGAATATACATTTAATCACTACGTAGTTTCAATAAAGCTAACTACACAAAAACAAATACAAATTCACTAAAACCCTATAAAATAAGTATGGTAATACGTAATTTAGTAAGAGAGTGTGAATTAAATACGTTATCTAAGTGAGCGGGAACAGAGTGTCGCTTGGAGTGTAGCCAGATTGGGAACAAAGAGATACAGATTTTATTGTCAGACTATTTTTTGATTATTTTTTGGTAATGGCTAAGACGAGTAAATAGATTATTCTTCTTAAGTAAAATTTTACTTAAATATTTTGTGACTAATTAATTTACTTTACAGTAAAGCTTCTTATAATTTGAACTTAAGTACGAAACCCTCTTTCGGATTTTTGACGAATAAATAAAATATTATTCGCTTATTCGTTTATTTATTATAAATTATAATAAATGAAATGAAGAGAAACGAAATATTACTATACAAAATTATTGAAAAATACAACATATTCACACAAAAAACACGAAAACGTAATACAAATAATTTACCGTTATTTCAAGTAAAATTAATAAGAAAAACGTCCATTACACACAATTCGAGCGTTTTGGGCCCGTCGGAGCGATCTTTAGTTAGTAGTTATTTATTCAGCAGAGGATCGATGAGCTGTGAACTGTGACGATGTGAATGGAACGCTCGCGGCTTTACAATACTCATCAATGGTTCTTATTGCAAATATAATCAACTATGTTTAATATGAAATATTTAATTTTGGGATGATTTTTATCAATATTTTGACATAACATTTAATTATGCTTTTTAAACTTTCGCGATGATTAACAGGTCTTAATCGCGTATAACATAATTATTAAAATAACATTGAATTATCGATTTTCCACTAATTGTTAGCTTCCCATGATTTTATTCGTGTTAACAAATAACATACGTCCATCTACCACAAATGTTTATCTCTGTCTGGGTGTGTGTGTGAATGAGTGTGTGCGTAGTTTCTGATACAAGTTACGAACTTAGTTAGGGGTCAGTTACTATAATGAGATGATGTAGTGAATAATAAAAAAAAAACTACTCAAAAAAACAGAAGACCACTAAATATTTTACTTGTCTTAATCAATTATTATAAATTAATCTTTCATAGATAATACCGGTAAACTCAAGAAAATTATAAACAAATAGTTTTATACTTATTAAATTAACTTCCACCCCCACTAAATTAAACAAAACAAACTCGACCAAAATAAAATAAAAAACCGTTTATTGTCAAAAACAAGATAAATAAAAAACATACAGTGGTTGCTGAAAAATATTACTTAATTAAAATAAATACCAACACCCCCCCTTCTCACCCCCTCTCAATTAAACGTAAATTAGAAAACAACTTCTTTTCAATGGGAATAATTTCAGCAAATTACTCGAATAATGAAACAATATTACGTTTGTTTATTAATTTTATTCACGAGCTCAGTTTATTCGGGCGTTTCTAATAAATAAGTGAAATTGTTTTAATGTGTTAATTTGTTTGGTCGGACGAGGCGACTCTGTTTGCTAAATGATATTGTTATGAAGCTGTAAGTGTAACTTATGTAATGTTATCTGTGTTCTTCGGTTTTTGTATAAGGTTGTGTGCTAACTGTTGTTTTGAACTTGCAAATAACTATGTGGACAAATATGTAAAAAAAAATCTAAGTTATATTATATATCGGCCGAGAAAGCGTTGGCGGGACGATCTGGCTAACTTCGACAGTTGTGAGGCACTGCGAAGGATAGGGATGGTTGACGACGTTTAGGGAAGACCTTTGCCCAGCAGTGGGACACTATATAGGTTGGCAAAAAATATATATCTAGGCTATGTTTATATCTTGACGACAAAATTAATGAAATCTTTTGTATTTCGATACTTAGGATATTTGCATTTTTTCCTACCTTTTTGTAGAGAACACAACTGAAGAAATCCACTGATTCCTGAAGTTCGAGGAAACACCACTGTGTTTCCACGAACTTTCGGCTTTTCTGTTTAAGTTTACTTTTGTCGAACTTTTTTCTATAGAATCAATGGGAAGGGAATTGACCATGGTTAAGTCATTACACGGCGGTTTAGCCATCAATGTGATACCCCACAATAGAGAACTCAAAAGTTTGAAAAACCTTTCTTAGTATTACTTCCTTATAAAGAAGCGGCCAAGTGCGAGTCGGACTCGCGCACGAAGGGTTCCGTACCAAAAACACGTTTGTTTTATGGGAGCCCCACTTAAATATTTATTTAGTTTTTAGTATTTGTTGTTATAGCGGCAATAGAAATACATCATCTGTGAAAATGTTAACTATCACCGTTCTTGGGATACGGCCTCGTGACAGACGGACAGACGGACGGACAGCAAAGTCTCAGTAATAGGGTCCCGTTTTACCCTTTGGGCACGGGACCCTAAAAAGAAATTACCGAAAAAAATTAATGCCCTCATGCGTTGAAACAGTCAGTAAGTATGCAAATAGCATAGTTTGAATCTTACGTTATTAATCGAGGTTACGTCAAATTTGATTTCACTCCCATCTCAAAAGTTATTATTTCAAAATGTACTCGTATTAAACTTATTTAAACGATTCAAGTTAAATACATTTATGAAATGAATCATAATAATTGTTAAGAGGTATTTACACCCGCTTTCTGCCCGCGGTGACAGTCGGACATCTTGATTTGTGTGGGACGTCAGAATGACGTTTACAAGTGAAGTTGAATAGCGCTTGTACAGAGTATCAAAGTTGAATAAAATGTAAATTTAGCTCTTATTGCAGTGCAATAAGATTGAATTTCAAATGTATTCCGATCCTCTTTGAAAAGATAAAATGAAACGTAGTCGCTTTAGTAACAAGGCCGTCCAGAGCACTTAAGAAATTTAATTTTTTATTTGGTGAAAATGAAAGACTTGCCCGGGATTCGGGGCTTGATCTTCGAGTAATAAATAATAAAAATACAAGAGCCAACATTTTTCTAATACACTCTCGTAATACAACGATGAACGTTGCCAAAAATACACATACAAAGATTGAACATAATTTGATTGTATATCCCTATAGTTATAGTGTGAATGTGCTCTAATAAATAATGCATCGAATTCCTAAAGGTCAAAAGTCGTATCGAGATTAAGGATGTTATTCACTAGCTGTGTAATGTCAAATGACGTCACGTGACGTAAGTTGACGCGACATCTAATGATTTGAAGTGACACGCTGTCATTGAATAGTAAATAATTATTGTAATGTTACTCGCTGTTGTTTGGTAATTACGGAGCATTGTTTGATGTCAGTTAAAGTTATAGCGTTTGTAATAAGTAGCTATATTAATGAATGGTGACATTGTTTAGTTGGGTTACAATTCTGTAATTTCATGGGTGATCAAATTATACTTTCAAATCTAGTTATGCTGAAAAAGTTTGTATTTGTTTTAAACTTGAAAATGTAATGTCAAGAACGGCTACACAATTAAGACAATGTTAGTTTTTTTAAGTTAAAAAGTTTTGACTGTATTATATGTAGCCAAAAAAATAAGTATAGGAAAACACTGTTAAGTACTATTTTGAATTCAAGAACAACACGATGTTATTTATTTTAACGAAAACTATGTATAAACAATCAAAGACCTTATCTACACTAAAGAAACATCTCTGAAAAATTATTGGTACCCAAAGCTATCCCACTTTAATTAAATTCCGCACAATGACACGCGCTGTCAATGTGACATTGACGCGCGTCAGTTTGACAGTTGAGAAGGTAATTCGATAACGTCGGACATCGATACTGGGAGAATGGAAACTCCGTAATGATAATGCGATGACTCAACCGTTTTGGAGTTTTGTGATGGCCGACAAATTGTTCGCTGACTGATGTTTGGTTTGGGACCGGCTATTGGGATTAAATATTTATACGGCGATTCCCTGTGATTTTTGATGACTTACAAATTGAGTAATATAACTATTTGTGCGGTAGTGTTTTGTGCTGAATGTACGTAAATAATAAAAAAGTCTTAAAATAATTTATGACCAAGCGTATTATTGGAAACAACATGAAACGAAGATTGTACATGTATTTTTTTATTAAGTGTACTTACCGATTTTAGTCGAATCCTTCCACTTGTTTCAGACACATTTGGTCAACCCTCAGTACAGCTCTTGAGGGAGGGGCAAGACACTTCTTCTGAAGACCACTGTAACAATAAAAGGATTGTTATGATAACGTGTATTAGAAGTTAATCCGCGGAAAAACTTCGAAATAAACCTTGATTAATATTTCACTATTTTGTTGTTGATTTCAATTCAATCCATCAAAGAATTGTAAACATAAATACATATTATGACATACAAAAGCCTACAGCTCCATCAAACGATTGACAATTTGTGAACACAGAAATAAGATAAAAACAATTCCGCGTAAAGTTCCCTCATGACAGATGAAATAACGTGTCAAAATCAACATAGAAGGATTCGAACATCAACCCAGTGAAACATTTTCTCGGTAAATCTCGACGATTTGACATTAACATACGCGCACAAAGCTAACGCACATCCAACTGTCAGACTGACAGCCGCGAGTGTCAATGTCAGGAGTCACGTGACATCTGTCAGGTGGACCAATGGCTCGGGAATGTTTCCTCGAGCTAAGGCGTATTTTATTTGTTCGAGCGTGACATTATTAGCTGTCAGTTGAAAGGGCTTATGTTGTCATTGTCGGCGTGTGTTGTCGGTGCAGGTTCATTGGTGCGGATAATAAATTGTCGTTTGTATCGCAAAGTTTTGTAAGTGTTCGAGAAAAGTTTTAGATTTATTTGACGATGAAAAAGTTGAATTTCTAGTTTTAACCTATGAATACATCGTATCTACTAATTATATACTAATAATTTATAATTTTGTAAAGATATTATGATTAAAACCAAGAATAGAATTTAGGTTTTTGTAGGTAAATTCCTGTGAAAGGACATAAAACGAGCATTACGCGGGCGCGGGTCACTCACATCGCCACTCACCAAAAAACCAAAATCTATATTCCATAGAAACTTCCAACAAAAAGGTAAAGGTATTGATTTTATTAGCAAAAGTAAATGAAAAAAATCTGAACATCTTAAAGCGTATCTCGAGACGATATCTCGTTCCGTCAAAACATTTCGGACGCGCTATTCAACTTGTTAAATATCAATTCTATTCGTATTGCAAGAGCCTTCTCTATTCATAACATCCCCCCCTTCTATCACCCCCCTTACCCCCTGTTAACCCCCGCTGTCTTCGATTCAAAAGCGTTATTTATAATGATTGATAGTGAAATGTAGCGCTATTCAATGCTTCACAACAAACAAATTGATCTAAGTACGTGTTCATAAGGGTTATTATAAGGGTGATTTTCAAACAATAATCGACCTTATTCATTTGTGTATAAGTGGCAATATTGCATGAGGTGGAGGAGATACAATTTGCAGTATTCCGCCACATATTCCGCTGCGAGCAATGTGGTTGGTTTAGACTGGGACAGTGCAGTAGGCAAGTTGTTAGTTGTAGGCAAGTGGTTTCTGTTAAAAATAGTAAAAGTCTCTTTGTAAATTCAAAACAACAGTTTCTAATTAATTACATAGTATACGTGTCTCGAATATCAACCTTTTTATACATTATTTTAACCCCCGACGCAAAAAGAGGGGTGTTATAAGTTTGACGTGTGTGTGTGTATGTGTGTGTATCTGTCTATCTGTGGTATCATAGCTCCCGAACGGATGAACCGATTTCAATTTATTTATTTTCTATTAAAGGGGACTTACGTGCGAGTGTTCTTAGACATGTTTGATGAAAATCGGTTAACCCGTTTAAAAGTTATGGGGGTTTGAAAGTAATTGTGTTGGGGTTTTTTTTAATTTTTAATTTGTTCAGTAACTGTTGAAAAATCTAAATAAAAATTGGTACGGGTGGAAATATTTTGAGACCCTGGATAGTTATATCCCTGAAATAATTTTAAACCTCTAATATAACTAAAAAAATAAATAAACCAATAGAAAATACTCTAAAAAGTTCATGCACCAAATCAATTTAAAGCATGTCTTTGCAAAACATTAATCCAATACTGTGCAGTAAATGAATCAAGTAAAAAGGTTCAACTAGATCAACTAAACTCGTCCTACTAACTAATTCAATATGGCGCCTCTCTTACACACTTACAAATAAATTGCCATCCGTGTACAGTACAGTAAGGACTGGAATGAATAAAAAGATACAAAGAGGTCTCGTTTAAAGACGTACAAGTACTTGTACAAAGTATGCTCGTTTAATACTCGTACTAGTTACTAGCGTAGTGTGTACGCACCATTATTTCGGCCACTCGATTTGCCTGCAAAATATACTATGACTATTCTAATTCCATCTGTTACTAGAGTAATGTGTACCCAGAATTATTTAGAGGACTCGTTTTGCTTTAAAATTTAATATGAGTACTAATTTCATTTGAAAATTACAATACCAAGCTACTAAAATATTATAAATGCGAAAGTTTGTTTCTCTTTCACGTAAATACTAATGTATCGATTTTAATAAAATTTGGCACAGGTGTGCCTTGTAACTATGTAACAGTTTGGATACTTATCTGAAAATTCCCACGGGATTGGGATTAACATGGGTTAAACTACGGGCAACAGTTAGTATTCGATATTTGTATTAATGGTATTCCTTACAAATATTATAAATGCGAAAGTAACTCTGTCTATCTGTTACTTTTTCACGGCTAAACTACTGAACCGATTGACTTTAAATTTGGTACGTGGATAGTTTATGGTCCGGGGAAAGACATAAGCTAAGTTTTATTCCGAAATTCCCACGGGATTGGGAACTATGTGGGTAAAACTGCGGGGTATTGGTATTATACTCGTACTGTTACTAGCGTAGTGTGTACGCGGCATTTGGATCACTTGATTTGCCTTCAAATGGTACTACTTACTAATGATATTAATTCTGTATGAATACGAAAATTTGTATAAAGGATTATAGACTTTGGTATTCGGGAATAATGTCGCTTTATGCTTGTATTAGGGAATGAATTTCATGTTTAGTTAGTGTAGTTACATCTAATACAAGTAGATAGTAGTTGAGATTATAATATCAAACGTACTTACATTATTATAATTCGTAAGATATACAAGTTATATTCTTCTGCTACATTACTACATAGTATAAAACATCGCTTCCCCCTGTCTGTCCCTATGTATTGCTGAGGTCTTTAAAACTACGCAACGGATTTTGATGCTGTTTTCGTTATTATAATATAGAGTAAGAAGAAAGTTTTTAGCACAATTTCCCCGCATTCTCACAAAAGCGGGAACTCGGATGAAACCGCGGGGCGCTGCTAGTCTTCTATCCTACTAATGTTATAAATGCGAAAGTTTGTATGTTTGTGAGTTTGGATGTTTGTACCACTTTCACGCAAAAACTACTGTATCGATTTTGATTAAATTTGGTACAGATGTTCCTTATAACTAGGAATAATACATAGGATACTTTTTATCCCGAAATTCCCTTGGGATTGTGTATAAGTAATCGTATGTTTTATTGTGACTTTTTGTAGTCACAAATCCTACCAATAGATGGCGCTGTTACTTAATTTTTTTAACACACGATGGTGAATTGTGTCGGGATTGTATGATACTACGAGCTACGCATTCTCACGAGAGAGGGTACTAAGCGGGAAAAACCGCGGGGCGCTGCTAGTATCTACTAAATGATAAACAACTCGGTCAACATTTATAGAAACTTACGCATAATATTACTAGGATATTAGTGAACTATTATCCAATGAAAACCTTACCCCTCTTTTCAAAACCTAAGGCAAAGCCACACGGTATTGATCTGAGCTAATTACTTGAGGTCCCCTATCTAAGGGAGGTGGGGGGCGCAAACTTGCCCATTACATCGCCCTTACAATGTTCACGGTAAAAACGAAAGTTTACAAACGATGGTATGTGATGGTATGGTAGGCTTAGTATAATGGTAATTGTATCCACCCAAAATTCGTTTAATTTTATTTTAATGTATGAGCCCTTTCAATATTGGTATCTATTATATTAGCCTATTATTATAAGGCGGTCGCTAGCCGTCCGCTAAAATGGACGTTTAATAATATAATGTCATTCGTTCGCTAGTCGGATGAATAAGATTATATTAGTCGTCCGTAAATCATTTTAAATATAAAGTGTTTTGGCATTAAAATTACTGGACGACTAGACACTTTGATTATTATAAACACAAAAAATCTATGGATGGATGTTTATTTACTTTTAACGTAAAAACTGATTTAGATTAAATTTAATGCAGATGTTTGTGATTGGGATCAAGAGAGCAGGTAAAACCGCGGGACACAGCATAGCGTTTATTACCAAAGAAGACACATAATACAAAAAATCACGGATCGAGACCCTCGCTGGGGACATATATGAGCTGATGATGATGACATAATACAAAAAAAAATCTAAATAAAATAAAAAACTAAAAACCCCCAACACAATTACTTTCAAACCCCATAACGTTAAAACGGGTCAACCGATTTTCATCAAACATATCTAAGAACACTCGCACGTAAGTCCTCTTTAATACAATGAAATAAATTGAAATCGGTTCATCCGTTCGGGAGGTATGATGCCACAGACACATATACACGTCAAACTTATAACACCCCTCTTTTTGCGTCGGGGGTTAAAAAGAGATCTCTAGCAGTTTTTGCTACCTGGGACTGAACTCGTTACCCTTCAGTGTAGCATTAAAATTAACTGAAATGGGATTAGTCTGAGTATATTTACAAACCTATCAAGCTATTTGTTCTAATTTAAAGTTCTTATCTTCGCAGAACTGGTAACTTTGTGCGATGAAATCACTTATGGGAGTTCAGTTAACGTTTACGCAATCAGCTATCCTAGATAAATATATTTAGGTTGAGCAAAGTAGCGTAATAATAGAAGACCTCTGATGATGTTAGTACAGTGAGGAAGAATAGCCGTAATCGTCTTATAAGCTTGCTATTATCCTAACTTTGCGAAATTATGAAGGTAATTTTGGTTGAGATTTAGTTTTCTCAAGTCGAAGTGAATTTTGCTTACACGGTCTTAAGTGACTTTGTACCTTCATATAAGATCCTTACTAAAGTAACTCTGTCTGTCTGTTACCTTTTCACGGCTAAACTACTGAACCGATTGACTTGAAATTTGGTACAGGGGTAGCTTATGGTCTGGGAAAGAACATAGGATACGTTTTATCCCGAAATTCCCACGGCATCGGGAACTACGTGGGTGAAACCGCGGGGCACAGCTAGTAAATATTATAAATTGTGGAGGTTGTCCTTGATTCGCACCTTTTTGGTTCTAACATAATCAAAGGTAATAAATAGGCTTTGAAACTACTGGACTTAATAAGATGAAGTTTAATGAACAAATGAAACTCGGGGACATATCTAATTCTCTTAAACTTTAAAATCAAAATGTATACAATACAAGCTGCACCCCGCGTGTATCCCAATTCCAAGTAATTTCGGGATAGAAAGTATCCTATGTATTATTAGGAATAAGGAAGTTATAAGTTATAAGGAGCATGTGTACCAAATTTAATCTAAATCGATACAGTATTTTTTGCCTGAACGAGTAACAAACATCCAAACTCACAAACATACAAACTTTCCAAAATTCAAAAAAAATATTTATTCAATTGAGGCCTCAATGAGGCACTTATGAACGTCACTGAATCTACCACCGATTCGGAATTACATCAGCCGAGAAGAATCGGCAAGAAACTCGGGCTGGTATTTTTTTTAAACAAAATTAAATACAAATGTCCCTTATAACTAATGTCAACAATAAAAAACATGTCAAAAGGTATATAAATTCCCATTTATAATATTAGTAGGATTCCATACACTTCCCAACTTCAAAACTCGCAAAAAATACCCCCCTATCTAAACTATCGCTACATTAAAGAACGTATCAGATTTATACCTCACTATAATGCGGTCCTTCGGTTATCGCGAGCCCCACTAGTAAGTGAGGGCCGGTCGAAGTAACGTATAGTATTGATAAGAGGGTGATTGATTGAGATAAGGACGAAATAACGTGGAATGGTATGAGTTTACGGCGTATGGTTATGTTACTAGTGGCCAGCAGTTTTTTTCGCGTAGTTTTCTTTGCCATGGGTATACCGGAATATAGCCTAAGTTATTCCAACGGTTTTGGTGGAATTTATAACAAAACTAGCGGTGGCCCGCGGTTTCACCCGCGTAGTTCCCGTTCCCAAAGGAATATGGGGATAAAATTATGCTAAAAACCTTCCCACTGAATCACTCTATCATAAGCTGATGATATCTGTAAGGTAGTTTTGATTAAAAAATAATAAATATTTACTTCGCATGGGAATCAAACCCACGTTTGGCAGTCTGACACGGTGACTAACCATTACACTTCGGTTGTCGAAAATTAAAATAAAATTGTTATAAAGAAGATTAAATATAAATTTTCATCGGTAGTCATAATTGTATCACGAAACTGTTACAATGACCAAACCCCAATATTTATTTTAATTACGATTGTAAATCCACTTCCAAAGATACAAATTTTGATTAAGTTCGCCCGAAACTTGACAGAGCAATTAATGTTTTATTTGTTTCGATATAAAGTTCATTATTGAACTAACACTTGGTTTTGTCGCGAATTCGACAGTCAATTTAATAGTATAAGTATTAAACATTTTCAAGTAAATTTAAGTAATAAGTATAAGCCTTTACTTAGAGCAATTTTAATTACTCTTTCATGTCTAGTTAAGAAGAATTTCTCGATTAAAAGTATGAAGTAGTTTTTTATGACATAATTAAAAGAGCAGATGATTAGTTTGTTAGTAACTACCGTCGCCGTCGCCCTAAGGTAGTAACTCAAAAAGGACACAAGTTTGTAAAATTAAAAATTTAAAAAACACCCAACACAATTACCGTCAAACCTCCATAACTTTTAAACGGGTCAACTGATTTTCATCAAACATGTCTAAAAACACTCGCACGTAAGTCCCCTTTAATACAAAAAAAAAACTAAATTGAAATCGGTTCATCCGTTCGGGAGCTATGATGCCACAGACAGACAGATACAGACAGACACAGATACGTCAAACTTATAACACCCCTCTTTTTGCGTCGGGGGTTAAAAATAGGTAACCACCATTTTCGAAGTCGGCTAAAGAAATAGCACATCAAAGTAATAAACATTATTCTCGCAACAAAAGATTAAAAGAAAAGCAACAGAGAGATGGAAACCAAAGAAATAAATCATAGAAATAATTTTCCTTGTCCCGAGAAGCCGCTCAAATCTCAAGGGGGTGAAGTCGGGGGCGAAACCGATACCAATGGAGTTCCAAAATAGAGTTTAATATACTTTGGAAATCTGAAACGGGGGTTTTATTTGACAGGTTTTTTTTTCAATTGAATTCTTAGAACAAAGGTTTGTTTTTGTAAAAGATATTAAAAATAATTTGAAATGTACTAGGAATCGTAATATTGTTGTGAACTTTGAATTTATTTTTATAGTGTACTAGCAGCGCCCCTTGGTTTTACCCGCGTAGTACCCGCTCCCGTGAGAATGCGTAGCTCGTAGTATCATACAATATCGCCACAATTCACCATCGTGTGTTAAAAAAATTAAGTAACAGCGCCATCTATTGGTAGGACAAAAAGTTACAATAAAACATACTATTACTTATACATAATCCCATGGGAATTTCGGGATAAAAAGTATCCTATGTGTTATTCCTAGTTATAAGGAACATCTGTACGAAATTTAATCTAAATCGATACAGTAGTTTTTGCGTGAAAGTGGAACAAACATCCAAACTCACAAACATCCAAACATACAAACTTTCGCATTTATAATATTAGTAGGATTCACTAAGACCGCAATAACAAGCGTTCAAGATTTTTGACCAGTCGTCTTGAAGCCACGGTAGCTCAATTGGAAGAGCGATGCTACGGTTCAGCATGGGTCCGGGTTCAAGTTCTGGCGAAAATTTTCAATACATTTTAAAAAGCTCTATAAATGGTCTAGTTGGGAAAGCCACCACAATACCAAGCCGTATTTCTAACTACATTTTTACTGCGACTCTTATCTTTGTTTCATTGTTTAGACACCATCTAAGTCCATTACTCAACAAAACAAATTCGTTGACAGCGTAAAACGTGACGACTCCGTAACGTCTCCGTAACGTGATGTAAACGTAACTTACGTGACTCGGAAAGAACAATTAGTTTGAATTATACTGTAAACAGGGAGGTCGTAAAAAGACTAGAAGACTAAAAGAATATACTTATTAAAAAAATCGAATGAATGAATGAATGGGATCGACCATAGACCTACGAAAACTAAGGCAACATAGTTGAAGTTTGTTTTTAAAATGTTCGGACACAATTTTTTTGGTATCGAAACTTTTTTTAAAACAAAGCAATTAAAAAAACAATCTATAACTCACTAGTGAATAAAACGTGTCATTATTCAACTGTTTTTGCACAAATAAGAGCCCCTTTATGAGCAAGTGTGTTGAAAATAAAATTAACTTCCTCTTTACTAAAATTGGCCAGTAAAAATAATTATAACCATAATGTCGTATTAACCTCCCGCTAGCGTCGTAATATTATGACAATCTGATCGTAATGTGGTCATTATGGCGCAATCCGCACGCCATTATGACGAGCTAATATACTCGCAAGATCAATTAGCGAAGATAATGTTATTAGTACCTTAATTGGACGTCAATTCGAATTATAATTTAATTATTATTTTGTGAGATTTCATTAAATATTAGCTATGGCTGTGGATATTATTCACATAATCCCGAATCCCGTGGAAATTTTGGGATACAAAACAATTTTCGTCTTAATCGGTTCAGTATGAGTGAGTGAGTGAAAGTGAGTTGAGTCACAAACATCCATTCATCCAAACCTTTTCGTTTATAATAATAAAAATATAGACTGTGTCACGCACTGATAAATTAACTTTCCATGAGTGAAAGAATTTTTGAAATCGGTTCAGTAGATCCCGAGATTACCCCTTACAATTTAACAAACACACAAACTTTACTTCTTTATAATATTAGAATAGATATAGATAGAAAATATTAATAATATAATTTTCACCTCAACCGGCATTCAAACCCGAAACCGCACCAAACATGCTTTAATCCACCAACACCACTAGTCAGCAAAACAATTTAAAACAGAATACGAAAAAACATTTATTTGAATAGAGAAATATTGATATCTCTGCAACAGGCAGCTCCGATCAGGCATCACTTGAAAAAACATTATCCGCGCGCCAATAATCCTCGGGAATATTTAGCAAATCCTGCGGGATTTCCTCCTGTGTCTGACAGAACTATTACATCTGGGGAATATTTACCGTGACGTCACAGGAGCAAGGATTACGGGAATATTGTATTTTGTAAGGTTTTAATGGTGCGAGGTTTTTATATGAACGTTTTTATTGTAATGATAAACTTTACTAATGAAAATGTTTTAGTTTTATCTAAACTAATATTTTACAGAGGAAAGATTTGATTGTTTGTTTGTAACGAATAGGCTCCGAAACTACTGGTCCGATTTCAATAATTCTTTCACTATTGGAAAGCCACATTATCCCGGAGTGTCATAGGCTATATTATATTTACGCGAGTGAAATCGCGGGGCGCTGCTAGTAGGTAGATACATTTAAGATGCATTTTACTGGTAAAATAAGGCTTAAGCAGTGTAGTGGTATGTTGTACAACTGTCTGTCAAGCCCACGGTCTCTGGTTCAATTCTTGTTTTGATTTCCATGTAATTTTATGATGTTTCTCTTCATATCACTAAAATCTTAAGCCCTGCTGTATAATCTTACAGTTTTTTTAACTTTTGTACGGTCTATGATTTACATAAGTGATTCATTGGAAAAAAATACTTCACATGAGAAACGAACCTGCAACCCTTTGTTTGAATGGCTAACTCTCTATTTGGCAGTCCGGCAAGACAACCACTATGCCATAGTCAAACTGCAATAAATCTCAAATACTTTCGACAATGCATAAGTTAACAGACGAATCTCCTAGTAAATATGACGACCTCGATGGCAGAGTGGTCACCACGCCGGACTGCCATCCGTACGGTTGCGGGCTCGAATCCCGTGCGGGGTGAATATTTGTGTGCACCACAATTGTTTGTCTCGGTCTGTGTGTGTGTGTGTGTGAATGAGTGTGTGTGTAGTTTCTGATACCCTAAATACAAGTTTCGAACTTAGTTAGGGGTCAGTGACTGTAATGAGATGATGTAGTGAATGATTATGTTATGTTATATCAACATAAGTTAAACCACAATTTGATAAACTCGCTCACACACTCTCAGAGTTCATTAACCTATAAAACTAATTTTTCCTCCAACTTGTCCCAACTAATCTACCAATCGCAATTCCCCTTATCTCTTTCCCATCAGAAAACTATCAAAAGTCCACCTTATTATTATAATAGATAAGGTTTGGAATAACTTGGCAAGTTCGGCGGTAGTTCTGGATGAGAAGTATAATATTAATTGCGTCAAAGAGGATGTTTGTTTGCTGTTTGTGTATTATTAACCTGATTTGGGAAGTATTTGGTTTATTTGCGTGTGTTTTGGTTAAGATTTCGGTTATATTTTGACCGAAATGGCAGAGAGACCTTGCCAATGCTAGATCATGGGTAGCGAATTTGAATCCCGAGTGTAGCAAATATTTGTTTATCTATACTTCTATACTAGTTTTATAAAGAAGTAAAGTTTATGTGTTTGTATATTTGTTTGTACAGAACCGATTTCAAAAATTCTTTCACTAATGGGAAGCTATATTGTCAGCGAGTGACATAGGCTATAGTTTATCCCTGTATTCCTACGGGAATGAGAACTACGCGAGTAAAACCGCGGGGCCCTGCTAGTAAAATATAAAGTGCTAGACTGCTAAATACAGGGTAGCGAGTTAGGTTTCCCCACGAAGCAAATATTTGTGTGACATGACAAGACTATCTCGGTCTGACTGTGTGTATATGTTTTTATATAGTTTCTGATACCCTAGACACAGGTAATAAACTTAAAGGTCAGTAATTGATATTATGAAGTTGATAAAACATTTTCTGAGAAGCGTACAGACTAATCTGTAAGTTTCTCGTCAGGACCACGGAACTCATTGAATTAGAAGTATGCTTAGAGTAAGAGCTCTCCAAATTATCTGTAAGTGGGTTTGTGACGAGACCTCTCCAGATATTGAACAAAAATATCGCTCTTAAAAGATTAAAACAAGAAAATTTTCATCGTAAAGGTGGTCATTGACGAGTCAGTTGAACTGATCAGTCCAGACATCAAAACTGTGGCGTCACTCCAAAAGTTTTAGGCTAACTCGATTTCCCCACTGGAATCTGGAATCGCTCCGGTGATTGACGACCATTTTTGGATTGACGCCAGTCCAACTGATCAGTTAAACTGACTCGTCAATGGCCACCTTTTTAAGTTCAGGGGATATCCGTAGTAGCTAGACAGTTGTTTTTTTTGCAGATGATGTATTTTTAACCCCTGACGCAAAAAGAGGGGTAAGTAATATAAGTTTGACGTGTATATGTGTTTATGTATCTGTCTGTCTGTGGCGTCATAGCTCCCGAACGGGTGAACCGATTTCAATTTAGTATTAAAGGGGACTTACGTGCGAGTGTTCTTAGACATCGATGACATCGACATCGACATGGATGAAAATCGGTAGACCCATTTAAAAGTTATGGGGGTTTGAAAGTAATTGTGTTGGGGGTTTTTTAATTATGTTTTTATATTGCCGTCATAACAACCAATACTAAAAACAAAATTAAATTAATATTTAAAAGGGACTCACATGCACAAAAAATGTGTTTCGTTCTTAGTACGGAACCCTACGTACGCGTCAGACTCGTACTTGGTTGGTTTTTTTAAAACAGAAGTTATGTTTTATTATTTTCCTCTTTCGATTGTTATAACTAGCAATAGTTCCAAAAGTTTGTTCCCGTTTTAATTAACGACATGTCGGCGCGTGTTCCGATGTGTCGCAACAACTTTTTGTTCCACATTTTTATTATTTTTTTTCGTAGTTTTTATGATAAAATATTTTGTATATTATTTAGATTGTAAAGTAAAATGTATATGTCTGTGCTATTTTTTCTATGCATTAAAAGAGAAGTTAATAAACGTATCTCTCTTAATACAAACTTTTTTTTTACGTTGTGAAAATGCATAGAACTGCATACCACCATGAGCAGTAAGTATCAATTTAATACAAAGAGTTTGTTGATTTGGTTTGTTCAAAAGTACTCGTATCTCAGGTTTCAAATCAAAATTGTAATATTTATCGGAGAACAAATTAAGGTGAATAGACTACTACAAAATAAATAATATTCAAGAAAACAGTACCAAAATCCTGAGCTTGTGTGATCAAAGTTGGAGTCTGTATTCCTGGTAAATACCAAGTATTTGTTGAAGTTCAAGTTGAACTCACGGCGCTGAGAGTGGATACCGCGAGAGGTTCACAAACAAACAGTACAGTTCTATTTAATTAAGAGTCGCTGGTTTATAAGATATACTGGATTTATAAGGTAACTTGAACGTGTGAAGTATGTGCTTGTGAGTGGGTAATTATTTTGTGATTTTTGGTTAGTTATAAACTAGAAATAATCAAATCAAATCAAATTTATTTATAAATCTTTTTAACCCCCGACGCAAAAAGAGGGGTGTTATAAGTTTGACGTATCTGTGTGTGTGTGTATCTGTCTGTCTGTGGCATCATAGCTCCCGAACGGATGAACCGATTTTAATTTAGTTTTTTTTGTATTAAAGAGACTTACGTGCGAGTGTTCTTAGACATGTTTGATGAAAATCGGTTGACCCGTTTAAAAGTTATGGGGGTTTGAAAGTAATTGTGTTGTGTGGGTTTTTTAAATTTTAAATTTAATGTTTTTGTTACAATAATGATACATATGACGCAATTATCGAGGCATTGCCTCCCGCGCTAGTTAGAAACTGTGTTAATAATCTATTATATTTTTGGTTAAACCAACTACTTTCTATAAGATATTTTAGAGGGCTAAATTATCCATAACTGCTATCAATGTTTAGTATTTCAACAGCCATATGCATCACGAGATTCTGTCTGTTCAACAGGATACAAAGCATAACAGGTATAAAACCTATTCGCAAAACAGGACTTTATTGAATAAAAAAACAATTTTTTAATCCCTTTTTCGTACAAAATCTCATTCCCTACCCTCCTAATTTGAAATCGATTATAAATATCTGATTACTTCGCGAACATGCCCGATCCTGTCAGTGATTAGTCAACTCACACAAAGGACGGCCCGAGACCATTAATAATCTCATTCACTCCATTGATCGGTCCCGGTCATCGTTCACTCGCGAGTGAATGAACGAAATTACGTCATCAGTGAAGATTATGATTTATTCTGCCATCGACCGGCCAATGGGGTGGAAGCTGTGATATTTTAAATGGAAGAGTTCGTTTGGGTATTCAATGAAGGTTTTCACAGAATGTTATGATTAGGATCTCATTTCCAATGTTATTTGGAACCGGTTAGGTTTCGTCTCGTTTGTACTTTTATCAAAGTTCTTGTGATATTAAAATTGGTTATATTAAATTCTATCTTATTTATGGACTGCTCATATGTCTGATTATTGTTGCCCCGCGGTTTTGCCCAAGTTTATCCCCATCCCGTGAACATTTTAAGATTTTAGGTACATAAATTAAGGTAATAGGGAACTTCATCTTAAACAATTAAGTATTTTTGTGTGAAAGACTAACAAACATCCGTCCACACCATCCATACAAACTCCAACATTAAAGAAGTAAGTAGACAAACTTAATCAATAATCAACCAACTAAACTGTTAAGACAACAGCACTGAAATTGTTTACAAACTATCAAATTTAAATTTTACGGCCCGCTGGGGTTTGTAACCGGCACCTCAAGTTCGACAGCTGTTCATAAACCCATCGGACCAACGAGGCGTCGCGAGTCCTCCTATAAAGTAGCTACATTAGCAAGTGCTTAATCCCAAATGGCCTAGAGTGTGGTAACAATGGCGGCGTGACGTCACAGTATGTTCACTTTATTACGTCATAAATCAAAGCGCATTTTCGACGCACACCGCCCGCGTATGCGCGCGCATAATTAAATGTTCACTAATGATTTATAATAGAACATTAAAGCTGGTTGAATTTATGAGCTAATTCAGATGTTGTGGGAATTAATGGAATTGGTGTGATAGTTTAGGCGAAGATTTATTTAGTTATGTAGTGGAATACTCAATTTGAAATGATTTATTCATTTTGGACCACAGAGAAAGTCTTATGAATGACCTTAAAGAGCTAATAAAGAACACTTTGATAGATAATGAAATGAGCTTTCTTGCCATAAACATTTTGTGAGTCTACCACCTAATTTGAATTACTTTATGAGGAGTAATTTGAATTTGCAACATGGCTCTTACCAATACGATTTAGGCAGATTAGGATTATTCCTATTCAGTGCAGGCAATACTTATCATTATTGAGTGAAGCCTTTATCCTACCTCTGCAATTATATCTACTAGGACGATACTTAACTCAAATTATCCAGCACCAAACTTACGAAAAGTGCCTTCAAATTATCATAACTAATTAAATAACTATTTAAACGCGGCACTAAAACGTTGGAACTCGTCAAGGAATAGTATAATCTATTCGAGACAGACGCGGCCACATCATAAAGGAACGAAACTTTAGATTGAAAACGAGAATCTGAATTCATTTCGCGAATTAAAATCATCTTGGGAGAGACGAAACTGCTCATTAGCCTTTGAAATATTAAGCTATTGGTATAATAAAGGTATGAATAATGTATTACGGGAAATTATCGCTTCGAGTTGAGGGGAGCGGAGTCCGGACGCAAAGAGAAAAGATTACGAATAGAACGGGCGAAATTAGAGGGACGTAGAAGTGAGGGAGTAAGACATTGAAATGGGCTTAATCTAGTAAGACATGGAAAACATTTGTTATCTAAAGTAGTGGAACCATATGAGGCGTTTGATAATGATACCAAAATGAAATGGAACGAAAGGGAATTAATTAGTAAGAGTTGAGATGAGTTGGACTTTATGTAGTAAAGTAAAACATGTTGAACATCAGCTAGATCCTATTTATTAGTAGTTTTGAGACCACAATTTGAAGTTTGATGTCAATGAAATAAGGTCGAATATAAGTGATCGTACGAGATAGATGGGTTGCTAGTACCGGGACCATACCATATCAGACATTTGATCATTTCCATAAATTGTTGAGAGGTGATGAAAATTATTACATGTGGCTGATTGGTTGCAGATTCAATATCTACATTAGCTATACGAGGATGATGGAGTCTACTATTATTCTAATCTCTTTATATATCTAATTAATTTACAAATACCAACACTTACTTATAGCATTAGTAACACTACAGCATAATGTGAGTATCACTACATAGTATAAAACAAAGTCGCTTTCTATGTCCATTTGTATGCTTAGATCTTTAAAACTACGCAACGGATTTCGATGCGGTTTATTTTAATAGATAGAGTGATTCAGTGGAAAGGTTTGTAGCATAATTTTATCCCCATATTCCTACGGGAACGGGAACAACGCCGGTGAAACCGCGGAGCCTCACTTGTAGTATAAATCTATACTAATAATAAAACAGTAGAACCACCGTGTCTGTACATTAAATAAATTTACCTAAAACTGATAGGGGGGGATAAAAGAAGGTCAAAGGAACACAAAAAAACAATTTTCGACTTTCTTTCCTGTCTGTCTGTCTGTCTGTCTGTCTGTCTGTCTGTTTGCGATAATCTCAGAAAGTACTGAACGGATTTTCATGGCGTTTCCACATATGGATTAAGCTTAATTTGGCACAATATATAGGCTTTGTTTCATCTCATTTGGATAACGAGAAGAAAAGTTATCAATAAAAATCTATTTTGTTGTTTTGAATTTAATAAACAATACTCCGCCCACGACATCGCTTGGGTAATATCCGTTTATATCGCGCAACTTACCACCTTAGTTAGTTCTAAGTTATTGAGATGTTCTTTAAAATTTAGGAGGAATCGTATAGTCTTTGTTGTTCTTCGGTCCTCTGATTTCAAACAAAAAATATATTTATCAACACTTCGCTTCCTTTTGACGAGAAAACATTGCTGACAAAAATACTACATTTTGGATTTTGTATAATAATATTTCATAGATATCAAATTTGACAGAACGTAGAATACTTCAATATCGAACGCTTAAAGGGCATATGCACATAGCGGATTTTCAGGCGTAAAAAAATAGTATAGACGTAATATTAAAGTGCTGTGTACGTGCGTACTATGTTAAAGAAACATCAACAGAGTGTCTTTCCCATAATAAAAACCTATAAGAAAACTGCTGATGGATACATTATTAACATAAATATTTTATTAAATAGTTTAAGTTTAATTAAAATAACTTATTAGCCTTTTAGAAAAATGCATTGAAAATTTTCGCCTTAGCTAGAACTTGAATCCGGATCCATGCTGAACCGTAGCACTGCTCTATCCAATTGAGCTACCGAAGAGATTAGATCGTAATATACTAAAGTTCTCAAAATGGTGCATCAGACATCAAAAAAATATCTACAGCACCGACAAGGTACTAATTCAATAAACAAAATAGTTTTTGGCTACTGCTGCCATAACTACGCAATTCTGCTAATGTCAAAGTAGGTAATCGTAAAACAACACGATGGAGATTGGTCATTAATTTTTTTTATCGAGTATAATCCGTCACGGTATCTACGTGAGAGTGAAAAATAGGCAGTGTGCAAAGGTCCTAAAATTTATGATATTCTTTACACAAAGGTTGGCAGTATTGAGTTTTGAATATATAGGTGCATTCAACCTTCTTTTTGTTAAATCAAGTAAAAATTGTGATATCCATCTATAAATACTTTAGGACAAAAAATAAATGCTTTTAAATTATTGTTCACTGTCTTTGTGTGCTTGCATCATGTACAAAACTTCGTTATATGATAGCTCATATTCAAAGAATTTCTCTATAAACTACATTGATGGTTTTGCCTTCTGGGGCTAACATAAATACTTAAATAAATTACTGACCCGTGGGCAGGCCACATATAGTTGGCCATGCTAAAAACAATTAGAACTTAGGTCGACACCAGCGGCCTTTAGTGTCTGACCCTGGGATTTATTTATCGTCATAGCAAAACACGCCACGACTGGGAATTGGGTGCGCTTGAATTGGAATGGAAAATTGTTAGGGATGAGTGGTATTCTTGGTATCAAGACGGTTTCTTCGACACCACAACCGGTTAAAATTTCTGCTTCAATTATGTTACGTTGTTGATTTATGACCTTTAATCGAGAACCATTGCACAGTTTAGGACTTAAATTACGAATAAGAATTATAGAAACAATTTGCCTTGAAATGGAGAAATGAGTCTGCTGGATTTTGTTGTTCTGGTGGAGAAGTGAACTTATCCCTATTTGAAGATCCACCGGGACCTTTCAAATCATTACTATTAGGAGAATATACACTTTCTAATCATTTTTAGATAATATTCGCGCTTTTAACAGTTCATTTTAAATGACTTCTTTTGGGGCTCAACAAATACCCGAAGGCCCGTTTATGCCTACATTTAAAATTCAAGGCCAAGTATCACCTAATAGGATCATTGTTGCCAGAACGCGAACGAAGTCGCGGGCACAGCTAGTGTATAATAAGATGGGAATCAAAACAAAATACAGTTGTTATACAACAAGTCTGCCTTCCGATAACAGTTTATTATTAATGCTTCAAATACAACCTCAAATTGAATATTCAGACGTTTCTTCCAAATCGCCCGCGGCTCAGAACGAATCTAAAGGATAAGCAAACAGAATGGAGTTTGTACTTATACCTGTACTGTGTACTTAATAAAATTGTAGAATTACCAAATTCTCTTTTCCGAAATTTTATCCCATGTCTATTTTGGGGTCGGTTTTCAGTTTAACCAGATTTGGCAGAATGTCAGTATTTTACGTGAAGCGCCTGCCATCAGACCTTCACAACCCAGAGGGCTATAAAACATTTTTGGTTAAACTGACTGTTAGACTTGAGGGCTCTAACTACCCGTAACGATTGTCGATGATGTTAGTACGACAACCGGGACCGACGGCTTTACGTGCCCTCCGAAGCACGGGAAGAATGTAGAATTGTCAAATCTTTACAAGATATTTGCAAGAATAAGTGGGACTCACGAGGAATATAGGCATAATATGATGTAAAATACCAGCCAAGAGCGAGTCGGATCCGCGCACGAAAGGTTCCGTACCAAAATGACAAAAAAACACGTTTGTTGTTGTAGGAGCTCCCATCAACATCATCAGCTTATATAATGTCCCCACCGAGGGGCTCGAGCCTACCCTGAATAAGGGTGATTTGGCCTTAGTCAACCACGCTAGCCAAGTGTGGGTGCTTAATATTTCCCTTAATTAAATATTTATTTTATTTTTAGTATTTGTTGTCATAACGGCAATAGAAATACAGTCATAATCTGTGAAAATTCCAACTGTCTAGCTACCACCTTTCTTGAGATACAGCCTGGTGACGGACGGACGGAAATACGACGGACGGATAGGAAAATGTATCGGTCTGTAAGATTCCACAGCAGAACAAAAGCCACTATAAATACTTATTGTACAGTATGCAGGGAAATACGTAATCACCACGCTTGAATACGTGTTGGTGATCTCAAACCTAAGCTATGTTTCAACAATCAACAAACGTGGTCATTACAACTACCTCCTCACTGTATATCACCAGTGAGACAGTACACCTATTATTCCTCAATCTGCTACGAGTAATATCATCATTACGAGACACCTTTGATGTATACTAATATTATAAGGAAGTAAATTTAGGAAAAATATTTTATCCCTGTATTCACACGGGACCGAGAACTACGCGGATAGAACCGCGGGGCGCTGCTAGTCTGCAATAAAATCAGACTGATACATTACAAGTGCAAAAGACTTTCAAAGACGCCATTTCTCTTCAATAAATTGACTTAATTTTTTTGCTCTTTCCGCTCCATTATTACGGATATTCCGCTGTGTTCCGCTGAGTTACGCTCGTACGCTCCATCGGACAGTCGCTCTTACGCTCGCTAATTGATTCGCCCACACTGTCGAAGTTCGCCCCCCCCACTGTCGATATTCGCCCCCTCTTACCCCCCTTAAAACTGACGTCTTCGCACATTCCCCGTAATTAGTTCGCTTTTCATTTCCACTTATGTCGGGTCTCTAAAAGTGAATTTGCTTGAAAGATTTCTAAGAATTTCAAGTTCCATTAGTTTTGATGCATTTATATTTGTTGTTTTATCACTACATAGTATAAAACAAAGTCGCTTTCTCTGTCCCTATGTCCTTATGTCCCTATGTATGCTTAGATCTTTAAAACTACGCAACGGATTTTGATGCGGTTTGTTTTAATAGCATAATTTTATCCCCATATTCTTACGGGAACGAAAACTACGCGGGTGACACCGTGGGGCGCTACTAGTATATTTTTATAATAATGTACAGTATTTTTATTAACATTTAAAACGTATCTCTGAATGTAATAACAAGGCAAAGGTTATTTGGAATTTCCAGAAATAATATCAACATTTCTTGAGACAGATTTCTGTTGTTGATTTGCTTACCGCTACAAACATTAAAATGGGAAAGTTTCTCAGAATTTGTAACTCTTTCGATGATACTTATAAGGAAAACGATTGAACTGGATACATTGAAAATTGGAGATGTTTTCGTTTACTTAGGAGTAATCAATATGATACTTTTTAACCCCCGACGCAAAAAGAGGGGTGTTATAAGTTTGACGTGTCTGTGTGTGTGTGTATATCTGTCTATCTGTGGCATCATAGCTCCCAAACGGATGAACCGATTTCAATTTAGTTTTTTATGTATTAAAGGGGACTTACGTGCGAGTGTTCTTAGACTTGTTTGATGAAAATCGGTGGACCGTTTAAAAGTTATGGGGGTTTGAAAGTAATTATGTTGGGGGTTTTTTAAATTTTTAATTTAATGTTATTATAACAAACTGTTCGTTGTGATAGCCAATAAAAGGGGTTTTGAAGTACTTGGTTTGTTTTTAGTGTTCCATACCCAAAGTGTAAAAACGGGACTCTATTACTGAGACTCCGCTGTCCGTCCGTCCGTTCGTCTGTCACCAGGCTGTATCTCAAGAACGGTGATAGCTAGACAGCTGAAATTTTTACAGTATTTCTCTTGCCGCTATAAGAATAAATACTAGAACCAAAATAAAATAAACCTGAACCGTCCACAAACATGACCAATTTTTAACGCAATACAAAATAATTTTATTCAACAAATTAACGTTAATAATGCGGCATACACACGAGCGATGCCATTTCTATCTCCACATTATTCGCTCGTGTGAACAGGACGTCAACGTGTGTCTCTGTGTAACGAACTTAAATGATTACTAGTGATGGATGGTGAGAATAATTTATCGATATTCAAATTTGTTTTTTATTTAAATCCTAACTAATATTATAAATGCGAAAGTAACTCTGTCTGTCTGTCTGTTACCTTTTCACGGCTAAACTACTGAACCGATTGACTTGAAAATTTGGAACGGTAGCTTATGGTCCGGGAAAGAACATAGGCTACGTTTTATCCCCAAATTCCCACCAGGAACTACGCGGGTGAAATCGCGGGGCACAGCTAGTTGAAAAATAAAAACTCCTTGGTCTGTAGTAGTTTTAGAAGCAAATACTTAGCTTTATTTTTTTGTTTTCGTTGCAAAAGGATTAAAGAATATAACTTTACAATCTACATATTTTTAAATAGGTTAAGTAATTCCTAGAAGCTTTTACTTTTAAGTAAAGGAATAAAATTATACCCTAGATCAAACGGAATACTTATAATTCATAAAAATAAGGCAGGAAAAGAGATATTTTTTGCAAGTCATTTAAATACAACATTCAGTAACATCTGTACTTTTACAAAAAAATATCAAGCTTCTCCAATCTTAATCTATGCTCTTCTTCTTTTTCCGAACCTTTATCCCATGTCTATTTGGGGTCGGATTTCAGTTTAACCAGATTTGGCGGAATGTCAGTATTTTACGTGAAGCGACTGCCATCAGACCTTCACAACCCAGAGGGCATACGACATTTTTTGTTAAACCATATGTTAGACTTTTGAGGGCTCTAACTACCCGTAACGACTGTCGATGATGTTAGTACGACAACCGAGACCGACGGCTTTACGTGCCCTCTGAAGCACGGGAACGCTCATGAAATTAAAAGTCATTTGTAGTAATGGCCCATCACAGCACGACGTTGCTTAGCCGCACAAATCACAAGTGATCCGTGGGTAGCACTGGGCCATGAGCGCTTCAATCTTAATCTATGCTAATTCTATAAATCGTGAATGAAAACTCTCAAAAATATTGCTGTCAGTTTAGTTTCATTGTTATATAGATAATTTATTGAGGAAGGCTGTGGGCTTTTATCCCCCTTTTACCCCCACACTTCCACAGGGAATATGAACTAGGCGGGTAAAACCGCGGGACACAGCTAATGTACTATTTATAATCGTAAACTTAAAAAATAATTCATAGAACAAAAAAATATCAATAAAAATTGCAACACTCAGCAAAAAATACAAGCAAAAACTCAAATAAACAGCAATACAGGTAAATCATTAATATCGTTGTTATTAATAACGCGCCAAATGGCACTGCAGTCAGCGCGCACAAACAATGCCGCGCAGTCGAACGAGAACTATCGATAACATATTATCGATATCGATAAAACGGCGCGCCGTGTGCCCCGCACTAATGTTAACGATTATCTGTAAACGCAATGTTGATTTGGTAGTGATGTGCGTTTAAATAAGTTGAATTTTTGTTGGTTTTTTTTATGGTTTTTGGCTGTGGTATTTGTAAAATAAATAATTACATTGAAGTTGAATTGAATATACTCTCCAGCCTATTTCGACTACGGCGATCTAGCTTCATTAAATTACGAGTTTGGGTGTTTCGCTGGCATATGGCATATGCAGTACCCAATATGTTTTTAATATAAATATAATATAACTAGCTGTGCTCCGCGGTTTCTCTCGCGTAGTTCCCGTTCCCGTTCCCGTGGGAATTTCGGGATAAAAAGTATCCTATGTCCTTCTCCTGGTTCTTAGCTACCTCTCCACCAATTTTTAGCCAAATCGGTCCAGCCGTTCTTGAGTTATAAGTGGCGTAACTAACACGACTTTCTTTTATATATATAGATAAATAATAGAATAAGAACTATTAAAATTTAAAGTAATACAATTGTAATATTCCGCTGCAGAACAAAGATTTCCCTCTCATAATATAATAAGATAATTTTGTCAAGAGAATATTATCCAATATTCGTCGTGACACCATATATTTTAAATCACATTACAGACGAAGGAATTTTCTAGAAATAATTTATTGAAATGGATTTTTTGTGTTCACGATCGAAATATAATCGGGTTTATTAACTTGTTCTTGTGAACGCGGGTTAGTGGTGGGACGGTGTCGATAAAATGTAGTGATGGGAAGCAAATGTATCGATAAATATAAGAAATTTTAATACTAATCATTGAGAGGATTTAAAAGAAGTATGTACGTACTTGTGCCAAGATTTCATATTTTTTTGTAAACTGCTATAAAAAAAAAAACAAAATGTACAAAAGACTGCTAGACACTTTCAGTTGAATAAAGAATAGCAACATTTCCGACTATAATTCTTAACAATCTACTGTAATTACGTTAAAATACGTCAGAAATCTACTATATAAAAATAAGTCGGGTTTTCCTTCCAGCCTTCCTGCCCTTTCCTTCCAACTCCAGAACATACGAACCGATTTCCACGGCTTTGCATTCGTTGGAAAGGTCTCCGGCTCTATAAAGTTTATAGCACTATAGTTTATCCCTGTATTCCCACTTGTATGGGAACTACGCGAGTGAAACCGCAGGGCGCTGCTAGTGTCTTATAAGAATGAAAACCGCGACAAAATCCGTTACAGTACGTTAACTTCTCCAATACGTTGAATTTACACTATGTGTAAATCAAATCAACCAAGAATAACGATATTTACAGGTGAAATCATACAGAAAAACCACTAGCACCTTTACAAATAAATATCATACATTCTACATTACCTATACCATATCTCGTGGTTGTCCGGTCTCAGACTTGATATCGGACCGCTCTCGAGTCAGTCCTTCGCACGGACGATTGATAACGAGAGTTATTGTATATCGGTGTAGGGTTAGCAAACAAAGAACATTTACACAAAATTATTAAAACGTTTTTAATGGAATTATTCCATCATGAAATATATATATATTTTTTATTTATTTATGCAATTTTAATTTTCATAGAAATCGTATTAAGTTTGTAAATGTTTTAATAGGCTTTACGAGTATGTGATTCCGTGAAGTTCTAGTTCATAGAAGTGCTTTTATCTACTTACTAGCTGTGCCCCGCGTAGTTCCCGTTCCTGTAGGAATTTCGGGATAAAACATAGCTTATGTTCTTCCCCGGAACATAAGCTACCCCTGTACCAAATTTCAAGTTGATCGGTTCAGTAGTTTAGCCGTGAAAAGGTAACAGATAGACAGAGTAACTTTCGCATTTATAATATTAGTGGGGATTATTTATATATTGTAGCTACTTCCTTCTAGTAACTTACTTATGTTCGTTTTTCCTCGAAAAATATATATGAACGTGAAAGTTTATTTGAATAAATGTATAGAAAAGTAGCTGAAAAATGCAAATGTTACTTATGACCAGAAAATAAAGTTTTATAATACTTTTTATCACAAAATTCGGGATTAACTTTTTCTGCCGACTGTATCTTTACACAACATATTTGTTGAACTGTACTTAAGAAAATTATTAATTAATTTATTTATTTATTTATTTAAAATATTTGTTCTTTATTCGTTGTATTATGACGTCATAATGTGGTAGATTCAATGGCTTTGTTAACTTTAGCTCCAAAGGTGGCGTAGTGGTAGTTTTAAAACAAATATTTTCATGATATTGTGTGGTAGGCAAAGTTGTGAAATGGTAGAAATGGATGAATTTTATTATTAAACGAAACGTACGACATTGTATACATGCAAAACAACGGGATGTTAGTACGTACTTATTTAAGTCAGTGGAGGGCAGAGCGAGACGCCGTCGGCGCGGGCGCATCGCACTCATCCTCCTGATGATGGCCACTGGACGTGGCTGAAACTAGTCGAGGGAATCGACTTAAATAAGTACGTACAAACATCCCGTTGTTTTATATAAATGTATTTTTTGTTGGTGGTTTTGCAGCATAATTGGTTTTGGTCAATCAGTCAGTCAGTCAGTGAGTGAGTAAATTCTTTTGAGTAATTAGCTCAGTACGTGTTATACTCGTATTCTGATTGGTTCAATATTCATAGAGCGGTTTACTTGTTAATGTAGATACACGAAGCGGTTAATGCGCGCAATGAATATAATCACGGTCTGTTTGTGGTGTACGAATTATTGTATTTTTCAAGCTTTTTTTTCACTATGTGTTGGATGATAATTGTAATTGAATTTTGTGTACGCGATATGTGAATGCATAGTTAGCTTAGTGACGTCATTTGAAATACAATATGGCGGAATTGTAAAGATGGTGGGCTTGTTTTTGAGTAATAAAATCTTAGGCTCAAAGGCTGAATTTTATTAACAAAGACTCTTAATAAATAATTTTGTCAAAACTTTAACAGGCCACGGTCAGTGAGAACATTTTTCAATATTGCCAATGCTTCTTTTAGTTCCAATATTCCCATAAAATAGCGTAAACAAACGCTACCGAAATAAATCAAAATCCAATTAATGTAATTACTTTGAAACTGCAACTCAAAGACTTTCATGTAACAGAGTCTTAACAAACAACTGTTTACGCTATAATTTAAGTTTGAGTAAATTACTCAGGAAGAGTAGTTACTAATTACTCAACAATAATTACTCGGCTATTAATTATTTTGTACTCAAATGCCGTAATTGCTACGCCGTAGCAACTTGCGTAGTAAAGACTACGTCACCGTATATGACTACGCCGTAGGCGGACATGTAGTTGGCGACGACCTTTGATTCTAAATAAAATATCTTTTTTAGTAAGAAAAATCTTTTGATAAATGTAATTTTGTAAGAAAAACGATTTTAATTTTTAATGGAAATTGATATCCTCTTGCCCTTTTATTGGAAAATTAGATAAATAAGAAAAAAGACATCAAATTTTACTTAAGATAAATCACTTTAGGAAGATTTTTGAAGCTTTGAAAGGTAAATTAAGAAGTTGCTCTCGATACCATACTTATGTTGTCAGTCACGGGACGAAAATAACCTGATTTATGTCATTTTATTTATAGAAAAATGTTTTTAAAACATAGTTAACTTGTGTGAAGGTTTTTGCGGACCATTAATACAAAAATAAATACAATGTTTTGACTTAGAGGGCTTAATTTTTAACGAATTTATTTTTTCGGTATGTTGTGTATTGATAGGTCAGTCAGTTAGTTAGCATTTATATCTTAATTTAATAATTCAATTTTACTCATTTATCTCTATTTTTAAAATCTATTTAATTTAAAAATGTATACATACTACATATATTTACATAAAATGTACAGCCCAATCATTTAGATTACCATACATCACCGAAGCAATTAGCAATCAGAGTTGACCGGAGAGCAAACATTAACAAGCATTAGCAAACATTACAAATGTCTGCGAATCAAACAATTATTTGTGTGCGTAACATAATCCGTCTGTTTGTCTATTAATGTTTGAACATTGGATGTTAATGTGGGACATACGACAGACAGTGTCGCGTAATGGATGGTAATAGTACTAATAATAATTGGTATGGTATGTTTGTATGGTTAGTGGAATGAACGGGTTGGTTGGGACGGGGTGGAGACATAATTTTTGCTTAGTTACCTAGGGGAGTATTGATTTAAAAAGTATAAATGAAAAGCAAAATAATTATAGTATAACTCGCGGCGCCCCGCGGTTTCACCCGCGTAGTTCCCGTTCCCGTAGGAATATGGGGATAATATTATGCTAAAAACCTTCCCATTGAATCACTCTATCTATAGAAACAAACCGCAACAAAATAAGTTGCGTAATTTTAAAGATCTAAACATACATAGGGACATAGAAACATAGAGACAGAGAAAGCGACTTTGTTTTAAACTATGTAGTAATAATGCTTCTTCTCGTAGAAAAAGCACATAAAATCATACCTAAAAAACTTCATTAACTCAAGTAGGTTGAAGCAATGCAGGTGGGGCTACAGCTCTGATAGAGCATGTCTATGTGGCATTTCTCCCCAAACAATGGTCCATCTTGTAACTTGCCGTGCGTGTCCCTACACCTGCACACGCGAGGACCTTTACAAGGCCACTGATAGTGCTATATCGGTGGCCGAGTTCTGGTCCCCTAAAATATGAGTCGACACGGAAAGAAGAAAAAAAACTTCATTATAAATGTCAAGATGTATTAGAGTGAATTTCCCGGCCCCTAAATTTGCGTGGCAACTATGAAATCGGTACTAAAAAATATAGTTATAATGTTTAAAACTTTTTTTTTGGTTAGATGAAATAGTCACCTATGTGAGGCACTAAATATTTCATTACTGGGATTAATAGGTACTCCAGAAAAAAATGTTAAACCTCGAAATCTTTCATCGCCGTGTCTGTCCACAACTCACCTTGATGTGTATTATACCTCCTTGATGAAAACCTATTGGTTGAATACATTGAAACCTAGTTTTATATGATACTTGGATAGTAAAGGTATTGTTACGAAATACACTTAATCAAATATTTAAACAATACAACGAATGGTTACTAGAAAAACATTTGTCCCAGAACTTCCTTTCATCGCCATGTCAAAAACATTTTTAAACATATTGTTCCACCTAAAGACTTGCGTCTCCTTCTCTGTGTGCTAAACGTTGCCCAATAGTACCGCCTCAGTGCTCGACGTGGAAGGACGTGTCCACGTGCCTGCGTTTTCAAGCTATAAATGTAAGTGTATCCCATTTTTGTTACTGGACATTTTTTCTTTCATCGCCGTGTATAGGTATAACTTCTATTTGAACAAGTTTATACTCTTGATTGAGCATTCGATAGAATGCCCATACTCTTCTGTTTATTTGTGAATTGTTTAGTTCTTAGGATACCTAATAGATTTTATGTAATTTTGAATTTTCGACTCGTTTCTCATCGCCATGCTTTCATTTCCGTGGTTTCCATAGCAAATATTTGCTATGGCAATGAAAAAAAAGACACGGCAATGAAAAAAAAATCATTGCCGTGTCTTTTAAAACAAATTACTTTCATCGCCGTGGCCAGGTCTTTCATTTCCGTGACTTATATTTTCATCGCGATGGTATGATTAGGCAAGGAAAACATATTTACCTGTGATACAGTGTACCGAATACTGACAGTACAGTTCTCGTCAAGTAATATCTCTGCAATACGACAAAAGACTTAAGTAAAGACTTATAAGTACAGTAAATAACTCATTTGTATTTACTGTACTCCTTCTAGCTCGTTTTCTTGATTCCTTAAGATCGTGTCCGTTCTGATGCACTGTAATGGAGTCGTGTACCAGCCGTTCCACTCCGCTCTGTCTTCGGCTCTTCTCAGAGCTGGTAATTGAGAGCCCTGTTATTGCCTTGATCAGGTTTGACCAACGGGTAGGTCGGGTAGGTCTACCTTTCCCGCCACAAGCAGCTTGTCCAGGCTGTGTGACCGTTGTAGCTCCAAATCTGACCAAAGTAGGTCAGGACTCGTAGGTAACATATCGTAGACAGTCTTGTTTTTACGTCAAGTTGTTCTAGAATAGACTTATTCGTACGTCTCGATGTTAACGGTATGTGTGGCATCCTTCTCCAGCACCACATCTCGAAAGCCTTAATCTTTTTTCGATCTACAGCGCGTGGATAGACCAGGACTCACAGCCGTATAGCAATATCGAGAATACCTGAGATCTAATTAGTCTCATCTTTGTTACGTTTGGAGATGGTTTGGACATTCCAGATTATCAACATTTTGCTTATTGCTTGCCCATCTCCACACAAATTCGAATCTCTTTTTCGCAGCCTCTCTGATTACTGATCGTCCAGCCTAGGTATACAAACTTGCTCATAAATTCCAGGTCTGACAATTCTCCTGTGCGTGTGATCTGTTCAGCTCGGTCAGTGACCATAACCTTTGTCTTCGACTTGTTGACCTAAAGTCCTACTGTCTCGGTTTTGCGTTCTACTCTGCTGAACATTTCAGCAAGTTCGTGCTCAGAGGATGCGGCCAAAGTAGTGTCATCTGCATATCGAAGGTTGCTGATCTTGTTCCTGCCAACAGTAATGACTCCCTCCTTCTAAGGCTCTCCTACTTATATAGTTTCTATAGTTATCATGGTTATTAGCACTCAAATTATTATGATTATACAGAAATATTGAAATATTTCGAGTTTCCGATATTTCAACGCTGTTGCAAGCGCCATGATCACGGATGAACTCTCCTACTTATATTTCGTATATCCTATAGTATTCGCCATAGATGTTAAATAGAAAAAGGAACTCTTTTCCAGCCTGCTCATCCGGGATGATATGCAACATAATCTTACTGGCATGGGATATAAGTGCCACAGTCCGGTAGGGTGCACATTTTTTTTACCCAGACTAGGCTAGCACTTGACTGTAACTCACCTGATGGAAAGCGATGGTACAGCCTAAGATGGAACGTGCTCACCTAGAAGGTACCTATTGACTCGCGACTTAAAAAGACCCAGATTGTATGTTTAATTTGTATGTTCCAGTTTCAGAACAGAGAAGCTGTGCAGGGAGTTCCACACTCTCGCTATTCGCATTATAAAGGTGGACGCGAAACGCTTCGTGCGAGCTTATGGAACATCTACCATGTATGGGTGACGTTTATCGGTTTCCCTGCTCATTCGGTGGCAGAACG
Source organism: Timandra comae (assembly GCA_958496195.1). Lineage (NCBI taxonomy): Eukaryota > Metazoa > Arthropoda > Insecta > Lepidoptera > Geometridae > Timandra > Timandra comae. The sequence goes on along the minus strand of OY292372.1, from coordinate 196,006 downwards.
TAGATGGGGGAATTAAGCGGTGTAGTTCCGATGCGCACTCTCCAAAATGTATCCGATAAAAAACCCATAGGCTAGCAACTTTTTGCCGGTGCTCAAAACTCTGGAGTCTCTTGGTACGCTTCTCTAGGGACTCCAACCCATCAAGTTGATATTTAGCTGATCCATCCTAAGGGTGTGAACAGTACTCCATGCACGAACGAACTTGTGCTTAATAGAGTTGGAGCAGCTGTTCTGGCGTGAAGTACCGTCGCACCCTTGAGAGGACGCCTAGCTTTTTTGCAGCCAGTTGAGTCTTTGACTCAATGTATGAACCAAAATTGAGGGTTGAGGTCAGCGTTATTCCAAGAAGGTCAGGGTGGTCCACTATAGGTAAGGATACACTCCGGAAAATATGACCCAGTTCAAACAGCGTCTTCCTTGCGGAGAAAAGACCCGCCTGGGTCTTCAAGGCATTGAACTTGATCAGATTGGCATCGCTCCAATCGGAGACTGCCCGAAGGGAAAAGTTCGTGTGATCGACCATAGCCTCTCTTAAATACTGTGTCTCGGCCGCACTAGCACGCGGGATGGATATGTAATCCTCTACAACTGTGCAATCATTTGCATACTCATAGGTTCTGGGCTTTGGCAGATCATTGATATGCAACAGGAAAAGTGTTGCAATGAGTACTAACCCTTGGGGAACACCGGCATTAATCGCCATTTGATCGGACGAGCATCCATCAAGAACGACCCATATTGATTGATCCCGCAAGAAGTCCGATATCCACCCACACAAACTAACAGGCAGACCGTATGATAAAAGCATGCTTATAAGGCACGTAATTTTGTGGACCCCTTCTTGAGCAGGGGGATCAAAAGCGATTCTTTCCAATCTTTAGGCCATATATCATAGGGGTTTTATGTTAATCTTATAAAGAAATTCGATCAATTATTATCATTCGATGTGGCATAGATAACCCGTCTGGGGCCTGTCTGCCTGTCCTTCTCGGAGACAGGCGTGTATATATTGTATGTTAGGATAATATAATACTCATGTCAGTATATAAAAAAAATTGTTTTATGTATGGATTTTCATTTCCGTGGTGATTCTTTCATTACCGTGGGACAGTTCTTTCATTGCCGTGGACGCTTGTTTCATTGCCGTGCACGCATGTTTCATCGCTGTGGCATGAAATTTTTAAACTTGTGTTATTCGTTAGTTTTTTAAGTAATCAGCTTGATAATAAGCAAGAATACATACATTATCAAGAAGTATAATAAACGCTAATTATTTTTGAAAAAATCTTAAAAACAAAAAAATCCACGGAAATGAAGATTTTTGGGCACTTGTTGAAATTCACTCATTATCTTCAAGGACATAACAACAATTAATTATAAGGTAAACCACACAAACAACAAGTAAATTAATAGATACCATTACGGCATCATTATTCAAACAAAAATAATTATATTAAAAAACCATATCTCATAATGAGGTGTATATTGTGATGTCACATGCCCTTAGTTCAGGTCCTTCATTACCACTAACGAGAGGGGGGGAGACTGCCTACGCCCCCCCCCCTTTAAAAGAGGACATCGCCCTACCTTAGGGGGCCTCCCTCTACCAGGGGGGGACCCCCCCACCGCCCCCCTTAACTAGTGACCGCCACCAGCTTTGCTCCCACTTGCTGACTCCGCAAATAAAACCGCACTCTCTTTGTCTTTCTATTCAGAAATTCTTTAAAGATAATTTTGCTGGGTTGCAGTTTTTTGCAAGGTTTTTGACGGTTCGTGTTATAGTTGTGTTTTATAGCCGGTTGTATGTAATTCTGTCTAAATCAATTTAGTAGATACGTGTAAAAGCAGACATATATATTGTACTAGCAGCGCCCTGCGGTTTCACCCGCGTAATTTCCGTTCCCGTGGGAATTTCGGGATAAAAAGTATAGTATGTTCTTTCCCGGACCATAAGCTACCCCTGTACCAAATTTCAAGTCAATCGGTTCAGTAGTTTAGCCGTGAAAAGGTAACAGACAGACAGTGTTACTTTCGCATTTATAATATTTATTAATATTAGTTAAGATACAGACAATTCTAAAAACTGTTGTTATCATCTAACACTTTTATCAAAATCTTGTAAATAAGATTTTCTTCACTATACAGAAATACAGTCTCATATTTTCTTTATAAAGTTTATCCCTGCACATTATCTAAATAGCGATACCTATCATGAATAGTAATGTCGCTCGGTAGCGAGATAGAGATCACAAGTTTACTGCACTTTGAATCGCATCACTGATATGATATGAACTTATACAGATAAGCAGCTTTAGATGTAGTTTAGCATTTATTGCAATACTAGCTGTGTCCTACGGTTTAGCCTGCGTTTGCTCTTCTGTTATTAGTCGTAGCATGGTGTAAATTATAGCCTATAGTCTACATCGATAAATGGGCAATCAAATACTTATATTGTTTCAATATGAACCAGTTCCTGAGATTAGCGCGTTCAAACAAACAAACGTACAAACTCTTCAGCTTTATAATATGAGTACAGACTAGCAGCGCCCTGCGGTTTCACACGCGTAGTGTTCAATTTACTTCCCTTTTCTCCCGCTAGGAGGGAATTTCCAAAAATCCTCCCTTAGTGGTAGCCTACTCCCCCCAACAAACACACGTGCCAAATTTCAGCTCTCTACGACCAGAAGTTTCGGCTGTGCGTTGTCTGTCAGTCAGTACATCACTCAGTAACGGAAGAGTTTTGTATATAAAGATTTGATGATGTGTTGCTATTACAAACCTCATCAAATTATTCATGTAAATGAGAAAATTATCGTAGTGTACGTGATAATAATTGTTCTTAGTATTATTTATTTTCTAGTTCCCGTTATTACAAAGCTGTTGCAAGCGTCATGAACATGGACGAATGAAATAAATAAATTTACAAAGTAAATATCCAGTTAACTATAATAACTGCATAATGAGGAAAGTTTTGAATTTGTAGTTTGTATTTAATTAATTTGAAAACTATTTATTTTAAAATGAGTGCTGCATTTACAACTTTCAAATGCAACATTGCGTTAAGTTGGTTTCACTTTTACGTTAAAACTGAGTCAAACATTTACAATAATAATTGTGCTTAGTTTAATATAAGTACTTACTGAGTTTCGTATACTTTTTAAACTTTCGCGATCGGAATTCATTGTTGCATAATTTACAGGACTTAATCGCGTATAACATAATTATTATTTACCTCGACGTTTCGACCGGGTTACACCGATCGTGGTCACGACAAGACTGTATATAGACTGTATATGTAATACTAAGTTTCGGTTAAAACACTAAATGAGTATTCGTAATAAAAATGCAAAAAATAACTTGATCTTATTATTTTGTTAAATATTACCAACTTCAAAAAAGAGGAAGTTCTCAATCAATTTCTACTGTTTTCAGTTCCGTAATTACGATTTTGTTTTTTTATTTGTAAGAACATACTGTCCGGTTGATCCAGTAGTAATTTTTTTTTAGTTTTGTTTGTTTTTTTGGTCAACATTTTTGTAGATGTACGAAATATATTAATTACCTTTTTCATTACCTTAACACGAACATCACCGCGTCACACAACTAGTATGCTCAATAACTACCCCAATACATCACCAAATTCCCTTACAATAAGAAAGTGCTGACGCGTTCCTAGTTTTACTGACCAACATAAAAAAAATATGTATTGTGTTATGTTATGACGGACTCCCGGAGCGCGGCGACAGTATGTAACGAAATATTGGTATGACATACAATAGGGATATACCTACATATTACTTAATAGTAAACATTGAATATTTTGAATATATATTTAACTAGCGGCGCCCCGCGGTTTCACCCGCGTAGTTCCCGTTTCCGTAGGAATGTGAGGATAAAATTAATGCTAAAAACCTTCCCACTGAATCACTCTATCTATTAAAACAAACCGCATCAAAATCCGTTGCGAAGTTTTTAAGATCTAAGCATACATAAGGACATAGGGACAGAGAAAGCGACTTTGTTTTATACTATGTAGTGATGATTGTAACGGGATGTTCGTACATACTCATTAAGTCGAATCCATGTCTCATGTCTCACCTCATATAAAAGCAAATCAATCGACGTCTGGTTAAAAATATGTTTTCAAACTTTGAGTAAAACAAGTTACATACGAACTTCGCAAGTTCATTATAAGTAAGGACCAAAGTCTTGTTAACAGTTTAAAGCCAAAGATAACCAACATTACCTACTTTAAAACAAATATTTGCCGGCGGCAGTCTTTAGGCAAACATTATTGTAATTAGTAATGGTAAACTAACTTTCACAAAGGAGATGATTCTCAAATATGAATCAAATAGATTTTTGATGAGAGACTTTTTGAGATTGACTATCATTTCATATCGCGCGAGAACAACTTACAATGAGCTTGGTAGCATTATTTTATGATGATAGTATTGAAAATCATTTCTTTCAGTTTCGGCTTCGAGCATTAGGAGCTTTGTCGCTCCTAATGCTCGAAGCCGAAGCTTACAAGTTTCATAAACAAGTAACACCCACTAAAAATCACAAGGAAATAAAATATTCTAGGACCGAATCATAAGCGATGTGCCTTCGTTCAGTATTTTATAATCCGTGGTTCAGTAAACGTTTTTAAAAAGAAAATTTAACGCCGATTCAGAAAATATATAAGAAAAAAAATCATAAAAAAAACATAATTCTTTATAACAATCTTCTTTTTAAAATAGAAACAGCTAGTAAGTACATATAGTAAAAAGCAATGAAAAAGCTAACTAGCCTCTCTTCCTTATACTCGTACTAGCAGCGCCCCGCGGCTTCACCCGCGTAGTTCCCGTTCCCGTGGGAATTTTGGGATAAAAAGTATCCTATGTGTTATTCTGATGTATAAGCAAGATTATTGTAAAGTTTCATTAAAATCCATTCAGTAGTTTTTGCGTGAAAGAGTAACAAACATCCATACATACAAACTTTCGCCTTTATAATATTAGTAGGATAACACCTAATCTTACAAACCCGTTACTAAACGTGTCTAATGACGAAAACTCGTACAAAACTAGCTCAGCTCTTTAAGACCTCTTAAAGTGTTCAAACAGACGCGTTTGACTAGACAGTTATTCATGACTCTTTTATAGAACGATAAAGATAGTACTTTTAAATCATAGCAGTTTTTAATGCGAATGTGAATTTGCAGTTTTATCTCTTAACCTGGCCATTGAAGAGTCAGTTTAACTGATCAGTGGCTTACAATTAATGCGCGGAATGGCTACTGGTGACCTGTAATACAGGTTTTAAGCTATTGCATAGCTTCTATCGAGGGCCTTGAGCGCGGGGACCGAATCCAGAAATACCGTAACGAAAAAAACCTCACGTTTTTATTATTTTCGAAAACTTTTTTTTTTGTAAATTTTCCAAAAAGTTTTTATAGTAATGTAGACAAAGTTTTTATTGTATGAAGTCCCAAGTACGACATCAAAATTTCTAAGGTTAGGATTACAATACAAAAATAAAAGAAACAATTAGTTGATAAAATTGCTATGCAATAGCTTTACCGCGGCAGTCGCCGAGTGCCACACGTTTTTTATCTTTTATTTTATAAAACCTATCTCAGGCACCAGCTCTCACAAAGATTAGGTAAATTTTAACACATTTTATATTACAAATAGCTACCTAATGTAACCTTAGTGTGAGAGAAAATAAAAAAAAAAAACCGGCCAAGTGCGAGTCGGACTCGCGCACCGAGGGTTCCGTACAAACCTGCAAGGTTTACAAAGTTCGTTCATTACGACAATCGAGTCAATATATTTTGTAATGTAACTAAAAATTTAAGGTTTTCGGAATTTTTCCTTAATGTGTGCTATAAAACGTTGCTTCATGCCAAATTTCAAGATTCTAGATCGACTGGAAGTACCCTTTAGGTTTTGATTCCCTTGCGAGTACTTGCGAGTTTCAAAATATGCAGCTTAAATTGCTGTTTCTTTTGATTGCGTTGACATAGAAGTTTGATTTTGTTACAGCTTAAAGGTATTATAGACCTGAGTATTTGGTATGAATTTCAATTTAATACCTTTACGCGTTTATGAGGAAATGGGTAGTAAGGTTAAAATTATTAAAAAAAAATATATTATGTGATGTAACTAAAAATTTATGGTTTTCGTAATTTTTCCTTTATCTATGCTATAAGACGTTGCTTCGTACCAAATTTCAAGATTCTTTGTTCACGGGAAGCACCCTGTAGGTTTTGATTCCCTTGCAAGTGTCGAAAATTTGCGGCATAAACGGCTGTATCTTTTGATTGCGTTGGCTTAGAAGTTTGATTTTTTCACAGCTTCAAGGGACAGTAGACCTGAGTAATTGATATAAATTTCAGCTTCATACCTCCACGCGTTCCTGAGAAAAAGGGTCTTGACAGACGGACGGACAGACGGACAACAAAGTGATCCTATAAGGGTTCCGTTTTTTCCTTTTGAGGTACGGAACCCTAAAAATGATTTGATTTGATTTTGATCAGTTGAACTGGCGTCCATCCAAAATGGTTGTCAATCACCGGAGCAATTCCAGATTCCAGTGGGGAATTCTAGTTGGCTTAAAACTTTTGGAGTGATGTCATAGTTGTATGTCTGGACTGATCAATATAGTTTTTATAGTTATCATGGATATTAGCACTCAAATTATTATCATTAATCTAATATTTATCATGAACTCGAAGCAAATATACATGGTAAATATCACGTTAATCATAATAATTTGAATGGACTGATCAGTTCAACTGACTCGTCAATGACCACCTTTACCAGCTGTGCCCAGCGGTTTAACCCGCGTTAGTTCCACTCTTATTGGTCCTAGCATAATGTTTAACACCTTTCTCGATAAACGGGCTATCAAATTTTTGAGATTAGCGCTTTAAACCGAACATACAGACTCTTCAGTTTTATAATATTAGTATAGATAAAGTAGCTTCCGCTATACTATATTTACCGATCACACTTTAAACGCATATAAAAAACCCATTGGAAACTATATACAGGGTGTCCCAAATAGAACGGTCAGTGGGGGAAAATCTAAAACTATAAGAGATACAAAGACTTAGGGACCATGTCATCGATTTTAGTAAAAACATAAACTGCATTTACATATTTAGACTTCCCCCCACTGACCGTTCTATTTGGGACACCCTGTATATGTTGTCGTAGTAACATCATCGACATTAATTACGGATAGTTATATTTAGTATTAAAATGTCTAACCAAAAATACTATGAAATGATCCCAATTACAGAAGTCTGGTTGCGTAATACAACCAATACTCTGACTCTTACAACTTTCAATCAAAGAGAAAATTAAAACCCGCCTGCACTCTATTACCACATTCTCAATTAATTAACGATAATAAGAAATCGTTTCACAAAACCATCCAGTTTAATATTCATTGCATTCTCATTTCAATATTTGTTTAATAACGTTCATTGGGGGCGCGTAATGTATGTGCTGCAATGCAAACATTGAGTTTCCGAGTATGATTACGTTCGCGGTGCGGGGCGTGTGATTCTTATTGTTTTATGCTCCGTCGTGGTATGTGGTGTGTTATAACAAGTGCCGGTTCTAGACGTCGCTGTTCAATGCAAAACGAAATGAATTATAAAGTTTTATTTGTTGGGTTCTGTATGATATTGTTTATTAAACGTTTAATTGTTCAAAAATATTTGTTTCTTCTATATTTAACACACTAGCTGTGCTCCGTGGTTTTAGTTCCCGAACCCGTGGAAATTTTGGGATAAAACATATCCTTCCCCAGACCATAAACTACCCCTGTACGAAATTTCAAGTCAATCGGTTCAGTAGTTTAGCCGTGAACAGGTATCGCATTTATAATATTAAGTAAGGATTTGACACATGTCAACCGCCATATTGGATTGTCAATTTGACATAAATAATTGTGGGTTTCATTTGATTTCAAGATCAATATTATTATGTGTGAACCACAAATGTTTATTTCGGTATCAGTATGAGACCAAAGTTTGTAATACTCTCGATACAAGTAATAAACTTAGTTAACTGTGCCGACGTCTTACAATTTCAGTGTTAATTTATTATTTAGGAACTAAAGTTTGTTTCGGGAGGTCACAATTAAGACTATTAGTGTTATGTAAGTAATTCTACCTCTACAGGTATCTACGATTATAAAGTTGTTCTACCTAGGTATAATATTATGTATCCAAATAAATATACTTAGGGCCTATTTCACGATCTTCAAGTAAAGTTACTGTCTCTTTCTTACTTTTGACAAAGACAAAACTTTTGAGTAAGTACTCGGAACTTTACTTGAAATATCTCTTTTCCGAACCTTTATCCCATGTCCAATTTTGGGGTTGGTTTTCAGTTTAACCAGATTTGGTGGAATGTCAGTATTTTACGTGAAGCGACTGCCATCAGACCTTCACAACCCAGAGGGCTATACGACATTCTTGGTTAAACTGAATGAAAAAAAAAAATGAAAACGGAACTTTACTTGAAATAGGCCCATAAATTTATAAACATTTTGGGGTCAATAGATAGATAGATAAAAAAAATATTGATTTAATACACCAATATATCTTCGTTACATAAAATTTAATAAAGTCAAAGTCAAAGTCAAAAATCCTTTATTCAGTTAAGGCCTCAATGAGGCACTTATGAACGTCAAAATTGATTCTACCACCGATTCGGAAATTACATCAGCCGAGAAGAATCGGCAAGAAACTCGTGCTGGTATTTTTTTTTAAATAAAATAAAATACAATCAGTACCTTAAAACTAGCACAATGTCACAGATAAAAAAAAACAAATAATAAAATCTATAAATATAGACAAAATACTTATATGTACCTATATAATCAAAAAGTAGCATGTTGAGGTTGCGGGTGCAGAAATTTAATTCCAGACATCCCGGTCATTGATGTAGTCCGTAACCTTATAATATGCTTTGCTTATCAAAATGTTTTTAACGTGTGATCTAAACCTTCCATCAGAGAGCCCAGTCACTTCCCGGGGGATTTTATTATAAAATTTAATACATCTATGAATGAAGGACTTTTTAGTCCTAGCTAACCTACATCCTGAGATGGCGATTTTATGCCTATTCCTAGTATTAAAATTATGAAGATCGCCATTAACTTTAAAATTAAAACGATGTTTCCGAGCATACAATATATTTTCAAAAATGTACAAAGAGGGAACAGTAAGAATCTGATATGTTTTAAAACGTTCCCTTAATGACTCTTTCGACCCCAAATTATAAATAGCCCGAATTGCTCGTTTTTGTAATATAAATACTGAAACTAAATCCGCGGCACACCCCCATAGTAAAATGCCATAAGACAAAATACTGTGAAAGTACGCATAATAAACAATTCTTGCCGTTCCCACATCTGTTAGTTCCCTAATTTTACGAACAGCATACGCAGCAGAACTCAGCCTCCCTGAAAGACCGTCAATGTGGGATCCCCATTGTAACTTAGAATCTAACACTATTCCTAGAAACTTGGTACTACTTTCTATTTTAAGTTTCGTTCCTTCCAAAAAAACATTGGATTCAATGGCTCGGACATTGGGTAGTGAAAATTTAATACACTTAGTTTTAGACGCATTGAGGAGCAAATTATTAGCAGAAAACCAGTCCGAAACTAAAGCCAAACACCTATTTACTTCTACCAAATCCTTATCCTTCCTATTCACTTTAAATAGCAAAGAAGTGTCATCTGCGAATAAAACCATACTACATAGATCTTCCATCATGTAAGGGAGGTCGTTAATATACGACAAGAACAGGAATGGACCTAAAATAGAGCCCTGTGGCACGCCCATTTCTAGCAATGATCCCTTTGATAGGACGTCGTTGATCTTCACCTTCTGTTGCCGTCCTCCTAGATACGATTTAACAAGACCTAGAGCAGGACCACGAATACCGTAACATTGAAGTTTAGAAAGCAGCGTCGAATGATCAACGCAGTCAAAAGCTTTGGAAAGGTCGCAGAATACACCTATAGCATCATGTGAATCTTCCCAGGCCTCAAAGATGTGAGTTAAAAGTTTAGCCCCAGCGTCCGTAGTCGACTTGCCCTTTGTAAAACCAAACTGATTACTATGTAATATATTGTGGTCACTAAAGTGAGAAAGCAACTGATCTAATATTATTTTTTCGAAAATCTTACTAAGAGCAGGAAGAACAGAAACCGGCCTATAATTATTGGGATCCTCCTTACAACCTGACTTAAAAATAGGAGTGATTCTGCTGTGCTTCATCACATCAGGGAAAATACTATTATCTAAACACAGGTTAAATAGCGCAGTGAGGTGAGGAGCTATGGTCTCAATAACAGAATTCAATAACTTGACTGACATACCCCATAAATCTTCTGTGGTTTTCATGTTAAGTGATCGAAAGGTTTTTATAACCTGAACTATGGAAACAGGCTTAAAAGCAAAACTCGGAACACTTTGTTTAAAGTTTTTCCTAAGAAGTATCTCGGCTCTAGCTGTAGAAGACGTGAGGTTCTTAGTAGTTTCCTTAGGAATATTACTGAAGAAATCTTCAAAATGATTTGCTACAGAGATTGGGTCCGTAATGGAAAAATGCTTAGTTCTCAATGTGAATGTGGTATCCCTTGGAGTAGTCCTACCTGTCTCTTTGTTGACGGTTTTCCAAACAGCTTTGATTTTATCATTAGATTGACGAATAAACCTACTAGTATGTTTCGACTTAGCCAATAGACAAACCCTTTTAAAAATCTTGGAATAGCTCCTAACATACTCATGGAACGTTTCGTCGCTGGTACACGACTTTCTAAAATATAATTCAAACAAAACGTCCCTGCTTTTCCTAATACCTTTAGTAGCCCAGTCACTAAAACAAGACTTACCGTTTACCATAATATTTTTCCTAGGACAAATTTTATCAATGTTGCTGCTTATGACTGAAAAAATATGAGAACAAACATCATGCGGGTTATTTGAAGAGAACTGACTAATACCTAGGTCCAAATCTATCTGAAAGTCTAACCTCTGTAACCTATACTCAGGGAGAGGTCGATGATTAATAATAAAAGGCTTAGGTGTTAGTATTTTATTAATTTTAATATGTAAACCTAGATGATCTGACCTGACACCGCTGATGCAACCCTTGTAAAGAATATTACAGTTTGAAAATATGTTGTCAATGCATGTTTTCGTACAATAAGTGACTCGGGTAGGCTCACTGAAACAGAAGTTCAAACCAAACGATTCAAACAAGGAAACTAAATTTAACTTATCCGAAGAATCAACTAACAAATCTATATTAAAGTCTCCACATATTATAAGTGACTTTTTACTACTAGATAATTTACTCAACATCCCCTCCATGTTACACAAAAAAGCTAAAAAGTTAGATGAAGGAGGCCGATAAACACAAACAAAAATGTAGCCATCAATTTCTGCACAAGCTATCTCACAAGTGCGTTCAATAGAGCATTTTGTTATATCGACCCTTTCTTTAAATTTAATATTATTCTTTAACAAAATCAAACAACCACCCCCTTCCGCGGATACTCTATTGAAAGCACTAGCTACCTTAAAATTATTAACATTAAATTGCATCCTATCTGCCTTTAACCAAGTTTCACAAAAGCATAATATGTCAAAATTAAATTTATCTAATAACAGTTCTATGTCAAGTACTTTGCCAGAGAAGCGATTAATATTCTGATAATAAAAAGATAAACTACTAAGTGCAGACTGCTTCTCTTTTGTCACATCTAAAAGTTTAAAGACACAGTATTATCGTTAGTACATGTACTAACTACTGTGCGGTCAGTAGAAAATGTTATACTATTTATAACACTATCAATACAATAAGCTACTAGAGTAGCAATCAAATGTCTACATTTCCTTGGGACATGTAAAGTGTCCTGTGTCAACTTACAACTATTAATAAATTTATTATTGTCAAAATATAATAATTTGTCACTATGACGGCATGTCAAATTATACATAATATTGTTTAATGAGTAAATGTGCTTATTTTCTAGTTCTGTAAGAGAACTAGAATAAGGAAAAGCACCTAACATTACCTTACTAACTTGCAACCCCAAAAGTTTTCCTACGCTGTCCACCATCTCCTTCCTACTAACACCTATGCTATTTCCCACCATAATAATAACTATGGATGAGCTACTTAACTTACTATGCAAAACCTTATCTATTATATGTTTATAGGATGCATTGGGCATACAATAATTTACTACTTTGCATTTTAACTTAAAAGATAATAAAGATCCCAAATCAAGGCCCAATTGATCTGAGTAAACATAAACAGACGAGGTCTTTATATCCAGCTGCGGCATGAGCTGAGCAGAGTTGGTTGAGGGCGTGGGATCAACACATACTCTCGCGTTAGGGGGAGGTTTATTATCATAATTATCTACTTTACTATTACTTAAAACAAACAACTGCTCGGTGTTGTTCTTAACAAGATCAATCAACTCCCCCGCAGTGGTCATTTGCATTTGCAATTGTTCTTGAGCCACTGTATAGCTGTCAAAAATATTTTTTATCAGATTTTCTTTCTGATAAAGCTCCTCACGCAGCAACTGTATATCCCTATCATAAGATTTAGTACATAATTCAAAGTCTGAAACACTGTTACTTAATTTCCTAGATAAAACTAAGTTTTCCCTAATAAGCACTGAATTTTTACTAAAGTACCTATGTTTCTTCTTTAGTATGTTACACTTCTTAATAAATTTCTTGAGCTTCAGATATTTCTTTATCTTCCTGTGACTTTTAAAAACAACATTTTGGTTGGAGGTTTCATTGGTTAAATCAATAGTGACAATATCACTTGATTCTTGTTGTGTCACTAGTTTGTCAAACAACCTGTGTGTGTCCGCTGACTGTTGACATGATTTTTCTGATTCTAGCTGAGTTATGATAGAGTTAGCCTGCCTCAAATCAGATTCTAAGATACTAACTCTGTTCAGAGTTTTTTCATGGACTTCTCCGCATTCACTGAATGATAACAATAGTTCTTGAAATTTGTTGCACTTCTCTTCCAATTCATTGTATTTACTACTTAATTCGGCTAGTTCCGACTTCAGTTGTGTATTTTTCTTTATAATACATATGAACTCCTCTTCACTGTCATCCCTTTCCTTCAGTAGTTGCTCGTTGAGGGTTTTACAGGACTGAAGTTCTTTAAGTGTCGCATTCAGTTTGTCCTCAGTGTTTCGGGCAGCATTTCTGCGTGTAGTCATAGCCATTGCTTATTCTGAAAGTGTTATAAATACACAGTACAGTAAGTAATAATTAAGGTTATAAGTTTAATAAGAGCTAGGTACCTATTACTTATGTGTAATTATTTGATTTTAATAGTAGTGTATATTGTTAAGTTATTATATGTACTGTTGTCTGAGGCTAGATAGCGTTTGTCGTCTGTTTTACTTCCACTTATTGTCAAGTAAACAGAGACTTGCCGGCGCCTAATGTGTGAATATGGACGGGGCTCGTTTAGACGAGCAATGTTAAAATTGTGTGGCGAATTGTATTTAAAAGTAGTAATGTATGTTGTAGTGTACTGTTGTCTGAGGCTAGGTAGCGTTTGTCGTCTGTTTTACTTCCACTTATTGTCAAGTAAACAGAGACTTGCCGGTGCCTAATGTGTGAATATGGACGGGGCTCGTTTAGACGAGCAGTGTTATAGTTGTGTGGTGATTGAGTGTGATGAAATGTTAACAATAATGAGAAGAAGGCAACAATACTCCCCGGGTTTATCCAGTACGTGCAGCATTCAAATTTGAATTCCAATAGGTGGGCACAGTATGACCGTTACGTTGAGTCACACGTCGTCGCTTGAAATTCCCAAAATAATCCAAGTTCTTGGTTTTGAGTATACACAATTTATTTCACTGCACTTATTAAGCAATTATTAACGATTATTTACGTAAAAACTTTACTTATTACACGGTTTAAATAATAAAATTAATTTTAAAATACGGAGCTACAAATTTTGACAACTTTCTCGTGGGGTTGCCAGTCGGCGAAATAAGTCTGCTGAAGTGTCCAAGCGCCTGATAATAAAGTTTAAGTATAACTTATCACTTTTTTTTGTGACAGTCAACATGGTTTATCTTTGAGATCACCAACACACATAAGACAAGAGTGGTGATTACGCTTATTCCTCCTCATTCTACTAATACCATCAGTAACAGACTTCTCTCTCTCTTAATCTGCCTTCATCTGGCAATCTTGCAATGAGATCAGACAAATAATTACATAACATAATCATTCACTACATCATCTCATTATAGTAACTGACCCCTAACTAAGTTTGAAACTTGTATCTAGGGTATCAGAAACTACGCACACACTCATTCACACACACACCTAGACCGAGACAAACATTTGTGGTTCACACAAATATTCACTCCGCACGAGAATCGAACCCGCAGCCTTACGGATGGCAGTCCGGCATGGTGACCACTCTGCCATCGAGGTCGTCGAATTCCAATAAAATTGTTAGAAAAACTAATCCTATTATCTCGTATCTATCTTTACGTTCATCTAATTACAAAAATCAAAGCGTGAACCTTGAATAACAACTTTTTGTCTGACACGAGATTTATATTAAAATGTTATGACCAAATAAAAATAAGCATTTTTACGAGATCTGTTTGCCCTTGAATTTGGCCGTAAAATAGATATCAGATGAGATCGATCGGTGCTATCATTGGACGTATATTTTACTGAATGCGTACATTTATTACGCAAACATATTTTTTTGTGTTATCGCCTTTTTTATTTAGTTTTTTAGGAAAGATTTCAATTTCTTGATAATTTTGAAAATTATAATAAATTGGTAGCTTAGTTTTGTGGCTTATCGTTTCTGAACCGAAATATTTGCATTGACCGGGAATGGATTCCGTAACCTATGGCAGGGATGGTGACTATTAACTTGTCTTAAATATTATAATCCATATTTTTTAACACAATATCATGGCATATACAAGAAATCTTGTGAAAAAGAAAAAAAACAAAGGTGGTTTTTTAAAATTAACCCACGGACCCCTAAAAAGAAGTATTTAATCCAAGTCCAGACATCGCATTAAGCTGCGCCGCGTTATTGTAGAGTTCAACCCCGCGGCCAGTTAGAGAGATCATTACTACTGTCAGGGGTGGTTAATCACCCCCCCCTCCCGTCACCCCTCTAGAGGAGGGGGTGAAAAATGACTGAGTTTTGCACCTGCGGCAGTAAATACCGCCTTAACCCTCTCCGCTATTAAGGATATCTGTCTTTTGAAAAAATGTGCCTTTTGCCGGCGACCATTTTGAAAGTCTTGAAGTTTTAAAAGGAAATGTTTGTGTCGAGATTAAATTAGTTTGTTGTTATGAATTTTATGTTTATTTATGACTATTGTGCTTCATAGGGTGACTAACTCGTTGTTTGGTCCTGGTTGGCATACTAACATCATCACGGACAGTTCTTGGTAAACCAAATGTTAGGCTTTTGAAGACTCTACTACTATAATAACTTATTCAAATTATGAAAAAGGCAAAACATTATTTTTTCATTTGTAGTAGGTAAATTATTTTTAATTGTGTTAAGTTCTATAGTGGTCAAAAATATTATAAAACTCCTGTTGTAAAGTCTTCGCATTGACATCATCGACAATCATTACGCTTAGTTAGGATCCATAAACGTCTGTACAGTTGATTCAACCAAAAAATATGGCCCACAAAGAGACTAGAGAGGTTCTAGTCGTGGAGAACTGCCCTCACAAGAGTGCCTCTTTGAAATACAAGCGGAATAAATTATGGAATTTGAAAAACCGCGGGTACCCGGAAATATTACGAGCGAAGATAAATTAAACGGTACAAACAGTAATTACTTTGATGTTTTGACCGACTTCTAATAAATGAGGTTACGTGTATGTATTTGTATAAGTATTAATATGTTCTTATTCCCGGATATCTCATATTGCCTTTTTTGCGTTACATTTTTAGTCTGGTTTAGCACTAAATCAGGTTTTACAATCTGAAAGTACAATGTTAAATATTGTCAAAGTGACAGATTTGACTGACAAGGTGTCAAATGCTTACCAGGTTTTGTTAAACCAGACTAAAAATGCAACGCAAATAAAGTTTTAATCGGATTACAAAAAATATTTTTATGAGGATTTATTGGAACCAAGTTCCTTTTAGGACGATGCAAAGCAGGCTTGAAGGAGGTGTCTGAGCCAGAAAAATACGAAAATGCGAGGAGTGGAGTAAGTTTTTTAATGACATAAAATAGGTCAAAATTACAAATAAGGTTTTAAAACAATCTAAAAAGGTTCCATACATCAACACTCAATATTTTGTCAGTGGGCATTTTGAATTTAGAACTTCGTACCAACCACGATACCACATGATACAAAACTCATTTTTAAATTACTCTTTCCAAAAAGAAAACATTATTACATGAAAGAATACATATTCCCAGTAATTATTCATTCATTCCCCTTTATCCAACCATCGAGCTCTCTGTTATTTATACGGATGTTATTTTTGCATTGAGTCTGGTCCCACAAATCATGAGATATGTGCGCGTTATCAGTTAATGAAATAAAGTGGAAATAAACAACCGCCTTTGGGTCGGCCCGAAATGAACTCCCGCGGAAACAAACCGATGTTTTTGTGTTGTTACAACTTTTCTATTGTTTATGTTGTAATATGTTTTATTATTGTGATTTGTTTTTTATTTATTGTTTTGTGTGATTGGGCAGTTTTTTGGGGACTAGGATAATCAATTTATGTAGTTATAGTAGTGAAATGTTTTCTTGGGTTCAATTATTGGGTGGGTATTAGCTAGGTATTTTACAAACATGTCTTGGTTTTGAAATCACCAACATTAGGCGAATGTATTGATAACATCTATTTTTCGTCACTGTAATAGGTAATTCATCAGTGAGTTGTGGATTTTTGCCCTGCATTAGAAATCTTACTAGCAATTAACTTAAAAAGGCCATATAAGCAGTTGAAATCGTAAAGCACAACTAGCAATCAATATTTATATTATCAAAATACTTTAACCTCATAAAATAACACAGTCTAGACAGGAGACCAAAATTAATACACAATATTATACGACTGTTTTTTAATAATAAAATAAATTATCTCAAATACACATTTGTAAACAAAATTAATAAATTGCGGTGTTCATTTCAACATATTCCCGTCACGTACGTCATTGAATGTGACGCGCTAATCAAATGTCAATGTCACTGTCACGGTCAATGTCAGCTGTCAATGTCAAGCTAATCTCATTTGAAGTTTAGTACACAACATGATGAGAGGACATTTACGCGAAATTGGATTGATATCAGTTGTGAAGTGACCGCTATTAAAGTGACGCGACTTTGAACAAGTTTCTCATTAAATTAGTCTTATGGAGTAGTGTTTCATAATTGAATTTTTGTTAGTATGAACTTGTTGTTGTAATGTAATTATGTTACACATAATTTGATCTCTGCCCTGCCACTTTAGCGTTCTTATATGAATATGGGAATGAAAGAAAAAAAATTGAGAGATCAAACGTCATATAAAGTTAAATCACTACATTAGTATAAAACAAAGTCGCTTTTTCTGTCCCTATGTATGGTTAGATCTTTAAAACTACGCAACGGATTTTGATGCGGTTTCTTTTAAAAGATAGAGTGATTCAGTAGAAAGGTTTTTAGCATAAATTTATCCCCACATTTCTACGGGGACGGGAACTACGTGGGTGAAACCGCGGGGCACCGCTAGTTTTAAAAAAACCTAGCGAATTTTGTTAAATGGATACATTTCTTTGATTGACACGAACAACACACATCAAAATAAGAACCCGTATAAAGTAATACTTATCCCACCAAAAACATTCTGTAAAAAACTAGCCAAGTCTCGATGGAGCTGCTTGTTTATCTCTAAAAAGTAATGAAATCTAGACAAACTCGTGCCAAGTGTAAGGTTCCTTACTGCGATTTCTTTATTATTATAGTTATTGTTGTGTGACTTGGCCGTTGAAGGATACACTGTACACAAGTACACAACTGTACACAAGGGTACAAAACTAGGTGCTCCATGACACTATTGCACCAATCTGTCGCCAGAACCGCTACCCATTGACGATAGAAAATTGCCACTTGAAAAACGTTGATTCAATATCCAGTCAATTGCAGGCTTGATAAAGCTGCGTATTTTAATAATGTTACAACATTACGTGTAAACAAAATTGACTTGTACCCACTACTAACGTTTTAAACAATGTTCAACGGCCAAGTCACACAACATTAACTATAATAATAAAGAAATCGCAGTAAGGAACCTTACACTTGGCACGACTTTGTCTAGATTTCATTACTTTTTAGAGATAAACAAGCAGCTCCATCGAGACTTGGCTAGTTTTTTACAGAATGTTTTTGGTGGGATTTCATTTATTTTTGTTGAAACGTGTTTATATTGTTTTTTTTATTAGATTTTCTTATTTGACACATTTTTTTCTTTTTAGGAGTAGTATTTTATTACTACGAGTAAGCGCCCCGCAATTTCACCCGCGTAGTTCCCGTTCACGTTTCTAAGCTACCTCCCCACCAATTTTCAGCCAAATCAATTCAGCCGTTCTTGAGCTATAAATTCCCGTTCCCAATCCCGTGGGAATTTCGGGATTAAAAGTATTCTATGTTCTTCTCAAGGTTTTAAGCTACCTCCCCACCAATTTTCAGCCAAATCAGTTGAGCCGTTCTTGAGTTATAAATTCCCGTTCCCAATCCCATGGGAATTTCGAGATTAAAGGTATCCTACGTCCTTTTCCTGGTTCTAAGCTACTACCTCACCAATTTTCAACCAAATCAGTTGAGCCGTCATTGAGTTTTAAATTCCCGTTCCAAATCCCGTGGGAATTTCGGGATTAAAGTATCCTACGTCCTTTTCCTGGTTCTAAGCTACCACACCACCAATTTTCAGTCAAATCAATTCAGCCGTTCTTGATTTTTAAATTCCCGTTCCCAATCCCGTGGGAATTTCGGGATTAAAGTTATTCTTTGTCCTTTTCCTGGTTCTAAGCTACCTCCCCACCAATTTCCAGCCAAATCAGTTCAGCCGTTCTTGAGTTACAGTTCCCGTTCCTGTATAATTCCCGTTCCCGTTCGATTATCCTAGTTTTTATAGTTTTCCCTTTATGTGGCCATTAAACCCTAACTCTGTACCAAATTTTAGCTCTCTAGGTTTATGGGAAGTACTAGTTCTATTTTGATGATCATGAGTGAGTGAGTGAGTGTCTAAAATACGAAACTTTGCATTCGCTTAACTTCGGATCTAAATGACCTACAGACTTGAAATTTTATTTTAAGTATGTGATTGTACACCTTACTGGATGACGAAAATTTCAGTGCTCTGGGTTTATCCAAAGGTTCTCAAATAGGGGCCTGAAAATGCGGCGAAAGGGTTCCTGTAAAGGATGGTACGGCAGTGTTTGCTTCGCGCTCGACTTGGCGGGGGGCACTGCCGTGCCCCCAGATTCAATTTCATAACACATTTTTATTCATACAAACAATCCACTAAGTACATTTCCCTTAAAAAAAAATACTTTTCTTGTATAAGAGTCTAATATTTTGGTATGATTTAATCCAATGTTTCGTTTTCAATTCGGGGCTTACGTTCCAACCACGAGACCACATGATACAAAACTCATTTTTAAACTACTCTTTCCAAAAAGAAAACATTATTACATGAAAGAATACGTATTCCCAGTAATTATTCATTCATTCCCCTTTATCCAACCATCGAGCTCTCTGTTATTTATACGGATGTTATTTTTGCATTGAGTCTGGTGCCACAAATCATGAGATATGTGCGCGTTATCAGTTAATGAAATAAAGTGGAAATAAACAACCGCCTTTGGGTCGGCCCAAAATGAACTCCCGCGGAAACAAACCGATGTTTTTGTGTTGTTACAACTTTTCTATTGTTTATGTTGTTATTCGTTTGTGATTTGTTTGTTATTTAATGTTTTGTGTGATTGGGCAGTTTTTTGGGGACTAGGATAATCAATTTATGTAGTTATAGTAGTGAAATGTTTAAGATCTTGGGTTCCATTATTGGGTGGATTAGCTAGGTATTTTACAAACATGTCTTGGATTTAAAATCACCAACATTAGGAGTGTATTGATAACGTCTATTTTTCCTCACTGTAATAGGTAATTCATCAGTGATTTATGAGACTTGCCCTGCATTTGAATCTTACAAGCAATTAACTTGAAAAGGCCATATAAGCAGTTGAAATCGTAAAGCACAACTAGCAATCTATATTTATATTATAAAAATACTTTAACCTCATAAAATAACACAGTCTAGACAGCAGACCAAAATTAATACACAACATTTTACGACTGTTTTTTAATAATAAAATAAATTATCTTAAATACACGTTTGTAAACTAAATTAATAAATTGCGGTGTTCATTTCAACATATTCCCGTCACGTACGTCATTGAATGTGTCACTGTCAATGTCACTGTCAATGTCACTGTCAATGTCACTGTCAATGTCACTGTCAATGTCACTGTCAATGTCACTGTCAATGTCACTGTCAATGTCAGCTGTCAATGTCAAGTTAATTTCATTTGAAGTTTAGTACACAACATGATGAGAGGACCTTTACGCGAAATTGTATTGATATCAGTTGTGAAGTGACCTCTAGTAAAGTGACGCGACTTTGAACAAGTTTCTCATTAAATTAGTCTTATGGAGTAGTGTTTCATAATTGAATTTTTGTTAGTATGAACTTGTTGTTGTAATGTAATTATTTGTAACATAATTTGATCCCTGCGACTTTAGCGTTCTTATATGAATATGGGAATGGGAGAGAAAATTTTGAGAGATCAAACGTCATTATAAGTTAAATCACACCCTATGTCTCTTTGTATGCTTAGATCTTTAAAACTACGCTACGGATTTTGATGCGGTTTATTTTAAAAGATAAAGTGATTCAATGGGAAGGTTTTAAGCATACTTTTATCCCCACATTCCTACGGGGACGATAACTACGTGGGTGAAACCGCGTAGTTAGCGTAGAAACCGTTAGTTTTTAAAAAACCTAGCGAATTTTGTTAAATGGATACATTTCTTTGATTGACACTAACACCACACATCAATATAAAAATCCGTCTAAAGATGGTCTAAAGTAATACAAATTCAATTTCATAACATATTTTTATTCATACAAACAATCCACTACATTTCCCTTATAAAAAAACTACTTTTCTTGTATAAAAGTCTAATATTTTGGTATGATTTAATCCAATGTTTCGTTTTCAATTCGGGGCTTACATTCGTAACTGAGGCTAGGAGACAACAGTTACAAACGACGGTCTCGTTTCAACACTTCATATCATTTGTTCCACCTTCTCCTACTTCTACGTAACCCCCTCTATACTGAGAGCCAGTGGAACATCGGGCTTCACCGATCTTGCAGATAATTTTATAAAATTTTGATAACAGAGACGTCTATTTAGAGGCAGTAAATGATGTGGAAAATTCCTGCATATTTATTTAATGTGGTATTCTATTCACCATAATGTGGTCCAGTAATTATCAATATCTACCTTGGAATATACATTTTTTTATTCAATGTCGGATAGAATAAAATTCGGCTGATGATGAAAACAGAATAATGAAAAGAAATTGTCTGTTCAGAACTTTGAAAGGCAAATTATTTTATAGATGCATTTATCTATTGCTAGCAGCTAGCGCCCCGAGGTTTCATCCACGTAAAAACCCAATCTCGTGCGAGCTACGACATATGTATAAACCTTACTCTTAGCTGCATTTAAATCTCTTGCTTAATTTAAAAGATCTTAACAAACACACGGTGGAAGCGTTCTTTGAACTTATATGTTTGTTTATAATATTAAAACTTTATAAAAAAAACTATGTTTCATCTGCTCAACGGATCAGTATACATCGATGTACTACCGCCTCTCCGACCACACTCCGTGATACACAAGTGTACTCGCCCAATTGTCCAAGCGTCGGCACATGACATACAGCGCCCGTATTTACAGGGATCAACGAGATTTTTTATTTCACTTACACAATTGTATATTCGGAAGGACGAGGTTTCAGCATTTTTTGTGTTTTTATTTTTTGTCTAAATGTGGATGGTGGTGAGATTTGTTAAGAATAAGGGCTTATTAAGCTAGTAGCAGCGTGTGGTTTCACTTGCTTATATAGGCTATTAATTGGAAAATGTAATTTTCAATTTTAGTATTTCATTTTTAGCGTGTTCAAACAAGTTTCTCTTTATAATATTAAAAGCTGTGCTCTTGGATTCACTTGTATTAATTGTATGTAAAAAAGCAAGATGTAGGTTGTTAAGGATGCGGGTTTGATTCCCGTGCAGGGTGAATATTTGTGTGAACACAAATGTTTATCTCGGACTGGGTGTGTGTGTGAATGAGTGTGTGCGTAGTTTCTGATACCCTAGATACAAGTTACGATGATAAGATGATGTAGTGAATGAGAACCTATACCATTTCTCCGTATATGGGCTATCCGGCACTGAAATATGTTTTCAATTCAGACCAATAGTTATTTAAATGAACAAGTTCAACTAATCAAACAAATTTCAGCGTTATAATATTAGTATAGATATAAATGTGTCTATTAGCGGCGCCACAACACATCACCAAGTTATAATGTAATTTGAATTTGAGCTCAAACTAATTTCGTGTTGGTGTAAAAAGGAACGTTTCAAAGTTCATATTTCGAGTTTGTAATTAGTCCCAGCTACTACATCATAATTAACATGGGTTAAGTGAAATTTGATATTTTTAACCGACTTCCAAAAAAACAGGAGGAGGTTCTCTATTCGACGTGTATTTTTTTTTTTTTTTTGTGTGTTTGTTACGCGATTTCTTTGTAATCATGAATGGAGCATTTTAAAATTCTTGTTCCATTAGAAAGCGGATATTCGCGAAGTGGTCCCATGTCAAGGAAATCAGGATCTGATGATGGGATCCAGGATAAATCGAGGAAAAACCCGCAACAATATAGGCTGGGGTGTCGATTGACATTATTAAAAGTAAAACTACCTGTGACCCGTGGTTTTGCTCGCGATATTCTTGATACCATAAGAATTTCTGGATGAACATTTTTTGGCTGTATTCTTTCGTTTTTAAATCAAATGCTGTTCACAATTCATGGGTTTTAGATATAAAAATGTCCTGTTTTTTAATTCGTTAACACACACTGAAATAAACCCGAACCTACAACATTGTTTAAAAATGTTTTTTTATACTATTATAGGTACCTATTACACATATATCTTCAGAGCGTTTTCATAAAACTTTTCGTAAAAAAATATATTTAGATATTACAAACAAACACTGCACCAGATTAGATTGTATATATTATTTTAATTAATAAATAGACAGTATAAACGTCATCCTCTATTTTCGTTTTTATTTTGACTTTGGTTAATTGTCTAAAAAGTTCTTATACCTTTGTGGTTATAAAGAAGTTTTGTAATAAAATTATGGTTTAATTGGGATGATGAAGTTAAAAAGAAGTAATAAAATGCAGGGTTGTGTTAGATTATGAATCATGAGTAACATCAGCTCATGGGACAGGATTCAAGCGGTACCCTTTGAGGTTGAACTGCTCGACACTTATAGAGCAGCGAAAAAATCCCTGCAAGAAGCTATTGCCCTCGCAACTCTCGCGGCAATCGTGGGAAACGACCTCTCCTTGCCAAATCTCTGCTATGGTGAGCGAGGAGAGGTCTTGGATTGGAGTGTCCACCTTTTGTGAGGTCGTACTCTCGCAAAAAAAAGCTGCGGAGAGAGCGCGAAGCCCTCTCCACTAATACTATTCGCAGCAGAAGGTTGGGCAGACGGAAGCGGGACTACCACTTTGTCCTGCAACCACCATACGCCCGACCTGCGGCAGTGATCCCCGGGGGGAGATCCATTGCCGCCATATAGGCCTCGAGGTGGCGCGCGGTACTTTCGGAAGGGGGTAACTCAACATCTGTCTAGAGCTACATTCTAGCTCAGAAGAGAAACCCTTAACAGGGTAGAGGCGCTGTCCGGGATCGTAGTAGCGTGCAGCCGCGTTTCTTCCGGTTTTGGCCATAAGCGCAGAGGTGGCACACCAAGGGGTTTTAGTCGGTAAGCGCGTCGCCGCTCTATCTTTGCGGCGCGGAGTCCGAAATACCCCCTCGTTCCCCTGGACAGAGGAAAGACGTAAAGTCTTCCTCCCACAAAAAAAGGATTCAAGTGATCCACGAGTCAAAATCTCTTCTGGAGGAAAATTTAAGCGTATTTTGTAGAAGGAGACTTGCTTCCCACTAAAAAATTTAAAATAAATTTAATTTAAAAAAATAAGAAACCGACTTCAGCACTAAAAAGTAAGAAAATAATTTAAAATAAACGATATTATTAATACATATTTACAATTTATAATTAGTTACTTTTGAAGTCGGTGACAGCCAAAGCCTTCATTAATATTATAAGCGCGTCGTGCTATCTTATAAGGAAAAAAAACTATCCTGGGCTGGCACTGACTCCAAAAGTAACTAATTATAAATTGTAAATATGTATTAATAATATCGTTTATTTTAAATTATTTTCTTACTTTTTAGTGCTGAAGTCGGTTTCTTATTTTTTTAAATTAAATTTATGTATGACAACTTTAAATATTATAATAATCATATCACTACATAGTATAAAACAAAGTCTCTTTTTCTGTCCATATGTATGCTTAGATCTTTAAAACTACACAACGGATTTTGATGCGGTTTGTTTTAATAGATAGAGTGATTTAGTTCGTTTGAATTTTATCCCCATATTCCTACGGGAACGGGAACTACGCGGGTGAAACCGCGGGGCGCCGCTAGTGAAGTTATAAAGGACAGTGTTTTTATAGTATTTTTAAATTTAGACATTTGGAACCTGCCTGGCCAAACCGGAGATCCCAGGTTTGAGCAAAACATGTTTATAATTTTACAAAGATAGCTTAGGTTTGAAATTACCAACACGTAAGACTAAATGAATATGTAGACGTTACTACACACATTACTCCTTATTGTACTAATATATTGATCGCGGGAGAGGTCTTTGTTGTGCAGTGGAATTTTCCTGGGTTTATTTTCACGTTACTTAAATGGTAGCGGCACAGAACTCGGAATACTCTATGGTAAGTAAAGAAGTCTGACAGACGCGTGATATTGTCGTCGCAAAGGTGTGTCCCATAGGACACCAGTAGTATTGTTCAATTTGTTGTTATAGTATGTCAATGTGTTGGTCACTGTCAACTGGCGACACGCGGTCCGATATAACCAGAGAGTAGATAACATTTCTATACTTACCATAGAGTATTCCGAGTTTTGTGGGTAGCGGCTATACTTTGACATGTAATTTAGTTTCGTTTATTTAAGTAAATTAAAGCAATTTTAGTAAGAAGTTTGTTCATGTGAATTATTGGTTTATTAGTTTTAAGCCTTCTTGTAAAACTTGTTTGTTTATAAGCTTCTTTGAGGCGCAAACTGAATAAATTTATTAGTAACTAGCAGCCCGCCCCGGCTTCGCACGGGTACATACACACACACATACACCCTTTTTTTGCATCGGGTTTCAAAAAAATAGTAATATTATAAAGGAAGTTTGTTTTTTTTTTATGATTTTTTTTTATTCATATTTTTTATTAATGTGTTTTTGTATTTTTAAATTGTCACAGTAAGCATAGATAATGATGAGTTCTGCAAAGTCGTAGTAAATGATTTTGTTCTATCATCAATAGTTTTCGCAGCGCACGCGACGTAAGGAATTTTTCAGGTCTTTTTTTTTACACCTTATGTTACATTATTGGAGTTTTAGTAAGGATCCCTAATTTTTTTTTAAATATAATATATCCTATGTTACTCGGGGATAATGTAGCTTTCCAAAGGTGAAAGAATTTTTGAAATCGGTCCAGTAGTTTCGGAGCCTATTCATTACAAACAAACAAACAAAAAAACAAACAAATCTTTCCTCTTTATAATATTAGTATAGATTAAAATTCCCAAGAGAAGATTTATAATCGGTTCAATAGTTACTAAGTAAAGGACTAACAAACATCCAACTACATAAATCACTTTTATTAATATAAGCAGCGCCCCGCGGTTTCACCCGCGTAGTTCCCGATCTCGTGGGAATTTCGGGATAAAAATGATTTATGTGGTTGGATGTCCTATGTCCTTCCCTGGACCATAAGCTACCCCTGTACCAAATTTCAAGTCAATCGGTTCAGTAGTTTAACCGTGAAAAGGTAACAGACAGACAGAGTTACTTTCGCATTTATAATATTAGTTAGGATTAGCAGAATAAACACTCTAGATATAATAAACCTAGTCAGTAGTTTAATAAGTTGTTATACTGATTATATTAATATATTTTGTGAGGTAACAACATTAAATAAACCACTTCTAAATTCTCTTCAAACAATATAACAAATCTATAGACAATTGATCAAGTTGGCACTCGTGTAAGTGGCCAAGTGTGATCGATCACCGGCCGACACTCGCCAGTAGCCACGTCTCTCTGTGTCTTGTGTGATGAGTTGTAAGGGTACATTCACATTGGTCTGACGTGTACATGTGCATCATCTACACTAATATTATAAAGAGGAAAGATTTGTTTGTTTGTTTGTAACGAATAGGCTCCGAAACTAATGGACCGATTTCAAAAATTCTTTCACTAATGGAAAGCTAATTTATCAGTGCGTGACATAGGCTATATTTTATCCCCGTAATCCCACGGAAACGGGAACTACGCGGGTGAAACCGCGGGGAGCTACTAGTCTTAATATAAAATTAAAAATAAATAAAATTCCCCCAACACAACTACTTTCAAACCCCCGTAACTTTTAAACGGTTTAACCGATTTTCAGCAAACATGTCTAAGAACACTCGCACGTAAGTCCCTTTTAATACAAAAAAAAACTAAATTGAAATCGGTTCATCCGTTCGGGAGCTATGATGCCACAGACAGACAGATACACAGACACGTCAAACTTATAATTCGTCGGGGTTAAAAAACTGTCAAACGTATTTTTATTCCTCGAATAAAAGTTATGTGGCGATGGATAATTCAGCCCTTGCTAACATAGCAGCGTTCTCATTTCTCTGATGCAGTGTGTTTTGACGGCTTGTGTTGTGTCGCATAAAATGAGTGTGTGCGTAGTTTCTGATACCCTAGATACAAGTTACGACCTTAGTTAGGAGTCAGTTACTGTAATGAGATGATGGAGTGAATGATTATGTTATGTTATGTTGAAATGTATGAAACCGATACCTTTCTGAGGCATCACGACACAACTTGCCAGACAAATGTGAATCTAACTTTACTCGGACCAATGGGCGACAAGACCGGAGGGGAGACGAATCACTCAATATATTACTACGTTTTAACTTAATACAAATCTGTGCCAATATAACGAAATTGGACGTTTTTTTGTGTATTTTGGTAAAATGGATGTTGGTTTAGTTAAATTGTGAATTTGTGGTGAAAGAAAAGTAGTTTAAAAGGATTGTTTTCGTCGTACGTAATAGTTGATGAAAGAAAAAGTTTTAATTTCGTTTTTGAATAGTTGATGAAAGAATTAAGTTATTGTCAGCTCTATATGGGTAAATACTAAATAGGGACTTTCTGATTAAAAATTTGACAATAGTTAAAGATTTAACATTAGTTTATATTATTTCTTTAAACACAATAATTTATTTCTTTGAAAGATAGGCAGCAAAGTTTGTATCTGTGCGAACGCGATAGTAATAATCACACAGGAGTGACAGAGATAGGCAATCATAGGTCATTGTACGAAATTCTGCCTACTCCGCGACCGGACTTATTTATAAATGATATTTTTTAAACCTGATCTTGAATTCCTTTTTATTGTCCTGTACAAGATTTTCTTTTCTAAAGTTTATTATACAACTATTATCCTATTATTTTTTATATTTCGCAAATAAAGGCCAGTACAATCGTAAATTGGCTAAACTAAAAATAAAATACAAAGGGCTTACAAAGACTTTTGTGGTAGAAAATCCAGTCAAACTACACATAATACAGACTAAAGTAGAAAGCAATAATTCGAGTTCAAACACTAAAAATATAACAATACGGAATAATCCTTACAAAACCTGTTCTCAACAATAAGCCCAAGAAGTGCTTTTCATACAGAAAACGGGGAAAAACCACAAGTTTTTTTATATATTTTTATTCGGTTGAAAACAATATTTAGTCCGGGAACGGCCGTGGGAGGCGAAGAGGTATGTTTTCGGATGGAACTCGTAAAACTTTGACGTAAACAAATTTATTTGAATGTCTTGTCGTGGAGACTTTATGGGACACAGTGAGGGTACACACAGTCATACAAGTACAGTTGAATTGAATTGTTATTTTATTTATTTTGGTGAGTAACCAAAATATGACGTTCTATTTTTATCTCGTGATTCACAAATAAGAGTTGAAATAGGAGTGCTAAATCCCCACTTTGGTTTATTCTCATCTCGGCACCTTCCATTTGGGCACCCATGAAATTACGTGTCGCAAGAATGTAGTCTTCAAAATTAAAACAATTCTTTTTTTTATAGTATAATAAATAATCGGGTACATTTACTGACCTAACTAATAACATTGTACTAGTTTTAAGGTACTGTTTGTATTTTATTTTATTTAAAAAAAAATACCAGCACGAGTTTCTTGCCGATTCTTCTCGGCTGATGTAATTTCCGAATCGGTGGTAGAATCAATTTCGAGGTTCATAAGTGCCTCATTGAGGCCTTAACTGATTAAATGATTTTTGACTTTGACTTTGAATAAATACGAAAGTAAGTGTTATGTTTTCACTTCCTAACTCAGTCAACAATCATATTACTTGGCATGCTCAAAGGCATTTTTTGGCATCAGTGGGTTACAAGAAAGATAAAAAGATTCTTTTAAATCACACAATTTCCACGACATAAAACAATAATCACACAAAAATCACAGTTCACAATCAGTCATTTAAACCACTACATTAAATGAAATAAAATAACCATTTCAAAAGCAACCCACTTATCCTACTGCATCAACCCAAATATTCCTTACACTGTACTGCGGGACACAGCTCTAAAGGTAGAAGTGGAATATTTTCATTAGTTGATGGGCGGAGGTATCGCATCGCTTTCGACGAATCTCGAATGTTCGAGAACGTTCCAGAGAGTTCTAAAGTAATGTAGAAGAGGTCGGAATGAATGTAGATCGTCTATTGTTGATTGTGGACTATTTTAGTACTTCAGTTAATCGTTTTGAATACTTTTTTGTAAAGGATTTTAATGACTTTTGTCGTTGTTTTTTCTGTAGTCTAATATTACAATGAGGAAAGATTTGATTGTTTGTTTGTATTGAATAGGCTCCAAAACTACTGCTTATACTTTGCAAAATTAACTCACTTTTAGATAGTTTACTTTTTAGGGATAAGCCTAAGCTATATTTTAAAAATAACTACGCGGGTGAAACCATGTGGCTCTGCTGGTAATAGATACTACAGATAAAAGACTTTCTTTATAATAACTACCGAATTTTAATAGAAAATCCTTGTTCAGTTCAATCGCCCAAACACTACAATTTAATTGCGGACCCATCCACACCAATACCAAACAGACCTAATATAATGTAACCAAAATAGAACCATAATGAAATGACCAACGAAATTCAATAAGACCGATATCTCTTGGTAATGGTGATCGGTCGGTCGCACTTCCACGCGGGGGATGGTTACAAGGACACACCAATTATAATACGATGGACAATAGTTGGAAGGAAATAAAATGTATTAGATACCTTTTTGTATTTGACTAGCTATGCCCGTCGGTGTCACTCGCTTTAACAACGCTATTGTTGACCATTGTAATGGTATTATAGCCTAACCTATTTGTTGACAAATGGCTATCCAACAACAACAGACTTTTATAATTTGTACCGGTTCTTGAGATGAGCATGATCAATCTAACTCGGATTTATAATTTGTAGATTATTAATATATTTATTTAATAGAAAGCTTACATTACTGAGCTTCTTTTGTTTTTAAGCAGTCTGATTTTTTAACCTTCCCTCCTACTCTGCTGTCATCAAACGTCACTGTCATTATGATTACAACCGCGTCCACTAGGCGGCGCCACTTTCACAATCCTTAGTACGATTCCTTAGTACTAACATTACACTCCCTAAGACGATATCATTACGGTACAGTCAAGGTTAGAAAAGGTTCGTCACCTTTGCGCGTTTGCTTTGCAGTATGAACGATATAGAGTCACCAAGTTTTCTGTGCCGGCGGCCAAAAGTGAAAGATACAATTGTCATCTTGATTCTTATTTCAATTGGATATATTTTCAATAAACTGACAACCAAAAGATGCGATTACAGCGACGCTGTCACCGGCACAGAAAACTTGGTGATTCTATAAATCTGTTTTACCGACTGAGTATGACATATTGCATCGCTAGGCGTACTTCTAGTTCTCATACGTTATCATTATATTTTTATATGCAGTTGTCTGCTTAGTTTCAAAATGTATTAAGAAATTACGACATACAAAGGTTTGTTTGAAATGTGTCAAAGGTTTTCCTACCATGACTGTACGGTACATTCCCATAGGCAGTGTAATGTTCCCGTATTACTTACGTCACTTGATTACAGTGTGAGCACGCTTTTACTTCAAATTGGGTGAAAGTGCCGCAGAAACAGGAGACGATAGACGTGTCGTGCTTGGTAATAGGAAGGTTGTCTAACAGTTTTTGTAAAGATATGTTTGTTGTTTTCGTTTTGTGTGAGTTTGTCGTGTATTAGTTGCTAGAATAGAATTTGATATTTAGTGGCGCTATCATAATACAAATATAATCGAGATCGATTTTCAATGGCCCGGTTTTTAGAAAACAACTTTTTTTTAAATACACAAAATATTTGTGTAATAATTATGATAATGCGAAAGTGAGTTTGTTGCATATTTAATGGTGATTGGTTGTAACTGCATAAAAAAACACTTATCTGCCAGCTAAAAATCCGCCATATTGAATATGTATAGCGTCGTTTGAAACATTTCCAAATTAATAAAGTTATTTTCCTATTTAACTCTATTACATTAGAAATTGTAATTTAAAACTTAGCAAAACTCAAATCAGTTCACCCAAAATATCCCACTTCAAAACTCAAAGAACCACTACTTACGAAAAACGATATCACAAATCACGGTAATAAAGCCACCTCCATATCGGGAGGCAATTCAATAGATGTTCTAGATAACCGGCCGTACAAAGACACCTTGCAAAAACCCTATCACACATAACATTATGCACGAACGGCCGTTCTATACCTTAAATTCGTATTCAGCGGCAATTATTATAAGATTTGGAGCGAGGGACGAAATAATTTTATGGGTCGTTACGTGCGACGAGACGATGGGTTGGATCGGTCCCATTGCCGGGTCTCTATGTGTTATTACTCTTGAAACGTAGGGTACCTTACCTGGATTGAAAAATAACGTATTCCCCTTTTGTTATACGTTTGTCTCAGCTGTGTTTATCGACGTACGTTAGAGAAATAAAGTCTGTACTGACTCGCTTGGAGGAATGCGGGAGACATAAAGGTTGATGTGTAAGGCATGTAGTAACAATATAGCTTTCTTTGTATTGTTTATTGCAAACAACAAGAAAAAAAACTTTTGAAAATCAAGCTTTTTGTAGCTTTTATTGCATTGTCATGGAACTTGCATAAGTATGCCAAATTTCAGCTCAATCGGATAACCAGATATGGTCAAAAATGGCTTGCAAGATATGATTACAGACAACGGGACAGGTGAAACTAAATAAAAGCTTGTAAAATTGCAATTGTTCTTTTTCTAACTATTTGTATTTCTATCATAATAGTCAATCTGAACCCCTTATGAACATTTTGTAGAATGATATTTGAAACGATTCTTCATATAAACGTGTATTTTAAATATGGCGTGCATGTGCATTGTGCACAATGCGCATCCGTCTGCTAAGTCAAAGGTCCCGGCTTTTATATTTAGTTCGAGAGATAGTGTTTAATGTTCAAACATAGTTTAAGCTTATGATTACCAACGCGCGTTACAAGTGTGATAATCACGATTTTGCAGTAAGATCGCTAACCTAGACTTAATATTAATGATGTAGTGTAATTCACATTTCATGGACATCATCATCATTGGCCTATGCATCTAAATAAGATTATTTAGGTGGCGTCAGGTGATTGACCAATTTGTGATAGAACATTTCTGTTCATGGCTAAAGAGCCCTATGCGGGAGTGGCAGCCGCGACTACATTCTCCACAAATGAAGGACCCCGGGGTTGTTACGGGGATTCCGACACGTATATGACGTCTAGTCCGTTTATTTGCTGTCATCGAGCCAAGCAACGTCATGAGCGATGACTCCCGATTGACATTCAGTTTCATTTAAAATGCAACAAAACCCCATCCATTCCCACAAGTTTTCAAAACAACAACGCACAAAATAATTACTTCATACTTTAATCGTTGTAAAGTAAAGCCATGCTTGTCCCCGTTCGAGTGGAGCCCTATAAATCGCTCGAGGCATACGGAGCTCGATGGTTGCCCGCCGCGCGTTATTTATGGCCGTGTTTAGACCAGCCTTTTAATCCATTTGCGTTATTCGAAGGTTCCATTCAAAGGTTACTGGGTGGTTGCATAAATGTGTGGTTTTTATTATTAGTTGGTTTCTGTGTGTGGTTTGTTTATTTATTTTTTCTTTGAAATCTTGTGTTAATTGTAAGTAACTGTTCTATATTCGTAAATGATCAGTATTTGTAATGGATTTTGTTAGAGAGCTCGCACGATTTCCACATTTATTTTCTGTTTACAAGGCAAATAATATAATCGATCTAAATAAGTCACAAATTAGGGAAAAATAGTTTTCTCTATTTTTACAAGTTTCGATACCCTAGATTCTACGCACACACCCATTCACACACACACACACCCAGATCGAGACAAACATTTATGGGTCACACAAATATTCACCCCGCACGGGAATCGAACCCGCAACCTTACGGATGGCAGTCCGTCATAGTGACCACTCTGCCATCGAGGTCGTCGTCGTTAGATGAAAGGCCTCTGTCCTGCAATCAGATCATAAAACCCGATACTGACTAACTTTTAGTTTCACTCACTTATAAATTCGATAACAGCTGCTTCCCGATTCATTTAGGTTTGTTTCCACTGTTTATTTCGTCCAAACTTTATATATATTTAAGAGTCCCGGAAACAAGTAAAAAGAAACCTTCCGGTCCCCAAGAAGGTCAGAGTTCCCCAAACTTGTAAACCACAAACTCGGTCCAAATAATTCAGGAGTTCGGATGTCCAAAGTTTCCGAACAAATTCAACTCGTTGCCAACTAACAGCTCCCTTATCAATCAATATTTATTATCGGACGCGGTTATTGTTCAGTAGCTTGTTTAGTGACCGACTTTAAAGGAGAAGGTTGTATGTTTAAGGGTATTTTGAAGTTTTTAGAATTTTTACGTTTGAGCACAGAATAATTGTGGATTTTTAAGTCACGAATTTAACGACTCGGTGAATATATTATTATTATAATCGTCTATATATTATTTTTAAAAATATAGTTAAGGCCATATTGGGTAGCCCTTATTGGACCTATAAGTCAATTATATTTCCACTTAATTTAGCAATTTGCGATTTGGTTTCGTCAACGTAACGTTTCCAATTCAAGTTCGGTTCATACGTTGATAATATTGTAGTGTCTAAACCGGGTTTCATGTTGTGTCCCAAAAAACCATTTAAACTTTGAAATCATGTGTACGTTTGACACTGCAAAGTTTCAAACGCAGTGGAATACTTAAACCGTCGTATGACGGCGCTGCAATTGCGTTTTACTTTAGTTTTAATTGCAACGTTTGAAACGCTTGCAAACTTGATAGTTGTGCCTTTCAGTACAATTTTAATAAGAATTATACTAGGTACTCACAGTTAGTAGCTCGAAGGGTGTATTACCTGTAAAGATAAAACATAACACATTAAAAACAACTGATTTACTTGTATCTACTCTAGGGTATCACAAACTAAGCAAACTAATACACACACCTAGGTCGAAAATTGATTTCTTTTATTTACACAAACACTACACATTATAATAATAAACTACATATAACGATTTTTCGCCGCGTATTCTTCACACAATCAGTGATCGCGGCAGACTGACGTATGTAACACTTCTATACAAAGTAATGTATAAAGTTTTAAAACTACCGTCAATCATATATTTTTATTATAATTTGAAACGTTCTTAATCACAAATACGGAGTGAACAGTTATCTTAAAGCCTTGCGGAATGAAAATGTTCAGTTAGCAAAAAAACATAACATACAAAATATACGTAAACGAGCACAATTATCTCAATTTCAATCCTCACTAACGAGTGTAAATAATAACCTCTCAGCGAGCCACAAAGTGTACAATCAGTTATAGTTTGAGTGTCGACACAGTACAGTGAGTGGAGTAAATTAATGTGTCGCGTGAGTGGTCGCCCGGACTGCGGCTAATTGTCCCATTGTACCGGCGCGAGCGGGAGTGAGGCGAGCTGAGCGACGCGAGCGGGAGTGCCGCGAGCGAAGTGACGCGAGCGAAACGAGCGAGCGGGACGAGTGACCGCAGTATTCGCTGCACTTTATTACGCAAACTTGTGTTTAATAATATCAATTTGTTTCGTTTTTAGTTGACATTGTGTTAAATGGAGTTTACTGAATGTTTACACGAATATGAACCTTATTTTGATACAGTAAAAGTGGTTTTAGTTTGAATGTCGTTCTGAAGTAAGATTATTTTGGTTCGTAGGAAGCTAATATATCAGAACCTGTCAGTGTTCGCTCTGTCAACCATTTCATTTGATTGGTTTTTAGGGTTCAATAAGCTTAAAAAGAAACCCTTACAGTATCGTCTTTCGTTAGAGATTTAGTATTCATGCTTGGTATAAAGAAACCTGTATTTTTACACGTAAATGTAGTATGTATTTCTATTGAAATAAAACTATGTATACATAAACCTATCTTTGCTGGGGATTAAAATTTCGTTTTACATTTCTGATCGCACAAAAGTTTTATTACTTATTTCATCCCTGAAAGAGAAAGAGCGCCTCCTGGTTCAAGTGATGCATGTTTAGTATATTCCATACATGGTTCGAGTTTCAGATTACCAACACGCATGCGGTTGATACTTTACATAACTTATACAAAGAATATTAAAGTTGATTAGGGTTTTTGTTAGTAAGTACTGCACTAGCACTTGTACTGATACGTCAATAGAACTTATCTAAACTCAGTAAGAGAGTACACGGTAAGGGTACCATACTTGTAACCACAGAACATGGAGTCAATTAAGGTCCATCTTACTTCTTTTCTCTATGTTAATAACACTGTTTGGAAATACATACTTATTACATAGGTTTACAACCTGAATACCCACAAAGAATATGTTACATTACTTCCAAACCCCATGAACTCAAGAATCCTTAAAAACCGCTCATCTCTATATTTATATCAGAACGTATCGCTCAAACTAAAAATACCAGCTATATAATAAACCAGATATCCCCGTCTGGACGAGAGGACAACACGACAGATTTGATTAAAATTTATAGGTCGGGCGGAGCAGGTTTAGAACGGACGTTTTACATTTCAAAACGGTTTTTCATCCGTTTCACGGCCCGTTTCAATGGTTTATATGAGATTTG
The DNA here is from genome assembly GCA_958496195.1 of Timandra comae. NCBI lineage: Eukaryota > Metazoa > Arthropoda > Insecta > Lepidoptera > Geometridae > Timandra > Timandra comae. The sequence goes on along the minus strand of OY292372.1, from coordinate 160,164 downwards.
TCGCACTGTCTTTCTTTGTGGATTAGTTGGGGTTAAAATGTGGTCTAGATTGGCGTTTTTGGCAAAAACGCTGTAATTTACAAAAAGCGCAGAACGAATTTACGAGTGTTCTATTTTTTTTTGTTTTTACCGTTTTCTTAAGTGAGATAAATAAAAAATAACATATTGTACATAACTTGCCGTGCGTATCCCTACACCTGCACACGCGAGGACCTTTACAAAGCCACTGATAGTGCCATATCAGTGGCCGAGTTTTGGTCCTCAAAAATATGAGTCGACACGCTAAGAAGAAGAAGAATAAAAAATAGTTATGGTAGTAAAACAACATTAAAAAGACAATCCCAAAGAGTATGTTACCGGGGGGCGAGTTGTGAACTTATAGTAGTCAATTACGGTTGATTGAAGCACTATCCTTGGGTCAAAATATTACAGTTGAGAAGAACATTTTCAGAGTAGTAATCAATTCAACTAGCACGGGAGGCATGGTTTCGAAAATTGCATCAAGTGTATTATTATTGTAGCAAATGAATTTTAAATGATTTGATTTGAAATATCATCAATTTTCATTACAAAATAATATTCACGCTATCTAACTCAGCTCCAAACTACGACGTACCTATCATAAATAACGCACATACATCACACAATACACATACATAGAGTTTATCTAATACACAATATTCACGAACACAATATTATGAATATTTTAGTAAAAGAAATTTCGTTTTGTTATTTACAAACGCGTTAGTTTGTTCACGGTGAAATATTCATGTCAGGACGGCTAAACAACTCCATGTTTCAATGTCGTATAATATTCATATTCTATACATAACAGAGATAAATGTATTTGATTTAGTTTGCCAATATTTGTCTTTGTTTAATTATGTGAGAGCGTTTGGAAAACATTATGCTGTTTGCGGTTACTCATTCATATTTTGTCTAAACAATTTTGGCGACCAAAATTACTGTGGCGAGGTATTTATGTGGTTCATAAATGTTTATCTCTGTGCGTATTTTCTAATAACTTCCAGTTAAGGGTCAGTAGTTTGTACATATTATAGAGTAATTGATTTTATATGATTATGATTCAATCAGAAGTTATTGAACTAAAAACGTGATACTTCTCTTTAGTTATAAGACTATTAACTAACATATGAATACTTCCAAACATCGTTTTGACGAGTCCAATTAACTTCTTTAAATAACGTTTTTATTCAACAGTAAAATAATACGAACATCAAAAGAATATTCCAATAAGCTAACACAAATCTGACAGACATAATCCACATAGACTGAGATTACGAGTAAATCCCCCGGAATAAAGACGTCAGACGGGATTACACGATGACTTTGAAATGCTTGAACTGCATTTTCTTGTTTCAGACGAATACCAGTGTGAGCGATGGGCCGACGCAAGCGAAGCGCTCGCACCGGGTAGAGCGAGCGAGCGCAGCGCGATGCTCACGTGACCGCCATGTTTGACGAGCGCGCTCGCGAGCCGCGCCTCTACCACTACGAGCACTGCTGCTTCGCTCCGCGCACCGAGACGCTCTGCTGTCGCTGTGCTCACAAGCGGAAAGCGACTCCGCTCACGTGCTTAGCGATATGCTTCCTCGTGCTCACCTACAATCTGCTCGGCGGGTTTCTGTTCCTGGCCTTAGAAGGGACGACGACACAAGAGACGGCCGTCGCGGCTTCGAAGCCCAACTTGAGCCAGTCGCAGCAAACCAGCACAGATCTTCGCTCGAGAACAGTTGAGAGGCTCTGGAGCATCACAGAAGACTTGAACATATTGTACAAAGAGAACTGGACTAAGTTAGCCGCTAAGGAGCTGATGGACTTCCAGAAGGTTCTAATTAAGAGTATAAGGGGCGCTTCCTTCGAGAGCAGAATCAGTTCTGATCGGGAGAGCGATTACAGATGGACGTTTTCTAGTAGTTTTTTGTACGCGCTTACATTAATTACTACTATTGGTAAGTAAAAAGTGTAGATATAGTATTTTTTTAGAGATAACCTATTAAAAAGTTATAAAACGGCTAAAACAACTGGACCGATTTTTGTACACATACCTGAACAACTGCTATTAAAAACAACATTTATAGAAAGGATGTCTTTCAAAATGGTTCAAGAGTGCCACAGCTGAACACACACACATAGCGGTCAAACTTATAATATAATACGCAGAGGCATACAAATAGCTAGATTATAAAACGTACCTAAACTATCATAATACATCTTCATAAAGGCCCAGATATTAATATTCCTTACTAATCCACTTTGAAACTAAAACAAAATTGCCAATTGGAAACCGTTTCGTGAGCAGACGACCTATCGCTTACAATATTATTAAATTGAATAAAGTTTAGTATTCCGGAGTGAGCTCGAGTGAATTTTAAAGAAACAACCGGCTGTCATTGTTCACATTATTTCGCTCTCGGAGCACTTGAATTCAATATGATCGCACTAAACCCGACGATATCTGGAATGGTGCATAATAATATAACATTTATGGGGATTCCAATTGAATTCACAAGACGCTCGACTCGCATGAACGCAAGACTTTTATACCGATTTCATTTGAATGTTTTAAGTTACCGCTGCTGTGGAATAAACTGTGTTTGTTTTATTTAAAAGGTAGCTAGAAATATTACTGTCAATTAGCTTTATAAAGAAATTCTTTTATAGTTGTACGGACAATAAAGTTTCAAACGTTATTTATTACCAAAAAGATAATTTACAATAACTAGTTTTATATCAACACAGACAAGTAAGATTTGATTTGTAGCAATATTCCCGAGAGCCATCTCACTTTTAAATATTTAAGATTTATGAGATAATAATAGAACGATCTGATATAATAACAGTTTCGATGTCTGGCAGCCATTAGTAATAAAAGATGTTCTTTTATTTGATTGTAATATGGTTTTTTGTTTGGGCAGGTCATGGCAACGTGGTGCCGAAGTCTTCAGCGGGCAAGATGGTGGCAGTGGCGTATGCCTGTGTGGGCATACCCATCATCATGCTATATCTGTCCACTATTGGAGAAGCGCTCGCCAGGGGCTTCCGAGGGTTCTACGCGAGACTCTGTCCAGAGAGATTTAAGAGTGACAGTTTCCATACGAAAACCAACTGCACGCAACAAGACTACAAGCAGTATGACTGCGAGAAGACAGAGTTTTGCGAGAAACGCACGCCGTTCCAAGCGGCGCTAAACTTGGACAGCTTCCACGGCGGGTACCACTGGACGTGCCGCGACCACACGCGCGTGCCCATCGCGCTCAGTCTCCTGCTGATCATAGTGTACGTCGCGATAGGGACCGCAGTGTTTCACGTCACCGAGAAATGGGACCTCACGGACGGATGCTACTTCTCGTTTGCGAGTCTCGCGACGATCGGGTTCGGAGAGCTAAAGCCGGGATTATACGCGAGCACCGTCTCGGCTAAGGCGGAGGACGTCGCCCTCGGCGTGTGCTGTATATATATACTAGTGGGTATTGTAGTGATAGCTATGTGTTTTAATCTTATACAAGAGGACTTGAGCGATATGCTCAGGAGCTTCACGGCACTGTGCTCTGGAGGCACGAAATCGCGGGCGGTGCATAGCGTCGAGAAGACTTGCGACGAAAAAATTGCAATGTCAGTCGTTTCTTGACATCGGGAGACGAGCGAGGCCGGGCCGTCGGTCAGCTTCGCTTCGGAGAAACGTCCCCAAGTCACGTTCAAAGTGGACCCGCTGACGCCGATGAAGTTCAACAGTCTGCCGAGGCGGAAATCGGCGTACGACACCAGCTTCCAGCGGAATACCCCGGCGCGCCGCTCGGCTGGACACGCCGACCGGTGCCTCGAGTACTTCGTGCCGCGCAGCCTCAGCGAGTTCAACCTGAGCGGGGTCGGCGACCTCTACGACCTCACTTTCGACAAGAAGGGCGCCGACAAGAGTGCTAAAGCGCGCGACAAAATGGTGACGTTCGAGGACGACCGGCCCAAACCGCTCGCCGACGACGTGTTCATGTGACCAGTGCTCGTGATACTGTGTTGAGAGACACTTTGTTATTTATATAAATAAAACACACATTTTTCAATGTCTTATTTCATTTCTGTGAACATCCTTCAGTGATATCTTGACATCGGATAAGAAGATTAAACATGATTGATGACGCCATTACGGGGAAACACAAAGGAGCACAACACTCCACATTTATATTTCCACAAAAAATAGAGAACAGCTCTCGTGTCGGGTTAGTCCCATTTTACTCCATTCCTTTGAAATCGAAAATGAATAAATGCATACATGCAGTCCCAGTTTGCTCCAGAGAATAATTTTAAAAATAATATATTATTTTTCATATCCCACTTTACTCCAATCGATACTTGAATAATTTTATTGATTTTTATTTTTATGTCCCAAGATACTCCAAAAAGAGAAGTACAGTCGGGTAGAAAAGTTATCAAAACATTTTATGCGGTTTATTCCCAATTCCAGGAAGATGCCGAAATGGGAAATTTAAGTGCGATTAGTTCCCATTTCGGCATCCAGATATAATTTAATAAGAATTTCGTAATTTTGTCTAAAGTACAGTCCCGGTTTTCGAAAGAATTTGCGCGAATATGCTCTCCTGGTACTTCTAATAATAAATTATCCAATATTTACTATTGTGAATCAATTTAACAAAGTTTAATGTAAAGAAAGACCCCTTCTACATTTCTGTTCTCCTGGTGATTAAAATTGATTATTATAAAATTTCTAGTACATAATGTTTATTTTGAACGAGCAATTTCGTTTTTTTTTTGTTTGGCTGTACCACCCTCACCAGCAGTAGGACTATTTGTAGGTAAAACTCCTAATAACCCATGTTAGCCTGGTACTTTTGTCCACATAGTACTGTTTTATGAACAAAATATATCGTCTGATTTAATATTTCTATGTAAGACAATATGTTTTTACATTTAAAAATAACACGACCTATGGTAAATCTATAACTTAGTATTATTTTTCTTATTGATTTTTGCGTCTAACTGTATCTCATCCATAAGTGACATTACGCGTGGAGTAAAGTGAAACTGAAAGTATGGCAGTTCCAAATGTTGAAAAACAATAGTGTTTGACAGTTTGGAGTAAAATGAAACTAATTTTGAAAATTTAAAAAAAGAATATTTTTGTTTGGAGTAGCTTGGGACTTTTTGGTGGAGTAAAATGGGACTAACCCCTCGTGTCGAGTCGAGATCGCAATCGACAACAGTCGGTATTAGACGGATTGGACCCGCGTACGAGGACGGGTGGAATTGAGTCGTTTGTTTCGATGCAAATACATTGCGTGCTACAATTGAGACGGTTCGCTCGCAGACGCGCAGTGTGCCGGCAATCTGTAGTTAGTTTATGCGAATCGCCGCCAGTGATAGGACACAGATTGGTTTGTTTCGATGCATCGGTGGAGGCGTCAGTGGAGCCGATACGATCCTTTAATGCGAGTTGTGAAATTACTGAACCGAGTCGGGGCCAGTCGGGGGACGTCGGGCGGTGTCGGGTCGTGTCGGCGTGACGCGATCCCCTACAAACTAATAAATTGTTTCCGAACAGATTTGTGAAACAGCTTGATTGGACAATGGAATGAATAGACCAACTTCCATTTGCGGAATACCTCCTGCATTTTGGACACTGACATTCCATTTAACGAATGGTTTTCGCACTGGTAGAACTACTCGTAGGTTCGAATCCTGCATTAATTTGTACGTAACATTTGAAGGTCCAATCCCTATCTGCGACTGTACACAGTCCCTTAGACCCATTGTCCGGTGTAACAATGCAGTGTAAGGACAATAGCGTCACTGCGGAGGGTGATGTCCAGTGGAGCCGGGACGACGGACGAGGGACCGACAAGCACAGGTAACGTCACACTCAGATACATATCTACTAAGTAAGTATATCTGTATAAGACTGTAAGTAAGTATAATAAACTCGAGTTATTTACAACATTTGTGACTCAAGAACAGCAGAACTGATTTAGGTAAAAGCTACAAATCTATACTTCTATACTAATACTAACTGTGCCCCGCGGTTTCACCCGCGTAGTTGCCGATCCTTTAAGAATTTCGGCATAAAACATAGCCTATGTTCTTTCCCGGACCATAAGCTACCCCTGTACCAAATTTCAAGTCAATCGGTTCAGTAGTTTGGCCGTGAAAAGGTAACAGACAGACAGACAGGGTTACTTTCGCATTTATAATATTAGTTACTGAGTCACTCTTACGGGCATCACGCGGGTGAACCAGCGGGTCACAACTAGCATAATATAATAAACTTGTCATGATTGACTCATTGATTCATTCTACATAAAATCTTTAAAATACTGAGGCAATGGGCGTAAAAATAGCATGTAGGTTCTTTTTTAGCCAACCTCAGGGAAGTCCTTATATAGGATATTTCATAATTCCAGTATTATTAGACCGCCCAACAGGGGGTTGCCATCGACCTCGGCAGCAGTAAAACGCCTATAGATAGCTAAGTATTTTTAGGTTAACCTAATTTTAAATTTAATACTCCCGATACAGGCTTTATATTAGTGACTAGTGGCGCCCCGCATAGTTCCCGTTCCCGTAGGAATATGGGGATAAAATGCTAAAAACATTCCCACTGAATCACTCTATCTATTAAACAAATCGCATCAAAATCCGTTGCGTCGTTTTAAAGAATTAAGCATACATAGGGACAGAGAAAGTGACTTTGTTTTATACCATGTAGTGATAGTGATATGGAACTTCTTTGCTGTTAAAATGTTCTAACACTGGTGTGCGTTGGGAACCAAAATACACAAAAAATACTGAACCGATTGAGATGAATTTTGGTACAGATGTTGCTTATAACCCCGAGTAAATCATGGGATACTTAATTATCCCAAATTCCCACGGAATTGGAGTTTACAGGGCACTTAGTTAGGATTAATTTTCATCCTAAAATAGTGCGAAATAGTTTGTGATCCGTGGCTATTATGTGTAATCTAATCCACGTTGTCATTAGCCGTATTAATTAGTTGACAGCCGCCAGTGGCGCCATCTGCCCGTCCAATAACACTCGCTAAATGACACTGATGATCCCAAAACTCATTACATCGCGCGCAAGCTAATCCAGCCTTAACACCTACATAGATAAGGTCGAAAATCCCGCAGTAAAAATGTAAATTCACATCATTTGCACACCTTAACGCCTTATTACAAAGGCAATAAAGTTAACAGTTGCGTGTTTTTTATACAAAATGCGAATTTGGTTAGGGTCCAAAATCCTTTAACAACTTTCGATTTTTAAGCGAATATTAATGACTGGGCTGATGGAGGATTGTGAGCCTTAAAACGAGAGCACTAAAGTTTATAATCGCGTGGTTTACAGTTAGTTTGTGATAAGGCTTCCCGCTGCTCGGAACAATGATTAAATTATAATCTACGTATTGATTAGCTCGGTGTGAAATTTAAACTAAAGTCCTGCCTAGGTTCCATAAAGTTGGAAAAGTTTGTTATTTTCCAAACATGGCTCGGATTGGTGTCAACGGTCTGCTCCTTAGCTGGATCAGTTCATATTTAAGCAATAGATCTCTATCTGTTTCGGTTAAAGGATATGATTCTAAACCATATTCTGCCAAGTCCGGCGTTCCACAGGGCTCTCACTTGGGACCCTTATTCTTTTTATGCTACATCAACGATATTACTCATGCCATTAAACACTGTAATTATGCTCTATTCGCAGATGACTTGAAAATTTATGCATCAATCCATAATAGCACTGATAATGCTCATATCCAGTCTGATATTGATAATATAGTTTCATGGTGTGAGAGGAATAGCATGTCTATTAATAATAAAAAGACAGTATACATCAAATATAGTCGAAAAAAGAACCCTGTGCATTTTGATTATAATATTAGGGGGGAAGTCCTGTCAGAAGTATCTGAAGTCCGTGATTTAGGTGTTATTTTGGATAGCAAATTCACGTTCACCCACCACATTGACAGCGTTGTCAAAAAGTCGCTTCGAATGCTTGGATTTATTAAAAGGAATAGTAAGGGCTTTGGTATTCGAACTAAAATAGTCCTCTATAATTCATTAGTACGTAGTCAGTTAGAGTTCGCTGGTGTGGTTTGGAATCCAATATACTCCATCCATTCACAAAGACTTGAGTCAGTACAAAGAGCTTTTACTCGTCATTTAGCTTACATATCCCAAGGTATCTCTCACAGATGTCCCTATAATCAACGGCTAGAGTTTTTTAAGTTAATGTCCTTAAATGACCGCAGAAAAGTCACAGATATAATTTTCCTCAAAAAATGTTTAAACGGCACATTTGCTAGTGAACAAATACTACCTCACATAAATTTAACTGTACCTTGTAAACTACCGAGAAAGCCCATAACCCGAACATTTAATCTTCCGTTTACAAGAACCAATATTGGTCGTCAGTCGCCAATATTCCGTATCTGTTCCACTAACAACGAATTGAATGCCAAACCAACCAATATCGACATATTTTTTGACTCCCACAGCGCCTTAAGAAATAAGATTGTTAAATATTTAAATATTTGAGTGCTGATTTTATGTTGTGATTTGTTGTTATTTTTTTGTTTGTAATTTTTTTATCTTCAAGTTTATTTTATATTTTAAGTACTACCTAATTCTGTTTTATTAATACTTGTTTAAATTTATTTTATCTTTTCTTATTGTTTTAAATAGTTTTAAGTAATTGCTTGCACCTACGATTATTGATTTTACTTGTGAACGCTGTGTACACCTGTAATTGGTCTGTACATCTGAATTTTGTTACATATAGACACTATATTTTTAAGAATGTTTTATGTACTTTCTGTTGGTGTGCCTGTTTTAAAATAAATAAATAAATAAATAGATCTGGGATCACCAACACGCATTTAGCAAGTGATATGAATCTATTTCTCTTTATCTATTGAAAAGCTAAGTAGCAGAGTTTCATTACGCCGAACTACAAAGCGAAGGGTCGCGGGTTTGATTCACGATGTAAGTGTAGATATTAATCTTGTCTAGGTTAATTTACGAATGAGTAGTTATCTCCTGTCAGTCGGTAATGGTATACCAAGATGATATAGTGATATCAATTGCTGTTCGTTAGTCTCGCTAAAACTCGAGAACAGCTGCACGGATTTACGAGTATATTAACTTGTCTTGAAAGGTTTGTGGAAGTCTAGGGAAGGTTTAAAAAGGTGAAAATTTTGAATAATTGCCGGGAACACGGGAACGGGTACTAGGCGGGTGAAACCGTGGGGCACAGCTAAATATTATGTATGAGGAAGAAAGGAAGGTATTTAGTATGCAGTAGGACTTTTTAAATACTTTGCAATACAAAGTTTATTAGATAATAAGACTCAATAATGATTTATTCATTCCATGTATTGTTTTTAACATTTCAATAATTTTAATTCCGTTTGAATTCCACAAAATTGTGTTCACAAAATTTTATTCTCATTTTTGTGCAAACAGAGAAACGGTTACGGAATAATGTTGAAAAATATCGTATTTAATGAATTAAACACATTTCGAGGGTACTTTTGTTCTTTTAGGGCTGTTTAGGGTAACCAGCAAAAAAAAGGCAGATCATTAAATAAATATGTTTTTAATTACATATATACTTGTGAGCCTTTTTTGGGCGGCTTAATAAATAATATCCTTTGCTACGCATCATTCAGAGAAATTCTACAAAATATTTTAGAAAATTCTAGTGAGAAAAAAAATTAATGTCGAGTGACAGCCAACAAAATCAAATAAACAGCTGGTTCGATTCCTGCCCTCAAAATAAACATTTTAAAAGTCCAAAGATATAATTTTATTTTTCATCAAAAAGGGCTTCGATAGTGATAAAACTGATATAAAACCCTGAGAGGTTTCTTAATTTCTTGTAATGCAATTTTTTTTTTTCAACCTATAGTGTCCCACTGCTGGGCAAAGGTCTCCCCCAAACATTTCCAACCATCCCTATCCTTCGCAGTGTCCCACCAGCTACTGTCGAAGGTGGTAAGATCATCCCGCCAACGTTTTCTCGACCGACTTCGATGACGCCCTCCTTCGGGAACCCTTAAAAACTACTCGACAGATTGTTTTTTTTTTTTCATAATATTAAGCTGCATTATCATTAAGTAACATAAGTTATAATAAAGTTAATTAAAAAAAATAAGAAACCGACTTCAGCACAAAAAAGTAAGAAAATAATTTAAAATAAACGATATTATTAATACATATTTACAATTTATAATTAGTTACTTTTGGAGTCAGTGCCAGCCCAGGATAGTTTTTTTTCCTTATAAGATAGCACGAGACGCGCCTATAATATTAATGAAGGCTTTGGTTTCTCCTCCGAGCTAGAATGTAGCTCTAGGCGACAGATGTTGAGTTACCCCCTTCGGAAAGCACCGCGCGCCATCTCGAGGCCTATATGGCGGCAGTGAATCTTCCCCCGGGGATCACTGGCGCAGGTCGGGCGTATGGCGGTTGCAGCACAAAGTGGTAGTCCCGCTTCCGTCTGCCCAACCTTCTGCTGCGGATAGTATTTAGTGGAAAGGGCTTCGCGCTCTCTCCCCGCAGCTTTTTTTTGCGAGAGTACGACCTCACAAGAGGTGGACACTCCAATCCAAGACCTCTCCTCGCTCACCATAGCAGGAACTACATTTGGCAAGGAGAGGTCGTTTCCCACGATTGCCGCGAGAGTTGCGAGGGCAATAGCTGGGATTTTTTCGCTGCTCTATAAGTGTCGAGCAGTTCAACCTCAACGGGTACCGCTTGAATCCTGTCCCATGAGCTGATGTTACACATGATTCATAATCTAACTCAACCCTGCATTTCAATTAAACTATCATTTTATTATAAAACTTCTTTATAACCACAAAGGTATAAGAACTTTTTAGAAAATTAACCAAAGTCAAAATAAAAACGAAAATAGAGGATGACGTTTATACTGTCTATTTATTAATTAAAATAATATATACAAAAATAATCTGGTGCAGTGTTTGTTTGTAATATCTAAATATATTTTTTTACGAAAAGTTTTATGAAAACGCTCTGAAGATATATGTGTAATAGGTACCTATAATAGTACATTTTTTTTTTTTTTTAAAGTTGTAGGTTCGGGTTTATTTCAGTGTGTGTTAACGAATTAAAAAACAGGTCATTTTTATGTCTAAAACCCATGCATTGTAAACAGCATTTGATTTAAATACGAAAGAATACAGCCAAAAAATTTTCATCCAGAAATTCTTATGGTATCAAGAATATCGCGAGCAAAACCATGGGTCACAGGTAGTTTTACTTTTAGTAATGTCAATCGACACCCCAGCCTACATTGTTGCGGGTTTTTCCTCGATTACTCCTGGATCCCATCATCATATCCTGATTTCCTTGACATGGGACCACTTCGCGAATATCCGCTTTCTAATGAAACAAGAATTTTAAAATGCTCCATTCATGATTACAAAGAAATCGCGTAACAAACACACAAAAAAAAATATACACGTCGAATAGAGAACCTCCTCCTGTTTTTTTGGAAGTCGGTTAAATTTCAGTGTGTGTTAACGAATTAAAAAACAGGTCATTTTTATGTCTAAAACCCATGCATTGTAAACAGCATTTGATTTAAATACGAAAGAATACAGCCAAAAAAATTTCATCCAGAAATTCTTATGGTATCAAGAATATCGCGAGCAAAACCATGGGTCACAGGTAGTTTTACTTTTAGTAATGTCAATCGACACCCGAGCCTACATTGTTGCGGGTTTTTCCTCGATTACTCCTGGATCCCATCATCATATCCTGATTTCCTTGACATGGGACCACTTCGCGAATATCCGCTTTCTAATGAAACAAGAATTTTAAAATGCTCCATTCATGAATACAAAGAAATCGCGTAACAAACACACAAAAAAAAAAATATACACGTCGAATAGAGAACCTCCTCCTGTTTTTTTGGAAGTCGGTTAAAAACAAGAGTAAAACCGCGTCATACAACTTGTTATTTAAAGTGATATAGAATTAATAGTGACTCCACAACTTACTGTACAAATAACATCTAACTAAACATTTATCTCCGTACTCGAAGTAATTACTAACTCCTCACCAATAAGTAATTACAATCCGATTAATGATGTTTCTATGTGATTGCTGTAAATACAATTAACTAGTGCGGCTTTTGATTCGATTAATTTTGTTTAGTGCCATCAGTCTTTACTAATATTAATAAAGAGGAAAGATTTGTTTGTTTCTAACGAATAGGCTCCGAAACTCCTGAACCGATGGACTTTATATTTGGTACACGGGTAGCTTATGCCCGGGGAACGACATAGGCTATGTTTTATCCCGATATGAGATAACATAACATAATCATTCACTACATCATCTCATTATAGTAACTGACCCCTAACTAAGTTCAAGACTTGTATCTAGGGTATCAGAAACTACGCACACACACCCAGACCGAGATAAACATTGGTGGTTTACACAAAATATCCGCGCGGGAATAGAACTTGCAACCTTACGGATCAACCACTCTCTCGCCATCGAGGTCGTCAAATTAATTAATTATTAGTATTAATTGTATAAATAGAATACTGAATAATAAAGATTATTTGATTTCATTGACTAACAAAGGGACAAACGACGTAGAACTAGATTGTTTTCAAAAGAGAATAATAGTAATCGTAACAAGAGTCCACCTTTTTCCAATTACTCACCTAGTTAGTGAGTAATTAGATCGTGAGCTATTGTCACTGTCACAATACTAAGTACCTAATTAGTGCTCTGACTTTTTAAGTAATTAGGTCCGTTAGGTAATTAATTGATGGATGTTGTAGGGAGTGGGTATTGAAATGAATTTGATTTGTGAACTTAAGTGTCATCAATTTTATGATAAAGTATTTATCAAATAAAATGGAACAGAATCCTTCCTTACTAGTCTTTACTAATATTATAAATGCGAAAGTAACTCTGTCTGTCTGTTACCTTTTCACGGCTAAATTACTGAACCGATTGACTTGAAATAGAAAAATTGGTACAGGGGTAGTTTATGGTCCGGGGAAGGACATAGATGTTTTATCCCGAAATTCCCACGGGATCGGGAACTACGCGGGTGAAACCGCGGGGCATGAAGACTGTAATTAACCTCTTACGTCATCTATGTGCCAAAACCCATTCGTTAATTTCATACCTACTTGTGTGGATATAGATCAGTCAGTCATTACACTTGCCTTTTATACATACAAATACTACTAATTACATACTGACACATACAATACAGTATATAGATAAAACCGTGATACAAAAACCTTAGGAATTTACTTTCAAAATTCAATAAATAGATAGTCGATTCGTCACGATCGAAACATTTGTCGCCTCAATGTAACAGCGAGTCGGCAATCTCCGAGAGCGATTGATATTTGGTTTGAGAGGACTCATCTACGTAAGAGGTTGTGACGAACGAACCTACATACATACATTATATATAAGGGAATGTACACAACACTTGGAATCTAAATCGGTACGCAGGCACGAGAGGGATGAGGCCTAAATTCTATTTTGTTAGTCAGTTAGGAATATAAGATGAGGATGGTGTTTGGGTAAAGAAAATTGAAGTTTATTTTGTCTGTCAGTCTGGGATATTCGACACGTATTTTTTTAAATAAATAATAATGACTTAGTGAGATTGGGAGCCAACTACGTCATTATTGTGTATAAAATGTACTTGACTTGTAATTTGAGATGCAAAGTCTTTAGATTGTAATGCGGTTCAACCTAATCGGGTACTTTATACGTACTCGTAAGTAAGTAGTTCATTAAAGTTACGTTGAAATCACTAAACCTCAAAAACTGCTTTAGGAATTGAATAGTTGTAAGTAATTAAATAGTGCATGTTGGTGATTTCAATTCAGTAGCATATTTGAAAATTGCATTCTTGCTTCAAAAAATTAAAGCACAACCGAGCGGCCATGTTTTAATGTAGTAGTGGGCTACTTATCTTTATAATCTTTCATATTAGCAATTTAAGCAGATCTTTGATATTATCAATCCCACCAGTGGCTACCCGTGACTCCCGTGATGTGTGTTCTGTGTCCGGAACGTGCCGTAATGATATATCCGTGCATCCATTACCCGGTAATGGGGTACATGGAGATACTGACACCATGGGTTGAGAAGTCAAATGGATATTTGGAAATATTGTAACTTTGTAACAAAAAATAAATCACTACATAGTATAAAATAAAGTTAATTTAAAAAAATAAGAAACCGACTTCAGCACTAAAAAGTAAGAAAATAATTTAAAATAAACGATAATATTAATACATATTTACAATTTATAATTAGTAACCTTTGGAGTCAGTGCCAGCCCAGGGTAGTTTTTTTTCCTTATAAGATAGCACGAGACGCGCCTATAATATTAATGAAGGCTTTGGCTGTCACCGACTTCAAAAGTAACTAATTATAAATTGAAAATATGTATTAATATTATCGTTTATTTTAAATTATTTTCTTACTTTTTAGTGCTGAAGTCGGTTTCTTATTTTTTTAAATTAACTTTATTTTAAATTTTTTAGTGGGAAGCAAGTCTCCTTCTACAAAAGACGCTTAAATTTTCCTCCAGAAGAGCTTTTGACTCGTGGATCACTTGAATCCTTTTGTTGTGGGAGAAAGACTTTACGTCTTTCCTCTGTCCAGGGGAACGACGGGGTATGTCGGACTCCGCGCCGCAAAGATAGAGCGGCGACGTGCTTACCGACTAAAACCCCTTGGTGTGCCACCTCTGCGCTTATGGCCGAAACCGCCTCTACCCTGTTAAGGGTTTCTCCTCTGAGCTAGAATGTAGCTCTAGGCGAAAGATGTTGAGTTACCCCCTTCCGAAAGTACCGCGCGCCACCTCGAGGCCTATATGGCGGCAGTGGATCTCCCCCCGGGGATCACTGCCGCAGGTCGGGCGTATGGCGGTTGCAGGACAAAGTGGTAGTCCCGCTTCCGTCTGCCCAACCTTCTGCTGCGGATAATATTAGTGGAGAGGGCTTCGCGCTCTCTCTCCGCAGCTTCTTTTTGCGAGAGTACGACCTCACAAAAGGTGGACACTCCAATCCAAGACCTCTCCTCGCTCACCATAGCAGAGACTACATTTGGCAAGGAGAGGTCGTTTCCCACGATTGCCGCGAGAGTTGCGAGGGCAATAGCCTCTTGCAGGGATTTTTTCGCTGCTCTATAAGTGTCGAGCAGTTCAACCTCAACGGGTACCGCTTGAATCCTGTCCCATGAGCTGATGTTACTCATGATTTATAATCTAACACAACCCGGCATTTTATTACTTCTTTTTAACTTCATCATCCCAATTAAACCATCATTTTATTACAAAACTTCTTTATAACCACAAAGGTTTAAAAGAACTTTTTAGAAAATTAACCAAAGTCAAAATAAAAAAGAAAATAGAGGATGACGTTTATACTGTCTATTTATTAATTAAAATAATATATACAATCTAATCTGGTGCAGTGTTTGTTTGTAATATCTAAATATATTTTTTTACGAAAAGTTTTATGAAAACGCTCTGAAGTTATGTGTGTATGAATAGGTACCTATAATAGTATAAAAAAACATTTTTAAAAAATGTTGTAGGTACGGGTTTATATTAATGTGTGTTAACGAATTAAAAAACAGGACATTTTTATATCTAAAACCCATGAATTGTGAACAGCATTTGATTTAAATACGAAAGAATACAGCCAAAAAATGTTCATCCAGAAATTCTTATGGTATCAAGAATATCGCGAGCAAAACCATGGGTCACAGGTAGTTTTACTTTTAATAATGTCAATCGACACCCCAGCCTACATTGTTGCGGGTTTTTCCTCGATTTTTCCTGGATCCCATCATCAGATCCTGATTTCCTTGACATGGGACCACTTCGCGAATATCCGCTTTCTAATGAAACAAGAATTTTAAAATGCTCCATTCATGATTACAAAGAAAACGCGTAACAAACACACAAAAAAAAATATACACGTCGAATAGAGAACCTCCTCCTGTTTTTTTGGAAGTCGGTTAACAAAGTCGCTTTCTCTGTCCCTATGTATGCTTAGATCTTTAAAACTACGCAACGGATTTTGATGAGGTTTATTTTAATAGATAGAGTGATTCAGTGGAAAGTGTTATAGCATAATTTTATATTCCAGTTCTTCCAAATTAATAAAACTTGATTTAAATGCCTACTGATACTGAAGTCTAACGTTTTATTTTAATGTAATTCTTAGACACTCTTCAGACAAATATTACAGCGATTTGTACAAATCTTTACAATAATTGCGAATCAGGATTCGCCTGATTTACTGATAATTCAGTAAAATATTTCGTAAAAAAAAAAACAAAGTATAAAAAGTAATTTAATTACTAATGGAAGTACTTAAAGTCATTGATATAGACGAGAAATGTAGTAGGTCCCAAAGTACTACCTTGTGGCACTCCAATTTAATTGTTCCGACTCCAGACCGGTGTTCTAGATTTTAGTTACCATTTCTAATTGTGTTACTATAATGTATTCATTTGGCCGTGAGACAAAATGTAAACAAACCATGAAAAAGGTTATTTTGTATGTCATGTTTTATCAATAATACATAGACTACTCCCTACTGACTACTTGATATTTAATTAATCTTTGAAATATAGAATATATAACATACTAGCTTTAGCCCTCAACTTCGTTCGCGTGTAATAATTATTTTAACACGCGACTTCATTTATGTAGAAGGTGAAAAAATAGTTATTCTGTGCCGCCGTGCACTAGCCGGGTCGCTTTGTCGTAGTAACTATTTAGTAATATGTGGCCTTAATCATAATTTTGCTGTAATGTTATTTTAAAACTAAGATATCTTCTAAGATACTTATTGAAATCAAATCATGTAAAAGGCAAATGTCTTTTAGATTAAATACTTTTGCAATGTAAGCGCAAAAAATGTGTTTTTTACGACATCACATTAGAAATCCCTAGATTTATCGGTGTTTCTCTACAATATCATGCATGTATTATACATATAAACTTTCCTCTGGTATCACTCTATTAAAAAAACCGCTTCAAAATCCGTTGCGTAGTTTTAAAGATTTAAGCATACATAGGGACGGACAGACAGCGACAGCGACTTTGTTTTATAAGTACTATTTAGTAACCATAGATGAAAGATTGGTTGGATACCGCGATACCTGATGAGATACATATATTATTAATAGTTACTCGCATGTTCACACTGCCAGCGAGTAACTATTATAATCACGGATGAACAGTTCAGTTCATCCGTGATCATGGCGCTTGCAACAGCGTAGCAATATTGGAAACTCGAAATCACTACCTTTGAGCAATTGGTAGGGAATAAGACACTTTGGACATAAAATACCTGGAAATATAATGAAATACCGATAATGCGTCTCGGAGATTTTTTGTCGAAGCATATACAACAGCCCGAATCAAATGATTGACATACGTTACGCGCGTTTTTAAAATATGCAGAATTAAATGTATTTTTTTATAATCTAACTGAGATATTTTCTTAATTTTTTAGCGTAAGAACATTCTACAGAGTCTTAGAAAACTACAAAAGAAAAAGCCAAATCGGTCTAGCCGTTCGCAAGTTATGACGTGATAACGGCAAACGGGTTACATTTTTATATAATATAGACTAGCGGTGCCCTGCGGTTTCACCCGCTTAGTTCTCGTTCCCGTAAGAATATGGGGATAAAATATGCTAAAGACCTTCCCACTGAATCACTCTATCTATTAAAATAAACCGCATCAAAATCCGTTGCGTAGTTATAAAGATCTAAGCATACATAGGGACATCAGGACATAGGGACATAGAAAGCTACTTTTTTGTATATTGTTTTTGATGATTACACGAAATTTGTTTCTTGAAGTATTATTTTTACACAGTTTCACCACGCAAACTGACATTTTACTACGTATTATGTTCAAATTTTAATAAAACATTTGGAACATACGCCTCACAGACAGCTTGCAGTGTGACTGGCTTGGATACGCCGAGTGCAGTATTTGTTGCCGCATTTGACTACGTCGGCGATACCTACCAAACACAGCGAAACCAATTCTTCATCTAAGGTAGTAATAGTAATGACGATGATAATTGACATTACTAAAACCTAAAAATGCTGTGAATCTCAAACTATGGATACATTTTAATACTACTAAATGAAGGTGAACAGTCATTTTAAGTAATGAAAGTAAAATTAATAGTTTTCGTATTTAGCCGGATTGTACCCGTCATTTTTACTCTTGATCAACTTGTTGACGTGAGTGTTTTCTTCCCGATTATATAGTAAAGTATATTGTAAATTTTTGATATTTTTTTGTTTAAAGTAATTATTGTATTATGTTTTATATTCAGTTATCGTTAAATTTCTGTTATCTGAACGTTGATTTTGATGAAAATAAGTGAACCTGGTTCAAACAGCGCTTGCACTTTTACTTCACCGAAGATCCAAACAGACACCAAGGTGTTATTAATATATTTAAATACGTAGAAGAGACTTGGCCAAAGATTCGTATCCCTACAAAAATATATTGTATATAACGACTTCACGAGCCTCCGTTTACCGATTTGTAAAAGAAAAAAAAGGAAAATCCATGTTGGAGCTCTTCTTCTTCTGAGGTGATCCTCAGAAGAAGAAGAGCTCCAACATGGATTTTCCTTTTTTTTCACCAATAAATAGTTGTTTATTTATTTTGTAGTAAAACAATTCAGGTGCTTACATGAATTGTTTTTACTTGTACTCAACTCATCCTGTTTATTACCTTTTTATTGATTTTTACACTAAACTAAATTACTTATAGACGACTTATCAAAGATGCCTACTTAGTCTTATTTTACTTTCATATTTATAACTCTAAAAAAACAATATATTCTTCGCCTAAAAGAGCTAAAAGTTTGACAACCAGTATTTCTTTGTTTACATTTTGTCTCACGGCCAAATGAATGGACTATAGATTCACTTGTCACATATTTGATATGTATCACTTAATTAGATCAAACGCTTCTCCTCTGAAGCGATTCTAGGTTTGATTTTATGCACGAAATGGTATTCTGTTGTACTTATAAGTAGGTTGAATTCTTCAATCAGACTTTTCTAACTTGAGTCCTTTGAGGGTGTCGCTATTTTTTGGTTAGACTTGAGGGTTCTAACTACCCGTCACGACTGTCGATGATGTTAGTACGACAACCAAAACAGACAGCTTAACCTGCGATCCAAAGTACGAAAACATCCTTACTAATATTGTAAATTAGAAAGTAACTCTGTCTGTCTGTTACCTTTTCACGGCTAAACTACTAAAACGATTCAAACTATTATAAATAACGGGATATTTACCATGTATGCAATAGCGTCAAAATATCGGAAACTTGAAACAAATAATATACATGGTAAATATCCCGTTAATTATAATAATTTGAATGCTAATAACCATGATAACTATAAAAACTATACTGAACCGATTGACTTGTTTGGTTAAGGAGCAGCTTATGGTCCGGGGAAGGGCATATGATTTTTCATTACGAAATTCTCACGGGATCAGAAACTATGCGGGTAAAACTGCGGGGCACAGCTAGTTCATTATAAAAGTCAGTAGAAATGGCCCATCAGTATTATTACTTAACCGTACAGATCTCAAGTGATCCGCAACTAGCCCTGGGTGCTTCAAATCTGTATTGTGTATAAGTGGGTAGTTTTCCGCAAACTGACCTCTTCAAAGCCTTTGTGTGTCTTTTTGCTGCGAGATTTTTAAGGATTCTTACTGTCTATTACGATTGTTGATGTTAGTACGATAACCACGTACTTAATTGTACAGGTAAATCTGTAAGCTGTATCATATTTTCTCCTCCATATTTTCCAATCCTTCAGTAATTGGTTACTAAAATTGATTTGAATGGGAACCAAATCTGTAACCATCGGCATAGCAGGAGTAGAATCACTACCACTTGATCATCCCATGAAGATGAAGAATGTTTTTTTTTTTTTTAAATACATGTGCTACATTTTTTTTGCCAATGCTTTTATTATTGCTTACGTATCTCTATCTAAGTATATAAAACTCTTCCGTTACTGAGTGATGTACTGACTGACTGACTGACAGACAACACACAGCCGAAACTACTGGTCGTAGAGAGCTGAAATTTATAGTACGTGTGTTTGTTGGGGGGAGTAGGGGTATTTTTGTAGGTATTTTTGGGAATTCCCCACCCTAGGGGGAGAAAAGGGGGAAAAACCCAAATTCTGCCGGAAGTCATTATTCCACGCGGACGAAGTCGCGGGCAAAAGCTAGTTTGGTATAAAATATCCTCAAAACCCCCCAACTCATGGTACCACCAGTAACATATAATAAGTACATACACACATCGCCACTCGAGACTTGAAAGTAAAAATAACGTCGAAGTGAAATGAACCGCGCATGTCGGCGTAATACACCGTGAAATTGTGCCCCCAGTGTGTGCCGACAGCGAGTGTGTGCCGACATTGAATGCCGACAGTATGCGACTGACTGTACAGGTACACTTTAAAGGTATTTAAGGACTTGGCAGTAGTTTTGAAATAAATGATTACGGGGTTTTGGATTTTTAAATGTGTTGTGGTTTCTTTTCTACTTATAGATTTGATTTTGATGATAATTTTAACAACAGTTTTGTTTGACACAATCTATTAATCACAAGTCATGTGCAAGTTGCATGTGTTCATTTGGTTGGCTTTATTAATATCAAGTTTATTTTAAGCCTTATCTACACAAATATTATAAAGAGGAAAGATTTGTCTGTTTGTATGTAACGAATAAACTCAAAAATTACAGAACCGATTTCAAAAATTCTTTCACCATTAGAAAGTTATATTCACCCTGAGTAACATTGGCTATATTTTATCCCCGTATTCCCACGGGAACGGGAACCACGCGGGTGAAACCGCGAGACGCCGCTAGTTGGTATTGTGGCTTTGAAACAAATAAAACGTTTCAAGTTATTGTTGAAAAGATAATAGTGACGGTATTTTGATTAACTTTGGTAAAATATGGTAAAATATGTTGTAATGTTATCACAACTCGATGTTAATGATCTGAACAATAAATGCGACCCGTCACTTACAATGCAGCTTATTAATATTCAACATGTCCGCTTTTGGAATTGTAATATAAAATATGAAACATATTTAAATTAAATTTTTATTAGTAAGTAATGTTTTTCATTATTTCCAATCCTGTAGGATCTTATCCTTTGAAACGTAAATATTTGGCTTAGGATTAAATTTTTATAGTGTTTCACACATTAAAATAATATGAAAATTGCTTGTTGATTGAACATTTTACTTTAGCTGGTATTTGAACCCAAAATCAAGCTGAACCACTGACCATTTGTACTGGTCCAAACCTAGATCATATCTTAGTGGCTGCCGTAAAAGCTAGGATTGGCATTCAAGATTTTTCAATCATGAGTTCAAATTCCAACTGCAGTAAATTTTGAATGCACAAATAACTTTATAAACCTCCTAACTTATCTACTTCTAACTGTTCCTTGATTCTCAACAACATAGACCATCAGTCGAAAACTAAATTAAATCAGACATCTCCTACAAGTCAGTTCCACTTAAAATTCATATTCGTGTTCTCAGATCTTAACATTCCCGATCCCCCTACCAAGAGGAGTACTAATATAATACCTATCAGATGACGCGATCGAATGCCATCGCTCGTCTTACATCGCCGGCTCACTTCACTCCACCTCTCGAAGTCCTACACTCAACGAGCAATGGATACGTCTGTACTTTACATTGTAGTCGATGGTTAAGGTTCTAGTATTTAGGTAGAGGGCGATATTCCCTCTGGACCATACGTTACAGCCCCCCTAGACAAGTGGCAAACGCTCCCAGTCTATTCCTTTTCTCCACAAACGAACGTCGTCTCTAGAACAGCGCTAACTTCTTTGATTTCGTTGGTGCACGTCATTTTTTACAATTGTCAAACAGTACAAAACGTTCCAACTGACATAGCAAGTTAGTAAATGAAATGAGTTTGACATTTGCTTGTGAATAGAAATTACAAATTGGCAGCCAAGTGGCAGTTTGACAAACGTTTTTGATCCATTGAAATGTTACATTTTTTAGGCCTTACCTTGCGTTTCTTAGAGGACGCAATTTTATTTTTTTGACGTGTAGGGGGGGTATGTGTAAAGCTAAAATCAAGTTTGTGGGGTCGCCACTATTGTCCCACGGCCGCCATCTTGAAAATAGGGGTTGAAACGGTTTTTACGATATATCTCTTAAACTATTTATCTGATAAAAATTTTTTTAACGTTTTTTGTTGCAAATTAAATTCTCTATAACTTTTGTCCAGTAATTTTTTGTCGTAAAACTATAAATAAAAAAGTTATAAGTGAAAATGTACAGAAATTCGAGAAAAAATTTACCGAGAATGCTGTCCAGGTAGAAAATACCCAAGCGACCATTAGGGAACAAAAGAAAAGCTGCTATTATTATTATCATTATTTCTAACCTCTCTTACTGTACTATTCTTTTTTTGAAGTGAAAACTTCTTTAGCGGCGCTGAGCACTTTTTTTTGTATGGGTAAAAACTTTCAAACTCGCGTCAGGGTCACGTGATGCTGATCGAAAAAGCGTAAGATCGAGGGGAAGGGAGAGGGGAAGGGAGAGGAACTAGTATCTCCCACTCTTTCTACCGTGCCTGAGTGTGCTGCAGCGGTATCCTCGTAACAAATGTCATTGTGACATTGCGTAAAACTAATCGTGACCCGCGGTTTTGCTCGCGATATTCTTGATACCATAAGAATTTCTGGATGAAAATTTTTGGCTGTATACTTTCGTACTTAATTCTGTTAACAATTTATGGATTTTAGATGTAAAAAGGTCCAGTTTTAAAATTAATCAAGACACAGAAATAAACCCGAACCTAAAACCCCCTGAGCTTCTAAAATTGATCTTTTGCAAATGCAAAGGAAACTGTGGAGCGATGTGTGGATGTCGAAAAGCAGGGCTAAAATGTTCCGCAGTGTGCTTCCATTGTTCTGGAGAGACTTGCAGCAACGTAATGGAACTCTCAGAATTAATAAATGAAAATGACTTTGATGATGAACCGCCGACATTGACACCCCTTCCTTCTACAGTTCTCCCACGGATATTTGATTCAGAAAACCGATCAGATGCTGAGCCGCAGCCTATCGAAAAGACCTAGGACGGAGTAGTTAAATAAATAATAATAGTTAAGTTTAGCGCTGTAACCTTAGCTATTGACTTAATGAAAAAATGTTGCATATAAAAGTTGTCGAAAAAACGATCTGCAAACATGGTCTGATATCGTTTTTTCGTAAAATGATAAAAAAAAGTTATACCGAAAAATATATTTTTTTCTCGAATTTCTGAACATTTTCACTTATAACTTTTTTATTTATAAATTACTGGACCAAAGTTATAGAGAATTTAATTTGCAACAAAAAACGTTAAAAAAATTTTTTTATCAGATAAATAGTTTAAGAGATATATCGTAAAAACCGTTTCAACCCCTATTTTCAAGATGGCGGCCGTGGGACAAGGGTAGCGACCCCACAAACTTGATTTTAGCTTTACACTTACCCCCCCTACACATCAAAAAAATAAAATTGCGTCCTCTAAGAAACGCAACCCCAAATGTAACTTTTCAATGGATCATTTCGGGCCGCGAGCGTATGAATTTTAGCGCATGCTAGGACCATGCAGAAAACTTAAGAAGAGAGAAACGCTAAAACCGCGACGATACTTTATTTGCAAATTTTGTAGTAATGTTTGCATGAATCTTGATATTAACTAATAAATAATATAATTTCGATTAAAAGAATGTTATGTGTTCGTATTTTGACCTTCTAGTTTTTGATAAATATTAAAAATAAACAAACAAAGTAATTTAATTCTTTATTATGATAAAAACTGTGTACATTATCTTTAAAAATCTAGGCTACCAACATGTTTTAACTGCAACTATCTACCTAATGCCTTAATTATTATGTATTTATATTTACTCTAAGTATTTAAGTAAGTATATAATATTCTTTAAGTTCTAAAGTTGTAAAACATAATTTATTTCATTGAAGTTTCGTTTCCTTATGGCTTTTGCTGGCGTCAAAGCCCTAATATAATACAATGTATAATACCTCTATGGTCAAATCACACCATCCTTTTTATACAACGCCATCTTTTGGCTCTTGAAAATAATAAATTCTAATAACATGATGTCTAACCTTTGATTATATATTTGTCTAGATAGAGTAATGCCAACAAACGACGCGTTATAATTGTTCTCAAATTGCGGGATATGTGTGAGTACGGCTCGTTTATTATTGTATTAGGTATTATGTCAATGTCAATATACCTAATTAAATAAAGTAAAATAGTAATTTGTAATAGAAAATAAATAAACTTCAATTGAACTAATATAACATAATTTAACAGCGCAAATCGGCATAAATAATTATTTTTCGTGAGCGTTATCCATAAGTCATTCAAATAACACTGATGTAAACAAGAAGTGAGTCTACCAAATATTTAGAGTAGAGTAGACTTTATTTGACCCGTTTTAGTACGGCCAATTTTGCATCTAGACAAGTATATAATCAAAGTATCTAACAATAAAACCGTTAGACAAGACCACTGACTTTTACCTTTAAACGAATAGACTATGCGTTCATTATGTTTTTGTACACTTGGCTACCAATTGACAACCTATTGCGCCACGGGGCGAGGATTTGGCATATATTTGGAGCGTTCGCCAGTTCGCCACAGAACACATTACACAAAGTATCTCTGTGCCATGGAATAATAAACATTTTGTTCATAATTTATTTAACTTTAAAATTTATTTTTATTCTGTCAAATAATTATTCAAGTATTTATTACTATTATAATCTATTAAAAAACTAAATTTTTTGTACATTTTATAAACTTTGTGCAATTCAAATTATGAACTTTGATTTTACTAGTATAATATTATCTGTGGTTTTACTATGAACTACAATTTAATCTTTAATATTAATATCAATAGCAATAAAACGGAAAATAAATGTTAATAATTATATTTTTTGAAATTAATATTGACATAAACGTGAACAATTTGAATCAAACAAATCAATCATTCACCATTTTGAATGAAAAATGTACTACTGTGGCATTTCCTTGAAGTTTCCTTGCGACGAAATCCGACGAATAGATAAATGACCACTTGTCTTCCAACTTCACGTTTCGTAACGCGGCAAAATTACAAGTCGTAAGCAAATATCAATTTCATTCATAAAAACGAACTTTCTGTTCTATACGTCTAATGTAATTGCCACTTGTCTAGGGGGGCAGATGTGGTTACGATAGATACTCAATCAAGTGTTATTGCTGAACCGATTTAGATAACATTTGGTTCGGATTTTCCTTGAAACCGAACTGTATGTATGTTTTCTTGTGGTATTTTTCACAGAAATAGGAAATTTGACTGAAAATACATGAATGCATGGAGCTAGAATCTTGTTTGGGAAAATCTCGTTTTAATATATTCACAGAATACTTACTATTAATTAACTCCGGAATATTGATTCATCAATAGGAAACGAATGTCTAAGCATATCAAATCACTACATAGTATAAAACAAAGTCGCTTTCTCTGTCCCTATGTCCCTATGTGTGCTTAGATCTTTAAAACTACGCAACGGATTTTGATGAGGTTTATTTTAATAGATAGAGTGATTCAGTGGAAAGGTTTTTAGCATTTTATCTCAAAATTCCTACGGGAACAGGAACTACGCGGGTGAAACCGAGGGGCGCCGCTAGTTTCATATAAATCAATCAGAAGTTTTCATATTTTACAATATTAGTAGAATATTAAAAACGTAGTTCAAACTACAAATCGTAGCTGAACTAAAAACATCAGATGGAAAACAAATAAGGAATCCGAACAGAATTCAACATTCTCGTACAAGTTCACGAGAAACGTTCTAAATATTTATTGTGTTCAATCGAGCGCAGATCAACATTATAACTGGGTAAGGTGGAGTGTATGTAAGTTAGTGTAGGGTTCTGTATAATCTGTAATTATAAAAGGCAATTGTGGCTGACTGACTGATCAACACACAGCTTATGTCACTGACACTGAATTAAGGGTATTCAAGGTGGCCATTGAGTCAGGCGAACTGATCAGTCCAGACATAAAACTGTGGCGTCACTCCAAAAGTTTTAGGCCAACTAGATTTCCCCACTGGAATCTGGAATCGCTCCGGTGATTGACGACCATTTTTGGATGGACGCCAGTTCAACTGATCAGTTAAACTGATTCGATGGTCACCTAGGTTATGTAATTACAGACTGATAAACACAGGTCAAGCCAGTGAATGGATTGCGCTGAAGTTTGGCATACAGTATAGTAGTTGTTATGACGTAGGCATCCGCTAAGAAAAACAGCACAATAAATCTAGTATGTATTAGTGGCAAAAGCTTCAGAGAAATTTCTAGAAGCAGTTCTATTTGAAATTATGGAATAATAACAGGGACATAGCTATAGCAAGCCCAGACTGTATGAAAAAAATGCTGTAGAGGAATTATCTAGGGAGGGTCATGGGAATACGTTTGTATGGAGAACTGCTTGTAGAGTTTTCCCTTAGCTAGTTTCGAAGACTAAGTCTAGACTAAATAGATCTAAGGGCAGAAAAACTAGATAAAGAGTTTCCTTTGTCAGTAACATTTTAAAAGCTTAATAAAGTTGTAGTCAATTTAATTTGAACTCTAACTACTAAATTATAAACGTTAATTTTGAATGACAGTCAAATTTAAACCAAATAATGCACCGTTTAACAAGTTATATTTAAATTTTTATTTATTCAACTTTAAAGCTTTTATCAACCGTATTTATTTAGTGATAGTTAACATTTAATGTTATACAAACTGGACCCTAATTAGCTAACTTTACTCATCCATAACGGCGAAGGAAAATGTTTGAAAAATTCTCTTGTAAAGTTTATAACGAACGTTAATTTGTAAGAGTTAATTAATGAATTGAGTGGATTGTTGAGAGTTGAGCGGATCGATCATTATCAGAGGATAGATAGCACCAATTAATGAAAAGTTTAGGAAAAATAGATTATGGGCAGTCTTTCAATGTGATACGATATATTTGGTTATTAGAACACCTTTGAGTCAAATTCCATTCAGTTTGGACCTCAATGAAGTACATGTTGAGAAATTCACAGAGCCTACAAATGTTTAAGATTATTTAATAACTAGATTATATAATTTTTGATTTACATGAACACTACACATTGAAATAAAACACTTAAACGGATTTTTGTCGTGGTTGTATTTTGTTTTACATTTTCTGACGTTTCGGATTCTTTACAGAACCCGTGATCACAGAAAACTAAGATGGAAGACATCTGTACAAAGTAATGTAAAAATTATAGTTTAAAAAAACTAAAAAACACGCTTTTTATAGAAAACCGAACTAAAAAATAGAAAATAAATTTTAATGAATTTAAATTAAGAAAATAGTGTTAAAAATTTCAATGAGTATAAATTAATAATAGTGTGAATAAAAAAAAAAAATATTTTATTTTAAAAAAAGCGTGGGGTGCTTTTTAAAATATTATCGAAATGATAATCACTCTACTCATATCTGTCAATAAAATATTTATAACTATTGACACCATGCACCCCACGCTTTTTTTAAAATAAAATATTTTTTTTTTTATTCACACTATTATTAATTTATATTCATTGAAATTTTTAACACTATTTTCTTAATTTAAATTCATTAAAATTTATTTTCTATTTTTTAGTTCAGTTTTCTATAAAAAGCGTGTTTTTTAGTTTTTTTAAACTATAATTTATTTTCTACTTTTTAGTTTGGATTATTACTATAGATGAAAATTATATAAATTAACAAAAATCATATTTTGCAAATTGAAAAATGGAATAATTTTATCAAATTAGTGTATTGTCATCGGTCCTCAATAAATCTACAAAGTTTGAACGAAATCTGGCCGTTTAAAGTGGGTCAAAATAGCGCCCAAAGAAGTCGGTTACAAACAAACATACAAACATACAGGTGAAGCTAATAAAAAGCTAATAAAAAGTTTACTTACCTTCAAATAAATAATTTCAAATACACTGTGTATTTATTTATTTAGCTAAATTATTGTAAAATTTCATTAAAATCCATTCAGTAGATTTTGCGTGAAAGAGGAACAAATATTGAAATAATAATAAAACACTTAAACGGATTTTTGTCAATAAAGATCTTAAAGATATCAATATTAGGAATAAACATCTACACATCCACACTGACAAACATTCAGCTTTATAATATTAGTAGGAAGTACATAAAAATAAAAACATTATTAGTCATCGTCATCAATCAAATAATATATTTGCTTGAAACATAGGTTTCAATCGTTATGTGGTAGTTACTAGGTATGTACCTTCATTCATTTCTTGAGTTTAGCGTGTTCAAACAAACTTTTAATAAAAATATTGATACAGATAATCTGTTTGTTCATAACCGTGTTTGTTCCATAATACTTAATCGTTTATCATTTGAGAGACTAATTAGGCTGTTGCCAGTCGAGTTGACCGCGCAGGTCACATCATTACCATAGTAATAGGAGACCTCGTCTAGAGGCGGCCAAGGAATAATGTGCTTTAACGACATTGATCTACAAAAACCTGAGACGTTCAGGGTCTCAAACTCGGCCTGTGAAATGAGTGCGCAGTGCGCTCATTAAAGTGCGACTTTGTCAACTTCAAACTAATAAGGGTGAATTTGCAATAAAATTGTGTTTATGGTATAACGGTTTATGGAAACTTGCACACACATGCGTAGAAATTCTAAGGTGTGTGTCAGGTCGACCAACCCGCAAGCGTGGTTGACTAAGCCCTGATCATCCACATAATTATATGAGCTAATAATAATGCAATGATGGTACGTATAATGATAATTTTACTCATCTATTGGTGTGTTTACGTACAGTTTCGAGTGTTAGATTTGTGCGGGATTTAAACACTTATAGAGTTTCTCCGTCGGTATTGTACATCTTGGGTTTTTGTACATCAATGTTGAACATTATAATAACGGTCTTAAAGAGATGTTTAATTAAATTTGGGGTTTATTTACCACTTTCGTCTACTAGTTGTGAGTTAATAAGGTCGTTTTTTGCTTGCTCGTGGTTTAATAATCACGTCAAAGGATTTTTTGAGCATGTTTGTTGTGTAATGTCTGTCTGGGCTGGAAATCTAGAAATAGATTATGATTCTAACTTATATTTTATGTCTCAAAATTCGTATTTTCGTACTTAATATTTTTATGCTAAAACTTCACGAAAAAAATGCTTATATGTAAGTAAACGAATTTGTAGGAAGATAGGTCTCTTATTAATTAACAATGACATACTTGATCAATTATTTTAACAAAATAATAATCTAACCACTTAATACAAATCAGACAAAATTTTCACTATCCAAAATTAAATCAACACATCTCCAACGAAACCATAACCCAATCGTATTCCAGACCACATCGGCACTACATGTAGACATTACGTCACACTTTTTGTGTGTGACGTCACAGCGTTAGTCAAAGGGGTTTTCCTTAGTGTGGATGGAAGTGGGGCGCGCCTCAAACGGCCCAAGTAAACCAGGCCGCGCTATTTGGAGCCATTCAGAGACTACACTTTGAGAAACCTTTTGACTAGTGTTTCTTCCACCGCTGCCTACCAATTGACGATTTCAATGTATGTACTGCTTTGGGACGCACTAGGTATGTCTATTTAGGCTGTTATAATAAGCTTTGTAAGTTAGTGTTTAGGTCAATTCAACATAACACTAGCTAAAAGCGTGGCTTTGTGTGGGCTCGCGAGGTTTTTCTTAGTAATTCTATGTTTTAGAGTAAGAAAGAGAGAAAATGCTTTAATTGTTGAAATCGCGCGATACCACAGAGGTACCTTACCTATGTTAGACCAACAGAAATTTATTTATGTCCAATGTCCGCCACAGCTTTATCTATCGTCAAGCCTTGTGACTTGTGAATTGTGATTACGAAAGCTTATTGTATTGTTTCCTGAAACATTAAGTATTTCCACTTTTCCAATATTTAGCTATGGGTGATTTCGCACTCAACCATTATTGTCATAACGTTGTATGAGAATAATTTTCATATCGAACCATTATCACTCGTGAGTGCGTGGCATTTAATCGGGAGGACAAATCCATTTTCAACCCAAAGGAGAATGGGCGTTCCGTCCTATATGTTGTCCTATAACACTTTGTGCCCTACGTCATTTGAAAGCTCTAAATCAGTACCACAACTTCTTGTATGGGTTCTTCAGTCTGTATCTCGTGCAGGAAAACCGCTAGGCTAGGGTGTATTAACTGACCCCATAAGGTGTCGTCCTGTCATGTTGTAACATTTTGTGACCAAACATCATTTGAAAGGTCTCGATGAGTACAACTTCTTGTATATGCTGAAGTCTTTATCTCATGCAGGGAACTGCTAGGGCGGATTAACTGACTCCATGATATGTGATTCTGAAATATTTCTCGAAAAAAGTTTCCATAAAAAATATATTCGTTTAAAAAAAAGAAACAAAACCAAAACTACCATCTTCATACATCAATATTCACTATCAGAAAGTTTGGAAAGTCTTGTTTAGTTTAGAGTCATCAAGTTTCCTGTGCCGGCGGCGGTCAAAATTGGAAGCTCCTATTGTCATGTTGACTATCCGTGCGGTCCAAATTGCGCTTTTTCGCGCTTACGGAGTGAAGTGATCGAATTGAACGTATTTGCACCAACGATAGTAATGGGACGTCATCAGTGACGTCATTAAGGTGTGCAAACGCTGCTCATGGAAAATAGGTTGTGCAGTGTGTGCACAAATGTCAAACTCAAAATTTGACGTTTCAGAATTTGATTTATTTTAGTTTTTTTATTAAACATTTATGTTTACAATGGTTAAATATTGCATTCTCATCAATTACTAATTACAACAACTGTTTTCTGAATCTTGCAATTCGAAATGCCGAGTACGTAACTCTAATTTTGATATTTTTGCACACACGTACGCACACAATCCTGGTCCGATTAGATAGCGTGCAAACAGCGCACATAGCGTATTAGCGCACATATAAATTTTGGTTCACGCGTGTGCACTGTTGGTAGCGTTTGTAATGTTTTTTATAATTCTGACCGCGTTTTATATTTCTAAGGTCACCGTTACCATTCAAAACTGATTCCATGGATCTGTGTATACACTAGTTTTAGCCACATACGTAAGGCCTTCATTGATAAATAGTTGAGGGATTGGACTAAAATCTGATGGGTACGTAACTTGTACGGACATACGGATTACCCTTAAAAAAATATATTTACTTTGTAAAAACTGTATAATGATCATTGTACTTAAAATCGCAAGTTTACACCAGCCTAACAAAGTGATATCTTGATGGAAGTTGATCTCTTGGCCACGATATCCAATTTGAGTAGGTACACTGTAATAACTGGGTGAACTTGCGCTATTAATTGCTCTTCGACGAATTTTAATTTCTTTAAAACGTTAGGTTGTGGTTCTGAAACCATACTATTGTCTATACAAAGTCCGTTGTTTTCGAGGTGCAAATCAATCCAAAGGAGATGACATGAATTACCACGAACACAATTAGATTCTAGGTACATCTCGAGGTCTTCTCTGGCTTTCCTTTACATCGACCATAAAAGAACGGTTAATTTCGTGTCCGAGGAGGCCAGTTAACGTGCGTTTTTGTGGCACTTTATTATAACGATTACACTAATCTCTTAATCTTATTAAACTTTCCTTTAATTTTTATTACAGAGATTTTTATTTTTTTTAACGGGGGGGCTCTGCCCCCCCAACGCCCCGTTTTTCTTTTTCTCTCTCTAACTTCGGACATAGTTTTGCCACAAGGTGAGCATTGTGCCACGAATACAATTATATTCTACATCTCGAGGTCTTCCCTGACTTTCTCTTACATCGTCCATTAGAGAACGGTTAATTTAGCGTTCTAGGAGGCTAGTTGCCCGCTCGTGACCCAGTGCTACCCGCGGATCTCTTGTGATCTGTGCGGTTAAGCATCGTGTGGCACCGTCATGACTGTGATGGGTCATTACTAAAAATACTTTTAATTTCATGAGCGTTTCCGTGCTTCGGAGGGCACGTAAAGCCGTCGGTACCCGCTGCCGTACTAACATCTTCGATAGTCGTTACGGGTAGTTAGAGCCCTCAAAAGTCTAACAAAAAATGTCGTATAGCCCTCTGGGTTGTGAAGGTCTGATTGCAGTCGGTTCACGTAAAATACTGACATTCCGCCAAATCTGGTTAAACTGAAAACCGACCCCAAATAGACATGGAATAAAGATTCGGAAAAGAGAAGAGGAGGCTAGTCAACGTGCGTTTTTGTGGCATTTTACTATAACAACTACTATCATTTCGAAATCAGTGTTAATTTTATTCATTACATTAAACTTTCTTTTTATTTCTATCATAGAGATGTTTGTTTTTTTTAACGGGGGGGCTCCGCCCCCCCAACCCCCCGTTTTTCTTTTCTCTCTCTTATTTTTGGCATATTTTTGCCACAAAGTGAGCATTGTGCCACGAACACAATTACTACATCTTCTCTGACTTTCCCTTACGAGTACATCGTCCATCAAAGAACGGTTAATTTCGCGTAACGTATGTTTTTGCGGCATTTTACTATAACAACTATTATCATTTCGGAATCAGTGTTCAAACTTTCTTTTAATTTCTATCATAGAGATGTTTGTTTTTTTTTAACGGGGGGGCTCCGCCCCCCCAACCCCCCCGTTTCTCTTTTTTCTCTCGGCCTCCTTCGATGACACATTTCTTTTAAACCGATGAAATTGAAAACAGAAATTTCACAATGTAAAAAAATACAAATCCATTTCTTTTTATTTCGATTTTTTTACGGCATTAGAAACATGAAAACTTCATGCTCGAAACTGGATATCAACGCCATCTATTGTGTGCCGAATGACACTAAGTCGTAATCGTTTGTCATTTAAATGTCATTTTAACCCCTATAACCCGGCTAATTTGAGAAGTATTTTTTGTTAATATGTTTATATGTAATCAATGTATATTATTTATAGACGTGTTGTATTACGCATCCATTTTATTTCTCGAAATTTAAAATTTGTTGGCAAAATTGTTAAAACCTTTTTCTTTATTTCATTTACAAAATGATATAAAAACCATTTTCTGCACATCTAGACATGAATTGAAATAACTCTGTTAAATATCAAATCTGTAGGTGCTCTAGTTTTTCCGTAATATGTACCACAAAACTGTATAAAAACTGTTGAATTAGGAGGGCTTCGCTTCGCTCGCCCTAATAATCATTCACTACATCGTCTCATTATAGTAACTGACCTCTAAGTTCGAAACTTGTATCTAGGGTATCAGAAACTACGCACACACTCATTCACACACACACCCAGACCGAGACAAACATTTGTGGTTCACATAAATATACACCCCGCACGGGAATCGAACCCGCAACCTATCGGACAAAAATAATATTAATGACTACACATAGTGTCAATTGCAACTGAATTTAAATCGAAGAGCTGTTAATTTCTGTTTCGTTTAGTTTAGTTTGAACGCGTCGGTAAGTTGGATGTTATTTTGAATTCAATATGGCGGTGTCTAAGAGATGGCGCACTCGTTTTATTAAATGGTTATTTTAGGCACCCCAAGGCTATCAAATAAGAACTTGTTTACAGAGGTAACACTGCATCTTATTACGTGGATGATCATGGAAGTCACGGAATTTTGCATTACGCAAGTTTATTTTTATATGGAAGGCTATTAGAATATACTCGTATTAACTAGCAGTGGGAAGTTTAGCTAATATAACATAACATAATCATTCACTACATCATCTCATTATAGTAACTGACCCCTAACTAAGTTCGAAACTAGTGTCTAAGGTATCAGAAACTACGCACACACTCATTCACACACACACAGACCGAGTATTATACTTGTCTACTTTATTATCTTTGCATGGCTAAATTACTAAATAGGTTTTAAGGAAATTTGAAATAGACATGGTCTTATCGAAGACAGTGACTACATTATATTACTACATTCAGAAATTCGAATCTTATTTTCATTCGGTACCACTATCATAAAAGATCATAGAAGCGCTCATGGCCCAGTGCTACCCGCGGATCACTTGTGATCAGTGCGGTTAAGCAACGTCTGACACCGGTCAGTGATGACACTGTGATGGGTCGTTACTATGAATGACTTTTAATTTCATGAGCGTTTCCGTGCTTCGGAGGGCACGTAAAACCGTCGGTCCCGGCTGTCGTAGTAACATCATCGACAGTCTTTACGGGTAGTTAGAGCCCTCAAGAGTCTGATTTGGTTTAACCAAAAAATTTCGTATAGCCCTCTGGGTTGTGAAGGTCTGATGGCAGTCGCTTCACGTAAAATACTGACATTCCGCTAAATCTGGTTAAACTGAAAACCGACTCCAAATAAACATGGAATAAAGGTTCGGAAAAGAACTACTATCACTTGATTCACTTTCAATATTTTCAATAAATTTAATGTAAAAATATAGTTTGCTAAGCACTTCATATTTTTGACGCCGTCAGACCTACCTACCGACCTCCATAGTAGCTAGTTGTGAAACAATTATCCCAAAAGCCGCACTCGACGGGCGATCGCTGAATAATAAATATCTATCAAAACTAGTGGACTACTCAATTATAATCAAATTGTTACCAATTATGTATTCGATCGATTGGAACTAAACGAGAGAGGACTTGGGATTAAGAGTGGACAGTTTATAGTTTAGTATATGGATTCTGCTGTTCTACGAACGTTCTCGAAGGTAAATCCAAGAAAAGTCAGTATTGTAGTTTGCCAGTAATGTGCCGTGGTTTAACTCGTGTTTACGTTGAAAAGGGCAAAATAGTTATTTATGGTACAAGCGAGTAAAGTTGATGAATAGTTCCGAGGCGCTATTGAGGCCCGAGCCGTCAGGCGAGGGTCTGAAGATAGCCGAGGATAGTAATCATCAATACACGCGTGTACCATACAACTTTATTCAACACATTTGTGAAGAAAATATCATTTTCGCTAATAAATAAACAGTTTTTCTATTCGCACGCATCCAACACAACAATGGTGAGCGGCTAAACGAATATACTTATTTAAAAAAAAAACGAATGAATGAATGAATGGAATCGACTATAGACCTATCAAAAGTAAGGCAACATAGTTGAAGTTTGTTTTTAAAATGTATGGACACGATTTTTTAGGTATCGAAATTTAAAAAAAAAAAGCAATTTAAATAGAAATCTACAACTCACTTGTGTCATTATTCAACTGTTTTTGCATAAATAAGAGCCCCTTTATGAGCAAGTGTGTTGAAAAACTATATACTTAGTTACCTTTATATGCATAATTAACTCATAGATAACTCAATGATCAAAGCTTGAAAACTGGTTAGAATCAGAACGTTGTTTTAGTACACTTTTTAAACCGGTGTAACCCGGTCGAAACGTCGAGGTAACTAATATTTTACGCGATTCAGACCTGTAAATTATGCAACGATTGTTTCAGTGTCTGATAGTCTATTATCGAGGAAGGCTATAAAACGTCGCGCTACAACCAATAGAAGCTGAGTGAAATGACGCGTATAGCCTGTCTAAACTATTACGAGTATTATAAAGAGGAAAGATTTGATTGTTTGTTTGCAACGAATACGCTCCGAAACTACTGGTCCAATTTCAAAAATTCTTTCACTATTGGAAAGCCACATTATCCCGCATAGGCTATATTATATTTACGCGGGTGAAACCGCGGAGCGCTGCTAGTGTTAGAATAAAGATATAGACGCACTGGAAGTCAGGTGTCGATAGTAGTAATCAGGTGACCGGTCTACTCATGAACAGAAATGTTCTATCACAAATTGTTCAATCACCTGACGCCACCTAAATCATCTTATGTAGATGTAAAGGCCTATGATGATGATGATGATGTCTACTCATTTGCCTTCTAGTTATAAAAATTAAACTTTTCCACTAAAAATACTAAAAAAACCCAATATTATATCGACATCTTGAAATTCTTAAACTATTTACAAAGTATTCGATGCATTACATTGAGGGATTAGCTCTCGATAGTGTTTGCGAAGATCGCAGACTCTCTCGAGACCTTTTAAAGAGACTTTGAGCAGAGAGAATCTCTGAATTTTTTATGCGATTTAACAGTTTTGCTACGTAAAGCAATTTGATTTTGAAGAATCAGTCATTTTTAGTTTCTTAATATCTTTCTACAATTTAGAAGCCAATATCTTTGTTTTCCTCTGTCCCTACTTTTTAATTAAATCTTTTACACTTCAAAAAAAATTTGGACTCTGGTGAAAACACAAGGCACAGATGGACTGGAAAAAAACCTTGTCGAAGGCCCAACCTATAACCATATTACCAAATCCCATCCAAACCTGTCCAATCTTTCATCAAAAACTTATGTTTTATACTATACTAGCGGCGCCCCGCAGTTTCACCCGTAGTTCCCGTTCCCGTAGGTATATGAGGATAAAATTATGCTAAAAACCTTCCCACTTAATCACTCTATTTATTAAAACAAACCGCATCAAAATCCGTTGCGTAGTTTTAAAGATGTAAGCATACATAGTGATATAGGGACATAGGGACAGAGAAAGCGACTTTATCTGGGGGCACGGCAGTGCCCCCCGCCAAGTCGAGCGCGAAGCAAACACTGCCGTACCATCCTTTACAGGAACCATTTCGCCGCATTTTCAGGCCCCTATTTGAGAACCTCTGGATAAGCCCAGAACGCTGAAATTTTCGTCATCCAGTAAGCTATACAATCACATACTTAAAATAAAATTTCAAGTCTGTAGGTCATTTAGTTCCGAAGTTAAGCGAAAGCAAAGTTTCGTATTTATGACAGACACTCACTCACTCACTCACTCACTCACTCACTCACTCATGATCATCAAAATAGAACTAGTACTTCCCATAAACCTAGAGAGCTGAAATTTGGTACAGAGTTAGAGTTTAATGGCCACATAAAGGGAAAACTATAAAAACTAGGATAATCGAACGGGAACGGGAATTATACGGGAACGGGAACGGGAATTGTAACTCAAGAACGGCTGAACTGATTTGGCTGAAAATTGGTGGGGAGGTAGCTTAGAACCAGGAAAAGGACATAGAATACCTTTAATCCCGAAATTCCGACGGGATTGGGAACGGGAATTTAAAAATCAAGAACGGCTGAATTGATTTTGCTGAAAATTGGTGGGGAGGAAGCTTAGAACCAGGACAAGAACATAGAATACTTTAATCCCGAAATTCCCACGGGAATGGGAACGGGAATTTATTACTCAAGAACGGCTGAACTGATTTAGCTGAAAATTAGTGGGGAGGTAGCTTAGAACCAGGAAAAGGACATAGAATACCTTTAATCCCGAAATTCCCACGGGATTGGGAACGGGAATTTAAAAATCAAGAACGGCTGAATTGATTTGGATGAAAATTGGTGGGGAGGTAGCATAAAACCAGGAAAAGGACATAGAATACCTTTAATCCCGGAATTCCCACGGGATTGGGAACGGGAATTTAAAAATCAAGAACGGCTGAATTCATTTAGCTGAAAATTGGTGGGGAGGAAGCTTAGAACCAGGACAAGAACATAGAATACCTTTAATCCGAAATTCCCACGGGATTGGGAACGGGAATTTAAAAATCAAGAACGGCTGAATTGATTTGGCTGAAAATTGGTGGGGAGGTAGCTTAAAACCAGGAAAAGCACATAGGATACTTTTTATCTCGAAATTCCCACGGAAAAGCGAACGAGAACTACGGGGGTGAAACCGCGGGGCGCTTAATAATAAAATACTACTCCTAAAAAGAAAAAAATGTGTCAAATAAGAAAATCTAATAAAATAAATTAATATAAACAAGTTTTAACAAAAAGAAATGAAATCCCACCAAAAACATTCTGTAAAAAACTAGCCAAGTCTCGATGGAGCTGCTTGTTTATCTCTAAAAAGTAATGAAATCTAGACAGACTCGTACCAAGTCTAAGGTTCCTTACTGAGATTTCTTTATTATTATAGTTAATGTTGTGTAACTTGGCCGTTGAAAGGTACACATGTATGTACACAAGGGTACAAAACTAGGTGATCCATGACGCTATTGCACCAATCTTAAAAAAAACCAGAACCTACCCATTGACGATAGAAAATTGCCTCTTGAAAAATGTTAATTCAATATCCAGTCAATTGTGGGCTTGATAAAGCTGCGTATTTTAATAATGTTATAACATTACGTGTAAACAAAATTGACGTGTACCCACTACTAACGTTTTAAACAATGTTCAACGGCCAAGTCACACAACATTAACTATAATAATAAAGAAATCTCAGTAAGGAACCTTAGACTTGGTACGAGTCTGTCTAGATTTCATTACTTTTTAGAGATAAACAAGCAGCTCCATCGAGACTTGGCTAGTTTTTTACAGAATGTTTTTGGTGGGATATATTTGACTTTATACATTTGTCGACAAGTTCGAGCGGCAATAGGGTGTTTGGACTTGGAAGTGTTGCCGAAGTCATTGTAATTATTTAGGAATCACGTGGAATGTTTGTACTTATGAAATATTTCGTCAACTTGGATATTTTTTATTCTAATTATTTGCAAATCGCAAATATTAACACACACAAACTTAGATTTATCTTCACCACTCACAAAAAAACAATCCTTTGTTTTATACTATGTACTGATTAGAACAAAAAATCACCGCCAAAACCCTGTAGTGTGGTATAAAACAATGAATATTATATCTATCTGTGAGCCGTGTACCCGTCGCGCGGCGCGGTCGACGGTCGGTGCGACATAAATGAATTATTAGTTGGAGCACTAATGGAATGCACTGAGTGCGGCGGAGAGAGCGTGTGCATTGTACTGACGGGAAAGGAGTTGTACGGGAAAGTGTCGGAATGTTTTGTTATTATTTTCTACCGTTGGTCTTTAAAAATACCATCTGGAGACTTTAAGGAAGGAAGGATCTCTGGGTTATGTGGGGTGAGTCTCAACATGTGAATCTGATTAGAAGGTTCACACAGAGTTCTGGTTCTCAAAAATATGAGTTTACATGCAAAGAATAAGAAGGGATTAGAAACATAAAAACTTTCTTTAAACCTAAACATCCCTACTTTCCATTTCGATATTCTGAAGTATCCATATTGAACGGCCAATAATGGCATTTATTTCGCATAGTGAACTTATAAATCACAGTTATCTTTATTGAGAGAGTATTTGCTGTGTATATAGACACTTTACTTTGTATTATATCCCGGTAATGTTCCCGTACCGTCAATGGCCGTCTGTCCGTGTCCACACACCGGCCTGTGTCTGCGGCGGCGTCCCACTGTCTCACTTCACGAACTTCAACAAAATATGTTAACCCCTCTCTCAATGAGGAATTACATAATTCATGTTAAGCAACGTCTGTCACTGCAAAAGGGATGGGTGGCTAATTGTAAACAATAACAATAAGTTTTTTTATTTTGAAGTCCTATTTTTGTTGACATTTTGAAAGTGTTGAATTGGTTGTACAAAGAATTTTAAATCAAAATGTATAAGTATTGATACCTACTAGTCAGATTTTTAGCCTCCTTTAAGTAAGTGTCGCTATTTCCTCGATAATACAGCTAGTTAGAAAGTAAGTCTCTAGAGCCCTCAAAAATGTAACAAAAAAATCGCAAATTAATGAGCCATCACATACAACGCAGGACCACAAAGTATATCCAAGCTCGCCTTAACAAAATAATATTTAATTTTGGTAAAAGCTGCAAACTTATTGAAACCTCTCCTTACCGGAGCTGACGTAGTTCGGAAGTCACCGGTCCGCCTTCCAATCGGGGGGCGTAGATTAATGATGCCGCGTGAAATATACACTGAGGTAAGGGAGAGTGTGGACTGGAGTATTGCTAAAATATTACAATGAAAATGAAAGTATATAACGACGATTGCGATGGCAAAGTGATCACCATGCCGGACTGCCATCCGTAAGGTTGCGGGTTCGATTCTCGTGCGGGGTGAATATTTGTATGAACCACAAATGTTTGTCTCGGTCTTGATGTGTGTGTGTGAATGAGTGTGTGCGTAGTTTCTGATACCCTAGATACAAGTTACGGACTTAGTTAGGGGTCAGTCACTATAATAAGAAGATGCAGTAAATGATTATGTTATTAAAATTTGTTGGCATTCCGATTTTGTATAATTACATAAGTAGTGATAGGCAAGGATAGTCTCACTAGCTATGTCGTGCATGTGTGTGTATATAAATAAAAAAATAAAAAAACATTTATTGCCACATTACACATACTCGTACATAAGGAAAATTATGTGTATGTGGATTTGAACAGTTGCTTATAAGATGAGTACGTATTGACTAGAGTCGAGTGAGCATAACTTTGTTGTAACATATCGTAACGTTCTGCACTTTTTT
Organism: Timandra comae; assembly: GCA_958496195.1. NCBI lineage: Eukaryota > Metazoa > Arthropoda > Insecta > Lepidoptera > Geometridae > Timandra > Timandra comae. The sequence continues at coordinate 119,548 of OY292372.1, read as the reverse complement.
ATAGCTATAGCCGCATTTGTTACGGATATATAGCTATTTGTTCATAACTTTTAAGCATCTAGCATCGAGCGGCCAGCGATTGAATAAAATCAACTGAGAATTGTTTGCTGCCACAATGGCTGTGTCGGTTCCGCTGTCGCTGAGTGCATTTGCAGTCTTTGTTGAAAAGTCGCTGTATTTTTAATCAGTTTGTAACAAAACATCTACTGCCTTATTTGCGTTGCATTTTTAGTCTGGTTTAGCACTAAACCAGGTTTTACAATCAATTTCAAATACTGTCAAAGTGACAGATTTGACTGACAAGATGTCAAATGCTTACCAGGTTTTGTTAGACCAGACTATGCAACGAAAATAAGACCGTTTAAAACATATTCAACGTCATATTTGAAATGTATTCGAGTTTAATAACATTAAATTAAAAATTTAAAAAACCCCAACACAATTACTTTCAAACCCCCATAACTTTTAAACGGGTCAACCGATTTTCATCAAACATGTCTAAGAACACTCGCACGTAAGTCCCCTTTAATACAAAAAAGGTAGCACTCCGGGAGTGCCGGCAGAAGTGAAAACTTCAATATTAACGTTGTGTTTAATTATAAGTATAAAAGTACTATCATTTATGAGGTAGAATACAATGTTTGTTTCTTACTTCAGTTATCATAAACGTCACGTGATGCTGATCTTACGCTTTTTCGATCAGCATCACGTGACCCTGACGCGAGTTTGAAAGTTTTTACCCATACAAAAAAAGTGCTCAGCGCCGCTAAAGAAGTTTTCACTTCAAAAACTAAATTGAAATCGGTTCATCCGTTCGGGAGCTATGATGCCACAGACAGACAGATACACACACACACACACAGACACGTCAAACTCACCCCTCTTTTTGCGTCGGGGGTTAAAAACAGCTCGATATTGTAATACTAGTAAAAGCTTTGGCTCCATTCTATACTCACCTTTAGAAACAAGACTAATACGGTGTACGACAAAAAATAAAGACGTGGACTTCTAGAAAAATAGGATTACTTCGTCTTAGAAAACACTGTTATAAGGACTGACCTTTAAGTAAGTTTAGTACCTGTGTTTAGGGTATCGGGAAATACTCATTCACTCATTCAGACTTTATCTAATGTCTGTACTAGTATCATCATCTGGGGGCACGGCAGTGCCCCCCGCCAAGTCGAGCGCGAAGCAAACACTGCCGTACCATCCTTTACAGGAACCCTTTCGCCGCATTTTCAGGCCCCTATTTGAGAACCTTTGGATAAACCCAGAGCACTGAAATTTTCGTCATCCAGTAAGCTATACAATCACATACTTAAAATAAAATTTCAAGTCTGTAGGTCATTTAGATCCGAAGTTAAGCGAATGCAAAGTTTCGTATTTAAGACACTCACTCACTCACTCATGATCATCAAAATAGAACTAGTACTTCCCATAAACCTAGAGAGCTGAAATTTGGTACAGAGTTAGGGTTTAATGGCCACATATAGGGAAAACTATAAAAACTAGGATAATCGAACGGGAACGGGAATTATACAGGAACGGAAACGGGAATTGTAACTCAAGAACGGCTGAACTGATTTGGCTGGAAATTGGTGGGGAGGTAGCTTAGAACCAGGAAAAGGACAAAGAATAACTTTAATCCCGAAATTCCCACGGGATTGGGAACGGGAATTTAAAAATCAAGAACGGCTGAATTGATTTGGCTGAAAATTGGTGGGGTGGTAGCTTAGAACCAGGAAAATTACGTAGGATACTTTTAATCCCGAAATTCCCACGGGATTAGGAACGGGAATTTATAGATCAAGAACGGCTGAATTGATTTGGCTGAAAATTGGTGGGGAGGTAGCTTAGAATCAGGAGAAGCACATAGTATACTTTTTATCCCGAAATTCCCACGGGAACGTGAACGGGAACTACGCGGGTGAAATAGCGGGGCGCTTAGTAATAAAATACTACTCCTAGAAAGAAACAAATGTGTCAAATAAGAAAATCTAATAAAAAAAACAATATAAACACGTTTCAACAAAAATAAATGAAATCCCACCAAAAACATTCTGTAAAAAACTAGCCAAGTCTCGATGGAGCTGCTTGTTTAACTCTAAAAAGTAATGAAATCTAGACAAACTCGTACCAAGTCTAAGGTTTCTTACTGCGATTTCTTTATTATTATAGTTAATGTTGTGTGACTTGGCCGTTGAACATTGTTTAAAACGTTATTAGTGGGTAAAAATCAATTTTGTTGACACGTAATGTTATAACATTATTAAAATACGCAGCTTTATCAAGCCTTCAATTGACTGGATATTGAATCAACGTTTTCCAAGTGGCAATTTTCTATCGTCAATGGGTAGCGGTTCTGGCGACAGATTGGTGCAATGGTATCATGGAGCACCTAGTTTTGTACCCTTGTGTACATGTGTACCCTTCAACGGCCAAGTCACACAACATTAACTATAATAATAAAGAAATCGCAGTAAGGAACCTTACACTTGGCACAACTTTGTCTAGATTTCATTACTTTTTAGAGATAAACAAGCAGCTCCATCGAGACTTGGCTAGTTTTTTACAGAATGTTTTTGGTGGGATCACTACATAGTATAAAACAAAGTCGCTTTCTATGTACCATACATAGGTACATAGAAAGCGACTTTGCTTAGATCTTTAAAACTACGCAACGGATTTTGATGCGGTTTGTTTTAGTAGATAGAGTAATTCAGTGGGACGGTTTTTATCCCCATATTCTTACAAGAACGGGAACTACGCGGGTGAAACCGCAGGGCGCCGCTAGTTACTAATATTATAAAGAAGTAAGATTTGATGTTTTGTTTGTTTAAATTGTATAGAATAGACTCCCAAAACTACAAAACCGATTTTCTTAAAAGGTTTACCCAAATATTCCATAAAACCAAAAATCAATGAGTAAGGACACATTATATCCCATTTTCAGGTATAACCGCGGAACACCGCTAGTCAAATATATGTAAATATTAGTTCACAAAATTGAGTATAACTAAATCCAATAGGGAACACAAATTATGCAAACTAACAATCACCCGCCATCGATCACGAGTTAGTACAAACATTAATATATCGGATTCCCCTTCCCCATACTCGAGGCAATTAATCAATAAGTAGATAGTATCCAACCAAAAACATTCTGTAAAAAACTAGCCAAGTCTCGATGGAGCTGCTTGTTTATCTCTAAAAAGTAATGAAATCTAGACAAACTGGTACCAAGTGTAAGGTTCCTTACTGTGATTTCTTTATTATTATAGTTAATGTTGTGTGACTTGGCCGTTGAAGGATACACTGTACACAAGGGTACAAAACTAGGTGCTCCATGACACTATTGCACCAATCTGTCGCCAGAACCGCTACCCATTGACGATAGAAAATTGCCACTTAAAAAACGTTGATTCAATATCCAGTCAATTGTAGGCTTGATAAAGCTGCGTATTTTAATAATGTTACAACATTACGTGTAAACAAAATTGACTTGTACCCACTACTAACGTTTTAAACAATATTCAACGGCCAAGTCACACAACATTAACTATAATAATAAATAAATCACAGTAAGGAACCTTACACTTGGTACCAGTTTGTCTAGATTTCATTACTTTTTAGAGATAAACAAGCAGCTCCATCGAGACTTGGCTAGTTTTTTACAGAATGTTTTTGGTTGGATTTCATTTCTTTTTGTTGAAACGTGTTTATATTGTTTTTTTTTATTAGATTTTCTTATTTCACACATTTTTTTTCTTTTTAGGAGTAGTATTTTATTACTAAGCGCCCCGCAGTTTCACCCGCGTAGTTCCCGTTCGCGTTTTCGTGGGAATTTCGGGATAAAAAGTATCCTATGTGCTTCTCCTGGTTGTAAGCTGCCTCCCCACCAATTTTCAGCCAAATCAGTTGAGCCGTTCTTGAGTTATAAATTCCCGTTCCCAATCCCGTGGGAATTACGGGATTAAAGGTATCCTACGTCATTTTCCTGGTTCTAAGCTACCACCCCACCAATTTTCAGCCAAATCAGTTGAGTCGTTCTTGAGTTATACATTCCCGTTCCCAATCCCGTGGGAATTTCGGGATTAAAGGTTTCCTACGTCCTTTTCCTGGTTCTAAGCTACCTCCCCACCAATTTTCAGCCAAATCAATTCAGCCGTTCTTGATTTTTAAATTCCCGTTCCCAATCCCGTGGAAATTTCGGGATTAAAGGTATCCTTTGGTCCTTTTCCTGGTTCTAAGCTACCTCCCCACCAATTTCCAGCCAAATCAGTTCAGCCGTTCTTGAGTTACAATTCCCGTTCCCGTTCCTGTATAATTCCCGTTCCCGTTCGATTATCCTAGTTTTTATAGTTTTCCCTTTATGTGGCCATTAAACCCTAACTCTGTACCAAATTTCAGCTCTCTAGGTTTATGGGAAGTACTAGTTCTATTTTGATGATCATGAGTGAGTGAGTGAGTGAGTGAGTGAGTGAGTGAGTGTCTGTCATAAATACCAAACTTTGCATTCGCTTAACTTCGGAACTAAATGACCTACAGACTTGAAATTTTATTTTAAGTATGTGATTGTATAGCTTACTGGATGACGAAAATTTCAGCGTTCTAGTCTTAACCAAAGGTCCTCTAATAGGGGCCCGAAAATGCGGCGAAATGGTTCCTGTAAAGGATGGTACGGCAGTGTTTGCTTCGCGCTCGACTTGGCGGGGGGCACTGCCGTGCCCCCAGATCTTACACACCGCGACCGCACTAATCCCGCCCTATTTGCCGAGTTCCCGCGGCGCTGTTTGCCGGGACTTCGCGACTCAATTAGGGGAAGGTAAACAACACTTCCCCTTCCCCGTACCTTCCGTACGTTAGTTGATATATAATCAAAATAATCTTTTAAAGTTAACGCCTAAAACTTCAGCCTCCTTATTAGCATTATTAAAAGTTTAAAACCTAGTTTAACAAGGTTTCAGAGATAGCCTCGAATTCGGAAATTATCGATGAAGCGTTTCAAAACTTGAGTTAGACCAAGTAATCGCAAAACTTAAATTAGGACTATGGGTTTATTCAATGAAGTAAGTATATAATTTAGCGCTAAACCAGAGAGACTTTTGAAGCTAATAGTGAGTTTTAAATAAGTTACTTAGTGACTAGGTACTTACATTGCGGTAGATTAACTTCTTTGCTTGTTCCGCATGCCGGCGTTTTCTGTAAAAAAATGTTAAATTAAATCATTATGACAAAAATAAAACACCTCAAACGTGCATATCCCCGTGCATATGACTGATTAACTAGAGAGTAGTTTGAGCTAAGTCTAAGTACGCTTTATAAATCTCAGCTTTACTGCTTAGCATATCCTCCGAAGCACAAAAATGCTCATGAAATTAAGAAAACTAAGAGTCATAGAGATCAAATAGCACCCTATCCTCTCCTAATATAGTTTTTAACACCCAGAACTCTTCAAAAATTCACTACTCTTAACAGCGAAACCATATAAAAATTCATTGACGTACTCGTATGTAGACATGTAAGTAGATATCAGACGGAAAGGCAGACGGTCCTCAGAGATTCATACGTCCTCATATTTATTATCTAAATACCTATTTATGTATATTTCGCGACACTGGTAACCAATAAAAAGGTTATATTTAACCACTTTGCGAGTCAATAGTGGTTTGATCCCGCTCGAGGGCGCCCCGCGACGGCTAATCTTATCATAGTGTGCACCGTTTACACTGAGACAGTTCATATTATTAATGAGACAGTTCACATGTAAGAAACGCGTAGTTTAGTCAAGTAACAAAACATTAGTTCGCTAATTGTAAATTGTGTATGTAAATATTCTTATTTTATAACTGATAGCTTTTGCCCGCGACTTCGTCCGCGTAAAATAATGACTTCTGGCAGAATTTGGGGTTTTCCCTCTTTTCTCCTCCTAGGGGGGGGGGGAATTTCCAAAAATCCTCTCTTAGTGGTAGCCTACTCCCCCCGACAAACACATATGCCAAATTTCAGCGTTGTCAGTCAGTCAGTACATCACTCGGTAACTGAAGATACGATTGAACAGCACAGATCAAAATTGAAAGCAATATCGAGAAATAGCTTGGATTTGAGATCACCAACACGTAACTATTTTGCGTCACTGTACTAATATTAGTATTATTAAAAACCTCTGTCCTAAAAGTAGGAAGTGTTTGACCTTTGAAACATAATAAATTCAGGATAAACATTAAAAAGTTTCTTCAATATTTTTCGTAAACACAATCTCGATTGAATATGTAAAGAAAATGTATTTGAAATTCAAATTTTTATTATAATTTACTCGAGTCAAAAGTATGGAGTCACTCAATTTCCTTTTGTGACCGACAGAAAGTTCCAGAACGAGAGAACAATCGAGCTGGAAACTTGGAGATCTTACGTAAACATCGCGGGACAGTGTTATTATATAAATATTTATAATTATTTGTATTGTTAGTTGATTTTATAAAACGGTGGCGGGTTGGATTCGGGTAGGAAGTATATAATATTTGTGCCATCTAGTAATATACATTTTGGTCTGGATGTGTCTATGAATTAGTAGTTTGGTACATCACTACATAGTATAAAACAAAGTCGCTTTCTCTGACCCTATGTCCCTATGTATGCTTAGATCTTTAAAACTACGCAACGGATTTTGATGCGGTTTGTTTTAGTAAATAGAGTGATTCAGTGGAAAGGTTTTAAGGATAATTTTGTCTCCATATTCCTACGGGAACGGGAACTACGCGGGTGAAACCGCGGGGCGCCGCTAGTTGGCAATAATTCTAGTTAGTTATGAAAATGAAATTTTATGATAAATTGATAACGATTTTGTAAACATTGTAACATATATTTTTATATTCAACTATATATATTTATTTCGTTTTAAAAACGTGTGTGTAAAAATGTACAAACTAACAAAAAGTTATTAGAAAATGCTAATTTCAGTGTTAAAAAGTTCAGTAACTGGTACGAGTGACTGGGTGAGTGTGAACACACCCATAATACCTTTAGTCGAGCCATTAAGGCGGATCCACAAAAGGCCTTTTATGCAGTGTCTTGTCCCGCAAATTGCTTTCCATTTAACCTGCGCTCTAAATAGCTCGACTATTGTGATCACGGCATAAATTAACTTTTAAACTCACCATTTTATAAAAGGGTTTAGAATTATTCAACAAAGTACTCGAGTGCTCTTCAAATACAAGTTTTTAAGGTTTAAAAGCGTTGATTTTTCAATGAAAGGAGATTATTTTTGTCTAAAAGATATTTTTTTAGGTTGTTAAATGTCACCTTCGTTAAAAAGTTAGGGATTACTTAGATGTTAATATTAAACAAGTATCTTAGAAACTATTAAAGGGGCAAAAAGCAACTAGAAGGGTCGCTTGATGGTAAGTAACTATCATCGTCCATGGATAGCAAAAATCATGAGGAAGTCACTCATCAAACGAAACATCTCTCACTACTTGATATTTTGTGAGAGTGTAGTATAGAGCCACCAAGTTTTCTGTGGCGGCGGCCAAAAGCTCCTATTGTCATTTTGATTCTAATGTCATTTGGATACATTTTCAATAAACTGACAACCAAAAGATGCGATTACAGCGACGCTGTCACAGGCACAGAAAACTTAGTGGCTCTATACTTCCCCGGTTGAGACAGACCATGGTCAAACTGTTAATCACAGTTTCAAAACGGTTTCACCTTCGATTCCGGTTCATTCAGTTAATGAGTTACAAGTACTTTCAAGAAGACAACTTGTTAAGTGTAAACCATCCTTATTAGCGTCACTGACCCCGTGTGAAGATAACTCTATAAACAGTCTGTATTATGAACATTCTAATACTATGTTTACATTGAAGAGTATTCCCGAATATTATAAATCTTATATTTTTTTCGTTTATTTTGGAAAAAAGTTATTTTTTTGGGTTGGTATGTTGAGGTGGGAAGAAAGTATTCTTATCAAATTCGTATAAAAATCTATCAGAAGAGGTTCCTAGCTCAAGCGATAAACGTCGGTAATTTCCCAATCATAGATAAACCTCGATGGCAGAGTGGTCACCATGCCGGACTGCCATCCGTAAGGTTGCGGGTTCGATTCCCGTGCGGGGTGAATATTTGTGTGAACCACAAATGTTCATCTCGGTCTGGGTGTGTGTGTGAATGAGTGTGTGCGTAGTTTCTGATACCCTAGATACAAGCTTCGAGCTTAGTTAGGGGTCAGTTACTATAATGAGATGATGTAGTGAATGATTATGTTATGTTATGTTATGTTATAGCTCAAGTTTGAGATCAACACGCATAGGGTTATTACAACTATTCTTCCTTACTGTAAAAAAATCAGCGTACTTATACTACATTGAAAAACGCCTTGGATACAAAAGTTCTTGCTTACACCAATCAAAACTTATGTGACTGCAATCAAGATACATACATGCAACGACAAAGTAAGTACCCGCCTCCCGTACCGCCATTCTATCACACAATACCTTAAGATTGGGAAACGAAAACGTATTTGTGTTAATAAAATTCATGAGACAAAGGCCGCGTTATCAGACGGGGGACGGCGAGCGAGCGCCACGAGCGACGAGCGAAACGAGCGGGCGATAACCGAGGTGATCGGAACAAAGCTTGCGGTAAATACCGCTTTTAAAGTGCAGCTTTTTTATCCGATAAAGTTGTAACTTTCGTTGAAATGTTCCTTTTTGGGCTGCGCTCGTGCGATCGGGTTTTGTTTTTCAATTTTCCTTTTTTATATACCTTTAAACTATACTCGTAAAATATTATTTTGTTTTGGCGCCTGTATTGTGAAATTGTGGACTGGTTCACTCTTTATGATGTGGTTATAACGCTTTTAAGTGAAATAAATGTACATTTTTAAAACAATTTTTTGAGTGTTGGATTTCGTGTTGTGGCATTGTTAATACGTAAAGTTTCAAATCCACTATTATATACAATATTTTCGTATACCATTAATGTTTATATGCAGAAGAGTGCCAAGTTGTTGTCTAGAAAATAATAAAAAAATGTTTACGTTCATACAGACAAAACAGCTGATACTGTGAATAGCTATAACGTAAACGAAGATTGCATTTTTGAATAGTCTTAAAGTACCTATATTAAACTTCTGAAGTTCTCTAAACTTACAAAACCAAAAGATATTCAATATCTCACCCCAAAAACGCCTTACAAGTCAATTTCCTCGGCCCAAAAACAAACGAGGGACAATTAGATTTGTCACTGTGAAATTGGATGTAAAACGCGGTGCGGCCGGCGCCGGACAAACACCGTAATTGAATCCCGGAGCGGCCGTCTTCGGCGGGAGGCGCCGCTCGCATACTGATCGGCTATGGGGTTACACTATACGGTGCTGACTGATCTTTATGGTGTAGGGGTACATGAGGGTCAACTGATGGTAAACATCTACTGACGCCTCTAGACATCTGATGCTTAGAAGTCAGTATAAGTGTACTTGTGTTACCGGCATTTAAAAAATAACAGGACCTTGGCAGGAAAATGTAAGTATCTCCAGACATCCATCTACAGTAGTTGGATTAAGAAATTACTGTGAGATTTTGGTAAAGTCAATATTAAAGTATGTCATTTCTTTTGTATTGACTATGTCTGTCCAAAATTCGTCAGAGAAAAGGAAAAGTCATCGTGCAGAGAAGATTAAAGTTATATTTTTCTAATATTGGTAGAAAAATTCCTTAGAACCTAACCAGTCAAAACAAAATGAAATCTAGATTGAAAAGCACCTCATTTATACAGGTACAACTCAAATAAAACTAAATCTCAAACCAAGTTGTCATCTACATAATATAAAACTTTAGTAAACTCCTAACTAGATGTAGAGGTGTGCAATTTGTAGTTTTTAATATTTTACTACTGTGACAAAGAGTGTTTTATACAATGCAAGTACGGAAACATTTTTAAATTAATTACTACTCTACGTAATATCATCTAATTAAAACACTAATAGCTAGATTTTGCATATACTTATCATGTACATATCTCGTTGTGTTCCTATACACCCCTATTTTGAATTCGAGATACTTAATCACACAGCTAATGTATACGACGGGTGACAATATAATAGTGAAGTTAGTTTTTTTTCGTTTGCTTTTATTTAAAAAGTTATGATGAGTCAAAGTTTTTCAAAATCCCGCCGAATTTTATTGTTATTCTACACCGAACAACCGGCGAACGCTGCGATACACAGCTGAGCGCGGTCATCGACCCGAGCTGTCACAGAATACTTGATAGCTGGTGTGCCGTCTGATAATACGACATTTATTTAGTATTTTTTAAAGATAAGTAATTGACTATCATTTTTGATATTTTTATTGGATATATAGTTTCAGTTACTGCTACAGATGTTCTGAATTTAATAAGTCCCGTAATTTCAAAATAGGGGTGTATAATGGGCTACTAGCAGCGCCCCGCGGTTTTACCCGCGTAGTACCCGCTCCCGTGAGAATGCGTAGCTCGTCGTATCATACAATCTCGGCACAATTCACCATCGTGTGTTAAAAATTAAGTAACAGCGCCATCTATTGGTAGGATTTGTGACTACAAAAAGTTACAATTACAATATAACATACGATTACTTAAACACAATCCCATGAGAATTTCGGGATAAAAAGTATCCTATGTGTTATTCCTAGTTATAAGGAACATCTGTACCAAAAATCAAAATTGATACAGTAGTTTTTGCGTGAAAGTGGAACAAACATCCAAACTCACAAACATCCAAACATACAAACTTTCGCATTTATAATATTAGTAGGATTGAGATGAATTTTACAAAATCTTTCAACGTCGTTTTACTCCATTAAGGTACAATTCCTTTCATTGCGGATGCAACACATCAAATGTCAGGTCTCCTACTATCAGAAATTTAAGCTGTGCATTGATCAGTTAATCAGTCTCCCAGTACATTTGATGGCGACATTTGACGACCTCGATGGCAGAGTGGTCACCATGCCCGAGTGCCATCCGTAAGGTTGCGGGTTCGAAGAATATTTGTGTGAACCACAAATGTTTGCCTCGGTCTGGGTGTGTGTGTGAATGAGTGTGTGCGTAGTTTCTGATACCCTAGATGCAAGTGACGAACTTAGTTAGGGGTCAGTTACTATAATGAAATGATGTAGTGAATGATTATGTTATGTTATGTTATGTTATTTAAAAACCTCCTCGTGTGTACTGCCCATAACCAATCAGTCCCGATTCGGTCCGAGTATATTAATAGCCAATAATAGTTTCCGACGCCGGGGGGTAGTTCACCCCTCGATATAATTGTGTTAACCACTCGAATACATTCACAATGTTCATTTACATTGGGAAAGGTTTTAATTGATTTTTCTTTGAATACACATTATTATAAAATACTAGCTGTGCCCCGAGGTTTCACTCGCGTAGTTCCCGTTCCCATGGGAATTTCGGGATGAAAAATAGGTGTTGGCCGAATCTCAGACCTACTAAGACCTGGACGACCTAGAAGCCGTTTCGGAGGAGTACGGGAACGAACATTGTGACACGAGAATTTTATATACATATAAGACAGAATTTGTGAATATGATTCACGTCTCGTAATTAGACCCATTTTCTTCATCATTACATAGTACACTTTTAAGAAATAGCGTCACTAACAACACTGCTTTTAGTAACATCTTTAAAACAACTATCTCTTAAACATCTTCTCATCGACAAAAAGTTTTGAACAATATTTCAAGACAATAAAGATAAATTAACCGGGAATTGAACCCACTTCCATTACGCGCACCGCTCGCCCATCAGTTTAATTGTTATAAATAAGCGATACAACTTGAGTCGTTACTGTGACGAAGTGACGCTCCTCCGCGCCTGACAAATAGTGCCTATTACCGGTATCGCTGTTCACAAATTGCTCGCGAACAACACAGCATTTGTCATTTTGAACTTGACGCTGCGAATAATGACTTTTGAGAGATACCGACAACACTTGTTTTAAATACATAAGAATAATTTGAGAATGTGAAATGAATGACAACCTCGATGGCAGAGTGGTCACCATGCCGGACTGCCATCCGGGTTCGATTCCCGTGTGGGGTGAGGTATTTGTTTTGTTTTCTGATACCCTAAATACAAGTTTCGAACTTAGTTGGGGGTCAGTTACTATAATGAGATGATGTAGTGAATGATTATGTTATGTGAAAATGTGTTCACAGCTTAATGGTTAACAAAGGATAACATGTGATCTGTACGGTTAAGCAACGTCTGGCATTATAATAGTGATGGACTAGGAGTGTGAAAGTGGCTTTCAATTTCATGAGCATTACCGCCAGAGCTCTCTGAATCAAGAAAATAACGGATTTTATTGACTTTTGATGTTTCTAATCGATTCGCATACTTAAAAACCGGATTTCGAGTAAAAAAGTTTTTGGGCGGATTTCGAGCTATCTATGAGCACCGAAAATTATAATATCTTTTTAACCGATTGTATTGACTTTTATGTTTCTAATCGATTCGCTCACTTAAAACCTTATTCCGTCTTGGTTTGGTCCTTCAAAATTCAAATAAAAACTTTATCAAATAAACGTCAGAATACTGTTTCCATGACAACCATCTAAGTTTTATGGAGCCATTGAGTCAGCGTGCGTTGTGTAGTTGTCAATAAAATAATAATAAATGTCAAAAAAACGGTCATAATGTTGATATTAATATTCACAGCATAATAAGTTAAGATAATCGAGCCCCAGTACATGTACTGTGATTGCACTCCAGGCGGATGTTAAATTCACGCAGGTTCAGTGACCGTCCAAATGTTGCGTAAAAGCCAACAGGGTACATACATACAGGCTACAAATACTCTCAAAACAATTCAATAAACTATCCAAGTCCGTAATTTGCAAAAGTTGTGACGTCACAACTAGGTGCCAACTCCGCGACTGGATTGCAGCCAAAGAAATCAATTTATTGACACACAGTCAGGGGCGGGTTCACAGTGTATACTGAGCTAGACACAATGTTATAGATAGCGGTAGTACCTAATAGTAATCCACACACAACCTCAGAATTTGAGAACAATGTTTTGATTTACCGTAAGAGCGTTGAGTACATACGAAAACACTTTGAATCATCGCTTTCCATCAGACGTGACGGTTATAGACAAGTACAAACCTATTGTAGGTGGGTAAGTAAAAAATCGGCTAAGTGCGAGTCGGACTCGCGCACGTAGGCTTCCGTACCAAAACGGCTAAAAATCACGCTTGTTGTATGGGAGCCCCCCTTAAATATTTATTTTATTTTGTTTTTAGTATTTGTTGTTATAGCGGCAATACTCGTAGAATATACCTACATCATCTGTGAAAATTTCAACTACATATCTAGCTATCACAGTTCTTGAGATACAGTCTGGTGACAGACGGACGGACGGACGGACAGCGAAGTTAGTAATAGGGTCCCGTTTATACCCTTTAGGTACAGAACCCTAAAACCGAGGTGGGGATCGAACCAGAATCTAGCAGTCATAGACCTCCCACTACGCAATCAACACTCATACATTCATACTGAGGTGATAATAAGTAAGGCTAATATCAAATATCAACTCACCATCTGATCCAAGAATCCTGTGACGTCATATTCTCCTCACAATAAGTAGGTAACAAGCACACACTACACTATAGTACTGCGACACGACCGCAGACGATACAAACCATATTCGCGATAACCATTGGCGCGCGACTGAAGCTATGCGACGCGGTAATCGGAATCACAACGGCAATGGACTACCCTCATTTAGATAATATCCATACTTATAATTTAAACAGTTCTTAATTTGAAATATACTTTTTATTGAATGAAAATTCATTGCTAATCTCTCAATGCACTCAATTAATATTTGGAACAATTTCAAATGTGAATTTTGAAAATGGAATTCGTGTTAGTTGTATAATTTAAAGAATGTTTGATACGTTAAACATTGTTATTACAATTCAAACTAGATTTAAATGGAAACTTACGTTGAAAAGCACAGATATTTTAATCAATTATTTAATTAAACAATTATTGTTATTTAATAATTAGAAACAACTTATTTCTCACGTATAAACTTAACTGCGCGGTCTAACGTCACTTGTCAAGCGTACCAACACTCAAAAGAAAATATTGCATCCAGCCAGTACCGACCACCGAGCCAAAGTCATACAACATAATGCCTCAACCAGCGAACTAGGAGCGGAACTAAATTGGTGGTCAAATGAGGTTTGGTGTACACATATTTACAGTTTCACACTAGTTGTGACCCACGGTTTTACTTGGGACATTCCCATTATTTACTTGCGATAATTCAAGAAGAGTGCAAATGTGTTCTTCGCCAAATATGTATCTAATTTCTTCTATATCATATTTCTTCTATAGTATTTGCGTGATGCATGGACATACTTACAGACGCCTGTATGTTGTTTATCTGCCTGACTAGATTGACAAAACTCTAAAAACTATATAATGTATCCTGTTGCCCTAGTAAAGACCTCCCAACCTCCCTAGTTTTTATTCAATATCTACAATTTATAGAGACGTCAGTCTGTGTCAATTTTCTTTTAATTATTCTAAATGTTATATTATTTTATATTTTATTCCTTCAACCAACTTCAAAACAAGAATATTGCTTCCATGAACGTTTCGTTCTTTTCTTTAAGTGTAAAGTGCTCCATAGGTGGAAGTTTTGGAAAAATTAAAACCAGTTTTTCTTAGACTTTAAAATGGTGGGTTTCAAAAATAAACCTCGACGTTCGTACTTAATTTAAGAATCATAATTTGTATTTCTATTCAAAGGCCTGTTCCCACGTCATAAAATACTAACTCGCCGTTCAAAAGGACAGCTTTGAATGGCGGCCCTTTGCCACTGGAAAATACGACTTATTACTACAGTCGTTAAGGTTAAACTGGCGTACGCGTTTACCACTTAGCAGTCTATCATGAGGTCGGATGGTGCGATCTAATCTGATAGTTTTGCCTTAGACATTAAGGTGTATATTCCCGTGAGGCTGTTTGAGTGAGTCTGTCATTGCAACTAATTAAGTTAACCCCCTTCAGGACCCCCTTGGATGTCAACGGTCGGCTTGTAATGGCTCAGACAAGTTTATGTACGTACATATGTATACGCTGAGAGGTATTGTACGGATTTATGGAGGTAATTGCTCAGTTGTTGCTTTATTTTTCTGGATTATGGTCTATATTGACATATTTATCCTGCAGGAGAAGCGGGATAGAAATCTATTCTAATATTAATAAGCTAAAGAATTTGTTTGCTTGAATTTCCTAGGAACTACTAGTCCGATTTGAAAAGTTCTTTCAGTGTTAGATAGCCTATTTATAAAGGAACTAGCGGCGCCCCGCGTAGTTCCCGTTCCCGTAGGAATATGGGGATAAAAATATGCTAAAAACCTTCCCACTGTATCACTATCTATTAAAACAATCCGCATCAAAGTCCGTTGCGTAGTTTTAAAGATCTAAGCATACATAGGGACAGAGAAAGTGACTTTGTTTTATACTATGTAGTGATGATGCTATTGGCTAAGTCAAGCTCCGACCAATAGGAGTGAAGGTAATGCAGGTTAAACCGCGGGGCACAGCTAGTACCTATAGAAATGAAATGAACATCTTCAGGAAGGCTGTTTCCAAACTAACTTTAGACAACCGAATGTCGCCTCCAAATATATTGCTAATGGCCGCCGTAAAAGTCAATTTAGCGTGCAAAGCATTCGACAATGGGGTGAATCTCCGCAGTTCAATTGGTGTAAAAGAGGTATAGTGTAGTGACGGGTTCAAATCCCGATTGAAGGAAAATTGGTGACAGCCAACATTCACATCTTTATAAAACTGAAAAATTTATTAAGCTATTGCATAGCTTCTATCGCGGGCCTTGAGCGCGGGGACCGAATCCAGAAATTCCGTAACGAAAAAAAAACTCACGTTTTTATTATTTTTTTATCGAAACCTTTTTTTTGTAAATTTTCCAAAAAGTTTTTATAGTAATGTAGACAAAGTTTTTATTGTATGAAGTCCCAAGTACGACATCAAAATTTCTAAGGTTAGGATTGCAATAAAATAAAACCGGCCAAGTGCGAGTCGGACTCGCGCACCGAGGGTTCCGTACAAACCAAAAAGTAATAAGTTTATATTTATTAAAAAATATATATTTTGTAATGTAACTAAAAATTTAAGGTTTTCGGAATTTTTCCTTTATGTGTGCTATAAAACGTTGCTTCATGCCAAATTTCAAGATTCTAGGTCGACTGGAAGTACTCTTTAGGTTTTGATTCCCTTGCGAGTACTTGCGAGTTTCAAAATATGCAGCTTAAATTGCTGTTTCTTTTGATTGCGTTGACATTGAAGTTTGATTTTGTTACAGCTTAAAGGTATTATAGACCTGAGTATTTGGTATGAATTTCAATTTAATACCTCTACGCGTTTATGAGGAAATGGGTAGTAAGGTTAAAATTATTAAAAAAATATATATTATGTGATGTAACTAAAAATTTATGGCTTTCGTAATTTTTCCTTTATCTATGCTATAAGACGTTGCTTCGTACCAAATTTCAAGATTCTGAGTTCACGGGAAGCACCCTGTAGGTTTTGATTCCCTTGCAAGTGTCGAAAATTTGCGGCATAAACGGCTGTATCTTTTGATTGCGTTGGCTTAGAAGTTTGATTTTTTCACAGCTTCAAGGGACAGTAGACCTGAGTAATTGATATAAATTTCAGCTTCATACCTCCACGCGTTCCTGAGAAAAAGGGTCTTGACAGACGGACGGACGGACGGACAGACGGACAACAAAGTGATCCTATAAGGGTTCCGTTTTTTCCTTTTGAGGTACGGAACCCTAAAAACAATTAATTGATAAAATTGCTATGCAATTGCTTTACCACGGCAGTCCACACGTTTTTTTTTCTTTGGTCGACGATGATAATCTCAGTAATTACTGATTCGAACAAAACTATTTAGCGTTGGATAGTAATTTATTGACGAAGGCTATTACAACATCACGCTCCAACCAATATGGGTGGCATTAACACAGGTAAAACCGCGGGAGCAGCTAGTATACATATAAATCTCCACCAACATTATAACCGCTCAATATCCATCCATCCGTCTGTCTGTCACACCATCCCATACAATGCACTACAACACAAACAGACTATAATAAATATTATGAAGTGACAAATGGGGTTAACAAAACTACCCCCAGATATAAAAAGGGATGTTGGTCATCCCTCATCGGGGCCTGATTTATAACACCCTTAATGGGTACAACCCTTCAGGGTTGAAGTCTCCTTGATGAGGGTCGCAGGTTTGATACCTGGCACGGGTGAAAAAAGTAATCCTTGCTTTTAAAGGACTTAGTGTCTCTTTGTCTGGCTGACGTTTGGATGATCCAGGAGGCACAGTGGTCAAAATGCCGGACTGCCTAACAAGGGGTTGCGGGTTCGATTTTCGTGCGTGGTAAATATTTGTGTGATCCACAAATGATTACCTCCATGACTGCACAATCTAACAGCCGACCAAAAACCTCTCTCACAGTGAAAGGGAATATGAGTAAATCTTGATCACCACGCTTGTCTCATGCGTTTTAGCAATCATAAACCTGCTTCTTCTACTTTGCTCAAATCAGGAATTGAACATGATCCCGCTTAGCAGTGGTCTAGAATTACTATATCTTAAAATTTTGTTTATTTTCGTTCAGCACCAATAACTTAATTCATAGGATCTATCTTCGTTATACTTTATTTAAAAACCCTTAAATATTCAAAACCATTTTTTTTTCTCAACTAACCTTGACAAATATAATCTCCACACATTGTACACATCCCGTCATCCGTTTTTCTCCCGAACGAGTGAATCCACAGTTTGGGCCCGAAAAACATGTAATTCAAGATAATAAGAAACTTTCCTCCATACAAATTTAGGTTCTAACTCGAAGAGGTAAAGTACAAATTGAGTTCGATTTATATCCAAGTTTGACACTCCCAGAGTGAATTAAAGTTTTTTCGTGTGTATCACATAAATCCTTTGTGCTTTGTCTATTGTCTAGTTGTAGTGGGGCGACATGTGTAGTTACGGATTGTAGTGAAACGTCGGATTTTCAATTTTAATTTTTTATTAATTTGTTACAATTTGAAGCATTTTTCGATACTTTACCTTCCGTGCAAGTAGATCCGTAGTTCATAATTAAAATTTATGACCAAGTGGTTTTGAGTAACGTTCTTTACTCTGCCAAAGGTTGCGGGTTTGATTCCCGATCTAATCAATCTCTGAAACTATTCTAATAGCGATTAAATGAATTCACAAAATCTGTTCGTATTTATCAGTGAACATAGTATAAAACAAAGTCGCTTTCCCTGTCCCTATGTATGCTTAGATCTTTAAAACCACGCAACGGATTTTAATGCGGTTTGTTTTAATAATTATAGAATAATTATATCCCCATATTCCTACGGGAATATGCGCGGGTGAAACCGCGGGGCACCGCTACTAAATAATATAAAAAACTTCTTTCCTTTTGAAGTCAATTAAAAACCTATTTACGGATTACAATTCCTACGCCCCCACAAACAACGAAAACAAGAAACCCACACAAATAGAAATAACGGATAAAATAAATTCCGGATAAAACTTAATAAAAACGTACGTCTGACGTCACCCCCGACGATCGTTTACAGAATTGACATTTGATCTAAAAATAAAATACATTTACGGATTAAAGGATCCGGTTATATCAGTCCGGTCGAACTGGTCCCACCACTATTAGGACGTGGTCCCGGCGGTACCGACCACGGGACCGTGCGGACCGCTCACGGTCTATATGTGAAACTTATGCCAAATGAATCGGTGCAGGTTTAAGTAAGATAAGTTATAGAGATGAATTACTTTTTATCTTCATTACAATAGGTCGAAATTCTAATGATATTGTACAGGTGAGTGACAATACCGAATTTCAAAACAGCGTTCTCGTAAATTGTTTTTATAAAAGGGAATGACCTGGTATTTATTACAGAATTTTGTAGATCCTGTCAGAAATTGTAATGAAAAATCAAACAGATTCTGTATTTGTAAAATGCACCAAAAATCCATCTTTTTAAACTCAAAAAATAAACAAACACATTTTCGTGTTCAAAAATTAAAGATCTAAGATTAGATTATAAAACAATAATTACTCAAAAATAAGCAAAGTCACAGACAACCAATTACTTTAGACTAATAACGTCACGCGACCCGGACGTATTATTTACTAGCAGCGCCCCGCGGCTTCACCCGCGTAGTTCCCGTTCCCGTGGGAATTTTGGGATAAAAAGTATCCTATGTGTTATTCTGATGTATAAGCAAGATTATTGTAAAGTTTCATTAAAATCCATTCAGTAGTTTTTGCGTGAAAGAGTAACAAACATCCATACATACAAACTTTCGTCTTTATAATATTAGTAGGATTAAAAATTCAATTAGTTGACCAAGATGGCCGCCGCACAAAACATTTGAAACTCACTGAACTTTAAACATCTCATCGTGGGAAATACACGGAGATTCATCACGCGGTGACAACGTAATATTGGTCAAACATGTGACGAGTTTGGGGCCACTAACACGCATTTGGCTGGTAATATTCTCGCTGTGCTAATATGATTATTGAAAGAGAGAACTTGATCACATGTGGGATCTAGAGACAGAATACTTTTTAACTATCTGTGTCCCGCGGTTTTACCTGCATAGTTCCCGATCCCATGGGAATGTCGGGCATAAAACATAGCCTCGGACCATAAGCTACATTTGTACAAAATTTCAAGTCAATCGGTTACGTTATTTTGCCGTGAAAAGGTAACAGATAGACAGAGTTACTTTCGCATTTATAATATTAGCAAGGATTTTACGCTTGGATCTTTAAAACTACGCCACGGATTTGAATGCCGCTTTCAGTAATAGATAGAGTAATTCTAGAGGAATGTCAACATTTATCTGTATAGTAATACAGGCACAGCTCATAACTGAATCACCCCCATCGCACAATAAGTCCCCGTGTCGCCGCGCGTGCACCGCGTCACCATTATGAGTGTGACGTGGCACAATATTAAACAATACCCCCTTTGTGACGGCTCTAAGTTCGGTGAAAGATTACTGAAACAACCCCCCCTCCCCTGCCGTCACCCCCTCGGCTCTATTCAAACCTTACGCAGTTTTTTAAAAGCATTAAGCCTGTCATTAAAGTTAATGTATTAAAATGTGTGAAGAGTCATTCGGGATGACATATTTAGTTGTTTTCAGTGTGTTTTAATGCTAGCGTTCATGATAGCTATCCAGTACTAAAATATACAAAAAATCAAAGCGAAACCTACGTCTATCAAATCTTTTCGATTTCTCTTCATACATTTTTCCACGAGACCAAAATTATTAAAAACAAACAAAAACGAAATCCTTCATAAAAATGTTTTTCATATTAATTAAAACCTGCTAAGTCCAGTCCCACAAACTATTCACAATTCGTTGCAATGTTTAATTCTTTTGTACCACCGCGGCCATTGTGGAACTTAAAGAAAACTTTGAAAAAAGAACGACCACAGCGCAACAAACCGCCGCAGTAGTATAACTGGTACATTGTGCAGTACAACTCACAGCTCGGCGATACCGCGACAATACAACGGTGGGGACACAGTGTAAAGAAAGATAATACACAGTAAGACAACTTATTTTTGCATTCAATAACTCTGTCACTGTATAGAGACTAGCTTTACTACCTGTGTCTATAATAATAGAAACAAACTAAATGATGTGACTAGCGGTTTCATCTGTGTTAAAACAGTCATTTGTACGTGACGATCTAATCCCCTTGATAAATAGATCCCAGAAATTAGCGCATTCATCCAAACAAATTCGTCATCTATTATATTACTGTAGATATAAACTAAACTTCAAGTTCCAGAGACTGCTAAAAGAGAGTAGTGGATCCGACTTTTGGGCGAGAAAAAATATTTACGAGACCACTCAATTAAACGAACCGTTCAATATTATAATTGACCTACTGTATTATTTCCACTGTCCACAGTCTCAGCTGCATCAAACACAACTATGTGCAAGTTGTCCCGGCGCGTCCCGGCGTGTCCCGGCGCGTCCCGCCCGTCTGTCCCGCCCGTCGCAATTTGTATACGAGTACACTACAGGAAACTTTCTTTTGATCGCACCACCACGAATGGCCGCGAAAAATTGTCGGGTTTGGTTCTTATTTTGTGTTATGTTGGTGTTGTGGGGGCTTGTTCTGTTTTATACTAGTTGTGGGCTGTGGTGTTACTTGGATTACGTATCTAGTATTATAAGTGTACCGCGGTTTTACTCGAGTGAATCCCAATCTCGAGGGAGTTTTGGCTTAAACTTTTTATTTGTACTTTTGATCTAAATCTTCTTCTTCTTTCGAGTCAATGGCCACAAAAATAACTAAATTATTTAAATTTTCCCGGACCAAAATCCAGTTATGCATACACCAGCGCTAGTTGCCTTCATCAGGTCTTCTCGTGTGCAGGTGGAAGGGCACAGCGGGCACGACAGTAAGTGGGTCATATCCTGCTTCGGAACACCACAGTCACAATTAGATTCACTGGAATAACCCCATTTCACCAAGTTAGACCTGCAAAGACCCACACCGGTACGGAGACGGTTAAGGGTCCGCCAGATAGGCCATTGCAGTTCGGAACCTGGTGCCAGATGTTCCGAAATCTAAATCGATTCATTAGACTCTGTACACTGACACGTGAATAACTGACGGATTGAGAAAAACGTTTTTGGAGGACATTTCGTCAGGCTTTACACTGTTTTTACACGCTTTTTATTAGCTTCACCTGTATGTTTGTATGTTTGTTTGTAACCGACTTCTTTGGGCGCTATTTTGACCCACTTTAAACGGCCAGATTTCGTTCAAACTTTGTAGATTTATTGAGGACCGATGACAATACACTAATTTGATAAAATTATTCCATTTTTCAATTTGCAAAATATGATTTTTGTTAATTTATATAATTTTCATCTATAGTAATAATCCAAACTAAAAAGTAGAAAATAAATTATAGTTTAAAAAAACTAAAAAACACGCTTTTTATAGAAAACCGAACTAAAAAATAGAAAATAAATTTTAATGAATTTAAATTAAGAAAATAGTGTTAAAAATTTCAATGAATATAAATTAATAATAGTGTGAATAAAAAAAAAATATTTTATTTTAAAAAAAGCGTGGGGTGCATGGTGTCAATAGTTATCCCACCAAAAACATTCTGTAAAAAACTAGCCAAGTCTCGATGGAGCTGCTTGTTTATCTCTAAAAAGTAATGAAATCTAGACAAACTCGTACCAAGTCAAAGGTTTCTTACTGCGATTTCTTTATTATTATAGTTAATGTTGTGTGACTTGGCCGTTGAAGGGTACACATGTACACAAGGGTACAAAACTAGGTGCTCCATGATACCATTGCACCAATCTGTCGCCAGAACCGCTACCCATTGACGATAGAAAATTGCCACTTGGAAAACGTTGATTCAATATCCAGTCAATTGAAGGCTTGATAAAGCTGCGTATTTTAATAATGTTATAACATTACGTGTCAACAAAATTGATTTGTACCCACTAATAACGTTTTAAACAATGTTCAACGGCCAAGTCACACAACATTAACTATAATAATAAAGAAATCGCAGTAAGAAACCTTAGACTTGGTACGAGTTTGTCTAGATTTCATTACTTTTTAGAGATAAACAAGCAGCTCCATCGAGACTTGGCTAGTTTTTTACAGAATGTTTTTGGTGGGATTTCATTTATTTTTGTTGAAACGAGTTAATATTGATTTATTTTATTAGATTTTCTTATTTGACACATTTTTTCTTTTTAGGAGTAGTATTTTATTATTAAGCGCCCCGCAGTTTCACCCGCGTAGTTCCCGTTCCCATTCCCGTGGGAATTTCGGGATCAAAAGTATTCTATGTGCTTTTCCTGGTTCTAAGCTACCTCCCCACCAATTTTCAGCCAAATCAATTCAGCCGTTCTTGATTTTTAAATTCCCGTTCCCATTCCCGTGGGTATTTCGGGATTAAAAATATTTTATGTCCTTCTCCTGGTTTTAAGCTACCCCTCCACCAATTTTCAGCCAAATCAATTCAGCCGTTCTTGATTTTTAAATTCCCTTCCCAATCCCGTGGGAATTTCGGGATTTAAGTTATCCTATGTCCTTTTTCTGGTTCTAAGCTACCTCCCCACCAATTTTCAGCCAAATTAGTTCAGCCGTTCTTGAGTTACAATTCCCGTTCCCGTTCCCGTATAATTCCCGTTCCCGTTCGATTATCCTAGTTTTTATAGTTTTCCCTTTATGTGGCCATTAAACCCTAACTCTGTACCAAATTTCAGCTCTCTAGGTTTATGGGAAGTACTAGTTCTATTTTGATGATCATGAGTGAGTGAGTGAGTGAGTGAGTGAGTGAGTGAGTGAGTGTCTGTCATAAATACGAAACTTTGCATTCGCTTAACTTCGGAACTAAATGACCTACAGACTTGAAATTTTATTTTAAGTATGTGATTGTATAGCTTACTGGATGACGAAAATTTCAGCGTTCTGGGTTTATCCAGAGATACTCAAATAGGGGCCTGAAAATGCGGCGAAATGGTTCCTGTAAAGGATGGTACGGCAGTGTTTGCTTCGCGCTCGACTTGGCGGGGGGCACTGCCGTGCCCCCAGATAAATATTTTATTGACAGATATGAGTAGACTGATCGAAGCGCTCATGGCCCAGTGCTACCCGCGGATCACTTGTGATCCGTGCGGTTAAGCAACGTCTGGCACCGTCATGACTGTGATGGGTCATTACTAAAAATGACTTTTAATTTCATGAGCGTTTCCGTGC
Source organism: Timandra comae (assembly GCA_958496195.1). Lineage (NCBI taxonomy): Eukaryota > Metazoa > Arthropoda > Insecta > Lepidoptera > Geometridae > Timandra > Timandra comae. Next base: position 95,633 of record OY292372.1, on the reverse strand, counting down.
TTCGGAGGGCACGTAAAGCCGTCGGTCCCGGTTGTCGTACTAACATCTTCGACAGTCGTTACGGGTAGTTAGAGCCCTCAAAAGTCTAACATTCAGTTTAACCAAGAATGTCGTATAGCCCCTGGGTTGTGAAGGTCTGATGGCAGTCGCTTCACGTAAAATACTGACATTCCGCCAAATCTGGTTAAACTGAAAACCGACCCCAAATAGACATGGGATAAAGGTTCGGAAAAAGAAGATATGAGTAGAGTGATTATCATTTCGATAATATTTTAAAAAGCACCCCACGCTTTTTTTAAAATAAAATATTTTTTTTTTTATTCACACTATTATTAATTTATATTCATTGAAATTTTTAACACTATTTTCTTAATTTAAATTCATTAAAATTTATTTTCTATTTTTTAGTTCGGTTTTCTATAAAAAGCGTGTTTTTTAGTTTTTTTTAAACTATAATTTATTCAAACTTGTATTTAGTGTCACCTGTCCCGTTGTCTGTAATCAAATCTTGCAAGACATTTTTTGTCCACTTCTGGTTATCCGATTGAGCTGAAATTTTGCATACCTATATACGTCCCATGACAATGCAATAAAAGCTTGTTTTTAAAAAGGTTTTTTTTTAAATTTATTCTTGTTTAGCTAACAATTATGTTTTACATAGGATAACTGTTTCTGTTTCAGTATCCGTATTAAGGAAATAAATGGTTTTCTATTTTGTTGTAATTGAAATCCGTGAAGCCGTTTTAGAGAGATTCGATGCTAACTGTTACCATACAAGCATAATAAAAATTCGAACTACTCGTAACGTCAGTCCATGATGTTAGTACGACAACCGTGCCTTTCGAAGCATAGAAACGCTAATGAAATTTATACAAAAGAAAGTCGTGTTAGTACTCAAGAACGGCTGAACTCATTTGGATGAAAATTGGTGGAGAGGTAGCTAAGAACCAGGAGAAGGGCATAGGACTTTTTATCCCGAAACTTCCACGGGATCGGAAACTACGGGAGTGAAACCGCGGGATACAGGTAGTTATAAATATGGGCCACCCGTAGTGATGAGTCGCCTTTATTTTGTATATACTTGAACCAAACAATCTAATATAGTGACTGCCTTTGGGTTGCTATGGGAACAAATAGACACACCTATAAGATCCCATACTTTGAAAAGACAAACTTTTACAATATTTGTAGATATTAAAATCCTCATTAGCACTAAAACTATTTATATTACAAAATCCAGGTAAATTCCAACAAAGAACAACTTTAAAGTTCAACAAAATTATGAAAATCTCCGCAAAGAGCGTATTATTTTAGTTTTCTCATTAAAATTGTTCATTTTATTCGAGCTTATTCACAGTTTCAGCGGTTTCAGCGGCCATTGTAGCTTTCAGCGGCGACTTGCGAACTGAACTAATCTCAATATGAAACTTGGAATGTGTTCATACTATCGCAGCGTGCGTTCACGACGGTCTTAGTTACTACTTACCTAATAGGAGAAGGATATCGTATTTGCGTATTAATAACGCAGATTACAGTTACAATTTCGTTATTAAACTTCCCACTTACATACTATATCACTATTACTACATAGTATAAAACAAAGTCGCTTTCTCTGTCCCTATGTCCTTATGTACGCTTAAATCTTTAAAACTACGCAACGGATTTGATGCGGTTCTCATCAATAGACAGAGTAATTCAAGAAGAAGGTTTTTAGCATAATTTTATTCCCACATTCCCACGGGAATGGGAACTACGCGAGTGAAACCGCGGGGCGCTGCTAGTACTAAATATATAGATAAATGATTACATTGATTCGGCGAGGTGGGGCGATGACATCTGCCAAGTCGCTTGTTGCCGATGGATAAGCTGAAGCCCAACTCAATGACAAAGCCTATGTCCAGTTTGGACGAGAGCTACCTGCTGATGACGATGATGATATTAATTAGAAAATTTCCAGGTGTGCACCTGGGAAGAAATTCTAAGGTTGTGTGTGAAGTCGACCAACCCGCACTTGGTCAGCGTGGTTGACTAATTCAGGGTAGGCTCGAGCCCCTCGGTGGGGACATTATATGAGCTGATGATGATGATGTACTAAAAGCTGTCTCAATGTGCCCTCGCCCTAATTCTGAGTACACAGTTTGTTAAGAAGTTTGCGCCGCGTCCCGTAACGACACTTTGAATACCCAGGATATTACCAGACCAGAGACAGGAGGTGTGGGGTTGTGGAACTTGTAAAAACATAAATGAGAAACTAGTTGACTTCAAAATCTTTAAGGACTTCAAAACACTAATATTATAAAGAGGCAAGATTTGTTTGTAACAAATAAGCTCCGAAGCTACTGAATCGATTCCAAAAAATCTTTCACTAATGGAAAGCTAATTTATCAGAGTGCTACGTGACATATCTTATCCCCGTATTCCCAGGAATGGGTGCTAAGCGGGTGAAACCGCGGGGCGCTAATCTAAATACGTTTCTTAACTTTTACCTATGTAAACCAATCAAGTAGTGTAGTTTTAAGAGACTCTACTGTGACAATTGTAACGGGTTCGATGCCCAGTCAAACCAAATTATTGAGTGTGTGAACATCTCTGCTTGTCAAAGGCTTGTAAAAGTATAATTATGTATAAGTGAGTATGTTTATTTGTTGTGTAGATAACATAACACATAATCATTCACTCCATCATCTCATTACAGTAACTGACCCCTAACTAAGTTCGTAACTTGTATCTAGGGTATCAGAAACTACGCACACACTCATTCACACACACACCCAGACCGGGATAAACATTTGTGGTATCCATAGCTTTGTTTAGTTTCGGACTGGATAGCGTGGATTTATAAAAATAACATGGAAATTATAAAGTTAGGAATACTTGTTATAAAGCACAAAAAAAACAACGGGATCTAAATCGAGTTAGGTATGAAATAAAATAAAAGATATAAATAGAGTTATAAAATAAAAATATCGTTTTACAGTTATATCCGATATCGCATATCGCGGATAGACATGTACAGACAGACAACATTTACATTCACTAATTGATGTACGCACACGGACTTTATGTACACACGTTTACATTATATAAAGTTATAGACAACAAATATTTATGGGACGTATTCGTTGGATTGCATTTACAACCGACTTCAAATTAAGAGTTTCAATTTGACAGGTTTTTTTATTTTGGGAAATTCAGTATAAAATTTTACTTTTTCTATACAAATAATGCAAACACACATTCATACATCACAAACCCTCTCTCATACACATACACACACACCCATAAGGTTAATAACCCCAGCTATTAAAATATTAAATGTAAAAAAAACAAAGTACTATTTCATTATTTAGATTTATGAGTATTCAAATTCAATTCTGACATGAACTGTTATTACTATGAATGGGCGCTATTACGGACAATGGACGACGCGAACACAAATAGCGCGTGACCATTGCCGGCCTGTTTGGATCTCATTACACTGTTTGGACAACAAACACAGCGATGGTTACATGAAATGGTCTGTTGTATTTAGGAGTGAAGTATTTTGAAGAAGGAATAGTAGTAATTATATGTCCTGCAATTGCATCTGCCTAGCCTAGTTTGAGGTCCCGGGTTCAATTCCGGGGTCGATGCAATTTTTATGTGTCACAAACAGTCATGTCTCTTGTGTTTCAGATCATCATTAACACGCATTAGGCTATAAGCTATTAGACATTATACATACATTAGATACTTGTTTTTAAGTCCATACTTAGATAGATTAGGTAGACATTAAAAATAGTTAGAACGCTTTCCCACTCACTCTAACTAACTACTGTTACTACGCGCCAGAAAAAGACAAAACATCACTAAAGTCATTCAAAAATAATTGACAGTAAGAACAATGAGTGTTCGGACTAAATCTTTGAGGAACATAATTGTAGTAAGACGCACTACAGAGGCCCACTTATGGGACAATAGGGCCCACTTTCTGGACAATAAGGCCCAATGAAAAGGCCATTTGCCCACCCCGCTGCGTCCGTTGTATTGGGCCTTAATTGTTTAACTCTCAACGTTTCTATCATTATAATTTCCTTGAAGCAAGCTACTTGTATTAATGTATTTGAAAATGTTCTAGATAGTTCTGGGCTTACTATTTATTGGTTTTCGAATTGAACTCCATTTTGCAAAATTTATTATTGACAGAACCGATAATAATATGAGTTCTATAGAAGGGTAGGAAGGTATTATAGTTGAATGTTCTGTATTTTTAATATCTATACAATGTGGATCGAAATGGCATAGAAAAATCATTAAAATTTACCTCGACGTTTCGAATAAATGGATTAATTCAGTCCTTTCTATAGCTTATGGAAATCAAGCTACATTTATCATTGATTTACCCAGATTTATGAGATGTTTCTATTCAAGCGCGGCTCTTTTTAACCGCATCTAGCAAATCTTAAAGGTGACAAATCAACATCGAGCTGTGCTGCGCTTTGCTTAGCTCAGTATTCGAAGTAATCAGAGTCGTGTATCTCGTCAAAAATGACTTTATTTAAAAAAAAAGTAAACATTACGACATAGTTCTCCATGTTTGGAAAACCGCCTCTACCCGCCTCTACTCTTTGCCCTAGTAAAAACTACCAAACTACCAGTAGAACTATCGGCTCACAGCAGAACAACTTTGATTGCCGGTGGAATACGAATCACGTGCCAGAGGGCGCCACTACATGCCGACCAATTAGAGGAACACACGGCGAGGTGGGAAGTGTTTGGAACAGTCGAGAAGGTTCTAGAAGGTGTTGTAGTGGAGATTTTTAATTTCTTCTTTATACCTATACTAGCAGCGCTCCGCGGTTCTCTTTCCCATATGCATGCCGCATGAAATAAAATATAATCTTACTTTCTCATAAGTAAGCAGTCTAAATAGTGAAAGATTTTTTCAAATGGATCTAGTCAGTTTCGGAGCCTATTCAATACAAAAAACAATAATTTTGTTCCTCTTTATAGTTATTATATCTTACATATATAAAAGAAAGTCGTGTTAGTTACACTATTTATAACTCAAGAACGGCTGAACTGATTTGGCTGAAAATTGGTAGGGAGGTAGCTAAGAACCAGGAGAAGGACATATGATACTTTTTGTCCTAAAAATCCACGGGAACGGGAACTACGCGAGAGAAACCGCGGGGCACAGCTAGTAGATATGTTTTTAAAGAAACATACGTAAATAATATTCAAACATAGAACCTCCTTCTTTGAAGTCGGTTAATGATACTGAAACTGTAAATGTGAAACGAAACTACAATTAAAGCGCATCGCGTTTGAAACACCGTATTGTATAATTGGCAGTTCTCAAACTGCGAGGAAGTTCCACTGAATCAGTTTACAATATGACTAGAGTTGTGCGAATACGGACGGACGGACAGACGGACGGACGGACACTATTATTGTGAGAAACATTTGTGGTAACAACTTAGTTTGTGTGAATGGAGGTGGTGGTATAAACAGGGATGATTCTATCACTCAGAATTTGTATTAAGTAACTCGTATTTCATGTTCAAACTAGTGGACTGATTTTGGAGTCTATTGCAATCTTCCTCGAACCGGGAATAAGATATATTTTTACACTACATAGATTTTTTATCTAAATCCTAATCTTCCCAATACAAGAACATGGGTTAAATTTCTCTGGGTTAAAGTTAACCGTGTCGCTGCTAGTTTCATATAATCAATCGGATATGAGAGTTTGATTCCCGAAATAACCAAAAATGTCTTTAAATTTCAAAACAAAACGCAATCCCGCCCCCGGGTGGGCTCGAACCACCAACCTTTCGGTTAACAGCCGAACGCGCTAGCCGATTGCGCCACGGAGGCGATGTGCATCCGAGCCAAATTATCACAATACACAAGTTCCACAGTTTGCATCGATTTGTAGTCTATGAGAACTTTGTTTTCTTCAATGATACAGAACGCATGTGATCAGTTGCTGTGGAAGGCGATGGGGGAAGGCTATGGTCAGTAGTGGAGGGGAAATTACGGCTGATGATGATGATAATGATCGTGTTCTTCTTAAGTTAAACGGTTTGGCTGTGTCTTTTGAACAGGGGTTTGTTTCGATATACCATACGAAAGAAAAAGATTTGTAAAAAAATATTTGTTTCAAAAATCGATTTTTTAGGGTTCCGTACCCCAAGAAAACGGGATCCTATTACTGAGACGTGTTTTTTGTCGTGTTTGATACGGAACCCGTCGTGCGCGAGTCTGACTCGCACTGGACTGTTTTTTTTGCAATAGCAAACGCTAGTAAATGAAGATAATCCATAATCTTAATTACTCGTTCGTGTCCCGTGGTTTTGCCCGCTCGCCTTACATCTACAAAAGTCTTCGACCTGCAATGACATTTTATTTTCCTTTAAAGCCAAAAGAAAACAATCTAAAAATAGTTTTCTTTTCAAACCCGGTAATCCATTTGCTAAGACAGAGAGCGACAAACAGCCCCGAGCGGTATTAGCGCTGGCCGGGAGTCGAGCCCGCTACCCCCGAATGGAAGCCGGATTACGCCCGCTGCGATACAACTACTAGCAGTAAGACGATTTGTTAGTTTCAAACAAACTATACGACAGTTTTAGAGTTTTTGTTGTTTATTTGTACCGACTCAGAGAGAAGGAAGTTAGAATGGTGGATTTTGTTTTTGGGGATCCAAGTGGCACAGTGGTCGCTAAACGGTATATCGGACTGGTAAATAAAAGGTTGAGGGTTCGATACCCCTGAGAGGTAATATAAATATTTTCGTGATCGTAAAATGTTTATTTCGGCCTGAGTACAAACGAAGAAATATCATACAGGATACTTTTTTATCGAAATTCCTACAGGATCAATACAATTTGAAACGTATACGTTCCTAAATCACAAATATTAAAAGAACTTTTGAATTATAAGTGACTAGCAGCGCCCCGCGGTTTCACTCGCGTAGTTCCCGTGGGTATACAGGGATAAAATATAGCCTATGTTACTCAGGGTGAATGTGGCTGTCTAATGGTGAATGATTTTTGAAAAGGGTTCAGTAGTTTAGGAGCCTATACCGCCTATTCGTTACAAACAAACAAACGTTTGCTCTTAATAATATTATATAGTAATGATATTCGATTTTGTGTATACAACATGCATTGGTGGTATGAAGCTCATCTATTTGCGACGCTATTTAAACCTTATTTCATGTAAAACCATCTAATACTAGACCTTCCGTGATCGCAATGCTAATGAGACACACCTACACCCCTACTCAGTACACTAAGTCCAATTGAATGTTGAATGTTACCCCTCTCTTCTTAGTGCTAACTAAGTAACTACACACACACACACACACACACACACACACACACACACACACACACACACACACACACACACACACACACACACACACACACACACACACACACACACACACTAACATACGTATGTAAATAATATGTCGACTGTAGTAGTTCAACAATGAGTATAGGTTTTCTTAGAGTTTGTAGTTTTGGTAGTTTTTGTTGTTATTTGGAAAGATGTATAAAATTATGCTTTATTTTGATTTTCTTTAGGAACATCACAATCAAAACTTTATTTACTTTAGCAACTGACCTCTAAAAAGGTGCATCATTTACCACTACATCACTACATAGTATAAAGCAAAGTCACTTTCTTTGTCCCTATGTCCCTGTGTATGCTTAGATCTTTAAAACTACGCAACGGATGTTGATGCGGTTTGTTTTAATAGATAGAGTGATTCAGTGGGGAGGTTTTTACCATAATTTTATCGCCATATTCCTACGGAAACGGGTACTACGCGGGTGAAACCGTGGGGCGCCGCTAGTCTGTAATAAATGCATACGCACATCCAAACCTAGATACATATTTGTGGGTCACACAAATATTTACCTCTCTAAGGAATCCAACCCGCATTCCTTTTCTTGGCAATCCAGCATGGTAGCCACTCTGTCACTTGCATTCTTGTCAAATATCTTAAATATTAATTTATCCTTGCCTATGATCCGTTTACCCATTCAGTTATGTTATTCTTGCATTCATATTTATTACTAGCTGGGCCCCGCGGTTTCACCCGCGTAGTTCCGGATCCCATGGGAATTTCGGGATAAAACGTAGCCTATGTTGTTTCCCGGACCATAAGCTACCCCTGTACCAAATTTCAAGTCAATCGGTTCAGTAGTTTAGCCGTGAAAAGGTAACAGACAGACAGAGTTACATTTATAATATTAGTAGGGATTATAGTTACCTTTAAATAATACAAGTGTTAGATTATATTCCCAGTTGAATATGTCTAGTACGTATTCCTGCTCGAGTCGCGTCATTATATAAATGTGTATTCAATAAATGGTTACGCAACACTACAAACGGCTGCGGGGGTATTTGCACACCGGGCGGGGCCATACATGTAGCGGGGAGTGGGAGGTGACTGCCTGTGAGGGCTTATTGCAAGGTGAAGGTCTCAATAATTAATGCGTTGGTCTGACGATGAAGAGGTTAAAAGTTTGATTCCCATCCAATGGTACATTGACGTGAACCTACTCTAGACACAAGCATACTTGGAGGAGTACTAATTTCGATTCATAAGCGTTGGTCAAAAAAATACTGACGCTACTTTTTACGAATTATTATAAACTTAATAATAAAATTATCATATTAAACTAATCGCTATAACCACCCGCTGTGTGTCCGCCCCACCTCACCTGAGACCGACCATAGCGACACTAACCGCGGCAGAGGGCGCCACTCACACGGTAATTGCACTCCACTCACACCGTCAACACAATTACAATCAATACTAGTTATCGTACACCCTCTCAGAATGACCTAGGTGTAGGGTAGAATCAGCACTTAGGGTACCGTAGTAGAAATCCCACGGGATCTTACGACACCTCTACGTAACGCGGACGGGAACAGTTGGGTTTCGGAGTGGTGGAGTCAGTGGTGGCTGTTGGAAGTAAACCGTTTGTGGTAGGTAGGCCATTCAGGCGTTGGAGCCCTATCTAAAATGTTCTACTATATGTCACTCCCAAATATCAAAAACATTAAATTAAAAATTTAAAAAACCCCCAACACAATTACTTTCAAACCCCCATAACTTTTAAACGGGTCAACCGATTTTCATCAAACAAGTCTAAGAACACTCGCACGTAAGTCCCCTTTAATACCAACTAAATTGAAATCGGTTCATCCGTTCGGGAGCTATGATGCCACAGACAGACAGATACACACACACACAGACACGTCAAACTTATAACACCCCTCTTTTTGCGTCGGGGGTTAAAAAGTGGCCATTGACGAGGTCAGTTTAACTGATCAGTTGAAGTGGCGTCCATCCAAAAATGGTCGTCAGGCACCAGAGCGATTCCAAAGTTATAACCGACGAAATGGCGGTAGTTCAACGCGGTATTTCGCCGACGTCACGCCTATGGAAAAAAAATATCCGGAGTGACGCTGGTCAATGGGCAAATCTAGTAGGATTAAAACTTTTGCTGCCTTATTTGCGTTGCATTTTTAGTCTGGTTTAACCTGGTAAGCATTTGACACCTTGTCAGTCAAATCTGTCACTTTGACAGTATTCAAAATTGATTGTAAAACCTGGTTTAGTGCTAAACCAGACTAAAAATGCAACGCAAATAAGGCAGTTGGAGTTATTCCACAGGTTTATGTCTGGACTGATCAGTTCAACTGACTCGTCAATGGCTTTCACCTTATTATGGCGATTTAAATCACTGTATGCCGACATTCATCGAGCCGTTTAACCACGGCCTGCAAAAGAAATTGACATTATCTGAAAAACATAAACTTCCTTCTAGCGCAGTCGGGTAAATACATTGTTATTTTAAACAAATACTTGTTACACCAACCGGCCTAGCATGACCGTGCGTATCGATAAATGATAAATGATAAAAATTAAATATGGCGGCTATTTCCATCGTATTTATCGTATTTTGACAGTTTGGATAGTGTTTTATCGTTATATCTATCGCGTTTTTGAAGTCATGCTAGCCCGGCAAGAGTAAGCATTTTGATTTACTTAACGAAATTGATGTGACAAACAAATAGACAAAGAGTTTTTCTTATTTTTCAATTTTATTTATTTTTAAAATTATGTTTACTTTTAATATTGGTTGCGTACTTGTAGACCTTTAACATTTATACAATGTGATGAAATAACTTTAATTTTGTTGAAGAAAATTTATTTCATATCAAATAACCTATTTTTAGAAAAATCTATTATGAATTGCGAATTTAAACTAATTTTAAAGAAATTTAATGAACATAATTTTCTATTTGACAAAATTTTTAGGTACCTATGTCTGCACATTAAGCCAGGCTAATAAAGCTAATGTATCCTACTAATATTATAAAGCCGAATGTTTGTGAGTGTGGATGTGTGGATGTTTGTTCCTCTTTCACGCAAAAACTACAGAATGGATTTTAAAGAAATTTGGTACAAATGTTCCTCGTACTTAGAAATAACACATCAGATACTTTTTATCCCAAAATTCTGACGGGATAAGGTTACGCGGGTAAAACCGCGGGGCACAGCTAGTGTTACATAATGATCTAAATCTGCCCATCACATATCTAGGTATATAAACAGAACTAATTGGAACACAAACACGAAACAGTTAATATCGCGTTGGACGGTATTTGATGATGATCCCTGTTTAGTTAGGATCAGACATTACTCACACGTTTGGGATATTGTTTGACTCAATGATAGACTAACTTACACAGATTAGTTATTTGGTCCCGTAAAAATAAGCCTTATTTAGACAATTACTACCTGTGCCCCGCGGTTTCTCTCGCGTGGTTCCCGTTCCCATTAGAATTTCGGGATAAAAAGTATCCTATGTCTCTCTCCTAGTTCTTAGCTACCTCCTCACCAATTTTCAGCCAAAACAGTTCAGCCGTTCTTGATTTATAAATAGTGTAACTAACACGACTTTCTTTTATATATACGTAATAGATTATCGCAAACAAGGCTTTATTTTCTTGATAAAAATGTTAAACGCATCGCTTTGTATTATGTGTGATCCTTACTAATATTATAAATGCGAAAGTAACTCTGTCTGTCTGTTACCTTTTCACGGCTAAACTACTGAACCGATTAGCTTGAAATTTGGTACAGGGGTAGCTTATGGTCCGAGGCTATGTATAGGCTATGTTTTATACCCGAAATTCCCACGGGTACGGGATCTACGCGGGCGAAACCGCGGGGCGCTGCTAGTAATAAAATAATTGTACGTATATACACCAAAACCAACAATATTCATTAAAGTTCTATATTTCGGAATAAGAAATTAAAAAATCGAGTAAACCCGCTGACAAAAGCCACAACATTGTCCTCTAATAACTCAAATAGTTATTTATAAAACTAATCAGCTTACCAATATAATATTCCTTGAAACTAATAACTTCACGCCAAGGGAATATGCCACCTAATTCAATCACTATAAAGGCGATAGTCGCTTAGAGTGATGTGGTAAAAATGTCGGCTTACAGCTCCTAGAGACGAGATGAGTAGTTTAGTGATACGACACTTAGCGGGCTAGGGAGGGGACTGAGTGGTGGACGGAGCGATTTGTATACTTAGTAATTTATACTTTTACTAGATACACACCCTTATATTGATGAATTTATCATTTTTGAAAAGCTGTTAAAATATTACATGCAATCTTGTTAAACCCTCCAACTATACCTGAGTATGGTTATGTCTAGAGTGGGCTCATGTCAATAGTACGACCTCTCGATCGCCAGTTAGCCATTGAGCTATTAGCGCTTAGAAAAATCTTCTTCTTCTTTAAATAGTATAAACAAAGTCGGTAGGCCTTGTAGGCTTCGATTTTTTAAATCACACAACAGATTTTAGTGCAGTTTTCAGCGATAGATAGAGTGAATCAATGAAGGTTTACCAGTAATAAAACTTAATACGGTTTAAACTGCGAAACACAGCTAGCAGATACGAGTAAATCATTCATTGCAACCCGCTCCGCTCATGAAGTCGCACCGCGCCCTTATGTAATAGGTTCACTATCGGATATTGGTATAATGTATGTAACGTTTGCGCGCGGCTTCCCTCGCCAGCATACTAAGCAGATAGATATTGATCTCTAATAACAACGCTCGCACGCCAACACTTATCACGGAGAGATCGTACGTCAAGTGGTTACGATCGGGAGGGTTAAGCTACGTCTGCTAGCAAAGATGGATGGGCGACCAACATGATTAGCAAATCTCAAAAAATATTTCCTAAAAACTAGGAATTGTCAGGAAATACCGAATATGAATCGAAAGACTCATCTCAGTCACAAGGCAAGGACGACATTCAATCAAGAGCATGTTGAAGTCATCCGTGACGCGAATCCCCAACTTTTCCAAAATTGGCCAATTCCTGCTAAATAAGTGCTCACTCCTAAATAGTTCCCTAAACGCGCCGTTCTATAAATAGTAGTTTCATATTGTTTGTTTGTTTGTTATCTAATAATATCGAGTATTGTTATCAAACTCAATCATAACTTGTGTCTGTCTGATTGACACAGTATACAGACTAAGTCAGTAGGTAAACTCTACTGGTTAAGTTGAGGCATAGTAAAATGAGTCGCGGTATTTATGTTGCATTCGGTGTCGTTCTAAAATCCTATTTGTGTCATACGACACAAAATGAGTTTGAATTCTGACACATTCGTGCCGCCGAATAACAGTAGATTCCACCTACTAGCTATTTCAACTCAAAAATTATGCTCGTTAGGCCTTACTTATGGAAATTACAAAAACTAATACGCAACTAGCAGCGTCTCATGGTTTAACTCGTGAAATGCTGTATGCATAGGCGTCAGTCAATATAAACAGGTGTAAATTACAGATTTTAGCTAGCACTATTTATCACTACATAGTATAAAACAAAGTCGCTTTCCGCTGCCTGTCCCTATGTATGCTTAGATCTTTGAAACTACGCAACGGATTTTGATGCGGTGATTTAATAGATAGAGTAATTCAAGGGGAAGGATTTTTATTTATACTTTTAACCCCGCATTTTCACGGGAGCAGGAACTACGCGGGTAAATCAATTGAAAAAACATTAAAGTTCACCTACTGTGTATGCAGTACACTGTGTCTGTAGTGTGTGATACGATACAGTTGGACGGTCGGAGGCTATGAGGAAGTGTTTAGGAGGGCCCGAGACGTGACGTGAATGGAGGATCATTATATACAGACTAGGTGTGGTATGTGGTTTCATTCGCGAAACTCTAGAACTAAATAATTCTATCCGAGGAAGACGCAGCTGGTTACATTTTTATGTGTTTAAAATAACACTACAACAAATAAAATAACATAGACTCTTGTTCTTATTAGCTTTTAAAGTAATAACACTTCTATAACTAACTCAGAAGACTTACGTCCGTTGCCGTTAAGGGAATATCGAGACATTTGAATGAAGTGGAAGTGGAGGGATCTCTCACTGAGACTATGGAAAACACAGTAGCTCTCTCTCGCCAGTCTAGACAGACCGTGTTCCGACAGTTAGATTCTATCATTATATGCTCTGATTTTTATAAAATACGTCTGCAAAGTACACAACATATAATATTTTTTTGAATTCCCGCTGCCCAGATTTAGTGGGGACTTTAGGAATACATCATATCTCAGAGGTCTAGTCTATAAACATGTTTAAAGAAAACTGCAAATACCTATGGGAAACAGTGTCGACAGTACTCCATATTACTCCAAAAAAAAACATTAGTACGTGTCATCAATCAAGCGAAGTTTGCGCCTCAATTACCGATCACCAATAGTTTACAATTAATTAATTAATATCTAATACAAACATGGCGCGCGGGTCGATTCCCCAATTTGCATTTTGATTAATAGATCGAGGGCCAAGATGGAGGACCTTGAGTCTATAGCGGAGAGAGGCTAGATCGGCGGTGTGGGGACGGAGGGGTGAAGGGGACCGTGGTCTAAGTGTAAGATGCATCCAAAAAATACTTAAACATAAATTCATGAATTTATTAGAGGCTGTATTTTTATTTTCAGAAAATCCTTCAATTTATTTGATACCCATATCATGACGTACACATCAACAACAAACATATCAAATAATCAGTCCGCCATCTTGAATGTATGACGATGACATGAGTTGTCATCTAAACTAATTTGTTAAGGATAACTGCTATAAAATTCAAATAAGTACAAAATGTTCCCACGCAAAACATACATACTAATTAAGCTTACTTAATTAAATAAAATTTCATAATAAAAATATAGACGAGGTTTGAAAATACAACTGAAAAACATTCACACAATTTAATAACGCAAATAAAAAACCTTTTTAGAAATTTCAAAAAACTAATTCCAACTTTTTAATACGACACACACTGAGAGAAAGTTTAAATAAAAACTCACATTACGAACCTCATTTGTCAACTGGATAATGGCGTCGCTTCACAATATTACCAAGTTTTATTAAAATATATTCGTTTGGTAAGTAATGGTGACAGCTCGACGCGTCAACTATAATTATATTTGATCACAATTATTTTGGTAAAGTTCGTAATTAAAAAACTTCTATAAAAAATGTTTTTTTATGTTAAAAAATATGATTCTTCACTAGCTGTGTCCCGCGGCTTCACCAGCGTTACCTCCGCACCTATTGGTCGTAGCGTTATAGCCTTCCCCGATAAATGACGCGAGTGACACCGCGTCTTCTGTAAAATAAATCGGTATTGTCAGACAGACAGACTGATCGAAAACGCGGCAAATTTTACCACAGTCTCCTTAACACTGGTATTACTAAACTATGAATACTATAGACCTAAATACAAAAAGCCTTACACAAAACCAAATATCCCTTCCGTAAAACCGCGGGACACAACTACTAAACTATAAACCGGTCCCTATACCCCTCTCTCCCTCACTCACTCCCGCCGCGTCGCGTCAGACCCTCCGCACAACACGAGTATCACACGTACACATTCAGAGAGTACCACTATCATATTGTATCTCTGAATGATTGTTGGTACAACTACTGGAGTTTCTATTAGTGAAGTTTAATTAAGTTAAATGTGTATATTTAGTATAGATAGCTGTGCCCCGCGGTTTGATCTGTGTTTTTGCCTCTAGGGTTTTAGTATATTTTTATTAATATTATAAAAAGCTTAATCTACTGGACAGATTTTGAAAATGCTTTTACCAATAGATTGTTTTATGATACACTATTTATCTGTATTTTATACCTAACGGGAACAGAAACTACGCGGGTAAAGCCGCGGGGTACAGCTCGTTTAAGGCGACGAGCTTCCACAACTTTAGGTATTTTAAGCTACCTCAGCCCCCGCGATAGCTGCGTGTAGCGTATTCATTTACGACACAGATAGCGCGCGCAAATACGTAACTCGCGCGGTCCGGTCGACGACCTCGCGACTCAGTAAAGCCACAGTAGAGCCGATCACGCAGTAGGACTACTAATATTGAAAGATATCAATATGTATTAGAATCGACTTTTTCGTGACTTAAATAACACTACTACCTTATCAAAACCTTTCGTGCACATTAGTATCTACCTACTTATATAGTAAAAACATAAAATATATTATCTACCTATGTTATTTGTAGGTAAGTACTATATTTTATTTATTTATTTAATTTATTTTTTGCTACTTCTATTGACGACCTCGATGGCAGAGTGCCATGCGTAAAGTTGCGGGTTCGACTAATGCGCGGGGTGAATATTTGTGTAAACCACAAATGTTTGTCTTGGTCTGGGTGTGAATGTGAATGAGTGTACGGGTAGTTTCTGATACCCTAGATACAAGTCGCGAACTTAGTTAGGGGTCAGTTACTGTAATGAGATGATGTAGTGAATAATAATGTTTTCTTATTACTCTGTTTATGTTCTATGGTGAAACTCTTACCTACTTTAGTTACAGCTAAGGCTGGGCCCATTCAGTCGGAAATTCAATATTCTAAAATCTTATTCTTATAAGTAAATCTTTACATCTAAATAATACATATTATTACCTGCGCCTCACTCGCGTAGTTCCCATTCCCATGGGAATACAGGGATAAAATAAAGTCTATGTCACTCGCTGATACGTGGTATCTTTCCAATAGTGAAAGAATTATTGAAATCAACTAAAAACTAGTATAGACAAAAACTGAAAATATTTAATAAAGGGATAAAATAAAACCAATTATGCCAATTAGTTATTTATTTATTTATTTTGCGATAATGTAATGTCCCTTAGAGGCATACCACGAATTTGCCTTGAATCCACAATTTCAGGTAAAATGTGGTTCAAATAAAAGTCAACAATTTTGTTTTCCATTTTGGTTTTCTAAAAAATGTCGCCTTTATATATATAGTCTTAAGGATCAGAAGTATAGGTGGATTTTTAAATAGAAACTAGTCTTGACACAAACTAACACACATTTATTACATAACAAGATGAATTAACGAAACCAAAGAGTTTAGTACTTATGAACAATCAACGAGATCATTATACAATATCAAATACGAAACAACGTTCCTATCACACCTCTCCTGACAGGAGACCGTCCTCGGACTCCATTTTCCTTCAACTTGGAAGGTTTGGCAATGTACGTTCAGGAATAATGTTTCTCAGAGTTCAAGACGTACTGGTTCACTGGCGTCACCAGGAACCCTATCTCCAGAAGGTTGGGAAGCGTTAGGTTACAGGTATGCTGCATAACCTCATTGTTTGCAACTGCAACGGGTAAAACACAGAAAGGTTCTATGGCAAAAGGACATAAAACAACACAGTCAAGACAATGTTTACCATACAAACGTCCCATACTACGACTCATCAGAGGTCGACCCGTGGTATAACTCTGCGTATATCACAGCTTTAGGACCACAAGTCTGAGCTTCTCTAAAGTGGTGTCGAACCACCCAGGGTATGTTCTATATACTATAATCGCATATCTGAGCTCGCAGGGAGTCAGACTACTTTGTTACACGCGCTCGGCCACTCCTGCCATAATTGAACACACAACTATTGAAATTCGATTAAAATGCAAAATAAGTCAAACTGAACATTAAATTTCGCGTTTTAACGCTAATTTTGTGGGTATCTTGTAAAAATAAGGTCTATAAGTTGAACGTTACTCAGAACAAAATAGGTTCGGTAATGGAGCTGGTGTTTGATTGTTCACGTTTGTTGTTACAACCATTCAACATTAGTTTCTTGAAACTCGAGTAATGATCATTTAGTGCCAGAACAGTAATAGAAACGATACAGCTCACCATTTCACATAAGACCCGTTGTTTCTTTGTTTGTACCGCGCTCACGCAGCACGTTACGCAGCCGAACCATTGTGCGAGTTACATTACGGTCGTCACTTGTGTTCATTTTAGCCTGTGGTTCCTCGACAGTTTGTACAGCCTGGCTGTAACAAGAGGTAATTTTTAAGTGATTGTCAATTTAATTAATTTTGTGTTTATTTGTACATACTTTCGTTCGTATTTCTACATTCGTTATGGCTTCCAGGTAGGTCCATTAATCTACAATATACAACTGCACTAAGCATATATATAATATCAGTCAACCAATATGCTCATCTCACAAATCCTCTCATCGGCAGTCCGGCATAGCGACCTTTACGCTACTGGATGATATTAGGTCGTTTTTACACGCTTTTTATTAGCTTCACCTGTATGTTTGTATGTTTGTTTGTAACCGACTTCTTTGGGCGCTATTTTGACCCACTTTAAACGGCCAGATTTCGTTCAAACTTTGTAGATTTATTGAGGACCGATGACAATACACTAATTTGATAAAATTATTCCATTTTTCAATTTGCAAAATATGATTTTTGTTAATTTATATAATTTTAAACTAAAAAGTAGAAAATAAATTATAGTTTTAAAAAACTAAAAAACACGCTTTTTATATAAAACCGAACTAAAAAATAGAAAATAAATTTTAATGAATTTAAATTAAGAAAATAGTGTTAAAAATTTCAATGAATATAAATTAATAATAGTGTGAATAAAAAAAAATATTTTATTTTAAAAAAAGCGTGGGGTGCATGGTGTCAATAGTAATAGATATGAGTAGAGTGATTATCATTTCGATAATATTTTAAAAAGCACCACACGCTTTTTTTAAAATATATTATTTTTTTATTCACACTATTATTAATTTATATTCATTGAAATTTTTAACACTATTTTCTTAATTTAAATTCATTAAAATTTATTTTCTATTTTTTAGTTCGGTTTTATATAAAAAGCGTGTTTTTTAGTTTTTTTTAACTATATTTTTTTACCTACTACACTCATACCACGCACACGTTATACTGTGGCTCTTTGTCAGTTGTCATCTCGACTCAGTCCATTATCTATATTATCTATATATATAAATAAAATTGGAGTGTCTGTTTGTAATATTGAAATAACCGCTGTTTACTACATGCTTTAGGAATATAGTATATACGGTACATACACCAATTTTTTTTTTTAATTTTTGTCTGTCTGTTTATTTGTTTCGGCTAATCTGTCAATTTATTTTTACGGGATTTTTATTGGCAAGTACTTAGCTGATGTAATGAGGAGTAACATACAATACTTTTTATTCTACGGGATAAGGTTCCACGCGAGTAAAACCGCGAGGCACAGCTAGTAATAACATAAAAACTAAATTATAATATCACTGGCTGTTATTTGATTGAAGGTTACACAGTCTATATTTATATTCCTTAGACTGTGGTATGATGATTTGACTATCAGGATAAGTACTTATTTATAGGTAGTTATGTACCTTTCGCACTACTACACTAATACTTACTAATATAATATATTATAAAAAATAAATAAACTTACCTTATTCTTTTTGAGCTACGTCGAATTTTTATTTTTGATTTATTTTTCACTCTATTTGTTTTATTTGCCATGTCCAATAATTATTATACAACACAATCCACTAATTGAGCCCCTTTATAAGCAAGTGTGTTGAAAAAATATTTACACTGAAAGTACAAACCTAACTATTATTATATCTAAACACGAAACACGCGTATTTTTACGCAGCGAGCCGGCAAAAAGCACACAGGTCCTACCTTCTTGACGCCAAACGGCGGACTGCGGAGGAACTCACTCGCCGCGTGGTTATATAAATTGAAATATTGTTTTATTGTTAGATTATATTATTAATTTTAGATATTTTTTCGGTAATTTTGTATTTTAAATGTCATTGTCTATAATTTGACGCAATTTTTACGAATATAAGTTTAATATTATCCAGATGAAATGGAAATTACGATCGAAAAATTTGAAAAATTTGACTTTTTCAAAATATTTTATGATCGAGCGAAGTTGTTTAATTCGTGTTTCCAACCGTATTTTCCAAAAGCTTGACTATTAAACTATAACATACATTTTTATTTATACAAAATTAATAATATTTGATTATTTACTATTGAATCTAAGCGAGGTCGATTTTGAATTTTGCGGAATTTCCTGGGCTTAAAATAACTGTGTTATTTATGAATAACTACTAATAAATACCTGTCTCATTACCAAATAACTAGTTGTTCACCCGCGGCTAAGGATTATTTTTTTAAGCTTAAGGTAAAAAGAAGCTTGAAAACATAGAATTATCAGTATGTAATGTATAAACTTATGAACTTTAATAACTATCAAGTTGTTTTTCGCAGACAAATATGAATTTTCGCACAAATTCCAAAAGACACACCTCATTAAAATTACTCTAGAAATATAAACAAACTTGGATTTTCAAATTGTTTAACATACTAAAATCTCTGTCAATTTTGTAGTTTAGCTGAGGTGTGAACCTCGGTACCTCGGTTGGTTAGAGTAACTTAACGGTTCGGTAGATCGCTGGCTTCAAATCTCAGACGTCGAAATAGTTTAAACTTCAATATTATAGAGACAAAGTAAATCTTAATTTGGATTTAACGCCTATTTGTAAAGGCAACCGTTACTGACTGACTGATAATATAATCACCTACAGAATTGCTCTGAAAGGCACAAAGAGAGACATAATGACGCATGTATCCACTAAATACGAAAAAAATCATAGGTAAATCTATGGGGCACAGCTAGTCTAGCTTGAATAAACATTACTATAGTTTTTCATTTAAACACTCAAAGCTAACTCATATACAGAGAAAATAAAATATATTGCAACTCAATATTTTAAAACGTAAACTCAAAAAGTAGGCGTAATAAAATGAAATGTTAAAAAGCTGCATGAAACCGCTTAAAGTGCAGCGATGGAAATTGATTAATGATATGTATCGGAGCGCAGGGACGGAGCGAGGACGGGGCGGGGGGCTGGGACGGGTCCGGGGGGCGTCCGGGGGGGGGGGCGGGGGGTAACACCGTAATCCCGCGCCGGGACCAAGGATAATATTTGAATTTGATTTATTTGCTCGTAACAAAATATTTGTTTTACATTTTATAACACCTCCGTAGAGCGACGGCCTTTGAATAATACATCGGATAGTTTTTGTGGAGAGGCTTTTATATAAAAATGTGTACAATAATATTTTTGTATGGAGTGATGTTAATTTGTATTTTTTTCTGAAATATGTTAATGTAATTTTTTATAAGTAATCGGGATTACTGCTTTTGAAGTGTATAAAGTCTATTCAAATGACGACCACGATAGCAGAGTGGTCACCATGCTGGACTGCCATCCGTAAGGTTGCGGGTTCGATTCCCGTGCGGGGTGAATATTTGTGTGACCCACAAATGTCTCGGTCTGGATGTGCGTGTGAATGAGTGTGTGCGTAGTTTCTGATACCCTAGATACAAGTGACGAATGAGATGATCTAGTGAATGATTATGTTATGTGTATTGATATTAAAATCCATGTGTATGATAGTGCTACAAAAACATTTGTGATAGCAAATAGGGTACTTTTTATCCCTAAATTCTCATAGATGGTACCGGTACAACGTTATGTCAGTATGAAAACGTACACGATCAATGATTTGGTTACATTGAATCACGTGAATACCCATTGAAACATAATCCTTATTGAAATATATAATGGGACCACAGATTCAGTGAAATGAAATCACAAATTATGTAAAATTAAAACCGCTTATTTAATCCGATTACAAAAGTAGTTTATGTTTCAATTGAAGCAATGTTTTAACTTTATTTTATTGTATTTTAATATAAATTACATTACTTAAGTAAAGTCAAATGTTAAACAATTTATAATTACATATTTATCATGTTATCTTTTTGTACTAACTTTTGAATATGATGTTGTGAAATCGCGCAATACTTCAAAAATAATAATCTATAATATTAAAATGTATCGCAGAATGTGTTGGTACGCACATAACTCAACAACGCCAGGACCAATTTGGCCAATTCTTTTTTGTTGTGTTTGTTATTGCCAGTAGATCCTGAGATTAGCGCGTTTTTATCCAAATAAACAAACTCTTCAGCTTTAAATATTATTATAGATAAAGTTATTCTGCTGATAAGTTATGTAAACACGGGTACACATCGCTTACTGTCCGTGTGTCCGTATATTTAAGTAAAACTAATATATTGTGGAGCGCGGTCCGCGAGCGCGAATCGAAATGTTGTATCTGATCATCACAAACCAACTAGTTAATTGTCGGTCATCGGACTGGAGGGGGCGGACTCAGGGCGGGGCCACAGGGGGCAACATTATACATTAAAAAGACATTTCATTGTTATCTGTTTTAGTGTCACAGTTTAGTACCAGGCTCTATTCTGGGACACGCTAATTTTGAAAGAAAAAAGAAAAGAAATAAAAAATTAAAATCGAAAGTTGTAATCCATTATTATTTATTCCAATGAAGCTTTATTCTTCTCAGGTAGTATTGTATATTGCTTATCTATCAGGTGACCACCTCGCTCACATCCTAACTAGATCGCAATTAAAAAATACCACTCGTCACCCCGATAGCACAATGGAGTATAGCCCTTTCCCCCCTCGTCCTAAGTCCGCTCGACCCGCTTGCTCACGCCGCTCGCTCCGCTCGTAAACACTGCTCGTTTAATGAAACGTATATAATTCACGCGTCGCCACAACCGCTTCGAGTTAATTCGACCGGACGCAGTAACTACAGCATAATAACTGAATTACACTTTTAACTCGTAATTTCATTTATGTACTAAAGGCGAAAGATGTTTGTCTCTTCTTGTGAATGTGTTTGTGTGTGTGTATGCTTGGTACTTTTCACGCCCAAATGGTTCATTACAATAAATTAAGTTTGATATACTTGTACTTATAGTTAAAATATTTTTTCAAAATATTCATCAGAACGAGATCAACCCAAGGCCAAGGCTTTCTAATAAATTAAAAGTAAACAATTTACTTTGTTCTAAATAAAGTATCCAACATTTGTGTACAGTCAACAACCCAAGAAGTAAATTAGATATTGCAATAATATTAAATTTCATCGCAATCAAATATCTGAGTGCGAGATAATAGGAAATGAAATTAATATATTTTTTATAGTTATCATGGTTATAAGCACTAAAATTTTTATGATTAACGGGGTATTTACTATGAATATTTCGAGTTTCCAGTTCATCCGTTATCATGGCGCTTGTAACAGCGTCGAAATATCGGAAAGTCGAATTAAATAATATACATGGTAAATATCCCGTTAATCATAATAATTTAAATGAAATGAACAAATTATCCAAACAAATATTGCAAGTTAATTAAGATATATGCTTATAAAAGGGTTTTTTATTCATTGTAATTCTTATTAAAGTAAGCCCCGGGCCCGAACTCGGCCATAACTTGATGGCGCAGATTATAAGGGTTACGGGACCGACGAGATTTTCATATTTAATGGGAACACCCGCCGTCAGCTGATTGTAATTAAAGGAAGGCTTAAAAAGTAAGAAAATTAATATTGTGATGTTTATCTAATAATAAACTTGCATGAAATATAATATCTTTGCTACCACTCACAAAATATCAGATTTCCAATTAAATGAATTCTGGTAAATGTTTCCTACGGCACGAACACAAATACAAAGTTGGCTTTTCACAGTAATTTCACATTAAAAAGTATATTTGTGAGGAGTTCATTACAGCGCTGAAATAAAGAGGGTACGTGTGTCTACGGCGTAGTCGGCGCCTACGAGCTACGGCGTAAGTACTGCATGTTAACTACGGTTCAAACGTGGCGTTCAAATGATTGCTATTTTAAAATATTTTAACCGACTTCAAAACAAAGGAGGAGGTTCTCAATTCGACGCAACTTTTTTTGTAATTAAAATACTAGATCTGCCCGTGGCGATGTTCGCTTTTTAGTACAAGGATATATAAATGATGTGGGATAAAATAGTAATAATTTTAATACTTAATTATAAAACGTTCTTATTTTACAGAATGACAGCCACAGACAAGAATTATTTAAAACGCTGTCAGTTACTTTGTAGAAGTAATTTAAGATAACATAAAATTCTACAGAACAAATAAAAATTAATCTTTTTCCACGAACTAGCACTCCCAGGGCTTTCATTTTTAGCTGACTTCAAAAAAACAGGAGGAGGTTCTCTATTCGACTTGAATTTTTTTTGTGTATTTATTACGCGATTTTTGTAAATTTTAAATACGAGTATGTTGTTTTGTTAAAAAGCGGATATATTATCATATTTTCGTCGCCACCCTGTATTACGTTAAGTACCATAAGAATAAGGAAAAACATAAAGCATGTTGTTCTCATTACAATGGACCTCTTTAAGCCGTGTAATACACATTTATATTTAAAAGCCTTCACTTTTTATATTATCATAAAGTTTGCATAACACATAAAGTCGCTCAACGACTTTTATTATGTTTACGTCTCTCGTTTGAGTCACATCCGGTGGGGAGTGTGTTATGATTATGACTATATCCGGAAAGAATTTGCCACTCATTAAGTAAGTTCTATAGTATCACTACATAGTATAAAACAAAGTCGCTTTCTCTGTCCCTATGTCCTTATGTATGCTTAGATCTTTAAAACAAAACAAAGGATTTTGATGCGGTTTTTTTTAATAGATAGAGTGATTCAGTGGGAAGGTTTTTAGCGTTATTCCTATACGGGAACGGGAACTACGCGGGTGAAACCGCGGGGCGCCGTTAGTAACATAATAATGTATTTGGAAGTATTTAAAAAATGTATTAAAAACAAACACTGCTTTTCACATATTTGAAAAACAGTGTTTGGCATGATCCTGGGTTCAATCCAAGCTAAGGTGAATATATTAAACGTATTTATATTTAATTCTGCGTAATTTGAAAATAAACAACGTACACACGAACATTGGAAGTCATTAAAAACTTATAAAAACAAACTTTCACCAGGAATCGAAGTCCAAACATCCAATCAAATCTTTGATTGAACTTCGATTAGATCAAGTCAAATAAACAAATCAAAATGTGAATGTAATTGGAGATTCTTTTTCAAAGAAAACATGATATTTTTAATAAAAGTTTGTTCAACAGTGGCGCTCCCGACACCAGAGACGGAACAACTTTGATTAGATACAACACGCCGAGAGCGACAGATGCATTATTATAAATAAAATCTACACTCCTTTAAATAAACTAATACGACAACGACCTCGATGGCATAGTGGTCACCATGCCACCCGTAAGGTTGCGGGTTCGATTCCCTTGCGGGGTGAATATTTGTGTGAACCAGAAATGTTTATCTCGGTCTGGGTGTGTGTGTGAATGTGTGCGTAGTTTCTGATACCCTAGATACAGTTACTATAATATGATGGAGTGAATGATTATGTTATCTTATGTTAATAGCGTCCCACCCGGCTTCGCACGGCTCTTTTTTTGCCCCGCGGATTTTGATAAAATTATTTTGACACAAAACTTGCCTGGCTTTAAAAATCCGTTCAATGATTTGATCTGTACGATAGATGAGTCAATCGAACAGTTACCTTTTATTTAATCAGTTATGAAATTGACAATAATTGGTTGAAAAGTGCTTTTAAACAACGATTAAAAGTTTGAAAATGTATCCAACATTTTGTAGTTTCAACTATTTTGACTGATTTTGCAATTAAAATGTTTCTAGAATGTTCTGTAAGTGCCTTAAAGAGTTCACGTTAACACACGTTCAATGTGGAAGCGCTCGTTTAACTGACACGTGTTCAACTGTATCCTTACTAGAAAAAAACACACAGAACTCACTGTGTGAAATTAGCTTTAATATATTTTAAAATTCAAACTTCCAACTACTACTCTTAACTGCTTTGTAATAAGGTTCATTTTAGCGTTAAAACTTCATTTAAATCGCTCATTTTGACGCTTCGCTTTAGCTCATCGACGTAAGGTCTAATTTGCAAGTAGTGTTCGGTGTAATTGGTGCGCCGTATTCCGCCGGAATAAGGTTCTTTTTTGCAGCTAACGTTGTCTTTTGAAGTGTTAATTCGTTCTTTGGCAGTAAATGGAGGTAAAAACAGACGGAGTGATGGTAAATTGTGAGAGAAGTTGCACCGAACGGCGGCTACAGTGAGTGTTACATATTCAGACCGTACGTCATGGTGAGTTGGTAACTCGAGTGTGTTCAGCGTTTATCGTAAGCACGCTCTGCTTATCTATAGCAAAATAGCTTGCTGCTTTTCAGTAAAAATTTTATAAATTTTAGCAGTTTGTATTCCAGATACGGCTGTTCATTTCGATAGTGATTGATATCTCAAAGAAGTTGCTTTCAATTGCAAGAGCGTTTCGGTGCTTCGGAGGTCACGTTAAGCCGTCTCGGTCCCGGTTGTCACACTAAAATCATCGACAATCGTTAAGGAAAGTTAGGGTACTCAAAAGTCTAACCTAAAAGCAAAAATTATAGCAACAAGTTACCAAAAGTTACGAAAAACTGGCCACTTATAAGCACAATGACCAGTTTTTCGAAACCACAGACAGACACATTCGGTTTTATTTGATATCCATCCACAGGAGAGTAATGGACGTGTGACACCTGTGTGCCACAGCGTCAATAGTAGTCAGTGCGAGGCGACACCGCGCGCCGCCGGCACACACACTCTTTCATTTGGGTTTTAGAAGTAGGTACAGGGGTGGACTTAGTAAAAATTTTAAAGAAATATTTTCTACACGATTCATATTAAAACGCATTATCAGTCTATTGGTGCTCCCATCCTTTCTAATATGTATTTATAAATGCAAAATTATCTCCGTCTATCTGTTTATTATATTTTCGCGGCTAAACCACTGAACCGATTGGTAGCTGATGGTCGGGGAAGGACATAGGCTATGGTTTATCCCAAAATTCCCACGGGATCAGGAACTATGTAAGTAAAACCGCTGGTACAGTTAGTTTTCCCTAAGAAAGAATAGATCCATCTCAACGTTTACTAAATAGAACGTTTACTTACACCCATGCAGGCAAAAGTTCTGAAAGATTTTTTCAAATCAAACCCATCGTTTTGAAGATTAGAGCATCCAAACCAACAAACTCTTCAGATTTTTATATTAATATTCATACGTAGCATATCTAATTAATCGCTTATTCAAAAGATGGTAGCATTTTCACACTCTGATCTGAACCAAAACATCTGCGACTATTTTGTTTCATTTGATCTTAATTGTCAGACAGTTTTTATGACTTGTAAGGGCATTTAAACACACTCGCTACAGTTAGACGGTCGGTCGCACTGCTGTAAGTAGCTTCCTTTATATTTATTGGGCAGATGTGTAACAGATTTTGATACCCAAGATATTATTTGTGCCCCGTAGCTTTATTATTCACGTCAAAAATATAATGAACAAGTTGTGCCCCACGGCTTCATCTGTGTTTTTAAGCTATAGCTTCTATCGAGGGCCTTGAGCGCGGGGACCGAATCCAGAAATTCCGTAACGAAAAAAAACCTCACGTTTTTTTTTAACCGACTTCCAAAAAAACAGGAGGAGGTTCTCTATTCGACGTGTATATTTTTTTTTTTTTTTTTGTGTGTTTGTTACGCGATTTCTTTGTAATTATGAATGGAGCATTTTAAAATTCTTGTTTCATTAGAAAGCGGATATTCGCGAAGTGGTCCCATGTCAAGGAAATCAGGATCTGATGATGGGATCCAGGAAAAATCGAGGAAAAACTCGCGACAATGTAGGCTGGGGTGTCGATTGACATTATTAAAAGTAAAACTACTTGTGACCCGTGGTTTTGATCGCGATATTCTTGATACCATAAGAATTTCTGGATGAAATTTTTTTGGCTGTATTATTTCGTATTTAAATCAAATGCTGTTCACAATTCATGGGTTTAAGATATAAAAATATCCTGTTTTTTAATTCGTTAACACACACTGAAATAAACCCGAACCTACAACACTTTTTTTAAATGTTTTTTTATACTATTATAGGTACCTATTACACATATATCTTCAGAGCGTTTTCATAAAACTTTTCGTAAAAAAATATATTTAGATATTACAAACAAACACTGAACCAGATTAGATTGTATATATTATTTTAATTATTAAATAGACAGTATGAACGTCATCCTCTATTTTCGTTTTTATTTTGACTTTGGTTGATTTTCTAAAAAGTTCTTATACCTTTGTGGTTATAAAGAAGTTTTGTAATAAAATGATGGTTTAATTGGGATGATGAAGTTAAAAAGAAGTAATAAAATGCAGGGTTGTGTTAGATTATGAATCATGAGTAACATCTCATGGGACAGGATTCAAGCGGTACCCGTTGAGGTTGAACTGCTCGACACTTATAGAGCAGCGAAAAAATCCCTGCAAGAGGCTATTGCCCTCGCAACTCTCGCGGCAATCGTTGGAAACGACCTCTCCTTGCCAAATGTAGTCTCTGCTATGGTGAGCGAGGAGAGGTCTTGGATTGGAGTGCCACCTTTTGTGTGGTCGTACTCTCGCAAAAAAAGCTGCCGAGAGAGAGCGCGAAGCCCTCTCCACTAATACTATCCGCAGCAGAAGGTTGGGCAGACGGAAGCGGGACTACCACTTTGTCCTGCAACCGCCATACGCCCGACCTGCGGCAGTGATCCCGGGGGGAGATCCACTGCCGCCATATAGGCCTCGAGGTGGCGCGCGGTACTTTCGGAAGGGGGTAACTCAACATCTGTCACCTAGAGCTACATTCTAGCTCGGAGGAGAAACCCTTAACAGGGTAGAGGCGCTGTCCAGGATCGTAGTAGCGTGCAGCCGCGTTTCTTCCGGTTTCGGCCATAAGCACAGAGGTGGCACACCAAGGGGTTTTAGTCGGTAAGCGCGTCGCCGCTCTATCTTTGCGGCGCGGAGTCCGACATACCCCGTCGTTTCCCTGGACAGAGGAAAGACGTAAAGTCTTCCTCCCACAAAAAAAGGATTCAAGTGATCCACGAGTCAAAAGCTCTTCTGGAGGAAAATTTAGGTGTCTTTTGTAGAGGGAGACTAACTTCCCACAAAAAAATTGAAAATAAAGTTAATTTAAAAAAATAAAAAACCGACTTCAGCACTAAAAAGTAAGAAAATAATTTAAAATAAACGATATTATTAATACATATTTACAATTTATAATTAGTTACTTTTGAAGTCGGTGACAGCCAAAGCCTTCATTAATATTATAGGCGCGTCTCGTGCTATCTTATAAGGAAAAAAAAACTATCCTGGGCTGGCACTGACTCCAAAAGTAACTAATTATAAATTGTAAATATGTATTAATAATATCGTTTATTTTAAATTATTTTCTTACTTTTTAGTGCTGAAGTCGGTTTTTTATTTTTTTAAATTAACTTTATTATCGAAAACTTTTTTTTTGTAAATTTTCCAAAAAGTTTTTATAGTAATGTAGACAAAGTTTTTATTGTATGAAGTCCCAAGTACGACATTAACATTTCTAAGGTTAGGATTGCAATACAAAAATAAAAAAAACAATTAGTTGATAAAATTGCTATGCAATAGCTTTACCGCGGCAGTCCCCGAGGGCCACACGTTTTTTTTTCTTACTTTTCCTACTCCATAATATCTGCGTGCCAAATTAAAGGGCAATCTTTAAAATGATTTGAGCAATGTGTTGATAAATTAGTCAGTTAGTTACAGTTGACTTTTATACAAAGAAGAAAAAGATGGTATATATTAGACTAGCAGCGCCCCGCGGTTTTACCCGCGTAGTACCCGCTTCCGTGAGAATGCGTAGCTCGTAGTATCATACAATATCGGCACAATTCACCATCGTGTGTTAAAAAATTAAGTAACAGCGCCATCTATTGGTAGGATTTGTGACTACAAAAAGTTACAATAAAACATACGATTACTTATACACAATCCCATGGGAATTTCGGGATAAAAAGTATCCTATGTGTTATTCCTAGTTATAAGGAACATCTGTACCAAATTTAATCAAAAGCGATACAGTAGTTTTTGCGTGAAAGTGGATCAAACATCCAAACTCACAAACATACAAACTTTCGCATTCATAATATTAGTAGGATAACTCCAACTTTATTGGAAAATTATAGGATACAATACAATATAACAGCATTGCCCACACACAATATAAGGAAAATAATAATTCTTTGATAATTCTTTGTTGCGAATATTTAATAAGAAATATCAATAGGTTAGCGACGGAAATATAAAACTAATTGAAACCGCGAGCAGTGGCTAGTTCTTAGAAGCACTAGCAATTACAAGCAATATAAAGAAGATATTAAAGAGGTATTTTGCTATGAAAAATCAAACCGCTAGAATTGATAGTTTAAAGAAATATCGTTTTCATTTGATCTTTAATCATTTTGTGGTACCATAGAGTATTCCCATGAACCATGAACAAGCACTGCCCGTTATTTTTTTATTTACTTTTTGACTGTCTTTGCTACATTGTAAATATCTTAACTATATATATAAAACTCTTCCGTTACTGAGTGACGAACTGATTGACAGACAACGCACAGCCGAAACTATTACATAGTAGAGAGCTGAAATTTGGCACGAGTGTTTGTTGGGGGGAGTAGACTAACATCAAGAGAGGATTTTTGGAAAAGCTCCCCCCCGAAAAGGGGGAAAACCCCAAATTCTGCCTAAAATCATTATTCGACGCGGACGAAGTCACGGGAAAAAGATAGTAGATACTATGATTATTTATATATTTGTCATAGTTTACTTATCATCGAATTTTGTGACCATAACTCTTAGATATATCAAATCGTGACTTGTTTAAATACCAACAATAATTTTCACCTTTATAAGTTAGATGAGTCAGATAAAGGATAAGGTCGGTGTCATGTCGTATAAGGAGGTGAAGGAGGCCGCCTTAGATAGGGAACATCGACAAGAGCAACAGCTCTTAAGTAAACTTAAGCGCTTCCCAACTTATACTTCTCAAAAAGTACCCCCTCGCCCCGAACACACGCCTCTCAATCCGTCCCTGTGTAGATGTCAGAATTCACAGTTTAAAAGGCCATCGCTAAAACCTGTGAAAGGTTCGGAGCGCCGCACAGCGAGAGAATTGTTCGCACTGAGAGGTTACGACCGCACTCCACCAAGCGGAGATGGACGAAGCGAAGACGAGAAGAGATGTTTTTCATTTTAACATAGGTGTACATCAAAGTTGAGCGGAGATGCGTACTGACTAGACTGGCCGAAAATCATAATCAAAATCATTCCCTCCATCAACTCATTATAGCTGATCCCTAACAAAATTCACTTGTATCTAAGGTATCAGAAACTACGCACACACACATTCACACACACACCCGGACAAATGTGTGCGATGTTTAGATTTTGCTATCTCCACTTTGTTCAGCCAGCCATCGCCGGCTTGCGAGGCACAATTCACATCTCCGCTTGGTGGTATCCTCTGAAGCTGAGCGGAGACGAGCTGTGTGAATAACGAATTGCTATTTCAATTAAAGTTTCTGACACTCTAGATACAAGTTACGAACTCAGTTAAAAATCGGTTACTACATATAATGAGATGATGTAGTGAATGATATGTTAATGATTTTTTTTCTCAGGTAGTAGGTGTTGCTTATCTATCAGGTGACTACCTCGCTCGTCTCCTAACTAGATCACAATTAAAAAATAACTCCACCAGTCCCACTCCTGGGCAAAGGTCTCCCCCAAGATTGAGATGGTATTTCATGATTTGGTTTGATTTGATATTTGATGTTATTCCCTTATGATTAATGGTTGTTTATAGCACAGTTCCGCTCGCCTCGTCTCGGTGGAGTCCGAGGTTTCGCTCGCCGTCCGCTCGGCGTCCGCCGGAGGATAGACGCACGCGAATTACGTTTGAATTGTGCCTGCTTTAGCACAAAGGAATAGTCCTACACCGGGCTTGTGAATTCCAGATAGTAACAGTCGACTCAGATGGATCTAAATTGCGTTTTTTAAAGTTCGCTTACCGCCGAGGGAAACGAGCTTCACACTTTATGAAGAATATGAAATACTTTTTGTGAATTTCGCAATTTTGGAATGTGAAAAACTTACACTATCTATCTTCATTTTCCACAATCAAAAAATGTCTGTACGTCTCTTCAAAGAGTTTGCAAAGAGTTTGCACTTATAAACCAAATTTAATTTTTAGTCGTCATCTTTTTGTATAAGTCTTTGTTGTAAATATATTTTCAATGAAAAGAAAATTGAATTACTACGGTTTCCTTTGAATAATATTATAGAATACCTCTCTTTACGGGGCATGCAATTTGTATTGCTTTGAAATTAACACAACGTGTTTACCAGTTAAACCTTCTTTTCAAAGTATTTCATTAAACACCCACAAACTGAATGTGATTCCCAATGTGTGTATGTGTGTGTGTGTGTGTGTTGTATGGGGCGTCACAAAAACTGTCCATTAACTAACTACGTAATGACCGCGTCCTGCAATCAGACCATTCGTTCATTTCAAACGAATTTAACCGCTAGTGATGCACCTACCCACCGTCGACTTACCGGTATTTTTGATACTTAGTAGGAGTCTTGCACGATTCTGTCTGAATGGATACTAGATAGATATTTTGCTACCAAACACTAGTGCGAAAACATTAGTGTATTCTAGTTTGAAGGGCAATGTAGTCAGTGAAATTACTTGGGCACACGAGACTCACCTACTGATGTCTCGGGGTGATGAGCGCAGTACAGTGTTGTACACTGTGTCTGTAAAGGGCAGGCGTGTTGTGGTCCATCAGGTGACCACATCACTTCATCATATACATTATAAAGAAAAATGTACCGATATTTTTTATGACATCGTCTTGTATCCGATAGAAATATTCCGTGCTCGTGATATCGGCGTCACTTCACCGAATAAACCGCCCTTCCTAGTAATATTCGATTGCGAGATTACGGGCATTGTGTCAAAAGGAATAATATAAGCGGGTTACAAAAGAAACGGGAAATATCGCCGAAATTATATAAAAGAAGATATTTATTATTTATTAATTCATTCATAAAGACTAGAACGTTCTTTTAACGTCCCGGACTCTCGAATATTCTTTTGAATTCCGACGGTATTAAGTCAGTCGGTGTATCCTTACAAATAACTCTATAAATAGGGTAATCTCGGGCCTCGCCGGCTTTAATTGAAAAAGTTATTTACATGTTCACGAAAATATATTTATAAGTTGAGGTTCTGGTTTCCAAAACTATATTGACGGTAAACTAGAGAGCTCTATTTTGGGAATGTACAATACGATAAGTATTGTCTGTGACTCCTATTATTGGCAATCGGAGATAAGCGTCTACATTTTACGTCACATAAAATATTTTTAGTAGATCGATGTTTGTATATTAGGCTCTTTAGAGGAGAACGTTTGTATCACACTAATATTATAAAGGCGAAAGTATGAGTTTGTGAGTGCGTATGTTTGTTACTCTTTCACGCAAATACTAGTGAACCGAATTACATAGATGAAATTTGGTACAAATGTTTTTCATAACTTTTTGTACCCAAAATTACCACGGTATTGGGATTTACATGGGTAAAACCGCGGAGCATAGTTAGTGTTAAATAATTCGAGACTCGGAAAATACTCAAAATCATAGCAAAAAGCATTCGCAGGTTTACTAACAGTAGAACAGATAAATTAATGTATCCGAACTTTTTACCGTCTATCCGACGTAGTGTCCCATCCCTAGCTCGGATGCATCGCTTGTGTTGTTTTGTATCAGCGAGCTCAAAGGGCGCCAGTTAATTCATTTACGACACGACACGACACGACGCGGCACGACAAACTCTAATGGAACACTTGATTCTATGACGCACTAAATGGGTGACACGGTGTTACTTACCTTCAAATACACGAGCTACACATGAGCTAACTTTCATAGTGTTGACTTGGGTATCTTTCTCAAAGGAACTTGTTTTTTAAAAGCTTGGTCTCGCGCAATTAGCAATGGATAAGGTGTTTACCTATTACATAACATAATCATTCACTACATCATCTCATTATAGTAACTTACCCCTAACTAAGCTCGAAGGTTGTATCTTTCGGGGGTAGGGTATCAGAAACTACGCACACACTCATTCACACACACACCCAGACCGAGACAAACATTTGTGGTTCACACAAATATTCGAACCCACAACCTTACGGATGGCAGTCCGGTATGGTGACCACTCTGCCATCAAGGTCGTCATAACATTAGAAAGGAAGAAATCCTTAGAAGAATTGATGTAAACGAAATAATGCTGGGACTATGAATAAACCGTCAACCGAGCAGTGTAGTCGGCCAACCTGAGCCAACGGTTGCGGGTTGGCTTCCTACTCAAGATAAATATTTGTGTGCATAAATATGTCTACTCAATGTGCGTTGTCTCTAAAACGTAAATAAGTAAATACTAATATCAATTCTTTGCCTAGTACAAACTTTGCTTCGTTTCGGACTACATACCGATGTGTAATATTAGTCCGTGTAATTTAACTTCAATCTGTCTGTCCATTCTAAATTATTTGTTTAATAAATAAATACCCCAAACACAGTCACCCGTCATTGGACCAACCGACTCGTGTTTCCACCATTCCGTAATTTCACGGAGCCCGTTTGTGACATGACGAACGTGACATCGCGTCAACGTCACGCCTGTGACGTCACAGTGTATCGTAATGGTACACAGTTAAAAAAAATTGAGAATACAATTGGACATAGTTTTGGAATCGGTTTGGAGAAAGCAGTTGCGCAAATATATGATATCGAATCTACGTTGTAGTTCCAATGTTACAGATACATGAAATACCGTCAATTTATTACTAACAAAACTGCTATGAACATTCATAGTGACGTATCTGTCACGCCATTGAATTCAATAGTCACTCTCTTTACTCTTATACTATATATATTACTAAAAGTGACGAGTTTGGTTGAACGCGCCAGGAACTACTAGACCAATTTGAACATCTCTTAGTGTTGAATAGCCTATATATCGACAACGCCTACAGACTATAAAATATCACGCTACAACCAACAAGAGCAGAGCTAACACGACTTAAAACGCTGTTCACAGTTGTAATTCATTTAAAAACCCAGTGACTTCATCAGCTCGTGTACCCCACCACCGTCGACACACCACTCGTCACCGTGTCACTCCGTGTCAGCACGCTGTGTCACGTGGTGTCACGCGGTGCACACACGTCACGCCGCCGACGTGCACAGACTAACACAGTAATGTGTCTCAAATTATTTGAAAGAAGGCCCGCCTTCATCCCCGTGACGTCACGTGCCGCACAATTTGTGAAGCGAATTGTAAAATTAGATTTCATTTGTAACTAGCGCGTGTGGCTTCGTTTGTGCTCTAGTTGTTAAATGTAGAAATGTGGCTGTTTCTTTGAAATAATAAGTTTATATTTCCGACGATTTTGTAGAAGCAAAATTATTCCGTTTATAGTAGTTTTGAAAATCAGGATCCTTCCTTTTTCGACTCCTTAAAGTTGGCAACATTCTGAGCGTCAGGAGTTCAAAGTGTCTATGTGCGATGGTAATTTCTTGACCAATCTGCTCGTTTGCATGGTGTAACTCAATACGTAATATCAGAAATCAGAATTATAAATACAAACCTCCATTTTCCAACTACCTCCCGAGTATTAAATACCCATTTTTGGAGCTTCCTTTGTTATAAACCTTATTATTTACCTCTGCGTTCATTAGTACTGAAATATTCCGAGAAAATATTCATCGCAAATACTCAAAAAATTCGGTGTAATATCAAGTTCTTAAAATACTTTCATTGTCATCATTGGTCGCGGCACTGATAACTGACGTTTATTTCAATAAAGAAATGCGATACTAATAATAATGAACAGGAAAATTATAATGACGTCATTCTAAATACAATATGGTGGACTTTGAAAGATGGCGGACTAATATTATTGTTTATTACTATTTATTTTATGAGACTGACCTGTAAGTAAATAGCAATATTATAAATTCAATCAAATTATGGCCTGTTTATTGGTATCAATCCTATTTATTCGGTATCTATTTGCGTGTGTATGGGTCACTGGCTGGTGCAGTTACATCGTCAATCGATTACTCAGAAGCAATTAATAACGGTACCGCGCCGGTACCGCCGGTTCCGCTTGTCGCGCGTATCCACCGAGCGGACCGCAGCGGAACAATGACGGTGCGTTTTAGCGAACATCTTTGTAACGCGACCCCAATATTCCGGAGGGAAATTAATTAATTTTCCAAAATGATTTTCATGGTGTTTGTAGCGATGTCCGCGCACCTCAAGAATTTATTATGATTTATTGTGGAGCCGCCATTGTACGGAGCACACAAAGGGGTGTTTTTAAAGTATTCACTTTTATATTAAAAGCGGCCCTTTGTCGCGCAGTAAATAGACCATGATTAGTGCATTACGGAAGGAACTCAGAACATTACTCGAGTAATTATTGAAGTGCTTTTGATGATGGAAATAAATTGTTTATTCCGAAACACATTTTTTACTTCGCGAACCGAGTCTATGAGTTTTTTGGCAATTAAACCATATCGCTTCGCTAACCATGCTACGTCATCTTATTAATGTTAACTTCATTAAATGCGTGGAAAAACATTCATAAGTACACTTATGAAGATGTTCAGAAGCCGATATAGACTAACATTTATACAAAACCGTTGCAATTCTGACAATATTACATACTAAATTAAATCAAATCATTTATTAAAATTCATTTGCTACAATAATAATATACTTGATGCAATTTTCGAGGCCATACCTCCCGTGTTAGTTGAAACTGTGTTACGACAAGGTATGGCCTCTCAATACTAGCTACCCATACTAGCATCGCCCTGCGGTTTCACCCGCATAATTCCTGTGGGAATACGGAGATAAAATATAGCCTATTTTTAGTCGCTGTCCGGCTGATAATATAGCATTACATTAGTGAAATAATTATTGAAATCGTTTTTGTAGTATTTGAGTAAGTTCGTAACAAACAATCAAATCTTTTCTCTAATAGACGTCACTAAATACATATTATAAAACGAAGTCGCTTTCTCTGTCCCTATGTCCTTATGTGTGCTTAGATCTTTAAAACTACGCAACGAATTTTAATGCGGTTTGTTTTAATAGATAGAGTGATTCAGTGGAAAGGTTTTTAGCATAATTTGATCCCCATATTCTTACGGGAACGGGAACTACGCGGGTGAAAACGCGGGGCGCCGCTAGTACAGGTATAAACAAACACAGTTACTTTAGCACTCACCGTATTAGTTTAGATAGTGATTCTATTACTCAATCAGCTCACCAGCCGGCCGTACAGAGCGTGTACAACGAGACGCAGTCTGGTAGCGACGCGATGCATCACACGACTCGGTTTAATTAAATTCTCCGTCCGTCTGTGTGTGGGTCTGTGCCGAATATTGAAACGCGTGTAGTCCGTCATCTGATACTGTTAGAGTAACGGGGTGTTCAACAGACTGACTAATATAGTGTTTGGATTGGCTTCTGAAGGAGGTTATAAGTAACTAGTAGCGCCCCGCGGTTTCACCCACGTAGTTCCCGTTTCCGTGGGAATTTCGGGATAAAAAGTACCCTATGTTCTTTCCCGGACCATAAGCTACCCCTGTACTAAGTCGATCGGTTCAGTAGTTTTGCCATGAAAAGGTAATAGATAGACAGACAGAGTTACTTTCGCATTTATAATATTAGTTAGGAAATATTAGTTAGGATTCTGTGTTGCTTTTTCGTTGGTGAATTTTATTCGACTTTGAAAAGTTGAGATACTTAAACATTATATTTTTTATATAAGATATCATTGGGGTCGGCCGAGAAAGCATTGGCGGGATGATCTCGTCACCTTCGACAGTAGCTGGTGGGAGGCTGCGAAGGATAGGGAGAGTTGGAGATGTTTGGGGGAGGCTTTTGCCCAGCAGTGGGAGAATGTAGGTTGAAAAAAAATATATTGGATGAAATATTCTTACAAAACAAAATCCATTGGTTTCATCCATGTAGTCTGACTAGGTTATTTAAAGTTTAAAAATATACGAGCAAATTCATACATACATGATAAAGATTACATCAATGTAATTCTTGTTTGGGTATCGACCCCGCAACTATGTATTTGCTTGACAGTAACCAACCATATTGCCAAATTGCATCAACTGGTCCAATATTAGAGCGTCGGTGGCGCAGGGGATGAGGCCGTTGACTTCCGATCGGAAGGTGCCTGGTTCGAACCCCACCAGTCCCGCCACGTACCAGTGTGTTTTCAATTTACGAATTCATAAGTACGTTAATTTCGACGCTCTTAGGGTGAAGGAAAACATCGTGAGGAAACCTGCACACACCTAGGAAGAAATTCTAAGGTTGTGTGTGAAGTCGACCAACCCGCACTTGGCCAGCGTGGTTGACTAAGGCCTAATCACCCTAATTCAGGGTAGGCTCGTGCCCCTCGGTGGGGACATTCTATGAGCTGATGATGATGATGATGGTCAATATAATGTAGTAGGTAGACGCTAGTGGCC
This sequence comes from Timandra comae, assembly GCA_958496195.1. Classification (NCBI taxonomy): domain Eukaryota; kingdom Metazoa; phylum Arthropoda; class Insecta; order Lepidoptera; family Geometridae; genus Timandra; species Timandra comae. The sequence continues at coordinate 57,694 of OY292372.1, read as the reverse complement.
CTCCGTCAAAGTAACTTTCAGCGTCGATAAGGAAAATATATTTTAAGTTTCTGAGCAAACTTTTAGTTTTCCCTTTGAAACTCTGAGAATGTTTTAAACTTGGTAAATGCTTCATGCTTACTTTCCGCTTGAGGTAGGTAGTTCTATTCCTGGCTCGAGCGATTCATGTTGCTATTTTCTAAACATAGTTCGTATTTGAAATCACCAACGCTCATTGGGGAATGGAGAAATAGGCGTCATTCACCAATTCAAAAGTTTAATAGGATTGTTATTTACTTACAAAAGATTACAAAACACTTTAAAAAATATATTTTGTACTAGAATCGCCCCGCGGTTTCACTCGCGTAGTTCCCGTGTGAATACAGGGATAAAATATCGCTAGCTTAGCTGTTCTAGAGTGAAAGAATTTTTGAAATCGGACCAGTAGATCCCAAGATTACCCCTTACAATTTAACAAACACACAAACTTTACTTCATTATAATCTAATATATGAAATTCTCGTGTCACAGTTTTCGTTGCCATACTCCTCCGAAACGGCTTGACCGATTTTGATGAAATTTTGTGAGCATATTCAGTAGGTCTGAGAATCGGCCAACATCTATTTTTCATCCCGAAATTCCTACGGGAACGGGAACGGGAACTACGCGTGTGAAACTGCGGGGCGCAGCTAGTATAAGTATAGATTTAAAACAAAATAAAATAATCTAGTTGTATAGTCAAACAGAGGTACTGGAGTTAAATAATACAATGTGATATTGATGTGGACGAGTGAGTAAAGTATTCTTTTAAAGTATCACCCGGCGCCAGATTCGGAATTATAAACACGCGGATACAGACACCTAACGACTACCCAATGTAGGTTCCGTACAATATTGTAAACTCAAAGTATTATGATTGACGGGATATTTACCATGTATATTATTTATTTCGAGTTTCCGATATCAGTTCGTTCGTGATCATGGCGCTTGTAACAGCGTCGATATAGGGACTAATTACACTTATTCAGCTCTATTCAGCGTTTGGCCATACAAAACAACGTTTTTGTATGGAGACGATTCAGCTGAATGGATGCGTACGCGTCTCTATACAAAATCGTCATCGACAAACGCTGAATGGAGCTGAATAGGTAAGTGTAATTAGTCCCATATCGGAAACTCGAAACAAATAATATACATGGTAAATATCCCGTTAATCATAATATTTTGAGTGCTAATAACCATGATGACTATAAAAACTATAATAATATTATAAACTTTTGAATACTTAATGGTCTACTATTCACTCGCGAACAACAATATTAATTTAATTTAATTTTTCTGCGGGTCTCGATACGTGAGACCTCAATAGCGAAATCTAACTATAACAATTTCATAAAAAGAATCGATAACCATTTTTGGGGCTCTATTGGTCACTGGCGACTGTACTATACTTATAATCAATTCAGCTACCGAGGCCTTGGCTCAGCTGTTGAAACTGTCAGTGATATGATTGATATTTCCTTGTGTACATACTACAATCTCCTTTAAGTGATGAATGGACATACACATTTTACACACTCATAACAAACCTCCTAGTTCCGAGAGCAGATGTCTTCGCACAAATCTTTATCAAGTGTTCAATTTATTCATTATGTTTTAGTTATATTCATATTTCACTAGATGGCGACTCTAGAAAAGATAGAACACGCAAGTGTTTTATGCCATTTTGATAAGTAGTTTTCAATATTTCTGTACGTTGTTGGTGTTCATGAATACAACCAGAAGTATAAATACGTCTTTCATTTGAGAATGTTACCGCATTTTACAACAAGTAAGTGTGAAATAATAAGTATTGGGCCCAATATGGGTGCATACAATATTTGGAAGCGATAACCTTGGTATTGAAGGTTATCGCTTCAAAATGTTAAGATAAAATTTATCTTATCTTATCTTCGTCACCCAACAGGATCTATTTACACTAACTCTAGCAGCCGTTGAACACATCCTGTTATCATTTGCGGAACCCTAAAAATAAGCTTTGAATACATAATGAATACCTTTTTATGAGTTAAAAAGCTTTTACTGAGATCCGCTCATCGCGCGGCGCGGGGGGCGGGGGGCAGGGGGGGGGTTAATTAATATTTTATATTATAAATAATAGGGTAGTTTCAGTGATATACAGTCGATGACTCATATAGTAGTGAATTTGATTCCGATATAGAGAGTTGAAATTTGTATAATTATTTGATTGGGTTTCATTAAGTGGAAAGTTTGAGAAGGCTTTAATCGACTTTAAAATTGTATATTCTGAATTTAAATGTTAAACTTGGTGCTTCTGCAGATAACAAAATTGTGTGTATTATAATTTTCATCTTATATATAAAATTCTCGTGTCACAATGTTTGTTCCCGTACTCCTCCAAAACGGCTTGACCCTATTCTCATGAAATTTTGTGAGCATATTCAGTAGGTCTGAGAATCGGCCATCAACTATTTTTCGATCCGAAATTCCCACGGGAACGGGAACTACGCGTGTAATCCGCGGGGCACAGTTAGTTATCTATAAATACAACAATTTAACATTCAAGATTTTCGGGAAATGGGTCCAGCTGCCTCAGTTCGGCAGTTTTTGAGTTCAAATCTCTACTGTTAGGATATTTTTATTAAGATAAAGATATTACATGAAAAAGGTCTTCTAAATAACTTCGAAAACATCGTAGAAGTCTATCTATGTCTCCTTGTAGCGCCCAGTTATCGCCGTATCTGTTTATCCTTCCATAATATTTAACGCGCTCATTATAGAATCAACGGCAACGTTTATAATATTTAACATTTTAATATCTCCCTGAATGCTCCCGTTATCAGCAGGGGGTGGGGGGGTGACGTCACGGGGTTATCGCGCGTTGTTTTATCATTATTTAGGGGAGTCGGGGGTTAATGGGACCGATCTGCAAGGAGCAGTCCGCGATATACAACCAATGGGGTTATTAAGATAATATAAAAATCGAAGTTTACACCGTGATTTAGTTTATACGGATATTTTCTAATAGCTCAAAGTATGTAGTAGATGTGCATTACAATATAACGATCATCATATGAAGCAAAGGGAGACAGTTTTGATTCACGTGCGGTGTAAGCAATTATTATTAACTCAGTCTGGGGGTATGTATGACGGTGTGGGCGTAGTTACTGATACCCTCAATATATGTACATGAATTTGATATAATAGTTGAGTATTCCATGATAGAATGGAACGATAATTTGAAAGATTACTCACACACAAAAACCTTTAAGGTTGTAAAATGGGAAGCAATTACAATTATCTCCAATACGTACAACATATTCCATAAGTAAAAGTCATTAATAACAATGCAGATTTGTTAAATCCCACTTCAAACTAAACGTAGAACAAACTGTGAAGCCCCGTTTGTAAACGTATCGTTTCCAATCTAATATTATAACCCCATAAATTCCTCTATCGCACTAATTCGCGCGAGTCCCTATGCCAAAAACTACCGCCATTTTAAACTGACCCCTCACTTGGACCACTAGCTTAGTATGTAGAGGTCTTGTAACACTGGTGGGTGGTCGATCACTCACTGTCGCTGTGACGTCACACCGCACACAATTGATGATGGACGTCCATACCGCGATTAAGGGGCTCCGATTGCTCTGTTTTTAACCGACAATACCGGAAAATTGAGATTGTGTTTCTAGCGTTTTTTGGTAAAATAGATGAACAAATCTTCAAAACTAAAACCGAAGAAAAATAAGATTGACACAAAATATTTCACAAATGAATAGCTAATAAAAATGTTAATATTTCTATGAAAAGTCAATTAAAACCGCGGAATACAGCTATAGCATGATAAGAGAAATTACAATTTATAGATATCCGAAGCCGTAGCAGACGTCGTAGTAGCTCGTAGCGTCGTAGCACTCCGGGAGGTATTTTCGTAGCCACTGACCAAGTGTTCGTAGCCGTAATAAAGCTAACTAGCGGTGCCCTGCGGCTCATTCTATTTGTGTTTGCCATTATAAATATAAAAATACGCATACTCATATACGCATTTTTCATTTCAAATATAGACTGGATTTACATAATCTAATTGTAATAATACTAAAAGTTCAACCTCTATCCAAGATAAATACAGACGTACCAATATAATATTTAATTAAATTATTACTGTACACGTTACGAGAGAGAAATACTTTAAATTAATACTATTTAATTAATGTGGTCATTGACGAGTCAGATGAACTGATCAGTCCAGGCATAAAACTGTGGCGTCACTCCAAAAGTTTTAGGCCAACTAGAATGCAATAAATGATTATTATTATTTTAATGTATTTTCCTTTCACGGGACTATTAAGTAGTCCCGGTCATTTGGCTAATATGGGGCCAAAGCCAACAAACGGAAGCCCTTTGACATATTTAATATTTTGTAAAGGATGATTATTATTATTTCCCCACTGGAATCTGGAATCACTCCGGTGATTGACGACCATTTTTGTATCGACGCTAGTTCAACTGATCAGTTAAACTGACTCGTCAATGGCCACCTTTAGTGTAGTGATATACGAGTCAGTCTGTACTGATATGATTAACGTTCAAACATAATCCGTTTACTCTCTAATAGTTTGTACAAACGTCCTCACTCACATCAGAAGGTTCAAATCAAAACTCGATTACACGAAATAAATCTCGTTCGAGGCGCTCCAGTGAAACATTTTAATTCAATTTTTGTACCAAAACTAGTCGCGGGACACTTTAAGTATACTAATTTGTAAAGCTGAACAGTTTGGTTGGTTGAACGCGCTAATTTCAGAACTAACTAGTCCTTCTATCAGATTCTATGTTTACCGAACTTGAAACCACCTGTACCGATGTGGAAAATCTTTGTTTTTTTTGTTTAAAACTTCGCACTTCGACTTCGACTTCGCAGATTGTCCTATGATCCAATTACTGAAAAAAGTCGTGAAGCAAAGCGAAGGTCAAACTGCGGAGTACAACTGGTTATCCTATAATTCACGCTCCATACAACCAACGGAGGAATCTCTGACAAACAACACTGCGTTTGATACCGGTTGTAACCGGTTGTAACTGGTTACACACGAGACGCGTGCGGGTTTTTATTTGTTTAGTCAGCTTTAATGGCGAGTTGTCGGGCCTCGTTACGGAGAGGGGAGAGGGCAGGGGCAGGCAGGGGGAGGGGGGTTACATGGGGGATGTGGAATACTACTTCCTAGTAGGTACAACAATGCCACGCAGGTTTCACTCGCGTGAATCTCAATTTCTTGGGAACTTTGTGATAAAAAGTATCTTATGTGAATGGGTTATTGCTAGTCCTGTACGAAATTTCATCAAAATCGGTCCTGGCAAACTTTGGCATTTAAATTATTAGTAGGATTACGATGTTTGTCTCTTTCACGTAAAAACTACCGATTAACCTATTAATTTAGCGGTAGTTTAAATCTGTCCTAACAGATTTTCGATATAGTCAACATAGAATACTTTTTATCCACCAACCAAGGCCAAGTGGAAGATCAGCGTTGGACAATGGAGCGATCTGTTGTCCAACACATCGCTGAACTTGGACCTTTATGTAGTTAGATTAAATTAAGAAACTTTTTATATAAATATATACTGTCTAATTACTAATAAATACCTTTTCTTTCTTTCCAAAAATGGAGAATGTACATGGATAAAACCACAGGACACAGCAATAATAAGTGTTAAGATAATTAGTTCCCCCAATGTAGCGCCGACCGGTAATCGTGTTGTTAATGTTGATGCAACCGATTTGTCGAGAGGCGTACCAGACGACATCTATATTAAAGTTGGGTGGAATGTAGTTTTTGGGAATCTCTTCTTGATTGTGGAAGTGAATGTTTAATGATGTCGATAGGAAATTACAATGGGTAGGCCGCCATAATTATTCAGGAGCACAAAATAACTTGAGATAAAAAAAAACATGAAACAATCTGAAATCACAGCGTGAGAGACTAAGCAAAGCTACAAAATAAGGAGAGTTCAATCCTCACTCAAACGTTTGTCATATCAGGCTGGGTCAGTACCACGTGATGACCAATTAAAGTCGGGGTTGACCCGCGCGGTGGTCACCTCCCACTAATTAGTGTGCCCGTAATTACTGTTGATCTCTCGCGACGACTGTTAGTTATTCATCACTGCCTCCACGAGAGCAGATACACAGTACAGAGGGACAGCTTCGTACGAGCGACGGCGTGAATTGTTTGCACTGCTACAGACACGCGGGCCATAGCTTTTCTTGTAAATACAGTCATCATCATCAGCTTATGTATGTCCTCCATTTTATTTATTTATTTATTTATTTATTTATTATAAAAACAACAATAAGCTTACAGCTAAGATGCCAAAGCGCTTAAGTTGCTAGTATCTACACAATATATTAAACTTACATACAAAGACAAATAACATAAAATAATAAAGCATATACTTAATACAAAACAATTAATAAAGTTAATTTAAAAAAATAAGAAACCGACTTCAGCACTAAAAAGTAAGAAAATAATTTAAAATAAACGTTATTATTAATACATATTTACAATTTATAATTAGTTACTTTTGGAGTCAGTGCCAGCCCAGGATAGTTTTTTTTCCTTATAAGATAGCACGAGACGCGCCTATAATATTAATGAAGGCTTTGGCTGTCACCGACTTCAAAAGTAACTAATTATAAATTGTAAATATGTATTAATAATAACGTTTATTTTAAATTATTTTCTTACTTTTTAGTGCTGAAGTCGGTTTCTTATTTTTTTAAATTAACTTTATTTTAAATTTTTTAGTGGGAAGCAAGTCTCCTTCTACAAAATACGCCTAAATTTTCCTCCAGAAGAGCTTTTGACTCGTGGATCACTTGAATCCTTTTTTTGTGGGAGGAAGACTTTACGTCTTTCCTCTGTCCAGGGGAACGACGGGGTATGTCGGACTCCGCGCCGCAAAGATAGAGCGGCGACGCGCTTACCGACTAAAACCCCTTGGTGTGCCCCTCAGCGCTTATGGCCGAAACCGGAAGAAACGCGGCTGCACGCTACTACGATCCCGGACAGCGCCTCTACCCTGTTAAGGGTTTCTCCTCTGAGCTAGAATGTAGCTCTAGGCGACAGATGTTGAGTTACCCCCTTCCGAAAGTACCGCGCGCCACCTCGAGGCCTATATGGCGGCAGTGGATCTCCCCCCGGGGATCACTGCCGCAGGTCGGGCGTATGGTGGTTGCAGGACAAAGTGGTAGTCCCGCTTCCGTCTGCCCAACCTTCTGCTGCGAATAGTATTAGTGGAGAGGGCTTCGCTCTCTCTCGGCAGCTTTTTTTTGCGAGAGTACGACCTCACAAAAGGTGGACACTCCAATCCAAGACCTCTCCTCGCTCACCATAGCAGAGACTACATTTGGCAAGGAGAGGTCGTTTCCCACGATTGCCGCGAGAGTTGCGAGGGCAATAGCCTCTTGCAGGGATTTTTTCGTTGCTCTATAAGTGTCGAGCAGTTCAACCTCAACGGGTACCGCTTGAATCCTGTCCCATGAGCTGTTGTTACTCATGATTCATAATCTAACACAACCCTGCATTTTATTACTTCTTTTTAACTTCATCATCCCAATTAAACCATCATTTTATTACAAAACTTCTTTATAACCACAAAGGTATAAGAACTTTTTAGAAAATTGACCAAAGTCAAAATAAAAACGAAAATAGAGGATGACGTTTATACTGTCTATTTATTAATTGAAATAATATATACAATCTAATCTGGTGCAGTGCTTGTTTGTAATATCTAAATATATTTTTTACTAAAAGTTTTATGAAAACGCTCTGAAGATATATGTGTAATAGGTACCTATAATAGTATAAAAAAACATTTTTTAAAAATGTTGTAGGTTCGGGTTTATTTCAGAGTGTGTTAACGAATTCAAAAACAGGACATTTTTATATCTAAAACCCATGAATTGTGAACAGCATTTGATTTAAATACAGCCAAAAAATTTTCATCCAGAAATTCTTATGGTATCAAGAATATCGCGAGCAAAACCACGGGTCACAGGTAGTTTTACATTTAATAATGTCAATCGACACCCCAGCCTACATTGTTGCGGGTTTTTCCTCGATTTTTCCTGGATCCCATCATCAGATCCTGATTTCCTTGACATGGGACCACTTCGCGAATATCCGCTTTCTAATGAAGCAAGAATTTTAAAATGCTTCATTCATGATTACAAAGAAATCGCGTAACAAACACACAAAAAAAAAAAAAAAATTCACGTCGAATAGAGAACCTCCTCCTGTTTTTTTGGAAGTCGGTTAAAAATAGAGATCAATAGAAAAAAAAAATGTAAAATATTAAAAAAAAAAAAAAAAAGTGGCCTTACCAACCACGCTGGCCAAATGCGGATAGGTCGACTTCACACACAACCTAAAAATTTCCTTGCAGGTGTGTGCAGGTTTCCTCACGATGTTTTCCTTCACCATAAGAGCGCCGAACAAACGTACATATGAATTCAAAAATTGGAAACACATTGGTATGTGGCGGGGTTTGAACCAGGCACCTTCCGATTGGAAATCAAAGGCTTAACTTTAACCCATACGCTATTGACGCTTTCTGATTTTCATAGACTATTATTTGACAACCCTGCCAAATAGGTAACAATTTTACACGTTGTTATGAAGCGTTCCCTCTGTACAGTGTATGTAGTGACGTGGCGCGGCCGGCGGCGGCTTATTGTTACATTATTCATGGTGCGGCTTCCTCCAGGAAATGAGCTTCACTTTGATGCAACAATGTACACTCTATTATTACAAATACTGTTGACTTTCGTTTGAGACTCTTTGTTCAAGTGGGACGCGGTTTAATCGCTCGCCTTTGTTATAATTTGTCATTTGTTGAATTCAGAGAGCTTTTAAATTGTGGCTTTTTAGCAATACGTAGTCTTAACAAAAAGCGTTATACTCGTAGTTCCGCCATATCCTTAGAAACAACCTAGATAGCTATAATTTTTCAAGGATATAATTTTAACATCGTAGGAATAAAATTTTGAAAAACAATGCATTATAGATTATACCTCCCATACATTACGGGTTTAGGTTTTATAACCTTTCAAAAACATGAGACGGTTGAAAAGACGAAATTTGCATTTCAAGTTTGTTTGCATAAGTGTACTTCTGCAAAACGTGATTTTCTCAAAAATAACCCCCTATCATTCGATCCCCACGTGAGGCTGTAAAGTGTAAAGTAACCACATCAAGTGCACAACCATCAATAACCGGTTAGCGTGTGGTGTGGGCGATCACCGGCTCCACCGGTCACCGGCAACTTGTCCGGATAACCGGATTATGCAAACTTTAATTGCGTCAGTGAGCGGCGCGCGGGCGGTGTGATATCACACGTAGTAACTATGTAGTAATCTGCGGTGAGAGCGTGATACACACGTAGTGACTATGTAGTAGTCTGTGACGCACGGGGCCATTCGATTACACGCGTCAACAACACGTATTACGTACGGCTTGGTTCAGGAGGGAGTATTGGACACCCTCGGTGTATCAGGGCATGTGCTTTGAAGACAATCTATTGGATTACACAAAAACACTACTAATTTATGTTTATTTGGTATATGTGCGAATGAGTGTGTGCGTAGTTCAAATCAAATCAAATCAAATTTATTTATATAACTTTTTGTTACAATAATAATACATTGACGCAATTATCGAGACATTACCTCCCGTGCTAGTTAGAAACTGTGTTACGGCAAGGTAAGGCCTCTCAAATTACAGCACATATAAAATATTATAACAAACACATAAATACTTATATATAATAATTTACATAAATACCTTATAGACTAATATACATATTAAATTATAAAACTACAACTACAGTTTAGGGACTTTTCTTCAGGAACGCTTCCCTATAACGTCGATATACGACTCCTGTAGGCCAAAAGTCGGCATTGAGGAACATGTCCCTATACATCGCAGGTACTTGAAGCACATACGATTTAAAGGACGTGTCCCTCGCCGACTCGAGGCGCCTCAGGTTGAGCCGTATATGTTCCTTGGTCCAGAAACAGACCCTCTGCTTGACATACCGCAGGACCTCTTCACCTTTAGTGTCGGGGTCAAGCCGCGATATGTAAACTGAAATGGACGGCTCCACAACACGGAGGGTGCTCTCTGTTGCTGCGGCGTCGGCGGTACCACGACGATTGCGGGACGGCTTAGATCGACGTTTCTTCTCCACCAGGGTGAAGCCATCCACGTCGACTTTCCTCGCTCCATTGCCGGGTTTCTTCGGGGCCGCCACATTCTTATTATGTATTAGTAGCTGGCGCGAGACTTGCGCGTAGCTCTTCTGCTTGGAGACACGTGTAGCAGAAGAGGGCGCAGCTGGCACGGGTGTCGGTGCACACGCCGCGGCGATCGAGGTCATCGGAGCCGGGCGTTCATTCACCTGTGCATCGTTGTTGTTGTTGTTCGTCGAGTATGCAAAAATGCTGACGGGCGAAGTTTGCACATTCCTCTCAGTTTCTGATACCCTAGATACAAGTCACGAACTCAAAGCTCAATTACTGTATTGAGATGGTGTAGTGAATAATAGTGAATCTTTTTTAACCCCCGACGCAAAAAGAGGGGTGTTATAAGTTTGACGTGTCTGTGTGTGTGTGTGTGTGTGTCTGTCTGTCTGTCTGTGGCATCATAGCTCCCGAACGGATAAACCGATTTTAATTTATTTTTTTTGTATTAAAGGGGACTTACGTGCGAGTGTTCTTAGACATGTTTGATGAAAATCGGTTGACCCGTTTAAAAGTTATGGGGGTTTGAAATTAATTGTGTTGGGGGGTTTTTAAATTTTAAATTTTTAAATAATGTACTTAGATTAAAATAAATTCAATTTATTTAATAAACAGTTTGTTACAATAAAACTCCATTTAGCGCAATTATCAATTTACTACTATTTTTTATATCAGCCTATCTTCTCGGAAAATATTCCATCAGATTACTTTAAAAGTAATAATGATAATGTGGGAGCAGGAAAATTAACACGTAAAGTAAATCTAAATTTAGCTTTTGAGGTATTTCCCCGTAAGATGCCACTAGATGTCAAAGGTCTGTCTTTGTATCACCACCCACGCTGTAATTTACATGTGTTGGTGATCCCAAATGGGAATAAATAAACATTTATTACCTAGCCCAGGAATCGAAACCAAGACCTTTGATTTTCCAGTCCAGTAAGTATATTAGATTGTAACGATTATGACTACTGTTATTGTCTCATTAAAAGAGTTTAAAGTTTAATTAAAAACAGTTTAAACTCTCACTGGTAACTCCTGTGTACACTACTTAGAAAACGTATTATATACTCGTAGTTAATTAGCGGCGCCCCGCGTTTTCACCCGCGTAGTTCCCGTTCCCGTAGGAATGTGGGGTTAAAATTCCTTCAACCAACCTTCTCACTGAATTACTCTATCTATTAAAACAAACCACATCAAAATCCGTTGCGTAGTTTTAAAGATCTAAGCATACATATGGACATAGGGACAGAGAAAGCGACTTTGTTTTATACTATGTAGTGATTAAGGAATAGACGCAATCACCATGCGTACAGAATGCGTATTGGTGACCTCAAACACAAGCCATGTTCGAGAAATAGTACAAACGTATTGATTGACACAAACATCGAACCCGAGATCTCAGTATTGGCAGACCATAAGACTGTCAAAGTGTCACAATACAGGGTTTTAAAGATGTTTAATTAAAACAGTCTTTGAACTTTCAAACTCCATTCTCTTATTATAATTACTTACTGTACATTCCTCCGTATATAAAACTACTTAAATTAGTTACGTCTGTTCATCACAGTACAGCGCCCGACTGTAACAAACGTTAGAGGCGTGTCGCGCCGCGGTACTTTACTAGTGTAATTACTTGGAAATACTACGGAGACGTTTGAGACATTTACTGAGTGTGAACACTTTTAAGGTATTATTGTTATAGACTGGCTGTGCCCCGCGGTTTTACCTTCCTGGTCTAGTAGGTTTGGGATAAAACATAACCCAATAATTGTACCATATTTCATTTTAACACGCTCAGCAGTTTGAGAGAGACAAAACAATTTAAATAATTATTTTTAACCCCCGACGCAAAAAGAGGGGTGTAATAAGTTTGACGTGTCTGTGTGTGTGTGTGTGTGTGTATCTGTCTGTCTGTGGCATCATAGCTCCCGAACGGATGAACCGATTTCTTTAGTTTAGTTTTTTTTGTATTAAAGGGGACTTACGTGCAAGTGTTCTGAGACATGTTTGATGAAAATCGGTTAACCCGTTTAAATGATGAAAATCGGTTAACCCGTTTAAATGTTCTGGGGGTTTGAAAGTAATTGTGTTGGGGATTTTTTAATTTTTTTATTTAATATTATGACATCAGCAAAACGCATTGAGATTAGTGATTCCGGCTGTTCCTTCTACCTTTATCACCAGTGTGAGACCTTTTGACGTGAAACGTCTATAAAATCGAGTCCGAAACATACGGGTACCAAGTTTAAAAAGACCGTAACGAAAAGGTCTTTATCATCGTACCTTAATAATTAAAAAACTATTAGTCTTAGAAACAAAATTGTGGTGTGAATATTTCACTTATATTATATAGTCAGCTCGCTGTTATGACATTGAATTTTCTTGTTTTCATTTCAATCTTTTACTTTAAAAGCGATTCGCTAACATAGACGTTTCACGTTAAAACCAACGGCCGTGTGCCCGGCACAGCCCCACCCGATTTTTAACCCAACAATGACCGATTTAATTTATTGTATTGACTAATTAATGACAATAAATTAAAGCCTTCCCTCTTCTTTTCTATCAACACCCAACAATCAAGTTAAAACCCGTACTATCAACATCACCGAGGTCTTGCCGCTGCGCGCGGTCGAACCAAACTATGGTAATATCAATCTGTGACGTTTCCGCGACACCTACCATTGAATTCATTATTCATGAGCACTGCTCCAGGTTCCTTTGTAGGGATACCATCAGCTATGAAAGACAAGGGATTATTATAAACATGAAGTAGTTATTGGAGGCTAATATCAGTTTTAAATAATTACTGTTTGATCTTAAAATAGGATTCACAAATACGCTCCGAAACTACGGAACCGATTTCAAAAATGCTTTCACCAATGGATAACTATATTATCAGCGAGTGACACAGGCTATATTTTATCCCTGTATCCACGGGAATGGGAACTACGCGAAAACGTGGGGCGCTACTAGTGAAGTCATAATATAAATCCGTCGCGTCGTTTCGTTTGAAGCGAATATCCCGTCCCGTCGCGGTATGTGTGGTCACCGCGCTCCCAAACAATGTTCCCAGAGGTAGCAACCGGCCGCGAGCTGGGTGAATCATGGACTATCCATTAAATCACGGTAGTAATTGTTCTACAAAAGCAAGGAATCAGGGTGTCTTATTACCCAACTTACGACCTGATTTGGTTTCATATTTATTAGTAGAATAGCAGCGCCCCGCGGTTTCAATCGCGTAATTCCCATTCCCGTGCAAATACAGGGATAAAATATAGCCCATGCTACTAAGGGTGAATGCAGCTTTCTAATGGTGAAAGAATTTTTGAAATCGGTTCAGTAGTTTCGGAGCCTATTCGTCACACACAAACAAACAAAATTTTACTCTTTATACTTAATATTAGTATAGATGCGTAAAATGAAAACAGGTTAGCTGGAGAACTATTTTGATGCAGATGTTCCTTTGTCCTCTATACTTTATGTCCTGAAAATCCTATGGAATCCAAAAACGGGAATCACGCAGGTGAAACCGTTTGGCGCAACTAATAATAATATCATAAACACACATTGGTTTACGACCAATTGAACCCACTACCAGAGTATCCCGAGGCGGACATCATATCCACTACACCACCACTGCCCCTCACATACATAACTCCAGTATTCACTCCATCGTTATTATTTCAATTTCAAATCCCAATTCATTGAATCGTTTCATTCGCGAACATCAAATTCATTGCGAATATAAGCCTCGGGCCCGCGGCTACGATCATCAATACCACGGAGAGTTATTATTGAGGGGTTTATTTTTAAAGTTATTACGATTGCTGCAGAACCCAGGTGGATTACCTATCAACATCTCGAACTTTCTTTAACGATTTGGAAACTCTTGGGAATTTTAAAAAATCATTATCATCACATAAGAATATTTAAAAAAGTATTTTCCAGAAAATTCTTTGTAAGCTAGCTATGTTTAGTATGTATAATGTACGAAAAGGTAGGTCAGGTCGCGGTACACAACTAGTCATACAACTAAATAATAAACAGAAAAAATATTTAAATACTTTTAGAACTTGTTTAGTGTTCCAATAGCGCGTGTGGATCCAGTTGGACATACGAGAGATCCAATCACACAGTTTTCAATTTGCACAAACCTATCACATTTTCATTTTGGGGTCAAATGTCGCGCTCGCACAGGGACCGACTGAGTTCCGAATGTGGTTCTAATCAAACTTAGTACTTAGGCTTACAAAAGTGACTAAAAGGGGTACTTGATAGGAAATACATTTTCTCAACCATCCTTCTTTAAGCTCTAGACAGACATCTAAATACCGATTGCCTAGAGCCTTACGCTGACTTACCATTCTGACTTTCTTCTGTCTCGTTTCAAAAAATTACTGCACTGCACTGCTTACTCTTAACGGCCACCACTGGTGGTCGTTGACACTATAATTAATAGTTTAGTGCCACCAGTGGTGGCGGTTTTAGTGGTGTCTGGTCACTAAATGTCGATTACAGTCATGGTAATTGACCACAGCAAAAGTATCTAAAACATTAAAAAAATATTCATAAAAACCACACAGAACAAGACAAACAGACATGCGAGTATACATGCGTGCAAACGTTTGATTTGAGCAGAAACTGTACTCACTACCATCGCTATAACAAACAACGTCACTTGGTCGAAAAATCAGCAGAAAACTAGCTGGAATATTTATTTAGCTCCTCCGAGGGCTATTTCGCTGTGTGTTTATCGAAAGTAGCCGTTCTGAGTCCGCTCCCTCTCGGAGTGGGATCGAATACTGTGCAAAGTTTGTCGAGTTCCGCAGCTCCGCGGACAGACGCGACCAGCTCACTTTACATGATAAAGCGACTCCCACACACACCGGCGGCCAAACGCTTTTTACACGCTTTTTATTAGCTTCAACTGTATGTTTGTATGTTTGTTTGTAACCGACTTCTTTGGGCGCTATTTTGACCCACTTTAAACGGTCAGATTTCGTTCAAACTTTGTAGATTTATTGAGGACCGATGACAATACACTAACTTGATAAAATTATTCCATTTTTCAATTTGCAAAATATGATTTTTGTTAATTTATATAATTTTCATCTATAGTCGATAAGGTAAGGTAAAATTAATTAAAGTTTTGATATTTTTTTCCGTTTCTATTGCACTAAATTAATTTTTAGCAAGTATAGAATTAATCTCCGTTAAATTATCTCGACAATAGTATGCAAAATATCTTGATTCCGTGAACTAACAAGGTATTATACTAAAAATAGTTGCCAAAATAAGGCGAAAAAAATTTTTCGATCGTAAAGCACTCTCTGATGCGTGCAATAGTTTAAAATTAAAAAAACAAGCTATTATAAATAATCCAAACTAAAAAGTAGAAAATAAATTATAGTTTAAAAAAACTAAAAAACACGCTTTTTATAGAAAACCGAACTAAAAAATTGAAAATAAATTGTAATGAATTTAAATTAAGAAAATAGTGTTAAAAATTTCAATGAATATAAATTAATAACAGTGTGAATAAAAAAAAATTAATTTATTTAAAAAAAAGCGTGGGATGCTTTTTAAAATATTATCGAAATGATAATCACTCTACTCATATCTGTCAATAAAATATTTATAACTATTGACACCATGCACCCCACGCTTTTTTTAAAATAATTTTTTTTTTTTTTATTCACACTATTATTAATTTATATTCATTGAAATTTTTAACACTATTTTCTTAATTTAAATTCATTAAAATTTATTTTCTATTTTTTAGTTCGGTTTTCTATAAAAAGCGTGTTTTTTAGTTTTTTTAAACTATAATTTATTATTTAATAACTGCCACATACTGAACTATGTCGAATGGAATTCAATATTCAAACTGTTTTTATAGAAATAGAGATCTGAACTTGAATATTTATTATTAGCTGGGTGCCGTAGTTATAACCGCAAATATCAAGCTAAATCATAAACATTTATTTAGCTCAACTACTAATTGATCTTATACGAGGTTGAAATAACACGCCTTGTTATAACAGCTTTTTATCCCAAAACTACCAATCCCACAAAAACAATACGAGGCCAGAGGTTACGTCTTATGCTAATGTTTTGTATTTCAAATTCTTCTTCCGTAATCTCCATAAGACCCAAGTTTATAATCTCCGTCGGAGCCCAAAGTGTGTGACGTCACAAGTTGCGCCAGTGGAGGGTCACTCTCAGCGGCCAATTGGTTTCAGTCCGCGCGGTTATCGACATCTGTGCGATTCAAAGTTAAACATCAGAATTCCAATATCGACACGAAACATTATAAAAGTGGTCGGTGGCGCCATCTGTCCGTGTATTAGCATTATCTTGTGGACGCGACTGCCCGCTTGTTCTAAGGAACATTGCACACTGCGACCGCTACAACAAAGCGATTTTCTTCCCATTTCTGAACCTATGAATTTTCTATACGACTTTTTTTCTTATTTAAGTTATGCTTTGTGCTTCGGCATGTTAGCAGGGTAGGCAAAGACCTCTGATGATGTGAGTATAGTGAAGAGGAATAGGTGTAATCACCACGCTTACTTAATGTGCGTCCGTGACCTTAGGCTGCGCATGTCGAAGACGGTTTCTACGCTATCCGTTCTCATATTTCCTATGTGAGTGTAGAGGTATCCTTACAGTGTTGTTCTCAAGTGTAGTCTGAGTCTCATTTGCATGTTATCGGTGGAGAGCGAGTGTAGCGACGCACCACACACCACACGACGCGGTATCACCAGTGTATGACCAACTTGGGGACAGATAGCGGCGACATGCTGTGCTCGCGACGAGTTTCAAACAAATAGTTACATTACAATTTTGTATACTTTGACATATCAAGTTGTGGAATATGAAACAGTGTTTGTGGACCTTTTGAACACACTTATTTTTCTAAAAGTTATCCCATATTTAATTGGAGTCAGTTTTTAGTGTAACCAGATTTGGAGGATCCATCTGCCATCAGACCTTTACAGTCACAACACAAAAAGCAATTATTGGAACTTGCTTCTTTTTTTAATTCTGTTAATAAACAGAAGCAAGTCATAATCAAATTGTAGTTCTTCCTTAAAAAAAAACAACCTACTAATATTATAAAGCCGAATGTTTGTGAGTGTGGATGTTTGTTCCTCTTTCACGCCAGACCAACTGAATGGATTTTAATGAAATTTAGTACAGATGTTCCTCATACCTAGTGGGAATTTTGGGATAAAAAGTATCCTATGTGTTATTCACACATAGGATACTTTTTATTCCAAAATTCCCACGGGATAAGGTTCCACGCAAGTAAAACCGCGGGGCCCAGCTAGCAGCCTATAAAAGTGTAATAATGTACTGGCAGTAATATGAGCCCATCGTGCCGTCCGACTTTCGAACGAGTTGGGAACAGTTTTTTGGTGGAATATTAAAAAGGTTTCGAATGAGTTGTGGAGTAACAGACTGGTGACTGGGTGTGCTTTGTAACTTGTAGTAGATCAATCCACGTCGAATCTGTCTATAATAACTAGCTGTGGCCTGCGGTTTCACTCGCTTTATTTACTACTATTCCGCATCTACGAGTATTTAGTCTAAGCGTGAAACAAACAAACTATGCGTCTTTACAATATTAGTACAGTATGCCCGGCATAAATCAAGCTCTCAATCACCTCATGTCTCCAACCTTTACAACAATGTACATTACCTAGCGTACCTATTACAAAATGCGAACACATTCATACCCAGATAAACATTAGTGGAACACACGTTTGCCCATAATAATTACTTTTAAATGTTTGTTCTACTTTAATTTTACAACTTAATATAACCTGTTACAGTCAACCAAACAGGCTGAAATTTTAGATTCCAATTAGCATTAGCTAAGTGACGTCATTCTAAATTCATGATGGCGGAATTAATTTGTTCCACTTTAAATAATGTGATGTAATTGTACCAGCACTAACTGTCATCGCAGGCGGGTGTGTGAAGTTCATTTGTCAAATGTTACGGCGCGACGTCACACGGGTGACGGGTGACGTCGCGACACACGGCCGCGCTAATTACTTAATAACATGTGGGCTAGTGGATTTGGTGATATTAACAACTATAATGTTTGTCTAATATCATAAAGTTGAAGAGTTAGTTTATTTGAACGTGTTTTTAACTCAGATTCGAATTGAATAATATTTTAGTGTTGGATAGCTCGTTCATCGAGGAATAGATACAAAATCCTGCTACGAGAGCGAAATTTACGCGAGTAAAGGTATAAGTTGGTATCCGACTGCAGACAGCAGCAGCAGACCACACGTTGCCGCCTAACGTCATCGTAACACTTCGCCGTCTGTTGCTCGGCGAACGCGAAGCTAGCTTCATGTACAACATGTCAAACTACTACGTATTTGATGAATCAAACCTTATTAAGGGACATTCTTTACTATAACCATTTTTCAATAGAAACATTTCAAATTAATCAAATTGTTTGCAAACTCAGCGGTAATCGTAAGCACTTTAGTATAAATTCACGGAAAACTCATTCCAATTGATGACAAGTGACAGTCAGTTGTCACAGTGACACCGTGACGTCACAGGGTGCGCGTCGAGTCAATTACAGTTTGTAACTCTCATTAAAATATACATTATTTTAAATAAATAATTTTATAATTTTAATGGATTACATTAATAAGTTCATTATTATGGTACGACCAACTACTGACTGGGGTTATTTATTTAAAACATTATAGTATCTACAATATTTTTTCCTTCAATTGGGATCTGATATCCGGCAAGTAGGAAACTTTTTAAAAACTCCGATCGATGATCCTTTTGTTTACCTCAGAGTGTATTTAAATCCTGTTCAGATGCAATACTTGTATCATAGTGAGCGAACCAATCTGCAGAGTAGAGAACGAACTACAAACAAACTACGGCGGAACATAAATTATGACGGTTGTCACACCGACTACAAACTAATAAAATTATACAAAAACAATTGGTTCGCAGCTGTAGGTACAAGTTGTCCTGCGAGTCGAGCGGAACTGAGCGGAGCGAGCAGAACGAGCGAGCGAATCGAGCGGGGCGCAGGTGGCGCGGAACTCCGCGGACTGTTTGTCGCTCGTGCATTATTCATGTCGCGTCGCGACGTGCGCCGGCCACTGTACTGTGACACAGTGTGACGACACGCGGTAGCGAAATAGCAGATGTGATACAGTCTAATGTCATTAAATCTCAGACTTGAGTTAATCTTAAAAGCGCAACTGAATCTATTAGATGAGACAAATACTATTAGAGTTTGTTTGAATTCAACAAATTGGTTGTCTGTTTTTAACTATCGAGATACGGCCGGGCAGTCTTAGTTATGTTATGACAATTTTCCATTGCATTTTAACATAAGTAAATAAATTTTGAAATCAGGACAAAAGACAATGGTAAATGATTAATTTTATTGGATTGACTTTAGCGAGGCTGTTGCTGTGATAAGTTGCCTTTGAAAAGAATATATTGTTGTGGATGCCTGAAAACTCCTGTGTTGTCTTACGGTGGATGTCCGTTGAACTGTGCCCGCGACCACCACTGACACCATATAACATTTGTATCAATTTGTAGGACGGGGGCCGCGCTCACACTGTATTGTCACACCGACAACACTATTTATGAGTTCACTAGTTGCTGTCTGCGGTTTCGGTTATGTACCGACTGTAATACACGACGATCAGTCACCACTGTGTTTACACTGTGTGGTTTGCAATTCAATGTCTTGTAACTAGAGTGATAAAGTTCAATATTTTTTGGGAATGTAGTTTATTTTCTAATTACTTTTTTCACCCCCCTCTGTCTGTTTATATTGGTTTCTCTTTCATGGAAAAGCCACGGAACAGATTTATGAAGATGCAATTTGACGCAGATTATTTTTAAACCAGAAATCATAGAACACATAGAGGATACTTTTTATTCCATTTAATTACACGGAGTTGAGATTTACGAGGATAAAATCGTAGGACACTGCTAGTGCTAGATATTTTACACGGTCCGTGCAATCCATTGGGTGGTAAAACAGTAAACTCCTCATACGGTATGTATCGAGTGTTCCGCTGTTGTTGGAATACGTTTGTGTTGTGACGTCACCCCATGAATATTGCACTCCTCGACTCGAAACACAGATGTCGCCACTGACTCGATACGCTAAATTAGATATCAGTTACTATACTGTGTCCCAAGGTTTTAATCGCGTTTTTATATTTCCATGTCATAAAAACTATTTCAACGCAATCCATTCAATAGTATGAACTGTGTTTAGATAGATCAGTCAGTCTGTCAGTGGCGAATGTCTTTTGCATTTATTATTAAATTTTTTCACATAGGTACAGATAAATAGATAAAGTTAATTTAAAAAAATAAGAAACCGACTTCAGCACTAAAAAGTAAGAAAATAATTTAAAATAAACGATATTATTAATACATATTTACAATTTATAATTAGTAACTTTTGGACTCAGTACGGATGTACCGACATGTAGCTGTAGTACTATCATATTGTATCACTTCGGGAGAGTACTGCACAGACCGGGACGGCCATTTCGGAAATTAAATTTTGTACAAATATGTAGTAGAAGCAATGTTTACAAGATGTTTGTTGGATTCTATTTTAACGCTCAAATAAATTGTTAAAAAGAGTAAAAGAAACTACGTTTACTATTGATTCTACCGCGCTTCTCTCATATACTAGTTGCTACCCGCTGTTACCCGCAGTTTCACCCACGTCGATTGTCTACAAATAAGCCTTCCTCAATAAGCAGGCTAATGGAAAAACTACTACTCTCTCTTTTCCGAACCTTTATCCCATGTATATTTTGGGGTCGGTTTTCAGTTTAACCAGATTTGGCAGAATGTCAGTATTTTACGTGAAGCGACTGCCATCAGACCTTCACAACCCAGAGGGCTATACGAAATTTTTTGGTTAAACAGAATGTTAGACTTTTGAGGGCTCTAACTACCCGTAACGACTGTCGAAGATGTAAGTACGACAGCCGGGACCGACAGCTTTACGTGCCCTCCGAAGCACGGAAACGCTCATGAAATTAAAAGTCATGGAAAAACTACTACTAACTAGTTAATTTCTGATTAGCAGTTCCTGTAATTAATGCGTTTAAAAGTTCTTCTACATACATTGCTACAAAACTATGGGTGCGACACATATTTCCATCATATAAACACGCGATAAGATTTGTCTCCATACATACGTGATAAGGTACGAGTCACAATATTTTGGCCAGATACAATGAAGAAATAGACTGTTGTTTTGTTACATATTCTCCATTGATATGCTAGAGAAGATGAGTAAATAATTCATCAACAAGAATGATTCCGCAATTAAAACCTTAGAACCGTGAAACAATAATGTACTTCACTACATACGAGTAGTATAAAACAAAGTCGCTTTTTCTGACCCTATATATTTATGTATGCTTAAATCTTTAAAACTACACAACGGATTTTGATGCGGTTTCAGTAATAGATAGAGTAATTCAAGAGGAAGGTTTTTTTCATCCCCACATTCCCACGGGATCGGGAGTAAAACCGCGGGGCACAGCTTAATAATATAAATTACAATCACACATTGTGGTAAAGCACACATACCGCCTACTCAACGGTAAGTACATTAAGTAACCAATTAATGATTAATGAATTATGTTAATGTCACAATGTACAGTCACGGTAAGAAAAGTTTCGTCACCTAAACATGTAGTTTCATCTCCTCAGTTTGAACGATAAATAATCGGTCTAGCGATCTCAAAGGTATTAGTTACACTATTTTGAACCTAGTTGCCATACTACGTTGGTGTATTTTATTTGCAGTTATCTGTCTAGTTTCAAAAGGTACTAAGAGTTGAAGCCTTAGAAAATAATGAATTTGATAACTGATGAATTTCCTACTGTGACCGTACTTTGATACCTGTCGCCTCTCATACTCGCGATGCCTAGGGCTCAACTATTCATGTGTACTTAGAGGGGTTCACGTTACAAATATTTGTCGTACTCCCCCCCCCCCTACCCCCTTCGTACTAAGATCCCCCCCTCTCTAATCCGTCATACACACGGTTTACTTACAGAACACTATGTTTACACACGGAATGTCTAGGTAGAGGTACGTGTGAATCGTGATTCGCAATTCATATTTTTACCGTACTAATATTATGAAGGTAAAGTTTGTCAGTTTGTTTTTGTATCGTTATATGAAATTAATATGCCGTGACGGAATGAAGGGCCGCGTGGGTACGATAAGTCTATAGTCAGGTGTTTTAATATTACTGTATGTTGCCATTACATCAATAAAGTAATTTAATCAGACAGACAGTGCGCATTTAGTAGACAGGCGAGGTGGGGTATTGTCTAACTTGTAATATTATTACTTACCTACTAACAGCGCCCCGCGGTTTTACCTGCGTAAAATCCCGTGGAAATATACCACTTAATATAAACCTTCCTCTTGAAACACTCTATTTCTAAATTGCATTTAAAAAATACGTTGTGTATTTTAAAGGATCTGCATGGAAACAGCGGAAGCTACTTCGTTTTATCTGTGTTGTAAAGATAACAATCTTTGACTAAATATTATTCCAATAAAACTGTTTATCTGTTCAACAACACACTTTATTGATAACGTAAACATTGTATACACGTGCGTCTGCGTGCACTATCACAACCTGAGATATGATTACATACTAAGGACAACAGATAATAGCTAGCTAGTCTAGTGGTTTTACATGCATTACATTCCAACAACAAACGCGGGAAAAGGCCTCCTTTCCTCTCTCTATTCGGCTTGATTGGTCTTAGCGGAGATATCATTAACGAGAGAAAAGCACTCAAATTATTATGATAACTATAAAAACTATAGAAAGAAAAATAGATTTGCTCTGAACAAAATTCACACAAAATAACATGTAAAACCGTAGTGACACAATTAATTTCATATAACAATATGCATTAAGTACAGTATTCTCCTAGCAGCACTCCCCCTTCTCCTGCAGTTCCAGTAGCATGTCCCGGATGGGCCCGCGGCGCAGCTTCCCGGAGTGCGTGTGAGGCAGCGACGGCACGAAGGCCACGCCGCCGTGCAGCCGCTTGTGGTCGCTCAGGGCGCCTGCACAGGGAGAACGAAGAGATTGTGAGCGTTGATGACGTAGTAGTGGTTAAGCCTTTGAAATCAATTTGGAAGGAGAATCGATCCTCGCCACCTACCAATGTGTTTTAAATTTTCAAATCATCATCATCATCAGCTCATATAATGTCCCCACCGAGGGGCACGAGCCTACCCTGAATTAGGGTGATTAGGCCTTAGTCAACCACGCTGGCCAAGTGCGGGTTGGTCGACTTCACACACCGAATCACCTACAATTTTCAAATACCGCAAGTTAATTAAATCCTCTTATACGGTGAAGAAAAACATTGTGAGAAAACCTGTACAAATCTAAAAGAAATTCTAAAGCGTGGCCATGCACTTGGCCAGCTTATTTGACTATGGCCTGATCAACCTAATTCAAAGTAAGCTCGAGTCCTGACATGAGTGATGATAATGAATCACCCACAGCATTAACCGGTAACATAAACCCGTTACCATATACTGACCATTGACTGCGGCGTGCACCTGCTCCCTGGTGACACTGGCCCCCCGTGACGTCACTATGGCGGCGGCGGGCCCCGCGCCCGTCCCGCACACGCAGCACTCCGTCACGCCCTCCACCGACAGGATCACACTCTCCACCTCCTCAGGGGATACCTGCGATACAACGTTCTAGAATCACTCACATTTACAATGATAGGATATTGGTTGGATGGTCACCATGTAAAATTGCCAAACACAGATTAGCAGAATTTTGGTCGTGGTTTTAATTTTCTTTACAGATCTGACGTTTTTCATAATGAATTTTTTTTTCATTATAGTAGTGTTCGCTTGAATCAATGAAATCAACATAGGGAACAGAAAATCGATAAAGGAACGGAGGGACTTGACGTGTGTGTGAAGGCGTATGTCGTTTTTCTGATAGTTTCTAAATACAGGTAGCAAAAGTTAAGTACCAGTTGGTATGTGAAGACACTGACCTGATTCCCTCTAAACTTGAAGCTGAACTTGATTCTCTGCTGGAAGGTGAGGCGCCCGTCTCCGTCGATGTGGAACTTGTCCCCCGTGCGGTACCACCCGTCCTCGCAGCACTCGCTGAACGCACTAGGGTTCTTGTAGTAGCCCTGGAGGAGAGAAATAAACCCCGTCATCACACTCCATATAACAGGGAATAGTTATCTGTACACTAGCAGCGCCCCGTGGTTCCAACTATAATCTGGGTCTCTTTGAGTCACGTGGTGTATTCCAGGTGAGTACGCTCCAATGGTAAAAATACCACGACTCAAAATTACATTCGCATGGCACTTTTCTGTCATCAAACTTTGATATAGATTTGTAGAGACATTTACACTCAAAAATCTACAGTGGACACTTCTTCAAAGACAAGTACCTTGGTGACGCAGTCCCCCTTCAGGCAGAGCTCACCGGCCGAGTCCAGACCCACGACGCGGCCCTCCTCGTCCAACAACTGGAACATATAATTACGATCATCTGTTTACAGCGATCAAATCGACACAAAAAAATCCTAACTACTCGAAGAAGAGAAATATTATGGGTAGTGAGTTCACGAAAGTACGACACTTGGTAAACCAAAAAACAATGCAAACCAAGAACAACTGTCTGGTTCAATTACAATACTATATCCAATACATTACCTTGTAGTCCATGATGTTGAGAACGGGTCCACAGGAAAGTGTCGGTGACGCGAGATCCGAGACCGCGATGTACCCCTGGGTCTCGGTCGTGCCGTATCCGTTCACCACGCGAGCGTCAGCCGACAGCACTGCCTGAGATAACACGCCTTAATTATATTTGGATGCCCCTCTTGGGGTCTAATGGCAAGTGGGTTCAACACCTAGGTTGAGTGATGCATGTTTTCTATTTTCTAAAAATTTTTCGCGTTTTTGGTTACTTACTATGTATTGCGTGAAAATGAAGACAAAATGCTATAAACATATTACGGTACAAACTAATGAAGACAAATTAGAAATTATGTTAATAATAATAAACGTATGTGTACCCTCAGATCAGCATGTAGCTCCACAGTGGATGGCCCTCCGACCAGCACGAACGTCCGGAGCGAGGCGAGCTGGTCCGCGGTCGCGTGTTCCACCAACAGCTTGGCGATCGCCGGGTTCATGAACGTCAGGGTCGGCTGCGGATAGAGAACATCATAATTATTGGCAGTAATCAGCGAGTTATAATAAACTGACTATGGCCAAGCGAATAGAGCACCTTGATCGTAGCATGATGTTTTATAACTATTCTCGATAAGTGTTCTATTCAACATTAACTCAAACCAGTAGTTACTGAGATTAACGCGTTCAATCAAACATAGTCTTCAGCTTCCCTTGAACTTTATCAGAATTAGTTAGTATAGATATTTTCTTGTTCCATTCTTTTTAGAAAGTGTTATTTTATATCAGTAGCCGGGTTTTAATGAGATAGCAATTTATTCTAACCTTATACGTATCAACGAGGTGTGTGATATGCTCCGTGGTGTTGACCCCGGGCGAGAGCAGTAAAGGCACGCGGTACACGGGGCAGCTGGTGACGTGCATCGCGAACGTCATCCACTGGAGCGTCGTCAGCACTAGCACCAGCTCCGAGGAACAGGGCATCTGGTGCGCCCTGAGGGACAGGTTTCAGGTCGTGTATATGGTTAGGTATACTGAATATCTGACATTCATTAATTACAATAATTTTGGGGATATTTCGACCCATACTTAAATGAGATGGATCGATCCCGGTCTGCCCTTCCTTCCTCCCCCTACGTATGATTTAGTGAGGTGATTTGTCTTGATCTTCTTCCAATACTCTCAAACATAATTAATGGATGTGCCTCATAGTCTACACTGAAACTGAGGCAGTAGTCTCCGCCTGGACTCACCATATCATGGGGAGTTGTATAACCAATCCTCGCTGTGACATGATGGCTGCTTTGGGCAGTCCTGTTGAGCCGCTCGTCGGGATCAACATGGCGGGAGAGTCGGGATCCACGCATGGGATACTGTAAACAGATTAAAATTATTGAGTGAAAAGGGACAAACGTAATCACTACGGTTGTCTAATCGTAAACATAAATAATCGCTCAGCTTGGAAATCGAACTCGGAAACTCAGGCATGTTAGTCAGAATCACGTGCTTACCATGCCATGGCACTAAGGCACATTCACATGCCACTAATTCAATAAATTTTTAAGTTGTAGCAGCTCTTACTCAAATCCATTTATGTCTTCGGGTTGACCGTTCATGTAATCTGCGAGCTCGTCTCCCGTGTCGCTCACGATGACGCGCGCGTCTGTGACGTGTGACTGCGTGATGGCGGCGGTGACGTCACCGTGCATCGCCTCGTCGCAGAACACGAGGCACGGCTCCACTAGATCCACGAAGTGAGTCAACTCGACTGCCAACAGACGGAGCACGTGAAGCACAAACTGCGCACAAAGCTGCCAGTGCTAATCTAAATGGTCAGTCATTTGCTCCCATACCCAATTCCAACGATCGGTTTCCCCTCCAGTCATATTTCGCTATCTTTCGGGGATTCCAGCATTCCATGCTCTACTCACAGACGGTGGCGTTGGGCTCCATCATGAAGGGCAGAGCCCTCGCGAATAGCGCGGCCAGTAGCACAACCAGCGCGCGCTCGTGGTTACGCATCGACAGCATTATCACCCTCTCTGTCGCACCGTACGCTCGCAACGCACGTGCGAGCGGGACGGCCTGCTTCAGGATATCACCATTCGTCACTTTCATCCCTGTCGTTCCATTTATCTACAAAGTGAAGTTTATGTAGTTAGCAGTTTTTAGCTCTGGCTAGTTGATATCTTATGTTATCATTACCTAAGTTTGGATTAGAATCCAGGACGACCTCAGATTCAAAATCTAAAACCTGGTGCTGGTATGAAAAATTCATAAAACTATTCGTATCAAATTTCAACGGATTTCCGCGGTCGGATGACACCTCATTTTCTACTCTTCCTGGTTTATTCCACTTTGATCACCTAGGTGATATCACCCAGGTGATCAAATTCCACATTTTATAGGAATCGTCCCAGCAATACGAGTATAACCTTGACAATCAATTTAGTGATAAGTTTTTGTAACTATTTAAGTACTTCAATGTTGATAATTAATTCTTTTCGGGTGCATTATCTCATGTATTTGTTTACATTGTAGAACGTCATTAATCTGTTTGAACGTCATTATCGCATTTTGTTTTGAAAGTATTCGAGAAATCAATTAACAATATTTAAAATTCATTACTTTATTAAATACTAGCCTTTGCCCGCGACTTCGTCCGCGTGCAATAATGACTTCCGTCACATAAACTGTCATCCCCTATTTTATCCCCATCAATCAATCACTTTATTTATATCTTCAAATGTAGTTACAAATTATTTGACGTGGTCATCGAGAAATTACTTCCCCCTGGGGGTAGAATTAATCTAAATCCTTTCTTAGCGGATGCCTACGTCATAACATCTACCTGCATGCCAAACAGCCCGATCCGTCCAATGGTTTGGGCTGTGCGTTGACAGATCACTATGTCAGTCAGTTAGCTAGTTTGTTTCTTTGAAGGGGCTAATCTCAGGATCAAGATAAGCATGGTTGTGTCTGTAGTAGGTTATTATATCTCCCCCCCAGGGACGCCCACCTTGTCGTGGTGGGGGGGCTTAGTAGTCGCGGTTGCGCGTAGAACCGCGGCGAAGCTAAGAGGCGTCCAGGGCGGGCTGCCTGCGGGCAGAGGTTGCGGGGCCTGTCCGGGCTCCGCAGCTGTGAGGGGGCGCTGTTGCAGCGCTCGGAGGTGCGGGGCCGCGACAGGAGAGGAGTGTCGGTATCACGATGCGCCGCTCTCCCTATCTGTCGCGGCCCCGGCGGGGCCGGCACCGCTTGATGCCGGACTCGGAGGGGTTGCCGGGGAACTCCATCTTCGGCGGCCGTCAAGGCCCGCCTCTCCGTGTGTTCCTCTGAACAGCAGAGGACACCATGGATTTGAGGCGGGTGGAGGGTGGTGAAGCGGGTAGTGGTGTGGCGTGGCAGAGGGCCGTACACCGTGCTGCTTCCCGCACTACCAGAGCGACTTGGGAGGGGTTCGCTGGAGGGGGCCTGCGGGTCATACGCCTGGGCGTCGCAGTAGAATAACATCTGATCCTGCGGCGCCCGCTTAGAGGCGCGGAGGGAATGCGCTGAGTTTTTAGTGGGTAGGCCTCGCCCTTCTGGCGGGGAGAGCCTCACATAACCCCGGGAGTCCGCCTCCATTACTCGACTCCGGGGTATGCAGTTCAATGCATTTTCTCAGCGAAAAAAAAAAAAAAAAAAGGTTATTATATCTCGATTGAAAGGGTTACCTAGACTAGCACATCGCAGTCTTTATAATATAGTCAAAAAGTGTCGGTATATCTCACCATGAACACGTCATCAGGATACTTCAGCAGACAGTGGTATAACACCTGGGACAGTGTGACGTCACGCGGCGCGCGCGGCCCGGTGGCTGGCGCCCCACGCACCACCTCCTCCAGGAGCGAGTCCAGGTGGCGCTGGGCGCGGTACGGAGCGCCGCGGACACACCACCACGACATTGTACTGCACACAGTAGGAGGAAGAATTGGCATTACACACAAAATGCACTAAAATATATGCCGGCTAGCCGTGTAGCATGGTTTACCCGCGTAAATCCCAAACCCGTAGGCCCTACGGGTTTTTGGAATTCCGAAAATACCCTACGGCGTAGGGTATTTTGGGCACAAAATCCTACTAATATTATAAATGTGAAAGTTTGTGTGTTAGGATGTTTGTTCCACTTTCACGCAAAAACTACTGTATCGATTTTAATTAAATTTGGTACAGATGTTCCTTATAACTAGGAATAACACATAGGATACTTTTTATCCCGAAATTCCCATGGGATTGTGTATAAGTAATCGTATGTTTTATTGTATCTTTTTGTAGTCACAAATCCTACCAATAGATGGCGCTGTTACTTAATTTTTAACACACGATGGTGAATTGTGCCGAGATTGTATAATACTACGAGCTATGCATTCTCACGGGAGCGGGTACTACGCGGGTAAATCCGTGGGGCGCTGCTAGTATACTAATATGTTGTAATGGATATCTGTACCAAAACCTAAGTCGCCTGTATTCTAGTATTTTTTACGTAAGAGAGTAAGATAAGAATCATCGATCCATGATCTATCCCGCCATTCCCACTAACGTTTTCATTTATAATATTAGTACGATTATCTTATATTACGAGTAATCTTTCCCTAGACTAGCAGCGCCCCGCAGTTTCAGCCGCGTAGTTCCCGTTCCCATGGGAATTTCGGGATAAAACATATCCATGTTCTTTCCCGAAACATAAGCTACCTCTGTTCCAAATTTCAAGTCAATCGGTTCAGTGGTTTAGCCGTGAATAGGTAACAGACAGACAGACAGAGTTACTTTCGCATTTATAATATTAGTTAAGATAGTTAGGATTAGGTTTAATTAGCTCGTAAACGTAGTGTCTTGCGTGTAAACATTTATCTTGAATCACTCTATCTCCAGCTTTTGTTGTAATTAGCATTAAAGTTTAAAAGATACAAGCGTTTGGACATCGGGAGCGACTAATATTTCCTCCTATGCCTGACAAGAGCTACTAAGTTATGAGTGCAAACACGTAGAGATACACACAAATAAACATTACTACCAGCTGACCGGCAAACTTCTTACCACTTATAAAAGAGGTCTAATTTCTAACTATGTACTATAATAAAAAATCAAAGTCTTGTTATTTTATTTCTCACCTTCAAATCCTTACGTGGTCTTCTACAAAAAAATAGCCAAACCAGTGTCGTTTTTTGTTTCGAGTTTTTATGACATAAAAAATTCACTGTTCATTTATACTCGTACTTGTGTGTAATAAGAAACACTTCATCCGTTTGTATTTAATCAGATTTCACAAAAATACGAAATAATTAATTAATTTATAATATTAAGTATGGTATCTGTATGCGCCGGCGCGCCGCCACTCACTGACTGATCACCGTCTTCAGACCACGCTTATCAAATGTCTCGCACCACATCAAGGCCTTCCCCGACTACACACAACACAACAATCATTATGAGTTTAGGGCATTAATATGGCTGTTGCTAGCCGTCCGCTAATTCGGACGACTAAAATAATTTTATTCGTCCGAATTACTGGACGACTAGACACTTCGATTTATTATCTCTCACTCGGTTTGACGCACGTTATTAGTTTTCATTGTATTTTTCCTAGGTACTCGTAATATTTTTCTTATATCCGTCCGTATTAAAACAACATCAGTCTGTTCCTTCTTTACAGTTTAAAAGAATAACGAACAAACACATCTTCCCTTTGAACTAACCAGCTTTGCCACGAATTTGGAAACTTGTCACAAAGAGCATGCAGTTTTATTGGTGGTGATAGGGTATATCTGAACTAATTGAAATAAAACACTTAAACGGATTTTTGTCGTGGTTGTATTTTATTTTACATTTTCTGACGTTTCGGATTCTTTACAGAACCCGTGATCACAGAAGACTAAGATGGAAGACGTCTGTACAAAGTAATGTAAAAAGTTTACTACCTTCAATATTTTACATTACTTTGTACAGACGTCTTTCTTCTGTGATCACGGGTTCTGTAAAGAATCCGAAACGTCAGAAAATGCAAAACAAAATACAACCACGACAAAAATCCGTTTAAGTGTTTTATTTTAATGTGTAGTGTTCGTGTAAATCAAAGATATCAATATCTGTACTAAGTTTCATCGATAAAGGTTCAGCAATTTTTAAGCCTATTCACTACAAACAAAACATCCCCACTGGTATTAGTGTAGATAGTGTGTCTATTGTATAATTATTATCACCACTACCGAGCCTCTAGATTAGACGCAGACTGCAGATTATGATAATCCATCTTATATAATATTCGGTATTTGCACATTCGTATCGTATAACTGTGTTTTATCTATTTTTTATTTAATACTAGCTGTGCTCCGCGGTTTCACCCGCGTAGTTCCCGATTCCGTGGGAATTTCGGTATAAAACGTAGCCTATGTTCTTTCCCGGACCATAAGCTACCCCTGTACCAAATTTCAAGTCAATCGGTTCAGTAGTTTAGTGTGAAAAGGTAACAGACAGACAGAGTTACTTTCGCGGTTTATAATATTAGTTAGGATTAGGATTTAAACTGAAGGATTAAATGAGACAAACATTATTTTCTAGTTCTGTATTTACCTATATTAAAAGAGTATGTCTATTTGGTTCGTTTGTTAGAACGTGCTATTATCAGGAAATAATGTTTCCTATTGAAAAAGTTCATATTATAGATAGTAAGTATACTTGTATCACGTTACGGCCAATAGGAACGGATGCAACACGAGTCAAACCGCGGGGCGCAGCTAGTTTATACAGTAGAATACATAAATTTATTTATTTAACACACAAAACACATTACAACCACTTTAGAACGAATATATCTTAGTAAATAAATACAGATCTTGATTGCAACATAAAACATATGTGTGTACACCTACTTTATATCATTTAAATTCTAACCGAGAGTGAACGTAAATAAAATTAAATACAAAAGTCAAAATCTAAATATACTAATAAAAACATAATGTTACTAACAATAAAGAAACAATAAAAATAAAAAAAAATTAATTGAAATCGGTTCATCCGTTCGGGAGCTATGATGCCACACACACACAGACACGTCAAACTTATAACACCCCTCTTTTTGCGTCGGGGGTTAAAAAAGGACTATTATCAACACCTTTTTAACGCTCCCATCGCCAGACTATCTGGAACATACAACTTGCTAGACGAATCTATGGATATTTTCAACGACATTTTCAATAGGGATGTCGACTAAAAAATCCAATTAGTCCGTCAGATAGATTTCGCAAAAATATTGGACACGTATTTTCTCTTGTTTGATACAAACAAATAATTAAGACGATACAGTGCATAAAAAACTTGTGTGACGTCACAGCTACGTACATTTTTTACCAAGAATCATCGTCACAAGCCCCCACTCCTGAACTTTAATGCGTTATAAAACTAAGTCAGTTTTAATTTGATAAAACAAAAAAATACGTATCCTAATATTTTTTCGAAATCTATCTGATGGACTAATTAGAATTTCATTTTGTTTACCCAGTAGACATCCCGATTCATTTAAAGGTAAAGTAGTACTTAGCCTATTATAGTATTCATTGTCTTCCAATAGTCATTGTTCTGTTTGTTTGTTTTTGTTTTTGTAATTTGTAATTTATTATTAACTAGCAGCACCCCGCGGTTTCACCCGTGTAGTTCTCTTTCCCGTGGGTATACTGGGATAAAATATGGCCTATAGCTTTTACCAGCGGCTGACATGAAATTTTACATTTTAATAATTCCACAATGAGACAGCTAACGCCATCTAGTAGGAATAGGACAACAACCATCGTGAAAATGATTATTATTTAGGAAACCAAAATTTCATTTAAGTACTTATCATTATTTTTACATAACAAATACAAATAAATTACAAAAAATACAACAAATTTTTCGTATAATCTTGTGAAAACTTTTTATTTATTTAAAAACTTTCGGTAGACTGGCGCCATCTAGTAACTGGATAAAGAATTATTTTGTAGAATGAAATTTATTTTTTTGATATTCCTACAGGATCTTATCGAGTTTCGGGATAAAAGGTAGCCTATATTTTAATCCAAGTGATAAAGTATCTGTGTACCAAATTTTAATTGAATCCGTTCAGCCGTTTTTGCGTGAAAGTGGAACAAACAACCAAACTCACAAACATACAAACTTTCGCATTTATAATATTAGTAGGATTAGTAGGATAAGTATTTAACTGTTGACATTTACTCATTATATTTAATTTGATTATGATTTAATTTTATTTAATTAATGTATAATGTTTAATTTTATTTCTTATTGTTTTTATTTTAATTTAGTAATTTAAGTATCTATTTCTAAGATTTAATGTAATTTTCACTGATCGTCCTAAATAAATAAACAAATCAAACCGGTTTATTTTATGTTAATGTGTGAGAACTAATTCCTAAATTGCTCGTAAACAAAAAGTACACACATTGTTAGTGGTGTAATGATATGGTCTGAGACCAATTAGCTCCAACACCAATACAATTACAATAATTAGATAACGAGCGACAACGAACGGGTTCTCACGACACAAATATAATTGTTTGAAGTCAAATATACTAACATAACTTTCTCTTTTTAATAAACCAGCAGCGCCCCACGGCTTCACCCGCGTAGCTCCCGCTCCCGTGAGTTTCTGGGACAAAATTAAACTAAAAACCTTCCCATTGAATCACTGTATCTATTGAAGAAAACCG
The DNA here is from genome assembly GCA_958496195.1 of Timandra comae. Taxonomy (NCBI): domain Eukaryota; kingdom Metazoa; phylum Arthropoda; class Insecta; order Lepidoptera; family Geometridae; genus Timandra; species Timandra comae. Next base: position 23,893 of record OY292372.1, on the reverse strand, counting down.
CATCAACTATCGTAGCGTAGCTTTAAAGATAGGGACAAACAGCGGGAAGCGACTTTGTTTTATACTATGTAGTGACAATAGGAAGAACCAGACGGTATAGTTAATTCAAGTTAATTAATGATTTGGCAGTTTCTTAATATATTTTGAGAAGATAAGATTGTTGATATACCACTATGCGTTAAATCGGTCATTGAGATAAGATATTATGAGTTTATGAACTGGAAAAGTATTCTATTGGATTGCTAATTTCTTCTAAACTGTTTAAATATTAAAAATCTGAGGGGTTTGTTTGAATTGAACGTACTAATATTCATCAGGAACTACTGGCTGGTCCGATTTCAAAATTCATGCGTAGCCCATTAGATAGGCCTGTCTTTACTCTAAGGGCCTATTTCACGATCTTCAAGTAAAGTTACTTACCAAATAAAGTTTTGTCTCTTTCTTACTTTATATGAAGTGACAAAGGTAAAACATGTGAGTAGCTACTCGGAACGTTACTTGAAGATGGTGAAATAGGCCCTAAGACCAATGAGAGAGCAAGAAAAATGCAACCACTCGGCGAGTCTATCTTCTACAAATAAACTTTACAAATTCTATCTTGTCTCCCCCCCCCCCCCTTTCCCCCTGCTACTAATACCCCCCACTCCCCCCTCAGACACAAGTTACCGATGCAATGTCGTCAATTGGAGCGAGTTAAATTGCTTTACAAGTTGTACTTGGTAGTAGTAGTAGTAGTGAGGCGCTCTCCGCGGGTAGAGGGCGCCACTAACACTTGTACTACTGATACGGGATCAATTGGACTGGTACCGTAACTTTGCAAAGGTAGTTTAGATTATATTGTGAAGTAAGTAATCGACAATAGTTTTATAATAAAAGCAGAGTGAGACATATTAACGAATGTCCGACTACTATTCAAGGTTTTTGGGGAATTCGTTCATTGAGAAATGCTCGTTTAAAATTATGAGGTGGTTGAATTAAACCTCTCGCTCTCGCGTACATAAAACTTTCTCCCGGGTGCATTTCTGGATAAAAAGTACGTATCCTATGTGTTATTCCTAGTTATAAGGAACATCTGTGTACCAAAATACCTCAAAATCGGTTCAGTTGCGTGAAATAGTAACAAACATACACAAACACACTTTCGCATTTATAATTATAATGTTAGAAGTATGACTGTTTTAATGAAATATTATTAGATCAAGAATTTTCATTGCTGAAAATGCCGAAAAATTTATTTTTGTGGGGCTTATTAACCTAACCACTTGTCGGAACAAAACGATAGCGTGTTCTAATTTTACTAGTAGCGCCATCTATTGATGAAGTTATGTACTTTTCAATATTTCTATGTTAATTCAATATTTATCGTTCATTGTTATTTATTACGTGATAGAAGGAGGCTTGCTGTAGTAAATCTAACAAAAACAATTTATCTTTAAAGTATTCAAAGAAAATAATAGAAAAATCAAAACATTTATAGTTCCATTCAATCGCGGAGTCAGCGTACGTATGTACGTTAAACATCGCAACTCCCGTTCACAATCCCGACTCGAGTCGAGAGCGTACCTTCCAATCCCCCTCCCAGACAGCGCCCCCCCTCCTCCCCCCTCTTGCACCGGCGGAATGATTGTCGGTGAGGCCCCGCGGTGGTGGTGTTGGTCGTTGTTTTACGGAACCTTTCAGAAGCCAATCGAGACCCGACGCGGCACTTGGTGCGCCCCAGTAGGGCTTGCACACTGCAGATATTTGAACGGGAAATTTTTAATCAACTTTAAAAAGAGAAGTTCTTCAATTCGTTCGATTTTAAAGTTTGTAAAGTAAGACAGTCCTCAATTTCAACCATAAGAGTGATATTGTCATCAATATCAGACAACAGTTTTTGAAACTATGTACTTTTTTTATGATAAGTTATCTCTTCTATTAAATGGCAGAGAATTAATACAATTACTATAATTGACATGATAATATCATTCGCTGATATGTAATCTGTTCTAAATCCAAGGTTTGTCAATCATATCGTAAAATGTGTCATATTATTAAAAAGCGATACGTGACAACCCTGCGCCGCGCGGTGCTTCCTTCCATCGAAATGAAAAATTGCTTCTCATCCGACTTGATTATAGGATTTATATAAATAAATCCAAATTGATTATGGACGCGTGTCGGCCGCGTCTCCTCGTGATGTAACGCACCGCGATACCATCTACACGCAGATTGGATGGAACATTAATTTCCCGAGATGTTTATTTTAAGATTTTATTGATTTTTTAGCTCGCACGTCGTATCGTTGTATTTTTATTTTCAGATACTAAATCGATTTTCATTTGCAGATCTCAAATTCGGACTAATTATACTGCCTTCCATATTCAAGGGCAATCCAATAGTAAGAAAATAGAAATAATAGCTTAGCAAAAAGATTTTATACTTTTGCAAAAGACTTGTTTATGTTACCAGTGTTTTTTTTATGGAGATCTACTTTTTCTACAAGTTATCCTAAACCTAAACGTTCATAAACGAATATAGAACAGTGCAACAAATTTCTAAACTAAAAATATCGGATCTCGAAAAAGAACCCATAAATTCATATAATTTAAGCACCTTATTTTCCAATTTCTAGTCACGTGATCCGGCACACTCTTGTACCGGTGTGCGGTGTCACGGCGGTAACTGTCGTCTGCCCCATCAGCTTTATTACCACGTAATGACACGTTGAGGAAACAATCAGTAAGTAGACGACTTGGCTCGGGTCACAAGACTCAGTTTCATTGTTCGGTGAGTAGGTGAGGAAGTAGGTGAAGTTCGCCCTTATTAGGCATATTTGATTGTTATCGAATGGCGTTCCTATGAGTTGTTATGATTGAAGTCATGACAGTTCCCTAAAACAAGCACGTTTGCGTCAATGTTCAATAAATATCCGGAGAAAGTTATGAGGTAAAAGTCTTTTATTGTCTTGATTATCCTGATTTTGGAACAACCTAGAGTGTGGACTACCTTGTGTTAATGTCCCGACCCTATTTTGAGAAAGAAAAATGCGAATTTGTCAGTTTGAAAATTTTGAATACCGTACAAAATCTTCATGGTGAGGCGATATTGGGTGGGTGGGGGGGCCTTTTTTTTCGGTTTTATGCGTCCTAGGGGGTCGTGCTTGGTGTCAAAATTTGCGGAACGACAAGATCTACACGTTAAAACAATAATAAGTTAGGGTGTTCATACAAAAAAATTGAAAACCAATGTATTAACCTAACCTTCACTTATCACAAACAAAAAACAAACCTAACCTTATAAAAGTATAGAATATACACCAAATCGTATCATCTACAGATATTAAAACCTAACCCAATCGAAATTTCTTAAAATATAATAAGCCTATACACTGAGACGAACCTATCTATAACAAATTTTTCTAATATTATGACGAACCAAACCTAACGAAATTGTCGGAAAATGTGACGAATCTAACCTAACAGCATTGTTTAAAACTACTGCGAACCTAACCTAACAGCATTGTGAAAAACTGTGAAGAACCTAACCTAACTGCATTGTCAAAAAATGTGACGAACCTAACCTAACTGCATTGTCTAAATATGTGACGAACCTAACCTAACTGCATTGTCTAAATATGTGACGAACCTAACCTAACTGCATTGTCAATAACTGTGACGAACCTAACCTAACTGCATTGTGAAAAACTGTAAGGAACCTAACCTAACTGCATTGTCTAAAAATGGGACAAACCTAAACTAACGGAATTGTGTAAAACTGTGACGAACCTAACCTAACTGCACTGTCTAAAACTGTGACAAAACCTAACCTAACTGCATTGTCTAAAAATATGACAATCTAACCTAACTGCATTGTCTAAAAAATGTGACGAACCTAACCTAACGGAATTGTGTAAAACTGTGACGAACCTAACCTAACTGCATTGTGAAAAACTGTGACGAACCTAACCTAACTGCATTGTCAAAAACTGTGACGAACCTAACCTAACTGCATTGTCTAAAAAATGTGACGAACCTAACCTAACGGAATTGTGTAAAACTGTGACGAACCTAACCTAACTGCATTGTGAAAAACTGTGACGAACCTAACCTAACTGCATTGTCAAAAACTGTGACGAACCTAACCTAACTGCATTGTCAAAAACTGTGACGAACCTAACCTAACGGAATTGTGTAAAATTGTGACGAACCTAACCTAACTGCGTTGTGAAAAAACTGTGACGAACCTAACCTAACTGCATTGTGAAAAAACTGTGACGAACCTAACCTAACGGAATTGTGAAAAAACTGTGACGAACCTAACCTAACGGAATTGTGTAAAACTGTGACGAATCTAACCGCATTTTCGAAGCTGTGACGAACCTAACCTAACGGAATTGTGAAAAAACTGTGACGAACCTAACCTAACGGAATTGTGTAAAACTGTGACGAATCTAACCGCATTTTCGAAGCTGTGACGAACCTAACAGAACTGCATTGTCTAAAACTGTGACAAACTTAACCTAACTGCATTGTCGAAAACTATGACGAACCTAACCTAACCACATGAGAAACTTAACCCTTTTAAAATGTGAAGCATAAATGATCTTACCCAAAACTTCGAGAAAAAAAAAAAAAAAAAAAAAAAAAAAAAAAAAAACCAATCCCAAAAACACAAACATTTAATTCAAACGTTCTTCAAGAGATGGCATCACTGGAAAATTTAAAACACGCTCACGTTTTATTCCGCCACATGCTATACTCAAAGATGGTTTCAATGGTATACCTTCGGTAAGGTAGGTAGGTAGGTAGGTAGGTAGGTAGGTAGGTAGGTAGGTAGGTAGGTAGGTAGGTAGGTAGGTAGGTAGGTAGGTAGGTAGGTAGGTAGGTAGGTAGGTAGGTAGGTAGGTAGGTAGGTAGGTAGGTAGGTAGGTAGGTAGGTAGGTTAGGTTAGGTTAGGTTAGGTTAGGTTAGGTTAGGTTAGGTTAGGTTAGGTTAGGTTAGGTTAGGTTAGGTTAGGTTAGGTTAGGTTAGGTTAGGTTAGGTTAGGTTAGGTTAGGTTAGGTTAGGTTAGGTTAGGTTAGGTTAGGTTAGGTTAGGTTAGGTTAGGTTAGGTTAGGTTAGGTTAGGTTAGGTTAGGTTAGGTTAGGTTAGGTTAGGTTAGGTTAGGTTAGGTTAGGTTAGGTTAGGTTAGGTTAGGTTAGGTTAGGTTAGGTTAGGTTAGGTTAGGTTAGGTTAGGTTAGGTTAGGTTAGGTTAGGTTAGGTTAGGTTAGGTTAGGTTAGGTTAGGTTAGGTTAGGTTAGGTTTTTTTTTTTTTTTTTTTTTTTTTTTTTTATTGTGACAGGAGTGGAAAATCCGTCATGGACACCCACACGAGTCCACAAGTGAGCCCATGACTCACGAGTGGGCCAGTGTGGGTAGTGCCGGACTCCTACCGGCTAAAAACCACTCCTGCCATGCGAAAAGCCCCCTGCCGTACAAGTTTCGCAGGGACGTTATTATGGGCTGTTAATGTATTTGAAGTTCCGAAAAGTTATAAATCTGAATTTTGATGTTTTAAGAATTTAAGCTGTTTTTTTTTTTTTTTTTTTAATTTAAATTGCGAAAAGGTTAATTTAAAATTTTGACAAAAGTAGTGTTTGTTAACTGTTCCGTTTGTTAACGGATTTGACTATGGTGTTGATGAAGTCGATGAACCGAGTCCCATTCCTCCGATCCGCGATGAGGGCACTCAAGTTCTCCTCTTTCACTTCCTTCTCGATCGCGGCCTCGAAGTCGTGCCTTTGGGCGGAGTATACAGGGCACTCCGTTAGAAGGTGGAGGACTGTCTCCAGCTTGTCGGGGTCGCAGGCGCACGATGGGTTCTCCTTACATTTGAACCGAGTCAGATATTCGGAGAACCCACCGTGCCCGGTTAAGGCCTGGGTCAGCTCCCTGGTCATCCCAATCTTCCTCACCGTCTTGTACGCAGCGACTGCACAGGGGAAGAACATCTTCGTCGTGGCCGCCGTTTCCCCAGTACGATACCTCCGGTTCCATTCGCCAAGCGTGTCGATGCGGATCATACGCTTGACGAATGACACCGGGCACTTATCGTAGTGGGGCTTCCTTTTCGACTTCAGGGCAGCCTCCTTTGCGAGTGAGTCGGCTCTCTCGTTGCCCTCCAGCCCTGCGTGAGCTTTGATCCAGAACAAGGAGACGCTCTTGTTCTGGATACTACTGCGGCTGATGGCGTCCCTAGTTTTCACTGCAAGGGCATGAAGGGCTTCGGGGTTCGCGACTGTTTGGAGAGCTGCCATGGAGTCGCTGTAGATGGCGAACGCCGTCTCGGACCTCCTGAGGACTACTTCTGTGGCTTCGCAGAGGGCAAGGAGCTCTGCCTGGTAGACGGTACTATACGACGGCAGCCCGAGTTTGAGGGTCTTGACTTCGGTTTGGCCGGCCCACACGGACAGCGCGGCCCCAACCTTGTCCTCAATCTTGCTGCCGTCAGTAAAGATTCTCACCGCATAGTCGCGGTGGTTGTTATATTGTTCCTCGTCTACCAGGCGTCTCACTTCAATGGCTCTCTGCTCAGCCGGATGTGGCATCTCTAGTGCCGATGCCACTCGCTCGATCTCCCTGTCTCCCAGCGCTGGATGCGGTAGCCCCTTCTTGGCCTCGTAGAGTAAGGCTGCCTCTCGGATTCGGAGGTCAAGAGGGAGCACCCCAGCCAGCACCAGTGCTGAGTGCAGGGAGACCGTGCGATAGGCTCGGCACAACTTCTGCGCGAAACTCCTCTGGACGGCGTTCAACCTCTTCTGGACCCCTATCTTTGTGGCGGCCGACGACCATGCACTCGCTGCATACAAGACGATGGGTTCTACTGCTGCCGTGTAAATGGAGCGGATGACTTCAGGGTGCAATCCCCAACTGACCCTTGCAGCCCTCGACAGCTGTTTATATATCCCGATGGCTCGGGAGCAGACGTTTGCGACGTGGGTGTTGAAGGTCAACTTGTGGTCGATGGTGAGACCTAGCAGCTTGATTTCCTCAGACATGCCAATGTCGACCCCGCCCATCCTGAGGCATGGGGTGTCATGCTTCAGTTTGCGCGTCACAAGCATTGCGTTGGTTTTGTGAGGCGCAAACTTAAGCTTGTTCGTGACCCCCCACGCGTAGACGCACTCGAGGGCGGCATTGGCATCCCTCTGGATCTCAAGCGCAGTCTCCCCATCGAACACAAGTACGACGTCGTCAGCAAACGCCTGACAATAGACCCCTCTCCTGTCCAGCTCTTTGAGCAGCGGGTCCAGCAACAGGTTCCATAAAACGGGACCACTGATCGACCCCTGGACGCATCCCTTCTCGGTCCCGGATATGTGCTCCGCTCCCGCATATCTGACTTTCACCACTCTCTCGGCAAGGTAACTGTCATAGACCCTTCTCAAGTTCACAGGACACTTTTCCTCAGCCAGACGCACTCGAATTGCCGGCCACCAGGCGCTGTCGAAGGCCCCCTCTATATCCAGGGACACAATCGTGACGAGCCTCTTTGCATTGAGTCCGTCACGAATGTGCCCCATTAGGGTATAGAGGGCGTCTTCGGTGCTTTTCTGGGGCATGAATCCGTACTGGCGAGTACTTATCCTGGGTAGCAGATGGAACTTGAGTCGGGCCACGAGCATCTTCTCGAATACTTTGCCGAGTACAGGCAAGAGACCAATCGGCCTGTATGATTTCGGAGTGGTGTAGTCTTCTTTCGCGGGCTTGCGGAGCACTACGACTGTTGCCTCTTTCCAGGACCGTGGGAAGTATCCATGCGCCAGGCACTTGTTCATCAAGCGCAGAAAGATGTCTGGGTCTTGGTGGATCGCGTGGTCCCATATGTCCGCCGTCAAACCGTCGGAACCGGGGGCTTTTTTGTGGTTGAACGAGGAGACAGATCGCCTTAGCTCATCGAGAGTGAACGGAGGGTCCAAAGTTTCAACTTGGCTTTCCCCGTTCACCTCTTCCGCTCGTTGCCGCGTCTTTCTGTGCTCCTCGTTATCCTCCTCCGGACGGTCTTTCGGGTAAAAGGTTTGTGCCAGAAACCTCGCTGACTCTTCGGGGTCCATTGTCCTCCCGTCCCTCACCATCGGTACGTCCTCCTCCCTCTTTTCTGTCCTCCGGATCACCCTGTATATCCCCTGCCATAGGCCTTCCCTGTCCTGCTTCTCGCAGAAACCCTTCCAGCTCTCGACCTGAGCTTTGACTACTGCTTTCTCATACTCCTCTTTCTGTTTCAGGTACTCCTCTACAACCTTTGGTCTACGGACTGGCGCTGCACATCGGATCCTCCGCTTCTTTGTGACCACCTGTCTTTTCAAGCTGGCGAGTTCTTCAGACCACCACGGCACGGTTAGTTTCTCGACAGTCTTTATTTTGGGTATCACTTTGGTACAGGCGGTTTGTACCGCCGTCGTAAGTCCCTCGACTACCAGGTCTATATTGTGCCCGCTGCCGATTGAATCGGACAGACTTACGGTGAGATTGTTGTCCAGCATAATTTGGCCCAGTTTCTCACGAAACTGGCCCCAATTAGCTTTCTTTGTTTTGTAGATCCTGGTAGTCCGGTGCACTGTGATACCCTTAGACTTTTCGAGCTTTATTATGAACTCTATGCCGTTGTGGTCCGATCCCGTCAAGTCATCGACGACTCGCCAGCCATCTGTCACCGATAGCATATCCGCTGTGCAGGCTGTGACGTCGACGCAGCTCGTGTAACGTTTGTTACCCCGAACTACGTCGAAGGTTGGAGTTTCCCCTTTGTTGAGTATTTGTAGTCCAAGCTGGTCGAGAGTTCTCTGCATCTCGTCGCCTCTGCTGTTGGTCTCCCTGCTGCCCCACCAAATACTCCAGGCGTTGGTGTCTCCTCCCATTATGAGCTTATGCGGGCCGGTCTCGCTTTCCACCTTCTTGAGGCTGTCCAGGTATGGCCCGAGGGGCTGGTCCGGTTCAAAATAGAACGATACCAGGGTAATCTTCCAGGCACCAGTTTGGATCCCCACCACTACGATGTTGTCCGTGGTGAGTTCTGGGTACTGTCTCACGTCGATTTTTGAGTCAAAGACGGCTATCGCCGCCTTGACAGTCCCTTCTCCTTGCCTGGTGTTCTGGAAGATTCTGACGCCTCTAGTACCGCTCATCCTATTGACCTTCCCCACATATGGCTCCTGGATCAGCGCTGCGGTGACTTTACGCTTCTCGGCCTCGATCATAAGCTCATGGGTCGCCAATTTCTTCCTTTGAAGATTCACCTGGAGTATTTTGTGCGGCATTGTGACCACCGGGACCACCTTAGCTGTACGCGACGGGTTAGGTTAGGTTAGGTTAGGTTAGGTTAGGTTAGGTTAGGTTAGGTTAGGTTAGGTTAGGTTAGGTTAGGTTAGGTTAGGTTAGGTTAGGTTAGGTTAGGTTAGGTTAGGTTAGGTTAGGTTAGGTTAGGTTAGGTTAGGTTAGGTTAGGTTAGGTTAGGTTAGGTTAGGTTAGGTTAGGTTAGGTTAGGTTAGGTTAGGTTAGGTTAGGTTAGGTTAGGTTAGGTTAGGTTAGGTTAGGTTAGGTTAGGTTAGGTTAGGTTAGGTTAGGTTAGGTTAGGTTAGGTTAGGTTAGGTTAGGTTAGGTTAGGTTAGGTTAGGTTAGGTTAGGTTAGGTTAGGTTAGGTTAGGTTAGGTTAGGTTAGGTTAGGTTAGGTTAGGTTAGGTTAGGTTAGGTTAGGTTAGGTTAGGTTAGGTTAGGTTAGGTTAGGTTAGGTTAGGTTAGGTTAGGTTAGGTTAGGTTAGGTTAGGTTAGGTTAGGTTAGGTTAGGTTAGGTTAGGTTAGGTTAGGTTAGGTTAGGTTAGGTTAGGTTAGGTTAGGTTAGGTTAGGTTAGGTTAGGTTAGGTTAGGTTAGGTTAGGTTAGGTTAGGTTAGGTTAGGTTAGGTTAGGTTAGGTTAGGTTAGGTTAGGTTAGGTTAGGTTAGGTTAGGTTAGGTTAGGTTAGGTTAGGTTAGGTTAGGTTAGGTTAGGTTAGGTTAGGTTAGGTTAGGTTAGGTTAGGTTAGGTTAGGTTAGGTTAGGTTAGGTTAGGTTAGGTTAGGTTAGGTTAGGTTAGGTTAGGTTAGGTTAGGTTAGGTTAGGTTAGGTTAGGTTAGGTTAGGTTAGGTTAGGTTAGGTTAGGTTAGGTTAGGTTAGGTTAGGTTAGGTTAGGTTAGGTTAGGTTAGGTTAGGTTAGGTTAGGTTAGGTTAGGTTAGGTTAGGTTAGGTTAGGTTAGGTTAGGTTAGGTTAGGTTAGGTTAGGTTAGGTTAGGTTAGGTTAGGTTAGGTTAGGTTAGGTTAGGTTAGGTTAGGTTAGGTTAGGTTAGGTTAGGTTAGGTTAGGTTAGGTTAGGTTAGGTTAGGTTAGGTTAGGTTAGGTTAGGTTAGGTTAGGTTAGGTTAGGTTAGGTTAGGTTAGGTTAGGTTAGGTTAGGTTAGGTTAGGTTAGGTTAGGTTAGGTTAGGTTAGGTTAGGTTAGGTTAGGTTAGGTTAGGTTAGGTTAGGTTAGGTTAGGTTAGGTTAGGTTAGGTTAGGTTAGGTTAGGTTAGGTTAGGTTAGGTTAGGTTAGGTTAGGTTAGGTTAGGTTAGGTTAGGTTAGGTTAGGTTAGGTTAGGTTAGGTTAGGTTAGGTTAGGTTAGGTTAGGTTAGGTTAGGTTAGGTTAGGTTAGGTTAGGTTAGGTTAGGTTAGGTTAGGTTAGGTTAGGTTAGGTTAGGTTAGGTTAGGTTAGGTTAGGTTAGGTTAGGTTAGGTTAGGTTAGGTTAGGTTAGGTTAGGTTAGGTTAGGTTAGGTTAGGTTAGGTTAGGTTAGGTTAGGTTAGGTTAGGTTAGGTTAGGTTAGGTTAGGTTAGGTTAGGTTAGGTTAGGTTAGGTTAGGTTAGGTTAGGTTAGGTTAGGTTAGGTTAGGTTAGGTTAGGTTAGGTTAGGTTAGGTTAGGTTAGGTTAGGTTAGGTTAGGTTAGGTTAGGTTAGGTTAGGTTAGGTTAGGTTAGGTTAGGTTAGGTTAGGTTAGGTTAGGTTAGGTTAGGTTAGGTTAGGTTAGGTTAGGTTAGGTTAGGTTAGGTTAGGTTAGGTTAGGTTAGGTTAGGTTAGGTTAGGTTAGGTTAGGTTAGGTTAGGTTAGGTTAGGTTAGGTTAGGTTAGGTTAGGTTAGGTTAGGTTAGGTTAGGTTAGGTTAGGTTAGGTTAGGTTAGGTTAGGTTAGGTTAGGTTAGGTTAGGTTAGGTTAGGTTAGGTTAGGTTAGGTTAGGTTAGGTTAGGTTAGGTTAGGTTAGGTTAGGTTAGGTTAGGTTAGGTTAGGTTAGGTTAGGTTAGGTTAGGTTAGGTTAGGTTAGGTTAGGTTAGGTTAGGTTAGGTTAGGTTAGGTTAGGTTAGGTTAGGTTAGGTTA